>JADMNL010000035.1:95706250-97132500 GCA_016271365.2 Neoceratodus forsteri | reverse complement strand
TTCTTTCAGAACCCTTTCTTCTGTAAATGGACTGGTATAGACCCCCATCTTCAGAGTGTTTCTCTTGCTTGGTTTAGGTACTGTATCTCCCCCTCCTCTTTCTTTGTGAATGCTGAGCAGAAATATTTGTTCAGTATCCCTGCTTTTTCACTGTCACCCTCTATCCACATTCCCTCCCCTTTATTAAGCCTCACTATCCCTCCCTTGGTCTTTCTTCGCTCCCTAATGTACCTATAAAAGATCTTATCCCCCTACTTAACAGAGTTGGCTATCCTTTCCTCTGTTTGGGCCTTTGCTAGTCTGACTGCCTTCCCAGCCTCTTTCTGCTTTAACTAATAAAGTTCTCTGTCCTGCTCCTTCTGTGGGTCCTTATATTTCCTGAATGCTATCCTTTTCTCCTTAACCTTCCCTGCCACCTCTTTTGAGAACCATAGCGTTTTTTTCCTTTGTTGTGTTTTGTTGATTTGCTTTACACAAAGGCTTGTTGCCTCTGTGATGGCTGTTTTGATTACTCCCCATTGTTCCTCCACCCCTCTTTCTTGCCTGTTTGCTAGTGCTTTTCTGAGGCATTCTCTCATTTTCCCAAAGTCCAATACTCTTGCTTTTGTATGGCTTGCTTGTATGGCTGTGTTTATCGTGAACCACACTGTTTGATGGTAGCTTGTTCCCAGATGGCTACCCACTTCTAAATCTGAGATTCTTTCTATATCCCCATTTGAGAGTACCAGGTCTAAGATTGCTTCCTCCCGAGTGGGTTCCAATACTAGCTGTCTGAGGCATGCTCCCTGTAGGACATCAAGAATGACCATGCTCTTGGATGTGCCTGCAGCACAGGTGCTCCAGTTAACATCTGGCATATTCAGGTCCCCCATCAACAATATCTCCCCTTTTTCTGCCATTCTAAGGAAGCCTTCTATCATTTCCTTGTCCATTCCCTCCCCCAGAGATGGGGGTCTGTATACAACCCCCATGCGGATTGTGGTGCCATTTCCTGTTTCCAGGGTGACCCAGAGTGCCTCATCTGCTCCCTGTTTACTCTTTAGTTCTGTTGCTTTGATCCCTTCCTTTACATAGAGAGCTCCTCCTCCTCCTCTTTTACCCTCCCTGTCCCTCCTGTAGATTGTGTATCCTGGTATGTTGACATCCCAGACATGTTCTCTGTGTACCATGTTCCTCTGACTGCCACAATATCCAGGCAACCCTCTTCCATCAAGGCCACTAGTTCAGGGAGCTTGTTACACAGACTACGGGCATTGGTACTCATCACCCTCCACTTTTTGATGGCCTTACCCCTTTTAGCCCCATTCCTGTCCTTACTGCCTTTGCCTTTTTTTACATTTACCTCTGTCCTTCTCCCTAATGACTTCTCTACCTTAGTGTTTACCTCACTAATTACTGTGTTTTGTGGGGGGAGGCTGGGATTTCCCTGCTCCTTTTCAGTGCCTCCCCCCTTGGCTAGTTTAAATGCTTGCTAATGAAGCATTTAAACTTCTCACCTAGGATCCTGGTCCCCCGGACAGATGCAGACCATCGCACCAGTATAGGTCTGCATCCCTCCAGGTGGCTCCCCAGTCCCCAATGGAAGCCAAAACCCTGAGCTCCACACCAGTTTTTCAACCATTTATTGAATTCCCTGGTGAGGAGTACCCTAGCATCATCCTTGCCATAGACAGGCAGCACCTCCAGAAGATTACTGTATGCTGCACTTGTTTAAGGCCCCTCCCCAACTCTACAAACTCCTCGCACTGCTCTGATCCCATTCCTAGCCAGGTCATTTTGTCCCTAGGTGGACAATGACATCCAGCTCCTCCCTCATGCAGCTGCTCCCACGATCCTGAGGATTCGCTTCCTGTCCCTCAAGCCGTGGCGCCAGGCAGGCACCTTACCTCCCTCTCCCCTTCCTCCCTCATTTCTACCCTCCTAATGATTGAGTCCCCCACCAGGAGTTGTTTCCTTCCCCTGTGGGGTCTCATTCCACCCTCCTGTGGGTCTCCTTTGTGAAGGTTCCCAGCATCCTCCTTGGTCTCCACTGCAGGTGCCTCCATAGAGGAACCACTATCCACCAGAAGAGTGAATGAATTGTGGAGAGGTACAGCTGGAGGGATGCAACTCTGTTCCACCACCCTCTCCCTTCCTGAGCCCACCCTGGTCCAGCCTGTCCTGTTTCTTGGCAACCTCTGAGGTAGTGGCATTGGCCCTGGTGGTCCCTGGGTGGGGGAGGAGGTTTCACGAATCCTAGCCAGGTCAGCCTGGAGACAGGCAACCTGCTCCCTCAGACCAGAGAGGTGCCTACAAATAGGCAGCATCGCAGCCTCCAGAATGTCTCCCAGAACACTGCTGCCCCACAGCCATTGCACTGCACCACTCCTATCATGTCTTATTTTGTGTCCCCTCTACTGTTTCTCTGTATGCTTACTCTGTCCTCTCCTTACAACTCTCACTCTTCCTGTTCTGGGACAGCAACTTCCTATATTCTTCAGTAGCCTCCTTCTTCTTTGCTCAGTGTCAGACCACCACCAGCTGGGGGTGAGCTACTTTTTTCCTTTAGGGTTGACGAAACCAATGTTTCTCTATGATCCTTCCCTTCCAACTGCCAAACAGGAAGTTCCTGTAGACAGTCAAATCCAGTGGCTATAAAAGTAGAACTGGCTTAGAGTGGGTGGGTGGAGGGGTGGGATGGATGGCAATTAGTAAGAAAAAAGCCTAGCAACAGGAAGTTGTAATTTGAGTCACCTGCTTTTATAGTGCCTAAGCCACACCCCCAATTAAGCTCACTCTCCTCCTACTGGTTTAGCAAAGTAAGTTGATACAGTACCCTTCACAGCACAGAACACACACTGACTTTCTTTCTTTTCTTAACCCTAAATAAGACCCCTTCTACTTCTAATAAAGTATCTGTCTTGCTTAATCTCAACAGACACTGACTCCTGCTGCGATATAAGTGTTAAATTAATAAGAAAATGTAGCTTCTTTTAGTCAGCTGCTTTCTGCTCTACAAACAAGGCTAGCAACAGGAAGTTGTAATTTGAGTCACCTGCTTTTATAGTGTCTAAGCCACACCCCCAATTAAGCTCTCTCTCCTCCTACTGGTTTAGCAAAGTAAGTTGATACAGTACCCTTCACAGCACAGAACACACATTGACTTTCTTTGTTTTTTTAACCCTAAATAAGACCCCTTCTACTTCTAATAAAGTATTTGTCTTGCTTAATCTCAACAGACACTGACTCCTGCTGAGATGTAAGTGTTAAATTAATAAGAAAATGTAGCTTATTTTAGTTAGCTGCTTTCTGCTCTACAAGCAAGGCTAGCAACAGGAAGTTGTAATTTGAGTCACCTGCTTTTGTAGTGTCTAAGCCACACCTCCAATTAAGCTCTCTCTCCTCCTACTGGTTTAGCAAAGTAAGTTGATACAGTACCCTTCACAGCACAGAACACACATTGACTTTCTTTCTTTTCTTTCTTTTTTTAACCCTAAATAAGACCCCTTCTACTTCTAATAAAGAATCTGTCTTGCTTAATCTCAACAGACACTGACTCCTACTGAGATATAAGTGTTAAATTAATAAGAAAATGTAGCTTCTTTTACTTAGCTGCTTTCTGCTCTACAAGCAAGGCTAGCAACAGAAGATGAAAGGTAGAAACAAGAGGCATTGTCAAACAACACTTATGCGATAAGTCAAAAGTGCAGAAATGGTAGAAACAGGCAACACATATAGGTACTGTACTTTGTCTACTAGGTAATGCAAAAGAAGTGACCAGCAGTGCAGGTGAAGAGTGTGACAGGGGAGGAAGGAGTTATTGCTTGTTGCAGCTCCAAACGGTGCCAGGTGAGAGGACCTTCTGTAGTTCCCTTTTGAAATGTCGAATTTTGGATAGCACTGCCAGCGACACTGGCAACTCATTCAACCATTGTGGGGTTCTGGCCACAAATGAGCATTTAGCTAGACTTGTCCTCCAGAAGGGCACAGAGAGGGTACCACAATTCTTGCTCCTGGTGGGGAATGGGCTTAGGGCAGGGTTTAGAAGGTTTTGCAGTCTGGGGGGGGTGAAACCCAGTAGGGCTTTCATACCCAGCAAACAAGTCTGGTACTTGATTCTGTTATGTAAGGGTGGCCATTTTGTTTGGGCATAGAGTGTGCAGGTGTGTGTGGTTCTGTCTGCTCCAAGAATGAAGTGACAGGCTTTGTTTAAAACCAGCTTGACCATGTTTAGTAATGTTTACAGAGGAAGCCCCATATACCGTGCTTCCGTAGTCGATTATGGGGAGAATGGAGCTGGTAATTGCAACCTGTTTGGCCACAGGGGTGCGATTGTGCCTTTGTCTATAGAGTGCCCCCAGTTTTCTATTAACATTGCTCACAATCTGGTCAACATGTGGGGCAAAGGTAAGAGACTGGTTGATGGCAAGTTCTAGGTTTTTAAACTCATTTACCTGATATAGTGCAACCCCCTTGACATTAAAGATGTGAAGCTGACAGACCTTATTTCTCTTCTGTGAGACAAGTTTATTCTGCATAAACAAATTTTCAAGAGAGCCAAAGCTGAGTTGGAGATCCCAAGTGAGCGTTTCCTGGTTGGGGCTACTAGAACAGATGACAGCATCATCCGCATAGAGTAGCACCCTAGAGTAAGGGCAGGCTTCAGGGAGGATGTTAATAAAGAGGTTAAAAAGGAGGTGTCCCAGTATGGACCCTTGTGGTACTCCTATTGAGATGGGTCTGGATTCAGACAGTACATCATTGATCGTGACTTGCTGTGATCTGCTGGAGCGGTAGCTGCTGAACCATAGTACAATGTCAGCAGAGAGGCCTAATGTGTGGAATTTAGATAGCAGTATCGAGTGATTGACTAGATCAAAGGCTTTGGTGAGGTCTATATACCTAGATCCCACCAGGTGACCCTTGTCAAAGGACTCATGTAGAAAATTTGTATATTCAATTAGGTCAATGTTGGTACTATGTAGTTTGTGAAACCCATGTTGTTGTTTACATTGAATACTGTGGTGGTTAAAGTAGGATACAAGCTGATCCAATGCCATTCATTCCAGTGCCTTTGACAGAGTGGAGAGAATGGATGTAGGTCTATAATTTGAGACTAATGTGCGGTCTCCACTTTTGTGTACCAGAATAATGAAGGTGTTTTATTCATAGGCTGGGGAATTGCAGTAGGAGAGACATTGGACTTCAAGGTAGGGGAAAAAGAGGTTTAGATAAAGAGAGCAGTGATGGTAAGGGGTGGGACATAAATGGGATATAAACCATACATGTCTCCCAAAAACAGTGATTCACACTTGTTGCTGCAGTCCTGATTGAAGAATACCTAGAATTTGTTCCCCGTTACTGTAGCAGTATAGAGGGCCATAGGAAATCAAGTGATTGCAAAGATGGGATAGGCTAGGTAATTTAATTCCTTATAAAATAATGAAAAACCTTGAACTAAATCCATTACTAAGTAAAAGTGGCTAGTGCAGGAGATTTGTGTAGATTGTTACAGGGGACAGATCTACTGTCCAGCAAAGCCCACATAAGAGGCATTGCACTAATATACCCATGATGAGAAACAAGTGTGAATCACTGCTTTTGGGAGTCAGGTCTGCTTTATACACCATGAAAACCCCTACCTTGAAGCCCAATGTCTCTCCTACTGCTTCACTTTCCTGACAAAACAGTGGCTTGCCACCATCCCCTCTGCCTTTCCTCATCCCTTCATCTTGTCACCATACTCCCTTCACTCATCAAATGCTCACTCACTCCACATCCTAGCTGCAAAACCTTCGCTGGTCAGTCCTTTCTAGTCTGGTTTCCTACTCTCTGGGATGATCGTTCTCGCTCCAGTCATCTCTTGTCCTCACTCTTATCTGTTCATGTCTCTTAACTCTGCTCCTGCAGCTAGCCACTCACACTGGGTTTGGCTCATGCATTACCTTCCCTGACTACTACTGTGTCCCCTTTACTATTCTACTACTTTGATGATTTGTTTCGTTCACACTGTAAATTCTGTAAAATTTTTACCACTACTTTAATGTTTCTGTACTTTGATGACTTAATGATGTATTACCATAAACACAGTGGGCCAGATATTCAAAAGGGTTGCGCCATGCTCAACAGGTTTGCGCATGCTCAAGTCCTAAATTGTGCCATTCTGCGATATTCAGCAGGAGGCAGTTGCGCCACTGAAAACAGGCTGAGCAACAGCGCAATGCAAATGAATGCATGCTCAACTGGAGGGGGAGGAACCATGCATAAACTGCACAGCCTGATATTCAGCCTGGCTGTGCAGAGTTGTGCAGGCGCAACCCCCAACCTGAGCCTGCAGGACTTTGAGCCAAAAAAAAAAGGCTTAAGTCGAGGGCCACCCACAGGTGAGCTGCTGTATTGCAGGGCACAACACAGCAGCTGCCACCTGTGGCTGGCCCCCAACTCAGTCCCTGTGGCCCCCCGCAGCCCGACCGTGGGCATAATGTACTCCCCCCCACCAGCCCGATCACGGGCATCAATGTGGCTCCCCTCCTTCCTCCAGTTCACATCCCTGGTGGTCCAGTGGATCGAAATGCCCAATCGTGGGCAGTATGGTTAATAACTCCCCCCCTCCCGTTCACATCCCTGGTGGTCCAGTGGACTGAAATGCCCGATCATGGGCAGAAAGTAAACGGAACCCTCCCCCGAATCAGCTCCCTTGTATTGCCCGAGTGTGCTAGAGAGAAACGGAACCCCTGAACAGCTCCCTTGTGCCCGATCGTGGGCAGAAAGTAAACGGAACCCCCGAACAGCCTCCCTGTGTCCGATCGTAGGGCAGTAAGTAAATTGAAACCCCACCCCTAACATCTCCCTGGTGGTTCAGTGGACTGAAATGCCCGATCGCGGGCAGTAAGTAAATTGAAACCCCCTCCCAAAACATCTCCCTAGTGGCTAGTGTCACCCACCCCACCCACCCACGAGCCCCACCACCCTCCCCTGGCAGCCGGCAGGCGGCAGCATCCCACCCGCCTGCCGCCTCTGCCCACCGACTGACTGCCTGGTAGGGCTGCACGCCCATTGGTGCAGTGCAAGAGCCAATGGGCATGCAGCCCATACCGTACGTGACAGTCCAGATTTGTGAATGAATTGAGGTGCAGTCATCTTGTGGCCAATGGCGCCACTGCTTTTTCAGGCTTGGCTCTATGGCACGAATGAAATAGCACACTGTCTGTGACAGCAGTGCAAAAGCGTGCCATCAACTTGAAAAAAATTTACTGCTGCAATGAGGGAGCATCCCGTCATTGCAGGACATGCCTTGCCTGGTGTAACATTTCAAAAAACATGGCGGCAGCTGTTGTCATCCGCCTCTCACAGTCCCCATGAAAGCCGAGGTTGGAGGTGCCCAATCCTCCTGTCGGCATGCCCCCTCCCTTCATTTGCCAATGGGGGAGCCCAATCTCCATCGGCATAATGTCCTCCTATTTCATTTGTGTGCCGAGGGGGTGCCCAACCCCCCTCGCCATCATGCGCCCCTCCCCCAAACACCAACACATTTTGTGTGTGCCGACAGAGGGTCCAATCCCTGTCGGCTTCAGTCTCCCTCCCTAAAAAAACCCACAGGAGGCACACTGGGAGCCCACCCATTTGTGTGCCAAAACATACCTGTAAAACAAAAACCATCCTGTTTTGTTTTTTCCCTGTAAAAAAAGAAAATGGTCCCTCGTTGTGTCCGGTGACCCCTTCCCTAACCTGTGCTCACCCTCTGTGTACCCCACCTCCCAGCACCCCCCTCACCCCATACTTACCTCTGGAGCCCAGTGCGACAATCTTCGGTGGAGCAGAAACACGTCTGCACTCTTCAAAGCCGATCACAAACTGAAGAAATGCTGGTAAGCTGTATAATGGCATCAATGGGGGGGGTTCAACTTAGGTGGATATTTCAGTCATTTTTGTGACTTTTTGCACCAAATTTTCAACATGGGTTTCTTGGGATCCCACCTCGTGAATTCAGGTGTGCTTTGGACTCTTCAGCCCCAATGTTCACCCCATTTTCCTATCCTGCACCCATTTCAGCATATTTCTTTATGGTGAGTGTAAAGCACATACACCCCAAGGCACACCTTGACACTTGTCAGTGTCTGCAGGGTAGGGTGAGGTGAAATGGCATGAGCGTTATGGCCAATGACCCAAAGGCACACTCCAATGTCTGTCAGTCTCTGCAGAGTGGGGTGTGGTTGACATCAGTTCCATACTTCGCTGCCATTCCTATTATGCATCTCTCTAACTCCTGCACTACCAATGCCAATGCCAGCAAGACAAAATTTGGCATTGACAAATGCTTGTTTTACCTTGTCAAGATAATCTATGTTCTGTGCTTGGGCCCAGTGTGCCTTTTGTGGTCAACAAATTTTAAATAAATAAACAAATACACAATGTCTGTTTATGTTCATGAGGTGGCAGAAACCATCAAGGAGAACCAGCAATAATACATTCTCACATCTCTAGTCAGAAGAATGCCATTCGTGACCCAGACCAATGCCCTATTTCTATGCACTGTGGTGGCCAAAAATTGTGTAATACAGCAAACACTTCTGTAGAGAGCATGTGCTATCAAGAACCACCACCAACCCTACTTTTGTGAGGTGCACCGCAAAGACTGGGAGATCTAGTGAGCTTCGTAGTTCATTATAATACTTACCTAAGTCTAATAACAATGCATCAGTCTTACCAAGATTTAAATAAAGTCATTCATTGACATTTAGTATGTAATACTCAGAAGGCAGTGCCTCAAGATCTTTATTGAGTGACAATGTCAATGTGGGAAGAAGATGGCCAGATGAGTGGAAAACTGGCTGAGGGACAGAACCCAGAGGGTGGTGGTGGGGGAGAGTTATCTGGCACCAGAGATGTAACCAGTGGGGTCCCACAGGGCTCCGTGCTGGGGCCAGTGTTGTTCAATGTCTTCATCAATGACATTGGGGATGGCATTAAAGGCAAAATGTGCCTATTCACAGATGACACCAAAAGCTATGTGGGAGAGTGAACACAGCTGAAGGAATATGGGACCTACAAGTAGATCTGGAAAAGCTGGGGAGGTGGTCCAGGATCTGGCAGCTTGGCTTTAATGCCAAGAAATGCAAAGTTATGCATATTGGAGCCAAGAATCCCAGGACAGAGTATTACCTGGATGGAGTCCGAGTAGCTGCATCAGAGGAGGAGAAGGACCTGGGAGTGATGATCACTAGTGACCTGAAGCACTCCACACGGTGCAAGAAAGCAGCAGCAAAGGCAAACAAGATGCGGGGATGCATAGCTAGGGGGATCAGTAGTAGGAGAGAGGAGTTTATACTGCCCTTGTACAGGTCACTGGTAAGGCCGCATCTAGAGTATGGAGTTCAGTACTGGTGCCCACACCTCAAAAAGGACAGTAACCTGCTGGACAAGGTACAGGGGAGGGCTACAAAGATGATAGCCAGTCAGCAGGGCAAGGCATATGAGGAGAGGTTGAGGACACTGAACATGTACTCTTTGGAAGACAGGAGAGAGATAGGGGACATGATTGGGACATTCAAGTACTTGAAAGGGAAAAATAATGTCGATTAGGAAAGTCTTTTTAAGCTGAGTGGCAACCATATCATGAGGGGGCACAGTCTTAAGCTGGAGGGTGGGAGGTTTATGAGGGGTGTCAGGAAGCACTTCTTCACAGAAAAAGGTGGTGGACACTTGGAATGTGCTGCCAGAAGAGGTCATCTAATTAAAGACAGTAAGCAGCTTTAAGAGAGGCTGGGATAGGCATAGGGGAAGGCAAGAATCATGGGTAGGGAGAATGGGAGGAGTGGGGAGGGAGGGCAGGGACATTAGCTCAAGCTGTGGACCCTGCAATACGAGCAGACTTGATAGACCAAATGGCCTTCTTCTGCTGGCTTCTTTGTATGTTTGTATGGTATCATCAACAAATTAGTGAATGTCTAGCCCAGACTTCCTAAGGATCTCTCCTAGAGCCATCATATACATGATAGACAGCATCAGAGAAAGGATAAGTCTTGTGGAACACCTCACATTTAGAGGGGCAGTAAAAAGGAAAAGGCACCCATTACTACATGCTGAGTCTAGTTTTCAGGGAATGACCTGGACAGTCTTAGAAAAGTCATTGTGGAGTGCCAAATGCTCAGCCAAAGTCAAGCTGAATGTTTAAAGAGAGATCAGGAGAACCAACAGTGATGTCTCCCTCTGTCACTAGTCAGAAGAACATCATTAACTACCCAGAACAAAGATCCCTCTATACAGCAAGATTAATTTTATAATGCTTCAAGTGGCCTGCAACTGTATTACCACCACTACTGCCATCACTGCTGTCACCACCACCACCTGCTCAACCACCTCCTCCAAAAGGGAAAGGCTAAAAATGTGATGGCAATTAGGTAGCATCTCTGGTTTCTTTAGAAGAGGCTTTACAACAGTCAGTTTAAGGGCTGTGGAAAAGTGCACCTACCAAGAAACAACAGTTCTGGCTAACACCAAGCCCCAGACCACCTGCCATTTTAGAATGTCAGAGCAGGCTCAGAACCAAAACACAAGTGCAGGACAGAGAGCACTGGGGTATGAATAATGTCACCACACCAAATTTGGTGCAATTTGCCAGCTTATCAAATTTGGAGCAAGTTGGACAAGTACTATTTAAATTAGATGGAAACAGCCAACATTACAATTTTGATGATATTTCGTGAAATCTTCATGGAAATTTTGTGAAATTTCATGGAAGCGAAATTAGCATTTTGTAGGAATTCTGCTAGCAGAAGAAAACTTTCACCCATGCCTATGTGTGGCACAATGTCAAATGTTAAAATCCAGATAAGCCATCTGTCCTTCCCTTATCTAGTTCTCTGGTCACCCAGTCAAAGAAATCAATCAGATTTGTCTGGCATGACCTCTCCCCTGTGAATCTATGCAGCCTATTTATTTATTTATTTATTGAAATGTTTCACTAGGAGGGCACACTGAACAACACGTGCGACAGGGGAAGGGGTTACATAGGGTTGTGAAGGATGATCAGTTACAGTAGTATGTGGGTAGTACAAACAATACAACATTGTAAGATTAGCCTGTGGTCTTGCAGCCCACTGGATTCAAGATACTTTAACAGTCTTTCCTTAAGCAAGGTTTCCATGAATGTCCCCACCACTGAAGGGAGACTAACCTGTCTATAGTTTCTAGCCTCCTCCCTGCTGATGTTCTTATGCAGACAGACCATGTCTGCTCTTTTTCAGTCCTCTGGAACCATGCCTGTTTCTAGTGAACTGTTGAATAACGCTATCAGTCAGGCAGCTAGCACCTCCCTGAGTTAATTTAGTAACCTTGGATGTATTCCATCCAGTCCCATAGCCTTGTCCACTTTTAGAACTGCAAGCCCCTTTAGGACTCTTTCCTCTTAAAACGGACTTGCATCCACCTCGACCACTCTTTGATCCTGCTACTTTCTGGTGGTCCATCTCCCCCTCCCACCACTTTGAAGACCAAGCAGAAGTACCTGTTCAGAATTGCAGATTTTTCTTGGTCTTCTTCTATGCAGTCTCCCCCATGCCACCCTTGTAATCCTCACTATAACTCCCCTTGCTTTCCTCTTCTCACTTTTGTATCTGAAGAAAGCCTTCCCTTTAGCTACCCCTTTGGCTATCCTTTCCTCTGTCTGTGCCTTTACTCCCCTCACCACCTTTCCTGTTTCTCTTTGTTTTACTTTGTATACTGTACCTCCCTGTCCTCCTTCTTCTGTTTTCTTATACTTCCTGAATGCCACCCTTTTTCCTTTACCACCTTGGCCAGTTCCATAATGAACCAGACAGTCTCTTTTTCCTTCTGCTTTTGCTGCTTTTTACAATTGATGACTATCCCTGGTATGATGTGACTGGAATAGCTTTCCACCTCCAAGATGAGTATAGGTTAAGGGGCTGGGACTCTAAGAAAGTACCACTTACTGAGACATCGTATGCAAGCCAACATCTTTATTCTGAGACAGAGACCCACTCAAGGCAAGGAGTAGCTTATCATTATGTAGTTCAACCTGAGTGACATCTAACTGTAATGACAACAACTCTACCTGAAAGGTGACTGAACAGTTGCTGGTGCTCACCAAGAGGATGTCCGATGTCCACCATGAAGTGTGGAACCTGAAGAGTGATTTGAGCAGACAGCCTCAGGAGAATCAGTATGGTAGACAAGGAGACTATGAACCCCCATCCCAGGATTCACATGGAGGCACTGGTAGGAGGAGTGTTGACTGGTTTAACCTACAAGGGAGACCAGTTTACAAAAGATGCAGTACCAATGACCCTACTGAGAGGAGGTGCACCCAGAATGCACCACCAGTTACAAGTGTAAGCAGAGAGTCTCTGGGGTCAAGGACCAACTCTTGTGAAGGCAGTATCTAGGTTTGCTACATGGCCTGGAATGGTCTCAATTTATAGGCAGATGCCCAACCATAAACAAGTGGATCAACATAACTGAACTTATGGCACAGTTAGACACTGGCTTACAAGCTACCACTATGCAAAGGCATAATTCTTTTCAGCACTACATATGTGAGGAACTACAGAAACCCTCTCTGATCTGACCTAGATTAATTGCTGGTAATGGACCAAAAATTCCATACCTGGGATATATAGAGGCTGTCATACAACTTGGAGAGACAGTGTATTCCCAGCAAGGTATTGCCATCAGTGACACCAACAGCCATAATCTGTCACCCTTCATAATTAGGGTGAATTTCCTACAACATGGTTGCAAGGATCATGTGAAGGTATCATGGCAGAGCCGTGTGGCTACCCTGACCTGGCAAACAAGTACTACAGTAGACCATCAGCATACTCCAGTTTCACCAGCACTTTGCCAGTCCGGAAGAGGAGATTGGCAAGGACTATATCACCAATGTCAGATCCATTACCTTGAGCCCATGATCCAAAACTACAATATGGTGTAAGGCTAGAGTGGGACTCCAAGTGTCAGGACATTGATGACCTAGTGAAATCCTATTAGGATGAAAAGGAGGACCTTGTAATGGTAGGGTGTAGTAACCATGACCAAAGGGCCGATGACTATTTGGATCTTGAATTGTCTGTCTGTCTGTCTGTCTGTCTGTCTATCTGTCTACCTATCTATCTGTTTTCCCCCTTTTAAATCCCTACACACACCCTGACTCACCTGAACATGTCCCACAATGTCCATTCAGTCTCCGGTCAAAGACATGTCTTGTTGCTGGGACTGGCAACTCAGATATGAGAAAATAAGGTTAGTCCAGTTTAATGTATTTCAGTGGGGTTTGAACTTTTATGCATAACTTTGTCATTTTTTTATATTTTTACACCAGATTTTCAACATGGCCTTTTTGGGACCCCACCTCATGGTTGCATACTGTGTGACCTTGAGCAAGTCACTTAACTTCCTTGTGCTCCCAGGTCGTACCTGTAAACAAGCTTTCAGCTTAGTGTGTCTTTCCTGGTAAAACAAAACAAAACAAAAATAAACAAGAGTGGTGAAATATTTCAGATCCAGCCCGAAAGATGATTTTGCGATCATGGTACAGAATTACCTTTTCGGCTGGATATGAACATTTTCACCTACCGGGTTCATGAGGTGAGATCATAAAAGAGCTATGTTGCACCTGGAAATGAGCCACAGCTCAGTGTGCCTTTCTCGGTCATCAAATTTTAAATAAACAAACAAACAAATAAATAAATAAATAAATGTTGAAAATCTGGTGGAAAAAAATGTGCTAAAATGGCTAAGTTATGAATGAACACTAAAATATTTCAATGTTCACTCATAACTTCACTAATTTTCAATATTTTTCCACCAAATTTTCAACATAGTATGTTTGTGACCCCAACTTATGAACAAGGCAGGTCACACTTTTCAAATCCATCCCAAAAGGTGATTTTTACAGTCGCTGTACAAAATCATGTTTCGGGCAGGATTTGAAAATATTCACCTGCTGGGTTCATGTGGTGGGGTCATTAGAAGGTTATATTGAACATTTGACGTGAAACTATGGTAAAATAACCAAGTTATGAGTGAACATTGAAACATTTCAATGTGACTCATAACTTCAATAATTTTCAATATTTTGAGTCCAAACTTTCAATACAGCCATTTTTTCATACCATTTCGTAAATGTGACAGATGTCATTTTTCAAATCCTGGATGAGACGTGTTTTTGCACTTGTGGTGCAAAATTACATTTCTGCCAATAGACTATACGTGCCACATGTCTTGTTTATAAGAGGGAGTCATAAAACAATAATCTTGAAAATTTGAGTAAAAAAATAATTATTATTATTAAGAAACATTGTGTGTAACGCCAGCCTTTACCCCAGTGGGTAATGCTTTGTGATTCCATGCTGGTGACCCAAGTTCAGGGGTGACCTCAGTGATGCAGCTGGATGGGGCAAGGCTGGGGCGATGGTGCTGTTATATGACACCATCTCTCCAGCCAGGAAAGGAAAGGAAAGATGCAGGGCTGCCTGCATGGACTCAGGTACCATATAGTGAAGAGAACTCTTTTCTTGGCATAAGGCCCCACACCTCTGCATCTGTGGGTGGCAGAGGACTCTGTGTATTGGTTGAGAGATGGACACTTTGCCCTGGGCCTAGGGAGCCCTATGCTTCTGCAGCCCACCAGACAGACCCATGAATTCTTGACACCCATCAATGCACTTCCATAGTTGAATGGACTCACCCCTTGGCATAGGGCCCAGAGGGCCTTGTGCATCTGCATCTGTTCACACAGGCCTCAAAGGGACCTGCATGAATGAGGAGATAATTCCACTATCTCAAAAAGAAAGGAAAATCTTTGCAAAAAACAAACTGTGTTAATGCACCAGTTAGAGTTCAACTAAATGTCACAAAAGTAGTGAAACATGGTGTTAGTGTTTCCAACCCTAACTCCCCATCGCCCATTGCAGCAAAAGGACAACACCACACAAGCAACCACAGACAGTCATCATCAGGTAAGACAAACAACATACAACTGTTTTCATATGACACAAATGTAGTAGCACTGATGTGCTACCTTTGTGTATTTGTATCTGTGGCACACACACACACACCGCAAGACATACACACTCACTTGTCACTGCAGATACAGATCCAACAATACTCCAATCACAACACTGCTTCTGTGTGCAGAATAACAGGCACCTGTAGCACCAGATACAAATCTATGCTACCCAAATTACAGGAGTTATTTTGTCTGCCGAAGTGCTTGCCCCCTATGGGGCCAGTGCTTCTGCAGCCTCAGATACTCATGCTCACTGTAAGACATACACACACTTGATGGGCCTACACTTCTTCAGCCACTGGTGTAAGACATACACACCAACTTCTGGCTTCAGAAGGACAGGCCCATGTGGGGCCTGCAGTTATACAGACAGAGGTACCTTCGTAATGTGGGTATAATGGTTTCAGCAGCAGAGCTACAAATTGTTCAAGGGGGTAGAAGTTTTTCTCTTACACAGATGCATGTAGAAAGGCATGCATTAATGATCATGTTATCTAGCGAAGTACCTCATGCAATGTGCATGAGTTCAGCAGAGCCAGCCACGATGCAGTGCAGTAACTTGTAGTAAATGATATATTGCAGAACACTGTAGTAAAAAAGGGCTTAATTGCCATTGACTTATACTGTTACCTGCAGTATTCTGCAGCATTTTTGAGATATACTGTAGCATTACTGTGTTGCACCCTTGCTGGTGCCACTGTATGTCTGGCTGTAGAGGCAAAGGCCCGATGAGTGGTAGTAGTAGTAGTAGGACACAGATCATCTTCTCCTCTGTTGTACCAGATTTGATCTCTTCTTTCTGTAATGGGCAGGGATATCATTAGCTCCGGACAGAATCTGAGCCATTTTCACTGTAGGATATATATCCAGCATCAGAATGTCATGCTGCTATGCTGACGACTCGGGTTCAGAAGCAAGCCCCTGCAAGCAGTGTCAGGAAGCAGGTCATAACTAAACCTTACAATCTCTACTTAGCAGTTTCTATGAATCTTCCAGGAAAGTATGCATCTAGGTTTTCAATTATCTAGCTCCAAAGGTGGCTAAGTTGTAAGCATAGAAATATTTTCAGAAACTTTCACATGAATATTGAATGGCTAGGCTTTGAGTCCCTATATCTTCCCAAGCTATAACTTAGCAAGCTTTTAGGGCCTGTAACAGACAATGTGCATGCCAAATGTCAGACCCCTAGGTTACATATGGACTGAGTTATGGCCATTAAAGGATTTCATAAAATTCCAAACAAAATCACAAAATTTCATTAAAATTTGAAATCTAGATTTAGTATTAAAATTTGAGGAATTTCTTAAAATTCCACATATTCAGAATCTGCTAATTTTGCCTACCTCTAGCCATGCAGGAGACTGATTATTGAGCAGCCTAGGGGTGGGATCCATAGTGATGAATTGGGTATGACACTGGTTAACAGATAGGCAACAGAGGGTGGTGGTTAACAGCACTCAAATGATGGAAGAGTGACCAGTGGGGTGTCGCAGGGTTCAGTGCTGGGAATGGTCCCCTTCAATGTTTTTGTAACTGACATTGCAGATGCACTCTGAAGGAAGGTATGCCTTTTTACAGATAATACCAAAATCTGTAACAGAGTGGACAATAAGGGAGGGGTGGAAAGAATGCATAGGGATTGTGGGAAAAACCAGGAGGGTAACACATGCTGTGAGTGAGTCAAAATTGAACCTCTTAATCTGAGCGACTCAATTTGATCACTCATAGTAAGAGTGAGTAGTACAGAACAGTGAAGATATTGTATAGTGAGTGTAGCAGTGAGCTACACTCGCTGGAGCAGGATATGGGGATATGTTTGGCCAAGCCCTGCTGAGCTGGCTGTTGGTGTAGTGGCTTGAGCCATTGCCCCTGGATCTGGTGGACCTAGGTTTGGGTCCGAGTCCTGCTGTAGTGAATTTTTTTTCTGTGTGCATGTATTTCTCCTTTTCTCCTGTGTCCACAACCCCTCCTGGAGTTGAATATAATAATTTGGGTAGTGCAGGGGGGCTTGTTCCCCCAGTGGGGTGCAGGGTCATAGCCCCTGCATAAAATACGGTTTTGTTGTCTTCATTGGGATAATTAGCAACTGTCACTGTTTGTGGCAGTCACTGTAATACTGGTTGTGCTTTTGACTTCAGATGGTATTTGATTCATTCTTTTTGGCTGGTGGCATTTAAAAGTCGCTTTTATCACATAAAACCAGTGGAGTGGTCAAGTGCATGGTAGTTGGGATTAAATGCCGAAAAGTGCAAAATCATGCACCTATGGCATAGGAACCCAATAATTAAGTATAGGATGGGAGAGAGGTACTATTAGTCCCTAAGCAGGAACGGGACCTTTGATCTATCATATCTGATTACCTTAAAGTCACAGGGCAGAGAGACAAAGGTGTGGGTAGGGCCATTGGGATGACGGCATGCATAGGGAGAGATATCTTCAGCAGGAGGAAGGAGGTGGTTTTGCCACTATATCGCTCACTGCTGAGACCCACTTGGAGTATTGTGTCCAGTTCTGGAGACTGCACCTCATGATGGACATGACACGTTGGAGGTAGTCCAGAGAAGGGCAACTAAAATGGTGCAGGGATTGCAGCAAAAGCCCTATGAAGAGAAACAGGGATCTCAACATGTACACCCTAGAAGACAGAAGAGGGCACATGATTAAGATCTTTTTTTTGCTTCATAAATGTTTATTCATTTAAAAAAATAGCATGGAATTAACATCAGTAACATAGGTAGGGTTATCATATATACAACAGCAATGGTCATATATATTTCTAAAACAGAAACAGTACAGCAGTTCATTAAATACTAAAATTATGTTGCTTACAACCTTAAACATTTCCAGGTTTCGATATTTACACTTTCAATTTTTTGTGTTCTTTTGCTAGCTGTTAGCCTCTATACACTGTTGTTTTACCTCTTTAACTTTGCATAAGACTGCAATTGTGTATTATAAGCCACATCTTAAACCTTCTAGCCTCATTCATGACTGAAGAAACATTCTATCACCCTTCAAGGTATCTTTAGATCCAATTTTCTTAAGATAGAGACCTACAAGTAAACTCACATGAGTGAACAAGGTGCAGGAGGGAGTCTCTTTCAAATATGGAAGAACACTAGAACCAGAGGGCATGTGATGTAGCTGTGGGGGATGAGGTGAAGTTTAGGAGGGATGTCAGAAAGTACTATTTCACTGAAAGAGTGGTGGGTTCCTGGAATAGACTTCCAGTGAAAGTTGTGGAGCCAAAAATAAAAAGGGGCTTCAATCATGTTTGGGATAGACATAGGGGAAGATTAGGACATGGGCAGGGGGGATGGGGGTTGCCAGAGACCAGTTAGGGTCTGCAGAGACGGACTAGGTAGGAACATCTATGCAGACTGGGCAAGCAAGCAGTTCTGTTCTGCCAACAAATTCTGTGTTTCTATGTTAGCAGAAATGGACAGCAGAGTGTGTACTATGAACTGATGACAAAATTGGCCCATCCTCAAATTAAATATGTGTTAAGTTCCTTTGCAAGCATCCTTCTCTTTCAAAAGCATAGAGGTTGTTTTTTCATGTCACTGATTATGGGAAGAGCATATCAGTTTGAATTTATGGATCATATGCAAACATGGAATATCCACATATAAAAAACCCCACAAAGCCTACTGCGCACACTCAACAGGTCCACTCGACAAACAGAAGCTGCAGAGTAATCACATTGTAGTGGAAAAATTGCACTAAGCATGTTAGTCAGTTACAAACTTCCCAATTTTCAGAGCAAAACCAGGTGCGTCATCAGTGGGGAGAGGGTAACCAAATCAGTTAGTGTATGTGTGGTGAGTGTTTTTAATTTTGGCATTGTTGACACACTGCCAGTTCTAAACACACTTCAAAAAATTATCATTGCACCACATGTACTGTTATTCTAATTTAAATATCCTCATATGGCATATTTGTTACAGTATTTGTGTCTTGTATTATTTGTCCACCCTGATGTGGAACCTTTGTAAAAGAGCTCACGCTCAAATGTCTTCTGATATAATAAATAAAAAATAAAGGAAAGTTACTTAAAACTTAGAAATGTGGATGATGTACTGTAATAACCAATACTGGAAACACAATTTTCAGTTCTTACTTCTGGGTTTAACCCTGTTCGCAAGTAGTTTAATCCAAATAGAGTCCACTGTGCTGCAGTGTGAAACAACACTCCTTGATATTGGACACTGTCCATAGTTTAATTATTGTTAGTCCACTTTAAAATTCTGCCTGCTTTCTCTGTCTGGCGTCATTACGGTCCTGGATAGGAAGCAATTAGCAGCCCCTGACCACAGCCCTCTGGTAATCCATTACACATATTACATGAAAAATACTTTTATGGTGAATTGCTGAATGGATTACCAATCTCTGCAATGTCTCACTGTAGGATTATTCTGTGGCTAGTTTTATTGGTGAAGAATCTAGGGGGAGGAGAGCCTTGGCATAACAAGTAAGAGAGGACAGTAACAAGAAAAAAAATGCATCTCTTGGAAATAGCTGTTGTTTGTGTTTACCTGTCTTTGGTGTGGAAATTACAGAAACCTGTATGTAATATCTATCTTTCTTTATTTATTATTTCTCATATCATTGTAAACTGAAATCTCACATGCAGCAGCATATATGTGTGGCTGATGGGGAACAAATCTGATATGGAATATTACCCCATTTCCATTCTGCAATGTCAATCTAAATGTTTTAGTTGTCATTTGATCTATCTCAATTTACATGTTCATCTCAGTTCCCCAGTACCGTTCTCCAGCTATCACCCAAAGTCACCACACACAGTGGTGAAGCCATCAGGGACACTGCCTTTCAGATCCTGGATCCAGTATGGTCATGGAGTTACACGGGCACTCAAAGCACATGGGATAGTCATTGTATGGTCATTAGTGTAATAAAAAGCCCCTTCCTCCTATCCTCACAAAGCACTGAAACCAAGGCTTTGAACGTATACAGGCTGTGGCCTGTCAAAAGAGAAAAAAAGCAGTGCCCACTACCATTCAGCCATCGGAACTGTTTTTCATGGGGACAAAAGGAAAAGAACAACATCAGACACCTCAGTCTTTATCCACACCAGAGACAGCTGGCATCCCTCTGGATGCCCACCGCTGCCTCCTGTTGACTCAGAACAGTACAACTGATTTGACTGCTGATTTGTGATATTACTGGAAAACAAATGTGTACAAATAAAAAAACTGGATGGCAGCTAAATAATTCTTCCCCATAAGGTCTGTGCTTGCAGCCCTGTAATACTGTGTTCATGAGGCTATCCAGTTGATATCTGTTTTATAGCATTGCAGTCACACCCAGCTATGACGATTGTGTCAATATTTTTATTGTTCATCAAAAATGACATTACAAATATTAGATATCATGGGTACAGAAATATTAAAATTGCATACATCCATGACAACAAACATTCTGAATAACACGTATGCATAACATCAATATTGTTATGAAAGACAATACTGTCTCAAAATATAGTTAGTCGCTTTTGATTTAAAATAACTTTTTAAAACATTTCCTAGCCTGATTACAAACACCATTATCATGTGAGGTAAACAGATAAAATAACAACTCCAGGCTGCCTATTTTTTTATTTTCCGAAAGCCTTCCTAGCTACTTACTCCTTTGCTTACGACATAAGGTGCAAACTATCACCACATGTAAAAGATCCTCAAGGGTATTATTCCCACAGGTACAGTAGTAGTCTATCACTGTTTTACTATAGTCTTCGTTAAATGAAGTATTTAATTCTGGAAAAGCTCCAACCATAAATTTTGTTGAGGTCTTCCTAACTTGAAGATTTGTAATGGCAGTCAAATAGTATTCTAATGAAGGATCCTGGATTAACAGCGCCAGGATGAGGTGGAATTTATTTTCATTCGGTTTAGTTCTCATCTCTTGCCTATTTATATCCAGGAGTCTTTCCTTTAACAGGTGACTGTAATCACTTGATATTATTATTCCCTGTGCTACTCACTTCCATAAGTACCCGTACCCTATATTATTTAACGTACACCAAATACAATTTAGCCAAGATGTGTAACATTTCGTTCTGACATATAAATCCATTTTTTATTGCAGGCAGATCTTAAATGGGCCACCCATGGACTGTACTTGTATCCAATAATTTAATAATCTCCAGAGTGCCATTGTTTCAACTAAAAATTACACCAGTTTTAATTTACGGCTATAACCTGGGGTGTAAATTAGGAGATTTAGTAGCTTTTAAAAATAGTCAAAAGGTTTCTCTAATTTATCCTGCACTGCATTCCCTCACACCTCAGTTCCATAGGGGGCTTGTACCATTGCCTTAGCTTCCAAGACACTTGAGACTGGTTTTGTCATATTTACACCATGGCCCAGATATTCAAACTGCACCATAAAAGTGAGCAACAGCAGGAGCAAGCACAAGTCCACTGCGCCCATGTGCAATACGCGCAATATTCAAACACTGCGCAGGTCAAGATGCACCTGCAGCACATGACTGAATATCGCACCAACTGCACCATAGCACAACCAGAGATGTGCCGTGGTGCAGGTCAGATGTGCAATTGCACAACCAGGGATGCTCAGTGGAGCAGGGCAGCAGCACAACAGCACAACCGGGGATGTGCAGGGACAGGATGCCGGGGCCCACCACCCATGGTAGAGATGGGCAGAGGAGCACACAGCAGAACAGACATTGCCCCCCACACCCCATGCACTGCACAACCTGAGGAGAGCTGGAAGAACCACCGGCCCATGGATACCATCAACAAACCCACAGCCGGGGCATGGTGCCCCAGCACACCCCCTGGCAAGCTGTGACCGGCACACAAGGAGGTCCGGCCACCCAATGCCACACCATCCCATCAATGCAGAGCACACCCTGCACCGTGATCCCCAGACACCCTGCCCAGGAGCAGTGCCCACCAGTGCAGGACACCCTATGCATGTCACCACCCCCACTGTGACAATGCAACCCTGTGCACCATAGAACCATGCAAGGCAGCCCCACCATGTGCACCCTTCAGCGGGTGGCAGCAGACAGCGATGCAATGACTGCATACAAAGTGCCACCATGCACGCCCCCCCGAAGTACAGCTAAGAGACCTACCATGTGTCAGCACACGAGGTATCCCACATGTGACAGGGCATGCCCCGGACCCCACCACCAGTGGTACAGCACCCTGCACACCCTCCCAAGGACACACCCTGTCCCAGCACTGGCCACAACAGCCAATACAGACACCCACAGTGGTGCATGGAAGCATGTGCCACACTGGATGCAACACAGTGCATGGACAAACACCTACCATACCCAAGGGCACACCAACACAGGGACACAGTAGCGGGTCAACCAAGCCCCTGGCATGTGGCTACGGAAACCATGTACACACGGCTAGCACCCCTCCATGCCACAGGAGTGCCAGCCAGCCAGCGCAGGCACCATGAAGCTGTACACCACCAGCATGCACCCGGAGCACAAGTGACAGACAGTGGAGCACATCCCCTGCAACAGACACAAGCGACAGCATGGAGGTGGGACAACAACAGTGGAGGCCACAGTGCCACCCGAGGCAGACATGCACCACACCAGTGACATGAAGTAACTCGGCATTGTGCTGGGTACAATGGCTGGACAGCCACCACTGACATGCCACCGGACCGTGCAGGTCACAGACATGCAAGGGTGTCAGCTACACAGGCCATGGACGGTCTGACAGGTGCACCATGGATGCAGTGCATGCACCGTGGACCACTGCACACAGTCATCCAGTGCACAGGGAACAACACACAAACCACAGACAGTGACTGATAGCTACGCCCACACCATAGTCGCTTCCCCTACAGACACACACACGCCCATGACTGCACCATCCCTGACACCATGCACACCACTGCAGCTGAGCACCTGTAGCCTGCTGCAAATCAGAGACCACCACAGCAGGCATAACAAAACAAATGTATATTAAAAGGTAGAAAACAACTATTTACAAATATGTACACAACAGTTGGAGGTGAGGGCCACAAACCAGGTGGGGGTGGGTAAGGGGCAGGGGTGAACAAATAGGAGAGGGAAGGAGGGTGTGAGGGTGGGTTCAGGGGGTAGGGTTGAACCCAGGGCATGGGATCTTCAGCAGGCGCCCCGCTCCCCGCTCCTGTGGCGCCTCCCGCCACGTCTCCTCCGGACGCCATGCTGGTCCATGCACTGCAGGATTTCTAGTGATGTCCATGCCACCTGTAGCAGCTCCCGCATGGCCCTCACCAGTTACATCATCCTCCATCCACCTAGGACAAGGGAGCAGAGTCAATAGGTGTGAATGCCCATCCCCCTGCAGCCCATCCATTGTGCATGACATACAGCCATGGGACATGCCCCTGTGATGGTGTGCGACCACCCACAGTGATCGTGTCCACATGACCTGCCCACCCAGGCACACACAGCCATGTGGACCGCTGCACACACCCACCGCCCAAGTCCTGCACAGCACCACCATGGCTGTACAGTGACATGGCTATGCAGTGCGAAGGCAGTGGCATAGCCATGTACCCGGTGCATGCCTGGACCACCAGCGATGCACACCCACACATGCAGTGCCACTGGACAGTGCTGACTGTACTATGTGGTGTGCACGGCAGTGGTGTCAATGGATGGTGGCCATGGCCCGCCACCTGTCCTGCAACACAGCATGCACAGAATATCCTGCTAGAAAGGCAATCACCATCATCGGCCTGATCCAGGCACTGTACTCTGATGCAACCGGCTGCCTGTGGCTGTTGACCAGCTCCCCTACCCATGCCTCAGTGTCGGTGTTCTCGGGCTCAGCGCCGCTCTTCAGGGCCTAGGGTGCAAACATGGAGAGGGGAATATCAGTACAATCCAGTATCAAAGGCCCCCCAACCCCGGGTGTGTGCAATCCCACACAACCCAGCCATGCTGCAACCCTCCCCAACACCACCTCCACCACCAACACCACTGCCCACACTGGACGGCCCACCCCCCCATGTGCTGGACACATGCCCACCATGATACCCGTACAGATGCAACCAGTGTATGGATGGGGCACCCACCTGGTCGTAGCACTGCGCCTCTCCTGGCACGTGCCCGCAGGTGGACAAGCCTGTCCAGGTCCCTCCGCTGGAGGTCCCCGTGTCTGTGGCAACACTGTTCCACTGTACAGTCCAGTCCTGTGGCCTCCTCAAGTGCCACCACCACCTCCTCCCATACAGCACTCCTGGCCCTGTCCAGGGGTGCATTTCCAAACAGTGCCCCAGCATGAGGCTCCACTATGGCCACCAAATTGGCCAGCTCCACCTGGCTCCAAACAGCAGCCCTCCATCTTGCCATCGCTGAAGCTGGTCGGAGTCAAAATGGTGCTCGGAAGCGCACGTCCACCACATGCAGATGCTGCGCGGTATAGCGCTGCCATTCCCTATCATGCTGTCACCGAACAGCATGATAGTGGTGCATTCATGCGGATGCATGGCACCTAGGGGGCAAAGGTCGGGCACAGAGTCAAGGGTCTCTTGCGTACGGGCCGCCACAGTGCGATTGGTACTCCCTGCCTGTAGTGCGGTTGGGTGCCTGTGTGAGACACCTTGTAGTGGCCTACTGTGCTGTGGTTCCACGGTGCCTACAGCCCCCCAGTGCAAGAGTGCCATACATGTGAACAGCGCACTAGTGCCACTGGTACAGTGGTGGCCATGCCCTGCACTGCCTCCCGCACACAGCACATCAGCAGCGCAGCAGGTGTCAGCGTCAGCACTCCAGGCATGCACCGTTTGGTGTCCACTGCGCACATCACACAGCTGCAGCCTTGCCTGAACACATTCAACACAATTGCGCAAGGTGCAACAGCGCGATATTCAGCCGGCATATGCAAATCAGCTCATCAGCGATTCAATGGCGCAGATACTGCATTAGCATCCACTTAAAATTGAGCCTCACCTCATTTGCATGCATTGCGCTATATAAATGCAACATTGGGCTGCAGAGGCCATAGTCTGGTATTGCAGTCTATTGTGGTGAGTTGCATGCTGTTTGGGAGTGTGGACTGTGGTGTGTGGGAGATGCATGGGACTGCACAGTCAGAGGTAACACCTGTCATTGCCACAGGATCAATGATGAGTGAACGTGAGGTGGAGGAGGAGTAACAGAGACGTGGGAGACGGAGGAGGCCAAACTTTACCAAGGCAGAAACAGATGCCCTGTTTGAGGCCTACTTTGACCAGGAACTGCTGCTCAGCGGACAGCGGGGAACACCACAGGCCCGTGCTGCGGCATGGGGTGAGGTGGCGCGTGCCGTCAACCAGCATGGCAGCCACCAGCGGTCCGTGCAGGAGTGCAAGAAGAAGGTGGGCATGGACAGGAACAGGATTAAAGATAAGGTGGCTTGTATCAGGGCAGCATGGGCTGCGACTGGTGGGGGACAGCCGGCCGTGCAACGCCTGACGCTACAGGAAGAGCGGTTTGCTTGCAGCATGCAGCATTGTGCCATTGAAGGTGTTCCAGGTGGTGGCTTTCAGATGGGTGGTAGCACATCACTACATGGTAGGTCCTGATCTGTCACTGTGGGGGGGGGAATGCCACAGGGTAGGGCAGATACATTAATGCTACTGTGTTCCCTTACAGCTCCTGAGCGTCTACATGGGTCAGCGGTGGTGGGCTCGTCCACTGAGGGCAATACCCTGGACACAGAGGAGGGCCCATCCACCTCCACAGGTGTCCGAGGGTTAGGACAACAGTGGTCCTGCCTGACTGTCCAGACTGATGTTGGTGGAGCAGGTGCGGAGGAGGTCCTGCCCATGTCCCAGCATGACAGCGTACATGGATGCCAGCATGCTGAGACTCAGACTGGTGCTGGATCCATCACTGATGATGATGGAGCTCACAGCTTGGACAGTGATATGTGTGGGCCACAGGATGATTACACAGCAGGTTACAGCATGGGCATAGTCATGGGTGGTGCCGCCGTGGAGGCCTGCGTGACATCACAATCCCAGCCTGTGCCTGTCTACACCAGTGGGGCAGCACTGGTGTGCGTCAAGGACAGTGGGGCTGTTGCGGCTGCTGCGGCAGCACCGTTGAGCCCTGGGGAGTGGCGGCAGGAGGGGCAGTGTCAGCAGTTGGCCAATGGCGATGAGGCAACAGTGTCAGGGGGGCGGCATCAGTGCACCACCTGTGGACATGCCCAGGCATGGCCCCGGTGTGAAGTGCCCAACCTCAAGGTGTGCTGCCCAGCACAGCTGTGAACACCATGAGGGACAGCATGCCGATCAGGCAGATGACCTCTTAGATGAGCACACCCGCATACTCCAGGATTCAGTGGATCAGCAGTTGCGGTTGCGACAGCGGTGGATGCACTCAGTGCGGTCCTGCGCGAGGCAGAGGAGTGGTGCAGCAGGGACACTGGTCTGCTCCTGGCAGGGATGGACTGGCTGCGGGAGGATGTGACCGCTGCCATTGACAGGCAGACACAGGCATTCACAGCTGTCATGGCCACAATGGGCACACAGTTATTTGCCCATGCATCACAGACACCGCACAGTGCCATGTCCACCCCTCATTCCCGGCATCATGCGACACCCTCCTTGTCAACACTGGGTTCAGTTGTGAGAATCCTAAGCACGCCTGGTGCAGGCATGTTTGGTGAGCTGCAGACCCCCTGCTCGAGAACAGTCGTGTTCCCACAGAGGCACCCCTGTGGGACCGTCGGTGCCACCCCATGAGGCCAATGGTCAGCCTGTCATGGCTGGCAGGTCTTGGCGGGGCCGCCCATGCATCCATGGCGGCCGTGGCACTGTGCCACATAACTGACCTGTCTCCCACCATGGCTACTGTCTGATGCTGCCCTGTGTGCAGTGTGTTGTTCAATGTGCAATGCACGGGTGGGGTACCCAACCCTGCACACACACGTTCCATGTGCACACCCTCCCAGCTGCTGGCCGCTGTGGTGTGTGCATGATGATGCCTGCGTTGCACTGTCCACCACTGTGCAATGGTGCCCAGCATCTGAGACATGCACAATGACAGTCACTGGGCGTGGTGGTCTGTGGAAGTGTGTGTGGCTAGGGGTGACGGTTGGGGTCGGCGTGCCTCCTACCCTTTGTGCATGTCTTGTGGTGTGTGTGTGTGTGTGTGTGTGTGACTGTGTGCCATGTTAGGCCTTGCCCATCCCTGATGGTGTGTGCAGTTCCATGCTCAGCCAATTCCCTTTACGACATGCGCCCCTGTGGTTTCTCCATGCGTGTTTGTGGGTTGTGCACTTGCCATTGGTGGTTGCACATGGCCCCGTGACTTACCTGGGTTGGTTGAAGTGCTCCTCTGTGATGGTGCCCCGGTGCACCTGTGACATCCGGATCAGTCAGGGGTCCCTTCTACCAAGGGGGGCTGCCCATCACCATCTGCACCAGCATCCTCATCGTCCCCATCGCTGTCCCCCTCTTTGACCTCTACAGCTATCCCACAGTCATTGGCTATGTTGTGCAGGATGCAACAGGCTAGGAATAGCCTGCAGGCCTTTGAGGGGCTGTACTGTAGGGCACTGCCAGACGTGTCCAGGCAACGGAAACGTGCCTTCAGCATCCCGAACACCCACTCTATGACCTTGCGTGTGGTGGCATGTGCCTCATTGTACCGTTGCTGCGATGGGGTCGCGGGCCGCCAGTATGGTGTGAGCAGCCAGGGATGGAATGGATATCCACTGTCACTTGTGTGTAGAGGGTGGACATTAGTTTGGTGATCAGCATCGCCCTGCCATGGGCCATCTAGGCCAGTACCCATGTCACCTCTGACTATGCCCCTCCCAAGAGCCATGTCTTTCTGCATGATTTGCATACTCACCCACTAGGTGGCCAGTGGGGATGTCCCCACTCTTGAACCTGTGGCACAGTGCAGACTGGTGCCAGATGAAGGCATCATGTGCTCCTGCAGGGTGCGTGGCACAGACATTGGTTATGCACCCCCTAGCATTGCACACCACCTGGATGCTTGCATAGCCCTTCCGATTGATGTATGCAGCACCATCCAGGCCAGGTGGCGTGCGGATGGCCACATGGGTGCAGTCAATGGCCCCAAGCACGCCAGGCATACGTGCTACCCTGTGAAACTCTTGTACGTGTGCTGTGCACTCCACCTGTGTGCTGGGGAAATGGATGTACTGTGTAGCATGTGGCAGCAGTGCGCTGCCGCTGAGGACATGCGTGAGTAGGCATGATGCGGCCGACTGGGTTATGCCTGTTGTGTCCCCTGTTGGTCTCTGGAAGGTACCCGTGGTGGCAGCAGGCACATGACAGCCGTCACCTTTGTCTCCACTGACAGAACATGGCTCCGTCGTGTGGGTGCCTGCATCTCATCATTGCACAGCTCACAGAGCCACCTCAGGATCTCCCAGTTCAGGCAGTACTGGCCCACTATCTTGGTGTGACTGTAGTGCTTGAAGCTGGTGCAGGCTCAGTACTGCCTGTTGGGGGCATACCGCTGGCGGGCCCTTCCACGGCTGCACCCCCCTGCTGCCTGCCTTCTCACACCCCTCATTACTGCCTCCATTTGAATGGTGGCACTGGCCATGTCCCTGGCTTGTGTTCCCCCCCCTGCCAGCAGCTGTATTCCCGTTCCCCCCACTGTCTTTTATGCTACTCCCCCCTCCACCAGGATCACCTCCCAGATTTGGCTGTCCTGCCCACTGTCACTGCCCTCAGTCCACTGTGGCACTTCCCTTTTACTCCTGTACAGTGGCACAGGCTCCCGACTCCTTTCTTGTTCCTGGTAGTTTCCAGGTGTGCTCTGTCCTGCTCCTGCCCAGCCCTGCTCACTGCTACTCTCTGCCTAGTTGCTGTCACCTTGCTCCCACCTCTGGCTTCCCTGTAGTGTTCTTGCGCCTCTCTCTTGTTCCTTTTTATTTTGGATCATTCTGCTATCACACAACTTCCGTTTGCTCCCCTATTGCGCATGGTGCATGCTGTTGAATATCACACTGCGCCATTTATTCATGGTTCCTCCCCCTTCAGTTGTGCATGCATTCATTACCATTGCACTCTTGCGCATTGCGATTTGGGGGGACACAGCTGCCTCCCGCTGAATATCGCACAATGGCGCATTTTCAGACTTGCGCTGGCACATCCCTGTTGCGCATGGTGCAACCCTTTCGAATATCCGGGCCCATATGTATTACTAAACCAAAGAATTTCCCCACAAGTCTGCTCAACTTTTTTTATACTATGGATACTTATTGTGCCCAAGTTAAATGATTATTAAATGTCACTCTCAAATAAGTGTAACTGTTAACTATTTCCAGTCTAGAGTTCCCAATACAAACATTTTGTGATCTTTTTACTATAACAACCTCTTTTTGAGTGTCATTATTTTACCCTTATCTGTATAAAGTTTTAGCTTTAGGTGTCCACAGCCCCACATCAATTTGTCCAACTGAGTCTGCAAACCATGTTGAATTAAAGAGATCAGGATAGGGTCATCAGCATAAGCTAATACAGGGCATACTTTCATTACTTTTTGATATGAGCAATAGCAGTTATCAAGTATGTTCAACAGACCAGGTGTGTGTGTGTGTGTGTGTGTGTGTGTGTGTGTATACATATATATATATATATATATATATACACAATAGGGGTGGGAGCTTCTAGAGTGTGATACATGGAGATATCTTCACTGGAGTGTGATAAATTAGGATGCCATCAGCACAGTGATGATAAATGCCGTTTATCCATACTGTACTGATGTCACCACTCACTCACTACAACCTGCATTCTAAATGAAACTGCTTTACCAGTTTTTCTTTCTCATGAGGCCTGCAAGTTACTCAATTAGCACTGCAAAAGACACTCACCTGTGCCCCATAGTGTGTCTGAGACTCCCAGCCGATTACTATGCTGATCTCAGATTCACTACAGCATGCATTCTGAATGAAAGTGCTTTACAAAACAGTTTCTATTTCTCACTGAGGCCTGCAAGTTACTCTATTAGCATCGAAAAAGACACTCATCTGTGTCCCATATTGTTTCTGAGACTCCCAGCCCATTCAGAAAAACACACACACTCAGACCACACTCAGAAAGAGCAGAAAGCACACAGAAACAGGAAAAGTACACAGGAAAACATAACAATAGCACACAAGATGTGCAGATTGTATGCTATGGAAAATATTCTCACTCTGCAGGACTGAGAATATTTTCCATATCCCACGATCTGCCCATCATGTGTACGATTTCTACCATGGGGGTGGGAGCTTTAGGAACATTTTTTCTGTGTTCTTTTTCTGTTTCTGTGTGTTTTCTGCTCTTTCTGTGTGTGGGTGTGTGAGTTTTTTCTGAATGGACTGGGAGTTTGAGAAACACAATGGGACACAGGTGACTGTCTTTTGCAATGCTAATTGAGTAAGTTGCAGGCTTCAGTGAGAAAGGGAAACTGTTGCAGGTAGCACTGAGAAGGAGAAACTGCTTTGTGAAGAGTTCCATTCAGAATGCAGGTTGTTTTGAAGCTGAGATCAGCACTGTAATGGGCTAGGAGTCTCAGAAATGCTATGGGACACAGGTGAGTGGCTTTTGCAATGCTAATTGAGTAAGTTGCAGGCTTCAGTGAGAAAGATAAACTGTTTTCTGAAGCCGTTTCATTTAGAATGCAGGCTATAGTGAAGATATCCTCACTCTGGTGACATCAGCACAGTGTAGATAAATAGGGGACACATGATGGGCAGGAGTGGGATATGAAAAATATTCTCACTCCTGCAGAGTGAGATGTGTATTCTCACGAGTGCTGAAGGCACGAGTGAAAATACACAGCTCACGAGGCAGGAGTGAGAATATTTTCCATATGCCGTGATCTGCCCATCATGTGTGCGATTTATACCACAGAGGTGAGAGCTGCAGGAACATTTTTTCTGAGTCTGTGTGTTTCTTGCTCATTCTGTGTGTGCTGTCAGTGTGTGTGTGTGTGTTCTGAATGGACTGGGAGTCAGAAACACAGGTAAGTGTGTTTTGCAAAGCTAATTGAGTGAGTCGGAGGTTCAGTGAGAAAGACAAACTGCTGCAGGTAGCACTGAGAAACAGAACCTGTGTTGTAAAAGACTTTCATTTAGAATTCAGGTTGTTTTGAAGCTGAGATCAGCACAGTAATGGGCTAGCAATGTTAGAAACACAATGGGGCATAGGTGAGAGTCTTTTGCAAAGCTAATTGAGTAAGTAGCAGCTTCAGTGAGAAAGAGAAACTTTTTCTGAAGCAGTTTCCTTTAGAATGCAAGCTGCAATGCATTTATCCTCACTCTGGTGACATCAGCAGAGTATGGATAAATGTTGATATCCTCTCTCTGTTGATGTCATCAGGATTTATCCTCACTGCCGTGGAAATAACACAGGTTATCCTACTGAGAAAGCTCTCACCCACCTGATATAAATATAATTTATCCTCCCTGTGCTGATGTCATCAGGATTTATCTGACTCCAGTGGAACTAACACTATTTATTCTACTGAGAAAGCTCCCACTCCATGGTATAAATATATATATATATATATATATTCATCTATCTGTCTATCTGTATATCTATATACTGTATACCACAGCCAAATGGGAATATGAATATAGTAATTCAAAAAGTAGGGAGAATTTTTGCAAAAAACTTTGTTAATTCATCAGTTAGGGTTCCAGTGACAAAAGTTGAGAAATGTGGTGTTAGGGTTTCCAACCCTGACACCCCACCCTTCATGTAGCAACAGGTGTGGGGGGGTGCCTTGGGGTTGTCAGTCCTAACTCTCCCCCATTTCATCAGTAAATAAGCTAAGATGGGTACAGTATAGGAGAATAAGGTAGCATTAGTGTTGACAACTTTAAGGCACACCCCCACACCTGTTACTGTATGCAGGGTGGGGTGTTAGGGTTGGAAACCCTAACACCACATTTCCCAACTTTTGTCGCTGGAACTCTAACTGATGCATTAACAAAGTTTTTGGCAGAGAATTTCCTTACTTTTTGAGATACTATAATTGTATTCTCATTTGGCTGTGGGAGCACAGTGCCCTCTGATCCCTGTGCTTCCATCCTCTCACTGATGCATACATGTATGTTGCTGTGGAAGCATTTCAACCAAAACAGCACACATATTGTCAGCATGGCCTTGTTATTACCCCACCTCATGAATGGTGGGCCCCCGGCAATGTCATTCCACGCCACAGGTGAGAAAACACATTTTGGACAGGATTTGAAAACTGACAACTGTCACATTCAAGAGGTGATGTTAAGAAATAGCTATGTTGGAAATTCAGGGTGAAAACATTGAAAACTGTGAACGTTTGGAGCGAGTGTAGTGAAATGTCAACAGATGTACACAGCTTGCCAGTTTAACATATTTTGACCCCAAATTTTCAACATACCCTTCTTATGACTCCACCTCATGAACAAGTATGGTGAAAATTTCAAAATCCGGCACAAAACATAATTTCACCAACCGACCACGAAATCATCTTTCAGGCAGGATTTGCAAAATGACACCAACATTGTTCATGAGGAGGGTAACCCGTGACAATCGCGACTGCATATCTGTGACTAGAAAATTGTAATGCAGCAATAGCGAAGATTATATTAGCGACATAATTAAAATAGTGCCTTCCCAAAAATAGTACCACAACTTGCCAAGACGGTATAGAAAATAGTGAGCAGTATTAAATGGCACATACCTGCAACATCACTCTACTCTAGTCAAAACTAGTCTCCTAAGAACTAATTCCACCATGCACCTCCATGAAGACATCTGAAATGCGACTCCATGAAAACGTCAAAATAGTGACTACTGAACGGGAAAAAAAACCCACATTTGGTGATTGAATCCACCAATTTACTTCTGCTTCAGCTTTTGTGCACTTCTGCACATACAAGTAGAACTCCTGAGCACTTCTTTATTGAGGAATAAAAACGAAAAACACACAAAAAATGTGAATCAGGTAGTTTCCTAGTAATGTTTCTTTCAGACCTGAAACTGAAAATTGTAGGCCAGCCCTAGTAGATATTCATATCTGCTTCTTTATGCATATTCACCCACAATGGAGACAATTCGCTCATTCATATCCTTATATTTTCTTTTCTGTCCAGTACCACCTGCACCAGACACCATTTGTTTGATTTTCATCTCTGTTCCTCTTGCAAGCATTGGATTAGTTTCCATATGCTGGGGTGACAGGTTCCAAGGTGGCTGTTGAAGCCATGATGCCACCCTTCCACGGCATTATTTGTGCAAGCCAGTCCCCTGGTGATGGCATCATGACAATTTCACTGCTCAGGTGGATGTGCTGCCCTTCTTCTACCTGAGCATCCCCTGGGTGTACCAATCCAGGCTGACTCGAAATAGTTGAGCAGTGGTTGTAGGATGTATTTGTGAGTGGTGAAAAAGTCCCATTCATGCATGGCATCAAAGTTACTTTCCATATGTCTTATGGGGACAAAAGCCAATGATAAAAGCATGCGCAAATGAAGAGCAAAGTCAGGGTTGGAGCAGTACTTCTCCTGCATCATCAGGTACTTTTGTATCCTTCTCCACAAAGCCTGAGCAAAATGAAAAAAAAATACCCTAATTTCGGTGTTAGGGAAAGATGCACTAAATGCTAACCAGGCGGCTTTCTCAAAGTCCATAATAGCTGTATTAGGATGCAGTGAGGTGCACAATTCCTGGAGCTTTGAGTACACCCTTGACTAGGCGGTGGCTTTTCGAGAGCACAAGAGAACATACAGTACTGTTACTACATGTCCAGACTTCATGCAATGGACAGTGTACAGCTGATCAAACAACGAAGGGCAGGACTTAAATGTTCCATCCAGCATCCAATCTGCACATTCCTGCAGCATTTTAAGATTTGAGTTTGTGGCAAACATTACAATCTGTCTTTTTCTCTACCACTGTCATATGCCAAGGAATGTAACCCCAGCTGTTGTCATAGTCAAATCGGATGGAATTTCAAGTTCCTCTACTGAGGTAGGGGTGGCTGGACAACCTCGTCCAACCTGCCTAATGGGCATGGGTGTAACTTGTGACTACTGAGCTACAAGCATGTATAGGCCTGTACCTGCAATCTGTAGTGTAAGCATCGCACCCCCACTGGCTACCACTTCTGTATGTAATATATGTATGTGCTCAATGATCACTCCTTCTTGCTTAGCTCCCATAATGTATAGGCCTGTCTCCTGCAAGAAAGGGGCCCTTGTATCACTGCTAGGACCCACTGCATATGTATTTGAACTGTACAAATGTTTACATGTATGTGTATTATTGCCATGCTACTGTTCCTTGCACTACTGTTCTGTTGCCTACTCACTGTATGTTTCTCCTGCCCTGTCCCTGTACTGTGTACGGCGAGAAACCTTTGTAAATGAGTCTTCAACTCAAAGGGCTGCAATTCTGATACTGTAATAAATAAATAAATAATGCACTGAACAGTTCTTTTAATAAGAGGTACTCTAGGCAAATGGCCTGCCAAAGCATCTGGGGCTGATGTGGCGCACTGAACAACCACCTGTGTAGTGGTTTCCACACTTGTTCTTGCCCTCTCATGCATGTCGGCCATTATCTTGTGCACCCCAACATCCCCAACATCTGGAACATGCATATGTTCCTTTAAGTAAGCAGACAATGTGTTGCCAATAGTATGGAGTCTAGCAAGGCAACTAAATGTATGGGCATCAGCACACCTCCAGTATACCTTATCCCCTTTTTCTTTATCTTTGCGGTAGATATACCCAGCAAAAACAGCAAGTGGCCTACCTTTTTGGCTAGTGATAAGTTCAACATCCATACTGGCAGAGTGAGAGTAAGATGAGTAAGAGTGGGAGTGAACATCAACAGGTGCTCAACTTGTACTTTTTTTTTTTAAACAGGTTGTATGAAGCATAATGCCACTGATTGGTTAATTTACAACTGGTGGGTTGCACAACATGCTGCTTTACAATTGGTCAGGGATCAGAAAATACCTAAGCCCTGTATATTATTTTATAAAATTTTATTATTTTAATGACTTGGAACCTTTGTAAAAGAGCCTTGGCTCAAAGGTATTTGTAATCCTAGAACAAATAAATAAATAAATAAAATACAGTACATGTTCTGGCCCTGTGATGCTGCATTGTGGGAACAAGGAAGTAGAAGCTGGACCGAGATGGTCAGAGAGCGCAAGGGGTGAGTAAACTGTCTCCATGCAAATTTGCAAGCCGCACATTGCAATTTTTACATGGCAGCAAAATTGTACATCGCTTAAATCATTCATCGTACTACTGGCACTCACTATATTTAAGGTGCTGTAATGCAGTTTGCAATTTTAGAGTCACGATTATTACATGGAACCATGAGAAGGGGTCTCAAAAGGGTATGTTGAAAATTTGTTGTCAAAATCTTTAAAACTGACATATACACCAAAGTTGAAAACCCTATTAAAATACACTGAACCGTGTTTACATTAGTTTCTCAGTTCCCTGGTAGTCTAGTGGTCCCCCCTTCCCTGTTCTCTGATCGCCATGCTGTTGTGTAAAAAATAATTCCCTGGTGATCTAGTGGTCCCCCTCCCCCATTCTCCGATCACCATCCTGTTGTGTAAAACAAATTCCCTGGTAGTCTAGTGGTCCCTTCCCCTCCACCATTCTCCGATTGCTGTCCCAATGTGTAAAAAATAATTCCCTGGTTGTCCAGAGGTCCCTTCCCCATTCTCTGATCGCTGTCCCATTGTGTAAAAAAATAATTCCCTGGTAGCCTAGTTGTCCCTCTTTCCACCCCATTCTCCAATTGCCATCCCATTGTGTAAAAAATAATTCCTTAGTAATCTAGTGGTCCCTTCCCCCTCCCTGTTCTCTGATCGCCATTCCATTGTGTTAAAAAAATAATTCCCTGGTATTGTAGTGATTCCTCCCCGAGGTCGATCCCCGTTCTGTTAATTCTTTTTAAATTTCCTAGTCTAGAGGTCCCTCCCTGTCCCTGATCCCCCTCCTATGAAAACACAGTAACAGAATCAGTATTATCGTGCCAGTTATTATTGCCAAAAGCGACCATTTTCCAAAATAGTCTACTATCCATACTGTTAACAGCTGTTAGTATCTTTTCCCAAAGGATACTATGATATGAAGCTTTTTTTACCACTTAAAGAGCTCCTTTCTTGAGGCTGCTAATAAATAAGAGGAAGCTGAGGCACTTTCATTATTTTCTATACTGCCCCCCAAGGAAGGGAAGTGATCATACGTTTCCTCTAAGGGTGATCCTTTCCACTTTGTTATCACTGGCTCTGTCACCTCGCTCTGATGATTTATGCCATTTGCACAGGGAAAGCACAGCAATGGGCTCCATTCATGTTTATGGAGCATGATTTACAAACCCATTTTCTGGCCATTTAACTGGACCTTTGGTGAAATCAGAGCCTGGGTTTAACTAAAAAGAGCCTTGTTAGTTGAACCTGGTCTCCAATTTCACCAAATGTCCCATTAAATGGACAGAAAATGGGTTTGTAAATCATGCTCCATAAACATGAATGGTGTATGCCCTCATGCCCTCCTTATACAGACATCACAGAATGTCAGAGCCCATGGGCAGAGCTGCACTAAGGAAGAGGAAGGGATTATGCAGACAGTCCCTTGGGGCAACAATGACTGAATATGGGTGACCGTCAAAACGGTGACTCAAATTTGGCGCTGTTCTCATGGGCTACCCACAAGGGTAGTGATGCACTGCTACCGTGAGGGTAGGGGAGGGTGACTGGAATGGGAGGATAGCGAGGGGAGGGATAGGGAAGAGGGTTACTGCCATGTAGTGTTCCTGCTGCAGCCAAGCCAGCCATGTGGTGTGGTGGTTAGGGTGGCTACCTTCAGGGCTGGGGACTGGGTGGGGAGGACTTTTGCACGCTGGCTGCTGCGCCTTTCTTTTTATTCAGGTGTCTCCCCTCCTCGACATACACCCCTCAGAGTTTGGAATCCTTTAATGAGGGGTGCAGGGGGAAAAAAACCCCATGAGGTAGGGCAAATCCCCCCTGCATAGACACTAACTCTATCTGCCAGATGTTTAGCATGTGTATATCGCTGAATTGCTTTTTGGTGATATACACTCGCCATAATAGTGATCACCATTTCGCATTCGCTATTATGACATGGAACCCTCTTATTTCATTTGTCACCTACCTTACAGTTATTCTGCTTGGGTTATTATGTTGGCTCGCATTTGCACACCAGACAACGTCTTGCGGTAGTAGCAGATTTACGGAGGTAGCGGTCACTGTTGAAGTAGGAATGCAGGGGCACGCATCAGTAGATGTGTCCCTCATTCCCCAATCAGCCAAGCAGGCACTGACATCATAGATCCTAATGTGGCCACCAGATCTAAGAAAGGTCCGCTGCAATGAGAGTGGAAGCTCTCATTCAGCGTGACCTAACACCCCTCCAGCAATACACAACATGGGGCAGTGACTGCCGCCACCTCCTTCAATGCCGATGAGGCCCACTCCCCGTCAGCATAATGACCTTCCCATTTAAAATGTGTGCTGAGGGGGTGCTGCCCAATCTCCCTCGCTCATCGCTAACAGATTTTCTTTATCGTGGGACCAATCCCTATTGGCGTTTGTCCTCGTCCCTTTTCTTGCCCGGTAAGAGGCCCTCCCCGTTGGCATAATGTCTCCCCGCTTTGTTCTGAGCTGAGGGGGGTGCCCAATCCCCTCGGCTCGTGTCCCCTTTGGTATGTGTCGATGGGGTGCCCAATCCCGTAGGCTACAGCATCCCCCAAAAAAACACTTAAGTGGCATGCTGGGGCCCACCCCAGTGTGCCAAATCCCTGCAAAATAAAACCATCCCTCGATGTTTTTTTGTAAACCTGCACAAAGAGAGCGATCCTCGGGTCTCCCTGCTCCCTCCCACAACCTGCACCCACCCTCTGCGCACCCTGCCTCCCCACAAACCCCCATCACCCAGTACTTACCTCCAGAGTCTGGCAGGACGATCTTCGGTGGACCAGGAACACATCTGCACTCTTCAAAGCCGACCGCAAACTGAAGAAATGCCGGTAAGCTGTATAATGGCATAAATACGATTTTTTCAACTTTGGTGCGTATCTCAGACATTTTTGGAAATTTTGGCACCAAATTTTCAACATGGGGTTATTGGGACCCCTCCTCATGAATTCATGCACTGTCATGGTGTTATTCAGTCCCGGAAGGTGATTTCACAGTCACTGCGCAGAATCACCTTTTGGGACTGATTAATGAAACGACAGTGCCACTGTTCATGAGGGGGACTCTCAAAATGCTTATGTTGCAAATTTGGTGAAAAAATCCCAAAAATGGCTGTTTTATGAGCGTGCATTTGCAGTTTCCACACACGCTCATAACTTCATGAATTTGCAATATTTTCACACCAGATTTTCAACATTGGCATTTTTCCACACCTCCTTATGAACAGTACAGCTGTCATTTTACATATCCTGGCCAATATGTGTTTTCGCATGTCCAGGGCAGAATAGTGCTGTCGTTGTGGGAAATCAGTTTTTGGGACAGTTTGAGGAAATGATGGTGACACTGTTCATGAGAAGAACTCCTAAAATGCCTATGCTGAAAATTTGGTGATGAAATTACATAAAATGACTGTGTTACAAGTGTACGTTGCTCAGTTTCCACGCACACTTGTAACTTCACAAATTTGCAATACTTTCATGCCACATTTTCAACACTGGCACTTTTTCACACCTCCTTATGAACAATACAGCTGTCATTTTCATCCTGCCCTAAATGTTTTTCGCACTGTATGACACGGCATGGTCATCAGCGAAATCAATGTTTCGGACAAATTATCAAAATCACAGTGCCACTGTTCATGAGGGGAGGTCCCAAAATGCATATGCTAAACATGTGGTTAAAAAAATCCCACGAATAATTGGGTTATGGATGTGTGTTGCACAGTTTCTATGCATGCTCATAACTTCACCAATTTTTCATATTTTCACTCCAGATTTTCAACGTTGCCATTTTTTTACATCTCCTCATGAACAATACAGTTGTCATTTTCCACATACTCCCCAAAATGTGTTTTCATTCCTGTGTCACCAAATGGCATAGCTGCTGTGCAAAAAACACCTTTCAACTAACAAACTGATAGTGCCGCTTTTCATGAGGTGGGCTCACAAAAAAGCCCATGTTGAAAATTTGGAGTGAAAATACCAACAGACGCCTATGGTGTTATGGTTTCCAACTGTGGCACCCCACCCTGTAGATACTGACAGGCATCAGGGATGTGACTTGGGATCATCGGCTGTAATGCTCACGCCATTCCACCCCCAACCCCACCCTGCAGCCAGTGACAGGCATTGTGATGTGCCTTGCACTGTTCGGCCACAAAGTTCACCCCATTCTCCTATACTGCACCAACCTCAGTGTATTTCCTTATGGAATGGGTTAAGTATAACACCCAAGACCTCAAAGCACACCATGCCACTTGTCAGTGTCTACAGGGTAGGGTGAGGTACAATGGCAAGAGCATTACTGCCGATGACCCAAAGGCACACCCCAATGCCTGTCACTCTCTACAGGGTGGGGGGTGGGGTTGGTGTCACTTCAATACTTCACTGCCATTTCTATTATGTGTCTCTAACTCCGGTACTACCAATGCCAATGCCAGTGCCAGTGAGACAACTTTCGGCATTGACAAATGCTTGTTTTTAATATCTCTCTATCTTATTCAATATTTTCTTTTCTGTTTTACAATCCACATCAGACTAGCCAATCTTGGGAAAATGTGTATTTTTCCTATCTTTATAACAATAAGGCATACAGATTTTTACAAGACTAGATTAAAGCCCTTGCAAAACATTGGGATCCTATTTTTGTAAAATGGTCTCACTGATGGCCTGATATTTTGTCATGTACGATAAAAAGTGCACTTTCTCTTTCTCTGCATCATTCCAAACTATGTGTATTCTTTTCTTATACAGAATTTCTAACCCCTCATCTTCCTTATTATGAACAGTAACATAATTCCCATTACCCCTTCTCTTAATAATTATTGGCATATGGTCCCTTTCAATTCTTTCTGCTATTTCCATCTCCAAATAATTACATATATGCTAAATGAATACCATATCATAGTCAATTACAGAGGCATAACTACCGGAGAAGTGTAAGGTCCTAGTAGGTCACCCTTAATTCTACCAATCAAGATGCATAAATGCATGCTATCATATAATTCAAGAAGGTTTCTTCCAACATTACTAATTTTGTTTGTCCTGTGACTGTCTTTGTGACATACATTTATTATTCAGGCTATCAGTGTCATCTGTAAGTACATTTTCAGTTCCACCAGGGGCATTTAAGTCAACCAAATAAAAAATAAGCTCATGCATTACCTCTCATTGTAAAATGTTTCTTTTTTCCTCAACCTCTCTAAAAAAGATGGATCTATATAGCTTTGTACCCATGGGCAGGTTCTAGATGGTACAAACTACACATGCCGTCCCTGTGAAGTCGAACAGTACTATTATGATATTAACATCTTTACAGCAACTTATTATATTTAATATCTGAAGATACCTTTACTACCAATAATAGCACTCCCAAGGTCTTGCCACTCATTTTATCTTTCTTTGCAGGCATATTACATATTGTGAAACCGTTGACGTTAAAACTATCTTCCTACATTAACCAGGTTTCCTGGAGGCAAATCACATCATCTTGACCCCAAAACCTCTTGCCGCTCTTTATCTACTGTCTTCTTTAGTATCTGTGCTATATTCCATGCAAGAAATGTTATTACTTGTTCTCCCAGGACCTTGGATTCCTGTGTTTCTGACATCAATAGTCATGGGCGTTCTTCTTGCAAAACCTCAGATTTATTTGTAAGTGCGACATAATTTAAAAGAGTATTTCTAGTGTCCATATTGACAAGAATGCTTAGTAAAAGCTTGCAATTTTATTTCATTGCCTTCACCGTCAGCCGCATCTGCCACATTAATCCCTACCACATCAAGAACCTCTGTGTTTGCTAAAATGGCATTTGCTAGTATTTTACTCACAAAGGTAACATTTATCTGTCCCAAACCACACCATCCTTTTATTCTTTGGATGTCTAAGGCAGTCTTTTTAAGACACTTTATTTTTAAGATGTCCTGGATCATGAAAATAATTTTACTTAACGAGGAAGACCTAGATTCTTCACCCTGTTCATCAAGTCCAAATGTGGAGAGCACTGAGTTATCAAATAAATATTTTTCAGGTCTAAAGTTTTTGTTACAGTCTATTGGAGCAAGTTGAAATCTGTAGGGCTGACAATCAAGGCAGAAGAGTGCCAAATAGGAATAGCAGAGGTCCAGGGGGAGTGGGTACATATGACCTGAGCCAGTAAACATTGAGGTGATTCAGGGGTGGCTCATGCCTACCACAAAGAGAAAAATACAGGCCTTCTAGAGACAGCAGGGTACCTTCGAACGTTTGTACCAAACTTCAGTAGTATAGCCACACCCCTGTCCAATCTCACATGGAAGAAAATCCTAGCAAAAGTTTGCTGTGAAACAGTGTTCCACCAGTTGAAGGAAGCATTGTGTTAGGCACTTGTGCTCATGAGCCCTGACTATTCTCTGAAGCTCATTGCACCCATGGATGCGTCTGACTATGGGCTAGGGATGGTTCTGAGTCAGATCATGTACCTGGGGGAGGAACATCCAGTCATATACCAGAGCAAGAAGCTGCTGCCCAGAGAGGAGACATATACCACAATGAAGGAAGAGTGTCCGGGTATTGTCAGGGCTCTGCAGAAGCTGCAACCATATTTGTATGAGAGGGCATTCACACTTGTTCTCGCCCAAAACTCAGTACTTGTTTGAGCTGTGAGTACAAAAAGACTTTTTACACAAAAGGTCTCTCACAACAGAGCTCCCTGAAGCTCAGACCACAAAAGAATGTCATTTTCAGTTTCCATCAGATTTCCCACCTCAGCTGAAATACTTTATTGAGACATAGATGCTAAAAAAGGAAAAAAGAAACACACACACGCACTACATTGCAAGTTGTCACAAACACAACCATGTTTGTTTTAGTTATCAAATTTAGATGCTAATAAGTACAGTTTATAGTATGTAAAGTGAGAAAGAACATATGACTGATGTATACATAAAGAGACAGGGATCAGTAGAATAAGTGTTATGGAAATTAACAATAGAATAGTAAGACAAAAAGAATTAGAACAAAACAAGTTGAAGAAATATTGTCAACATTATAATTATCCCAGTGGTCAGTTTTTTTTTTCTTGAACTGCAATTTATGATACGTTTAGATAATTGTGGTAGAACAACCTATTTTTTTCATACCAGAAGTATATATGTTAATGCTATGAAGAGTCACTCATGATAAAATTTGTTTCACAGTCTAAGACCAATTTTTATTACTCATCTCACTCTGTTATTTGCAGTACTCATTTATTTATTTAGCTTTTGTTAACCAGGTAAGTACACTAGACAAGACATTTGCCTATTTTTAGGTATGACCCGGGAGAGTACAAGGAAATACGACATAGGACAACATGATACACTTTAGGCAGTTACACAGAGTCAGAGAAAACAGAAGCATCACATAGTCAGTAGGTACACACAAATGGTCTGAGCACGTATGCATTTGAAAACAGTTGAAGTCTGAAAGCTTCATTTGTCCTCAAAATTAACTCAGGGTAAGTGTAGGAGTAGTTTTTGTTAGACATGCACTTTACTCAATCTGTTACTGTTATGGAACAGAACAGTAAACGTAGCTACAATTTATGGATGCTGGCAATACATAATAGCAATGTTCAGGACTAACTTTTATTCCTTACCCACCGCCTCTCAAAATTTTCATAAAAATTGTAAACAGCTGTATAGCAGCTGTGTATGTCAAACAAAATGACTGATTTTGTTAATTTGTTGTAATTTATCTCCCTCCACCCAAAGCATTCTTCTAAAAAAGTTGCATTCTGGTGTCCAGTAGTTTTTTTCTTCAACTTTTATAAAGCCATCTAGGTGAGGGACCAAAACATCTTGTGTGCTTAGTCTGTGTGAAGTCAGCTATACCTCTTACATCACGCTTGTTATATGCTCCCTAGCCAGGGTGTCAGCACGGCTCAGTTGGTAGCACATCTGCCTCTGGGCCAGAAGGTTGTGGGTTCTAGTCCCACACCAGGACTGGGCTCATACTTAAATGCTGGCACCCGAGTGCAGTATTTGGGGGTACTGTACTTCAGATGAGATGTTAAAATGAGGTACCTTCCGCCTGTCCTGGTGCTATCCAAGTGGAAGTAAAAGAACCCAAGGCACTTCTTGACTTTCTTTGGTGTCCTGACAAATATTCCCCATCCCATAAAACTGCTTCATGCAATTATCCAAGATTGTGTGTGGGCGTTGATGTGCAGAATGGCTGCCACTACACATTAAGTCCCTTCACTACCAGTCTAGCATTGCTTGTAAAGTGCTTTGGGATATAAAGTGCATGAAAAGCACTATGTACAGTAAATGCTGATTCTTCTTTCCTTCATTGTGCATTTGCACAAATGGATTGCACTTACTTATCAAGTCATTACTTTTGGGGGCGTCCTATTTGGGGGCATGCACAACAGTATGTCTCATGAAAATACATCCTTTTTATAACCACGAAAATAAACTTGCAACATTGTAGTTATAGAATGATCTTGGTACATCCAGCAGACTTTGGTTTGATTCCCACACCCTCCATTTCCATACTGTATGACTCTGAGCAAGTCCCTTAACCTCCTCAGTGCTCCCGGGTCACCCCTGAAAACAGGCACATGTGCCTAGTGGGCTTTACCTGGTTACCAAAGAACAAAAAAAAAGTTCTGATCAATCTCATTTCAGCGTGGCATCACTTTGCACAAGGCAAAGTCACTGTATGTCATTCATGGACTGAATGTTAATACATTATGGTGATTTTTAACTTACATGGTGAAGTGCCAGTATCTCACAATAAAATAACTTCAGTGTTACACTTTGTCACAGAACATTACACACTATGGCATACATTTCCTTTGGGGGGGGTACAATCCTTGGGGGGGGTACAAGTACAGATCCTACACATACAACATGACTGATGTTATATTACATAGAGAATACTGGTTGGGTAACCATGCACAACCAGCCTGTGCTGTCACAGAAGGATTTTGATTACATCAGACCTCAACAGCGAAGCTCCTTGGGAGAGGTTTGAAGTGATTAACAATAGCAGATTTGCTTACAGAATTGCTGAATTGTGTGAGGTAACTTCATTGCACTTGACACACACATGTGATGGCCTGAATTGTATGTGATCATATTACCAGCTCTTGACTTCACGGTGTGCAGTGCACGGAGGCAGTATGTAAGGTAACATTATGACTTTGAAATGATTCATTTAGTTTGTGCATGTGTAACCCCTAGGTGGCGCTATCCCAAGGGCTACTACCCCTGCCTGCTTTGCTAGTAGCAGGTTAAGGGGCCTGAGTTCTGAAACGGGTGCCTCCACCCGGAGGTCAGGGTTGGCAGTGGTCAAGCTAACCTGGGCACAGCCCTTCGGGATGCTGTAACCCCCCTCTTTCCCCTCTAGTGGCCTGAACACTGTACAATAATCACTTTCACAATACCCCTGGTTCACCACACAAGTACCCACACTGTCTGCACTTACCACCAGGGCTGGTTCCTCTGGCTCGACCCTGGGGACCCCCTGTAAAACAAGGTTAAGCACAGCAAATAGCAACAGTACAGTACTTTGAGCACAAACTGGAACCACAGTCAGATTACATGCAGAAAAAGTTAGATTTGATTTATTCAGGGGACTTGAACAAGGAAGGGGCAAAATCAGGTTAATTAGCTTAAAGGTTATATCAATCAAGCAGTTATGCATGCACGTTGAGTCCCCCCCACACTGTCCACCTCTGGGTACCCAGGTAGAGAAGAGGTGGGTTAGCCAGGACAGTTGCCTGGGGTTGCAGCTGGTTGGAGCCTTGTGATGGAAAACACAACATGCATAGTACACAATATTTGTAATCTGGAGCCAGAGGGCTCAGTTCGTAAAGGAAACGAAACAACAAGACAATCAGATGACACACTCAGATTAAACTGTTGTTGTAGGGAGCTACCCGGGTATTTACTCACAATACCCAAGACTGGACACAGGCTGGACGAAAATCGAGACTGTAGGTGGTTGATCTGGAATGCCAAGAGAAGCAGGGCCCACAAAAGTCACAGAGGCATCGTTCCTGTTCAAGCGTGGAGCAGGGGGCTGATCCCCAGGCAGGTCTCTCGTTGATGGCTTCTCTGTGCAGTGGGTAGTCTGGCTGGGCCAGTCTGGCAAAGCCCAGACCTCATGGAGACAAGTTCAGAAGCAGTCCGTTTTGGGCTGGATACAACTTCCAGCAAGCAGAACACAGTTCATACAGTGGGGAACTAGCTCACAACCCACTAGCAGCTCATAGGACATTTACATGTACGGGAATTCTACTGTACCAGGCAAAGCGCTCCCCGGCACAATCACAAAGTCTCTGCACACACTGGGAGCTTAGGGGTAGCTGGAACTCCTGACAGGCCGATCACATTCAGCAAAAATATTCAGTCTTCCTCAGGTTGAGCCTTGCCCACTTCAGTAGCTTACTTCAGTCACACAAACTTGGATTTAGTCCAAAATAATTCTCTTCTCTCCCTCTCAGGAGCAGCAGGCAGACATGGAGGCCAAATTCTCAGCCTTTTCATAGTTCTCCCATGCGAATCCACTCAGGATTGCTCTCAGAATCACTTCAGAATCATTTTAGCTCCTCCCCTTTTACTTCTCAGCTCAGAAACTGACTGAAAACTGCAAGCAGCCCGGGACTTCCCCAAGATCCAAAAGATTTGGTTGGCTGATTTGGCTGTCAATCAAAGCAAGAGCTCCCCCTTCAGTTGCAAAAAAGGCACAAAAACTCAAACCACAGTTCCTATAGATTTTGAATTCAGACAGCTCCTGTAGTCCTGCTACATTTTAGGTCCCACCAGAACTGACTGGTCCAATTTGCAGTCCAGGACCAAGATAGTGGAGACAAACAAAAGAAGGTTAGACAAACTACATTATCATTATCATTCTAAATGGTTTTCAGCAAATAGTTACATCTTTCAACAGAGCTCCATCTCAGATTACTTATGCTGCAATCAAGCAGCTCTTAAAGAGACAGTACACAGAGGTTATACAGACTGTGGTAATCACATTTAAACTGCTAAAATGCAGGACACCAGCCTGGCAGTGAGCATTTAGGCAAGCTCAAGGAAGACTTTTTGGGAGCCCCCATTTGTAGGGAGGTTACACATGTCTTCAATGATAGGAGGCAATGAGTATGAGGAAATTGCCCTGAGACTTCTATTGGATGACAAGTAATGATAAAAGAGCTCCATGTCTCCAATGTGTAGAGTAACATTTAGAGTTACAGTGCAACTCATTCTGAATTGATAGAAGGCTAAATCCATGGGCAGGTGCGTATTCTGTATTTATGGGCTTATTTTCTAGCAATACACTGTATTTCCATGGAAGTGAAACTATGAGAACACACCAAGGGAAACTGATCCATGGTATATTTAATGTTCGCACTATGAGGTACCAGATATAGACAGTGCTGGGGGGAGGTGTTGGGGTGGAAGCTAGAGGGTGGGTGAGGGTGGTTATCTGATAACAACTACAAATTTCAGGCTCAGCTCAGTGATAAGTGACTCTTGCTTTCTTGCTCTGATGCTTAGCGAACATGTGTCACTCCCTCTCCTCAACATCTCCATCTCCTTACCACCGGTGATCTCTCATGGTAACCACAGGCATCTCATCATCTCAGCATTTCAAACAGAAGTAGATCTCCAACACTTCTACAGAAATTTAAGACCTAAGGCATGATTTGATACCGTAGAAACCACTAATAAAGAGAAAAAAGACAAGACTGGCACTCAGTATAAAATCCACCCATATGCCAATAATAGGGCATAATCATGCTGTAAAAACATAAATTCAGACAGTAGATAACCAGGTCAAAAATATACTTAAAACAAAAGAAAAAACTACAAAACACAATTTAACAAAGAAAGAAAAAAATGGCATTGCAAACACTGGAAGAAAATCAATCAATCAATCAATCATTATTAAACCAGCTGCCAAGGGAGGAGCAACAGTAATTCAGGATATCCCACAATACAGGAAAATGTATAAAGGTCTCTTAGATGTAGAAGAAAACTATGTAAAACTAAAGAGTGACCCACTACCTCGCATACAAGACGAGATCAGAAAGTTTGCACAGCCAAGCTGTCAATTTGCAACTAGATGATATCTGAACTGTTGTTTAAAGAAGTTAGTGCTATAAATGTGCTGAATGTGTTTCGTGGGTCATGATTTGGTTCCCCACCGTCAAGCCTGTTATGCCAGCTGGAGGCTTCACCAGCAGAAGATCATAAACTTTTGCAGAACTGTTCATCCTGCCTGGGCATTGCCGTCTTGGCCTAGGCCGCTACTCATGCATCAGCGACCTTCTCGGCGAAAGACCATCCTGGGGATATGGCCCCCTGCCCAACACCATCGAGTAGGTAGTGACCACCTGAAGGTGAGTCATGTCAGCCCTGCTTCCCATGGCATTCCTGATCATCACCATGAGGTCTACATCTTGCCTGTCCTGCATCCAGGTTTTGGTAGCATGAGTACAAATCAGGGTAGCTCCCTGCAACAAAAAACAAAAATCATTGTGGTACCAACTAATTGTTTCTTTCACTGGGTTCTTGCAATGGGCAGAGCCATCTGAATTGGATTACAAATTATTGGGTTGTGTGCATGCTTAACTGTTTTTCTTCCTTTAAGGGCTCTAACAACAGCTTGTTAAACTGTCTAATTGCTACTTAAAGTGCATGCCAGACAATCCTGATTTGAATCAGATTGCTAATCATTCAGCTAGATTCATGCCCCTGCCTTGCTCATTGCCCCCAAATAAATTTTATTGTCTTTCATCACATTTAACCTGGCTAGTGTGCATAGTATTAGTTGGGTTACAGTGTTACGGTTGTATTGCTGTGTTGCTAACCTTATTTTCTAGGGGTATCCAGGGCAGTTGCTGCAGAGCCAACCCTGGTGGTAAGTGAAACGGGTGTCAGCACATTATTACTGATACCTGCTGAGTGTGAGATGTACCAGTATGTTATTACTAGGCCACTAAAAAGGTTGGTGGGTGGTTATAGCACCCCAGAGGGCTATACTCGAGCTGTTAAGCTACCCCAATACCATTCCTCTGGGTGGAGGTACCCGATCTTAGAACTCAGGCCCCTCAACCTGTGTTTTACCATAGAGGCAGGCGTAGTAGCCCCTAGAATAGCGCCGCCTAGGGGTTACATGTACATTTCAATCATGCACTCTGAGAATATGTTCACCAAGAATAGGAAGGAATATCAATGCAACCCTGAATTTCAGAAAAATGATTACAGTAAATAAGTAACTGAATGTTGAATAGTTATTTTCAGATGTTACTAACATCACAGTGAACAGACAGCTAAATGCACCCTATCCTTATAGGAGACCACTGAAGCCTGAATAAAGAAATTAACAGGTGAAACTATTATTATATTTTCTTTGTTCACTAACAGGCACTTGAAAACAAATGCAAATGAACCTCTAAATTGTCAACAACTGCAAAGTATAAAGTTTAAAGAGTACAGGTGAAGATTAAGTTGATGCAAAATAAAAATTATGTATTCTTATGTTTAAATAGGCAGAACTAAGGACAACATAGCAAACTTCTTATTTTATGCTTAGATGTACATAAGTGGATTGTGGCAGTGATACTGCCAGACACAGGAGCCGTATGGCCAAGTTAAAAGGTCAGGTAGCATTTTATGCAATATAAATACAGGTAGCCGAATGTGTGAAGATAGCAAACTGCATAAAGAGACTCTGGATATAAATATATATAAACCTATAAGATACCAAACGATAAAATATGAAATGTTGTGAGAAAACATAGAAAGATGAAATGATTGACCAATGTTTTTTGTATATCCGTAATTAAGATATAATATTACCTCTTTTCTAAAGAATATCAAAAAATGATAAAAAAATATTATGATGAAAAATAACAATAATTTTGTATTAATATTTCCCTAGAAAAAGCCTAATTCAGGTGAAACATTGGGAACTATATAAAAGAAAAAAGAACATAGAAAAATAAAGAATATTGAAAATTGACTATGTGTAATGAGCTTTTTTGCTCGAGCGGCCAGACATATCCTGTTTTCTGAAATTTCTCAATCGAACTGAGGCCAACTCCACCATTAGATGTTTGGACTGAATACTTTTTTCGTGATTTCCCTTGGGACCCCACCCCACCCGCAAAGCAGAACCATTGGCATCTGACAGTAAAACCAAGGTGCAGCTTCAGAAGGAACAAGGAAATCAGTGCTTTTATGTAAACAATAACCCAAGACAGGGTATGTGGTTATTGGGGATTAGTCAACACCCCAGGTGTGTTGTGAGGCATGTGGCCACAGGCCAAGTGTCCTCACAGCACCCAGGGTGTTGATTAATCCCCAATAGCCCCTATCCTGGAGTGGATTATTGCACTTATAACATGGGTTCAAAATAACAGTACTATAATTAAGAAAAATGCTTTTATTGCTGTTGAAAGTCATGAAATAGTACTGTGTCCTGCCACCTTACAAAGTAGTCCTCAAAAAATAATGCATAGCACACTGATGTTATGAAGACACAAATGGTAGACATGTACTTTTAGGTTCATTTCTGCCATTTGTTCTTCATGACATAACTCTGAGTATAACTTCTGCGTGCTGTAACACTCTCCCGATTTTGAACTGCTGTGTTTTGCTGTCTACTCTCTCTCTGTCTCTCTGTGTCTCTCTCTCTCTCTCTGGCTGCACAGGGTCGAGCAAGGTTGCTCTCTGCAGACAGTACGCTGCTGCTGGAAAGTTATGCTCTCTGTCTCTCATAGCCTAGAGCATTAGTTCTCAAACTTTGTCATGGTGAGCCTCCCCAAAGCCATGGAAAAGATCTTGAGCCTCCCCCAAACATTGAAATAGTCTGGGGCCTCCCCATAAAAAAATAATACCTTAACACAGTACCTCAGGAATAAACTGAAACTCCTTTGAGTACTTACCATCTCATACAGCTTATTGTACCCCTCCTTGTAACCCTCCCCAGGCCAGCCTACTTGCTCCACTGTTTTGACTCTCAAACCATTGTTACTTCTTGCTGCAGTGCCTGCATTGGTCAGACTGCTTTCTCTGTTGTTTCCCTCTATTTGGAATAACATTCCTACCCCTTCTTCCCTGCTGTTAAGTATCCTCACAGAGATCCTTTTGCTTCCTCCTCGCGCTTGCTCCTACATCTCTTCTTAAGCTCTGTATTTGGGTTGTTCTGCCACCAGTCTAATTGATCAATTGTTACCTCTCATTTGTTCATTGTTCCTATTTGTTTGCACTATTATTCATTTTGTGTTGCTTTGTTTTGTAGTTGCCTTTTTAATTTTATTCACTCCCCACACTTCCCAAGGTACACTTGAAATGCACCTTGGCTCAGAGTGTGTATCCTGGTCACCAATTTGTAAATAAATACATATATTCACCTACTATTATCCTTTTTCAGATTGCCTCATTCCTTCACACAAAATACCTGAAACTCAAAATTTAAATATAGTTCTTTTTCAGACTTGGTTGAGCCTCCCCTGGAACAGGCTGGAGCCTCCCCAGGGAGGCTGGCCTCACCATTTGAGAAACTCTGGCCTAGAGCATAGTCATAGCCAGCTGGGTATTCCCTTTAAGTACACATTGTTATGCACATAGTACCAGTACAAAAGAATGTCCTAGATGCCTGGTGATCTGTGTGAGCAGTTAGCTGTTTATGCTACTGGAATTGCTTTCTGACAGCTATCTCTTGGAAGCTGCTGACTTATTAAACTATTCCGTGGTGACTGAGTCAGACAGTTGATCTTTCACTAATGTCATTTCACCACAGTGAAAACTGTCAAATTCTGTGACCTCTAGCCTGTTCAAGGAGCATGAGCAATTCTGTTTCACAGCCGCCATGGTGAGGGGACGTCATGCCGATGGTGGGGGAGAATGGAATGAAGGACCAGCTCCGGGGAGGGTTATTCTCTCTCTCTCTCTCTCTCTCTCTCCTCAATGTCTGTGCGTCGCTCTCACAAGTAGCACCTTTTACACAAGTCGGGGGACTGTCACTCTCCCTTTCTCTCTCTCTCTCTGATGTATGAGTGAGAGGGCACTGGCAACCACTGTCACCAATTCACAAGGGGAATATCATGGGGGTGCTTGTGAAACTTGTATGGCCGGGTTGCCCATACTGTGTCTTGACAGCCTGCAACGGATTGGGGGGGGGTGTACAGATCATGTCCTGTGCAGCTCACTCTCTGACTACTTTACATGGCTGCTGCTTTCTTTTGCTTTTGACTACCGATAACGAGAGCTGGCGGCAGAGCGCCGAGTCCCTCCGCAGAACCGTGCATTAAATAGGATATTTAATCCATGGCCACACAGAGGGACTGCACCAATTGGGTTCTGCATTTCTCCAAACCCATTTTATAAGGTTTCTTAACCACCTCAAATTCTAGTTAATCCAGCATGCTGTTGTACTGCAGAAAAGCACTCGATCCATTTCCCACACCTTGTTTCGATTGTAAGGGTCCTAAATAATTTTAGCACCAGCCTTGAAAGAGACACTAGTGAGAACATTTTATGAAGTGCATTATTTTTCCTTAGGTAAGGAAACACCATGTAGGAGGAGTACACGTGTTCATGTAGGAAAGGGGGACAGGGCTAATGAGCAGTCAAATAAAATTCCAACAATGTCTCCAGACTGCTTCTCTGTTTTAGAATGAAAAAAAGTTAAGGCAAAGTTTTAAATAAATAAAAAAAAACTGTGACATGAAAGGGGAAAATGGAGCTGACTTTGGCCATATTAAAAAGGTTCAATAAAAGTATTGCCTAAAAATCCTTCCATGTTTCTTAACTTACAGTTACCTATGTACTATTTCTCAGGTATTTCAAAAGTTAAGGCAGGGAAAAATTGTGCATTAGGACAGTACATCCTGACACTCCAAATATTAGGTAAACATGATAACTTTAAAACTGTGCCACTGATGCCTCTACATGGATTTTGATTTAAAAATAAGTAATTTAAATGGGATTCCTGCCATGTCACAGTCTCCCCAGATGTCAACCCCTCTTGACCCTAAACACTACTGTGTCAGTTACATTACCAGTAATTGTTGTTAACTGTACTATACAGGCGGGTGATGCCTCTGCATTCTGTCTCAGTTTTCAGATAAAAAAATGATGGCACACATTTTGCATTTTAACAGTAAGAAACTATTTAAATGGAGCCCTACTTATGAAAATGCAAATGCAAGGAGTTTAAGTTCAAAGCTATTATACTGATACCTCTAAGTAGATTTTGAGGGTGTTCTACAAAAATAATCCAAACAAGATTCTTGTCTTGAAGTGAACACCTGGGAGGTTGATATCTCTTGACCCCGATATTGGCTCTTGCTGAATCCCTGGTGGGGCTGTTCAGCAGCTCTGTTCAGGCAGGGGTAGTTCTAAAAGACTGGAGGGTAGCAGATGTAGTGCCACTTCATAAGAGGGGGACAAGGAGTAACCAGGTAGCTACAGACCTGTCAGTCTTACCTCTATTGTGGGCAAACTGATGGAGACACTAGTCAAAGAGAACCTCATGAAAAACCTGGAGAGTAGTGGACATCAGGATAGTGAACAGCACGGGTTCATGGCAGGGAGGTCTTGTTATACCAATCTGATAGTATTCGTTGAATGGGTAATGAGGGTAGTGGGTAAAGGCCATGTTGTGGATTGTTTCACAGAAGTGTGCTGAAGAAGCTAGAAGATTTTGGTACCGCAAAGGACACAGTTACATGGGTGAGAAGCTGGTTGGAAGGGTGACAGCAGAGGGTTGTGGTTAACAGAGTCAAATCAGAAGAGTGGTAGGTCACCAGTGGGGTGCCCCCAAGGATCAGTCCTAGGCCAGTCCTTTTTAATATGCTCATCAGCAACATTGGAGAAGGGATCCAGGGCAAGATGTGTCTCTGTGGACAACACAGAGCTCTGTAGCAGGGTAGCGAGCCAGGGGGGTTAGAGAGATACAGAGAGATTTGGAAAGGCTAGCGAGGTGGTCAGAGATTTGGCAGTTGAAAAAGTGCAAGGTGATGCACATAGGCAGCAAGAACCCCAGGACAGAGTACGGGATAGGGGTGGGTAAAGCTGTGCATGGACCTCTCAGGAAAGAGACCTGGGGTCATTATCAGTAACTCCATAAAACAGTCAAACCAGTGTAACAAGGCCTACAGTAAGACAAACAGGATTCTGGGGTGTATAGGAAGGAGTACTGACAGCAGAAGGAAAGCGCTATTACTACCTCTCTGTAGATCACTGGTGAGGCCTCACCTGGAGTACTGTGCCCAGTTCTGGAGTCCTCACCAAAGGAACGATGAGACGGGCTGGAGACAGTGCAACGTAGGTGACCAACATGATTCAGAGTCAGGAGGGCAGATCTTATGAGAACTGGCTCAACGCACGAACATATTCTCACTGGAGGACAGACGACAGAGGAGTGATATGATAGAGACCTTCAAGTTACTGAAAGGAATGAACAAGGTAAACTGTGAGGAAATATTTAGCATAAGTAATGGATCAATAACACGGGGCCACAAGTGGAAACTGATCCAGGGAGACTCAAGAGGGAAGTGTGATTTATGGAAAGGGTGGTATAGCAGTGTGTGAGGGAGAGGACCCCCCCCCTTTTTGTTGTTTTTATTTTGTATTGTTCTCTATTCTGGTAGCTCTCCAGGTATCTTTAAAGGAGTCCAGACTGTACATTCCATTTTCCGTCTTGTCTGTTTGTGTTCATCTTGTTCGTTGGGCTGGCCACCCATTTTGTTTCATATGAATGTTATTCCCATTTGGTTCTGTTGTCTATCCCCCTTTGTACGCTCCGGACCCCTTTTGGTAAACTGGATATTGGTAGGTTTATCCCTAAACTGGAAGACTACCATATTATTTAATGAAGTAAACAAAACCCCAGATTAAGAAAGATGCTGGATGTATGTATGATTCCTAGTAGCAATAGAGCTTGTAATAAGTATTAGCGCCCCAGATAAAGGAATGGAATTAATTTTGAGTTCAGGTCCGTTTTTGTTCCCTGTCCTTAGCCTCAACGCAGCATATTTCAAGCTGCAAAATAAACTAATTGAATGCTGTGGATTTAGCGGTAGTGCGAAGCTATAGTAAGCTTACTGCACGAACGCTCGCACTATCGCAAAGTAAATTTCCGAAATACCGAATTTAATTTTAGTCCAAATGTAACCCTCCTGGGGCAAGGATGTAAACTAGTAGTGCTAGGTAGGATATCGGTAATAGCTCGTTGCCTAAAAAGTAAAGAACTGTTGAACTGCGACTGTACTACTTCAGGAGTTTAGTGATAAAAGGCAATAACCTTTTTTAAATTGTGTTAACCCCCCCCTTTTTTCGTCAGCGTTCCGAATTAAGACTCAAGCTAGACTACATTAAAGGCGTACCTTTAATATTTGAAGCTTGCAGTAATGCTGGAAGTCTTGGAGGATGCTAGTCTTTGCCCTGTAGCGCTTATAGAAGAACCGTTTGGGGTTTTCTTTGAATTGTTTAACCTGACTCTCAGGCGTTAGTTCAAGTGTAGCCATGGTGAATAGCTGCAACCCGAATGCTCGCACTACCCCAATGAAATGGTTATTAAGAATTAGGAGCAAACTGTTTAGAGAGGTGGGCTTACCTCCTCTACTTGTAGAAACAAACACAGAAATATGGTTTTGAGCCCTCCTAATGCGTAGATAAGTTTAGCTCTGCAGTTTCAGGGAGCTCCTCCTCCTCCTATTTGCTGCAGTTCCTATGAGCCGGCCAGCCTCAATTCCCTCACATTTATACTGTCAAATAGGAGGGGCGGACTTCCTAAACCCTTGGGGATATCAAAATGTCCTAAAAGAAGGATAATAACTTTAAAAACAAGTAATAAGATGTGAATATATTCTTAACATAATATTTTGGGTGAATAGAACGAATTAATGCTTTCTTTGAGTTTATTTGATTAAATGGTAAAATTAAAGGTGGAGCTATTGTGTCACATGATTTGAAATGCTATTTAAGGTGACTACCTAGGGAAGTCAGACAGAGTGGAGAAGGGTGTGGAGCTAACAACACCCTGACCTGAGTTAGTGAGTTCTAGCTCTGAATTTTGATCCTTGTTTTTTTTATTGTTTTGTTGTTTTGTCGTTACCAGTCTGCTGTTTGAAATAAATGTGCATTTTTGGATTACTGCTAATCTTGTCTGAGTGCCTTACTGTCCCACACCGGTTCACATTTGGTGTCAGAAGTGGGATAGTAGGTTCTGAAGGGACCTATTGGTGGATCTGAGTTCAGATCCGACTCGTATGCATTCGGACAAGGCAGAAGAACGGACTACCCCAGCTACAAGGTCATTCGTACTAGCCACCAAGTTGCCTTTATTGCCTGGGCTGGAGCCGGTGGTGCGAAGGAAAGTGGCTAAGGTGACAACTGAGGAAGACGGTGTGGAAATGGAGGATGTGAAACCCATTGAAAAGGGTGCTCAAGCGGCTGAACCGGAGCAGGAAGAACCCCCAGAGAGTCCCCATGAATTACTGCGATGGCTGTGCCTGCGCCAGGCAGAGCTGGAAAGAGAAAGGGAGCGGGATCATGTGGAAAGAGAGAGAGATCGTGCAGAGAATGCAGCCAGATGGATCGACACATTGCGTGCTATCCAGGTTTTGGGCTCCGCAAGACCACTTTCAGCATCTGTGGTAGGACAAAAAGATATAAGACTAGTTAAAATGGCTAATTCAGATGATATAGAAGCATATCTTTTGACATTTGAGCGAGTGGCCATTGCCTGTGCGTGGCCTAGGGATCAGTGGGTCATCAGGCTGGCCCCATATTTAACTGGGAAGGCACAATTAGCATATAGCCATACGGACCTTGCTCATATAAATGATTACGATTATGTTAAACAAGCCATTTTGAAACGATACGATATAAGTCCCGAAACCTATAGACAACGTTTCAGAGCATATAAATTTCAATCTGCAGATACCCCCCAAGACCTATATACGCATTTAAAGGACTTGTGTCATAAGTGGTTACAACCCAACACAAGAACAGTTGTACAAATCATAGAAAGTATCATTCTGGAACAATTTATTCATGTTTTGCCCCAAGATGTACAGCTGTGGGTTAAGGAACACCGCCCTGAATCTTCAGAGGCAGCCATAAGACTTGCAGAAGACTATATGACCGCCAGGCCACAACGTCCTAGAACATTTATGAACTCTAGAAGTCCCTCAACTACAATGAGGTCTAGTGGTGATGCAAGATCTTTTAATACTCCAGTTACACAAACTAGTGATGTTCCCAGGGTAAAGACTATAGCAGAATAAGTAAAGGTTTCAGTCACAATATTATATGTCACAAATGTAAAGCCAAGGGACACATTGCTAGATTCTGTCCAGAGAAAAAGGTAGAGTCAATTCATTTAGTCCTAGCTAACTGGGGCCATTATGTCACCACTGTAGAGATCGGAGGGATGGTAATCTCTGGGCTTGTGGATTCTGGCAGTAAGCAGACACTGATACATGCCTCATTGGTGGGAAAGCCAGAATTTAGGGAGCCCACCACAGGGGTCAAATGTATACATGGATACATCCATTGGTACCCGTTAAGAGAGATGGAGATACAAATAAATGGGACGTTACACAAAATGAAGATAGGCATAGTACCTTCTTTGCCAGTGCCGGTCATAATTGGACATGATTATCCATATTTTGACTCTTTATTAAATATAAATATTGGAGCAGTTACCACCCGGGTGCAGAAGAAACAAGAAAAAGAATTGGGACATTTATTTCCTTTTGAGGAAGAGGTATTTGGAACTATTGGCAAGGACAGAAAAAGTAAATCATAAAAAAGAAAGGACAAACAATCATGGACCAAAAGAGATACTGGACTGGAGATATTAACAGAAAAATGTATATTACCTAACAAAGAGTTTATAAATATACAAAAAACTGACAGTGCCTTAACCCCGTTCTTTTTACAGGTAGTATCAACAACTCCCACTGAGTCTCCTCAACCCTATTATGTAACTAAAAATGATTTATTATATAGGGATTGTACAAATTCACATACCGGGCAGACGGTTGAACAGTTGATGGTCCCTATACCATTCCGAAAAAGATTATTGTCTATCGCCCATGATCTACCTATGGCAGGCCATTTAGGTAAAGATCGTACATTGCAACGCTTGTTGTACAGGTTTTATTGGCCTGGTATACACGAACAGGTGGCCGAATACTGTAAGAGCTGCCCTGAGTGTCAACAGGTAGCAGCAGTAGGCCGGAAGGATAAAGTACCCCTTTTACCAATGCCTTTAGTTAACAATATGTTTGAAAGGATTGCAATGGATATTATAGGGCCATTACCTAAAAGTATGAAGGGAAACCGCTTCATATTAGTAGTAGTAGACTACACTGCAAAATACCCAAAGGCGATTCCCCTTCGTACTGCCACTGCCCCCAGAATAGCAGAAGAATTAGTAAAGATTTTCAGTCGTATGGGGATTCCAAAAACTATTTTGACTGATAGGGGTACCAATTTTTGCTCACAGTTATTACAACGATTGTACCAGACGTTGGGTATTAAAGCTGTCTTCACTACCCCCTACCATCCACAGACTGATGGGTTAGTCGAACGATTCAATCAAACCCTGAAAAAAATGCTTAGGAAGTACGTATCAGAGGAAGGTAATAAATGGGACATGTACCTACCCTATTTGATGTTTGCGTATAGGGAAGTACCGCAGGCCTCTACTGGGTTCTCTCCATTTGAATTACTATACGGGCACAACTTAAGAGGTCCTTTAGACATTATAAAGGAAGAATGGGAAGACAAGAAAGGTAAACACCTGTCAGAACCTTTAGAATATTGGCAACAGTTACGGCAAAAATTAATGGTTTATGTAAAGAAAGCGCATCAGACTAATCTACAAAAGCAAGCAAAACAAAAAGGATATTACGATAAAGGGACAAAGTTTAAAGAATTTGTTACAGGTGATAAGGTCTTACTTTTATTACTCTCCTCTGACAATAAATTACTCAGGAAGTGGCAAGGCCCCTACCAAATAGTAGAACGTATGGGCCCAGTAACTTATTCAGTGGCATTACCTGAAAAGAAAAGTAAACATAAAATATACCATGTTAATTTATTGAAGCCATGGGTAGAATGAACACCTCCTACTTGTAATTATATTTGTCCAGAAACCTCTGAGTCCGAATTAGATGTAGCCTATGAAAGGCTAGAAAATACAAGTAATCTCTCAGAGATACAAATCAACCCACACTTATCAGCTGAACAAATCTATACATTGCAAACCATGTTAGAACCTTTCCGAACCTTATTTACTGGTACACCAGGAAAGGTTGCGGATGCTGTACACCATATTATGGTTCCCGAAGCCACACCCATACGACAGAAAGCTTACAGAATACCAGAGAAAGTGCGGGATGAGGCAGTACAAGAGATTAAGAGAATGCATGACTTGGGAATTATTGAGCCATCCCATAGTGAATGGAACTTCCCCATGGTTATAGTAGAGAAAAAGGAAGGTGGAATCAGACTTTGTCTTGATTTCAGACGCTTAAATGCAGTGTCCAAATTCGATTGTTACCCAATGCCACGAATAGATGACATCATAGACCGTTTGGGAGCAGCACAGTACATCAGCACCTTAGACTTGAAGGGGATGGCAAATCCCTCTAGATCCAAAAGATAAAGAGAAGACCGCATTTAGTATACCTATCGGCCTATACCATTTTACAGTGATGCCTTTTGGTCTACATGGTGCCCCCGCTACATTTCAACGTGTGATGGACAACATCCTACAACCACATACAATGTATAGCGCGGCTTACCTGGACAATGTAGTGATCGTCAGTCCCTCATGGGAAGAACATATACAGCACCTGAGGGCTATATTATCTGCCCTATCAGAAGCTGGGTTGACAATAAACCCTTCCAAGTGTTCTCTAGTAATGCAGGAAACAAAATAGCTAGGGTTTCAAATTGGTAGTGGAAAAAGGTAAACCGGAGATTACTAAAGTTGAAGCTGTGTACTTCCTTAACAACAAAAAAAAGATGTGAGGTCGTTCTTAGGTCTTGTCAGGTATTATAGACGATTCATACCTGACTGTTCTACAATAGCCAGACCGTTAAACCACCTAATAAAAAATCCAAACCAGACAAAGTGAAATGGACATCTGAGTGTGAAGAGGCATTTGTAAACTGAAGGCCAGAATATGTTCTTCACCTATTTTACACTCTCCTGATTTTTCTCGTCCATTTATATTACAAACAGATGCTTCTAACTGTGGTATAGGGGCCGTACTTACACAAATAGTACAGGAAGAAGAGCATCCTATAATATTTATAAGTCGGAAATTACATGAAAGGGAAAGGCACTATTCGGTTATTGAAAAAGAATGCCTAGCCATAAAATGGTCAATAGAAGCTTTACGCTTTTATTTGTGGGGTAGAGAGTTTGAACTATGGGTAGATCACAACCCTTTGTGTTGGCTTCATGTAATGAAGGATAAAAATCCTTGCATAATGCGATGGTACCTCGCAATGCAGCCTTATAGATTCACTATAAAATATAGGAAAGGATCAGCACATAATAACGACGATTTCTTATCCAGATATGGCATGGGAAATATGCTTACCTGTCAACAGACCTTGGGGTAAAGAAAGATAGTGAATATTAAGTGAACTAATTTCACTTTACAAATTCTATCCTTTAGATATTACGTTTGGGACCCCGAGGTGGAGCCCTGGTGAGGGTGGGCTATGGCTCCATCTCTTTGGATAGGGAGATCTGAAGACAGGTATAGTGTTCTCAGTAACCAATCATAACATGTTTGGTTCTGGGTGGGGAGGAATGTGAGGGAGAGGACTCCCCCCCTTTTTGTTGTTTTTATTTTGTATTGTTCTCTATTCTGGTAGCTCTCCAGGTATCTTTAAAGGAGTCCAGACTGTACACTCTGTTTTCCATCTTGTCTGTTTGTGTTCGTCTTGTTCGTTGAGCTGGCCACCCATTTTGTTTCGTATGAATGTTATTCCCGTTTGGTTCTGTTGTCTATCCCCCCCCCTTTTGTACGCTCTGGACCCCTTTTGGTAAACTGGATATTGGTAGGTTTATCCCTAAACTGGAAGACTACCATATTATTTAATGAAGTAAACAAAACCCCAGACTAAGAAAGATGCTGGATGTATGTATGATTCCTAGTAGCAATAGAGCTTGTAATAAGTATTAGCGCCCCAGATAAAGGAATGGAATTAATTTTGAGTTCAGGTCCGTTTTTGTTCCCTGTCCTTAGCCTCGACGCAGCATATTTCAAGCTGCAAAATAAACTAATTGAATGCTGTGGATTTAGCGGTAGTGCGAAGCTATAGTAAGGTTACTGCACGAACGCTCGCACTATCGCGAGCGAAGTAAATTTCCGAAATACCGAATTTAATTTTAGTCCAAATGTAACCCTCCTGGGGCAAGGAGTGTGTAAACTAGTAGTGCTAGGTAGGGATATGCGGTAATAGCTCGTTGCCTAAAAGAAGTAAAGAACTGTTGAACTGTGACTGTACTACTTCAGGAGTTTAGTGATAAAAGGTGCAATAACCTTTTTTTTAAATTGTGTTAACCCCACCTTTTTTCGTCAGCGTTCCAAATTAAGACTCAAGCTAGACTACATTAAAGGCGTACCTTTAATATTTGAAGCTTGCAGTAATGCTGGAAGTCTTGGAGGATGCTAGTCTTTGCCCTGTAGCGCTTGTAGAAGAACCGTTTGGGGTTTTCTTTGAATTGTTTAACCTGACTCTCAGGCGTTAGTTCAAGTGTAGCGTGGTGAATAGTTGCCAATCTTTAACCGCGACTACCTCAATGAAATGGTTATTACAATTAGGAGCAAACTGTTTAGACAGGTGGGCTTACCTCCTCTACTTGTAGAAACGAACACAGAAATATGGTTTTGAGCCCTCCTAATGTGTAGATAAGTTTAGCTCTGCAGTTTCAGGGAGCTTCTCCTCCTCCTATTTGCTGCAGTTCCTATGAGCCGGCCGACCTCAATTCCCTCACATTTATACTGTTAAATAGGAGGGGCGGACTTCCTAAACCCTTGGGGATATCAAAATGTCCTAAAAGAAGGATAATAACTTTAAAAACAAGTAATAAGATGTGAATATATTCTTAACATAATATTTTGGGTGAATAGAACAAATTAATGCTTTCTTTGAGTTTATTTGATTAAATGGTAAAATTAAAGGTGGAGCTATTGTATCACATGATTTGAAATGCTATTTAAGGTGACTACCTAGGGAAGTCAGACAGAGTGGAGAAGGGTGTGGAGCTAACAACACCCTGACCTGAGTTAATGAGTTCTAGCTCTGAATTTTGATCCTTGTTTTTTTTATTGTTTTGTCGTTACCAGTCCGCTGTTTGAAATAAATGTGCATTTTTGGATTACTGCTAATCTTGTCTGAGTGCCTTACTGTCCCACACCAGTTCACACAGTGGATCAGTCTGCCAGCTGATGTGGCGAGCGCCCAAAACCATAAATAATTTAAAACACAGCAGGGACAGAGTGAAGAGCTTAATAGTTGCTCAGGGTGGTAGCAGTAGGGCAGAGAGCACAGGGTAGGTAGTGTCGGCTAGAACCCTGAAGGGACATTATATCCTAGGTTTGTTACGGTTTTGTGGGCAGACTGAATGGACCAATTGTCTTTTTCTGCCTCCATTCTCTATGTTTCTGTGTTTCCATTACTGCGTCAGTTACTTAACCGATAATTATTGTTAACTACACCAGATAGGCAGAATATGTTACATCCAACTGGCAAAAATGACTGAAACTTTAAGTATTTGAAGGGGATCAATAAGGTGAAGGAGGGGAGCTTGTTCAAAAGGAAGGAGGGAGCTAGAACAAGGGCGCATAGCCTCAGACTGGAAGGAGGGAAATACAGAGGCAATGTGTGGGGGAAGTTCTTCAGAGAGAGGGTGGTGGAGGCCTGGGACAGGCTACCAGAGGAGGTGGTGGGATCCGAAATGGTGGGGGGATTCAAGAGGGCATTGGACAGACATATGGGGTTGGGAGGAGGAGGGGGGAAGTTCTGAGCCAGCAAAAGGAGGAGGGGGGAAGAGGTGTATATAAGGGCAGACTATATGGGCCGGTGTGGTCCTTTTCTGCCATCAAATTTCTGTGAATCTGTGAAAAAAAATCATTTATCTTTAAATATATGATGCAACCAGAAGGCATATGGGACAACCATGTAATGTGAGAATGCTTTGGTATCGGTATAACATTTTGAGAATTAATAATTTCTTTAAAGAAGACAATAGTTTGCAGTGCTAAGGACTACAGGATAGCACGTCATTTCAGCACTGCAGTTTTAGCAAGTTAATTACAGCGATGCTATTATAGCGACTGCAATAATTGCGATTGCTGCATTATAGCCCGGAACAGTTTCAGCGACTATGGGGTAATAGCCTACCTTCGAGGTCCAGGTGCACCTCGGAGGATGTTATTTTAGAAATGGGGCGGTTCAGGGGAGCAGTCTGCCAGAGGGGTGCAGGGGGGGCAAAGCCCCCCTGCAATACTAGTCCATACCACTTTACTATCCTATTGTAAGTGCCTGAAGTCGTGATTCGACTGACCACATGTTTGGAGTTGTACAGGAGTACAGCACACGGTCACAGTAGGATTACTTGCAAGGAGTGGCCTTTAATTCACAATAGCACATTTAAAGATGAGTGCTGAATAGACATTTGCTGAATTTCCCGATCGCTGAAATGGGCTTCGCTATTAAAAACTCGCTGAACTTGCACTCGCTGAAATATATTCACTGTATTGACATGGAACAGACGTGATGGCACCAAATTCCAATAAGCATTTAGTGCACATATATTCGACCAAAAGCGTGTTGCAGTATATGTTTGCTATGAATTACCTGTGGATATTTTACATTCAGCTAGATGGATGCTTTTTAGATGCCATTTACGTTTTGTGCACTACAAAAACTTGTTCTATTGCCACTATTCCACTCGTCCAGTTTGGGTAGATACAAAAAGCATCAGTACTAGGAATGGTACCCAAATTATTTTCACAAAATATTTCCAATGTGCACTTTATAAATGCTGGGCATGCAGCGTGTAAACTGATTCTGCATTCATACCCCACTCCCCACCCCAAGGGGAAAAAGGACATTTAAAATCTACTCTCTTACATGCCCTAGATTATAAGCCTGTTGGATAATAAACATAGCATGCATCTTATTTTGTGAAGATAGGTGACAGAGGGTGGTGGTAAATGGAGTTCACTCCGCGCAAGGGAGGGTGACCATTGGGGTGCCACAAAGATCAGTAGCGGGACTGTTCCTCTTTAATGCCTTAATTAGTGACATTGCAGAGTGATTAGAGGGAAAGGTATATCTTTAGACAGATGACACAAAGATCTGGAACAGGGTAGACACTACGAGGAGGGTGTGTGAAAAAAATGAAGAGGAATCTAAGAAAGCTTGAGGAGTGGTGCAGAGTCTGGCAACTGAGTTTCAATGCAAAAGAAGTGCAAAATCATGCACTTGAGGCACAGAAACCCAGGGGTGGAGTACAAGATGGTGGGAGTGGTACTGACAACCACCTAACAGGAAAGAGATCGGGGGTAATCATATCTGATGACCTAAAGGTGGTCAAACAGTGTGACATGGCAGTGGGGCAGCTAGTGGGATGCTAGGGTGCACTGGGATGGGTATCACCGGCAGAAAGAAGGAGGTGGGGATACTGCTGTATAAATCATTGTCGAGACCTCACCTAGAGTACTGTGTCCAGTTCTGGATACCACATCTCCGGAAGGACATAGACAGAGTAAAGGCGGTCCAGAAGAGGGCAACTTAATTGTGCAGAGTCTGCACCAAAAGCCCATGATTACAGGCTAAAGGACCTCAATATGTACACCTGTGAGGAAAGGAGGGATGGGATATGATAGAGACTATTAAATACCTTACAGGTGTAAATAAGGTACAAGAGAGAAGCATTTTTCAGAAAAAAAGATGTTCAAAAATGAGGGGTCATGCTATGAAGCTGAAGGGGGTAGACTAAGGGGAAACGTGAGAAAGTACTTCTTCACAGACCAAGTGATGGATGCCTGGAACAGCCTCCCAGTGGAGGTGGTGGGGACAAAAACTGTAATGACATTGAAGAATGCATGGGATAGGCATAAGGGAACCTTAGTGGTTAGGAAAGGGAGGGTAAAGCCGGAGTTCAAGTAGGGTCTGCAGTATTATAGCATGTAGGGAAAATGGGCAGACTGGGTGGCCCAAGCAGTCTTTATCTGCCATCAAATTCTCTGTTTTCATACATTTTAAATAGGCCTGTGAGACCAGTGCTCCCCATGTGCATTGTCTTCTACACACACAAAAAATTTCACAAATCTGAGATACCAAAGGCTCGAATTTCAAAGCCCGAAATTTAGTGCAAGGTGCCTGCGCCAAAAGAATTTGATGCAAATGGCACTTTGCACCAAATGTTGCAGCAATCCCAATTTTCGAATGCAGGCTGCATCAAAATCATGATGCCTTGCACCAAAGCTGCCCTGTGCCAGGTCACAAGGGGCCTTGAGCCATGGCGCAGCTGTACCATCCCCTTGTTTGTGATTTTAGAAGCCTCGCCATGGACGCATGAGGTGGCTAAGGTTAGACCAGCCATGAGCCGGTCTAAGGGTCCTGCACCACTGGCTCAGAGGGAGGCGAGGTGGGGGGGCCCTGCAAGGTCAGGATGGGGCTGAGAGACCAGTGGGGGTGCCATAGTGGGTGACGGGGCACAGCAGTGGTGGCATGGTTCAGAGGTGGCACCCGACAGAGGTGCTATGGCCTCTGGGACAGAGCCACTTGGCCGGGTTACACTGAGGTAGGCAGGGACAGACTCTGTCCTGGACCCCAGGTGGCAACAGCCCTGACACCTACCCCAGAGGTGACACAGTCTCCAACATGCAGCAGATGGTACTGACTGCAGGTTATGGGGTGCAGTCAGTGGATGGGAATGTCCCCCAGGCACTGTGACATTCCCCATACTAAACAGCCCACCGCATTGAGCCAGGCGGATGCCCGATTACACTGTCGGGGACTGTGTCACCTCTGGGGCAGGTGCCAGGGCTGTTGCCACCTGGGGTCCAGGACAGGGTCCATCCATGCCTACCTTGGTGTACCCAGGCCAAGCGGCTCTGTCCCAGTGGCCAGGGCACCTCTGCTGGGTGCCACTTCTGAACCCTGCCATTGCCACCTTGCCCCCATCACCCACTATGGCATCTGCACCTGCACCTGTCCCTCTGCCCGCAGTGCCCCCCTTGCAGGCATATTCTCCCCCCCACCTTTGTGGATCCACTAGGGTTGCGCAGGCTGAGGGGTCTGGACAGGACCCTCTCTCAAACCCCTCAGGTGCCTTTAAAGATTTGATACAACCCTGTGACTGTGGCAACCCTTGGGACTTTGGCACAGGGACCCCCAATTTTCTGGCATAGAGTGCAGGGTCCCGGACACACCTGGAGTTTGCTGCAGCTGTGGATCGGTGTACCAATCTGGAGGCCAATAGAAATCGAGTCCCAAGATTTTGTATATAACCATTGCAACACACAAAGCTAAAACTCCAAATAAATCGATAGAGAAATTCTAACAATTTAGTCAGTAATTAAAGTTTATAGAGTTGTGAACAACAACATTCAAAGGATAGTTACGTGTCAAATGAGTTCACAAATGTTTTTAAAACTCAGTTCCAGTTTGGTATGAAACAATGCCTTATATTGCATCATTTTTGTTTCTTTTGCTGTATTGTAATACTTTCATTTGATACTATAATTTACTATAAGGTAATATTTTTCTTCTGTATCTTTTTTTAGAAATAAATTTTATTAAAGCACTGCATTAAAACTACACTTTTAATCTGTTTCTTTTACTTTAAAAAGAGACATTTCTATATTTTCTTTACTTAAATGCATGAGTACTAAAACCCTTACGTTTTACAGAGGGGCAAGTACAGCAAATAGTAAACCATTGTCACCAGTTATAGTTCCAACATTTCAATTTTTTTTTCAATTCAATTTTATTTTTATACTGGAAGGTATGTGAGCAAAAATGCCCATTTTCACAAATGTCCAGTGGTACAAAAATGTGATAATACAGAGGAAAAGGTAAAAACAATGGGCGCTATGCACGAAGCTGGCGGGGGAACTTGGAACAATCGCGTACCTCGCTCGCCCCCTTGTGCACCACGGAGAGGTGCGCACATGCCGGCATTCACCAATGCTGGCCACCTGTCTGCAGCCCCCCCCCACGTGCAGGACTCCACAGGGAAGCCAGAGGAGGAGTCGTCGTCCCAAGTGGGTGTCCAATAGGATGCCCCCCTGGGGCACACAGTGGATCACCTGCGTGGGTGGCGCGGGTCCAGAGATGTGCATGCTGCTTGCATGCACCCGACCTGTGCGACACCCGCTGGTCCCATTGCCACTGCCAACAGACTGCCTGGGTGCTCGCCCGTCCAGCCACCCTGGTCACCCCCTGCAGCCCAGCGGTCAGGGGCATCACAGTGCACCCTATCCTGGTCCCCTAGTGACTCCTTGGCAGTGCCCATGGGGGTGTGCAGTGGGTTACAGAAGGGTCAGGCCTGGCATACCCTGTGCTGCCCACCGCACCCATGCAGCCAGTACTAGCGGGTTACTGAATCCCACGTAGTGCTGGCATGCCCCCGGAATGTCCCCTGCACGGAGCTGTCTGTGGATGAGGGGGATCGGGTGTGGTAGGTCTGTGCACCCCCCCTTCCTGAATGCCACATGGGGGATGCAGTGGGTGCAGAGTGACTATGTGCCCCAGATACGTACGCATAGCCCCAACAGTGCAAAGCGCCCAATATTTGCAAAATTTGACGATATTTACAATAGGAACAGTGTATATGATAAGATCATCTAGAATAGAAAAAAAATACAGAGCACACAACAACAGAGCCAATATACAGATACTTATAAACTCTAAGGTAACTCAAGGGTTGGTGGACATTCGGGGGGGGGGTATTACCTACCAGAGCAGACACAGGTGGTGGATTGGAGGAGGTGGTCCTTGAAGGAGGAGGTGAATGAGCCAATTGAACTATAGGCCTGAAGTTCCGGTTCAGTGTAATTAAAGGTGTAATGCATGTGTATAGAAAGGTGCGTTGGCAAATTAATTCTTCTCAATATATTAGTGACACATAGCCCAAACATACATTTTTAAGGCCCAGTCAATCAAGTTTTACTATAGGCAAAAATTGCATTCATTCTCCCGATACTCACCGATTGGAGAGGATGTCTCTCTGCAACGCGGGAGTGACACATGGGATTGGGTGCTTTGGAGGGAAGAGGGCTGGTATATTCAATAGTGGGAAGAGAATAGAGGGGGGTTTAAGTTATGGCTTGAGGGGATGGAGGAAGTTGGAAGACACTTCATTATGCAGGGTGGGGGAGGGATCAATATCTGCAAATGTCTGAGCACAGAATAGCTGCTTGCTCCAACGGGATATGTTTTTTCAGATTTCTAACAATGTTTGCTACAGGGATTTGTGGATTTTGGGGGGTGAGGGTAGGTGTACTTAATATATGGTGAGAAGAGAGGGGGAGTTTCAATTATGATGTGACGGGAAGATGGAGGGCACTTAATTTTGGGTGGCTGATGGATAATTTTTAATGATCTGTCCGACTGGTAAGTATCGGTTGAATGCATACAAACATATGAATAAGCCAGAAGAATAAAACCATTTGATCTATGTAGCCTGCTCATATTGTAGGGTCCACAGCTTAAGCTACTGACCTTGCCCACCCCATCCCATCCCCAATCCTCCTATCCTTTTCATCTGCCCCTACCATGATCCTTACTTTTCCCTAATGTCTATCCCAGCCTCTCATGAAACTGCCCGCTGTCTTCAGCAAGACCACCTCTTCTGGCAGCACATTCCAACTGGCTACTGCCTTCTCCATGAAGAAGTGTTTCCTAACCTCCCTCCTAAACCTCCCCCCTCCAGCTTAAGACTGTGCCCCCTCATGTTTTGGCTACCACTTAGTTTAAAGAGACCCTCCTTATCTACCCTATTATTCCTTTTATGTACATGAAAATTTCAATCATGTCCACTCTCTCCCTCCTCTTCTCCAGGAAGTACATGTTCAGTGCCCCCAACTTCTCCTCATATTCTTTACCCTACTGATCCACGATAATCTTTGTTGCCTTCCTCTGGACAGTCTCCAGCAGGCTAATTTCATTTTTATGGTGCAGTCAACAGTACTGTACTCCAGACACCTGTTGTGGTCTCACCTGCTGCCTGTACAAGGACAGTATAACCTCCTCTCCCTTACTGCTGATCCCTCTGGGTATGCATCCCAACATCTTGTTTGCCCTTGCTGCTGCTTTCTTGAACTGTGTGGAGTGCTTCAGGTCACTAGTGATCATCACTCCCAGATCCTTCTCCTCTGTCGCAGATACCTGGACCCCCTTCCATGTAGTACTCTGTCCTGGGATTCTTAGCTCCACTGTGCATAAGTTTGCATTTCTTGGCATTGAAGCCAAGTGGCCATATCCTGGACCACCTCTCAAGTTTTTCCAGATCTTCCTGTAAGTCCTGTATCCCTTCGGCTGTGTCCACCCTCCCACAGAGCTTGGTGCTGTCTGTGAATGAGCACATTTTGCCCTTAATGCTATCCCCAATAGCACTGATGAAGACATTGAACAACACCTGTCCTAGCACTAAGCCCTTCAGGGCCCCACTTGTGACCTCCCTGGTGCTAGATAACTCTCCTCCCACCATCACCCTCTGGGTTCTGTTCCTCAGCCAGTTTTCTACCCATCTGGTCATCTGCTCCCAACCCCAAGATCCCCTGATTTCGTGCTCAAGCTCTTGTGGGGTATAGAGTCAAAGGCCTTGCTGAAGTCCAGATAAAGAATGTCTACTGCTTGGACCCTGTCTACTGTCTTAGTAACCCAGTCAAAGAAGTCAATCAGATTCGTTTTACATGAACTCCCTTCTTTAAAGCTATGCTGCCTTACACCTTGGAGACCATACTCCTCTAGATACTCTACCAATATTTCCTTAAGTGCGTTCTCCATGAGTTTGCATATGACTGAGGTCAGACTGAGCGGTCTGTAATTCCCTGGGTCATGCTTGGGGCCACTTTTATGGAGGGGCATCACATGTACTATTCTCCAGTCCTGTGGTACCATGCTCGACTCCAGTGAACTATTGAACAGGTCCGCCAGTGGCCCCACAAGCTCCTCGTCCAGTTCCCTCAGCACCCTTGGGTGTATATAGTGAAAGAAGGCCTTCTCCCTCTTCTTAATTCCCTCTGCTATCTGTATTTCCTTCTGTGCCTTAACCCAATGGACTACCTTACTTGCCATACTAGTCAACTTTAAGTAATTCTCTCTATCCACCTTTCTCTCGGTCTTTCTGAATTTCCTAACTGCATGATGATATATTTTGCCTATAGTAAAACCTGATTGATTGAGGCCCAGCCAATCAGATTTTACTATAGCCAAATATGTCATTCATTCATTCATCACCTGCTACTTACCAATTGGAGAGGACAACTCTCTGCAACGTGGGACAGTTTTTTTGTTTACAGATGTATGTTAATGTTTGGCAGTAGCACAGGGGTTTGGGGGATTTGGAGGGGAAGAGGTTGGATATATTCAATAGAGGGAGGAGAAAGGGAAATTGAAGAAAGGCACACTAAGCTGGAGCTGGTTTCCAGGTGTGGCCTGGGAGCACAAGGAAGTTAAGTTCCTTGCTCAGGGTCACACAGTATGCAAGTGAGGGCTAATGGGGTTCAAACCCAGTTCTCCAGCTTTGCAGCTCAGTGCCCTTAACCACTGCGCCATACTGCCTTCTTAAGGAGAGAAGGTTGGAGTGTTTAATTTATGGTTTAGGGGATGGTGTGGGAGAAGGTAAGGTGAGGGGACACTTCATTATGGGTGGGAGATCAATATCTGAAATCCATAAACAGCTGAGCATGGAACAGCTGCTTGCTTCGATGAAGGGCATTTCTTTTCAGGTTTCTAATGATGCTTGCCATTAGGGCTTGGGGGTTTGGAGGGGGGCAGAGTGGGTGTACGCAATACAAGTTGAAGAAGAGAGGGGGTTTCAGTTATAATTTGAGGGGATGGGTAGCTGGACGGCCCTGTCAAAGGGCCATTTATTGACATAATTGACTGAACAATCAGGAATAGAGACACTCATGCCGTCTCCACTGTTTAAAAAAATTACTACTAGGCAAGATGGGCTTTTAAAGAGGTATAATTCATACAACTATCATGTAAAATGATAAATAAAAGACAACAGACAGTGTTGGGCAATAAAGATTCATAGATTCTGTCAGCAGATAAGGACCTCCTGGCCCACCCAATCCGTTCGGATAATCCCCACCAATAGTGATACCAAGTCACTACTATCTTCCACCCACCTCCATTATCCAGAATCCCCATGGATTTATCCCAGGCTTACTTAAAACCTGGGACTGTATTTGTCCCCACCAACTCTGCTGGGAGGCTGTTCCTGCCATCCACTACCCTTTCCGTAAAGAAGAACTTCCTCACATTTTCGCTGAATCTACCCCCTCCAAATTCATACCGTGACTCCTAGTCTTACAGCATCTTTTTCTATGGAAAATACTCTCCTCCTGCACCTTGTTTATTCCCTTGAGATATCTGAATGTCTCAATCTTATCCCCCTGCCTACTCCTACACTCCAGGAAGTACAAGCTTAATTCCCTAAGCCTCTCCTAATAGGTCTTCTGATGTAGGCCCTGTACCATTTTGGTTGCCCTCAACTGCACCATCTTCATCCTGTCCCTGTCCTTCCGAAGATGGGGCCTCCAGAACTGCACACAGTACTTGAGGTGTGGTCGAAGTATACAGGGGAAGTATTACCTCCCTCTTTCTGCTGGTGATGCCACTTCCTTTGCTCCCAAGCAATTAGTTAGCCTTTCCCACCACCTTCCCACACTGCTTCACCACCTTCGGGTAATCAGTAATGATGATTCCCAGGTTTCTCTCTCTCTCTCTCTCTCTCTTGCCATGTGACCTCCAGTACCTTTCCCCCAAGTGTGTACTATGCCACTGGGTTCCTGTGTCCCAAGTGCATAATCTTGCACTTCTTTGTGTTGAATCAAAGTTGCCACCTTCTTGATCACTCTTCTAACTTTTCCCGGTCCTTCCTCATCCTCCCCCCCACCCCCGTGTGTCCACCCTGTTGCAGATCTTTGTGTCATCTGCAAATAGGCATACCCCCCTCCCAGTCCCTCTGCCAAGAAAGAATCGTTTTATTTATTGTTTATTTATTTATTTAAGTTTGTTGACCGAGTAGGCCCACTGAATCCAATACAGGTTCTTTTTCAGGGGCGACCCAAGATTTGTTACAGATAAATAGAATTCAAAGAATACAACACATTGTGGAGTTACATAGGGTAGGATTTGCAGAGTTACAGAGACAGTATTTACAATTAAATGTTAGATACAAGAGTTGACAATCAGACAAATAGAGACTTTTCCTTATAAGAAAATACAAAATCACACATGCCCCCACAATGCAAAGCATCATGGGCTGCATATGCAAATCACCACAGAATGTTATGCTGGTCCAACTTTAAGCAGAATTGCAAGGTGCCGAAAGGCCTCTCACACAGTTTGCAAAGGGTGCTAACAGAAGACATAGACACATGTTTCGTCCTACCAGGACTCATCAGTATGCCTCGTCTGTTTGGCACCCCAGTGAGATATCTGAATGTCTCAATCTTACCCCCCTGCCTACTCCTACACTCCAGGAAGTACAAGCTTAATTCCCGAGGCATACTGATGAGTCCTGGTAGGACGTAACACGTGTCTATGTCTTCTGTTAGCACCCTTTGCAAACTGTGTGAGAGGCCTTTCGGCACCATGCAATTCTGCTTAAAGTTGGACCAGCATAACATTCTGTGGTGATTTGCATATGCAGCCCATGATGCTTTGCATTGTGGGGGCATGTGTGATTTTGTATTTTCTTGAAACTTGGCTTCCCAGCCAAATGCCCTTTGGGTAACCCTTGCCTCAGTGTTTCGCATAGAGGTTCTTGGTCTTTAAATAGTTTTTATTTTAATGGGTTCACCACAATATATCCAAGGCACACTGCCTTAAGGGTAGCTGGTCCATTCCACTGGGGTGCCAAACAGACGAGGCATACTGATAAGTCTTGGTAGGATAAAACACGTGTCTATGTCTTCTGTTAGCACCCTTTGCAAACTGTGTGAGAGGCCTTTCGGCACCATGCAATTCTGCTTAAAGTTGGACCAGCATAACATTCTGTGGTGATTTGCATATGCAGCCCATGATGCTTTGCATTGTGGGGGCATGTGTGATTTTGTATTTTCTTGAAACTTGGCTTCCCAGCCAAATGCCCTTTGGGGTAACCCTTGCCTCAGTGTTTGCGCACAGAGGTTCTTGGACTTTTCCTTATATAACATTATACAGTATATATATATATCACTTTACATGGCAGTGGGGTACATCTTTAGAGCAGTTATAGCTGGCCAGAGTTAGCTGGCACATAAAGCACAATTCAGGGATGTCAGCGGTAACAGTTGCGGTTGAGCTCTAGCAGATAGGTCTTTGGGCCTTTGTGAAGCCACCTAGTGTGGTAATTCCTGGAGCCGGTGGTTGGAGAGTGCATTCTGGGGGCGATAAAACTGGAGAATGCCCGGGACCCATGGGCTGACATGGTCCTGGGTATTGTTAAGAGCTGCCTACTAGAGGACCTTAGAGGTCATCAACTCAGTTTGGGCACCAAGACATTTGCTAGACCTGGTTGGGGGGGGGCACTAGGCTGCCTAAGCTTGTAGGCTAGGCAAAGAGATGAGTATTTTAGCCTGTCGTTAAGGGTGGGCTAGGCTAGGGTTTGGAGGACTCGACAGTGGTGTTCTCTTGAGGGGGCCCCAGCTGCAAACCTGCTTATTCTGTTGTACATGGTTCTTAATTTCTGCAGCTCAGTGTTTCTGGCTGACAGCAGTACAGACGAGCCGTATAGTAGGGTGGGTAGAAGGATGCCTTGTGCAATCCTGAGTCTGGAGTTTTGCATGAGAAAAGGACTGAGGCGATATAGGAGGACAAGTTTATGGTTCAGGGACTTGTTGGGCTGGGTGACGTGAGCTATGAAGTTACAGTCCTGGTCTGGGGTGACCCCAAGGTACTTCCGGGACTCAACTACACCAATCTTTGACTCATTATCTAGTGAGAGATCTAGCACATTAGCCCTGTCTGGTCCCAGTTTTTTTAGGCCAAACAACATGGCCTTGGTTTTTCTTCCATTGAGCACCATTTTGTTATTTTGTATCCAACTCTCCAATGTCAGGAGGTCGTTTTTTAGAAGATTATTTAGGATAACTGCATCACTGGAGGACCTGTATAGCACGGCATCATCCGTGTATAGGGTGATCTTTGCCCCGCTGCAGTAGTTTGGCAGCTCATTGATAGAAACATAGACATAGAAACATAGAAGTTGATGGCAGATAAGGACCGCAAGGCCCATCCAGTCTGCCCATTTCTTTTTCTACCTTATAAATGTGCCATCGGCCTTTGCTCTGTCAGTGGCCTATCTATTCGTACTCATTTGTATTGCTCCCTTATGCCTATCCCATGCCTGTTTGAAGCCCTGCACTGTATTCATAGCCACCACTTCATGAGGTAGACCATTCCATGCATCCACCACCCTTTCTGTGAAAAAGAATTTCCTCACATTCCCCCTTAATCGGCCCCCCTCTAATCTCATGCTGTGTCCTCTTGTCCTGCTATTTTTCTTATAGTTAAACATGTTAGACTCTTTCACCTTGTTAATACCCTTAAGGTGTTTGATGCCTCCGATCATATCACCTCTCTCCCTCCTTTGCTCAAGGGTATACATATTGAGCTCTGTTAATCTGTCCTCATATGTCTTCTGATGCAGTCCCTGCACCATTTTGGTTGCCCTTCTCTGGACTGCCTCAATTTGGTTAATGTCCTTGCGAAGGTGTGGCCTCCAATACTGCCGCAGTACTCCAGATGGGGCCTAACCAGTGTCTTGTAAAGAGAGGATTATTACCTCCTCTACTACTTGTGATACCCTCAATACATAAACCCTAACACCCCTAGCCTTACCTACTGCTTTAGAGGTCTGCTTGGATGATTTCAGGTCATCAGTGATGATGATGCCCAAGTCTCTTTCTTCCTTTGTGACTGCTAGCAACTCCCCTCCCAGCCTATAGGTGACTTCAGGGTTTCTCTTCCCTATGTGCATGATCTTGCACTTCTTTGCATTAAATCCTGGTTGCCACTCTTCTGACCATTTTGCTAGTTTATCCAGATCTCTTCTCATTCTGCCCACCCCATCTGGATCATCTACTCTGTTGCAGATCTTGGTGTCATCTGCAAACAGACAAGCCTTACCCTCTAGTCCATCTGCAAGGTCACTAATGAAGATGTTGAAGAGGGCTGGCCCCAGGACTGATCCCTGAGGTACCCACTTGTGACTTGCATCTCTTCTGACTGTATACCATTTACCACCACTCTCTGTTTTCTGCCCGTCAACCAGTTTGCCACCCAGTTGACCAACTTCTGACCCACCCGAGCCTACCCAGCTTATTTATCAATCTTCTATGTGGAACAGTGTCAAAAGCTTTGCTGAAGTCAAGGTGAGCAACATCAACTGCTCCCCTTGGTCCACCACTCTGGTTACCCAGTCAAAGAAATCTATGAAATCCGTTTGACGGACCTTCCTTTGTAAACCCATGCTGTCTTGGATCCTGCGCCCTATGGATTCCAGGTGTTGCACTATCCTTTCCTTAAGGAGTACCTCCATAATCTTGCCCACTACTGAGGTAAGACTGACTGGTCTGTAGTTCCCTGCCTCCTCCCTGCTACCACTCTTGTGGAGCGGGATCATGAACCCTTCTCCAGTCTTCTGGGACCTCTCCTGTGCTCAGAGACTCACTAAACAGTTCTGCTAATGGCTCTGCTAGTTCCAACTTTAGCTCCTTAAGTACCCTGGGATGTATGCCATCAGGTCCCATTGCCTTATCCACCCTGAGCTTAGCAAGCTCTTGTAGGACCCTTTCGTTTGTGAAGGGAGTAGTGCTCACCTCCCTCCCCTTGTGTCCATGGTGCTGAGCTGTGGACCCTGCCCTACCTTCTCTTCAGTAAATACTGATCAAAAGTATCTATTTAGGATAGATGCTTTACAGGGTCCTCCTCTCACATGCTCCTTTTCTCCATTAAGCTTAGCAATACCCCCTCTGGACTTTCTCCTTTCACTAATGTATCTATAGAAAGTCTTGTCACCTTCTTTTACTGTTCGTGCTAGTGTTTCCTCAGTTTGGGACTTTGCCTGCCTTACTGCCTTCCCTGCTTCCCTTAGGGCAGTTTGGTATGCCTCCCTATCTTCATCCCGCTGTGTTCCCTTATATTTCCTGAAGGCCAGCCTTTTGGCTCTGACCTTTTCTGCTACTGTATCTGATGAACAATGAGAAGAGCAGAGATCCCAGGATAGATCCTTGGGGTACCCAATCCAGGATCAGACACTTATCTGATAAAGCACCCTGCCATCTCACTAGCTGGGATCTGCCCTGAAGTTAGGAAGTGAACCATTGAACCGTGTGGCTGTCAAGGCCAGTCTGTTTCAGTTTTGCTAGGAGGAGCTGGTGTTCTACTAGGTCAAATGCTTTAGTGAGGTCGATAAAGACTGCACCAGTGAGCATCCCCTTATCCAGTGCTGAGAATATCTCTGTGGTGAGAGCTATCAGTGCTGTATTCATGCTATGGTTCTTCCGAAATCCATGTTATTGTGTGGGGAAAATGCTGTGTTTCTCTATATATTCCACTATTTGATTATAGACAATCCTCTCCAACACTTTGCTAAGAATTGACGGGAAAGATATTGGGTGGCAGTTCTCAACCTGTTCACGAGGGCCCCCCTTGTGGATAGGGGGAGACAAGGGCCACTTTCTATAGTGAGGACACTTGCCCTTCAAGGAGAGATCGGTTAAACAGCCTTGCTACTGGTTTGGCTGTGGCAGGGGCTGCAAAGTAGAGAAGCTTTGGCTCAAGCTTGTCATGTCCAGCAGATCCGTAGAGTTTGATCCTCTTTAGTAATTTCAGGACCTCTTTTTGGTGATCAATTGGTAGTGAAATTCCAGGATGTTGGGGTTACATTTACTAGGGTTTTGGGGGTATTGGGTGGCCCAGGAGCGTATGTTTTGAACTTATCCAGTTGGGTGAAGAATGTGTTAAATGCCTTGGTGGCAGCTTGCAGGTTCTTATGGCAGTTACCTTTCGCCACTATGTCACAGCCTTCCTGATTGTTTTGGCCCTTGATTAGATTGTTGATTTGTCTCCAGAATTTTTTGGGATCTGAGAGGTTTTTATCCTGTAGTTCTCAGAGTTGGCGAGTTTTGGCTCTTTTTAGCTCAAGTTTACACTTATTCCTAATTTCTCTGAATTTTTGCCAATTGGAGGCCTGGCTGGCAGATTTGAAAGTACCTCAAGCTGCATCTCTATTCCTCATGAGTTTCCTGAGGTCTCGGGTAAGCCATCTGGCTTCCTGTCCTTTAACTTGGATATCTTTTAGTGGGACGTTTTTGTTGGCAGGAGACAAGTTAGTAATGAAGAAATCAAGAGCATCATCAAGGCTTGGCGCCCGTTAGATTTGTAGCCGATCTACATCAGCCAGGGTGCTGAGGAAGGAACTTAAGTCAAATTTTGAGTAGTCCCTGGTCCAGAGTATTCTGGGAGGGGGGTAGGGAAAGCATTTCTCATATACCACACGTGAGGGAATGGTCACTTACGGAGTCAGAAAATGTCCCTACCAAGTTAAACCTGTCAGGGTTAGTGGTAAGTAGCCAGTCCAATGTGGTGTACTTACCTGTTTTTGTATTTGGTCTGGTAGGATCTTGTGTTAGTTGTGCCAGTTCTGCCTCTTGGAGGGCAGTTTTCACCTCACCAGATTTAGGGGACCACCAGTGGATGTTGACCCCCCCGTGATGATTTTTCCCCCTTTGGGAAGATTAGGGAGAGCTTGTAATAGTGATTTCGGGGATTTTGGGGTATATTTGGGGGGGTTATACACCACCACAACCAGCAGTGGTTTTGTTCCCCCCAGTAAAAGCTTAATGAATAGTGCCTCTCAGGAAGAGGGACATAGGTCAGGAGCTGCGATTAGCGTGGCATTAAGAACAGATTTAACATAGATCAGGACCTCTCCCCCTTTTTTCTTCAGTTGATCCTCCCTAAAAAACTTGTACCCTGTGAATCCTACCTCATGGTCTAGTATTGCAGGCTTGAGCCACGTTTCGCTTACCGCTATGGTGAGTAAAGGCTCGCCCAGGCCTCCAGCTCATGGATTTTTAGCCTAAGACTATTTTTATTCATATGGACTATTTTTAGCCTCTTGGCAATGTCCTATTTGGGACCTGTTTTGGGTGGATAGCAGGGAATTGATGGGGGGGGGCTATGATTTTTCTTTATGTCTCCACCAAGCATCAGTTTAAGGTGCATAATTAGCTTGATTAGGTACTTTCATATAGGGAGGTGGGACCCTTGCTTATTCTCCCTAATACACCTGACAATATTAGAAAGCTTCGCTTGTCACCTAAACCAGTGCAGGTATATCCTATGTGGCAGGAAGGTGTCACGGGGGTTGTTCCATCATGCCCACAGGCTGAGCAGATGAGGTTCCCGGCTCTGGATCCTGACACACGTGGTGTAGGATATGACTGGAGCAGAGGACTACTAGAATATAGAGAGCTACACAAACTACCCTGCTTGCCATTTTGCAGTGGGTGATCATGCCTCTGGCATTGTGGAGGCCCATTTGGTATAGTTTTTTTTTCTATTTTTTTTTTTTTTATTTGAGGACTCTGCTGTGGTTATAGTAATTAGGTCCGGCACATCTGTTTTTTTAACCCTTATATCAAGGTTCATAGTTGAAGGGACCCTCTTTACTGATACCAGACTCGGATCAGGATTTTTTGTTCCTGTACTTGCTATTAAGCAACATGATTTTGTACTGTTTTTGGCTTAATTTTACAATATGCAATCCCTAGCTGTTGACAGCGCCCCTTGTGGGTGTTTGGTATAAGGAGCTTATGGCCAATTGGACACTTAGTAAATTACACTCATGTGATGAACTGTATATATTAAGCCAAGTGTCCAGATATATGGCAGGTGGGGTGGTTGTGAGTCATGCCAAGCATCGACGGGATTGTGGCTGCTTTCGGCTGAGCAAATCACTGGTTGTGGTTTGCTTGCTGAGGGGCTGAGAAGCAACTCTCTTCAATCCAGGGATTTGATCCAGGAAGGTGGCTTTCAGTTGTCAGCCGAGCATTCTTTTTTCAGTCCTGGAGCGGCAGCTGGTGTAGAGTGCTGGTCACAGAAGGGCAGGGAGGGCTCCGAGTTTAGAGACCACAGGGAGTGGGTCTCCTTGGGCAGTCCAGCCCACTGAAGGGTGCTCTGAGGAGAGAGGAAGAGAAGGGTGATTAAGTACGAGAGGGATAAGGGGAGGCGTCTCAGCAGGACAAAAGAAACAGGGCAGGTTAGGTGGAAGACAAAGGAAGCAGGGCAGGTTCAGGGATTAGCAAAGGAGGGGTGAGCTAGGGGGCAGAAGAATGAGCAGATAGTAAGAGAGAGGGCTCAGGTCTGGCTACCTGACAATGCCCAGGACTATTTCCAATCAGTTTAATAATCCACAATTCTAAACCTGATCTTTACCAAGTTCCTCAAATTTTTTAAGCATAAATATCTAAAAAATTAAGCTAACCTTTCACTCCAAACCTCTGTAGGAAGTTCATCCTGACCAAACTACTTACCCACACCAAGTTTCAAACTCTAAACTTTTACAGTTTTCTCTCTATGCTAGGTCAAACATTTACAACATACAATCTCTTTACTTAACATCATTGAAACCCTTGTGCTCATGTGATATGTTAACTCAGCCCTGACTCCTTGCCAAGTGGCAAAAGCCAATACCTAATTCTTTAAATGTAAACATATTTAAAAATACAAAGCTCTCAAACTTCAACCTTCCCGCTTCCAGAAATATTTCCCCACCAACCTACACAATCACACAAAATTTCACTATTCAAAGATGTATAGTTTTTATGTTTGTATGCATGCATGTGCAAGAAACATAGTGCCATCATCCGAGTTTTCTGAGGTGTGTCACCCCCTCTTCCAATGCAGTCAGTGTGTTGGCAGGCACGGCCCCTGTCCGCCAATGCATGCTGGAGCTGTCTATGACAAGCTCCAAAATGCAGTGGCATACAGTTGAAAGGGGGAGCTACGCTTCAGTGAGCAGCGATAAGATATCGCCTGCTCATGCGCAGCTCCCCCTACACACACACACACACACACACACACATATATACACACATACTCGTACCTTTACGCCCACACTATCTTTTACGGCCGGCAGAGGGTGCCCAATCCCCGCCGGCTCCACTGTCTCTCCCCCACCCCACCCCCATGTTGTCACCGACGGGGTGCACAACTCGTCAGCTTCACTATCTCTCCCCGAGTAAGGATGCCCGCTGGGAGCCCACCCCAAGCGTGCAACAGATGCCATGGCCGACGGGTGCCCAATCCCCCGGCCGCTCCATGCCCCCCCAGCCATCCTGTGCCACGCTGGAGCCCACCCCAGCATGGCAAACGCCCCATGTTGTCTGAATAAAAAAAAAAAAACACCTGTAAAGAAAAACGGTCCCAAGCAGTCTCCTGACTCCCCCACAACCCGCACCCACCACTCGCACCCCCCTCCCACACCCCCCTCACCCCCTGCCACCTCCGGGCTCTGGCGCGACTATCTTCGGTGGACCGGGAACACGTCTGCACTCTTCAAAGCCGACCGCGAACTGAGGAAATGCCGGTAAGCTGTATAATGAGATAGATAGGGTTTTCAACTTTATTGCATATCTCAGGCATTTTGTGGAATTTTTGCACCAAATTTTCAACATGTGGTTTTTGGGGCCCCTCCTCCTGAATTCTTGCACTGTCATGGCGTTGCTCGGGCCCGAAGGGTGATTTCATAGCCACTGCGCGAAATCACCTTTCCGGAATGATTAATGAAATGACACTGCCAGTGTTCATAAGGTGGGCTCCCAAAAAAGACTATTTTGAAAATTTGGTGAAAAAATTCCTAAAAATGACTGTTTTACGAGCATGCGTTGCGCAGTTCCTACGCACGCTCGTAAGTTCGCGAATTTTCAATATTTTCACTCCAGATTTTCAAGATTGCCAGTTTACCACACCTCCTTATGAGCAGTACAGCTGTCATTGTTCACATCTCATCGAAAATGTGTTTCCGCCCATGTAGCGCACAATGGCGCAGTCGATGTCTGAAATCAATGTATGGGACATATTAAGAAAATCACAGTGACACTGTTCATGAGCAGAGGTCTTAAAATGGCTATATTGAAAATTTGGTGAAAAAATTCTTAAAAATTACTGTTTTACGAGCGTGCGTTGCGCAGTTCCTATGCATGCCCGTAAGCTTGCGAATTTAATATTTTCACTCCAGATTTTCAACATTGCCATTTTATTACACTTCCTTATGAACAGTACAGCTGCCATTTTTCATATGTCACCCAAAATGTGTTTTCGCACATGTAGCGCACAATGGTGCTGTTGGTGTGTGAAAGCAGTGTTTGGGACAGATTAAGAAAATCACAGTTACACTGTTCATGAGCAGAGGTCTTAAAATGGCTATGTTGAAAATTTGGTGACAAAAGTCTATAAAATGACTGTGTTATGAGTGAGCATTGCGCAGTTTCAACGCACCCTCATAAGTTCATGACTTTGTAATATTTTTAATCCAGATTTTCACCAGTGGCATTTTTCCACACTTCCTTATGAACAGTACAGCTGTCATTTTTCACAACATGGCCGAAGTGTGTTTTCCCACTTTCAGCGCAGAGATGCGTGGTCGCTGTGGGAAATCATTGTTTGGGACAGATAAAGAAAATCACGGTGACACTGTTCATGATCGGAGGCACCAACATGCCTGAGTTGACAATCTGCTGTAAAAAAATCCCCAACCTAATTATATTACGGGTGTGCGTTGCACAGTTTCTATGTACGCTCGTCACTTCACCATTTTTTTAATATTTTTACTGCAGATTTGCAACATTGGCATTTTTACACTTCCCATGAACAGTACAGCTGTCATTTTTTACATCCTGTTTGGAATGTTTTTGCACCTGTGGTGCTAAATGCCGTAGTCGCTGTGCATAAGCAGCTTTCGGCTAACAAACTGATATTCCCCCTGTTCATGAGGTGGGGTCACAAAAAAACATGTTGAAAATTTGGAGTGAAAATACCAACGAATGCCTGAGGTAGTAGGGTTTTCAACCATAACGCCCAACCCTGTAGAGAATGACAGGCATCAGGGGTGTGACTTGGGATTCTTGCCTGTAATGCTTATACCATTCCACACCCTACAGCCAGTGAGAGGCATCGAGGTATGCCTTGGACTCTTCAGCCCCAGAGTTCACCCCATTCTCCTATATCGCACCCATCTCACCATATTTCCTAATGGAATGGGGTGTGCATAAGGGCCAAAGACCCCAAGGAACACCGTGGCACTTGTCAGTGTCTGCAGGATGGGGTGTGGTGAAATGGCGTGGCCGTTATGCCTGACAACCCAAAGGTACACCCCAGTGCGTGTCATTCTCTGCAGGGTGGTGGTGGGGTTGGCTTCAGTTCAATACTTCACTGCCATTCCTATTACGCAGCTCTGTAACTTCTACACTACCACTGCCAATGCCAGCAAGCAAACATTCGGCATTGATAAATGCTTGTTTTCTCTAGACAAGAGCAAAAATTCTGAGAAAAAACACACTATTGGAACTCAACTGAAAATCAGAAGAAAAAACATGTTTTTCACACTAAAAATACTAAACCAGTTTACATGAAACTTTATGGGATTGTAGATTCTGCCGCAGACTACAAATTCTGAAAGTTTCATGCAACTCTGTCAATCCATTTTTCTGCTAGCAGCAAACAAAACAGGCATTTGTCAATGCAGAATGTTTGCCGCTTGTATTGCTGTTGTACCAGGTCTTGCTTGTACACATTTTTACTGTATATTTACCCATGTATGAGCAGATGAGATGCAGTACCTCATTTTCAGTGGTGTCCTGCTTTTACTCATTTTTCAATTGTAACTACCCAGGATTGTTAGCTGAGAGACAATTTCTAATTTTCAGTGGGTTCTCACATTTTGACCCTAAATTTCTAAAAGTCTTTTTATGACCTGAAAGTGTGATCAAGACAGGTGGAATTTTTTAAATCCCATCCAAAAGGTGACTTCACAGTGTGACTGCGAAAACAAGTTTCCAAAGGGATTTGAAAAATCACACCTGTCTTGTTCAGGAAGTGAGGCAACACTAGGAATATGCTGAACTTTAGGGGTCACAATCTGCAAATATAAAGTTATGAGTAAACATCGGAACAGTTCAACATTTCTTCATAACGTAGTCATTTTTTCACAATTGACCCCAAATTTCCAACACAAGTCTTCTTATGATCACTCCTTCTGTACATGACAGGTGCCATTTATAAAACAGTGGCTGAAATGTCATTTTGTGCCACAAGTGTGAAAACACATTTTGGCCAGGATCTGAAAAATAACAGCTGTCACGTTCATGAGGTGGTGTGAAAAACAAAATAGCTATGTTGAAAATTTGGGGTCAAAATATTGAAAAATTACCAAAGGTATGAGTGTACATTGAAAAATTTAAATTGAATTTGGCACCCCAGTGTCAGTGTTATGTTTGGCAGCATCAGAGAGGCTCCCCAGTGTTGCACAGTAAAAGTGGGCAGGGTGGGGGGTACTAGCCGGCCCCAAGGATTGTGCATCCTGCTGCTGGGAAAATTAAGCAGGAAGGGGTAGGAGGGCTTGTTTTTATGTTGGAGGGGAGGATTGCTGCAGGCTGCTGGGTGGCGTTATGCAGATCAAAGGAAGAGCCACCCTATGATTAGGGCAGCTGTTTTCTCTGAACTACATAAAGTTTCCCCTTCAGCAAGTCCAGACGAGTGTCATGAGCAGCCTTGCTGATGACTGGTCTGACACTGTTGAGCCCCTTCAGACTGCTCTGCATTGGACTGAGAGTGAAAGATATCCAGAGATAATAATGACTGTAAATGAGCGACTGTCAAAAGATCGACTCATTTACAGCACTACCCTGTTGGGCTACCCTGCAAGGGTAGCCACGGAATGTGAAAGCGACAGTAGGGATGAGCGAGGGAGGGTGACCAGAAGAGGAGGGATAGGAAGTAGAAAGGGAGGAATAGGAAAAAAGGGTCAGTGTGGGGTAGTGTGCCATGCTGCCAACGAGCTAGTGGTGTGCTGGTGAGGGTGGCTAGCTGCAGTGCAGGTGGTACTGGGTTCGGGGCTGGGGGCCAGGGAGTATTTTACTGCTGCCATAATGTTTTTTTTTCTCAGACTGTCTCCCCCTCCCCAACATGCACCCCCCTGGAGTTGGTTATATTAAATCAGGGGTGTGTAAGGGGTGGAGCCCCCCATGAGGGTGGATGGGGGGGCACAGCCCCAACCCATAAATACTATTTTAACCTGCCAGATACTTTGTCACCTACAAGCGTACATCACCATTGTGCTTTTTGGTGATGTACACTCACTCTAAATGGTGATCACTCTTTTGCAATCACCATTATGACATGGAACCGAGTGATACGCCTCACAAAATCCACTATCATATCAGTATGCTTGGCCTTGCACAAGCACAATGGTGAACATAACAATAGGATTAACATTGATAGAAGTCACCAGTGACACTTAGTATAGGGGAACTACCACATCCTTTCATAATATACTATACAGTATATAGACACACACACACACACACTCACACACAGTATATTTTTGTACAGAAAGAGATTCTTAAAAATTCAGTACAGTGTTAAGGCTTTTGTAGTCGCACTCTACCAGGAAGTTCCAGCCAAGCATCTAGTGGTTTCTTTGAACTTCAGGGGCACAGAATCTGTTACTTATTTTAACACAGACCCTGGTTCCCACGGCAGAGCAGCCGTGCTACATAATCTCTCATTTTACTACAGCTATATCATGGCAATTATCTAGAATCAGCAATGCTTTTTTTTTGTAAGTGCTAAATTTAGAAACGTCTTAGATATTTTACCAGTTCTAGTGTTATTTTTATCAGTCAGAGGGTAGGCCATGTCTGCAGTTTCACAGCTGGTGTGGTAGTCGTACTTTACAAAAACAAAATGTTCAGTTCTTATTATGGAAAGCAGCATTTTTCAGTGGTTGGCACAGAGAACTGAGAGGGGCTAGGTTCAAATCTTGACAGATCCATTGGTTCACTATAAGATCTTTGGCAAGTTGCTCGACCTCCCTGTGCACTTCAGTTTTTCTGGCTGTGTGGTTTGGTTAAAAGTAAGACCCCACTGCACAGAGATGCTGCATCTCAGCTGTGCTATCCCGAGTCAATTAATTGTAAAACTGGAAGGGATTGTCGGCTTCCCAACTGGATGATTATGACATTCTGAAGGGAGTGTGCTTTTTTGGTGGTTCTGCCAAAGTATTGAGAGTACCTTTTTAATGCACTATTGAAAGGATCTCAGAAATGCTGAAATTTTATTGAATGTTTGTTTTATTTATTTATACTGGTAAGTCCATGGGCCACAGACCCGTTTTCATGGTTGACCAGTTGTACATAAAAAAGATACAACAATGCAAGGGACATATTATAACATATAATCAATAACAAACATATAATCAATAACATAACATATAATCAATAACATAACATAGCAACATGACATGTCAAGTAAAACATTTGCATTCACTTTCTAGCATAAGGTAGTCTTTCAGTTTCTTCCTAAATATCAACAGTGATCCATTCAAACCATCTAGAATAGTTAGCAGGGAGTTAAAAAAACAGAGACGTGCATACGATAGTGATTTTTGTCCCATAATAGAGTTCATCCTAGGTATTGCAAGGAATGTTTTATTAGCAGACCTTGTGCAAGCAGAACTAATATGCCTCTTTAATAAAGTGTCAGAGACCTCTGGTCCCCTATTTAATGTCATTTACCTGGCCAGTATACCAGATTGGAATTTAAAGCGTAGCTCTAAAGGCAGGAGACCTGCCGCCCTTAATAATAGACAATGATGTGTTCTCACTGAAAGCTGTGTCGAAAATCTAGCAATTTGATTCAAAAGAATTTTAACTTTATTTAGGAGTCCCTCCCCAGTTGTAAAGTAAATCAATAAACCATAATCAACGATAGGAATAAGGAAATTCTGGGCAAGTATTTTTCTAGTAGATGTTACTAGAAGTGAGTTAAGTCTATGTAAGGCCCCTAATCTTTGGTGAATAACTTTGATCATATTGGAAATGTGTGGTTCAAATGTCAAGCCCTCATCAATTGGAAGTCCCAAATATTTAAATTGTTGTACTTGTTCAATATGTCACGTTTCTGTGACCGTTACATTAATCTCTGTTAAACCGTCATCTGCTGCTTCTCACAATAAGGCTGATGCAACAATTCCTTGAATGTTTCTAAAAAGGCTCTGGCTGTCAGCATTTCATAAATTTTACTTTTTAATGGCTGCCGTTCTTGATTTCTGCTAATTTTTAGATTGGTTCCCAAGATTATACAAAGCCTAGAAGAAGAGAAGAATAGGGGGGGCCTAACCCTCACATATAAGGCCACAAGGGATCCTTCTGTGTTAGACAGTCTAAATTTAAAATTAAAAGCAGATGGAACTGGAGCAAGGGGACACACTATGCAGATCAGAGCAAACCACTAAGAAGCAATCTAAGGAGAAACATTTTCACACAAAGAGTGGTAATAATATAGAATAGTCTATCAGAAACTATAGTCGCATCATTCTATCACAGCTGGACTGGTATATGAAGAAGAATTAGCATTTATACAGCACTTTTTATACACATTATATCCTAAGTGCTTCACAAGCAATCAGAGGGGGCTGGTAAAGTGATTGTAAACATGTAGTGGCAGCAAATTCTCACATCAAAACCCACACACAACCTTGGATAAGTGCACGAATCAATTTAATGGGAAGGGGAATATTGACCAGGAGATTGCTGGCAAGTCCCGTACGGTTGCAAAAAGTGCCTTGGGTTCTCTTACTGTTATGTGTACACCCACAAGAGATGGGCAGATGTGACCCTGGTTTAATGCCTCACCCAAAAGACAGCACAGCATCCCCCTACTATTGCACTCAGGTGCTAGTGTTTATGGCATGAGCTCAGTCCCAGTGTGGGACTAGAACCCATGACCTTCGGGCCCAGAGGTGGATGTGCTACCAACTGAGCAATGCCAACACCTGGGTTCTAGGTCTCTAAATGGATATCACCACTGATAATAGAGCTGAACAGTCTACGTTCATCTGTTAGTGAATATACATCAGGACATACATATGTATGTATGCATGCATGTATGCATGTATGTATGTATGTATGTATGCATGTATGCATGCATGTATGTGTGTGTGTATGTATGTGTGTATGCATGCATGTATGTATGTATGTATGTATGCATGTATGTATGTATGTGTCTGTGTATTTATGTATCTCTGTGTACCTTTGTATCTATGTACAGTAGGCATGTACATTAATCTTTGTAAAAAACACAGTTGTAGAGTCTCATACCTGCTGAGTTCCATTTTCAGAATTATGTTACTGCCTTCAATTTGCCTCAAATTGGCCACCATTACCTCCTGAGCCATGAAGCTGAAATGGAAAAAAGTAAAACCCCGACTGTCATTACTGCTAGCAATACCCCAATGTCCATGCCACAGGGACTGTTTAGGGAATACATAGTACAGGGAATCACCATAATACAGGGGAATTATGTGTGCCCAAGTGCTCAGCTCAGCTATTGCCAATCCAAACAGAAGCAAACATTAAGAACAGAATCGGGTCAGGCGGCGGTTGGCAGACCAGTCCATGGTAGATTCCCCATCAAGCTCAAGCTGACAGCGCCATGTCTGCCTTACTCAAGCTCCAGACTCCACCCTTCTCGGTCAGAGAATAATCAGAAATGGGGTGGCTTCGATCAGGTAGGAAGGGAATCTGATTTGGCACACACACACAAACACTACATGCTGAGGAGAAGGAATGCAGCACTGGAGGTGGACTGGGGTCTTGGACTCAGGTTCAGAGCACTAAGAGCAAAATTGTCCTGACTGTCTCCTGATGACTGACCGAAAGTAAATGAAGTGACTTTGTGGTGGAGGGAGGCACGAGGGAAGAGAAGCACAGTGATGAAGCTTTGTGGATCATTGGAGGCACGGGGTTGAAAAGTAATCAGCATACTAATAAAAAAATAAAACTGTTTACCTGATCTGGGACCGGGAATAGAACCCCAGTCCACAGCCGCTCCACTGTCCTGCAGCACCGATGGCTCTTCTCCCTGAGTCATGGCAGCTGCCCCGTGGACCCCCTTCCGGCAGAGCTCTTACCCTCTGTCCTGGAAACAGCTACTGGGTCACACGCTATATCCGTTGTGTGGCATTGTGCACCCTGTAGCTGTTCTGACTTACACTGTTCCTGTTGAGCTGTTTTTACCTGCGACATTCTCCTTGCAAGATTGTCACCTGGTACCGTAACCCCCCTATGGAGCTTACCTTAATTGCCCCATTTTCTCCTGCCTGTTTCTGGCATCTGCGATCTTTCATGGGTAACAGATTGGTTAAACAAATGAGCCCACTCACCAAATGTTTTTATAATTCTGTACTCAAATTCATTTATTTAATAAAACATATTGGAGTGCTTAAGAGCACAGTGTTCTTGTATCGTACGTTTCGGAGCTATACATCCATCATCAGTGAAATGCAGATGCTCATATGCTTTTACTATAAATATAAACAAAGATCAGAGTGTAAGCACATTTAGTTTCCAAAAGTTCTCCAAATTATAGTATATTTACAAAAGATTCCAGTTCCTCACCAGGTTTATGGTCCCCACCTAGTAAGATATCCTTATTATCTCAAAAGGTAAACTAAAATAAAAAGAACATTTTGTTTGCTAAGAAGGCATGAACCTGTATCATTCGAGCTTAATTAATTATTGCTATTAAATCACCATAAATATTGTATGTAACATACCAGTTTTCATTAAATGCTTACTTCGTCCTTCAAAAGTAACCCTGGTAAGCCCCCTTCAATTTATTTTCACATTATTTTCCCTGAAATAAATAAAAAATACATTTGAGTGTGAGTTATTTTTAATAAACATCCTCTAACTGAGTTTACTTAGTATTTCATTTTACATCCATAATTCTAGCTCTCTATAATTTCAGCCACAATCTATTTACAAAGTTAGTTCAATAATACCCACTATTCTAAACCCTGAGATCAACTAGACAAGATAGATTTCCTATTTCAGGACAGCAGAATGTGGAGGGACTACGTAAGGGGCCTTACAGATTCACAAGATAGGTTGCCAGTCTGTGGAGTCATTAAGACCAAATCTTGGATTGTTAGCCTGACATCTATTGATATAATATGCTTCTCTCAATAGCAGCTGAGTGTGATAACCCCCGATCTTTCCTTACTTGTCTGCCACAGCTCTAGGGTTTCTGGTGCCCCCCAAATCCTCCTTGTACAGTCTTGTGTGCTATTTTTGGCCCTTTTGGGCTTAAATCCTGGGTCACGAGTCACCAGCATTTTTCTGAGCTGTCAGCGACTGCGCATGCATGAGGAAGCGTTTCTTATGCCGACTGCCTCTTTTGCAGTTGTTCGAGGAGTGTGTCAGTGGTCCTGGTGCCCCTTCTCAGTTCTGTGGGGACTGGTGACCTCAAGGAAGCTGATCAGAAGCCTCAATACTTTTGGGGAAAAGAGTTTGACTCAGGGCATCTAGCGAGGGCTCATAAATATTAATATGCCCTCATGAATATCAATAAGGTGCTGCTTGCTGGATAGGGGCATTGTCTTTCAGGAGCAGTGAACAAGGAATGGCTGCTCCTACATGTTTAGAAAAGGGCTCATTTAAGAGGGCATAGTTGGGGCTACCAGACTGTGAGGTTACTATAAATAGAAGGTACTTTATCTGGCTGCACCATAACTTAAAAATGGGAACAGTGAGGACTGCTGTGTAGACTGAATGGGGCCACCATGTTGCTGACACTTTGACCCCCACCATCTACCAATCAGATAACTAGGCACCTAAAGTTGGACCAAGGGACTCCTGGGAGAGGGAATGAGCTATTTTCAGATGCCTAGGGATGCAGCCAATGAGAGCACTGGAAGGGTCAATAACTGTGATTGATGGCAGATGACAGCATATCAGGGGGCAGAGCCAGAGGGGAGAAATCCAAAAGCTCTGGGGAATTGAAGTCAGTCTAACCCAGGCTCCTAACACCTTAGGAGGGATCTGCTTTGGGGAGAGAGAAAAAGTGTCTAAAGCCTTTCTCAGGTCTTGAACTGGAGATTGCTGCTGAGAAGAGTGACTCTGACTGAGGAAGCGAGAGGAAGATTGAACTGATTTGGGAACCCTTCAGGTATTCTGAACTGTGTTGTCTCCCTTGGGAAAGAATAGCTGCTGCAGAAATCCTGTGCTGAAATTGAGACTTAAGAAAGTTGCTAGAAGAGGCTTAACATCTCTGGAAACGGGGCTAGCCAGGCTGCGTGGAAACAGTTTGAGGACTGTACGGATTGAGGAGAGCTGTGTCCCAACTGAAGCTGCTTTGGAAGTTGATCTGATAGTCAGAGACTGTGTGGGCAAAAAAGGTGAGCAGGTGCTTGCATGTTCCAGAAATTCTGCTGCTGCTGCTGCTGCTGTGCATCACAGAGTAAACTGGAGCTGCCCTCAAAAGCTAAAATCAGTGGCCAGCCGGCACTGACATTTTGAGAACTGAGAGTTGTCTGGCTGCCCCTGGAATTGCTGAGCTGGTGAAGGAACAACATGAACACTGCATCTTTGGAGGCACTCTGCAGAGCCCCGGAGGAAACTTGCTAACCCCTTCCGAGTGGGGCCTACTGGTTTCAGGAGGTCACCAGAGCTTGCTGGGGTGCTAGGGCACCTACAACCCTTGTGGGGAGCCGGGCTGTGGAGTCACTCCGGGGTCTGAGCCTTCTGAGGCTGGTTGGGACCTGCATTTGGAGCTCTGCAATGGACCAAAAGAGGCTGAAGTTGACAAGTGGCCAGATCTTCAATCAAGGGGACAAGCTGTGACACCTTCAATCAAGGTCAAGCCTTTTTGAGAGAAACCACCATCTTGCTGCCCATTGCTGTGTTTTGTGGACAGAGCTCCTCACTCCTGGACTGCTGGGAAATTCTGCCTCAAAACGCTGTTTCAATTCTTCAAACCGTGAGTACCCAGGACTTCCTCCTGGAACCAAAGAGGGGAGTGTGTAGTCAAATTGTTCTTTACCTGTTCAAACTTTCAGGGCCCCAACAGCCGGCCAACCTGCAGCAACATCTAGGCCTGCAACTAGTGGGTACCCCAGGGGACACTCAGGGTATAACACTGGTACCAGTGGGGATGGGCAGCCAGGGGTGGACTGGCCTGAGGGCCCATGTTTTTCCGGTTTGCTGCTTCACTAACAAGCTTTTCCTCCCACAGCTATCCCTCATCTAGGTATCCCATCTTAACCCTTTCCCCCAATAAGGCTGTGAGTTTACTGTTTGAAATGACTGCGTACACAGTATTTGTGTGTCTGTCAAGTTATTGCTGGTTTATGGTTCATGGTGGTAACGAACTGTTGGATATTCAGTGTATGGGGTGGTTGGTAGGGGTGGTGGATAGGTGTAGCATTCCAGGGGGCTGTGCCAGCCAGTCACCTGACCTACTTCTAACTTACTCTGGGTGGAGGCATGGTGCCATTTATTATAACTTTGGGATCGATCCCCTGATCATCACAGTAGCATGACCCAGGCCCCTTAACCTGTTAGAGGGCCATCAGGCAGGGCTAGTAGCCCATTTGCATATGGCGCTTGGGCTACATAGGAATGCCCTTGACAAGAAAAAACTGGAAGGACTGCTTAATTTGGAAATATCACTTAAATGTCTCAAAAAACACATGACACAGAGGTATACTTCTACTTTCACTAACCATTTTTATAATAGCAGCAAGGCAAAAGCACGTCTGTCAGTTCGAGTAACAGCCAGTGAATCACACCTGGGACTAATATGGCACCCGTCTGCACCTCATGCTATTTCACGATCCTAGGGTGCGATTAACAGACTGTTAATCCAACCCCTGGTCATGCCTTATTGCTAAATAAAGAGCCATCACAGTAAGTAAATATAACAACCACCAGCCAATCCGTATTAAATCTTTCCTAACAACATACTGACAGCTAAATGTTTTACTTAAATTCAAAACTTTCAACAGCTGGGGCCAATCTAACATCAAGAGGCAGTGCATTCCATTCAAGGCCTTGGTGCAGTGATTGGAAAAGCCTGTTCCTTGAGGCATGTGGATGCATGCAGCACTGTTAATAAACCCTCAGTAACAGAGCGAAGATTTCGGGAGGGGGGGTACACAGGGCAGCAGAAACTAGTTATTAAGGTGCAGTGATCCCGCCCCCCACCCATTTGGGGCCAGACTCTGTCATTGGAAGCACCTTGAGCTCTATTTGAAAATGTACAGGCAGCCAGCTCCGACCATGAAGGATGAGTAACAGCTGATATTACAGGTAATGGTGAGGGAAGGTGGAAATCGGCAGTCTTGGTTTGGCTTCGATTCAGACCTCCTGTCTTCGGTTTGTCTTTGATATGTCGGCCAAAGACACTTCGGGTCCTTAATATTGTAGTTTAGCTGGCTACAAATAGGGGTAAAAGGCACCCCTTAATCACCCCCTTGCCCACCCCTTGCCTACCAATTCCAACCTCTTCCACCCTCATCTGGTCCTCCGGTCAGAGTTAACAAAACAAAAAAATAACTCAGTCACCACCTGGCACAATGCCAAGATCTGTCTGTATGTGTATGTGTGTGTGTGTGTGTGTGTGTATATATATATATATATAGAGAGAGAGAGAGAGGTACATATATATACTGTATATATATATATATATATATATATATATATACTGTATATATATATATATATACCATGAGCGTGACAGATTTCTCAGTAGAATATCCTGTGTTATACAGTGGCATAAAAAATACTGTACACTGATTGGCTGGCTGGCACGATTTATAATGTGTAAATTGTAGTATGACCCCACAGGAAAAAGTGCCAGCCAGCCAACCAGCTGCATCAGCAACCCCTTTTTTAAAATCACTCTGAACCATCGAAGACCAAGCAAGAAAACCGTCATATTTGCTGGTTTGAAAAGCGTGAAATTGAAACACACAGCACTCTCTGAGCATTTCTATTAAGTTCAGTTGGCAATGCAGTAATAACAAGCATTTGTCAATGCCGAATGTTGCTTGCTTCTATGTGCTGTTTAGGTATTTGGAAGTCATTGGAGTGCAAATATTGAAAATTTATGAACTTACTAGGCGCATGAAGAACTGCAACGACGCCAGAAACAGCTGGCTTTTAGACTTCACCACTTTCAACATTGCCATTTAAGATCTCTGCTCATGAACAGTGACACTGTAATTTTTCTTAATGTGTCCCATCACTGAGTTCGCACACCCGACTGCGCCATTATGCGCTACATGGGCGGAAACATGTTTTGGGCAGGATGTGAAAATGACAGCTGTACAGCTCATAAGAAGGTGTAGTAAAATGGCAATGTTGAAAATATGGAGTGAAAATATTGAAATTTGTGAACTACGAGCCTGCATAGGAACTACTTAATGCGCTTCGTAAAACAGTCATTTAGGAATTTTTCACCAAATTTTCAACATAGCCATTTTAAGACCTCTGCTCATGAACAGTGTCACTGTGATTTTCTTAATTTGTCCTGTACATTGATTCGCACCTTCTTCTTGTTCCTAGCTACAAAGCGACACATTTTGGGTGAGATGTGAAAAATGACAGCTATACTACTCATAAGAGGTGTGTAAAATGGCAATGTTGAAAATCTGGAGTAAAATATTGAAATTCTCGAACTTACGAGCCTGCGTAGGAACTGCATACTGCGCTAAATAAAACAGTCATTTTTGGAATTTTTGCACAAATTTTCAACATGGGTTTTGGGACCCTTCTCATGAATGATGTCACTGTCATGGTGGTATTCAGGCCCGAAGGGTGATTTCACAGTCACTGCGCGAAATCACCCTTCGGCTCAATAACGCCATGACAGTGGACATCATTCATGAAGGGGTCCTACACTTTCATGTTGAAAATTTGGTGCAAAAAATCTCAAAAATGCCTGAGATATGCAATAAAGTTGAAACCCCCCATCTAGCCCATTATACAGCTTGCCGGCATTTTCTCAGTTTGCGGTCGGCTTTGAAGGTGCAGGCGTGTTCCTGAGTCCACGAAGATCGTGTCAGAGTCCAGAGGTAAGTATGGGGTGAGGGGTGTAGAGAACTAGGTGTGCAGTGGGTGGGTGTGGGTTGTGGGGGTGGAGATGCGCTACGGGACCGCTTTTTGTTTTATAGGTTTAAAAAAAAGACGTCATGGGGCGTTTGCCACGCTGGGGTGGGCTCCCAGCATGGCACAAGGGCAGGGGGCCGTTCAGCTGACAGGATTGGGCACCCGTCGGCCAAAGGACTGATTGCCCGCGCTGGGGTGGGCTCCCAGCGTGGCACCAACCTACATGGGGAGGCAGCAGCTCAGCCCGGCCAGGGATTGGGCACCCGGTCGGCTGCACAAGTACGTGCGGGGGCGCACATGCCTGCATGTGGGGGGAGCTACGCTTCTTATCACTGCTCACTGAAGCGTAGCTCCCCCTTTCAACTGTATGCCACTGCATTTTGGAGCGTGTGATAGACAGCTCCAAAATTCATTGGCTTACAGGGGCCGCGCCTGCCAACTCACTGACTGAATTGGAGGAGGAGGAGGTGACACACCTCTGAAATCTCCGATGATGGCACTATGTTTCTTGCACATGTGTGCAAGCAACATAAAAACCATAAAAAGCAGTTAGTTTTTATGTGTCGTTTTAAGAAATGTGGTCTCTCGCATTTTAAATGGGTCATTGCAGTGAAAATGTACATGTAACCGCTCACCCCTGCCTTTTAGCAAAACGCATGCTGTTGAAGCTGACAGCGGTACCTGGTGGGGACTGGGTTCGGGGAGGATGAGGTTACTCGGCACAGGGGGCCTAGGTTTGGCTACTCTGAACAGGGGCACCCAAGTAAATCCTGGTAATGCAGATTAGAGACAACAGAACACTTTATCACTATTTCCATCCCTCAGGCTTTAAACCCACCAGGCACACAGCCCGGACTTGCACGCAGCTTTGGGTACACAGCCCGACTTGTACACACTTGGGTTTTCCCCACTGGCCCGGCTCCCCTGCCGGCCACTTGATCCATGGTCCATTGGAAGAATGAACCAATTATCCCATTCGCATGGTCCATTGGAGGAATGAACCAATTATCCTGTCATGGCTCCCCAAACCACACTAGAGTCTGTGACTCCTAGAGAGAATTTTCCTTACAGTCCCACATCTGGGTACTTCCCCCATCACTGGCCAATTGCCTGAGGTAAAGTAGAAATCCACAGAAGAAATCTGTAGAAGTGGACCTGGTCACCAAAGATGGGGGGCCACCCACCTCCAGCTCCCACAGCCCATACCTGGCCATTTCTCTGGAAACTGAAGAATTCCTTTACTGAACTTTCAAATGTAGATTAAGGGTAGATGTCTGTCACATCACCTCTACATATTATTTGCATCCCAACAAACTCTGGAACTTGAAACTACTTTTACTTTGCTTAGCCCATTACTCTAGGCTTCCCAATATTTAGTAGTTCAATCCCCACATTGTCACACAAGTCCCAGGGTGAAAACATAGGCCCTTTTAGCCAGAGCAGACACTCACCCTCACGTTGCAGGTGCCCCACAGGCGACTCACACATCTTCTTTTCTCCCAAATAAATACTAGAACAAACAGGCAGCTTTTCCTCCATAAGCAGAACTAGGGGGTTGCCCCAGGAATCTGCAGCGAAACCTTCTCATCCCCCCCCCCGGAGGAAGGGGGCACTGAGACCCGAAAACGGCGGTCTCCACCACTTCAGTAATCTTCTGTGTCTCTCTTTAAGGTGGAGACATACACCCCCTATTACTTAAAAGTAGCCCTCTCTCAGGGCTGAGGCTCCTAGAGCCTTCACTGAGCTGCTTTAACAGCAAGCTCCCTACTTCACACACACTCTCTGAAGACTGACTAAAGACACTGACTTCAAAACTCCCAACGTTCTATCTAACTCCCTTGCTGCAGATTCCAATGTGGCTCATGCAGCTGCAATAGTTCTATTGGTGATGTCATCCCTCAGTCTCAGCTGAGACTGAGAATAGAGTGAGACAGTGTGAAACCTATTTAACTGGAGTTTCACAAGCTGCCTTCCCTGCCTACCACTAGGTCTTACTGGGATTCTAGTAACCCTAGGTAACAAGGGGGTTACATACAAATGCCACTAAACCGGAGAAAAGCGTGTCAAAACTGCTAGTGGGAAATGGAGTCTCAAGTTTCACCGCTGACTGAGCATGTACACCATGATCCGGTAAGGGATACTTCTCTTTGTGGGGAAAAGAGAAATGTAATGAGAGAGTGAGAGACTCATGTTCCTCTGCTGTGAGTCTAGATCCTGATCCCCTGCCTGCAGTTTCTACCGTTACATCCCCTTACACTGCAGATATATATATTTTTTAATGTTCCCACTTCATCTTTGAAAAGCATTCTTCTTCCAGCCAACTCACGGTCTAGCTTCCTTCCTGTCGCTCAGTAACCTGGTTCGCTCACTCACAGGAAAAGGATGAAACTGCTCCTTCGTAGTCTCCTACCAGCGCTCATGTAAAAAAAACAAAAAACAAATGTAAACCCCAATTTTCCTCTAATTGCAATACTTCTCCAACATTCCACTCGCTCCTGCTGCAGTAACAACCCATTCGTTCCTGCTGTGCTGTCGATCATGGTGCTGCCATCGACTGGAAGGACTATTTTTATCATAATGTTCTATAAGAAAATCTGTTCCACATAAATGATTTTTCTGACTACAGAAACAAAAAAAATACAAATTGGACATTGTATAATTGCAATATGCCATTCGAGGATGTGAGTGATACCAATATTTACCCACTTCTGGTGTGTTGCTAGAAAAACACACTAGGCATGGGTAAATCCTGGCATCACCCCCACCGTTTCATGGTATATTGCTTAATTATTTCCACTGCAGTGAGGATAAATCCTGATGACATCAGCAGAGTGAGGATAAATGCCATTTATCCACACTCTGCCGTTGTCATCAAAGTGAGGATATCTTCACTGTAGCTCGTATTCTAAATGAAACTGCTTCAGAAAACAGTTTCTGTTTCTCACAGAAACTGCTACTTACTCAGTTAGCTTTGCAAAACACTCTCACCTGTGTCCCATTGTGTTTCTTACTCCCAGTCCATTCAGAACAACTCACGAACACACACACGCAGACTCACACCACACACAGAATGAGCAGAAAACACAAAGAAACAGAAAAAATGTTCCTAAAGCTCTCACCCCCATGGTATAAATCGCACACATGATGTGCAGATCGTGGGATTTGGAAAATGTTCTCTCTCCTGCAGAGTCAGCTGTGCATTCTCATGCATGCCTTCAGCAGGAAAGGTTCCTGTTCTGCAGGAATGAGAATATTTTCCATATCCCACTCCTGCCCATCATGTATCCTATATATATATATATATATATATCTTTATAAAATGGAGAACATCTTCCTCCAAATCCAGTGTTCTGACTATATAAAACACATCACATGACCCTGTGCACGACCTCACACCTGCACTTTTACCCCCCCAATTTTTTTTACCATTTTATAAGATAGTTAACCCACTCTAGGATGTGCAGTCATGCTCTAATATACGCACACCTTGGGTGGTTGACGCACACCAAGGCATGCGTATATCAGAGCGCGACCTCACACCTAAGAGTGGATTATCTATTTTTTACATATACATATTTTTTTAAATAATGTCTAAAGAGGGAGGAGGAGGGGGGTTGAAAATGACCAGAGTGGGTGAAGCGGTGTTAATGAGACTAGCTTTGACCAACTGGGAAGGGCTAAAGTGTCTTAATTAACTAGCCAAGAGTGTAATGATATTGCAAGGGCCAAAAAGTTCGACTGGGCTGAGCCAATGGTAAAGTGCCTAATTTCAGCACATTCATCAAATGCAAATTCGACACTGGCTCATCCATAATTACAGGCGAGGGGCAATGTTTGTTTATGCACTGGGCTGCCCGAACCACTGGTCAGACCCCAAATAGTAGCAAATGTAGATGCCAAAGCTGAAATAGCATCAACAGTCATGCCAATATAACATTGGTATATTATTGCGCCACGTAGAATCATAGACGTTTACAGACAGATAAGGACTGCTGGTCCATCCAGTCATTCCGGTCCCTTCCTTGGCTGCGACACTAGTCTAGCATTAGCAAGGTTGGAAACGCTTACATTTTGCACATACTTCCCCAGGACAACCCTTATTTGGAGACTTCCTCCCTAAACCATACCACCTGACATATGTCACTGTCCCACTAGGCCTAGTTTTTGTCTCAGATATCATGAACATCTCCTTAGCTTGGCACACTGTGCATGTCACTGAACCTGTGCAGTTTCTTACTGGAGAGAGCAAGTGTGACATTCATGTCCCCAAAAATGTTGGTTAAATCCCCCAACTCCATCATTGTTTTGCTGCGTATATGTGGAGGTAATGTAATCCCAGACATAAAGATAATTCATCATTTGGAAGTCTAAAAAAATGGAGTTGTAAGTTACTACATGGAAAAGGTAATGCGAGTAACACAGTGTCCCTGATGTCAGAGGTACAGTTTAAAAGTTTTACTTTTCAAATTAGTGCTGTTATGGAATCTATTTAGGTGCCATAGTATGCAACATTTCGGTATTTTATTCTAACCATTACTTGTCACTAATTGCATCACAATTTATCTTTGGATACCACTGTACCCAAAGCAGGACATGTCAAAGCTTAGCTGCTGACTGCATTCGTTTGATTTTACAGTACATTTTTATTACTCAACTACATGAATGTCTGTGGATATGACAGGCACCACTGAATTTCCTAATCATGAAGTACAGTATACTTTGATGGGCCTTCCGAGGTCCTGTCATGTGACACCTGGTTCTGCATGAACTGCATTGGCTGCTGGTTAGATGGAGAATCATCTTCAAGGTGGGCTTGCTCACCTACAAGGCCCTATACGGATCGGGCCCTGGCTACCTGAATGACCTCCTGACTCCTGCCCATCCTGCGTGCTCACTTCGTTCCTCTACAGAGGGCCACCTAGCGGTTCCCAGGGCCTGCCTGAAGTCCTCTGGTGATTGTTTGAGGTGGCAGGCCCGGTGTTGTGGAACTCGCTACCAAGACGGTTGAGGGAAGCCTCATCAGTAGAGGTTTTTAAGTGAGGTCTGAAGGCCCATCTATTTAAAAAAGCATTTGAAAACTGTTTATAGTTTAGAACTAGTCAACTACTGCAACATTATTTTATCTTTAATTTAGAATTATTTTTTTTAATTGTTTTTACTGTTGCTGCTTGTTTTATGCTCATTTATGTATGCTGCTTTTCCCTACCTACCTGTACAGTGCCTAGAGCCTCCAAGATGGGGCACTAAACAAATAATGTTACTTATTTACATACTTTATTTATAAAGTGTTTTTTCATAAGATGTCATGTGGGTAACAGGGACACAAAATCACGTCATGTGGGTAACATGGACATCATAACAATAATATAAGTGTCCAAGTATCTGACTATGTCCTACTACAAGGCATACTACAAGTATGTGTTACAGCACCAGTACATGATAGCAGTGAACATTTTGACCTATACTTTTGTATTCTGTTTTAGATAGGCCCTTATCTCCTGACTTGTATGACACCTTTCTTTCATAATTTTTGAGTTTGCTTTAGCACTTTAACTCACATTTGAAATAATAAAAAGAGTGCTCCATTTATTATGGTTTAGACAAGGCTTACATCAGTATTCTCAGCTGTTTTTGAACACCTGTTGTCCCATAATGTCAGGGAGCAGTGTCTGCTGCATGCTAGTTCATTTCAGTCACATGTAAAGAGATCTTAAACTACTGATGTTTAAAAATAATACAGATAACTGATGAAATCCTGGAGTTAGGGTTAGTATAAATCCAAGTCTGATAACTACAAATCTTTAAGTATCCTTCATCTTGTAGAAAGGGCTTTAGATCCAGTTCTTCACTGAGACCACTAGATTTTAAGCTCTTCAAAGTAAAAATACAAAATGTTTCCCTTTTAAGTACTTTGTTCAGCCTCACCTCCCTCCTTCTGCTGGTGATACCTCTCCCTGTGCACGCCAGCATCCCACTGGCCCTCCTAACTGCTTTGTCACATTGTCTGGCCATCTTTAGGTCATCAAAGATTACCACCCCCTGGTCTCACTCCTGTTTGGTGGTCATCAATAACTCTCCACCCATTCTGTACTCTACCTCTGGGTTTCTGTGCCCCAAGTGCATTATTTTGCACTTGTTCACAATAAAGACCAGCTGCCATACTTGTGACCACTCTTCAAGTTTTCTCAGGTTGCTGCTCATCCTTTCCACCCCACTTGGCATATCCAACCTATTGCAGATTTTGGTGTCATCGACAAACAGACAGTCCTTCCCTCCAGAGCCTCTGCAATGTCACTTATAAAGACATTAATGGGACACTGTCAACTTTTTGACTTCTAAAATGTCCCTTGTTATGGTGCCTATAGCCTTCTTACCTTTTAATAATGTAATACTGGGCCCCCGATGTTCATGTATGGCCCTTTTTTGTGAAATATTAGAGAAACAGTAACCTGAGTGGTTTTCCTTTCATGTGGCTCCCAATCTACACTCGTCTTTTTTACTTAGAATGCTTTTTTATGTGTACCACCTGCAGCTCAGCCCCCACTCACCCCAGACCCCCTCCTGGCCCCCCAGGACTTACCTCCTTACAGACGATACTCCCTGGATTCCCCCCAGGGTGGGGCAACCGCACCAGTGTGGGCCTACACAATGATGGTAGAAGACTGCCAACAGGGGCACATACAAGCAATGCCTCCCTGACTTACTCCCCTGGGCAGGGTGTGGAGTTGGGCTGGATACAGCAGATGATGTGGTAGGTTGATCTTGGGGAGTGCCATGGCAGGCAATCAGGTCTGGGAAGCGGGGCATCATATATGGCAGCCACAATTTTTTTTTTGCCTCTCCCTGAGTACCCCCAACCAGCCTCTCCTTCAGGCCACCTAGGTGTACCCACCGCCTCTCCACCCCCATCATCATTCACCACCCCCATATTGTCAGCCCCCCCGGGAAACTTGATGTATCCCTTCATCAGAGGGGTACCCCCCTTTTGAGGGAGAAGCGCTGGTAGGCTCAACTCTATTGACCTGGGTGCTGCAGGGGTGGGCCCCGGTGATCCGAGGCTTTGTGGTAACAGGGACTGGTGACTGTCATCCGGTCGATCAAGGAGGGGCGATTTTCTATTTTTCTTGGCCCTCCAACTCCATCTATCCTGATTGGGCCTATGTGGGACAGCAACCTGAGGCAAGGACGTGTGGGACGTGTCGAGGCTTCATGCTCCTTGCACGTCATTCAATCCACCTCCAGGTGTTGAGGCCCGACCCACCCTCCTGGGAGGAAAGCATCCCATGGACTCTCTGGATTCCCTCCCTGTTGGTCTCAGCTCCTGACACCCGGGCTCGGGGCGTGAATCCAGATTGTCAGCATGCTGAGTGAACCCCCTTCTCTCGGGCAGCCGTGATTTTAATTATATTCCCCATGGGAGGTGTGGCATGCAGTGATGCAGTGACACCAAGTGTCAGCATCTGGCACACTTCCCCAGTAATTTCAGGTGCTGGTACGGTGGAGCCCCCAGCTTCCACTAGGGGTCCATATTGCACTGGACACTGAGCCCCCCCCCCTTCCCCATGGAGAAGGAGAGCTGTCCCTGGGATGTTCAATCCTTCTCCCCTGGGCCAGCTCTTTGACTCCCAAGTCTGTTCCCGAACCTGGGGCATCAGCATTGCAGGAGGATGCATTGCCATCACACTGGTGGGCTGGTCAGTCTCGTGTTCTTGTGATGAACGTAGTGCAGAGGCTCCGGTAAACTTATGCATACATGAGTACTTCATTTATTTTGAGGAAATGTAAATAAAGGTGCCCTTTGAAAGAATCCCAGGCCCTGAATCTAGGAAAGTCATGTTACTGTAAAATGAGCAGTCTAACATTGTAAAAAAAGACTTAGAAAACTAAAGCTATGACTCTGGACATGCCATCAGTGGTGGATGCTGATGTACATGCTTGGAGTCATGGCTTTAGTTTTCAAAACCAGTTTTTTAACATGTTAGACAGCTACAGTAGATCTACACTTACTGGACTTTCCCACATTCAGGGTCTTGGATTCTTTCAAAGGGCATCTTCACCTAAATGTAATTGAAAAACTAAGTATGTGTGCATGCACATGTTTACTGGCATCTCTGTGCCATGTTCATCACAGGAATGCACGTCTGGATCAGAAGCTGAGCGAAAGGGTGAACAGTGTCCCTTTCAAAAGGACCAGTCCGAGCATCAATTCCTGAGGCACTCCACTGATCACCCTCCCCTCCCCAGAGCGAACTCCATTTACCACCACCCTCTGCTGCCTATCCCTTAACCGGTTTCTTACCCAGTTCAGCACCTTTTGACCTCCTCCTAGGCTACTCAGCTTGCTTAAAAGTCTCCTGTATGGAACCCAGGTGAATGCCTTACCGAACTCTAGGTAGGTCACATCCACCGCTCCACCTTGCTCTAATTCCTTGGTCACCCAACCAAAGAAATCTATCAGATTCATTAGCAATGACTTCCTGCCCATGAATCCATGCTGTCACAGCTCTTGTAACCCATTTTATTCAAGATATTCCACTGTCCTCTCCTTCAGCAGGGATTCCATTAACTTTCCCACCACCAATTTGAGGCTGACTGGTCTATAATTGCCAGCCTCCTCCCTGCTACCACTTTATTTATTTATTGTTAACCAGGTAGGTGCGCTAGTCATAAAAATTACTATTTTCAGGCGTGACCCGGGAGGTTACAGAGTAGCATTACAGAGATACAAAAACAAGATTATACAGCAAAATACAAAACAAGATATTGAGAGAGGAGTATAAAACAATGTGTTTCAGTAGCAATGATGAGATAAAAACATTAAGCTGGCAAGAGCAGAATACAATAAGTCACATACTGAAGTGGGACTAAATCTGTCCATGTCCCAGTCATGGTTTTCAGTGTACCATGACTTGATAATGGCTGCTATATCCAGATCAGCCTCTGCCATTATGGCCTCTAGGTATGGAATCTTATTTCCTGAACCTCTAGCATTCGCACACATGGCCTTCCAGATTTTGTAAGCACTCTGCTTGTTACCCCCATTTTTATGTTGTCTTGCACATGCAGCGCCGACAACATATTGTGGTTGCTTCAGTGGAGAAGCGGGTTTCGGAGGTGCGGTCCTACTGCAGCCAATGTCGCCACTGCTTTTTGTGTCCAGGCTCTGTGGCACCAATGGCATAGCACACTGTCTATGACAGCAGTTGAAAAATGTGCCACCACCTTGAAAGAAATTAGCCGATGCAATCAGGAAGTGCCACAGGGCAGTCCCTCATTTCAGCAGCTAATTACTGCTTGTCTCGTTTGGTGTCTCCATCAAGCAACATGGCAGCGGCTTCCCTGTCAGCTTCTCAAAGTCCCCACAGAAGCCGAGGGACAGCCACTGCCTTTCAGAGTCCCTCTGAAAGCTGACGGGGGTGTCCAATTCCCCTGTCAGCTTGCTCCCATCTAATTTAATTTGTAGCAGGGTGCTCAATCCCGTCGGCGCATCACCCCATTTACATTGCCGGTGCCTAACTCTTGGACTGCATGCGACTTCAACTCTGTATGTGCCAGTGGGAGTGCCCAACCCCATCGGCTACAGACTCCCTCCCATGAAACACACAGGTGGCATGCTGGGAGCCCACCCAGTGTACCAAATGCCCTTGAAAAAAAAAGTCCCGCAATGTTGTTTTTTAACCCTGTAAAAGAGAAACAGTCCCTCGTTGAGTCTGTGGCCCCTCCCCAACCGCGCCCACCCTCTGTGCACCCTGCCTCCCCACCCACTCACCCCATACTTACCTCTGGAGCCTAGCGCGACGATCTTCGGTGGACCGGGAACATGTCTACACTCTTCAAAGCTGACCGCGAACTGAAGAAATGCTAGTAAGCAGTATAATGGTATAAATAGGGCTTTTTCAACTTTGGTGCATATTTCGGGCATTTTGGGGAATTTTGGCACCTAATTTTCAACATTTAGTTATTGGGACTCCTCCTCATGAAATCAGTCACTGTCATGGCATTATTTGGTCCCGAAAGGTGATTTTGCAGTCACTGCGTGGAATCACCTTTCAGGACTGAGTAACGAAATGACAGTGATGCTGTTCATGAGGTGGCCTCCCAAAAAGCCTATGTTGCAAATTTGGCTAAAAAAATCCAAAAAATGACAGCTTAATGATCGTGCGTTGCGCAGTTTCTATGTGCTTTCATAACTTAGCCAATCTGTAATATTTTCACTCCAGATTTTCAACATTGGCATCTTTTCACACCTCCTTATGGACAGTGCAGCTGTCATTTTTTCACATCCTGGCCAAAATGTGTTTTTGCACTACTGGTGCAGAATAGCGCGGTCGCTGTAGGAAATCAGTGTTTGAGACAGATTACAAAAATCACAGGAACACTGTTCATGAGCAGAGGTCCTAATATGCCTATGTTGAAAATTTGGTGACAAACATCCATAAAATGACTATGTCACAAGCGTGCGTTGCACAGGTTCCACGCGCACTCATAACTTCGACAATTTGTAATATTTTCATTCAACATTTTCAACATTGTCAGTTTTGCACATGTCCTTATGAACAGTACAGCTGTCATTTTTCAGATCCTGCCCGAAATGTCTTTTTTGCACAAGTGGCGCACAATGGCACTGTCGCTGTGGGAAATCAATGATCAGGACAGATGAAGAAAATCATAGTGACAGTGTTCATGAGCAGAGGTCCCAAAATGCCTATGTTGAAAATTTGGTGAAATAATTCCACAAAATGACTGTGTTACGAGTGTGCTTTGCGCAGTTTCTATGTATGCTCGTAAATTCGAGCATTTTTGATATTTTCACTCAAGATTTTCAACACTGTCATCCCTTCACACCTACCTATGAATGGTACAGCTGTCATTTTTCCCATCCTGCCCAAATGGTGTTTTCCTACATCTGGCGCAGAATGGCATAGTCACTGTGAGAAATCAACGTTCGGGACAGATTAACAAAATCAAAGTGCCAAATATTCATGAACAGAGGTCCCAAACACTTTCATGAGGTGGGGGTCACAAAAATGGCGTGTTGCAAATTTGTAGTGCAAATACCAACAAACGGCTGGGGCAATAGGGTTTCTAATAACGTCCCACCCTGTACAGACTGACAGGTGTCAGGGGTGTGTCTTTGCATTGCCAGCTGTCATGCTCATGCCATACCATCCCCCCCCACCCTCAAGCCACTGACAGGCATTGAGGTGTGCCTTGGACTCTTCAGCCCCACAGTTCACCCCATTCTCCTATGTTGCATCCATTTTACTGTATGTCCTTATGAGATGGGGTGACTGTAAAGCCGAACACCCCAAGGCACACCTCAGTACTTTCGGTGTCTGCAGGATAGGGTGAGGTAAAATGCCATGAGCGTTATGGCTGAATGAGGTGAGCATAAGGCCTGAGGACCCCAAGGCACAACTTAACATTTGTCGCACTGCAGGGTAGGGTGAGCTGAAATGCCATGAACATTATGGCCGATGCCCAAAGGCACACCTCACTGCCTGTCAGTCTCTGTAGGGTGATGTGGGGTTTGACGTCACTTTCATACTTCACTGACATTCCTATTATGCATCTGTTTAACTCATGCGCTACTGATGCCAGTGTCAACAAGACAACATTCGGCATTGACAAATGCTTGTTCTTTTTTCTCCCACTCTTTCACCCCTCTCCTTAATGTTACTGTTCCCTTCCTCTCCATTACTATTACCCTGCTTCCTTTATTACTTTGCAACCTGGGTTTTTTTTATTTCCATTCGGAATCTCCTCGCTCTCTACTTCAGCCAGTGGTGGGGGGGGGGGGCAATTTCTGCCACCCCTTTTCCTTCCACCACTCCTGTTGACTAGTTTAAATGGAGCAAAAGAGGTGCTTCTAACACAAGGACACTGCTCCCTGAGGAAGACCTACATGGGTGAAGCACTGGGGTGTCACTGTTGGTGTTGTGTTTTCACAAGTATTAACTCTTGGAGTGCTAAATATGTTTGAATGTATTTAGATTCTGGACGTATACATACGCCCACAGTCTGCTATAAATACAAAATCCTGCACTTACAACAACAAGTGTCTACACACTTATTTTTCAGCTGGTGAAACAGTGTAAGTGTCTAGTTTACCTATGTGGTGCTAAGTAAGCCGAAGCATTTTTTACAGTTGCTGCCTCATTGTATCCTATTAAGTGTGTGCTGATCTGACCTGATCCTCATTAGATCAGCACTGCTGGCCCTGAATCATTTTGGTCACCACACGTTGGGTTGTGCTGTCTCTAGCCTGTCCTTATCTTTCCTCAGGTGAGGAATGCAGATCTGGGCACAGTACTCGAGGTGGGCCTCACCAGTGGCATACAGAGAGATAGTAATACCTCCTTTCTTCTGTTGTCAATACCCCTTTCCTGTACACCTCAACATACTGTTTGCCTTACTGTAGGCCTTATTACACGGTTTGATTGTTTTAGGGAGTCACTGATGATGACTGCTAGGTCTGTTTCTTCAGAGAGCATGCCCAGCTTTATGCCTCCCATCCAGTACTCCGTCCTGGAGTTCTTGTTCTCTATGTGCATTACCTTGCACTTTTTGGTGTTGAATTTCAACTGTCAAACCATATCCATCTCTCTAACCTTTGCAGGCCTCTCTGCATTTCCCTACCCCCCCCCCCAAATCTACCATGCCTCACAGATTAGTATCATCTGCAGAGAGATACAGCTTACCCTGGATTTCTTCTCCCATGTCAGTGATGAACATACTAAAAAGGACTGAACCTGGACCAATCCCTATGGCACCCCAGGGGTGACCACCCTCTCTTCTGATTTGACTCTGTTAACAACAACCCTCTTCTGTCTCCCTGTCAACAGGTTTCTCACCCATCTAACTGGGTCCTTCACTGTACCCAGATCCTCTAGCTTCTACAGCAGTCTTCTGGGAGGCACTGAGTTGAAAGCCTTGCTGAAATCAAAATCCACAATGTGGCTTTGATCCACTACCCTCGTTATCCAGTCGAAGAATACTATCAAGCTGGTCTGACAAGATCTCCCTTCCACAAATCCATGCTGTTTACTATCCTGGAGTTCATTGCTCTCCAAGTTGTCCACAGGTTCCTCTTTGACTAATGTCGCCATCATTTTACCCACAATACAAGTAAGACTGACAGGTTTGTAGTTACCTGGTTGCTCCTTGTTGTCCCCTCCCCCATGGAGTGGGACATTGTCTAATACCCTCCAGTCTTTTGGAACTACCTATGTCTGAAATGAGCTATTGAATAGCCCTACCTAGGGTTCACTTAGCTCCATTGCAAGTTCTTTGAGTACCCTTGATGCAGCTCATCTGGAACTGGGGCCTTATCTATTTTTTTGGAGGGGGATCTGCTAGCCCTTTCTGACCCTTTAACTGGTAAATATTTACTGCCTCAGGTCTGGCATTGCCCTTATTGCTATTTTAATGCCACTCTATGGCATAGGCCCTCTGTCTTTCCTTGTGAATTGAGAGCAGAAGTAGACATAAAGAATGGATGCTTTCTTCCCATCCTCTTCAGTAACCCTACCTCCCTTTCACCTAACAATTTCTAATCACTTATTTATTTCCCCTACTATAGATAGAGAACTGTTTTTCTCTTCTCTTGACCCCCCTCTGCAATTTACAGCCCTGTGTCTGCCTTTGTTTCTCTGACCACCCTCTTGGTTTCCATTGTTCTTCTTTGGCATTTAGTTCTCTTCCCATTCTTCCTCCATTTGTTTTTGTCTCTTGTACCTGTTTCTTTTCATTATCATTCTTGTGTAAGACTTTATTGCCTCGAGAATGATCCCCTTGATTGCTTCCATCTCTACTTCACATCCCTGATGCTGGCCACAGTGACTAATTTGTGTCAGGCCAGCTTTCATATCCAGTTGAAGTCTACCCTTCTGAAAACTAGGACTTCAGCCTATGATGGGGCTTACTGGTCTCAAAGACCAGGTCAAACCATATAGAGTATGATGGCTGGACCGTGGTGGCTCCCCAACCCTCAGTCCTCTTACCACTTCCAATTTGGTGAGCACCACATCAAGACTGGCAGCCTGCCCAGTGGGTTCCTTAACCAGCTGCACCAGCAGGCAGTCCTGCACTGTATCCCACAATGCCTGACTTCTGGAATTCCTGGCCATTGTAATGTCCCAATAAGAATCTGTCAGATGGCATCCAGTGAGTATAGTGAACCAATATGAGCAACCATCAAAACGGCAACTCAAACTGAGCACTATACTCATGGGCTACCCTGCAAGGGTAGCAACCCTACACAAAGGTGAGGGGAGGGAACGGCGACCAGAATGGGAGATAGCGAGGGGGAAGGGAGGGACAGGGAAGAGGTTTGGAGGGGACTGGTGTGCCTGTTGCCACCGAGCTAGCCATGTGGTGACGTGGTGAGGGTGTCTAGCTCTAGCGGAGCAGGTACTGGGTTTGGGGCTGGGGACTGGCATAAGAATTTTTTCCGCTGCCTGCAGCTGCTGCCTTGATTTTTGTTGCAGCAACCAGAGTGTCGCCCCCTCCTCTACATGCACCCCCCTGGAGTTAGCAATCTAGATTCATCGGATGCATGGGAAAAGCCCTCCATGAGGGGGATGTGGGGGGTGCAGCCCCCTCACGAAAACACTTTTTTGGTTGCCGAATGTTGGGTCCCTGTGATGAGTCTATTGTCAATTTGCTTTTCTGTGATATACACTCGACACAATAGCGATCACTATTTTGTGATCATTATTATGACATGGAACCCTGCCAGGTTTAGATCTCCCACCAACACCATCACCTCCTTCTTTGCCATCCCCTCTCTAGTTCTGTCCCAGCTCCTTCTCTCTGTCTTCCCCTTTCTTGGAGGTCTCTACATCACCCCCATCTGTAGTTTCTTGCCTGAGGCCACCATGAGGTGAACCAAGAGTAATTCACAGTGAGTAGAATCTAGAGTGTTGATTGTGAAGATGGCAGCTACATTCATTTGCTATCAACTCGTACTCCTGTAATAATTTTACTTGCAGTAGAAATATGTTTTTTACTTTTGTCTAAAAAAACTTTGAATTGATTATTTTGATTATTATTATTATCATCATCATATATTGACTCTATTTTACTTCTGACCAGCTAGGGGCTGAAATCTTGTGGGCTGGAACCACCTGATTGCTGATTTTCCTGTGTCAAGTGTGACTGGAGGTCTGCAGTAGCTTTGTATATTCATGGTTTTCCTGCAGGATTAATTTTGCTCTTTCTAGGACCTGGTTATCGGACCACTCCATCTGCAGTCTTTACTGAGTTCCGTTGGTATTTTTGGTCTTAATTTTGCTAATCATCATCTGGTACTTGCTGAAGCTTAGACTCCTCTCTATTGCTGTAATCTAATTTGAGATCCTAACTTTTTGGAAATCAGGTTTTGTTTGATTTCTGCTTTGTTTTTGTTCAAATCTTAAAAACAAAAACTTTTTCTGTGTTGCTAAGGACATCATGTTTGGAATATTATGACATCAATTCATAACAACCAGTTGTTCACAATAAAAAATGAGAAGACAGACAGAATGTACAGTCTTCTGAGAAGCAAAGTATTTCTAAACTTTCCTTTCATTATATGTTTTACAACTGTGTCATCGAGCGTAGGTTTAGGATAACACAATTTCAGGCAGACCACAAACCAGGTGCATATAAAATGCACGGTTGCATTTATCATTTTATTTTCTTTAAATAAAATATATGGAAAGCAAAATGGTAAGTCAGACAACTGCTTAGCTTCAACAGTTTCTAAGGCTTTTCTTCAGCCTAACAGTGTGAAAGCACACACTACCAGGAGGTCTTTCACCTTCCTCAGTCAGTATTCCATGGACCACCCTATCTCTCCAGTCTCAGCACTCAGGCAGGGCTTTTTATAAGCTCACTAGAAGTTGAAAAAACTTTCCACTGTCCTTTTGATTAACAGCAGACATAACATAAAACAAGCCACTAGGGGCCACTGTTGCTCCATAGAGAACAGTTATTTGGCAGCTGGAGCACATTACATAACTGGGGTGGGATATTCAGAAATGCACCAGAGGCAGGTGCAACAGCTGCGCAGCGCAAGTACACTGCATCAGTGCATCCCCAACATGATATTCAAAGGTTGAGCACAACGGCAAGTGACAGCACAAGGTGGCTGAATATCACAGGGAAGCACCATAGTGCAACAAGGGCTGCACCAGGGAGCAAGTCAGCAGGTGCCATCACACAACCTAGGCTGCGTAATGGAGCAAATCAGCAAGTGCATGAGAACAACATGGGTTGCACAGGGGTCAGAGGCACATGGGCCAAGACACAGTGGGGAGCATGCCACAGGAGCAGGACAGACCACCACCAGGGTGCAGGGGAAGACAGGAGGGAGGCATGGCAGGTGCATGCCCACAGGCCCCGGTCATGCGCACCACAGCAGTGCATGGAGGCACCAATGACCACTGGCAATCAGCCACGGGCAACACCCACAGGACGGCATAGGACACACCACCTGGACCAAACTGACAACACATATGCCAACATCACACAACACACAGGCCACACAGCCCTAGCAGGGTGCACATGTACACCCCAGAGCACACACACCGGCCACTGGGCACAGACCACCAGGCACATATCCCAGTCAACCCCAGATGTACCACATGGCCACCATGCACACCACTGCATCATGGCTCCATACGCCAGCTGCAAAGCAGGCACAGACACGGATGGCTGACTAAATAAATGTGTATTAAAATAAAACAACATCAACTATTTACAGATGAACAGGGATAGGGAGCTGGGAATGGGGAGGCCACAAACAAGATGGTAGGCTGAGGAGGGGAGGCAGGGGGACAGGGGACATGGCTGAGTTAAGGTCAAGGGAGGAAGGGGGGGCAGGGGAAGGTAAGGTGATGCAGGCCAATGGACCCCACATGTGTCTGTGTCCTACTGGCGCCTGGTCCTCTGTCTTCTCCATGGCCTGCCCAGGGCCTGCCTGATGATTCGTGCCACCTGAAGTGTGGCTGTGATGACCCTCAGAACATGCTCCAGGAGCCTGGTGTTCACATCCACCCACTGGATGCCTAGGACAAAGGAGGGGACATGGATGAGTGCATGCCTGTATGACCATAGCCCATCCACCATGTGCAGTGGACAGCAGTGACATGTGCCCTGTAGAAGGCACATAGCCTGCCACAGCATGCATGCCCACATGAGCCACCACCCCGACCATCCACAGTCATGCACAGCACTGCACACCAACACCACCCATGCGCTGCACACCACAACCATGTTGGCTAGGCAACAGGGCTAAGTAGTGGGATAGCAGTGGCTTGGCTGGAACCCAGGTGCACCCACAGCCCACCCGCAGCAGCCACACACATGTGCGAAGGGCACGGCATGGTGCAATGGATCTCACCGGCGATGCACGGCTGTAATGGCCATGTGCACACGGGGCTGTGGCCCACCCCAACCCCACACAACAACAATCACTGACAGAGTGCCTACCGGCATGCTGCGGTACAACTGGTGCCTGACTGGCAGCACCTCCCACATGGCCAGCATCCCATGCCCGTGTCACTGGGCTGCCTACATCTGGCAGAGGCACCTGCCATCCTGGCTCTTCGCTGATCCTCAGGGCCTAGTAGGGAGACAGTTAGAAGCAGACATTAGCACCTGGCAACAACCTATGTACCCCACCCCCCTCCAGCACAATATACCCCATGGCCCTACATAGTGGCACTGCCGTGGCACAGCACACCCATGGTGCACTGCCATGGCTGGCAGAGTGTGCAGCCACAGCTCCGCCCCTGCAGCATGGTGTGACACCCCGCTGGACCCCTACTGAACACCAACATGGCACAGATGATGAAAGGTACACTCACCTGGCCTTGGAACAGTGCCCTCCAGATGCATGCCACCAGTGACCTCAGCCAGTCGGGATCCCTCTGCTGCAGGTCCCCATATCTGTGGTGGCACTGCTCCCCACTACACTGGGCCCCTGTGGCCTCCTCCAGCCATTCGGCCACCTCCTGCCACACCTCGGTGAGAGGCCAGTCCAGGGGCACCTGCCCATACAGGGAGCCAACATGTGGCTCTACCAGTGCCATCAGGTTGACCAGCTTAACCTGGCTCCAATTTGTTGCCCTCACTGTGCTCCTGCATGGCATGCTCCTATCTGCACTGGTAATCCAAAATGGTGACCGGTAGCGCACGAGCCACATGTGCTGTGTGTGCGTGAGTCACTCAGCAATGCGCTGCCATCCCCAATCGCGCATGCCTCAGTGCTGCACGATGGAGCTGGGGTGGCACTGTCATGTACCGCAGGCACCTGGAGGGTCAAAAGACTCTTGTAAGGTCAAAGGTCAGCACGCACAATATGCACGACAGCGCGATTGGGCACACCATGCATGGTGCACAATAAGGTCTCGTGTGCCCCATGGTCCATGTGCCACTGGTGCATGCGCACCATAGAGCATACAGCACACGAGTGCCACATGCCCAATGGCAGCAGAGCACTGTACCATGTATGGCGCACTGTGCATCAGATGCGCCACCGATGTACGCGACATCAGTGCGTGCATGCACACCTTCAGGCCTACTGCGCACATCATACAGTTGCGCCATGGCTTGTGCATGTGCATCCCCAATGCACCATGCACAAGTCTGCGATATTCAGCAGGAATATGCAGATGGCCTGATCAGCATAGCTGCGGTGCATTGGAGGCATTTGCATCTCATTCCAGTTGCACATTCCCTAATTTGCATGTGATGCGCTATAAATGCACCATGGGACTGCACAAGCACCAGACCGGTATTGTATCCTTCAGAGGTAAGACACAAGGTGGTGGGCATGTCAGGACAGTGGATTGGGGGGGCGTTGTGTGTGGCAGCCATCACTAACCACGTGTCTATACCTACAGGATTGAGCATGTCGGAATGCGAGGAGGTTGAGGAGCAGGGGCCTGCATGGAGGCGCAGGCCCAACTTCATGAGGGCAGAGAGCGATGCCCTCTTTGACGCATACTTGGACCAGGAGCCCCTCCTGAGTGGCTCAACAGGCACCCCACAGGCCAGGGCGGCTGCTGCATGGGAAGCAGTGGCCAGGGCTGTGAACCAGCAGGGCAGCCATCAGAGGTCAGCACAGGAGTGCAAAAAGTTGGGCATGGACCAGAGGAGGATTAAAGATAAGGTGGCTGCCATCCAGGCCGCACGTGCCACCACGGGCGGTGAACAGCCCAAAGTGCCACAGCTGACAACGCAGGAGGAGCTGGTGGTGGTGTCCATGTGGCGCAGCACCATTGAGGGTGTTCCCGGTGGTGGATTCCAGACGGGGGGGCAGCCCATCACTGCATGGTAGGTATAGCGGCACATAGGGAAGGGGGGCAGGGGGCAGGGTGGTGGTGGGGCAGGGGTGTGTGGCAGTGGCACTAATGTGTATATGTTCCTTTACAGATTCAGAGTGCCTGCATGTAGCAGCAGGGGGTTGGGGTGACCACCATGGGGGCAGTCCTGGACCTGGAGGACCGTTCATCCACCTCCACTGGTGTCCAGGGTCCAGACCACTGCCAGCCCATCGCCACTGTCCAACTGAATGCCTGTGGCGTGGTTGCGGATGAGGCCCTGTCAGTGTTCCAGCAGGACACCAGCCATAGCGTCCGGTATGCTGAGATACAGGTCAGGGCGGGGTCCTGGACCGATGATGATGTGACTGTTATCCTGGACAGTGGTGAGGCCGATCAGGGGGAGGCACCCATACCAGGCACCCATCACGGTGGCGCAGATGGTGCCATGGTGGCAGCTGCCCACCCACCAGCTGCAATGCCTGGTGAGGCAGTGGGTGACATCGGTGTGGCGCAGTCCATACTGTGTGGCGATGGTGGTGGTGCAGCCGCCCCAGCGCCTTTGCGCACACAGCGGGCAGAGGGGCTGCAGCAGCAGCAGGACAGGGTCGAGGGGGGACCTGGTGCAGTGGCCACTGCCGTTGCACCGCAGACTGTACAGGCCCAATGGGGCCCCACTGTGCAGCCCCCACCTGTGTGGGAGGCTGTGCTGCAGGGTCACACAACTCCCGCGGGTTGGTGCAATGCCCATGCCCCACAGGGCGCTGACCCACTGACCGAGCACACCCGGCTGCTCCAGGCATCTGTGGAGTAACAGATGCTGGTCTTGGCAGTGGTGTGTGCACTCCACACAGAGCTGCGCCAGTCCGCAGGGAGGCGTGACCGGGACTATAAACAGCTCCTGGCCGAAGCCACATGCATGCGGGAGGACATGACCACAGCCCTGGATCAGCTTACCACTGTGGTCACGGCCGGCCTAGCACCAATGGCCACCCTGGTGAATGGCCATCCACAGCAGTTACCGCAGAGTGCATTCTCCACCCCTCGGTCCCGGCGTTGTACAACCCCATCACTGTCGATGCTGGGATCCACTGTGGGCATTCCGGGCATGCCTGGAGTGGGCCTGTTAGGGGGCCGGCAGACACCTGTGAGGGACCAGTCGTGTTCCCATGGTGACACTCTGGGGGAATGTCTGAGACACCCCCTGTGGCTGTCGCACAGCCTGCATCTGTTGGGCAGTCTCGGCAGGGCTGTCAATGTGTCCGCAGTGGCCATGTGACTGCATGGCAATCATGATCCACCACCCTCCCTGTCTGCTGCCTGATGCAGTCATGTGTGCACATTGGTGTGGTGTGTGCGTACCAGGGTCATGCCGTCCATGGTCCACTCAACACGCCCACTTCGAGCACACCCACCTGGCCGCTGGCCACTGTGGCATGTGCATGATGATGCCCACACAACACCATCTGCCACTGTGCACTAGTGTTCTGCATCTGACACATGACCGTTGGCAGCATCTGGGTGTGTGCGTGTGGGTGCCTGTGTGCATGTGTGTGTGTGTGTGTGGGTGGGGTCTACAGTGACATACAGGGTGCTGTCATGGAGTCCTGTCCCATGCCCATCCACGTTGCCCTCTGGCGTGTCTGTTGTGGGGCCCAGCCATGCATGCCTGTATACCGTGCCATGGTCTCTGCGTGTAGTCATGTTCACCTACCTGCATGCACCGTAGTGCTCTTCTGCAATCATGTCCCAGTGCTGCTGGGCCAATCTGTGCAGCCGGGGCTCCCGTCATCTGGGGGGGGCTGCCCACCACTGCCTGGCTCGGCATCCACATCATCCCCACTGCTGTTCCTCTCTTCGACCTCGACAGCTATCCCATGGTCAGTGGCCATGTTGTGTAATACACAGCAGGCCAGGAATAGGCCACAGGCCTTTGAGGGGCTGTACTGTAGGCACCACCAGACCTGTGCAGGCAATGGAACCGTGCCTTCAGTAGTCCAAACACACGCTTGATGATGTTCCATGTGCTGGCGTGTGCCTTGTTGTAACTTTTCTGCGCTGGGGTCAACGGGTGCCAGTATGGGGTGAGCAGCCAGGGCCTGAGTGGGTATCCACTGTCACTTGTGTGGGGACATGTTGGGTTAGCATGGTGGTCTGTGTGGCTGCCCATCTGCCTACCCAGCCAGTCCCTCTGACACCCCCAACATAGCATCCCCCCACACCCTGCCCTGTTGTGCCAGGCTGCCCATTCCAGCTGCATACTCACCTATTAGGTGGCTGGTGGGGATGTCCCCACTCTCAAACATGTGGCACAGTGCTGACTGGTGTCAAATGAAGGCATCATGTGCTCCACCAGGGAGTGTCTCACAGACATTGATTATGTGCCCCTTGGCATCGCACTTGGCAGTTGACACTGGGGTAGCCCTTCCTGTTGATGTAAGCCATCCCCTCCAGCCCCGGTGGTGTGCGGATGCCTATGTGGGTACAGTCGATGGCCCCTAGCATGCCAGGCATACATGCAACCCTGTGGAACTCCTGCATGTTCGCTGTATGCTCCGCCGCTGTGCTGAGGAAATGGATGTATTCCGCAGCATGTGGAAGCAGTGCACTGAGGAATTTGGTGAGGTGGTGTGAGGTGGCCGACTGGGTTATGCCTGTGGTGTCCCCTGTTGGTCTCTGGAAGGTACCCTTGGCGAGCAGGCACATGCAAGCTGTCACAGTCTCCACTGACAGAGCATGGCTCTGTCGTGTGGGTACCTGCATCACATCACTGCACAGCTCACAGAGCCACCTCAGAATTGCCCGATTCAGGCGGTACCGGCCCACGATCTCGGTATCACTGTACAGCTCGAAGCTGGTGCAGGCTCAGTACTGCCTGTTGGGGGCATACCACTGATGGGCCCTTCCATGGCCACACACCCCTGCTGCCTGCCTTCTCACCCCCCTCATTACTGCCTCCATCTGGATGGTGGCACTGGCCATGTCCCTGGCTTGTGTTCCCCTTCCCGGAAGCTGTTTCTGTGTTCCCCCCACTGTCCTGGCTGCTACTTCCCCTGCACTGGGAACACCTTCCCATGGTGGCCTCAGTGCTGTGTGGCACTTCCCCCTACTGCACTGTGTTTGGCTGTGGCTCCCCACACCTTCCCTCTGCCTGTGGGTTCAGGGTGCCCTTTCCCTGTCCTGCCCTGTGTGTTTGTCCTGCCCTGTGTGTCTGCCTAGAGGTCAGCCACATGTACCTTCCCTGTAGCGTTCTTGTGCCTCTCTCTTGTTCCTTTTTATTTTGGCTCATTTCTGCTATCGCGCAACTTCTGCTTGCGCCCCTATTAAGATGGCATGTTGTTGAATATCACACTGTGCCATTTATGCATCGCTCCTCCCTCTTCAGTTGCACATGCATTCATTATCATTGCACTCTTGCTCCCAAATTACTGATTTGGGAGCCATCTGCCTCCCGCTGAATATCGCAGAATGGCGCATTTTCGGACTTGCGCTGGAACAACCCTATTGCGCATGACGCAACCCTTTTGAAAATCTGGGCCCAGGTGTTTAGTAATAAATTAGTTTTTTTATAAAGACTGAAATAACTGGTTGTTTGTCACTGCATCTTTAGGGAAAGGGTACCTAGATAAGGGACACCTAGTAAAAATCTCTTAGAGAGAGTGAAGTGTGCCTTACGAAGAGCAGAGACCCTCACTATGGTGAGTCTAAATAGTAGAAGGTGGTGTGAAAGGGCTATCAGAGAACTGGGGTTTGTGTTCTTGCTACAGTAGGAACCTTGATGGAGGTAATACTGGTCCAGATGATCTTCGTGACAAAAGCAAGTGAGATAGAGCGAGAGAGAGAGAGAGAGAGCGAGAGAGAGAGAGAGAGAGAGAGAGAGAGAGAGAGGGGCCCACTAGGGACAGGGGCACAAGTGTTAATATGTGGGCATTGTATGGGGACTCATATCCATTACAGGACAGGACACTAGTTTTAATATTTGTGCATTCAGTGGGAAATATTGCATCTGTTACATGACAGGGGCACTATTGTCAATGGGGCCTATGGACAAAAGTGCAGGTTGCCTACGCAATGTGTATCTGAGAGTGTAGGCAATCCTAAGTCTGAATGCCATGCAGCAGGGTCCAGCGGACACCTGGCAGCACTCACAACAGGTGTGCAAGCCCCTTGTGCACTCAACCCCCAGACAACTGTGCAGCTATGTGCCATGGGTGATCCAGGGACATGTCAGGGGCTATGCCTGCACTCCGCACCATTCACTAAGGTGCAGAGTTGGTGCGGAGTGCCGGGTGAAGGGGAGTGAGTTATGTGAAGGGAAATTGTGCCACAACTGGTGTTACATGCCCCTAGCAATGCTACCTACCGGCTTGGGCGGGATGGGGAATACCCCCACTGTGGTGCCCCAGTCCCCCTTACCTTCATGGAAGGGTTGGGGGTATCCATGAGCATCGCTGAATGATGCTCACCTGCATGCTGTACAACACCATGAATCAAGAGTCGTGTTACCATGTACACACCAATACTGATGTAGCATGACAACAATTACATGACTCTGGACATGTCCGCTGTGCACAGCATGCCCCCATGGCAGCATTATACCCAATCACAATGATGCTATGGAATGTACAGCATATACTGTATACTGCCACTGACATGGACCAACTTTGTCCAGCTTCAGGGTAGCGAGTGTGTTCTGGACTCTTCCCACAGAAAATGAACTTGTGTCCCTTTCCATCCCAACAAAGTTCCTACCCAAGTGGTATCAGGGTAATGTTAGTACTAGCTTGCCAATGTATCCAAAATACTTGAGTTTCACACATCACTCTGACACAATGACCCAATAGAAAACTTAGGTGCTACAGACACTTCACCTAGAGCAACTCACGTATGTCTTGTGGGAAATGCAAGAGATGTTTCTGAAGAACTAGGACAGGTTCTCAAACTCACTGTCTGTGGCTGAAACTTTACATCTGATGCAAGGGGTGATATAGGGACCATTGAGACAAAATCTCCCAAACAGAAGGGGCCCAGAGAAAACACTGGTACTCCACCCCCACTGTTCTTATAAGGAAACAATAGCATGCTCTAATTGGATAGAATGAAGGTACTGAGTTAATGTAATGTAAATTTATGGTTACTCTTTTGTTTTTGAAGTCTATCTTTCTGTAGTGTGTATGATTTGTGCTTTGTCAACTATGTATTGTCAGTTTCTCATCTGTTTTGCAATATTACCAAGCTGTCATTTTTCCTCTGTTGCACTGTTCATGTTTACTTATATAAAAATCAATACACATATTGAACAAAAAAAGAAAAGCCCACATCTGTTACATGACAGGGACACTAGTGTTAATACTTGTGCGTACAGTTCCTATGTTCATTACATCAGGAGACATGACCATTAAAACACAGCTGATTTCTGTGGGCAAAACCATTCGATGGCAAAAGGATTTCCTGCAGCGAACGGCTCCACATAACCCTCCTTTTATTAAGCACTGCATCCAAAACCTTAACTCCACCCTCTTTCAGTTCTTCGAGGACACCAAATCTGCAAAACTCCAGTCTCTCACCCAGCAGATCAACAACCAACATGAGCCCTCGAGTTAGACACAACCTAACAATTTGGTATTTTGTATTCCTCCAGACCTTACCCTGACACAAGACGAGCAATCACTCCTTAGCAAAGGTCTCTCGTTTGTGCCCACACCCAGATATCTTGATGCACCCCAGGTTCAAGTTGATCTGCAGTGCTTCTATTGCAGAGTACGCCTTACAGCTCATTTTTCTAATGAGACTCCTCTTCCCACAGATGATGACAGTATCACCAGAATAATCAACAATATCAATCCCCAGCATAGTGCATGGACACCCCCTCCAGGATGTTTTGCTGCTGTTGATTATTTTGTTAACCAATGCGTGGAAAACACCACTAACTTGAATCTTCATTGCAGGCACAACCATTCCAGTCTGACACCTGGTGAGCTTGCAGCCCTCAGATCTCTGCAATGTAGGAATGACATTGTTATTAAACCAGCTGATAAGGGAGGAGCTGTTGTGGTCTGGCAAAAGGAGCTATACATCACTGAAGCCACACAGCAACTGTCCGATACCAGATTTTATTCTTCTCTTCCACAGGACCCCACTGCTGACTGTCAGTCTGAGGTCACCCCCACCATCACCTGTGCTACTGAAAACAAAGAGCTCCCTGCTTCTGCTAAGAGACTCGTAGTTCAGCAACCCCTGACATCCAGGTTTTATCTCCTTCCCAAAATCCACAAAACAGGTAACCCGGGTCGTCCCATAGTGTCTGCCTGTTCCTGCCCCACATCCCACATCTCTGCATTTTTGGACAGCCTCATGAGACCCCTTGTTGAGTCCCTGCCCTCCTATGTTAAAGACACCAACCATGCTCTCCAGTTATTTGACAGGTTCAGATTCAGGGACTCTCATCAGCTCATCTTCACCATGGACATCAAATCTCTTTACACAGTGATCCCCCATGATGATGGTCTGACAGCTTTGCAGCATTTCTTGAATAAGCGGGCAGTCCAGCAGCCACCCACACACACACACACTAACTCATCTGGCAGAACTGGTTCTTACAGTCAGTGCTTTTTCTTTTAATAACAGTTTTTTCAGCAGGTCAGTGGAGTTGCCATGGGTACCAAGATGGGTCCCAGCTTTGCTAATCTGTTTGTGGGTTGGGTGGAGGAACTTTTTTTCTCTCATTCATAGGGACTGTGCCTGAACTTTACAAATGCTACATTGATGACTGTGTGGGGGCCACCTCCTGCTCCAGGGAGACCCTCCAAGTCTTCCTTGACAAGTTCACCACGGCCCATCCTTCCCTTTAGTACACTGTTGAAGTATCTTCCTCTACATTGCCTTTTCTGGATATTCAGCTGTCAGTACAGAACACTGGTCTGAAGACATCAGTTTATTACAAACCCACTGACTCTCACAGATTCCTCCTCCACAGCTCCTTCCATCCTAAACATGTCAAAAATGGCCTGCCTTATTCACAGTTTCTTAGACTTCACAGGTTATGCAGTGAAAAGGATAATTTTTACTGAGCAGACCCAAATAATGCATAGTTTTTTATCAGCAGGGGATACCCTAAAAGCACGGTGGACAGAGCACTCTCCCGGGTCAGTAACATGCCCCATAACCTTGAACCCCGCAGGAAGGATACTGTCACACAAGAACAACGGCGAATTCCACTAGTGCTTCCTTTCCATCAGAGCACACCTTTTCTTCACAGGATCATCACCAGTAACTTTCCCATTTTGCAAACTGACCCTAACATTGGTGCTTCCTTTACAGAACCACCTATTGCCTCCTACTGCCAGCCACCTAACCTGCGTAATCTCCTGGTTAAAAGTAGCCTACCTGCTCCTAACAGTTCCTCCGTCCCAGGTACCAAACCTTGCAACAGGACTCGCTGCTACACCTGCAAATTTATTTCCAGTGTGACTGAAATTCGGGGGCCTACAGGTATTTTTCACATCACCAAGGAATTCTCATACACCTCCACTAATGTGGTGTATTGTATTCTTTGCAGGAAGTGTACAGCTATTTACATCGGAGAGACTGGTAGGTGCATTGCTGACCATTTCAGGGAACATTACAGAGCAGTCAGGAATGGTGACACTGCTAAACCCATTGTATCCCACTTTATCTCCAGGTACCACAATGTCAATGACCTTTCTGTTTGTGTCCTTCAGCAGGGCTTCTGCGATCCTGACCATAGAAAAAACATGGAAGCCAAGCTGATCATCCGCTTTGGCTCTCAGCAGCCCTCTGGTTTAAATGCTAGACTTATTTTCCACTAATATTTTTCAGCTATCCCTTTTTTTCCCTAAAGTCTATATGTATTTGTACTCATTTAATTTATTTTTCATTTTCACTATTAAGTCACCATCTCTGTCTCCTTCCCACACATTTGTCACCTTTCAGCTTTCTTACTAGGCCCTTTTAATTAGTCCCCACCTGGAAACTTCCCTAGCTCTTTCACTCCCATTATGCTTCATCTTTCCCATCATTACCTTTTTGTTTCACAGATTCTCTCTCTCTCTCTCTCTCTCGCTCTCTCTCTCTCTCTTAATCTTTCCATTTATCACTTCTTCTCCCTGAGCCTCCCCTTTCTTCTTTCCCCACACACACACACACACACACACACACACAATATATATATATACATATATCCCTCATTTTACCTCCCCTCTACACTAACTTTGTTTTTTTCTCTTTTAGATATTTCCTGAAGAAGACCTAAGAGCGAAACGTAGATTTTTAACTCTATTTTCAATTTTCAGTGTGCATTTAATATAGAAACATAGAAACATAGACTTTGACGGCAGATAAGGACCGCTAGGCCCATCTAGTCTGCCCATTTCCCTACCTACAGGATAGGCCGCAGATCCTAGTTAACCAACAGCCTATTTCTTCTTACCCCCCACAAGAATTGCCTTATGTCTGTCCCATGCATTCTTGAATTCTCCCACAGTTTTAGACCCTACAACCTCCTCAGGAAGGCTGTTCCATGCATCCACTACCCTCTCTGTGAAATAATACTTCCTCACAATGCTCCTGAACCGCCCTCCTTCTATCTTTAAATTGTGTCCCCTTGTTCTTGCAAGTCTCTTTTTCTGAAAGATGCTACCCTCTTGGACTTTGTTGATTCCACTGAGGTACTTAAAAGTTTCTATCATGTCCCCCGTCTCTCTTCTTTCCTCAAGGGTATACATATTAAGCTCCTTTAGTCTCCTCCTCATCTGGCTTCTCTTGCAGACCCTGCACCATTTAGTTGCCCTCTCTGAACTGCCTCTATCCTGTCTATGTCCTTGCAGGAGATGGGGTCTCCAGAACTGGACACAGTACTCAGATGGGGTCTCACCAACTGTCTGTACAGAGGCATAACAACTTCCTGTTTTCTGCTGATGATGCCTCTCCTATACACTCCAGTATACCCCCAGCCCTCCCTACTGCCTTCTCATTGCTTTAAACCTAAGGTCATCTGATATGATTACCCCCAGGTCCCTTTCCTTTTGTTGTTGTTACTACCTCCCCACCCATTGTGTATTCTTCCCTGGGTTCTTGTTTCCCAGGTGCATTATTTAGCACTTCTTTGCATTGAATCCTAGCTGCCATACTTCTGACCATTCCTCCAACCTTGCCAAGTCCCTTTTCATCCTTTCCACGCCTCCTTGTGCATCAACCCTGTTGCAGATCTTTGTGCCATCTGCAAAAGGCATACTTTTCCTTCAGTCCCTCTGCAATGTCACTGATGAAGACATTAAAAGGACTGGACCCATATGAACCTACGGTACCCCACTAGTAACCCCTTTCTGAGGTGGACTCCATTTACAATTACCTTCTGTGTCCTGTTGTCCAGCCAATGTTTTACCAGGCTACCACCCTGGGTCCCACTCCCCAGGCTGGTTAATTTGACTATTAATCTTTTTGTGGGACTGTGTCAAATGCCTTTGCTAAAGTCTAGGTAGGCCATGTCCACAGCCCCTCCTGGTCTACTACTTTGGTCACCCAGTCAAAGAAATCTATTAGATTAGTCTGACATGACCTTCCGCTGTGAACCCATGCTGCCTTGGGTCCTCTGCTCCACTGGCCTCTAGGTACTCGACTATTCTTTCCTTCAGAAGTGACTCCATCACTTTCCACCACAGAGGTCAGACTGACAGGTCTGTAGTTTCCTGCCTCTGTCTTGGACCCACTTTTGTGAAGGAATCACATCCGCCTTCCTCCAGTCCTTGGGTACCACACCATCCTCCCATGATTTATTAAAAGAGTAGCCAGTGGTTTCACCTAGTTCACCCTTAATTCTTTTAGAAATTCTGGGTGAATTCCATCAGGACCCATTGCTTTGTCCACCTTCAGTTTTAGGAGTTCTTGCAGAACCCTTTCTTCTGTGAAAGGACTGGGATCGACCCTCCTATCAAAGTGCTTCTGTTAATTGGATTAGGCACTCCCCTCCTATTTGTGAATACTGAGCGAAATATTCATTCAGTATTCCTGCTTTTCACTGTCCCCTCTGCCCACCACCGTTCATTCTATTCAGCCTCACTATCCCTCCCTTTGTCTTTCTCATCGCTGATGTACCTATAAAGGTTTTATCCCCTTCTTAACTAGGTTGGCTATCTTTTCCTCAGTTTGGGCCTTTGCTATTCTGACTTCCTCCCTGCTTCCTTCTGCCTTAACTGTACAGCCTCTGTCCTGCTCCTTCTGTGTTTCCTTGTACTTCCAGAATGCTATCTTTTCTTCCTGACTTTCACAGCCACCTCTTTTGAGAACCATAGTGGCTTTTCTTTCATTTTGATTTGTTTATTTGTTCACACAAGGCTTGTTGCCTCTGTGATGGCAGTTTTGATAATTCCCCATTGTTACTCCATCTCCTTCTAGCCTGTTTGCTAGTGCTTTTCTGAGGCACTCTCCCATCTTGCCAAAGTCAGCCTCCTAAAGTCCAGTACCTCACTTTTGTATGGCTTGACTCTGTAGCTGAGTTTAACGTGAACCACACTGTTTGATGATCACTTGTCCCCAGATGGCAGCCCACTTCTAGACCTGAGATCCTCTCACTGCCCCCGTTTGAGAGTCTGAGGTCTAAGATTGCTCCCTCACAGTGGGTTCGAAACTAGCTGTCTAATGCCTGCCACCTGTAGGGCATCAAGAATGGCCCTGCTCTTGGATGTGGCTGCAGCAAATGTGCTCCAGTTAACATCTGGCATATTCAGGTCTCCCATCAACAGTATCTCCCTTTCTCTACCATTCTAAGAATGCCTTCCATCATATCCTTGTCCATTCCCTCCCCCTGACATGGGGGTCTGTACACAACCCCTGTGCGGATTGTGGTGCCCTTTCCAGTCTCCAAGGTGACCCACAGTGCCTCCTCTCCTCCCTGTTTACTCTTTTGTTCAGTTGCTTTTATCCCTTCCTTTACATAGAGAGCTACTCCTCCCCCTCTTCTCCCCTGCCTGTCTCTCCTGTAGGTTATGTATAACCATTTTGTTTTGCTTTTAGACCACATGCTGACATAGCACCTTGTTTTTGACTATTAACATGTTGTATACAGTGCAGTCCTACTGCCATAATATCATAGGGTGTTCTGCTTTTATCCATTTTATGAAACAAAGTACCTCCAGTTTCCATGCACTGGGTGACAGTAACCAGAATATGGCCGTTACCCCCCACCCCCGCATGCTGGATTTGAACCTACAACCTTCTCATGAAGACCAGAAAGTGCTAACAAGCCTTCAATACTAAACAAACAGAAAGACACGTGTATTCCTTACTAGTTCTCAACAGAAAAATATTTACAAAGAAGTGATTTCTGAAGCAGTTTGTTTTGCTCTGCTTAGACTGGACACTCTGGTTTTGTGACCTTAAGTGATAGGTAAATGAAGCATGTTAAAAATACACATTTCACTTAAGTGGGGTGTATCGTTAAATTAGGGGTTGTGCTTCCTCCACAAAGCCTCAGTTATTCCAGGCATTACAAAGTTTTGATAGCTGTCTGTGAAGTGACAATACAGTACTTGTCATCTGGAATGTGTAAAGGCCACTGGGGTCATTAGACTTGGCATATGTTCAGACACTTTTCAAGGCAATTAAAAAAAATATATTTAAAAAAAAATGATGCTATGGCCCCTTGTTTTTTAGTCTTATTAAAAACAGAGTCCTAGACTCAGATTACTAGAACAATATACACTATTACAGCACTAGGAATAGTGACAGCTCATCCTAGTCTGCTCGTTCACTGCACTTGATTTACTTTTATTTATTGAAGAGTTTCACCAGAAAAAACACATTGAGCAACAAGTTGCTTGCCTCACGGTGTGTCCTGGTCATGATTTCATGACACGTAGTGGGTTTTTTAAACTATTTATTTACCTGGGCTAGACAGTCCATCTGAGATAAAACATCTCATTTTCAATAGGGTCCTGTTTCTACCGATTTCATAGCTGGGTGTACTGGAGCACTGGGATGACTAAGCTTAAGGTCCTGGGGTAGGCTAGGGCAAAACAGGGCAGACTAAATGTACCAATGTTCTTTTTTTGCCAACATTTCCTTTGCTTCTATGGGAGATCAGGTGGCATGCTCAAGGTTAGAGAGTGAATGAATGAAGTGATGGTGGGATTTGAACCGGGGGGTCGCCTCACTCAAACCACTAGCCTATATAGCCTCTCTTTGGGGTTCACCAAGGTTGCTGGTTAAAATGTTCCAATGTAGTTGCACTACAGTGGTTGGTAGAGATGTGTTGCAGGACATCTAGACGTAGCTGTATATTTCATAAGAAATCCACATTCTTTTCAATGAGATTTCCTGTAATACTGTATATCCTGATATATGGGAAGATTATCTGGGATATGTCTCAGGTTATCATGGTATATATGTAAGATTAGGACAAGACATGTATTTATCACTGGAAGAGGAGCTTTAAAACCATCATTCACCACATCTTAAAAAGAAATGCCACTGGGGTTAAAATGTTCATTATATACAAGGTGTTCACATACATATCCTGTATTACTCCCAAATCTCTCTGTGACAGGGAGATCCTGCCACTCTAGAGGACCAGTCCTTTCTTAAATCTGTTGCAGAGCTGTAGGAAGGCATTTTGGTGCCTGCACAAGAGGCTAATTTTGCCCCCGCCCATAAAAAAAGAGCCAGCAATCTGGAGTCCGCAAGGCCCCCAGAAGCTCTGGGGTGTTTACATGATCTGCAGTGAGTTTCAGGACTTTTCTTGAAAGAAAAACACACTTTTGTTATATGTTCCCCACCCCAGATTTTAGGGAAAAGTTTGTTCCCATAGAATCGGAGGTGTGGGAGTGTGAAACTCTGGTTTAATACTATTTAAAAAAACATTTTACTATAATAGCAATAAGGCACTCCCAAGGGTTATGTTAATGATCAGTTAATCACCCTCTAGGGGCATGTGGTACTTGGCTATGCCTCGTGTCACATTACACCCCTAGAGAGTGATTAACAGACCATTAAAATAACAAACTCCCTGCCAGCATTGCCAGTCTCCCCAAGATCTCATGATTTAAATGGGCCCTCAGGTCTAATGTTACCCTGAATTCAGGCTGTTTCTGCTTTGACCCGACCTGAACTATATTTGCTCCCACATCTCTCCACAACTCCCATACTTATTCCCCTCTCTCCCCTCCCTCCCCAGTCAGTAGAATCCTATTAATGCAGTCACTCATACTAGAGTGCGTGTCCTAAGGTAGCTCTACAAACTTAACCTATGCCCATTGCTATCCAACTAAGACCACACTGGGTCGCTATATAATTGTGTCTATCCTTATGGATTTTTATGTTGCTTGCATGCATGTGCAAGAAACACACTGTATCAGCAGTTAAGGAGCATGCCACAATGCGTAAAGAAATTTGGCTACGTCACCATGTAGTCAGCTGTTTTGGTGCATTACAAGCTACCAAAACAACTGATTGCGTGGTTTCCCCATGGTGTCCCCAGGAAGCTGACGGAAAACCACTGCCCTCCATTCAGTGTACCTTCCTGGTGAAACATTTCAATAAATCAATAAAAGAAAGCCACAGGGTGCCCAATACCCCAGTCAGCATGACTCTCGTTCATTTGCCAATGAAGTAGTCCAGCCCCATTGGCTAATGCACCTCCTCCCATTTGTTGTTTACCGAGGGGTGTCCAATCCTCTCGGCTCATGCCTCCCCATCCCCAGAACACTGTATGGCCGACGGGGGTGCCCAATCCCTGGTCGACTTCATTGCCCTCCCAAACAAACTTCCATCTGCCACGCTGGGAGCCCACCCCAGCATGGCAAAAGTCTCTTTGGCCAATGGGGTGCCCAATCCCTCATTGGCTCCACTAACCCCCCAACAAACTTCCATGTGCCATGCTGGAAGCCTGCCCCAGTGTGACAAAAGTCTCCTTTGCCCATGGGGGTGCCCAATCCCCCATTCGGCTCCACTGCCCCCCCTTCAAATAAACTTCCTGGTGCCACGCTGGGAGCCCACCCAAGCATGGCAAAGTCCCCGATCATCTTTTAAAAAAAACCTAGAAGGAAAAAAACAGTCCTCGGTGATGCTTTGCCCCTCCCCCAACCCACGCTCACCCTCTTGTACTTCACCTCCCCATACCCCCGCATCACCCCATACTTACCCCTGGAGCCTGACGTGATGATCTTCTGTGGACCGGTAACATGTCTGCACTCTTCAAAGCTGACTGGTAACTGAAGAAATGCCAGTAAGCTGTATAATGGCATAAATAGGGTTGTTTCAAGTTTGGTGCATATCTCAGGTATTTTTGGGAATTTGTTCATCAAATTTTCAACATGGGGTTCTTGGGACACCACCTCATGGACTCAGTCACTGTCATCTTGTTATTTGGTCCTGAAAGGTGATTTCGCGGTCACTGCGCGGAACCACCTTTCGGGACTGAGTAATGAAACGACAGTGTCACAGTTCATGAGGTAGTCCTCCAAAAACCCTATGTTGAAAATTTGGTGAAAAAATCCCCAAAATGACTGTTTTATGAGCTTGCATTGCACAGTTCCTATGCACGCTCATACCTTTGAGCATTTTTAATATTTTAACCCCAGATTTTCAACATTGCCATTTTACATACCTCCTTATGAACAGTACAGCTGTCATTTTTCACATCTCCCCATAAATGTGTTTTCGCACCTGTATTGCACAATGGCATGGTTGGTGTGCGAAATCAATGTTTGGGACGGATTAAGAAAATCACAGCGACACTGTACATGAGGTAGGCCCCCAAAAACCCTATGTTGAAAATTTGGAGAAACAATTTCCCAGAATGACTATTTTGTGAGCATGCGTTGCGCAGTTCCTACGCATGCTCATAACTTTGAGCATTTTTAATATTTTCACTCCAGATTTTCAACTTTGCCATTTTAACACACCTCCTTATGAACAGTACAGCTATCATTTTTCACATCCTATTCGAAATGTGTTTTCGCACCTGTGGTGCCAAGTGGTGCAGTCGCTCTGCAAAATCACCTTTCAGCTAACAAACTGCTAGTGTCACTGTTCATGCGGTGGGGTCACAAAAAGCCCATGTTGAAAACTTGGAGTAAAAATACCAAAAAATGCCCAGGGTGTTAGCGTTTCTGACCATAATGCCCTACCCTGTAGGGACTGACAGGCATCAGGGGTGTGATTTGGGATTGTCAACAGTAATGCTCATGCCATTCCACCCCCACCCTGCAGCAAGTGGCAGGCATCAAGGTGCGCTTTGGACCCTTTGGCCCCAGAGTTCACCCCATTCTCCTATACTGTACCCATTTCAGCATATTTCCTTATGGAATGAGGTGAGTGTAAAGCCCGAACACTCCAAAGCACACCTACATGTGTCTGCAGGATAGGGTGAAGTGAGATGTTGTGACCGTTATGGGCGATGACTCAAAGGCACACCTCATGCCTGTCCATCTCTGCAGGGTGGGGGTGGAGCTGGCATTAGTTCAGTACTTCACTGCCATTCCTATACTGCATCTGTCTAACTCCTGCACTTGCACTGCTAATAACAGCAAGCAACACTTGGCAATGACAAATGCATGTTACTCTACTATTTTTATTGCTTCCTCCCCTCCTGACTAGTTGTTTGTACTAGTTGCAAACACTCTGCACAATGTAATAACCTGAACCTTTACAAATGTGTTATTATCTTGTTTTCTACTGGTAATATATTGTTCGTCATATCTTAACTTGTAGCATCTGTGATAAGGCTCCACTTGAGCCAACTAAAACTATTTTGTCTTCTGTACTGTTCTCCATCTGACATTGAACCTTTGCAAATGAGCAAGTTGTGCTCAAAGGTTGTTACTGAATGCACATGTAACCCCCTTGTAAATAGGGGTTCCTAAACGCTTCCCTGGAGCTCATTTGAATGCTCCATGCCTGGTTGGTGTTCAGCGTCTAAGCCGCTTTGAATGGGTAGCCTGTGAGTGCCTGTGTGGCCTCCATGTACTGTCCCTTTAAGGGCTGCCTGTTTGGCAGTTGTAACTAATCAGAAGGGGGGACTGTGCATTTTCATGCCCGAGTCCTGCCCGAGCTGCTGGATATTTGCTCCGTTGCTGCCATCACTACTTGTTCAGAGGGAGCCTACCTGAAAGATGTAACTGTTTGCTGGATATTGTTTAAAGTGATAATGATAATGTGGTTGTTCTCACCTGCCTTCTTTGCAGCAGAGGACTGTTCTGTTGGGTTCCACCATTTTGGTCCCGAACTGCCGAATTAGACCAATCAGTATCTTGGGACTCCTTTGAGCCAGCCGTCCATTGAGAGGACTACTTGCCATTTGAGAAAGGTATTATGGGCTATGGCGCTTTTTCACACCAGTAAGAACAGGAGAACATGACTGACATGTGCAGCCAGCCTATGGGATCAGGAAGTGCCCGAACTGTAAGGTGTGCCCCATGCTGCTAGGGGCAGATTCGTGGTGGCTGAGAAAGGGAGAGGAGCTCTGGGCTTCTGCGCTGTGTCAGTGTTCACGCGGGAAGCGCGGGAAGGCCTGAGGTGGCCGTTTTGCTGTTTAAACTGATTCGGGCTAAATCCGCCGGTGTGCGGTAGGAGGAGGCTGGTGCCAGCCCAGCAACCTACCAGGCTCAACCTGAGAGGACTGGAGAATCTGCTGAATCGCGTTCGGCCCACTCGTGAGGTTGAAGTTGCCATTTATTGCCCGAATCTACTGCAAGTCCGTGTGGGGTTTAGAAGCAGCTGCCTGGTATGGTTCCCCTCTGTTACTTGCCATATAAATGTGTGAGGAGGCTGGTGAAATTCAGGCTCAACCCTGCCAGAGGTGAAGAAATCGCTGTTTGCTGGAGTCGTGAGTACTAAATCAGGGTAGCTCCCTGCTAAGTTTGCAATCAGTGGCCTCCAGTTGCTTCACCCTACTGTTGACTGTCTAATTGAGTTTTGCTTTTCATTCTGACTCATCCAGTATTGTGAGGGATATCTGTGTCAGGGCCCCAACCAGCTGCCACGGTGGACTAGCCATTAGGGCTTGGGTACCCAGGGACAGTAAATGTTAGGTTCAGGCCTGTGCACAGTGCCCTAGGTAAATAAGTATAGAGTAAGTCAATTGCCTTGATTCCCCCTGCCCGTGTTATTTGCCTCCCTTCAATAAATCAGATTGATGTTTTGCAACTATAACCTGGTTAGTTTGTATATCTCTGGTGAATTGCTGCATAGTGACTGTTATATAACTGTATCTTACTTTACAGGGGGTCCCTGGAATGAGCTGAGAGATACCATCCGGGGGGTAAGTGTATGTGGGAAAGGTATTGTTGGACTCTTGAGTGAGCCACTAGTGGGTCGAAAGGGGGGTTGCAGTAACCCAGAGGGCTGTGACTGAGGTAAACTCACCAGAATCAACCCCGACCTCTGAGTGGAGGCACCCGTCAATGGATCTGGGCCCCTCACCCTGTCTCTGTGGAGGCAGGCAGGGGTAGTAGCCTTAAGGGTAGCACCCCCTTGGGGTTACACACAATAAATAAATAAATAAAATAAAAATATCTACCTGAAGTACAATGTCTACGGATACTGGTGCTGCCATTGACAAGGGCCTGAAAATTGCCAATTTGTCATTGATCATCTGTTCAATGAGGTGAACAATCTGCAGGCAAACACCAGTGGGGCCTCCATGCAGTACTCTTTTGCACTTGCTGGTTACATGCACTTCACCAGGCCCAAATTTTGAGATCTCTTGACAGCTCATCACAATGTCAAATTCTAGATGAGCCCTCATGCTGTGACAACCCACAATTTGCTGCCTCTTCCATGCCCTGAGAGGGGGGCAGACCATAGCCGAGAAGCGATTCCCACATCTAGTGGTATTTGGCTGGTAACGTCTTGATGTGAGTCACCCTTTTCAGGTCTGACTGCTTTATATAAAGTATGCAAGACCACTAGGGTGCCGTCTACTTAAGTCTCTTCGCCATCCCAGTGGCGCTGCTCCACATTGAGGTACCAAACCCCTCATGGGGAGGCTCCATCACCATTACCTGCGATTCCCTCTTTTCTAGTTTTTACCTGCACCTCATTAGAAAGGACCCATTCCAGATCACTCCTCTTCTATCAGCAACAGGAACAATTGACACCCCCTTCAACAAAGATCTTGTATTATTTGCTCCTCTTCACGCACTAAGAACAAGGACTGCATTCTATTTTTTTGCTTTTATTTATTTATTTATTTTTACTTTGAGTCCCAGCGCTACAAAACCATGGGGTATTGAGTGAGCGGACACATTCAGAGACAGGAAAGACAGTCACGGATAGAAGGGCTATTTATTTATTTTTGTACTGCAGTTTCAGCCTGCAAAAGAGCATGTGGTCTGGAGACAGGTAGAGCAGTCGAGAGTGGGGGAGGTGAGGGAAGAACTCATGGAAGCAGGTAAGATGGAGAATGTTGAGAGAGTGTGTCCCGTTTTAAACAGCGCTGATACAACAGTTGGGACATTCACTCACTTTTCTTTTCTTCTTGTTCTCTAGCAGTCATCCAACTAAAGATTTGGGGGGGGGGTGGTAATCTGAATGAAGTACAGCATCATGAAGGAACTGGATTAAACCTGTGGCATGGGGAATGACACTTGAAAGAAGTACTGCATCGTGGATTGGAATCGACATTTCAGGATGCCCAGACATGTAAGCAGCAATTTGCAGTTGAGACGAATTGAGCCCCTCTCTAACAGTTTTGCGACAAGTGGAACTTTTATTTAAAATAATAATAATAATGCTCACATTGGTGGTTACCTGGCCTCTGACATAATGAGCAGCCAGAATATCGAGCGCAGCTAGGTAGTGAGGAAGCGGGAGGGCTGATGCCTGTACCTTTTATACTGTATGGGCGGCGCTGGCCAGCCCCACAGACAGTTACCACCACATCATTTTTTTGTTTGTGCAGAGGGGTGCGAACAAGTGACCCCCCTCACCCCTCCCGCTTGCTGGTTCTTCCACATATGTGCTCCTGCTGACTGAGTTAGTAATTACAGGAAACAAAAACACTTGAAATTTAAAGCTACAGCAAAGCTGGGCAACTGAATCAGGCAGTGAGCTTGACCTGAAAACTGTGCCCCTCTGAGACATGCATCCAGGGCAGGTGCACCACCCGCCTCACCCTTCCTGCGGTACTAATCTGTTGTAATAGTTCTCCTATTTCTTATCCTAATCTATCCATTACAATTTCTAGTCCATAAGGTTGGTCACCTATGGGCACCCCCTTCCCTTTCTTGACTATGCTATAGTGTCCTCTTTAATTTTCCTTTTCCCCTCTCAGGTCCTCATACAGGAAAGTTATTATGATGGCTTGAGTGAAAGTTCCTACAGCGATGCTGTCTCCTGCACACCAGCTGAACTGATACCATGGTGTCAAGTAGTACTTGAGAAAATGCTTATATCAAGTATAAAAGGCTTTGCCCTGAGGTATAAGCTCTCCCACTGGTGAATTGCAAGGAATGAAAGGAGTGAAGAGGCTCCAAAGAGAGACAGAGAGAAGATTAGAGGGTACAACCTTAACCAAGAGACCCTGAGGTTTAGACTTATGTCAGGGATCTAGATCTAGTTTGTTTTTGCAGTGCTGACAAGGAGAACATTTCAGGACTATATTCCCAAGTGTGTAAACTCTAACTATAGTTGTAAATGTCACAACAACCCATCACACATCAGAATGGTTTATTTCTGGCCTAACAGAAGGGGTACCAAGTAAAGCTCACTGTGGAGTGAATGTAAAAAGGTGAAAGGAACACTATTAATAGTTAGTGCCATAGAACAACTATTTGCCAAGGAGAAGCTTACGGTGAGCAGTTGCCACCTATCCCTAGACACAGAGGGTACCTATGGGGCTATGCCCACTGCTCTGAGACTCTGCATGATGCCTAGAGAGGGTCATGAATAAGCAATAAGGCATGACAGGGGGTGTGTCATGGTGGAATAATGGCCCACCTCAGGTGGGTTGAAGCACGAGGCATAGCTGAGTGCTTCCTACCTAAAGGAAGAACTGTTAGCCCACCATAACATACCCCTGAGTGTGCCTTATTATGATTATGAAAGGGGTTAATTTAGAAAATGTTATGCCTTTTTTAAACATTTTACTTTAAGCTGGGCCGTTGTGCTGAGATAACGGCCCAGCTGAAAGCTGCTCATGGCCAATCAGGAGCCAGCATTCTTTCTACCCATTTCATAATATGGTATCAGCACTTAGATGAGAGTACAGTAGACAACAGTTGTGGCTGAGGGTGCTCTTGAGACTACCCTTCACCTAGTCCAGGAGTGGGGGAGAACAAGTGTCAATAGAAAGAGGGGGTGCCATGACATTTGCTTTTTACAGTTTGATTAATGTTGTCTTAACTCAGTAGTCTATAGGTACACCTATCCCCTACCAACCATGTTCTGGCCTTCAGTTTTATAATGTTGCTGATTCCCCTAAATGACCTGGGGTAGGATTCTGTGGTTAACATTTTTCATGCTCCCCTCTTCCATGTGCATCCCAGGATCTTGAGCAACTGAAGGGAGAAGCAGTTCAGATCACCAAATTAGCCCATTACGTCCAACAGAAGTAGAGCACCCTACCTTGCCAGAGCCCTTCACATGGACATGGCTTGAAATGAGTTCTATGAATTTCCATTTTTCACTTTAGGAAGACTGGACCAATGGGCTCTTTGGTAGGAAGATAAACATGAGGGTCTTCGGTACAGTCAGCATTAAACTCTAAAGCAACTTCATTGACACTGAGTTAATAATCCATTGTCTGAACTTAGGAGTAGTGAGTCTGAACAATGCAGTTCGTGATTTTTCCACTCAAGTAGATAATAAATTTTCAGCCGTTTTACATCAAATTGCTTTCTTTAAATTGAGTAACATTTATGCACGTTAATATATAAAATCAACACTTAAAAACTGATAATTTAAATATAAAACAATGAGTTAGCAATTTACTGCAATTAATGTTTATTGCTGACTGCACTATATGAAGAATTCCATTTATTCATTAGGAGGACTGAGTACTGTATTAGGCTTAAATGTCAGTCATGCCTTAGAGGCAAGACAATGGGCATGACTCACAAACATGCCTCTAGTTGGTGCATTCTTCTGCTTTTTAACATGTATGAAGTAAGACTTCATTCCCAAGATCCCCAACTCACAAAACATTAATAAGGAAGAGGTCATCTCGTTGAAGACAGTGGGCAGCTTTAAGAGAGGCTGGGACAGGCATAAGGGGGAAGGTAAGGATCATGGGTAGGGAGGATGGGAGGAGTGGAGAGGGAGGGCAGGGACATTAGCTCAAGTTGTGGACCCTGCAATACGAGCAGGCTTGATAGACCAAATGGTCTTCTTCTGCTGACTTCTCCGTATGTTCGTACGATAGTCAGTAGTCATTACAATAGTGATTTGTTTCTACAGAATTTACTGAGTTCTGCCAAGAAACACCATACGTTTGTTTCATTTCATACTCTTTACCAGCTCAATTCTGCTCAAGAAAAGATTGACAAAGACAGATAGCAAAGCATAAAGGACAACACTGCTGTTATTTTAGAAAGCATGGGATGTGCGGTGTTATGTCTAGATCCAATTTATTTATGTTGCTTCAGATTTGGTCATAACTATAACAATAAAAAAAAATCAAAAACAATACAAAACACATTATCCAGTATTACAATAACTTATTTTATTAAATGTTATGTTATCAGAGGTCTTCTCATTTTATCAGCACAATGCGCAAAGAGAGGTACAGCATATTCATTTTTGTATTGCTACGTACTACTTAAAAGCTAATATAGCAGAATAATAAGAGAAAGAAAAAAACTGACTCAAGATACGGGCCTAAGATATGTTTCTGTAAATTTCCAGAAAATGGACAAACCAGTAAATAATGCCTTGATGTTTCAACTGTTGATTACATACATGGTGACTTGGCATACTTTCCCTGTGTATTCGCAGAAAAATGTTGTTGGTTTTTAGCTTAAATAAAGACTTTCCTAAGAGGATTTGGAAGAAAATCATGAAATGGTTTCCAAGAATGTTGTTTTAAAATGATGTACAATATACAGCAACTTTCTGCTATCTTATTAAGGAAGACTCATTCTGAGAAGAAATATCACTCGTCCGCCTTAACATTAATTCTATCACACTCCTAGGACCCTTAATTCCACCCCGCTCCCCCATACTGAAACTGAGATGGTGACTGGCACAGCCCTCCTCTCTCCACTATGGCTGGCCACTGATTGAGCTGTCAATGGAGTACATACTGTGTACAGTACACACTCATTGACTGACAGCTCACTCACTGAGCTGTCATTCAGTGGGCAAATACTGTATACAGTATGCTCCATTGACAGCTTAGTCAGCAGCCGGCTGTGGTGCAGAGAGAGAGGAGGGCTGTGCTGGTCACTGGCTCAGTTTCAAGATGGAGGGAGTGGGGTGGTGGGGCACTACCTCTCGTGGTGAGGGCATAGGGGGTCCATTAGACCACCATGGCCATTTCTTTCTCTTACAACAACTGGATTGGGGATGGGGGAAACCACTAGCCACCAGGGAGATATCTGTAGTGTTCTCATGGGGGTGGCGATCAGGGAAGGGGGGTCCACTAGACCACCAGGGCAATGTTTTATTTGACTAAATAGGGGATCATTATGGAGGAGAATAGAAACACTAAAAACCAGGGGACATTCAGTGTTATATCAGGTGGGTGATCAGGTGGGGGGAGGGAATGCTAAACTACAAGGGACATCATTTTTTTTATGACAGACAGTGATCAGCAATCGAGTGGGAGGAGGGACCACTAGCCCACCAGGGACATTATTTTTCTTCTGAAAGGGCCGGCACTTGGGTGGGGGAAGGGACCACTAGACCACTATGGGTATTAATTTTCTTATGACAGGGACAGTAATCATGGATGGAGAGGGTCTTTGGCATAGTCAGCATTAAACTCTAAAGCAACTTCATTGACAGTGAGTTAATAATCAATTTCTGAACTTAATAGTAACGAGTCTGAACAATGTATTTTGTGATTTTTCCACTCAAGTAGATAATAGATTTTCAGACATTTTACATCAAATTGTTTCCTTTAAATTGAATAACATTTATGCACGTTAATATACAAAATCAACACTTAAAAACTCATAATTTAAATATAAAACAACAAAAAAGCAACCTATCAAACAGTGAGTTAGCAACTTACTGCAATTGATGTTTATTGCTGACTGTGCTATAGAATTCCATTCATTCATTAGGAGGACTGAGTACTGTATTAGGCTTAAATGTCAGTCAGGCCTTACAGGCAAGACAATGGGCATGACTCACAAACATGCCTCTAGTTGGTGTATTCTTCTGCTTTTTAATACGTATGAAGTAAGACTTTGTTCCCAAGATCCCCAACTCACAAAACATTAATAAGGAAGAGGACATCTCGATGAAGACAGTGGGCAGCTTTAAGAGAGGCTGGGATGGGCATAAGAGGAATATAAGGATCATGGGTAGGGAGGATGGGTGGAGTGGAGAAGGAGGGCAGGGACATTAGCTCAAGATGTGGACCCTGCAATACGAGCAGGCTTGATAGACCAAATGGCCTTCTTCTGTTGACTTCTCCATATGTTCGTACGATAGTCAGTAGTCATTACAATAGTGATTTGTTTCTACAGAATTTACTGAGTTCTACCAAGAAACACCATACGTTTGTTTCATTTCATACTCTTCACCAGCTCATTTCTGCTCAAGAAAAGATTGACAAAGACAGACAGCAAAGCTTAAAGGACAACACTGCTGTTATTTTAGAAAGCATGGGATGTGCAGTGTTATGTCTAGATCCAATTTATTTATGTTGCTTCAGCTTTGGTCATAACTATAACAACAACAAAAAATCAAAAACAATACAAAACACATTATTTAGTATTACAATAACTTATTTTGTTAAATGTTACATTATCAGAGGTCTTCTCATTTTATCAGCACAATGCGCAAAGAGAGGTACAGCATACATTCATTTTTGTATCACTACGTACTACTTAAAAGCTAATATAGCAGAATAATAGGAGAAAGAAAAAAACTGACTCAAGATACGGGCCTAAGATCTGTTTCTGTAAATTTCCAGTAAATGGACAAACCAGTAAATAATGCCTTGATGTTTCAACTGTTGATTACATATATGGTGACTTGGCATACTTTCCCTGTGTATTCGAAGAAAAATGTTGTTGGTTTTTAGCTTAAATAAAGACTTTCCTAAGAGGATTTGGAAGAAAATCATGAAATGGTTTCCAAGAATGTTGCTTTAAAATGATGTACAATATACAGCAACTTTCTGCTATCTTATTAAGGAAGACTCATTCTGAGAAGAAATATCACTCATCTGGGTTAACATTAATTCTATCACATTCCTAGGACCTTTAATTCCACCCCACCCGCTCATACTGAAACTGAGATGGTGATTGGCACAGCCCTCCTCTCTCCAATATGGATGGCTACCGACTGAGCTGTCAATGGAGTACATACTGTATACAGCACACACCTATTGATTGACAGCTCACTCGCTGAGCTGTCACTAAGTGGGCACATACTGTGCCACGGCATGCTCTATTGACAGCTTAGTTGGCAGCTGGCTGTGGTGGAGAGAGAGAGAGAGGAGGGTTGTGCTGGTCACTGGCTCAGTTTCAGGATGGGGGGAGTGGGGTGGTGGGGCACTACCTCTCGTGGTGAGGGCATGGGTGGTCCACTAGACCACCTTGGCCATTTCTTTCTCTTACAACAACTGGATCTGGGATGGGGGAAACCACTAGTCACCAGGGAGATATCTGTAGTGTTCTCATGGGGGTGGCGATCAGGGAAGGGGTATCCATTAGACCACCAGGACAATGTTTTATTTGACTAAATAGGGGATCATCATGGGGGGCAGGAACACTGAAAACCAGGGAACATTCAGTGTTATATCAGGTGGGTGATCAGGTGGGGGGAGGGAGTGCTAAACTACAAGGGACATCATTTTTCTTATGATGGATGGTGATCAGTGATCGAGTGGGAGGAGGGACCTCTAGCCCACCAGGGACATCATTTTTCTTCTGACAGAGCCTGCAATTGGGTGGGGGAAGGGACCACTAGACCACTATGGACATAATTTTTCTTATGACAGTGACAGTGATCAGGGATGGGGATGGATTACTACACCACCAGGGAGACCAACTTTTTTTCTGTCATGCCAGCGATCAGTGATGAGGAGCACTAGTCACCATGGACTGCGGCTGCGTGTCAGACATTGGTGAGGGGCCGGCTAAATCACCCAGAGCCTATGCAAATGAGCCCATAATGGGCATGCAAATGACCACCTAAAGCCTTTCATTCCCAATGGGCTCATTTACATGGCTGCTTTAATTAATCAGGAACAGCGCACTGGTGTTATCTGTTGCAGAGCCATTCACTTGGCTATGGGTCAGGGTGGTGCTAGTGGACTGGCGCAAGTGGTACCAGGGTTACCGCCAATGCTACCTAGCCCTATTAACAGTCAGATAGCAGGGCGTGCTATCTGACTGTGAAAATCACATTTTTACAGCTGAGCGATTGCAAATCATAACACAAAATTTTGCACTGCAAATTGTGATTTTTTGTGAATCTGGCCCAGTGTCTTAAAAAAATTGTTGTGACATTTGGGCTCAAAATGTGGGAACCCACTGAAAATTAGATATTGCCTCTTAACTGGTCTATCCTGGGTGAATAGAGTCTAAAAATCTGCAAAACAGGAGACCAATAAAAATGAGATATTGCATCTCTTCACTCTATCCTGGGTAAATATATAGTAAAAATATGTACAATAAGATCTGGTACAACAGCAATGCAAGCAGTGATTATTTGGCATTGACAAATGTTTGTTGACGAGTTAAGTTTGCAAAGCTTTTGTATCATCCTCTAATCTTCAATCACAAGTTCCTGGGCCCACATTATTTGCCGAGAATGATACAGTTAAAAGGTAACTATCACTTGCAATGCAAATTATTATTTCAGAATCTGAAAAAACATACCAATAGCCCATTTCTTTGAGTACAAAATCAATTATTAGAGCTGTGTGCAAATTTTCAAATTTCACTTCCACTGGAATTCTGTGGAAATTTGGCTAAATTCCACAGAATTCCATCAGAAGCCAAATTCTGGCATTCGGAAAGCGGAATGTTAACTGCAGAATAGTATTCAAATAGTTTAGACAAAACATAGAGTCATAGTCCCTGGCCCATGGAATCTTCTTCCATTAATTACGTGATCTGTAAAATATTATTCTGTGTTTTGCATAGTAATGCTGTTTGGAATTCTACAGTAAAAAAAGAAGTTCCAGAAAGCATTCCACATGAATTCCACCAGGTGAATTTCGTATACTGAACAGCTCTCTCGATTATTGACAAATTGTGGAGGAAAGATCAAGCAAAGGTACATTTTCCATCTTTATCCTGGTTGCCTCTTCCATTCAAACAATGCAGTCCACATGTGTTCAAAAAGACCAGCGTATGTTTTAATTTTTGAACATAATTATTCTTTTGTCCTTAGATGCGCATTATTATGTTTTATTATGTCTAATTTTCAGCTGCCAATCATGATGCGACTGCAAGGTAAGCCGGATGGCTCAGTGGATTGGCAGTTGGTTGCAGAGCATGTTATCTCTAAGTGGCCACTTCAAAGCCAATCTAGGCTGGGAGAGGCTAAAATCCATTACCGTCTTATGTCTTCATCAACCTACAGAGCACTGGGGGATCGTAGTCCAGCTGTGAGTAGACAGGAGTCAACATCGTAAAATCAGCATTATAATAAGTGATGAAAGTACATCGATAAGGCAAATCGAATGCTGAGTTGCACCAAAAGGGGCATAATATGTCAGAAAAAAGTTAAGTGATTCTGCCCCTTTATGGGATGCCGGTAAGGCCTGGAGTTCTGTGTGAAAATCTGGGTGCCATGGTACAACAAGGTATTGCAGCAATTAAGAGGGAACCACCGTGAGCAACTAAAATGATTAAAGAATGAGGAGGTTCAGATACGGGAGAGGTTAGACAGAGTGGGTATGGTTTCCTTGGAAAGAAGAAGGCTCAGAAGAGATATTGTTTCGGTTTTGAAGGTAGCGCTGTTTGTTAGAGCACACAGCAGTAGCTGGGGTGGGAAAATAAGAGGGCATTTACTAGAGTGGCATGATCAGCAAGTTCGAGCAGGGAGTGTAGTCTGGCAATATTTCCTAAATGGTCAAAGCAGTTTATTACTACAGAAGACATCTAAGACCCAAATGACAACTGTCACAAACTACTCCCGAGCTGTCTACCTCATCAGCCTCCTGAGGTTTTACCCAACCCAATGTGGGTAGACTTAGGTCATGTTGAACGGTCACCAGCCTACCACCCCAAACTCAATTTTGGAGGGATTAATGGATAACCAGATGGTGGCCATCCAAACCTTGATTTCCCCTAAGCAGTGTTCCAATAACACAGATGATTCCCTGTCAGGAAAAGGACACATACAGCTGGGTATTGTCTGCATAGCAGTGACACCCCATGCTGTTAAAAACTAATAATCTTAACCAGCAGAAGCATGCACACCACAAGCAAGACAGGAGACAGAATAGGCCCCTGAGGAACTCTTCAGTCGAGCACAACCAACAGCAACTGTCAAGAGCCGAGCATCACCAACTGTTTTCTGAAGGAACTAAAAAAATCACAAGACTGTACCCGATACACCCCCTTTTGAAAAAGCCCTCTCTTGACCCCGACTGCCCAGCAAATTATAGACCAATCTCTAACCTTCCTTTTGTAGGGAAGGTTATTGAGAAGGTGGTCGCTCTGCAACTGGAGGATCATTTATCTATCCACAATATCTATGACCCTCTCCAATCCGGCTTCAGGAAGCGGCACAGTACAGAGACGGCTCTTGTTCAGGTATTGAATGACCTCCTGATGGCAAGATCAGAAGACCCGTTCTATCTTGGTTCTCTTAGATCTCTCAGCAGCATTTGACACCGTGGATCATGGGTATTGCTCGTAGCCTCGCGGTTTTCTGTGGCCTGAGGGGCAGTCCACAGTTGGTTTCGATCTTTTGGAGGGCAGATCCCAGAGAGTGGTATAGGAGTTAACACTCGACCCTCACTATCTGGCCCTGTGGGTACCAGGGTCGGTGCTGTCCCCCTATGTTATTCATGTGTATATGCTTCCACTGGGGACATTATAAGACTGTATGGGTTGAGTTTTCATTGTTATGCTGATGATTCTCAACTCTATCTGTCTTTTATGCCTGATCAGGAGTCGGATCCCATCACTATTTTTAACAAGTGTCTTCTGGAGATTCAGGATCGGATGAGTGCTAGTTGGCTTAGGTTGAATCCAGGAAAACTGAGGTGTTGGTTGTGGACCCTGGAGGGAGGATAACAGGGGCTTGGACGGAAAACCCTTGGGCTTATATCTTGGGGTTTCAGCTTCTGGCCTTTGGCCAAGTACGTAACCTGGGAGTAATTTTTGACGAAAGCCTGACTATGAAGATGCAAGTGTCGGCTGTAGTCAAATCTGCCTTTTATCATCTGAGGAATATTGCCCGGGTGAAACACTTGGTTCCACGGGAAGATCTTCCAACTTTGGTCCACGCCTTTGTCACCAGCCATTTTGATTGCTGCAATGCTCTCTATCTAGGGCTGCCGGGGGTGGATATCCGTCGCTTGCAGCTGGTGCAGAACGCGACAGCCAGGTTGTTGATGGGAGTTTCACGATCTAACCATATAACACCTGTGCTGTGTGATTTACACTGGCTGCCAGTACAGTGGTGGATTACCTTCATAACGTATTGCTGACCTTTTAAGGCCTTACATGACTTGGGACCCCACTACCTGAAAGAGCTCTTGGTGCCTTACTGTCCTGCCCGCTCTCTTCGCTCCTCTGATGAGGGATTGCTAGAGATTCCCAGGGTACAGTTAAAGATGTCAGGAGGTAGATCTTTTGCCTACATGGCACCAACCCTGTGGAATTCTCTACCTCATCAGGTAAGAGAATGCCAAACCGTTGAAGGTTTTAAAAAACAATTAAAAACTTTTTTATTTTCTTTAGCTTTTGCTGGAACATATTGAATAAGTATATTGTATGGTTGTTTGAATTGTTTAAATTTGATTTTATTTGTTTTTATTGTAAAAGCGCCCTGAGCTTGGGAAGGGCGCTTAATATAAATAAAATTCTACTACTACTACTCCTCTGAGCCCCCTTAAGTCTACCTAGCAACCCTGAATGGTCTCTAGTGTCAAAAGCAGAAAGTAGCTCAAGAATGATTATTGCGTACCCTGATCAGGGCTGTCTCTGTACTGTATTTACTCCTGAAACAAGACTGGAGTGTTTCAGAGAGATTGTTATTCTTTAGGTACATCAAGAGCTTTTCAGCAATCACTTTCTCAACAACCTTGGCCAAAAAGGGAAGGATGGAAACAGGTTGATAATTGGCTGGATTATTAATGTGTAATGGATCCATGACAGGAGTCTGACAGAAATTCCATTGAACGCCCTGTCAGCGACACTGGCAGGTCGACCGCATTCTGCAGTCGGCTGCCAGTTTGCTACTGCATTCTTTGTTTTCTTTGGGGAGGCTTCGCCCACCGAACCCCCCACACTGAAGGATTCTCAACTCTGGTCAGAGCTGACTGGGGAGTGGTGCAGGACCCCCGACAGACAGCGCCGGGTTCCAGCAGGTCTCCCACCATGGCTAGGTGCTGTAGTCGCTGTGGGGGACCTTGCTGTCGAAATGTTGCTGCAATGGGGGTTAACAATGTGTAATGATGCCTTCTTAAAGATGGACTTCAGCACTGCCCTTTCTTTTTTCAGCCTTAGAGTTTTTTCTCCAGTGGTTGGCTCTGAAAGGCTACTTAGCCCTGTCCATGCCTCCCTCACCCGGCATTCACCTCTCCCAGCCTCACCTTGCCCTGTAGCTTCAAAGCAACAGAACTAAAGGGTAAACAGGGAGGAGAGGAGGCACTGTGTGTCACCCTGGAGACTGGAAATGGCATCACAATCCACATGGGGGTTGTATTCAGACCCCCATCTCAGGGGGAGGAAATGGACAAGGAAATGATAGAAGGCAACCTTAGGATGGCAGAAGGGGGGGGGGCTATTGTTGATGGGGGACCTGAATACATCAGATGTTAACTGGAGCACCATTGCTGCAGCCACATCCAAGCGCAGTGTCATTCATGATGCCCTACAGGGGGCAGGCCTCAGACAGCTAGTGCTGGAACCCACATGGGAGATAGCAGTGTTAGACATGGCACTCTCAAACAGGGGCAGAGAGAGGATCTCAGATCTAGAAGTGGGTAGCCATCTGGGAACAAGTGACTACCAAACAGTGTGGTTCACAATAAACACAGCTGCAGAGTCAAGTCATACAAAAGTGAGGGTACTGGATTTTAGGAGAGCTGACTTTGTCAAAATGGTAGAATGCCTCAGAAAAGCACTAGCAAACAAGCAAGAGGGAAGGGTGCAGGAACAATGGAGAAACTTCAAAACTGCCATCACAGAGGTAACACGCCTTTATGTGAAGCAAATAAACATATCAAAATGAAAGAAAAAACACTATGGTTCTCAAAAGAGGTGGTGGGGAAGGTTAGGGAGAAAAAAGATAGCATTCAGGAAGTATAAGGAAACAGGAGGAGCAGGAGAGAGAGAACTGCACCAGTTAAAGCAGAAGGAAGCGGAGAAGGCAGTCAGAATAGCAAAGGCCCAAACTGAGGAAAAGACAGCCAACTTGGTTAAGAAGGGTGATAAAACTTTTTATAGGTATATTAGGGAGCAAAGAAAGACCAAGGGAGGGATAGTGAGGCTTAAAAATGGGGAGGGTGGTCGGGCAGAGATGTGACAGTGAAAAAGCAGGGATACTGAACAAATACTTCTGTTCAGTATTCACAAAAGAAGAGGGGGGGAGGTAACTAATCCAATTGATAGAAGCACTCTGGATAGGGGGGTCGATACCAGTCCTTTCAAAGAAGAAAGGGGTCTGAAGGAACTCCTAAAACTGAAGGTGGACAAAGCAATGGAGCCTGATGGGATTCACTCCAGAATTCTAAAAGAACTAAGGGGAGAACCAGTGACACCATTGACTACCCTTTTTAACAAATCATGGGAGGATGGTGTGGTACCTAAGGACTAGAGGAGGGCAGATGTGATTCTACTTCACATAAGTGGGAGCAATGCAGGGGCAGAAAACTACAGACTTGTTAGCTTGACCTCAGTGGTAGGGCAAATGATGGAATCACTTCTGAAAGAAAGAATTATTGAGCACTTAGAGGCCTGCAGGGCACAGGACCCAAGGCAGCATGGATTCACAGTGGGAAGGTCATGTCAAATGAATCTAATAGATTTCTTAGACTGGGCGACCAAAGTAGTAGACCAGGGAGGGGCTGTAGACATGGCCTACCTAGACTTTAGCAAGGCATTTGACACAGTGCCACACAAAAGATTAATAAACAAATTAGCCAGCCTGGGAGTGGGTCCCAGGACTGTAGCATGAGTAAAAAATTGGCTTGACAACAGGACACAGAGGGCAATAGTAAACAGAGTTCACTCCAAAGAAAGGGGGGTTACTAGCGGAGTACCGCAGGGTCCAGTACTGGGTCCGGTCCTTTTTAATGTCATTATAAATGACAATGGAGAGGGATTGGAAGGAAAAGTATGCCTCTTTGCAGATGACACAAAGATCTGCAACAGGGTTGATACATAAGGGGGTGGAAAGAATGGGAAGGGACTTGGCAAGGTTTGAAGAATAGTCAAAAATATGGCAGCTTAGAAAATGCAAAGAAATCCAAAGTAATGCACCTGGGAAACAAAAACCCAGGGAAGAGTACACAGTGGGGGAGGGTATTAACAACAACAAAAATGGAAAGGGATCTGGGGTTAGTCATATTAAGCAAGCAATGTGAGAAGGCAGTAGGGAGGGCTGGGGGGATACTGGGATGTATAGGGAGAGGCATCACCAGTAGAAAACAGGAAGTTGTTATCCCTCTGTACAGATAGTTGGTGAGACCCCATCTGGAGTTCTGCATGTAGTTCTGGAGTCCCCATCTCCACAAGAACATAGACAGGATGGATGCAGTCCAGAGGAGGGCAACTCAAATGGTGCAACAGAAGCCATATGAAGACAGACTAAGGAGCTTAATATGTGTACCCTTGAGGAAAGGAGAAAGGGGGGATCATGATAGAAACTTTCAAGTACCTCAAAGGAATCAATAAAGTCCAACAGGGTAGCATCTTTCAGAAAAAGAGATGTGCAAGAACAAAGAGGCACAATTTGAAGATAGAGGGGGGATGGCTCAGGGGCAATGTGAGGAAGTATTTTTTCACAGAGAGGGTCCTGGACGCATGGAACAGCCTTCCTGAGGTGGTCATGGGGTCAAAAATAGTGGGAGAATCCAAGAATGCATGGAACAGATGTAAGACAATTCTGGTGGGGGGTAGGAAGAAGCAGGCTTTTGGTTAACTAGGATCTACAGCTTATCCAATAGATAGGGATATGGGCAGACTAGGTGGGCCAAACAGTCCTTATCTGCCATCAAAGTCTATGTTTCTGTGTTTCCCCTGCGGATTGCCCCCTGTGGTGGTGCCAGGAGGGGGAAGCCATCCTCTCCCCATGCAGTGTCTCTCATACTGAACTGGGGGAGTCGGTGATCCAGGTGGTGATGCAGGAAAGGAATTAGGTAGGCAGGGCTTCATTTAGCAGGTGCTAACTCTTTTCCATTTTCTTCCATGTTCCCCAGCTGTGACAGCATGCAAGTGTATGCACATGGATGCTTACATGCTATGGAGCCACGGCCCCTCTCTTTCAACATCACTCATAATTCAGGCACTACTTTCTGACCTCTACCAAGTGGCAGCCAAGGACTGAGATACCATAGCTCTACACCCCAGGAGAGGAGAGCTGTCCATCGGACACTCAATCCTCTTCCTTCCTGGCCCACCCCTGGCAGTACAAATTCATTCCCGAACCAGGGTTGCTGGCATGGTGAAGGTGAGGTGCACAGTACCTCAGCCCTGCACACCACTTGGCCAGCACAGCCTTTTTTAATGCGTTGGCATCACCCCCTCCCCTCAGGAAGGCATTTACAATACTGGTCAACACTGCAGCCAGATTCCTCAGTCCAGACTTGAGCAACTGGGTAGCGGTTGGGTCCAGTACACAAGTGTGCAACACAAGCCCATGACCACACCGAGGATCTTTTCATTCAGCTGCTCAAATTCCTCCCACCCAATTACCAGGCTTCCCATGATCTTCTCTCTCTGCTGCCTCTTTTCTTAGAAATGGAGGAAATCTGGTCTTGGATGTCTACAGTTTTGGCTTTGAAGAACTCATTTCTCCACTTGCACTTCTCCAAGAAAACTTGTTCCTTGTGCTAGAGACAATCAGGATGTAAGAAGCTGACTACAACACAGAATAGTGAGACTGGATGTCTATTCTCTGCTGCAGTCACCAAAGCAAAGAAACAATTATTGTGGACAGCACAATCAAGGAAATGGGTCAAGGGGTAATTGTGAACAGTAAGCTGACCCCGGACAGGCAATCAAGAAAGCAAATGCAAATATGAGATGCATTAGCAGGGGACAGGAAGCGGGTGAAGGGGAGAGGATTTCTCACCTCGCACCACACTAGGCCCTGGTTCAACACACAGCTGGAGTACTAAGTCCAGTGTTCTTGTCACAACAGTACAGAAAGGACACTGAAGATTAATCAATCACTTTTTATCAATCACTTTTTATTTGTTAAGTGCCTTTCAAAACCAAGGCACTGTACAATCATATAAAATATCAAGCATAAATATATAAATTAATCTGAGTAAGCCTGAGAAAATAAATACATTTTTAGCATAGTTTTAAAACTATTGATGGTCAGGCATTCTCTTAACCTGCATGGTAGAGAGTTCTACAGGGTCAGGGTCGCAAATGAAAAAGCGCGAGCCCCAGAAGTTTTCAAACGAACCCTGGGAACCTCTAGCAATCCCTCTTCGGTGGATCAGAGAGGATGACTGGGGGATTAGGGAGTCAGGAGATCTTTCAGGTAGTCAGGTCCCTGTTCATGTAGGGCTAGGTAAGCTTATGCACTATGTTGCAGGAATTGCGCCCATATGTGATGCAGTGCTGGCCACGGATACATGGCGTGCATGCCATCCCAACAATGTGCCGTGCACAAACAGGTGCACAGGGTGTGCTAATGTGGGGATGGGGGGGGCGGTGTTCCACTGACACATGCAGGCCTGCGTGGAGTGCAACCTGAATGATCCTGACATCCGTGGTCCCACCCTTTGACCCCACCATATACTGGCAGTTGCGCAGCCCCGCACAGAACTGTGGAAGTGAAAATGGATATGAAGTCGGGGAGCAGGCAATGGCAGAGGATGGAAGTTCTGTGCCCTCGCTACCTGGTCCACCACCAGGGAATGATGGTGTTGGACACAGTGACAGACAGTGCTGTGTACATGTCTGGACTCGTGGCAGCAGACAGTCACAGTCCACTAACTTCACCAGCAGCCAGGTGGCGACCATGGTGCCCAATATCCATGCTCATTATGCCACCTTCTATGGGGCAGAGTCCCTTAAGACAATGGCTGAGATGAAAGCCCATCTGTGACCTGATCATATATATAGGCTGCTGTGAATGCAGCTGGACCTGAGGCACAGACACTATTGGCCATCAAACATAAATGGTGTGACGTACACTTAGCTGTCAAACATAAGCTGTCAGCCAGCAGCTGAGAACAGCTAGGGATGGCTGGTGGTCCACCCACACAGGGACACAGCCTAACCCCTGTGAAGAAGATGTGGCAGACACCTTTAATTAGGTGGCCCTGCACAGGGAAGTGGAGGGCATGGACACAGTGCTGGGTATGTAGACTATGTTGGGACAGGGACAGAGGTGCCCTGGTTGCCACGTAACAGCTAACACCCCGGTGTTGCACCCCACAGACCCTGGCTCTGTGCAACACATGTCTCACACAGGCAGCAGGGAACTAGAGGTGGGCGTCCCCTTAGTTGCTGGTAGCGCACCATGCAGCACCCACTGCAGTTTTGCTGCATGTAACACAAGTCCCTTCTCTCACCCCAGGTACACCGCAGGAGTCTGTGGCTATGGTGGACACACACTGGATGTGAAACAGATGGTGACAGTGAAAGAGACACAGGCGGCCAAGGATGTAGATGATACTGCCCCCATTGACAACCACCCTCCTGCAATCCCTGACCATGAACGAATGCTACAGTCACATTGTTGACTGAAACCGACACACACTACCAACCAAAAACAACAAGTAGGTGGCATGCGTGCACAGCCTCCCACAGCACAGCAGCCCTAGGACAGTGGGGACGAGGGCTCCTTCATCTGACTGACCAGCTGGACACCGAGGCTAATCACACATGGAATCCACCACACCTACTATACTGAGGTGCACCAGTTGGAAGAAAGCGGCTACAGGTGCAGCGTAGGAACACAGAGGCTCTGGAGGTCCTGACAAATTAATGTCAGGGTGTGCATCATGGCATAGACTGCATGGGTGACCTACTAGAAAGGCTGATAGACCACCTGCTCTTTTGGGGGATCACAGTTAGCCAGTCCATTCTCATGCCATGGTGGGATGTGCTGTCCAAATCAGCAGCCCCCAGGATGCAAGGCACAGTCATATGTCAAATCCTAGCTGGCATATGGCAGCCCCCCAGGATCTGAGGCACAGTGCAATCCACTGATGCCACGTGCACATGATCGCCCCAGTACACCAGCGGTCCAGGGAGTTACCCAGCCACAGCATGCGCCAGGGACATAGGCAGACAGGCAACCATGTGGAGAGGGCAAAGCAGAATTGAAGACCTGGCATCTGGACACATAGACATCCAAGCATTTCATATGTTGACTTTCTAGGATACTGTAATGACAGGCAGCAGCACCACGCACACAACATAGGGTCACAAATGGAAGTACCATACACATGCCCCAACACTATGCCACGCCACACATCCCCAAACTGTACACATGCACAGTGCACCCCCTTCCCTCCCAGTACACAACCTTATATCACTAGCATGTACACTGCCAGATATGAACACCCATGCACCCATGGCACCCAACCCTCTCCTCAAGGTCAGAGGCACTCAGGTCCTGAAGTCATCACAGTGTCTCATTGACCAGTAACCACCCAATGGTGGAATGCCCCCTGCATGGGTGAACGGCATGCTACCCATCCAGTCAGTGTCTCACTAACACACCCCTGGTGCCCCTTACTCCCATCATTGCTTTGCAAGGCATCCTCGGGTCTGTCCTGTGGCATGGATACATGTTGGCACACAGCAGTGTTTTGTAACATGGCACATGCCATGAACACTCTACAAGCCTTCCCAGGGGCAAGCAGCATTGTGCCACTTGTCTGACCCAGGCACCAGAACCTCACCTTTAGCAGCCCTGTAGTCCTCTTAATCCTGACACATGTCTTCCTGTGGGCTTCATCGTATGCCTCCTCTGCAGCACTGTTTGGCTGCAGATACATGGTCATCAGGACATCTACTCACCGATTAGCCATCCATACTGCCCCATCTCACGCACAGTGAGTAGGGCACGCCACTTTGACCGATCAAAGATGTGTGAGTTGTGACATGACTCAGGGCACTTGGCATGTACATTGGTGATGATAACGGATGCATCACATCCTACCTGGCAGTTTATACTGTGGTCCCCTTATGGTTCCTGTATGCCTCCTCTGTCACTGTTAATGTCAGGCTCACCATATGCCTACAGTCAATTTCCTCCAGTACATTGGGCATGCCATGCATGGCACAGAATGCCACTTTTATGGCATTTTGTTTTTATTGAAGCAATATAGCGCTGTGGTTTAAAGCACTGAGCTGCAAACTTGGAGACCTGGGTTTGAATCCCACAGCCCCCACTTCCATACTGTGTGACCCTGAGCAAGTCACTTACCTTCCTTGTGCTCCCAGGTCACACCTGGAAACATGCTTTGGCTTAGTGTGCTACTCCTGGTTAAACAATTTCCCCTTTCCTTATCCCTTCTGTGGACCATATGCCAGCCTCAGCTGTGCGGAATGTTACGTGTTCATGCACATACAGCAGCAGCAGGGTGTTTGTTACCTGCACCACTGCCCTGGACGTGGATGACTGGCTGACATCCACGATATCCACCGCCACCCCCCAGAAGGAGCCACTGGCATAGTAGGGGACAGCACTGAGCACCTTTGTCTGCATGGACATCGCACAGCACTGACGGGTGCATTTTGCCACAGTGGTCTGGACAAGGTCACACAGCTGTGCAATGGTATCACAGTCAAAATGGAATCCTTCAAGGCACTGTGTGTCCCGCAGAGCATAGGCATCCAGATGCAGCCTGAATACATGTAGCTGTGGCCCCGGCCACTCCTGCTGCTCACGAGCCACCTCAGTATCCAGCAGTAGGGCATTCATTAAAATACCCAGAAACATCCGGAGTCACCTGGCAGTCTGCCCAATGGCAAGGGCACCAGCGATGACACTGCTAGATATGGTGCACAGACATCCACCATGGACACTTTCTCCTTTAAGCGTGTGTGTGAAAACTGCACCTGCGGGGTGATGCAATGTACACAGGTGTCCCTGGGCCACATCTGTGTCATACATGCAGCTCAAAAGCAGCAGCACATGAGCCCACCTACAGTATGTCTGTGCACCATGGGTTGGCAGGGTTGGGGCATACCCCAAGAAGCTTTGGCATATGTCCAAGAGGACATACTTGGACAACACGGAAGGGGGCAATTTGACTTTGTAGGAGCTGGAGGAGCCGGGTAAGGTACGTATGTTACAGGTAAGGTATGTATGGCACTGCATTACATGTGTTGTGTGTGCTGTAATGGAGCTCAGTGTGCTGTTTACGTTTCCCATGGGACTTCAGGGTCCGTCCGGATAAATTGGTCCTCATCTGCAATGAGCAGCTGGATGGGGCATTGGTGGTGGTGGTGGGGGCATGGTGGGAATGCTGACCCCCTGCAGACACCTCATTTCATCTTGTGGAGGGTGAGCAGTGAGAACAGTATTACAAGGGTGATGTCAGAGAACTGTGGAGGGTGGCCAAGCCTTCAAAGGTAAGTGCTGTGGACAGTAGGGTACCTGTTTGTGGCACTTGCATGTTTAGGGCCCTGCATGTGGAGCCTGCTTATGGCTGTCCGCCCTCTGTTCTTGTCATTGCAGGGCTACAGTGGCCCTTTGAGGAGGCTGGCACTTGTTGCGTGAGGCTACTCACACTCCACAGCACGGGGGTCCAGTAAGGATTCCATGGAGGAAGGCTGAGTGCAGCATGCCCGACCCCATGTCCTCAGCTTCTGTGCATTTCTTCTACACTCTCCTTGGCAGTGCTGAATATGTCTATGCAGATCTATGTTGAGTTCTAGTGTTCCATGAACACTGCATGTCTATTTGTTCACCTTGTCGGTGGACGGTATTTTGCATTAGGCATTTGTTGGCATGTATATTTATGTGGTTTTACAGTGACATGTGCTGTACATATCTCCTGTGTTTGGGTCATTCTTCTGGACGGTGCTGTTCTGCTACTTTCCAGTTGGGGGGGGCTGGTTCACATGGTGGCACTGTGGGCTTCGGGGGTGTGTGGCCCATATATGTGGGGAGGTCTCTGTTCATTGTTGGGGGCTGGGGGCTATGTGAGGGGTCCCTGGCATTCCCACCATCACCCTGTTATATTCAGTTGTCTGGCTGTGTGCCACTGTGCCAGGCAACAGTGGGAAGTGGCATGACTGATGCATAGCTGGTTTCTGACCTCCAGTACACAAAGGATCTGTCACAGTGTTGTTCTGGCACAGCCTGTACCCAGGGCACCTATAACCCACGTGGTGCATCCTGTAGACATGGCGAGCCAGTGGTTTATGGAAGCCCTACACATGGTGTAGGGCTGCATGTGCCACGTCACATGCTGGACTACCATATTTCCCATAGTGCATGTGAGGGTGGCACACACGCTGTTATGCGGACCTGCCCCACCACCTATACTTAGCACTGCCACAGCACAGCTCCATGCAGGATGCCTACACAGGCATCTGCGTATGGTACATGCATGCCACACAATCTTGTCATGCATGTGTGTGGCATGTATATCCTTACACAAATGTATCGTGTACTATCACACACTGTGGATCGCTCCTGCATAGGACCCTTTGAGAGGATTCAGAATCAGCACCACCAAGCTGACTAATGGCTCACAAACTAAGAGCTATGATAGGATTTGTGTATACTTAACCCTTGCTGCACCATGGACTGATATATCAGTCCAGAATTCCAATACATTCTAATTCTGGCACCAACCCAAGGGTTAAATTAGTGAGCCTAGAAAAGAAACAATGGTGACAGGACATGCTCATGGCTCTCCAGATACTAAAAGGTTAGACAAGGGTATAGGGACACCTCAATGCTGGGGAAGTTAATGGTGTCACTGCTAAAGGAAAGGACTGTGATATTTTTTGAATCCAATGGAGCACAGGATCTGAGGCAGCATGGATTCACAACAGGAAAGTCTTGTCAAACAAATCTGATAGATTTCTTTGTCTGGGTGACCAAGGAGGTAGATCGGGGAGGGGCAGTGGATGTTGCCTGCCTAGAATTCAACAAGGCCTTCAATACCATCCCACATAGGAGGTTGGTAAATAAGTTGGGGAGCCTGGGAGTGCGTCCTAAGGTGGTACACTAGATCACAAACTGGTTGAGTGACAGTACACACAGGGTGGTTGTCAGTGGCATTCAATCCAAGGAGAGGGGGTGACAGGCAGGGTGCCACAGGAATCCATGCTGGGGTCAGTCCTCTTTAATGTCTTCATAAGCAACATTGCAAAAGGCCTGGAGGAGAAAGTATGCTTCTTTGTAGATGACACTAAGATCTGCAACAGGTTCAACACTGTGGGGGTAGAAAAATGGCAAAGGACCTAAACATTCTTGAGCTGTGGTTGGCAGAATAGCTAAGATTCAATGCAAAGAAGTGCAAAATCATGCATTTGGGGCACAGAAATCCAAGGAGTAATACAAGATGGGGGTAGCAAGGGGGAGAGGCATAGTTGCATTTGGGTGGAGGCCATGCCAGGAATGACAGCGGAAAGGGTGGGACAGTCTGTTCTGAAATATGCTAGAAGGGGTAGGGACAAGCCTCATTTAATTATACATCTTGGGACAAATGACCTGGCTGACAAAACAGTAGATACAGTCCAGAGGAGGTTTGAGGAACTAGCACAATTATGTGAGGGGGCAGAAAGATCAGTAACTTTTTCAGAGATACTTCCCATGCCAAAGGCAAGCACAACAAGAAAGCTGAGAATAGAGGATTTGAACGGATGGCTAAGAACCTGGTGTCATGCTAAAGGGTATGGGCTGTTGGGGGGTGGGGAGGACCTGGGAGGACAGTAGTCTCTATGCCAAGGACAGACTACACTTGAGTGAGGAGGAAAGAAAGTGTTGAAACAGAGGATGGAGGAGTACATAGAGGAAGTTGGGAATTTAAACTAGGAGTGGGGGTGGCAGTTGGGAAGAGATATGCAGAGACCACAGGTTGGGAAACCATATGAGCTTACCCCCATAACAGTGACAAAGGACAAATGGCAAGTACTGTTGGTGATGCTAGGAAAGGAGGGCAGGATGGGGAAGGGTGGAAGGTGGTTCCTAATGCTAGGAGCCTTGGGAGGAAAACTGCAGAGTTACAGGTTCTCATGGCAGAGGAGAGTGGACATTGCAGTCATCATGGAAACATGGGCCACCCAATATAATGACTGGGACCTGTCTGTACCAGGGTACAGGTTATTCGAGGGACAGGATGATTGGGAAGGGGGGTGGCACTATATGTGAAGGAAGGACTGAAGTGTGTAAGGGAAGAAGGGAAGAGGGTAATGGAATCACTTTGGATGCAAATCCAGGATTCCAAGAATAGGATTCTTAGAATGGGAGTGGTGTACAGGCCACCATCTCAGATGAAGGAGTTAGACAGGGAACTAGTGGGACAAATCAGGAGGACCTGCGAGAAGGGTAGCGTGGTGATTGTGGGGGACTTCAACATGCCAGGAGTGGACTGGAGCACCCTAACAACCAGGAACAGAAGGGAGCACGTACTGCTGGATGCCTTCCAGGACAGCTTTCTGCTGCAAATGGTCAGTGAACCAACCAGGTTAGGGAATACCCTTGACCTTGTGCTGGCAAATGGCGACTTTGTGAGAGAACTTACAGTGGAGGAACCGCTGTCAGGGAGTGACCACCACTCAGTATGGCTCACATTGGATATGGGCAAGGAAGGAGTGGAATCTGGCACAATAGTGCTGGACTTCAGGGGGCGGCGTTGGGAGGATGGGGAAGTGGTAAAGGGTACCTTGCGAATTCAACCCAGTATGGACACTAACCAGAGGTGGGAGCTCATAAGCTGGGGATAGTGGAGGCAACCAAAACCTGCTGCAAAGCCCAGAGCAAGAAGGCTAGGGCTAAGAAACCGATCTGGTTGAGCAAGGAGGTCATGGAAAAGGTAAGCAGGAAAAGAGCTGCCTTTAGGAAGTACAAGAAAACAGGGAGGGGGGAGGACAGGGAGGAGTACTTAACAGAATCGAAGGAGGTGACAAGGGCAGTAAGGGGAGCCAAAACATCTACGGAACTCATGCTGGCACAAGGCATTAGAATGGGAGAAGGACTTCTTTAAGTACATCAGGGAGAAAAGGAGCTAAGGACCGCATAGTAAGGATTAGGAAGGGAGGGGTTGGGTGGAAGCAGGTGCTATAAGGAAGCAATTAAATGAGTACTGCCAGGCATTTAATAAAGAGAATATGGGGGTGACACCCAAGGTGGGAGATATGGCAGAAGCAGGGGGAAGTGGTGACAGATGGGGAAATCATGGAGAGCAGAGTTCGAGAGGGTTTGGAAGGCACTGAGGGTGGACAAGGCGCCGGGCCCAGATGGCATCCCACCCCAGGGTACTAAAGAGCTGGCAGAGGTCCTTGCAGGACCTTTGGCAGACCTGTTTAATGCCTCACTACATTCGGGGTGTGTACCTCAGGACTGGAGGATGGCTCATGTGGTGCCCCTCACAAGAGTGGCCCCAGAATGAACCGAGAAACTACAGACCAGTGAGCCTCACATCCATCGTGGGTAAGCTAATGGAGACTATCCTGAAGAGAGGCTGGTGACCCTCCTAGAGGCCAAAGGACTACAGGACAGCAGACAGCATGGCTTTCATCGTGGCAGATCCTGCCAAACCAACCTGGTCGAAGTTCTATGACTGGGTAACTAGGCAACTGGACAGGGCCATGCAGTGGATGTCCTGTATCTGATCTTCAGTAAGGCATTCGACTCAGTGCCATGGAAGGCTGGAAAGGAAGTTAGTAGGCACAGGGGCGGATGCAAAGCTGGTGAGATGGGTAGGAAACTGGCTGCAGGGAAGGCAACAGAGGGTGGTGGTGGGTGGGGAGCTCTCACACCCAAGGGCAGTGACGAGCGGTGTTCCACAGGGTTCGGTGTTGGGACCAGTGTTGTTTGGGATATTCATTGCAGACATATCATGGGACATCAAGAGCAAGATCAGTCTATTTGCTGATGATACCAAGGTAGGCACGGTGGTGGATGACCTAGGGGGATGGCAGGGGTTGCAGGATGATCTGGTAAAGCTTGAAACCTGGTCAGACACCTGGCAATTGGGCTTTAATGCCAAAAAGTGCAAGGTGCTGCATTTGGGGATGAAGAACCCAAGGAGGAGTTACCAGCTAGGGGGAGTGCATCTAGCCCAGACAGAGGAGGAGAAGGATCTGGGTGTGCTCATTACAGGGTCAATGAACAACTCGCACAATGTAGGAAGGCAGCTGCAAAGGCCAACAAAATGCTGGGTTGTATTGCGAAGGGGTATATCCTCGAGGAGGGAGGAGGTGATTCTGCCACTATCGAGGTCATGGTTAGACCACACCTGGAGTACTGCGGCAGTACCTGCGTCTCGTATCTGAAGAGGGACATTAAGTTACTGGAGGGGGTGCAGCACAGAGTGACAAAGATGATCAAGGGGCTGGGGGACTTATCATATGAGAGGAGGTTGAAGGAGTTGAACATGTACTCACTGGAGGAGAGGAGACACAGGGGTGACATGATTGAAACCTTTAAATACATGAAAGGAATAAACAAGACGAGTACAGAGGGGCTGCTCAAAGTAAGGGAGGGAAGGGACACTAGGGGCCATAATATGAGACTGGAGTGAGGAAGGTTCAGGAGGGAGATGAGGAGACACTTTTTTACAGAGAGGGTGGTGGCTGGGTGGAATGCATTACCTGCTGAAGTGGTATATAGTAGAACAGTGGACTGCTTCAAATGAGGATGGGACAGGACAAGGGGGAGGGTTAATGAAGGGGAAGGGTGGAAGGGAGGGGCAGCTGCAGAGTAAGGGGTGCTAGCTGCACATTCGAGCAGACTTGATAGACCTCTAGGCCTTTATCTGCTGGCAAATTTCATATGTTTGTAAGAGGTATTGATGGTCACCAGTCAAGAAAAGGACCTAAAGGTAATCATATCTGATTTCCTAAAGGTAACCAAACAATGTGAAAAGTCTGTGGGGAGAGCCAGTCGGATGCTAGGTTGAAAAGGGAGAGATCACCAGCAGAAAAAAGGAGGCGGTTATGTCACTGTACAGATCACTAGTGAGACCTCATCTGGAGTACTGTGTCCAGTTCTGGAGGCAACATCTCTGGAAGGACATAGACAAAATAGAGGCAGGTCAGAGAAAGGTAAAAAAAAATGGTGCAAGGACTCAACTGTACCAAAAGTCCTATGAGGAAAGACTAGAGGACCTCAATATGTATTCCATGGAGAAGAGGAGAGAGAAGGGAGATATGAGAGAGACATCCAAGTATCTCAGGGATATAAACAAGGTACAGGAGAGTAGCATATTTCAGAAAAGAAGGTGTACAAGAACAAAGGGGCATGATGTGAGGCTAGAGGGGGTTAGGTTCAGGGGAATGTGAGAAAGTATTTTTTTCACAGAAGGAATAGTGGATGCTTGGAACAGCATTCCTGTGGAGTTTGTGGTGGCAAAAATAGTAGGGGAATTCAAGAATGTATGGGGTAGACATGACTACTCTTGCAATAGGGAAGACAGAGCAAGCCACAGATGAACTAGGGTCAGCAGCATTGCATTGGGTAGAGAAAAGGGGGCAGACTAGGTGGGCCACACAGTCCTTATCTGCCATCACTTTCTATGTTTCTATGAGTACACACAGGTGTTTGTGCTGGTGAATAAAAGCAGAACAAGATGGAACACCCTTAAACTGAGTGTGGAGGGAGAAGTAGAATAAGGGGAATTATTAGAAAGCATTACTTCGCTCACAAAGTGATTAACATGTAGCACAGCTGACTCAGTAAAGCTGCTGAAGCTTGCACGGTTCTGGCTTTTGAATCAGGGCCAGACATATTCCTTAGGGAGCATGGCATGGGTGGTTACAAAGCATCAGAAGGGTCCATGCTCAGATTTGGTATAGTCGCTGCTGTGTAGCATGAGGGGTGGCAAACATGCTCCTTAAGTCTCTTCTGTCATCACGTATAGAATAATGTAAGGCAACCATATACAATGAGGCTGTTCCCATAGAGGATCTGAAATAACAATATAGGGACCTCAACAGAAAATCTCTGAAGGTCCATGATGTTACATCAGACTCAAGATGAAAGCACATGCTGAGTTGTGTGTGGCTGCCTGTATTTTACTTTATTTAGCAACTAAGTAAAAAACTTGCCATTTCCTTGTTTATGAGAGAAAAAAAAACCTTCCCAGCATCCAGTTGCTTACTGCCCATCCAGAGTTGCACTTTTAACTTGCAGATGTTTGTAAATTTAGCTTCTCTCACATTGCAAAAGAGTTTAATGCCAGGTGACAGTCCTGCAATATTAAGCCCTTCCATGTTAACAATGCTGATTAAAGTGGAAGCACTTATATAAGGATCAGTACCCCGTGCTGAACTGTTTAAGGATCAAAATTAAATTGTAAGATGGTTACAAATTAAACGGTGCAAATCTAGGCACTGGCTGGTTAGTAAGCAGCTGGGTGTGGAGTGAATGAGGAATTTACAATTGTATGACCTTTAAACTGTGTGGAACAACTGTTTAGAATATGCAGACCAACACTTTGAAATGCACACAACAGTGCGGAATGTGCACAATGAGAATTCTGAGTAGGCTGATTTCTGTATTGAACAGTGGCTAAACATATACTAATATACTATGTTATTGCATCAATATATTACTATGAACTGAGATACGCGACTTTGACGTCTTTTAAAGTCCCTTCTCTCTGGCCATGCCCACCATGAAAAAACAAAGTTTCTTTGTATGCACTATGCCATTTACTACAGAATACATGCTAGCACATAATACATCCATGGTATGAAACTTCTTTGTACAGTTAGTGAGTAACTGCAATGGAAAAGATTTAGAAAAATTGGTAGCTGCTACAGTATTTTATGACACAAGTCATTAAGTATAAAACTAGTAAAAAAATCTGATAAAAAATGTCAGCATGAATTAAAAATACACTAAACAGAGAATAATGCATGGGCAACCATGCACAAGTCTGTGTTTCCATTAAGGGGTTCCGTTGACATTATAGGCACCTCAAGAGTAAAGCTCAAGAGGTCCCAGATTTCATTCAAGTCTCAAGATGGAAAAAAACTGTATTATTTATTTATTTATTTAAGAATCAGTTTACAACCTTTGAGCCAGAGGTTCGTTTCCAAAGGTACTTCGTCACATAAAGACATACATTGTGTTTTGGTTACATAGCAAAGATTTGCAAAACAATAGGCGTTCAACAGAGGCGCCACGTCACATTGTGGACAGACAAATACAAATTGGGTACAGGGTACATGTAATTGATAACAGGTGTTCCACAAGTGGGTATCAAGTGAGCATTCTGGTAGGTAAACACTGAAACAGCTGGCACTGGCCAGGTTAAACATAACACGGTATACAGGGAAGTGGTGGAGGGATGGTTAGGGGAGCTGCCCGGGGGCATTGTCAAGAGAAGCAGAGGTGGAGGCTATGTTCAGAGACAGGAGCAGTTACGAGTAAAGGAAGATGTGGTTCAAGTGTGGTTTTGAACTTGGAGATGGTGATGGCATTGGTGATGGTGGCAGGGAGAGAGTTAAACCAGGTTGGGGCTCTATAGCAGAAGGACCTCTGGCCACGGCTGGTTCTAGATCTGGGGACCTTTAGAGGTGGTCTTGTGGGAAGACCGTGTTGCAACAGTGGGGAGGCTCTGGTGGATGGATGCCGTTACCCCAGGGGGAGAGCCAGTAGGGGTTTTTGGTGAGGAGACAGGTTTGGTATTGGAGCCGTTCATCCAGGGTAAGCAGGTTAGCATCGACATACAAGCTGACAGGTGTGTGTGAGCCTGGGGCACCAGTAATCAATCTGCACGCTTTATTCAGGTTAGGTGAATTTTGTTGAGTGCAGTGGTGTCGGCAGCACCATATACTGGTAGACCATAGTCTACAAGGGACAGCACGGATGATGTAACAGCTAGCCGGAGAGCATTTGGGGGAAGGCAGGTTTTATGGTGGAATAGGATGCCAAGCTGTGTGTTGGTGGCGGATGTTAGGGCGTCGATGTGGTTGTGAAATGTGAGGGCTGAATCGAAGGTAACCCCAAGGTATTTGTAGGAGCAGACTTGTTCCAGTGGCTGGTTGGTACGTCGGAAGGATATAGAGTGGGTGGTTGCTAGCTTTGTTTTGGGGGTGGGAAAAGAGCATAGTTTTGGTTTTCTTAAGATTGATGACGAGTCTGCACTCCTTAAACCAAGCCTGGCACTGTTGAAAGACTGCTGTAGGGAGTCCTGTAGAGATGGGATTGAGTTGGGTGGCAAAAGGACAGCGTCGTCTGCATACAGCAGAATTTTGCCAGGGCATGCACTGGGCAGGGTGTTCAGATACAGCGAGAAGAGAAGGGGGCCCAGGATGGAGCCTTGGGGGACCCCAGAGAGAATGGGATGGGTATCGGAGAGTGTGCTATTAATTTTGACACACTGAGATTGGGTGTCAAGATAGCTAGCACACCATGCCAGGGGGCCAGCCGAGAGACCAGTGTGGCAGAGTGCATTCAGCAGAAGTGGATGGGAGACAGTGTCGAAAGCCTTTGAGAGGTCAATGAACACTGCACCAGCTAGGGAGCTGGTATCCAAGGAGGAGTGTAGAAAGTTGGAGAATTCAATAAGGGCAGTGCTGGTACTGTGACCCGCACGGAAGCCATGTTGCTCTGGGCATAAAATGTTATGCTTAGCCAGATAATCAGTGATTTGAATGGCCACCACTTTCTCCAGGGCTTTAGAGAGGGGAGGGAGGATGGAGATTGGCCGGTAGTTGTTGGCTGATGACCTGTCGCCTCCTTTATGAATAGGTTGAATAGGTGTGATAATGGCTGTTTTCCAGGCTATGGGGAATTGTCCCAGGCAGAGTGACTGGTTAATTAGGCTTGTGAGTGGTGCAAGGACTTCATCTAGCACCAGCCTGAGGATGCTAGGGTCCAGTGAGTCACTGCTGGGATTGTTGCCATTGAGAGCTTTGATTAGGATGGGTCTGGCTTCCCGGGTGGAAATCTTTTGCAGGAGGAAGCTGGGGTGCTGGAGGACAGGGGGAGGTTGGCTGGGGAGGTCAAAGAAATTACTAGGAGGACTGAGCTAAGGTCAGTGAAAGTGGTGTTGAACCAGTTAGCTATGGTGGCAGGCTCGGTGGAGGTGGTGCCATTTCTGGTGAGCTGGATGGGGCAGGGGAGCAAGCTTTACCATTGAGTTGCTTAATATTATCCCAGAAGGTCCGGGCTGAGCCCAGGAGGAGGTAAGGAGGCCTGGTAATGGTCTGCCTTGGCATTCCTGATGGCCCATGAGCACTTATTCTGGGCTGCATTGTATGCTTGCTATCAGACAGACGACCTGTTTCAGTGGCAAGGTGCCAGAGGTTATCGGTTTCTGAAGTAATTGTAGGAGGGCTAGGCTAACCAGGGTGCGTTCAGTTTTTTGGACCGATTTTGGTTAAGGGTGCAAGAGATCACAGGCCATGTTGAAGGTGTGAGTGAAGAAGGTGAGGGCAGTGTCAATGTTGATTGCCTGCTGAATGGGGAACCAGTCTATCTGGGTGAGAGTGCTTTAGTTTCTTCAGCCCACCAGGCGGAGGCGCCTGGGAGGGTGGTCTGGGCTTTGGGTTTGGGATTGGGGCTACCCAGTGGAATAGGATAAGGGAGTGGTCACCAGGGAGTCTGGGAGGACCTGGATGTTTTGGATTTTGTGGGGTCGGTTAGTTATAATAACATCAGAGGGTGCTGGTACCACTCTTAGGGTTAAGTCTCGTGGGCTGGGTGACGAGTTGTGCAGATCTTGGGCGGCAAATGAGTCTCTGGTGGTGGATGAGGAGCTGCTGAGCCAATTTACATTAAGGTCCCCACTAGGATTTGTTCTGCCTTATGGTGGAGGGTGGCCAGGTAGTCCGTTAAAGATACCAGTGCTGGGTGCTGGTTCTTTGGGGAATGTAGGCTGTGGTGAGATAGAGGGCTCCTGAGGGTCTGGGGTGAGTCTGAGGGTAAGGGCCTGGGCCCATTTATGAGGCAGGGGTGGGGGCATGTCCAGGTATTGTGTCCCTGGTGTAGATTGCACAGCCTCCCCTCGCTTGTTTACTCTCCTCCCGGTATAAGGTATAGCCTGGGAGGGAGACAAATGAGTCAGGAGTTGATTTGGACAGCCAGGTTTCAACCAGGGCTATGATGTCTGGTTGGTGAGCCAAGGCCCAGCACTGTAGGGCGTCAAATTTCTTCTGCAGGCTGCATATGTTTATGGAGGCTACTTGAAGACCAGTGGGCTGAGTGGGTGGATGGGAAGGGGCAGGGCCTGGGTTGGGATGTATGTTCCCTGTTAGGAGTAGAAGGAGGAGAAGTGCTCTGGTCAGAGGGGGGCAGATGGAGAGTTTACGCCGGGAGCGATAGAATGAGGAAGGGGTTAGTTGCACAAGGGGTGGGTAGGGTAGCACAGGCAGAGAAGGCCTGAGTGATCAGAAGTGCAAGGGGGCTGTGGGGGTAGGACAGGTAATGTCTGGAAGGGGGGTGAGGTGGAGAGGAGCATATGGGGTGTGCGGAGGAGGAGGGAGGGGGAGGAGCAGTGGTAAAGGAGGAGGGGAGGACAGGAGGGTAGGTAGGAACACTGGAGTAGTGAGGCTGAGGGTTCATAGGGACAGTAGGTTGTGCATAGTTGCCCGTGTGTTATTTGGGATAGTATATAGTTTGAAAGAAAAAAAAATCTATTTTTTTTCTTCCCAAGAAATTGTGGGTTTAACTTTTTATTATAAAACCCCCACAAAGCCTTCATTATTAAACACACACACACACACACACACACACACACACACATATATGCACACCCTTACCCAGCTACTCAAAACCTACAAAGAGGAGAGTAGGTTTACATAGATACATAGATACATAGACAGTGTCCGCAGATAAGGGCCTATGGCCCACCCAGTCTGCCCATTTGAACTTGTAAATTCAGTTTGTTTTCCTAGAAGTCTGTTGCCCTTACCCTGACCTCCAGAATTCCCTTTATGTCTATCCCATGCATTCTTAAATCCTGTGCTTGTCTCAGCCCCCACCACTTCCTCTGGCAGGGTGTTCCACTTATCCACCACCTGCTCTGTGAAGAAATTCTTCCTCATGTTTCCTCTGAATCGTCCTCCTCCAACTTCATCCCATGCCCTCTAGTCCTGGAACATCTTTTTCGCTTAAAAATAGTGTATTCCTGCACCCTGTTCCTCCCTGTGAGATACTTGTATGTCTCTATCATATCCTCTCTCCTCCCTCTCCTCCAGGGAGTACATGTTCAGTTCCTTCAACCTGTCTTCATAGGACTTGTGATGCAATCCATGCACCATCTTTGTTGCCCTCCTCTGAACCTTCTCTACCCTGTCTATGTCCTTACGTAGGTATGGTCTCCAGAACTGTACACTGTACTCAGGTGGGGCCTCACTAGTGTCTTGTATAGCGGAATTATGACCTCCCTTTCCTGCTGGTGATGCCCTGCCTATACATCCCAGCATCCTATTTGCTTTACCTGCTGCCTTGTCACACTGTTTCCCTGCCTTGAGGTCATCAGAGATGATAACCCAAGATCCCTTCCTTCTTGGTGCATGCTATATCCTCACCCCAACTGATATATTGTGCCAGGGTTTTTGTGCCCATATGCATTATCTTGCACTTTCTCTTACATTGAATTTCAACTGCCAAACCCTGACCATTCTTCAAGTTTCTGCAGGTCCTTCTCATTCTGTCTACACCCTCTGGTATGTCTACTCTGTTACAGAGCTTTGTGTCATCAGCGAACAGTGAAATTCTGCCTTCTAGGTCCTGTGCAATGTCACTGATGAAGATGTTGAATAGGACCGGTCCCAGCACTGATCCCTGTGGTACCCCACTGGTCACTCTTCCCTCTGTGGAGTGACAGCCATTTACCACCACCCTCTGTGTCCTGCCACCCAGCCAGTTACCTACCCACCACACTACTGTCCTGCCCACACCCATATTCCCCAGTTTGTGTAATAGTCTCCTATGTGGCACAGTGTCAAAGGCCTTGCTGAAGTCCAAATAGGCCATGTCCACTGCCCTCCCCTGATCCACCTCTCTAGTCACCCAGTCAAAAAATTCAACGAGGTTGGTTTGACATGACCTCCCCCTGGTGAAACCATGCTGCCTTGGGTCCTGTAGTCCATTGACAACCAGATGTTCCACCAATCTCTCCTTCAGTAGTGCTTCCATGATCTTCCCCACTACCGAGGTGAGGCTGACTGGTCTGTAGTTTCTGTTTTTTAGAATGATGAAAGAAGAAAATAACTTGTGTTATGAGAATGTTTGGGTGCTGTGTGTGGGAGGGTGAGTTTCCATTTTAATTAAAAAAGCTATTGCACCACAGAAGGGCATAACAGCATTCTATGAGCTATGAACTGTGGTACAACAGCTTTTCAGTTAGGATATAAATCCAAGCACAACAAAGGGTAACCATACACTATTGATTAGTCTTAGGATGTCAGAAATACAACATTTCTAAAACAAACAAAAAAAGCTAAACAATGAAACTTGCAGACTTGCAGAAAGAACTGGAAGGGGACAGGATCAGTTGTGTTCCAGGACAGTAGCTGCTGCTGTTGTTTTCACAGGGTTCTTGTGGATTTTACTTGGTATGTTAGTTATTTTCTTTCTTACTTCTAAGGGGCTAGCAGGGTATTGTTTTTGGGGATGCTGGATGTTTGTAAACTGATTTGGTGGCTGTAAGTGGGGCTCTTTTTGTGGATGTTTCACTGTGTAACAGGCTGCGCTGGTAGAGGCCTATTTCTTCTGATTTCAAACCTATTTGGTGGGATTTGCTTGGGCCTGGTTCTTTAGCTGCAGGGGCTTGGAGGGAGACACCGGCTGATACACTCTCTCTTGTCAGTGTCTGCCCAAGACCCGCCCTCCCTCCTCAAGAACCTGCAAATTTATAGGGAACACCTGCCCTGCAATTGGAGGAAAAGGCTGCTGGTGCAGCTCATGTAGTTCTAGCCACTGGGGTTGGATTTAAAGGCTGGGAGAGGAGCTTAGGAGTTGTTCATTTCCTTATAAGTTTAATGTGTTGTACTGCTCTAGTAACAGAGTTACTGGTGTACAGTGGGACTGTCTCTAAGATTAGTGGGTGACCTAATTAGGCAGTAGGTATCTTGGACTAGGGCGGAACCTGGTGGCTCACCCAAGAAACCTATTTGGAAGGATGGAACCACACATCATTAGGGCTGGCATCTTTGGGAGGGTGGTGGGGTCACAGGGTGTGGAGCAGCCATGATACTGGACTGGGCTTGGAAGTTTGGTGGTTGCAGTATGCTACCAGCTAGCACAACTAGGGAGGAGGTTGCGGGATGAGGAGAAAGCTGGGGAAAGGGGGTGGTATGGTTGGGGAAGGGGCTGAAATCTCCCACAGGGTTGCACCAAGCACTGGGGGTGGGGGTATAGGGAAAGGAGTGCAGGAGAATACTCAGGGGTCACATAGGGACCCTGGCAGAGGGGGTCCAAAAGGACACTACAAAGGAAGCAGGCAGGTAACTGGGGACCCTCACAAAGGAGGGATGGAGGGACAACATTCTCAGGGAAGTAGGCAGATGGCCAGGGCTGGACAGAAGGAAGCAGGGCGGGGAGGTGGATCAGACCTTATACTCAGTAACCGCTTCAATTCTCTTCTTCTACTCAAGGATGAGGGGGGTGATGTAGCCACGACAGAGGTGGTTAGAGACGGAAAGGGTGTGGGAGTGGGAGGCAGGAGGCAGGGGCCAGATAGCAGGAAGAACAGGGGACCTGGAATGCAGGAGAATGGGGAGCAGTGAATCAGAGCAGGAGGGCTGGGAGAAGAGGAGAAAGCGCAAGGAGAAGGACCAGTTGGGAGGAAGGTAAAGGAGAAGGACCAGAGTACAAGGAGGATTCAGTAAAGGGAGCTGAGGTTTAGGCCAGGGAGCACGACGAGCAAGGAGGAACTAAATGGAGACAGGAAGGAAGGGAGGATGAGCCAGGCTAGTTTGGCGAGATGGGGAGAAGGACCAGTTCGCGAGCAGTGAGGGGAGTTAGCAAGGAACAGAAGGATACTCAGGAGGAGGAGGAGCATAGGATTGGAGGGGAGGGTGGCCATGGTAAATAAGGAGGGGTGGCATGTGGCACCCAGATAGGGGAGGAACAAGGAGCCAGCTGGGTGGAGGGCCAGTAGAAAGGATGAGGGACATGGAAGGGGGAATGGAGGAAAAGGAGTGGTCAGAGTGCTCCTGCTGGGGTCTATGATCAGGGGTATCAAATGGGATAGGAGGAGAAGCCTGGCCAGTTAGAACAAGATGCTTCCCTGGACTAACGGTGCACAGGGCTAGCAAGGTATATCAGCTGGCAAAGGACTGTGGGGTTCCCCAGACATACTGGTCCACCTGGGTACAAATGCCATTGAGGGAAATAGCGAGCTAGAGATACAGGCAAGATTCAGGGAGCTCGCCAGGGTCTGTCATGACATAGGATGCACAGTTTCCTTCTCAGAAATCCTGTCAGTGCCAAGAGCTAGTGGGGAACACAAAAGGAAAATTAGGGAGATAAACCAGTGGCTCAGGGAGTGGTGTGAGGCCAGAGGGTATGGGTTGATGGGGAATTGGGGGAGACCTGGGAGGATAGGAGCTGTATGCTAGAGATAGACTACATCTCAATTTGAGAGGAGGAATCCTTAAGTTGAAAATAGAGGGGTTCATTGGTGAAAAGTGGGGTTTAAACTTGTGAAGGGGGTGGGATGGGAGAAAAGGCTGTCAAGGGGTGCCGATAAGGAGGACTCTGTCTCCACCCCTGGGACCAGGAGGATTGCAGGAAAAGGCCAGCTGGCAAAGTGAAGACCAGGAGAAAACAGAATCCCCATGGGAACCTGAGCAGGGAAATGGAACTATAGGGAAAGGGTGGAAGGTAGTCCTGCTAAATGCCAGGAGCTTGGGCAATAAATGCCTGAGCTCCAGGCATGTTAACTGAGGGCAGTGGATGTGGCAGCGTCACTGAGACTTGCAACACTGCAAGACATGACTGGGACCTGAACCTGGAGGGATACACTATGTTCAGGAAGGACAGGGGAGGGAAGGGAGGAGGGGTAGCAATGATAGTCAAAAACTGCATTGGCATAAGGGGAGTAGAGGAGGCGGAGGAACCGTGGAGGCACTTTGGGTCACCTTGATAACAAGGGGGGGGCAAGAGAGTAAAATAGGAGGTGTATAGACCCCCTGCCCTGGTGGAGGAGCTGGAGGACAGTCTGGTGGCAGATGTTAGGAGACACTGCAGACTGGGCAGAGGAAAGGTGGTTGTGTTAGGGGACTTAAACATGCCAGGAACAGACTGGGAGACTATGACATCCTCTGTGACCAGGGAACAGAGGTTGTTGGATGTCTTTCAAGACGCGTTCCTAACTCAGCAGGTGAGGGAACCGACCAGGGAGGCATGGGTACTGGATGTGGTCCTGGCAGACAGTGACCAGATTGGGGCCTGGAGGTAAGGGACCCATTGGCGGGAGTGACCATGCCACGGTCTGGTTCTGCCTGGAACTAGGAGGGTAGAAGGCTGCACAAAGACGGAGTAACCGACTTCAGGGGCGGATTTTAAGGAAATGGGAAGGATCCTTAAGGAGGCATTTGGATGGGATTGGGTCAGACATGGACGCTGATAGTAGGTGGGAAATCATCAGGAGAGGGTGCAGGATGCTACCACAGCACCTGTGCAAGAGTAAGACGAAAATGCGGTAGGCCCAAAACCCTGTTGGTGGACCAGGGAGGTCCAGGAGGTGGTGCGGGAAAGAAAGCAGCCTATAAAATTCAAGTGCTCAAGGAGTGAAAGGATCGGGGGAGTATGAGCTGATGGCTAGAAGGGCCACTAGGTGGTGAGGTGCCAAGGCAAGGAAGGAGCAGAACCTGGCCAGGGAAATTAGGAGGGAAAAGGAGTTCTTTAGATACATTGGGAAAGACGTAAGGTGAAGGGACAGATTAGCAGGATTAAATCAGGGGAGAGATGGGCACAAGACCCAGGGGAGCAGGCTGAGGTACTAAATGAGTACTTCACCTCCAATTTACCTGGGAAAATGGGGATGCTGCATCATACATGGAGGAGACAGATAATGAGGAGGGGGACCCTTACTGATCGTCGGCAGGTCTGGGAGGGGGATCACTGGCAGGTGGGGGAGGGCTAAGCAGGAAGAAGAGGTACCAGAAGTGGAAATCACAGCAGAGAGAGAGGAAGCCTCAGCTCCCTTAAGACGGAGAAAGCACCGGGGCTGGATAAATTACATCCTAGAGTGCTGAAGGAACTTGCAGATGTCCTGACGAAACCCCTGGCAGAGCTTTTCACCATCTCTCTGAGGACAGGGTGGGTGCCCCAAGACTGGAAGGTGGCGCATGTAGTGCCTATCCACAAGGGAGGATCAAGGGAGCTGGCAGGGAACTACAGGCCTGTCAGCCTGACATCGGTGGTGGGCAAGGTGATGGAGGGCATTGTCAAGGAGAGGCTAGGGGGGGACCTGGATAAGTCAGGGTGCCTGGACGATAGACAGCAAGGATTCATCCCAGGGAAATCGTGTCAGACAAACCTGGTGGAGTTCTATGACTGGGTGACAAGTGCCTTGGACCTGGGTAGACCAGTGGATGTCCTCTTTCTAGACTTCAGCAAGGCATTTGACTCTGTTCCTCACGTGGGCCTGTTGGATAAGCTAGAGAGATGGGGTGGGAAACCAGATGATCAGATGGATAGGCAATTGGCTCAGGACCGGACCCAGAGGGTCGTAGTTGGTGGGATAGTCTCATCCCAAGGAGGGTCATTAGTGGGGTCCCACAGGATCAGTCCTTGGGCCCCCTTCTGTTCAACGCCTACGATCTGACATAAGGACAGGAATCAGGAGTGAGATGAGTCTCTTTGCAGATGACTTGAAACTGGGGGCGGTGGTGGATGGGGAGGAGGGGAGGGTGGCCCTGCAGGGGGACCTGGAGGCTCTGGAAAGATGGTCTAGAAAGTGGAAGCTGAGGTTCAATGAGGAAATGCAAGGTACCACCTGGGGCCAGAAACCCAGGTCAAGTGTACACCTTGGGGAATACTACAAGTCTCTAATGGCTGAGAGGGACCTGGGGGTGGTGGTGGATGTCAAGATGAACAACTCTGAGACTTGTAGGAGGGCAGCAGCCAAGGCCAACAGGATGCTGGGATGCATCACTGAGGGGACTACCTCCAGAAGGAGGGAGTGATACCCTCTGTATAACTGCTTGGTGAGGCCGCACCTGGAGTACTGTGTGCAGTTTTGGAGGCCACACTTAAAGAGGGACATTAACCTCCTGGACAGGGTCCAGAGGAGGGCAACCAAAATGATTTGGGGCTTGGGGACAGGACCTATGAGGAGAGGCTCAAGAGGTAAATATACACATTGGAAGAGAGAGAAGGACCGGGGACATGATAGAGGTCTTCAGGTACATGAAGAGGGTAAATAGGGAGGAACAGTCAGGGTGCTTCAAGGAAGGAGGAAAAGGGCCACTAGAGGGCATGGGTGGAAGCTGGAGGGGAAGATTCAGGGAGAAAGGAGGAGGTGCTACTTCACTGAGAGGGTGGTGGAGCCATGGAATGCACTACCTAGGGGGCTGGTGGAGGCAGAGACAGTGGAAGGGTTCAAGAGGGGGTGGGACAGGTACAGGGGAAGGGTTCAGGAAGCAAAATCCAATGCAGCAAGAATATCCGGAACTGGAAGGGAGAAGCCAGAGAAGGCGAGGGGGACAGCAAGGTCAGCACCCAGGGTGGGGGCTGACCAAACGACCAGACACGAAAGACCATTAGGCCTATTCTGCTGGCATTTTAGTATGTTAGTATGTTAGATTAACAAACGCTGCTCCTTAAAACGTATCTAATGAAGTGAATCAGAGAAAACCTTTTTAGCTTGGTAAGCACAGTAGAAGTAGAGGGCATGCCCTACACATACGGCAGCAGTATTTTGTAGTCACCGTATAGGGTTTCTATTTTCAGCAATATTTTATTTTTATTTTTGGGGGATCTATGTGCCCATTTTTCACTTTTTAGTCTTATATTCCTGATTGAAGATACAGGATTTTGAAGTATTAAAACATTTCTTGTTGCATGTTTGTGATGAAAAAATGTAATATCTTGGTACAGCGCTGTGCTGTTTACCATCAAAAAATGAGGCAGCACCATTCTAATACAGCCACAGAATGACTCTATGTACATTCAACTGGTAAACTTGGCGGAAGAGATTTTTAAAACATTGTGAGTTGCAGCCATCTTTACTTGAATTATTAATTACACAATTAGCTATAAGTTGCTTTAAAAATACTGTATCTAAGAAAACTAAAACTACCCTGATGATGAATCTAAGGATGCTGGAAATAACGTTTTTACTAAAAAAGTATAGGATGACATTTTTTGCTGATTAACAAATACCAGTGATTTAAGTGGGGATAGCGTTAAGGGTAATGTGTGTGCTTGGTAAACTTACAGAACAAGCTCCCGAAGGAAATAGTATGCAGAAATCTGGTGAGAATCTAGACTCCTTTTAACTGGCATTGCACATAAGTTATCCGCACATTACATAAACTGCAGACCATTTTCCGCTGTTTGCAGAAAAACGTAATCTGTGGTTTATTGAAATGGTAAATTGCTGATCTGTGGTTTAAATTCTCATTTCAGAATTTCTGAATTCCACTTCCGATGGAATTCTGTGCAATAAGAATTATAGTTAAATTCTGCCAAATTACTTTCCATTGGAATTTGGAAATACCACACTGTGCTGTCATGTATGTATATATTATTTATTCATTTTCAGAATATTTTGCATCTTGACATTGGGCACTACGTAAAATAAAGTTGCCTTGCCATAAGAAAAGAACAGTACTGAATGTAGCATATAATCACTTGAGAAGGGAAGGCTCCCTGAGTTTTCCTGTTTAGTATCTAATACACAGCAGATCTCCAGGTGGCAGAAGATGAACATGATGGACCCCTGAGGTCTTTTTTTTGTCTACGATTGCCTATGTAGCTGTGTTCTGATGCCTGAAACTCTTGTTGGTGTTTATAAATTAAAAAATTGGCTGGAGAATAGGACACAGAGAGTAATAGTAAATGGAGTCCACTCTGAAGAAAGGGGGGTTACTAGTGGGGTACCGCAGGGTTCAGTATTAGGACCGGTCCTCTTCAATGTCTTTATAAGTGACATTGCAGAGGGACTGGAAGGAAAAGTATGTCTCTTTGCAGATGACACAAAGATCTGCAACGGAGCTGATGCACAAGGTGGAGTGGAAAGGATGAGAAGGGACTTGGCAAGGTTAGAGGAATGGTCAAATGTATGGCAGCTTAGATTCAATGCTAAGAAGTGCAAGGTAATGCACCTGGGAAACAAAAACCCAGGGGAAGAGTACACAATGGGGGGGTGAGGTACTAACAACAACAAAAATGGAAAGGGACCTGGGGGTAGTCATATCAGATGACCTAAAGGTGGGCAAGCAATGTGAGAGGGCAGCAAGGAGGGCTGGGGGATGCTGGGATGCATAGGAGAGGCATCACCAGTAGAAAACAGGAAGTTATTATCCCTCTGTACAGACAGCTGGTCAGACCCCATCTGAGTACTGCTGCAGTTCTGGGAGACCCAGTCTTTGCAAAGACATAGACAGGATGGAAGCTGTCCAGAGGAGGGCAACTAAAATGGTGCAGGGTCTGCACCGAAGACATATGAAGAGAGACTTAAGGAGCTTAGTATGTATAGCCTCGAGGAAAGGAGGGAGAGGGGGACATGATAGAAATTTTCAAGTACCTCAAGGAAATCAACAAGATCAAGAGGTAGCATCTCAAAAAAAGAGGTGTGCAAGACAAGGGGGCACAATTTGAAGATAGAGGGGCAGCTCAGAGGTAATTTAAGGAAGTATTTTTTCACAGAGAGGGTTGTGGATGCATGGAACGGCTTTCCGGAGGAGGTTGTGGAGTCAAAAACAGTGGTGGAATTCAAGCATGCATGGGACAGTCATAAGGCAATTCTAGGGGGTGGGGGTAGGAAGAAGTAGGCTGCTGGTTAACTAGGATCTGCAGCTTATCCAGTAGGCAGGAAAATGGGCAGACTGGGTGGGTCAAGCGGTCCTTATTTGCAGTCAAATTCTATGTTTCTATGTTTCTATGTTACATGAGAGGCCAAGGTTTAAAGGGACATTGAATCTACAAAAGATGGTTCCTCTGGGACAAGATTGAAAATGATTGGTGGGGCAGTGTGTGGGAAAGATTGTACTGTAGTTACCCACGCTGCAGCTGTAATGTTGATTAGTAGAGCACTTTGGGGTATAGTGCTGCCTGTCCAGCACCTTTTATGAGCACTACATGCACTACAAAAGTAAGAAAAATGCTGAAAGAAAAAAGGAAAAGATACATTTATGGATACATACCTGCTCTACTGCTGTAACAGTCTGCTGGGATCCTCTTGATAAAATAGGTGACTAATCCAATTAAGCCTTTCCTGGTGTGTGAAATCCTAAATATATAAAGATGGGTTGGAAAAATGCTGCAATGTTACTGGCTGTTGGTGCTCAAATGGAATGTGTTTAGTAAGGGATAACATGTCACAGGGTGTGTGGTAATAAGGGAATAATGCACACCTTGGGTAGTTGTCAGGCACAAGGCAGAGCCAAGTCCAATAACATGATGCCACCTGAGAATAACCACCTGAGAAGTGCATTATTGCCTTATGGCTATACCTCAGAGTGTGTTATTCTGCTTATAAAATGAACTTTTATCTGATAAAGTAATATGTATAATATAGTTCAGGGGAGGTGTGTAGTTGTGTGAGAATAAACAACAGTAATGTGATGTGTTTCAACCAATGAGGTTACAGTATTTTCATGGCCCATTTTATATATACAGTAATGCATGGGGTGGTATATTTAATGAGTTTTTACACACACCCTGAGGTGTTGGATGCTACATAAACTCTGAGAGCAAAGCTCAGGGTTTTATTTTAGCATCCAACACCGAGGGTGTGTAAAACCCGCTAAACACATCATTTCATGTTTTATTTTATTTAATTGCTGGAGCATTTTCTTGGTATCACAATTATATAAAATAAAACAGTCATTGCCATGGTTCAGCTGCTGGATTGACCTGCTGTCTGCAGCCTGTAGACCAAGCTGCTGTCGAAACCTTTTTTTTTTTTTTTTTAAGTTTTACCAGTGCATGGTTCTCCTGAAAAAGCAGCATTTACCATGGACTGGTGAAGTAAACTGTTGATGTTTATTTTAAAAATAAAATTAAACTTGCCATATTGCTGAGTGGAGTGAGCTTTCCTATGCTGAGTAGGGCGGGAGCAGTGGCAGCCGCATGCGTGGAGTGAGGGAAACTCGCAGGTTATAACGGCAAATTATAACCGTGTTTCCCCTATGGGAGCAAAGGCTTCCCAGTTATTATAAATAGAATAAAGTATGGGTTGGTGTGTGTAACAAGAAGTTTACACACACCTAAGGGGTTAGATGGTACATAAACCCTGAGAGCAAAGCTCGAGAGGTTTGTGCAAAGCATCTCACCCTGATGGTGTGTGTGTAAACTTCGACTTTACACACAACACCCCATATTTTATTTTATTTTTTTCATTTATTAAACTCTAGGATTACAAATACCTTTGAGCAGGAACTGCTCATTTACAAAGGTTCCACGTCAAAGGATGTAGGGTAACATACATACAAAGGTAAACAGTCACATTCCTAACACACATAGATGACTAAACATTATATATACAGTCAATAGTGGAGAGAGACAACATAAGCCAGCACGAAACAGTTTTCAGGATGAACTGTATATGGGATAGGAGGGAGTCAGCAGGCTAAAGGGCCATTGTTGGAGGGTAGTGGTGGATGGCTAAAGTGTGGTGTGGGTGGGCTGGAGGTACCATGAAAAAAGTGCCAGCTGAGAGGGGAGGGGTAGGTGGGTGGGGAGTAATGGGTGAGAGGGGGGGAGGCTGGTGCAAATAGAGTGAGGCAGTACGGCCAGTTACAGACCACCAATGACTAGGGTAAAAGGAGATGACCGTTGTTTAGGAGAGGCAGTCACATTATGTGGAAGAGGCGAGGGATAGTCGTAGTTGCCTTTTAAAGGGACCTAGCGTCACAGCTGCAAGTGTTTCTTTGTTAAGGGTATTGCACCACTGAGGAGCCCTGTGCGTGAATGACCTCTGACCCATAGTGGTCCGGCATCTGGGGACCTGGAAGGTCTGTTGTTGAGCACTCCATGTAAGCTGGGTGCTGCTGTAGGCAGTAAGGAGTTTTGCCACTCCTGATGGCATGATCTCGAGAAGAACTTTTTTTGTGAGCAGACAGGTCTGGTTTTCCATTCTACTAAGGACTGGTAGCCATCCGGCCTGGGCATAGAGGTCACAGGTGTGCGTTAGGTGGGTGGCACCCATTAGGAGCCTACAGGCCTTGTTGAGTGTCACAGATATCCTCCGGAGAGCAGTAGGGGAGGCAGTGCAGCAGATGACTGGACCGTAGTCGATGATGGAGGTGACAGAGCTATAGATGGCTAGCCTAAGGGCTTCAGGGTTCATGCAGTTCTTGTGCTTTTGGAGCAGGCCAATCTGTATATTGGCGGCCTTTGCTACATTATCAATGTGCTGCGAGTAAGAAAGTGAACTGTTCAGGGTGATGCCGAGGTATTTAAACTCAGGAACATGTTCAAGTGAAGCCCCCACATGGTTCTTGATGGTGAGGGACAGAGGTTTGTACTGGCTCCTTGAGTTGTAGAATGTCATGACCTTGGTTTTGCTATAGTTCAGTACAAGTTTGTGTGAGCTAAACCATTCTTCAATGTGCCTGACGTCACATTGCAGTTGACTCTCAAGTTGACAAGTATCTTGGTTACTAGTAAACAGTACTGCATCATCCGCATAAAGTAATATTCTCTGTTGGCAGATGCTAGGGAGACCATTAAGAAAGAGAGAAAAGAGTAATGGTCCCAGTATTGACCTCTGAGGGACACCTGAGAGGACTGTTTCTTCTTCAGAGGTGACTCCAGCAATCCTGACATGTTGACCCTTTCCCCTAGGTAGCTAGCAAACCAGAGCAGTGCATCATTGGAGAGCCCGAGAGCAGTCAGTTGCTCGAGTAGGAGTGGGTGGTTAACAGTGTCAAAGGCCTTCATTAGATCAATGAATACTGCCCCCCACATGTTCCTTGGTCGAGGGTGTCATGGAGGAAACCGGTAAATTCTAACAGTACCGTGGTGGTACTATGCCCTTTTCGGAAGCCATGCTGTTCTGGGCATTGGATTTCATATTTGTCCAGAACTTGTTAGCTGGTCTGAAACCACCGTTCCAGAGCCTCAGATATGTGGGGGGTGGGGTGAGATGGGTCTGTAGTTGGTGTGCAGTGACTTGTCTCTGCTTTTGTGTACAGGCGTGATAGTTGCCTGTTTCTAGAGTGATGGGAATTGACCCAGTCTTAAAGAGAGGTTGAAGATCTTTGTCAGGAGTTCAAGGATCTCATCCAGGACTAATGTAAGCAACTTCAGGTCAAGGGAGTCACCACTGTAGCTAGTTTTGCCGAAGGCCTATAATTGCTGGGTCTTCCCTTTTTGGCCATAGCAATTATATAAAGTAGCAGCCATTCCTGTTGCTGTGCTCCAGTTCAGTTTTTGGCTGGTGAGTCAGTTGACGGATTTTCTTTTCTCAGCTTTTACATTTTGTTAAAAAATGTTTTTGCTAGCCCATATTTGGACAAAATATCACTTTTTTGTTTTTAAAGTGACTTACTGCCATGTTTCTCTGGTGGCTGGGTTGTGGGGAGAAGGAGGCGACAAACCAGGAAGGGAGCCACTGCAGCAGGCACATTCACAGAGCGAGGGGACTGTGCGCATGCTTGCCATTATAAATGCTCCCGTGTAATGGCAAATCATGGCATGGTCTCCCTCTGGTAAAAAGAGGAGACCCATTAATTATAATGTCATTACATGCAACACTTTGGCTGTGCTTTCAACAGTCAAACAAGTTACATCATTGAATCCCTACAGCTCATACTAGGACCAGCTAAAACAGTTCCATTTTCAGCTGTAAAATATGTTGTATTTTTCCTTTATTTCTGTGAATCATTTTATAAGCATACCGACATGTTCAAAGGTTTGTAGTGTGTTCTGCAATAACCCATGCCTGAGGTGATTGTATGCACTCAGTTCTACCTCTAAATCTTTTGTCACTAAAATGTGGGACACTGTCACTCAAAATGTGGGACAGTGTGGGACACTGGCTCTCATGACGTGGGACATATCAAACACATGGATGCAAGCTCAAAACACTGAGGAAATCATTCTCTTTATTTGTGCAAAGTTTAATTTTGATTTAACATCTTAGAATATTAAGAATTTCTTTTGAGTTTACAGCAGCTTCTTTATCAGGGAAGCACCTTTTCCATGTGGGATAGATGTGGGACAGAGCAATTTTCAGAGGTAAAATAAGTGATGTCCATTGCAATGAGGGACAGTTGAGAGGTATGCACTCAGCAATGTGCCATGCCTCACAACCAACTGCAGACATGGTTTATTAACCTAAGACCGAGACCTGCTACATGTTGTTGCTGACATATTCACCTGATGATCATCACCAAATTTATATTAGCAGCAACAGGACATCTTGCAAGGCAAACGTGAAGGAAGACATCAAGCCAACAGAACCCATGGTCTGTTCGGTAGCATGACTCCCCCTTTCCCCACCATTTAATGTCTGCTGTTAGTGGGTCAGGTCTGGCAAGGTGTTTAGGCACAGGCGGGGATTACATCATTTCCAAGAAGTTGATTACCTTACACTTAGAAACATAGAAACATAGATAATGATGGCAGGAAAAGCTCACAGGTCCATCCAGACTGCCCAGAGTTCCCTACCCAACTAGAACCTATTGTCCATGTAGGATTTTATTCCTCCGGGTCCATCTTTCTGATCCCCACCCTACTGCTACTGACATGAGAAACTAACAAACTCTTCATGCTGCTTCAGCCATGTTTGAAATCATTTATGGTCTTGATGCCCAACACCTCCTCTGGCAGGCTGTTCCATGGCTCCACCACCCTTTCCATAAAATAGAACTTCCTCACATCCCCCATAAACCTTCCCCCAGCCAGTTTCCACTCATCTTAATGCTAAATAGTTCCCCGCAGTTCACCTTGTTAATTCTTTTCAGGAGCTTGAATGTCTCTGGCATATACCCCTCTATCACCTGGTCTCCAGTGAGTACATGTTCAGTGCCCTGAGACAATCCTCTTAAAATAAGCCCTACTATTAGCGAAGGAGAAGGAGTGTGGTTAGGCAGGATGACTAGGGGGAGGGTCAGCTGGAGGGAGACGATAAGGAGGAAAGGAGGGCCGAGGCACAGGAGGTAAAGTAAGAGTTAAACTCGCTGGCAACATTAAGATGATCGGCAGTCTGGGAGTTGTTTATCTTGAGGAGAGGGGGTTGGGAATCTTGAGGAGAGGGGTGGGGAGTCCTGCAATGTATCTAAAGGACCTTTCTCTGGTAAATACTAGCTGCCTCATTTGAGGAATGCTCCTGACAGTTGCCTTGATGCCACTTTCAGGCAGGGGCCTGCAGTCTTCCTTGTGAAGACAGAGAAGAAGTAATCATTAAGGATGGCTGCTTTTTGTACATCTTCCTTTAGTTGTCCCCCTTGTAGCCTAACAATTCCCTCTCCTTTCTTCCATTTTTCCTCAATATATATAAAGAATTGTTTCTCCCCAACCTTGACCCCTTCCATGATATGCAGCTCTGTCTGCCTTTGCCTCCCTGACATCCCCTTTGCTGCCCAAGTTTTTATTTGGTACTCACCCTATTCCTTCTTCCCCCGCTTTTCCTTATACCTGGTAAAAGCCTTTTTCTTGGCCCTTGCTGCATTTCATACCCTTTCTGAGAACATATTGCTGTCTCGTATCTGTTTCATTTTGTAACAGTTCTCAGGCACGCTTTGTTGCCTCAAGAATGGTCCGCTTGATTGCCCCCATCTTTCCCCTACACCTCTGATACCATGCACCCTGGTCAATTTGTCTCGGACAAGCACCCTCATCCAGTTGAAGTCTGCCCTTCTGAAATCTTGGACTTCTGTTTTTGATGTGGGCATGCTGGTCCCGATGGCCAGCCTGAACCAAACAGAGTTATGGTCATGGGACCCAAGTGGCTCCCCTACTCTTACTCCACCCACCATCTCCGAGTTGGTGAGCACCAAATTGAGAGTGGGGGCCCGTTTAGTGGGTTCCTTAACTAGCTGCACCATCAGGCAGTCCTGCAGTGTATCTAAAGGACCTCACTTCTGGTGCTCCTGGCCACTGGCATGTCCCAGTGGATGTTCAGCAGGTTGAATTCACCCACCACCACCACCTCCCTCTTCTTCACTCCCCTTACCAGCTCTTCCCTGAGCTCCCTATCTCTGTCTTCCCATTGGTCTGGTGGTCTATAGATCACCCCCCATATTTTCTTGCCTGAGGGTGTCGTAAGGTGAGACCCACAGTGACTCTGTTTCCCCTTTGCTTCCCCTGATGTGTCCATCCTCCACAGCTTCCATGCCTTCCCTGACATATAGGGCTATGCCCCCCTCTTTGTCTAGACCTCTGTCCTGTCTAAACATTGAGCAGCCTTGGGCTAACAAGTCCCAGTCATTATTGTCTGTGGCTCAAGTTTTTATGATGGATATGGGATCTGCTTCAGTGTCTGCCACTAATGTCTGGAGCACACAAATGTTATTACCCAGACTCTTGGCAATAAAGGAGACCCCCCCTTCCAACTAGCTCCAGATCCTCTATTGTTGTTTTGTGATGTTACACATGTATTCCTTCTCATTCTCTTTACCATCTTATTTTTCCTGTTGCTTGCAGACCCTGAGAGCCTTCTCCTTGCTTCTTCCACTACCCCTTTTTTTGAACCTCAACCTTATTTTTACTCATCTTACAACTCCCAGTCACCTGGTAGTATGGGGGAGCAGTAGTGAGGTCCCCCTTACTCTATTTACTGTGGGTCTCCTAGCCTTAGTGTCCCCTCCAGCCAGTTTAATTGTCTAATATAGATGTAAATCTTCTGCCATGGTGTACTGATTCTCTCTCTTGCCAGGTGAAGGATGTCACCTTTGAAGAGCCTCCAGTCCCAGAAGTCCCCTAGTCCCCCCAAAAAAGTGATACCCTTTCTCCTGACACCATCCCTTTAACCACCCATTTAATTCCTCTATCTCTTACCTCCTTACTGTATCTCCCCCCTCATTCCACACATGGAGGACTCAGAAAAGGCCAGGGAGGCCGACTGTGTCTGCAGTCTGCCTCCAGCCTCTGAAACTTCTGCTTCACTTGTTCCATCGGCTGGTTTGCCAGATCTTTATTATGATCTCTGTTACATTCAGCACTGCAGCCTCAGACAAGGTCTAAAATATTCAACCATGATACCACAAGGTAGCGAGTTAGAAACAGAAACTGATTTCAGGGAACCAGAGAAGAAGGTGGAATCCAGTGGGGCTACACTAAAAGTCATTCTTAAGGAAATGGGGCTGTGGAAGTGTATATACACAAAGGCAGTGAGTATTACAAAAACTTGGGACAGCTGAAAGGATACCTGATCTCTCCAAATTAGGCACATCAGAACTCCAAAAGATAAACTCATAGGGCCAAACAGTGCAGAGGTAAGAAATGGTTCCAATTACTACTTATTATTTCTAATGCATTTTATTAGCATTTACTTGCAAAACTTCTTCAGCTGTACACCGATGGCAACTGGCACAACCCCTCTGTTAACTACCTTGGACGGGCGCTATCTGATTGACAGGGAGTGAGCATGCATCTGCTATTGAAGCAGCTATTTCTACAGTAGGTATGGGATTACTCTCTGTCAATAGACAGTGGTCAGCTGAGGGGGTGAGCAGAGGGGCTGTGCTGCTCACTATAACCAGTTTCTACTGGGTTACTGGAGTGAGTAGGGGCCACTGGGGTTGGGGGTGGGGGGTCCTGAGTGGGTGGTATGGAAAGGGGGGTCAGAGCAGCAATCAGGGGGTGGGCAACCACTAGAACCAGGGAGATAATACATTACATTGAGCGAAACATCAGATCTGCAATTGTGGGGGTGGGGGAACCACTAGAGCCAGGGAGATATTACATTGTACCTAACGGAGAATCAGACTAGCAGCCAGGGGTGGGGCATCCACTGGATGCCAGGGAAGACATATCAGTGGAATATGAACTGACTGTGTGTGTGTGTGTGTGTGTGTGTGTTTGTAAATGCACTCAGGTACCTTAAAAGCAGAATGCAAGTCCAGTACAAATGTAAGGTGAAAAATCCTTTATTGTGAAATAAACAAGACTGGACCAAAGGTCCACAGGTAGAACTCCAAGGCTTGCCCCAGCGCCCCTGAGGAATACTCATTGTGAGTGGAAGCGCTGGGGCAAGCCTTGGATTTCTACTTGAGGACCTTTGGTCCAGTCTTGTTTATTTCACATTAAAGGATTTTTCACTTTACATTTGGACTGGACCTGCATTCTGCTTTTAAGGTACCTGAGTGCATTTACTAACCTCTCCTGTCTTCATTTGCATGTGGGCTGGCTGCCCTTTGAGTATTTGCACTGACTGTTAAAAAACAGATTGCAGCACTACCTTTTAGAACTCATTCGAATGTGAACTGAGAAAGGGGGCAGAGGACAACAAATCAATCACAGCTGCCTTCTGCCTGCTGTCTGCCAAACTGCTTTTGTTTCCATTTACATTTTCTACTCCTCCATCGGAGCTGGCAGGCGGCTCCGGACCCATCCTCATAGGGGACTCATCTCTCCGGCAGACTTTCCCTGCACCTGCCTCAACCGGCCATCCCCCACAGGTTACCCCCTCCATGATGGGACCAGTGGTGAGGGGTGCCTGCCTCCCCCCAACCCCTGGAAGCAAACATATAGAACACCAGGGGGAGGCATGGGCGCAGCCCACTATCACAAAGCCTGCCAGCTCTAAGCCTTTTTTCCATTTTCTCCCAGGACCATGCATGTGCAATGGGTGGGGTGACTGTCTCTACCTCCGTGGAGGCAGTCTTATGCCCTGTGCATGGGTCCACTCCATTCTAGCACCATGCCTGTGCTGACACCCAGCTTCCACTGGTTGTCAGCCTACAGTGCAGCACAAGAATCCCTCCACCCCCGAGGAAGGACAGCTGTCAGCAGATGCTCAATCCTTCCTTCCCGCGACCGATCCCCGAGCGACCCAAGTCCATTCCTGAACCCAGCTCACCGGCGTATCACGAGGTAACATGTACAGCGCCTCAACCCTCTGCACCACCAAGCCGGCTATGCCAAACTGTTTTTGCTTCCCTAGAAATGACTCATATCACAGAGCCACCAGCACTGCGCAGAAGATGAACTGGAGGGGAAGGATCAGTGCCAGAGCTCCTGAGACAGCTTCAACACACTTGGTAAGTTTTGTCTCTGACACTGTCTGTACCCTCACTGTCTCCAAATTCTAGCACCTGCCTCCTCCTGAATGGTGGTATAGATGGCCAATTGTCTCACTCCATCACCAAGGTGTGAAGATGTGCCGTGAATGGGTGGGCACATACAGCAATGCCCACTGAAGCCTACTTTATGAAGGTAGAAGGAGGGTACTGGGTCAGAACAGCACAGACAATAATAGCGTGGTCCAGAACCCCGTGGCAATAATAGTACCCCCCCCCCGCACCCCTTACTTTAGGATTCTCTCTCTGAGGGGCAGCAGTTCACGGGAAAAGTTAAAATTTGTGGGGCCATGTAATACTGTTTAGACAACCACACATAAAAAAATACAAGTCCCTATTGTGCCAAAATGAAAGGAGACCAGGATATATATATCTAGATAGATAGATGGATACTGTATTAATAATGGTATTTAGATATCACACATCTTCACATAATGCAATTCACCAACTGAACTGTGATTGTCAGAGTTTGGTTTTAATTACGAAACAAAAATCAGAGGAATATACATTATCTGCAAGTATGTCTGCAGGCACACCTCCTAAACCATAACCCCAGCTCCTGTCCTGAAGGCTAGCCAACTCACACCCTGTGGTTTGGCTATAAAAAATCTAATGCCCTAAGTCTGTCAGCTGCCACTGTTGAACTGTGTAATTGTGCTGTATATAACCGCTCTCCTCAATGGAAACCGCATACTGTCATTGTATTAATGTACTCTATGTCCTGCACTGTATCACTTGTATGTATTTGCACTGCTTTTTGTAACTAAGTCCGGGTCGTTCCTGAAAAAGGGACCTTCGGGGCCCAGTGGGCTAACCTGGTTAACAAAATGTTATAAATAAATAAATAATAAATATATGCACCTGCAATTAATAAGACAATTTTTCTGAGTATGTCTATTAGAATTTATTATGGCTTCTTTGTGGATGACGCACCTGTGAATTTGCTTTTTGCCTCCCTCGGGTGCTCCTGAACTCCTGAAATCAGAGTTTGAGCCTTACTATTTCTCAGTGTTCATTTTTTCTTAATTCAATAACAGAAAATAACTAAATTTAGAAACAACTGAAGCAGCAAGTTTAAAACAAACCCTTGCACGTCTCATATAAAACGGAGGGTTTTCTTATTTTTTCATTTTTGCCTGAGGAAGATGTGCAATTTGTATTTATTTAAACATGACCTCTGGCACGGAACTAAATCAAAGGCTGTTATTACTGGCTGTTTCTCCAATTTCTCTGCCTGCAACATTTAAGTCATGTATCAGAAAATGTGTGTTTTGCAAACTGCTATAAGACAGAGAGCCCTGCAGGCTAGTTGAAAAAAAAATAGTTTTCATCTTAGATAACTGTTAATTTTTTTACCATGCATAATTGCTCCCTGACAGTTTAGTTTCCCTCCATAATGCTTACAATTGCCGCCTTCCTGCTTCAGGGGTCAAGGGTCACAATCCATCATGATGTAGGCTCAACATTTGTGACATACCCTTCCACATAGATACCTTTTCCATTAACTAGTCTCACCACGTGCCTGTCAGCACAACTGCCTTGTGCCTGTCTCATGAGGTTGACGTGTGTTCTTCAGAAGATAATGATCTTGTGTCACAGGTAAACACCTTTTGTAGGCACATATAAGCCTGATGGTGGAGTTTCACGTACTGTAGATACCATTGCACAGGTGCTGTCACTATTGTTCCATCAACCTTTGGTAGCTGTCAATCAAAGACCGCAGGAGGTAAGAGGGAGTACACCAGTTCTAAGGTTAACTCAGTGCAATTGAAAAGCGGAACATGTGCAGCATTGTGAGATGCCTTCTATGAATGGAGAGCAGTAGCCCTAATCTTCTTACAAGCAACATTTCTCCAAGTGTTGCTGTAAGTATTATTTTACACATCAACACCCGCAAAAAGCAGTAAAATGAGTGTAATAATCCCCAGCCAGTGCTATTTTAGTCACAGTGCTATAGAGGTGGTATCTATATCACAAAATGGGTTGTCATACCCATGAAGCCTTTTGCGTGCTCGCTCAGGACCCATGGAGCTTTAACTAGGCTTCCGGGTTTGGCAATGGCTTTTGGCAGAGAATTACAAATAAAGTATTTGTCAGAAGTCTGTAGTTATTCCAGCTTTTGACATCTGTGGCAATGTGGTAAGGTTGGTGAGAACTGGGCTTTTTTATTTGTTTTTTATTTATTTGTAAATTAGGATACAACCTTTGAGTTAAAAACCCTATTACAAAGGTTCCACTTCAAGAACAGAAGGCTTACATTTAAGACACGTTACAATTGCAGCGCATTCCTATACAATCATAGAGGTTTCAGCAGGTATACTGTCATTTACATTGGGAATGACAACAGGTATAAGAAATGCAGGAAACCCACATTAATATGCATAAAACACATGCTTGGAGTAAATAATGAGTTGTTCCGGTGGGGCCTTGTCAGGAAAGCACTATAGGTGAGAAGTCAAAACATTAGTTACAGGGAGGGGAAGGGAGAGGAGGTGAGCTAGAGAGTGAATTATAATGAGAAACAGAGGGAGTGGGGTTGGAGATAGTAAGTGGTAAATGCGTTGGAATAAATGAAAGAGAGAGAGAGAGATAGGAGGATGGGGAGGGTGGGGCAGAGAGTGAGTGATGGTTCAGAGACAGAGGGATAGGCAGAGTAACAAGGGGGAGGAGAGGGAGGGACACAGAGAGAGAGGGGGAGCTAGAGAAGGGAAAGAGAGGGAGGGGAGGGACACAGAGAGAGAGGGGGGAGAGGGGAGCTAGAGAAGGGGAAAGAGAGGGAGGAGAGAGAGAGAGAGAGAGAGGGGAGCTAGAGAAGGGAAAGAGAGGGAGGGAGAGAGAGAGAGAGAGAGAGGAGAGAGGGGAGCTAGAGAAGGGAAAGAGAGGGAGGGAGAGAGAGAGAGAGAGAGAGAGGGAGGGAGAGAGAGAGAGAGAGAGAGGGGGGTAGAGAAGGAAAGAGAGGGAGGGAGAGAGAGAGAGAGAGAGAGGGGGGAGCTAGAGAAGGGAAGAGGGAGGGAGAGAGAGAGAGAGAGAGAGAGGAGGGGAGCTAGAGAAGGGGAAAGAGAGGGAGGGAGAGAGAGAGAGAGAGAGAGAGAGAGGGAGGGAGCTAGAGAAGGGGAAAGAGAGGGAGGGAGAGAGAGAGAGAGAGAGAGAGAGAGGGAGAGAGAAGGGAAAGAGAGGGAGGGAGAGAGAGAGAGAGAGAGAGGGAGACTAGAGAAGGGGAAAGAGAGGGAGGGAGAGAGAGAGAGAGAGAGAGGGGGGAGCAGAGAAGGGGAAGAGAGGAGAGGGAGAGAGAGAGAGAGAGGGGGGAGCAAGAGAAGGGAAAGAGAGGGAGAGGAGAGAGAGAGAGAGGGGGAGCTAGAGAAGGGAAAGAGAGGGAGGAGAGAGAGAGAGAGAGAGAGAGAGGGGGGAGCTAGAGAAGGGAAAGAGAGGAGGAGAGAGAGAGAGAGGGGGGAGCTAGAGAAGGGAAAGAGGGGAGAGAGAGAGAGAGAGAGAGAGAGAGAGGGGAGCTAGAGAAGGGGAAAGAGAGGGAGGGGGAGAGAGAGAGAGAGGGGAGCCAGAGAAGGGGAAAGAGAGGGAGGGGAGAGAGAGAGAGAGAGAGAGAGGGGGGAGCCAGAGAAGGGGAAGAGGGAGGGAGAGAGAGAGAGAGAGAGAGAGGGGGTGGGCCAAAAGTGATGGAGTGGGGAAGAAATGGGATAAGAATATAATAGCAGAGGTATAGACAATCCCGGGGAAGGGGATATAAAGGGAGGGGGAATATGTAGCGAGGGGACACAGTCAGTGAATGAGAAAAAGGGGTCAGGGTATGGGGCTAATTCAGATAGTAATTGGGGCACAAGGGGAGAGATGTACTAGAGGGAAAAGCCCAGAATCAGCTCTGACATTTGCAGATGCTCTTGCTTGACAGAATCTACTTAAGTTCAGTCGTAAAGGTAGTGAGGGTGGCCGAGTTACGTGCATATGAGGGGGCTGGGATTCTCCTAATCTTTGCTGGTCACCTTCAAGCAGATTGCTTTCCCAGATATTAATAGTATCACATAGGCTGTCTGACCATTAACACGCTGGACTATGACAGTGTAGGGGTCTGCCTGTGGCATGCTATGAGGTGTACAATGCTACATCCAAAGCTATTTCCATCACTCCTTGCACATCCCTTTATGGCTGCTTGTTGACCATGTCAATATTTTATTTATTTATTTAAAATTGGTGACCGGGAAAGGCACACTGAGCCGGGGCTTGTTTCCAGGTGCAACCCAGGTACGAAGTGTACACAGAGGTATGCAGAGAAGTACAACCGTGGTTTGTTACAGACATTTAGAATAACATCAAGAAATTAGAATTACATACGTTAATATTTACAGTGTAATGCAGACATTAATATTTACAGTATTGTATAAACAAGCACGGGACTTGTATGGAAGAGAGGCAGGAATTCAATTGGAGGCTGACATATGTAAACTTGGACCATAAGAGGCCTTCGATAGTGGGTCCCTTGGAGCATCTTTGGTGGGGAAGGGAGGAGCCTGAGGAGTTGTTTAATGGCTGAAAGGAAGGAGGCCTAGTGAAGGATGGGTGGAAGGTTGTTCCATAGGAGGGGGAGATGGTATGAAAAGGCAGCCTGGCCGGTAGCAGAGTGGGGTGTGAGAGGTGGAAAGTGCGTGTGTCCCTGTGGCGGAGGGAGTAGCCTAGGGATTTGGCTGGAGAAAGGTGGGAAGTGAGGTGGGGGGCAGGGAGCTTAACCAGTATTTAGCTATGAGGGAGGTGCTGTGGATGGTTCTCCTTTTTGAGAGCGGGGCCAGGGAGAAAATTGAGAAGAGGTGGCACTGTGATGAGTAAGTGGGGGCAGTGGCAAAACAACAGAATGAGTTGAGTAGGATGTCAAGTTGGAGGGATGTGATTGGGGTCATGATAGATGATGTCCGAAGTCAGTCAAGCACTGGCAAGATTTTTTTATGTACGAGTTCACTACAGGAGGGAAGAGGAAGACTGTCCTTGTGACGATAGATGATGGCCAGTCTGGGCCGGACAAGTCTGGGCCAGAGTTTGGTGCAGATGGCCTCGATGTGGGTGGAAAAATTGAGGTGGCTGTCCAGCCAGACTCCCAGATACCTGAAGGCAGGCACTTACTCGAGGGGAAAGCTGTCCAGGGTGGAGATTCCTGGGGGGAGGGGGGCAGGAAGGGAGGCTAACTTTTGTCTATATCCAAAGACCATGGTGACTGTTTTCTTGGTATGTAGCTTAAGCTGGTTTTTCATGAACCAGGATTGGACTCAGTTGAAATTGCTTTGAAGATTAGGGAGCATATGTACTGTTCCCCTCAAATCTGAGGAGCACTAGGTGGTACTGTTAGTGGGTGCACAGGGCTCTCTGTGTTTTCATTGACTATATTTGTGTGTGCCTCTGTCTAACCCTGTCTGCCAACATATATCCCCATAAAGAGTGCATTTAAAGACTAATATGCTATACCAAATTACACATACCCACAATACAAATCATAATGGGAATAACAGTATAGCCTCGTTTATCCAAATTGCAAGGGTGACAAATTATAAGTTCAGATAAATGGGAGTTCACTGTAGCGAGAGTAAATGTTTGGCACTAATATCCGGACAGGTAGTGACTAGAGGATTGAATATGGTGTGACTAACATTGTGGGGGACATAGTGGGAGAAGAATAATGAAGAGTAAGGGAGTGCAAGTTTGTTTCTAATTTTTGTTTATACACTTGTGCTAGTGTTTTTATGTTGGTTGCGTACATGCACAAACCAACATATTGTTACAATATGGGATTTGGGAGGGGCTTCGCTGCCAAGCCCATTGCAGTACACAAAACCAAGGGTTTGCAATGAGCTCAGCAGTTGGCAACAACGATCACTCAGTGTGATCCTGACAATCCTCTGCTAGGTGGGCTGAATGGCCATGTACTTCAAAGGACGGAAGCCGCTCCAATCAGAGAGGGCTTTGGTCATTTGATTTGCATGAAGCCAAGTCAGCAGAGAGCGGTGCATGCGTGGCAGTTGGGGGTGAGTCGGAGGTGGTGGTGGTGACAGGAGCGTGCCCCATAATGACGTTCTTACTCCTCTGCTCCCCCTTAAAAGGCTTCAACAGTAGCTGTGGTGTGGCTTTCTCTCCTGGTTCTCGCTCCTCTGCCCCCTCCCCAACCCAAAGGCTTCAGCAGTAGCCGTGGTGTGGCTTTCTCTTAAAGCCGACATCGGGGTGCCTGATCCCTGTGTAAGGACTGCAATTTGGAATTCATTCTACTGCCTCTGATGCATGGGGATGGGTGGTGATTCATCTTCACTGACATCACTGTCACATTCTTCCTTACTTTCACTAGTGTCAGTTTGCTGTATGACAGCATCTATGACTGAATTGACAGACATATACTTGCATCCTTACTTTGTGCTGCCATACAGTACCCATTTCTCCATGTCATCTTCAGTAAGAGAAACATTAGGGTTTGATGATCACATCCTCTGCCAGTGCTTCAACCTCTGGATCACTATAGGGATTCATGGCCTCTTTCTCCCCCGTGTCCTTCTCCAGTTCCAGTTCCTTGGTTACTGCAATCCTTGATTTTTGCCATGCCATAGCTATTGTCTTAGGGTGCACTTTCCCTCATACCTCACCGCCCTTGCGCACACATTTGAATGTGATGGATCTCATAACCTGCTGGAGAGTTATGTCCCAGTTCATGCCTGGCAAGACAATTTGCCGCAAACCCTTTCTATACTGGTGTTTAGAAATTTCCAGTATGCCCTGATTGCAGGGCAGGATCTTTGAGATGGTGTTCTTGTAGCTGGAATAGACTCCAAATCCTGCCGTCCCTTGTTTGAACTGCTGGATATGCAGATCATTTGTCCAGAAGCAGAACAGCATTTAGGGAGAGATTAAGTGACATAAGATGTTGTTTTACACTGCGTACAAACTGTTTTTTATATCAACTGGTGAATAGCACACCATCCATGCATACATTCCACCGGCTCTTGTATACCATCAACAGAGCTGACCTGCTTACATGTTGAAAGTAGCTGGGGTCTCAAGATTTACCAATGAGGAAAAAGGGCATCTGATAGGAATCACTAGTGTTGACACATGCAAGAACTTAAACGTGACCCTTTCCTTTTCTAAACCCTGGAGCATTCTTTTCTGCACTGTGGTTTAGGGTCTTGTCTGGTAGGTACAGTACCACCAACACAACCAAGTATCACTCATCTTGTAAATCTGATGTGGTGCCAGGGACTGTGCCTTTACCAGTTTGCTAAGCTGCTGCATAAATAGAATCACTCCTTTTTTGGCAGCACTTAATCGCTCCCCACACAGCCTCAACTAGTGGATGCCATGATGCTTCTTTTTTTTTTCTAATTTTTTTTATCCTCTCACCGACTGGCCCCGTCAGCCCGGCATCCACTGACTCTTACCTCTTGGCTTAGAGGTGCCAGCTAGCTGAGTGCGGTGCCTGCAGGGAGCTGGCCTCATTCGCCAGTCAGTGACATTTTCGGCCACCATGTTCTCCCTTCCCCAAGTGTGCAGGTACAGTGTACAATGACACCAATGGCCGAGCTGCGTATGCTTCCGCACGTGGCACACTGGGCGTCTGCTCTACCTTTGCCTCCATTCTCTGTAGAGCCAGTGTGCCAGCCCCAAGCCACCGCTAGGAGCCAGGCAAGCACTGGCTCTAGTCCCACCCCTCCCTGGGAGAGGAGAACTTTCCTCCAGATGCTCAATCCACTCCCTCCTCGGCCAACCCCCAGTGACCCGCTAGCATCGCAAACATGGGTCGCCAGCATGGCAGAAGGTAAGGCAGTGATGCCTCAGCCCTTCACACTGCTGGGCCAGCTACCATGATGCTTTTTGAAACAATTAAGACAGCTATCACTAACAACAAAGCTATTGTGACCACCATCAAGCATTCTTTGGAACTGGGGAGCTGTTTCTTTAAGGAAAGGACCAAACAGACAGATGTGCCCTTCTCCCTCTCCTGGCAAAACCACAAGTATGTAAGCATTAAGCACCGAGAAAGGAGTCTTCTACTAGGAATGAATGCATGGTTGGGTGGGGAGGGTTGTGGCACGAGGTCAAGGTCGAGTGCCTACAAAACCCAACCATGCATTAATTCCATAGTAGAAGCCTCCTTTCGAGGGGCTTAATGCACTTGTAACATGGACAAACATGGATCAAACCCCCCAACCATGCATTAATTCCCTAGTAGAAGCCTCCTTTCGAGGGGCTTAATGCTCTTGTAACATGGACAAACATGGATCAAAATTATTTGGTTAAGATAATTATTTCAACATTTACATAGTTTAATATATGGCTACAAACACATTTTTTGGTTTTATTTAAGCCGTATTTGTTTATATGGTGGTTTCCAATTTTTCTACATCTGCTTTACTACAGAAACACACATTAGATGTTCAAAACATTATGACATTCTAAAGTTTTTTGCTCACTGCATGTCTGTAAACACTTTTAATAACACTTTAAACATTTTAAACTGACGTTTTAGGTGATTTTTAGTAGCCGAACTGCTACTCATTTGCATATTCTCGGAACTCTATCTTTTTATCAAAATGACATCTGCTTACATTGTGGCCACTACTGCTTTATTGTTCTGCTCAAAATGTTCACTACATGTTGCTGAAAAACATAACCACTATTCGGTGTCCCTGTCCCTTACTGTATATTTCTGCTGACATCGAAAATGTACATCAGTACGATGATGGAGCAAAGGACTATGGGATTTCTTCACTTCTTAACGTCATGATTTACATATTACCGATGCAAAAACTAACTGCTGTCCTACATATAGCCACACACTGAATAGCTAATTAATGACACCTGTTGCGTGGTACCAAACTGACAACCTGGAGCGTAAGTAAGTGCAATGTTATTTATAAAGCGCCCAGTCCCGATGTTATACTACACACATTAGCCAATGGCTTTTACACTCAGATCTTTCAGCAGTGGACACGAAACTCGCTAATACAAGGAGCGGTGAAACATAGAATGCTGTCATTTTACTCTGCAGGTTGGTGTTACTTGTGTCTTTCTATTCACTACTTTCCCCTTTTAGAGGACTTGGGGCATATTTGCTGCGATATCAAGTGTCCACTGGGTGACTGGGAAACTGTACTTGTCTGTCTGATGTTCGAAAACGGACAACATGACTGCCCACTGAACTTGCTAATACAAGGAGCGGTGAAACATAGAATGCTGTCATTTTACTCTGCAGGTTGGGATTGCGTGTCTTTCACTTCACTGCTTTCCCTTTTCAGAGGACTTGGGGCACATTTGGTGCGATATCAAGTGTCCACTGGGTGGTTGGGTGGGTGGGAAACTCTACATCTCTATCTGACGTTCAAAAATGGACAACTCGACTGTCTGTGGTGGTTAGTGGTACTACAGTAGCAGGCATTATTTGGGAAATAATACCCGCTGCTGTACTGTCACATGTTGTATTTACACAAATGACAATCCGTGATTTACGCCTGTATTGATGCCCATGTTATAATCAGTTACACCTCACTAGTACTACACGACTGCAGCCCATCCAGAACAGCCTCCACTGTAAACTAAGACAGCCCACAGCACCTGCATGGGCGATCAGCCCAATCCACAACATGCGGGGGGGCTTTGCCCCCTGCATCCCCTCCCTTAATGCATATAACACACTCCGAGACCACACAATATTTCCCACTATGTGACAGCACCCATATCATGGAATGGTAAGTGTACTGTAGCTATTTTAACACACAAGCTGTAGCAGCTGTAGCTATTTTAACACACAAGCTGTAGCAGCTGTAGCTATTTTAACACACAAGCTATGGCACACATGTTTAGAACAACCAGCTCCCTGCTCTCACTGAAAGGTGTACTGGGGACTGACAAGGCAGCACAAGCCTGAGCCTGCTCTTGGGCTATGGGTGGCAATTACCCCAAACCCTGTTGCAGAGGTAGCATCTTTGATGTCCATTCCAACACAGAACTCACCATATAAATAACAGGCATATCCCCAACCTAAATCATCAGCTCAGTCTCTCTCACCAGACCTCTCATTATCTTCCACACAGCTGGCAGCTTCCCTTGCGAGCAGGACTGTAATCACTGTCCAAAAAGGTGAAAACCCCATCTTTACTGGTGCCCTCTGCGTGCCACAGAGTTGCCAGGAACTTCCTTGAGGGGCAGTCCATAGGGTAGCCACACCCTCCCAGTCTTCCTTAGTGTCCCACTAGAATTAATGGTGATCTCCACTAGATGACCTTCAGACTTCAAATCCGAGTCATCACTGCTACTGCTGACATGAGGTCTGTTATTGGAGGTTACCAGATGACTAGACAATAAGTTCTGTTGTTCTCACACACTTGATACATAGACAGTTGCTGTAAGTGAGGAGGCCTTTGCCGCCTCAGGCTGCCTGGCAAGTAATCTGAGGCAAGGGGTTCTGGAAGGCACACATGCACCTTCCTGTCACTCTACCATCTTGACACATCTCCTACAAACACCCAACTGTCATTCTAAGCTCCACACAAGCTGTCAGAGGCTGTAATAATCAGTATGAAAAAATGACTTACCATAGTAATCTTGTTTCTTCCCAGTGATACTCAGGTATTCAGAACTTCTGCAGTGTCCCTTTAAGACTGAACTGCCCGGAGAGAATTTGGAATGGTATGCAAATGATGGAATCTTTGTGCATGCTATTTTCAAATGCTGCCTTAAATTAACTGCCTAGGTTCTAAACCCTCAGATTTCCTTGGAGCCTGGAGAGACAGGCATCAAAAAACTAAACAGCTATATGTAAAAACCCTTAATAATTAGAAATATAATAATGGGATGTAACCCCTTCCCTAGCGCCATGATCTGGAAAGAGAAGAGAAGGGGACTACAACCCCTGCCTTGTTAGCTCGGAACAGCTCGAAACAAGGTTGAAGGGCCTGGAATCGGATTCTGATGGAAAGAAGGGGGTTCTTTCCCAAAGGTTAGGTAAATAATGCAGTGCCTCCACCCGGAGTTAAATTTAAAGTGGGCCAGATGTTGTTTTGGCAGTACAACCCTCTGGGATACTGTACCTACCCACCTCCCCTTACAGTCATCCCACACACACATGGCATACCTGAAACCAAAACATCCATTTTCATAACATTTGCAATTAAAGACTCCAGCTAATAATTGCTCACAAGTCAGATATTGTTCCAAAACAATAAAACACATTTATTTACATGGAGGAGGGCTAGAAAAAGGAAACTGAAATGGAGTTAACATTTGGATTCAGTTTTTTTAAGTCTGAAAACATTCACCTTTCAGGTAACACACTTTTAGTGCCCACCTCCCACCAGCATTTACTTTCAATCGTCACAGGTGTTAACACATTACCCACTCATAAACTGGTACCAGTATAACCCCTGTGAGTCCTATCTGGGTACCCAGGTTCTAGTTGCAGGCCTGTATGATGCAATTGGTTGGCCGGCAGTTGGTGTACTTCAAAATCAGAATAACAACCCCATTACCCCAAAGGCCATTCAGTTGCTTAAATGGCATTTAAGACTTTCCACGCTGTGGGGTATAACTTGAAATTTAATAACTATGTACAGTTCCCCATGGGCAGGACAATCCCTGTGGTTACTCACGGTTCTACAGACAAACTCTGGTGGCATTGAATCTGTAGCTCTGGGGGTGGATGGAATGTTCAGAAACCTGGAGACTTGAAAAGCCCGAGACATGATGCAGGCATCTTGCAGCCTGGAATAGAGGCATGATGATGAAAGCATTTTGCAGCTTGAGTTGCATGAGATGAAGGATGCTGGTCTTCGCCTGTCAAGCTTTTCCAACTTCACCGTGATGGCCTTTGTAAACAGTGTTCACTTGACAGGCCTGTATCTTCTTTTCTTCAGTGGTACCCTGGATGGGGGGGACAGGTAGCTGTACTTGCCGTGCAGGTTCCACTCAGTCCTGCAGTTGCTCATTGCTTTACAGTCAATTGTATTTCATTTGTGATCAAACGCAGTCACCTCGTGTGACAAGACAGGAATCTTTGACCGCCTGCCAGATGGCAGCTGTTGTCCTTTACGTCCAGCTCAGTCTCTGAACCCTCACTGGAATGGCAGTCCCAGGGAGACATGGTATATATTGTTAGGGCTCCTACGAGGACCCAAATTTGGCAAAACTCACAACAGACAAAACACATTTTCTGGAGCTGGAAGGACACTACTTTCTTCAACTGCGAGCTGTGTGAGAAATTCTGCATTGCACTTGATATCTGCAACAAACGAGCACTTTTGCTTAATTCTGTGGGAGGTGAAACTAACCACCCTTGGTAATTGCTTTTTATTCACATTTATTTAGTGTTTAACCAAGAAGGGCTTTGAAACTCTGTTTATCTTGTTAGTAACTTCAGAAGGATTTAAATACTGCATTTGGGTAGGTCCTTGGAGGTAGCTAGATTGTCTACTAGGATTTGCTGACAGTTAAACTATTTTTAAATGAATTACAGTTGGCTGAGGAGTTGAAGAAGAAACTTGAAAACTCTGCTTATCTTGGAAGTAACCTCATAAGTGTTTGAATACTGCATTCTGGTTGTCCCTTGGGGTAGCTGGATTGACTACTAGGATTTTGGGACAGAAACTATATTTTTAAATAATTTACTGGTGCATAGGAGTTTGTGATAGTTAAACTCTTTTTAACAGAGTTACTGGGGTTAAGGAGTGGTCACAGAAAAACCTGCAGTGTGAAACAGGAAAAGACAGTCTTTCAAGCAACAGAGGGTGGTGGATCTAGGTTTACATTTGTTTGTTACAATTCTTAAGATTTTCAGTGCAGGAAGAGTTTAAAGCACAGCTGACTTATTTTGGGGCTGACAGCTCTCGAGCACAAACCACCAGGCCTGTTTTGGGGCTGGGAAGGTTTACCTGTGTCTGACTTGGATGTGTGGATTTTTCTCTGTTTGATTAGCAGGGTATTTCTCTATCAAATTGTTGTGTAGGGCATCTTGCTGACAGGAAGGCACTCATTGCAGCAGTGGGTCAGAGCTTTTAGCTGATTTTTTTGAGAGGCACAGTTTAGGCCCAACCCCTTCCACCCTCACTCCACCCACCCCTGGAAATAGTTCCTTTATACCTGGGGTTCTGACATCATTTCCTCAAGAGTGCAAGGTGCATGTCACTGTCATATCCTCTCTAGCACACTGCACTGACAATATAAGCATACACATTGTATATTATAAATATACATTTCTATATTACAAACCAATCACACACACACAAAAAAAAAAAAAAATGTGGGGAGTAGTGCAATGTAATGGCTGTGGGGCAGCAGTCTTCCAGGAGTCTTTCTGGAGGCTGAGATGCTTCCCTATTTGTAGACAACTCTCTGCCCTGAGGGAGGAAGTTGCCCGTCTTCAGGCCACACTGGACAGTAGTACAGGGACCTTCCCCCAGGCCACACTGGACAGTAGGAAGGGAACCTCCCCCATCCAGGGAGCACCACAGCCACCACCACTACCTCAGAGATTGTGAAAAACACAGCAGTTGGACCACAGTGGGCTCAGGAAGGGTGAGGATGGTGGAACGGAGGCACACCCAGTCAGTTGTTCCACTCACAATCCATACACCATTCTGGGAGCATAGCTCCCCATGGATACCCCAGAGGAGACTAAGGAGGCTGAGGACAGCTGTCACAAGGGAGGCCCACAGGAAGGAGGCAGAGGACACCACAAGGAAAGGAAGCAGCTCCTGGTGGGGACTCAATTATTAGGGGATAGAACTGGGAGGAGCTGGGAAAACTGAAGTAAGGTGCCTGCCTGGTGCCATGGCTTGAGGGACAGGAAGCGCATCCTCAGGATCACGACAACAGCTGCAAGGGATTCTGAGCTGGACGTAATTGTCCACCTAGGGACAAATGACTTGGTTCATCATGAGGTTAGAGCAGTGCAGAAGGACATTGCAGAGTTGGGGAGGGGCCTAAGACAAGTAGCACACACAGTATCCTTCTCAGAGGTGCTGCCTGTCAAAGGCATGGGTGAGGCGAGGGTAATTGGCACCATGCAGTTTAATGAATGGTTGAAAAAATGGTGCGGAGCGCAGGGGTTTGGCTTCATTGGGGACTGGGGTTCCACCTGGAGAGACAACAGCCTATACTGGCAGGATGGTCTGCATCTGTCCAGGAAGGGAACAAGTCTTTTGAGCAATTGGTTTAAATGCTTCATTGGCAAGCTTTTAAACTAGTCAAAGGGGGAGGCACTGACAAGCAGCAGAAAAATCCCAGCCTCTCCCTACAAAACAGGGTACTAAATGAGAAAAAGACCAAGGTAGAACGGTCAGTGGGGGATGCTGCAACAGAAGGTAAAGCCATCAAAAAATGGAGAGCAATGAGTACCAATGCCCGTAGTCTAGGTAACAAGCTTCCTGAATTAGTGGCCTTGATGGAGGAGGAACATCTGGATATCGTGGCAGTCACAGAAACATGGTACACACAAAACCATGACTGGGACGAACATACCAGGATACACTATCTACAGAGGGACAGGGAGGGTAAAAGAGGAGGAGGAGGAGTAGTTCTTTACATAAAGGAAGGAATAAAAGCAACAGAACAAAAGGGTAAACAGGGAGGAGAAGAAGCACTGTGGGTAAATTTGGAGATGGGCAATGGCACCACAATCTGCAAGGGGTTGTAGAGCAGACTCCTTCTCAGGGGAGGAAATGGACAAGGAAATGATAGAAAGTATACTTAGAATGACAGAAAAAGGGAGATACTGCTGATGGGTGATCTGAATATGCCAGATGTTAACTGGAGTGCAGTTGCAGCTGCCACTTGAAGAGTGCAGTTATTCTAGATGCCCTACAGGGGCATGCCTTAGACAACTAGTACTGGAGCCCACTCGAGAGGGAGCAATATTAGACTTGATACTCTCAAATGGAGATGGAGGGAGGATCACAGATGTAGAAGTGGGTAGCCATCTGAAACTAGCGACCATCGAACAGTATGGTTCACAATAAACACAGTAATAGAGTCAAGCCATACAAAGACAAAAGTACTGGACTTTAGGAGGGCTGACTTTGCATAATGGGTGAGTGCCTAAGGAATGCACTAGCAAATGGGCAGGAAGGAGGTGGAAGAACAATGGGAATAATAAAACTGCCATCACAGAGGTAACAAGCCTTTGTGTGAAGCAAATAAACAAAACAAGATGATGTAAGAAACCACTATGGTTCTCAAAGGAAGTGGCAGTGAAGGTTCAAGAGAAAAAAAGCATTCAGGAAGTACAAGGAATCGCAAAGGAGCAGGACAGAGAACTGTATCAGTTAAAGCAAAAGGAGGCTGGGAAGGCAGTCAGAACAGCAAAGGCCCAAACCGAGGAAAAGATGGCCAACTCAGTTAAGAAGGGGATAAAACCTTTTATAGGTACATCAGGGGGCGAAGGAAGACCAAGGAGGATAGTGAGGCTTAATAAAGGTGAGGAGGGTGGGCAGAGGAGACTGTGAAAGGCAGAGATACTAAACAAATATTTTTGCTCAGTATTTACGAAGGAAGAGGGGGAGACACATAAAACAAACAGTAGTAACACTCTGGATACAGAAGTTGATACCGGCCCATTTACAGAAGAAAGGGTTCTGAAATAACTCTTAAAATTGAAGGTGGACAAAGCAAGGGGGCCTGATGGGATTCATCCCAGAATTCTAAAAGAACTAAGGGTAGAACTAGTGACACCACTGACTACCCTTTTTACCAAATCATGGGAGGATGGGGTGGTACCCGAGGACTGGAGGAGGGCAGATGTGATTCCCCTTCACAAAAGTGGGAGCAAGGCAGAAGCATGAAACTATAGACCTGTTAGTTTAACCTCAGTGATAGGGAAAATGATGGAATCACTTCTAAAGGAAAGAATTGTCGAGTATCTAGAGGCCAGAGGGGCACAGGACCCTAGGCAGCATGGATTCACAGCGGGAAGGTCATGCCAGACGAATCTGATAGATTTCTTTGACTGGGTGACCAAAGTAGTAGATCAGGGAGGGGCTGTGGACATGGCCTACCTAGACTTTAGCAAGGCATTTGACACAGTCCCACACAAAGATTAATATACAAGTTAGCCAGCCTGGGAGTGGGTCCCAAGATGACAGCCTGGGCAAAAGAATTGGCTGGAGAATAGGACACAGAGGTTATAGTAAATGGAGTCCACTCAGAAGAAAGGAGGGTTACTAGTGGTGTACACGTGAGGGTTCAGTATTGGGACCGGTCCTCTTCAATGTCTTTATAAGTGACATTGCAGAAGGACTGAAGGAAAAGTATGTCTCTTTGCAGATGACACTAAGATCTGCAACAGAGTTGATGCACAGGGTGGGGTGGAAAGGATGAGAAGGGACTTGGCAAGGTTAGAGAAATGGTCAAATGTATGGCAGCTTAGATTCAATGCTAAGAAGTGCAAGGTAATGCACCTGGGAAACAAAACCCAGGGAAGAGTACACAATGGGGGTGAGATACTAACAACAACAAGAATGGAAAGGGACCTGGGGTAGTCATATCAGATGACCTAAAGGTGGGCAAGCAATGTGAGAGGGCAACAAGGAGGGCTTGGGGGATACTGGGATGCATAGGGAGAGGCATCACCAGTAGAAAACAGGAAGTTATTATCCCTCTATACAGACAGCTGGTGAGACCCCATTTGGAGTACTGTGTGCAGTTCTGGAGACCCAGTCTCCGCAAAGACATAGACAGGATGGAAGCTGTCCAGAGGAGGGCAACTAAAATGGTGCAGGGTCTGCACCGTAAGTCGTATGAAGAGAGACTTAAGGAGCTTAATATGTATAGCCTCGAGGAAAGGAGGGAGAGGGGGGACATGATAAAAACTTTCAAGTACCTCAAGGAATCAACAAAGTCCAAGAGGGTAGCATCTTTCAAAAAAGAGTGTGCAAGAACAAGAGGGCACAATTTGAAGATGGGGCTCAGAGGTAATTATGGAAGTATTTTTCACAGAGAGGGTTGTGGATGCATGGAATGGCCTTCTGGAGGAGGTTGTGGAGTCAAAATCAGTGGGGGAATTCAAGCATGCATGGGATAGTCATAAGGCAATTCTGGGGGGTGGGGGTAGGAAGAAGTAGGCTGCTGGTTAACTAGGATCTGCAGCTTATCCAGTAGGTAGGGAAATGGGCAGACTGGGTGGGCCAAGAGGTCCTTATCTGCCGCCAAATTCTATGTTTCTACAGTCTCTGGATAACAGAAGACAAAAACAAGGCATTTTCAACCACCTGCCCACGTGGCAGCTGTGGTCCTTTGCTTTCAGCTCATACAGTCTCTGGGTAACAGAAGACACTTTTTTCTCTTTTATTTCTCACTGTGTATGTGCTGATGAACCAGAAGAATAACTCACCGATCAGGTGCAGCAACAGATTCAACTTCCATCACACTGGAAATTAAGGTGGTTTCCATCACACTGGAAATTTAGACAGTTTTTTTATCACACTGCAAATTCAGACTGGCTCCTCTTAGCATTCATGGCTCTGCAAGCCCCCAAGCAGGACCATTTATGCTCAGACATCACAGGCATCTGAGAAATCCCTCTTTACTTTAAGAACCCCCAGTCGATTACCTTGATTCTGTATGTTCACTTTAGGGGCAACGTGCAGGCACCTCCTGGGTTTTGTGGGTTGCACAAACCCCCAGGCAGTCCTTTTCTTCCTCTCCAAGGAACTTCACACCATTAGGCAACTTCCCTGCCTCAGGAAATTAAATTAACTTTTTCTTCCACTTTAACTGGATAAACACTGGAATCATCATTCCTCTGAATCTTCTGGCATTGCTAATCTTTATGTCCCTCAGGCTCAAAGGGGCCAGGGCAGGTGCCCCCCCCCCAAGGAGGGGGCTTCAGTAAGCACTCACACTGACTGGATTCAGACTCTCACATCCACTAACTGAATAGAACTGACCTGATTGTCTCTCCTCACGAGCGTCAGAGAAAGAAAAACAGTCTCTGATTAGTTGAACAGAACAATAGGGGAAGCATGACATCTGCTGAATGGTTGATGCCAGCTGTCAGTCACAGAAAAAGCAGTTAATGGGCTTACTCGATGCCCTATTGGCTGGCAGTCTTGGTGGCAAAAGCTGGCACCACCTCCTTTTCCAAGGAGCCTTCACAACAGCTCCACGGGATCCTGGCATTCTGATTGGCTGCTAGCAGTCACAAGATTGGCAAAACATGGCCCCCAGTAAAACATTTTACACAGTGTTTCAACTTTAACATTAAATTGCAGACAATCCATGAAAGTAATATATTTATTTAAAAACATGCAGCTATAGCTGTCTGTGCTCTTTCTAGCAACTACATTAAATATTTAAATTAGGGCTGCATGAGCCCATCACTGCCTCCATAGTGCTATCCCCCAGGGCACTAGCCAGCTCATTTATTTATTTATGAGCAGCCTCGGCTGCTCCTTAAAGTGACAGGCTCGCTAGCTTCAATAGTGCTTAAGAGCGCTTTAAAGCATTTAATTTATTTCTCCCCTTAGTGTCTCCGAACCCCCTTTCATTTTTATTTCACTCAGGGGCCCAGGCACAAACAGCAGGCTTCTGAAATAGAGCCAGACCAAATGGCTTTTACATGTGAGTGCTGCAGCACTCCAGAGTGTGTGAGAGGTAGAGGAGGAGCCGACCGCAGCAGCTCGCATGGGAGCTGCATGGTGATCGGCAAATCCACTACAGCATGCAGCTGTTCTTTTAAATTATTTTTCATCGCTCCACCGGTTCCCAAACAGGCAAACAGATAGTGGGGCTGTCAGGAGCATGCAGTAGCCACACAAAATTGGGGACAAGGTGGCACACGCTGGGAGGTGGCATTTAGGTAAGCCCTCAACCTTACAGGAACAACACCCTTATGTCCCCAAAGGGGGGGGGGACCCAAACTGGAGGTCATAACATATAACATTACCCCTGAGTGTCAAAATCACCTGAAGGGGAAAAACAGCAAAAATGAACCCAAGTAACAAGCCATAGTGCCTAATTGTGGCACTTATATAGTAGGTAACAAAAACTTTCCCTGGAATGCAGAGGCTACTGGTTCTTGAAGGGGAGGCAGGGTGGGAAGTTCGGAATACCTGAGTATCACTGGGAAGAAACAAGATTACTATGGTAAGTAATTTTTTCTTCTAACCCCAATAATACTCAGATATTCATAACTTCTGTAGACTAAGAAGCAGTACCTTTGGAGGTGGGCACAAAGCCTACTTTGGGAACAGAGTCTGCAGGACTGCTGAGCCATACCTGGCATCGCTCCTGGACAAGATGTCCAAACTGTAATGCTTTGTGAAAGTGTGTACTGTTTTCCAGGTAGCTGCTTTATAGATGTCCACTAATGGAACATTCCTGGCAGCTGCTATGGTAGCAGGTGTGCCTCTTGTAGAATGGGCCCTCAAGCCTGTTGGGGGTTTCCTTCCCGCCTTAGAGTAACAAAACTGGATACACTGTACTATCCAGCAAGAAATGGACCTTTGAGATGCTGAGTTATCCTTTCCCACATCCCCATAAGTCAGGAATAGCTGTTTTCTATCCTGCCTATGGTTCTTAGTGGCTGTCATGAAGTAACTTAGAGAGCTCTTAACATCCAGACTGTGGAGCCTCCTTTCACCAGAAGTGGAGTCCTCAGTGAAAAAGGCAGGTAGGATAACGGTTTGGTTCAAGTGAAAATCAGAAACCACTTTAGGGAGAAATTTTCTGTTTGTTCTCAGGACCACTTTGTCCTTGTGGAAGGAAATACAGTCCTGTTCCATGCAGAGAGCCTGTAGCTCGCTTATTCTTCTGGCAGAAGTCATTACCACTAGGAAAACTGTTTTCCATGTGACATATTTTAGATGAGCTGAAGACATGGGCTCAAAAGGAGCCCCCATGAGCTTGGCTATACATACATTGAGATCCCATGCCGGCACTGGCTCCCTGTGATGGAGGTGCAAATGGGAAAGGCCTTTAAAGAATCTTTTGAAGATAGGGTCTGAGTCAAGAGAAATCCTTTGCCTGGCTGAAATGTAAGCACATGCTGCAGCAAGGTGTACTTTCAGGATATTGGGCTATAGGCCCAATGAATGCAAATAGGTAAGATAGTCCAGCATGGCTAGGACCCCAGCCTGTGTTGGCACAATTTTTGGGGTGGAACACCAAATAGAAAACCTTTTCCATTTTGCAGCATAGGTTTACTTAGTGGAGGGCTTCCTGTAACCCTTCAAAATGTCCAGGACACTTTCAGAAAGGTTTAGTCCCGCATATTCTAGGTCCTCAAGAGACAGGCTTTGAGCCTGAGGGATCTGTGGTTTGGGTACAGGAGCCTCCTCTGACTGGAGGTTAACAGGTTGTGCCTCCTGGGAAGGTGTATCGACTCTGCCACAGACATGGAGAGCAGTACAGAGTATCATGGCTGCCTGGGACAATCTGGTGCTATTAAGATCATGGATACTGACTGGGACCTGAGCTTGAGCAATACTCTGTACACCAGGTGGAAGGGAGGAAAAGCATACAAATGTTTCCCTGATCAATCCAGAACTAGAGCACCCAGGGGGACTGTTCCCTTATCTCGTGGTCTGCAACAATATTGTGGCAGGTGGAGATTCTGGTGGAACATGAACAAGTCTACCTCCAGAGTGCCCCACCTCCTGAAAATCACTTCCACCACTTGCCTATTCAGAGTCCAATTGTGATGGGCCTGGTTGATTTGGCTCAAGGTGTCTGCCAAGGTATTGTTCTTGCCAGGCAGGTGAATGGCCTGTAGTGACACTCCCAAGGAGTATGCTAAACTCCATATTTTCATGGTTTCTGTGTAGAGAGGGTTTGACCTTGTCCCTCCTTGGTTGTTTATATAGTACATAGTGGTGGTATTGTCTGTTCTGATCTGTACCATCTTTCCCTGTAGCAGTGTTGTGAAAGCCTTTCGTGCCAACAGTACTGCTCTGAGTTCCAGCAGGTAGATGTGCAGGAGTGTCTCTGCACTTGACCATGTGCCTTGGGTGGTATGGTCTCCCAGGTGGGCACCCCACCCCAATAGTGATGTGTCCATTGTGAGAACTACTGATGGGGGCTCCTGTTGAAAAGGAACCCCTCCTTTCAGGTTGATTTCCTCTTTCCACCATTCGAGGGCCTGTAACAAAGTTCTTGTTACTGGAATCAAGTTTGACAGAGGGTCTCTTCTTTGACACCGGTGAGCCCTGAAGTGAAACTGGATGTCCTCATTTAGAATCTGGATCACAGCACTGTGCCCATGGCAGCTGCCATGTGGCCCAGAAGCTGTAGGAACTGTCTTGCAGGCTGAATGAACATGCTATCTGTAAGATGCTCTTTGCCCTGTCCAGAGGCAGGTGTGCCCTGACCTGCAGGGTATTTAACTTGGCTCCTATGAGCTGCAATACCTGAGCAGGCTGAAGGCCTGACTTTTTCAGGTTTATTAGGAATCCTAGAGACTCCAAGAGTCCTTTGGTGAGTTGCAGCTCATTCTTCATGTGCTGGGGTGATTTTCCCACCACCAGTCAGTCGTCTAGGCACGGGAAGACTGTGACACCTTGCTTTTGAAGGTGTGCCACTACCACTGCCAAACACTTTGTGAACACCCTTGGTGCTGAAGTGAGACCAAATGGCAGGGTTGAGAACTGATAATGATCTGAACGGAGTCTGAATCTGAGGTATTTTCTATGAGACTCCCTTATGGGGATATTTAAATAGGCATCTTTTAGGTCCAGTGAAGCCAACCAGTCTCCTTTCTGGAGGGTTGGCAAAATTAGTGCCAGAGTTACCATTTTGAACTTTGGTTTTGTTAGATATCTGTTTAAGACCCTGAGGTCTAAGATGGGCCACCACTCCCCATTTTTCTTTGTGGTAAGGAAGTATCCTAAGTAAAATCCCTTTCCCTTTAACTGGACTGGTACTGATTCCACTGCTTGTGACAGAAGCAGTTTTTGAACCTTTGCTTCCAGGAGTTTTTGCTCTGCATTTGTGGATGGCTTGAAAACTCGAGTTCTTAAAGGTGGAAGGAATTTGAAGCTTAGAGACAATCCTTGGCTCATCACTTCCAGGACCCACTTGTCTGTGGTGATTTTTTGCCAAGCATGAAAATAGTGAGCCAGTCTGCCTCCTACAGGCAGTAGGGAGGTGGCCTGTACAGACACGTCAGGGTGCCTGCTTTACTTAAGGCTGGGCCTGGGATTGGGAACCATTCCTGGAACCCCTTCTACCCCTGCCCCAGAGGTATCCTTGCTGTGAATACTACTGGTACTGAGGCATAGCCATGGCCTGGAAAAAGGGCCTGCTTTGAAAGGATCTGCCCCTGCCTCCCCTTCCATAGGGTCTGGTGGATGGGGAAGCTTTGTCTTTTGCAGAATTGCTTCTGTTGGTGGCCTTGAATTCATCCACCTTTTTCATGTAAGCCTCTGTCTTTTCCCCAAAGAGGGAGTTTTCCTCCAATGGGAAATCCAGTGACTTGGTTTGTGTATCCTGGGTAAGGTTTGTGGATCTTAGCCAAGCAAACCTTCTCTGAGCCACAGTATTTGCCATCCACCTGGCAGCAGTGTCATTCGAATCAGCAGCCATTTGGAACTGATATTTTGACTGCTTCCAAACCAAACCTGGCTGTTTCAGCTAAATCAACTGAAAGGGGAGACTTGCTTTGTCTGCGATGGCAAAAACCGAATGCCTAAGAGATTTTTGGCATTGAGCAGCATAGGCCTGGAAGTTTGCCTGCCTGATGGCCAAGGAGGCCGAAAGGTAAGCTTTTTTGGCCTTGCTATCAATCTTCCTAAAGTCTTTGTCTGGGGGTGGGAGGCTAGTGGAACCCTTGCCTTGTCACAGGCTGCCACTTGCACCACCCTTTGGTGGTCAGGGTGTGAGAACAAGAATTCAGCACCCTGTCTTTCCAACTGACACTTTTTATCCAACCTCTTATCCTGAGGGGGGCAGTATTAGGTGTTTGCAAAATCTTTAAGGCATCCTTCTTAAAGAACTTGTTAACAGGAAGAAGACACTTTTTAGTGGGTGTCAGCCCCATCATTTCTATGTACTCAGCTTCTTCTTCATCTTCAATCACTTCACTTGTGGGGATGTATAAAGCATCCACCATCCTTCTCACAAAAGTAAAGTCTGAGGAAAAATCCTCTGATGCCCTAGGAGGAGAACCAAAGTCTTGTTCAGAGGAAACCTCCGGTTCAAATGGGTCCCTGTCATCCTCCACATCAATATCAACAGACTCTTCTTGTTCAAAAAGGGAAGTTTGAGAAGAACAGCCAGTCTGTTTGACAGGAGTCTGAGGCAGAGGAGCAGTCAGCCCCTGTAAAGCCTGAATAACTCGAAAGGCCTGGGCAATCTCATCAGCAGTTGACATTTTTATTGCAGGCACAGAAGTCCCCAAATGCTGTTCAGCTGGGGGTTCTGTGTGCTTTGTTTTCTTAGATTTTTTAGAGGGAGCAGGAGAGTCAGCCGATTCAGCAAGCCTCTTTTGAACTGCTTGTATACCCGTCTCAGGGGTGGCAGTTACAGCTGTTGTTATTGTTGTGGTTTCACCAACAGAAACAAAGGGTGTCGACTGGTCAGAGCTCGAGGGACCCTTAGGAGCAGAAAGCTTTTTCTTGAGCCTTTCAAGGTGTTTCTCAACAGTTTGATCTGGAAAAGTTTTCCACATATCACAATCTGTTTTTAAATGTTCATATCCTAGGCAGACAACACATAAATTAGGTTTGTCTGCCTTGGTAAAAATCTCACCACAATCGGTACATGGTTTGAAACCGGGTTTACCAGTTCTTCTTTTAGATTTTTCAGACATTCTGTGGGTATAAAATCCCCAAAATTAATAACCACTAAATAAGAAAGATTTTTAAAACTTATTTAGCGCTTGTGGTCAGTTCCTGAACCGATGAGAAACCGATCTGAACTGGGAACCGAGCCGAAAAAAATTAACCGGAGCTAGCGGTTCAAGAACTGTAATTCGCGGTCCACAAATTAAATATTTAAAAACAAATTTAGACTAAACTAATAGAGTTCCTTAGTCAGGGAACTCCGATAAATACAGAATAAACCCTGATTCCCCACTGGTTATACCGAACCTGGAGAAACTGAGAAAAATATATTTTAAATACAAAAACAATGGTTTAACTAATATTAACAAATAGCAAAAGGCAGCAAATGAAAAGGAGAAAAATACTTATGTATTTTTATAAGTTTTATCATGTCAGGACAAGTAGATGAGGAGAGGATCTTTGAGCTTCTGGTCTTGGGAGGCGGAGAGTGATTTCTGAGGGTTTAGAACCTAGGCAGTTAGTTTAAGGCAGCATTTGAAAATAGCACATGCTAAGATTCCACCATTTACATACCATTCCAAATTCTCTCCGAGCAGTTCAGTCTTAAAGGGACACTGCAGAAGTTATGAATACCTGAGTATTACTGAGGTTAGAAGCTCCTTGATATGGCATTCTAGTAAACAATCCCTATCCCCCTGCTAGAAGGAAGAGGGCTGCTACATATACGTGGAAGGGTCCCAGTTGGGGACAAAAAGACAAGTAACTAGTGACAGCTTACGGAAAAATGAAACAGACGGACATGGCTTGGCAAAAGTTCAAAAAAACAAATGATTTGAAAGATTGGAATAAGTATAGATTACATAGCACGTGTAAAAGGGAAATTAAAATGTATAACGTTAACTTTTATAAAAACCAACAACACAAAATGTTTGGCAATTCCCTAGTGATTAGTCAAAGCTACAATCAACCAAATATAATGGTGAAACTTTACAGACAGTACAATGATAGCTGATATACTGGATAATAACTTTTGAAATCTTGAAAAGTATGTTAGAGTTGAGTGGGGATGGACCTTGAGTGGACCCCCTTGCTTCGCGTAGAGCAGGGGATTGTGGGATATGACAGTCTTCCAAGGTCAACAAATAAAGTTCTGTGTGCTCCTCACGATACTGAACACACTGGACTGTACTCAAGCTTTTTATTTTTCTAACTTACTACTTCTTCTTGTCATAGTTTAAACAAGGGTACTTTGTTAACAAAAGTCAGCAGAAAGTTGGAGACGTCCAACCACCACTTCATAGTGACTCTGTTTGGATCAAATTAGTGGTCTGGCTTTCGCAACTCCCTGCTGATGTTTGTTAACTAAGAGCCCTTGTTTAAACTATGACAAGAGGAAGTAATAAGCTAGAAAACAAAAAACCTTCCCATACAGGCTAGTTGGGACAGCATCTGGGGGGGGGGCACTGTACTTTGTTGATTCTGCTAAACTGCTTACCAGGAACACCCCTAAAGTATGATGAAACTGCTTTAACTAGCCAGGACTGAACAGGTTGCATCTTGTATTTGTAAGTCCTCCAAGGTCTGTCATAACCTGAAATGAGATCTTACATTTTTAGAACAAATGAATAGTGATTCCCCTAGCCCTCCATGCCATCTCAGAGGGCAAGGAGCAACAGTTGGGGGAAGGGGGTTATCAGGCCCTACTGTCTACCTCGGAGGCTGTGTCTGGAGGTCATGCAGATGCTACTGCTGGGTCCTCACTTGTGTAGTGCTTTAGCACCCACAGCACTTCATGTCCTCTGCACAACAGACAAGCTCACACAGATCACAACACTCCCTCCCCATGACCGCCTCCTAACCAGACCATCTGAGGTGCAGATTGGGTTGGAACTGTCCTGTACTGGCAGTGCACATAACTCTATGGGAGCATGAAGGCTTCCACATTCACAAAGAGCTTGTCAGGTTCTTTTGTGGATCATGCCCTTAATGATTAATGATCTTCTAGTCATGTACTTGGTATTTGATAGTTTTAATATTCATTTATCTAGAGCAAAGTTCAGGAACAGCCCTGCATTTTCCCTAGTGATCCATTCTTTTTGACTCATGAATGACTTGGGAGTCATCAAGTAAGAGGAACCCTGCTTAATGATGCAGTGTTGTGGGTAGTGTTTTGTGAGTTAGTTAAGTGTAAGTCTGCACCCATGTCATCACATCAGCTTATTCATTTGCTACAAACAGCAAAAAACTGAAGTTTGTGATTTCAGCCCAAAGTTCTCTTTGGTCCAGACAATTTGATTGGGTCAAGTTCAACCTACTTGATTTTTTTGTAGCGCAAAACTTGCAGCTTTATTTCGGACACAATGGCCTGTATTTACAAACATTACTTCCACCCATGACATACCTTACTTTGCCTTAACTGACCCGATTCAGGAATCTTCCATGTTGTTCAATGGCATATTGCTGAATAAGGTTAGTTCAGGTAAAGTTATTTTTTTTAGTTTATCTGTTTTTACCCTTCTGTCTTGTTGGACTCCTCTGTTTGGCCAGCTTAGCCCTATCACCTGGTATCATCCATGACACATTTCACCTCCTTGTTCTCCAAGACCTTGCCCCTTCTGGCGGGGGTGGCGGGGCTCACCATCTCTTACCATTGAATAGATCTGGTCAGGAAGTGGTGCCTGGGTAGCCATGTGTGGGGCCTGCAAGCAGCCGGCATCATCCTGCTGGTTGAGGTATTTCCACATTTCTGTCCCAGTACGGGGTCCCAGTGCTCCATAGGACATCAGCAGCTTGGGAGCACAAGTATGCATGTAAGCATGCATGGTGCAGCACCAGCCGATATCTTACCACCCACTAGTTACTCTGGACTGGTACCTGTGGTCACACAGGTGGCAGTACAGTAGGGGAGCTGGGTGCCCTCCCTCACCATAGCAGGAGAGTGTCCTCTGGGACACTTGATTTTCCTCCCCACATCCGACCAAGCTAAGGTATGTTAGCACTTGATGTGTATTCTTGAATACAGGCCATTGAGTATGAAAGATGCTGCACAAAACCCACTCACTTTCCTATCTGTTTTACAACTAAGGGGACTATGACACACACTGAGTTCAAGTGACTTGCTCATGGTAACAGACTGACTAAATCAGTGGTTGTAGCAGGATTAAATCTGGATCTCCCTGATTTACAGTGTTTCATTCTAACCACAGGGGTATAGTTGCACCAACCCTTCATGACCCTATTCAAACATTAGTTGTGTTCCTAATTTATATAGATACAGTTGTTGCAACAGGATAGAGTTGTATCCCAGTTAAACGTACACTTTAAAAGTTAACCCATCTCAATGTGACAAAAGCCCTGCTAGGTTTAACTGTGCTTTGATGCCATCTTCCATTCTTTTAAATTTCCAGGTGCGGCTGCCATCAACAGATGGAGTTGAGAGCGTTGCTTCTTATCCCTTGGTGCTTGAATGGCAGGGGTGCTTCGGCTTTTGACCTATTAACACTTTCACACCCTAGTGAACAGAAGTTATGTGAACTTTCACTTAGCAGGTTTACTTACTGGGGGGAAAATTGCAGTTTTTTGCTGTCCAGCGTTGCACAAAACTGTCCTCTTATTTTGTCAACAGAAGCTGCAGAGGAGAATTAGGGGAATGAATTTAGTGAAATGTGAGGAGCAGGAGACATTTAAAAGTGAAGTTCAGTCATAGGCCATACACAGCCTGTTGAGACAGGACAGGCTCTGGCCACTCCTCGACATTTGCAGCAAATATGTATCACCCCTGGCCTAGAAAGAACTGTCGTGGTGTTAGCCTCATTTCATTTTATTTCTTTGTTGATGATTGCAACCATCAGTATCACAGCTGAAGTTTACTACATAATAACAATAGAAATCCCATTTATTGGGGAACACCAAATCATCATGCTGTACATAGAGAAATTTTCCAAATACACCAATATTTGTGTTGAACACCTCACACTACTGGTACATTAGTTCAGTGTTTCAGTAAAAATAGATTGTAGACTATTACAAATATGCATTGCAAAAAAGTTATGTTAATGCACCAGTTAGGGTTCAACTTAATGGAAAAAAGTAGGAAAATGTGGCATTAGAGTTTTCAACCTTAGCTCCCAACCCCCAACCCCACCCAAGCAGCAAAAGGGAAAAAAACATTAGGGTTTGGGTCTCTAGAATCTTGGCAAATCAGTGGTGGGGTCTTCCTTGCATGACGAAAGGATATCACATCTGAAATTGTTTGTTTAGGGAATGGGTTGGGCATTAGGGTTGATAACCCCAAAAAAGACCTTACCACTGATACACCAAAACTCTGCAGACCCAAAACCCTAATGTTTTTTTTCCTTTTGCTGTTTGGGGGTGAGGTAGGGAGCTAGGGTTGGAAACCCTAACACCACATTCTCCTACTTTTTTGGCATTAAGTTGAATCCTTATTTTAGTCCCTGGTGCCTAGTGGCACCCCCTACCCTCCGATTGCTGTCCCCCCTATATTTATGTTGGTGCCTGTTTTTTTATTATAGTTATATAATCGGACACTCCGGTGTCAGATGCCCTCCTCCGCTGCCCATTGTTTTATTAACTGTAGCCAACCTTGGGGGGGTCCAATCTCTGTGTAGGCATTCAGAGGCCCCCCCAGCAATGTGGGACACTGAGAAGCCAACTCCCAGTGTTCTGAGATGTTTTATTAATGTTATGGGTACCTGCAACAGAAAAAACGTCCTTCGATGTCTTTTTTTTAACCTGAAACAAAGAAAACGGTCCCTCGTCATCGCTGTTGAACCCCCTTCCCCATCCCGACCCTCCCACTGAGCACCCACCTCCCCACACAGACTTCTTACCTTATACTTAGCAGCTGATGTTGAATTCTGTCATCTTCTGTGGACCAAGACATGTTTGCAAGCTTCAAAGCCAAACCATGAACTGAGGAATGGTAAGTGCTGTATAATGCATTTTAGTGGCGTTTTGAACTTCTGTTCATAACTTTGCCATTTTTAGGAATGTGTTCACCAGATTTTCAACATGGCCTTTTTGGGACCCCACCTCATGAACACTGGCAGTGTCATTTCATTAATCAGGCCCAGAAGGTGATTTAGTGGTTGCTGTGCAAAAATCACCTTTTGGGACTAAATAAAAAATATAATCACCAGTGTTCATGAGGGGGGATCCACCCAAAAAAAATTTGGTGAAAAAAGCTCTAAAAATGGTCGAGTTATGAGTGTTCATTGAAATTTTTCTACAAACGTGCATAACTTTGGTAATTTTCAATATTTTGACTCCAAATTTTCAGCACAGCCATTTTTTCACACCAACGCATGAAGAGTACAGCTGTCTTTTTGAGATCTGTATGAAATCCTGACTGACAAAATCCCGACAATGGCAAGCCCAACACCGGAATCTCAACAGGATTGCAAGCCCGACAAACAAATGCCTGACAAATAAAATACCGTAAAACGAGTGACAGACACTTCAAATCCCAACATAAGTAAACACAGAAGCGCATCGGGCAAAATCTCTCCTGCTCATGTTTTAGCTCGCAGCTCTCACTTCAGTAACAAACCGTTTTGGTCATGTTTAAAAACTGAATGCTCATAATTTAGACAGAAACGCAGCTCACGCTACTTGCACTACTTGTGGAATCAGGAATGCAGTATTTTCTCAATGCAGTACGCAACTACTCTTTAAGTTTGCACCAAAAAGTTTTGGTCATGTTTAAAAAAGTGCAGGTTCTAATTTGAACAGTTTACCACCAACTTGCCAAAAAAAAAAAAAAAGAAGAGAATGATCAGATCATAGTAAACAAACAGGTTACAACATGAGTGTATCGGGCTCTCCTGTCTCTCCTCCTGCTCCTACCAGTAAGTTCTTTAATGTCCGTTGCCATAAATGCTGTAACATGAGGGAACGTACAGAGATAAGATGGCAGGGATAAGATAGCAGCCAAACAAAATTTCCGATACACTTGCATTTCTGGCTCACATGCCTGACACTGTCCAGTGGTTACTTATTACCATGTAGGTCTTTTCTTTGAGCATTCATTTTTCTGAACATGATCGAAACTGCTGGTTGCTAACTGAAATAGTGAAGTACTGCAGCATTTATAAAGTACTGTGTTTCCAATCCACTAGTAGTGCAAGTAGTGCGAGCAATGTAAGCTCTAAACAATGAGCATTCCCCTTTTTTTTTTTTAAATGTCTCGTACTGTCTGGTGGTAGCTGAGATACACTGTGAGGAATCAGTAATATGTACATCAGTAATGCTGCTGTAAAGTTGGGAGGCGAGTTGACGAAAGTCAGGATTTCGGCAAGTCAGTCACATGTGTGTGTTGGTGTTTTAAATGTTGGGATTAAGGTGTTGGTCTAGCGTCTGACAGGATTATGAGTGCTGGGCATCCATACCTAACCTGTCATTGTTCACATCCTGTCCAAAATGTGTTTCTGCACCTGTGGCACAGAATGGTATTTTGGCTCAGATTTGAACATTTTCACCTATGAGGTTTATGAGGTTGGGTCATAAGACTATGTTAAAGTTATATAAAGTTTCTCACCTGCTCCATGGTGAAAAAAATCTACCTTGGCCTTGCACCTTCTGGGGTCTCAACTCTGTTACAACACCGAACCAACAAACGGTGCCTTCGGAGATCCACGCTACAGCTACTGAAAGTCCCCCACTGTCACACTTCACAGGGTCAATGCTCTTTTGCTTATCGAGCGCCACTCTGGTTCAATGGCCTCAGCCCCACCATCTCCTCTGCCCCAACAATTGGTATGTTTAAAACTAGGCTCCAGGACTATCTCACTACCAACAGCTTCTGTGACTGCCCAACTTAACCTTGTTTCTCCACTTCCCTTCCTGCTCTAGTGGTCCCCCCCTCCTCACTGGATTCTACCCTCACATCTTGGTATACCCAATGCTGCACTTTTCACCCTCTCCCCACCCTTCCTACATTCCTTCTACCCCCTTCCCTCTTCCTATGACTCTGGCACTTCTTATCTGTTGTCTATTTTCTCTGACAAATGCCGCTGGCTGCCTTGTTACAATGCTACCCTTGAATTGTATTAATCTGTACTCTGTCTGCAATGTCCACATTGTTGTAATGTCTGTCTTGATGTTCCCCATAATTTGTATTTCTCTGATGTGGAACCTTTGTAAAAGAGCCAAGGATCAAAGGTATTTGTAATCCTAGACTTGATAAATAAATAAATAAATGTTGAAAATGTGGGGTCAAAATATGAAAAAAATGCTGTAGTAATGACCATTCATTACAATATCGTCAGCCCTAACACTCTCCCCATTCCATAACTAAATAAGCTTAGACCGGTACAGTGTAGGAGAATGGGGTGAGCATTAGGGCTGATGACCTCAAAGCACACCCCTGGCACCTGCTAGTGTGTGCAGGGTGAGAGGGTGTTAGTCTTGGAAATCCTAACATCATATTTCCCTCCTTTTTATAGTTTGAGATCAACCATAACTGATGCAGTAACATAGTTTTTTGCAAAGAATTTCTTTACTTTTTGAGATAGTGTAATCATAGCCTTATTTGTCTCTGAGAGCCTCCCACAGATGTATAATTTTTTTAGATAGAGTAATCGTATCCTTATTTGCCTGTGGGAGTGCAGGGCCCTTAGGACCCTGCACTCCCATCTATCCATAGATGGGTATATGTAGGTTGCTGTTAAAGGGCCCTGTGCATCCATTTATAGGACAACAAATTGCCAGTATAGTCATCTTATTACCCCTCCTTATGTACTTGGTACAGAAAATTTTCAAATCCCCTCCAAAACGTAATTCCGCGCAACTGCAACATCATTCCATGCCACAGGTGAAAAAACACATTTTGACTAGGATTTGAAAAATGACAGCTGTGACATACATGAGGTGAGGTAATAAGAAGTCTATATTGAAAATTTGGAGTCAAAGGGCTGGATTCACAAAGCTTTCTGAAGGTGCAAAGCCTTCTCTAAGTCCCCCAAACTGTCGTAGCTATGGAAACAAAGGGGAATTTGCACTGAGTGCTATTCACGAAACCCTCCACAGATGTGTAAAAAAACACTACAGAATGTGGAAAAAAGTGCAGCTGCAGAAGTCCCTGAGGAAAAAAGGTGTGAGATAAGTAAGGCACATCCCCTCAAAAGCTATTTACAACCACTGTTTTTCTGCAATTGCAGACAAAATGTTACACACAGTGGAATGAGGTGTAACTCTCCCTCAGCAAACTGCAGTAGTGCCCCAACTGGAATCAATTAAGGTGGCGGTGAGGCACAGGTAATAGCATCCCAGTGAGTATAGCAGTGGCTGATGTTACAGCAACAACAGCACACATTGCCATGATATAGCAACAAGCAACAACCACCAGACCCAGTGCAGCCCATGACGGAGCCCCACAGGCAATAGAGCCTGACCAGCCTGCAGTGAATGCTACCCCTGCAGGCAACAGGAACATCCCAGGGAGGGAGGACCAGCAGTGGCAGTCAGCCACTGTAGTGCCATGGTATTGCTGATACCTGTGGTGCTGCAGTGGTCCCAGTTGAGGGACTGGTTGCTGGTCTCTTTGTGGGTGCTTTCAGCTTCATGCTATGCAGCAATGTTAAAGTCTGTTGCTCCAGCTAATTAGGTTCACTGTTGCTGTGCCTCCTAAGCTATTTCTGCAGCTGCAGATTCACAGTTGTGGATTTTCAGCACTTGCTCAAATTCCGCAGCTGCTGAATTTCCGCAGCTGCGTGGATTTTACAAAATTCCGCACCTGCTCAGAATTTCTTTATGAATATCACGCAACTGTGTTTCTGCAGTACTGCAGGCCTTTTTCCTGCAGCTGCGGGATTTTTGGCTTTCTTTGTGAATCCTGCCCAAAGTCTTTTAAAGTTCCAAAGTTACGAGCATACATAGCGAAATTTCAATGAATGGTCATAACTTTGTCATTGTTACATATTTTGACCCCAAATGTTCAACATAGACTTCTTATGACCCTACCTTATGAACAGTAGGACTATCATTATGCAAATCCTACCCAAAAGGTGAATTTTCCTTTGACCCATGAACATGCCTTCGGTGGGAGTTGTATATAACACCCATTGTTCATGAGAAGGGGTCTCAAAAGGTATGTTGAAAATTTGTGTCAAAATATACAAAAATGGCAACATTATTTATTTATTTATTTATTGAATTTTGTTGACCTGGTAAGCCCACTGGGCCTAGAAGTCCTGTTTTCAGGGGTGACTGGGGGGGGAGGGGGAATATAGACGGTAAGCAACTGAAATTGAACCAGATTAAGTTGTTGGTGGTATTTTTAGTGAATGGGAGAAATTTGGCCAGGACACCGGGGAAATTTCCCTACTCTGTGTGGAGAGAGTGCTGCTGGGTAATCTGGAGGGGTTGCTCAGTAGGCTCTTGGTCAAGCATGGAATCAGATGCTGTGTTGTCTGGCTCAGTGGAGCCTACTACGGAACAGAGACCAGAGCAAAATCCCTTACCTCGAGAACCGGGAGAAGTGCTTAATATCCAGGAGAAGCCTCAGACTGATTCACGGTCTGAATCGGGAGCTGCAACTAATTTATTTTCGATATCCAAGTTTTCTGTACCTGTGGAAATCGTGATGTCGGCCGGCCAGGTGACTGATTCGGTCGGGCCCTTTTGCAGGCACCACGCAGAAATACAGGAAGGACTCCTTTGAAGTGCACCAGACAATGGAAGCTGCATTGGACCTGGAAATCGACCGCTGGACCCTTGTTCTACACCTACGGCCTCACAGATTCTAAAACAACAATTTGGCTTGCATAATAGAAAATCATCCTACCCTACTATGGACTGGTCATCGGAGGAGGTTTAAAAGATGCTGGATGGACAAAATCACAAACAGGCATATGGATCCCAGACCCTACATGGACGGACAGTTCTCAGTCTTCCACCATGCATGCCAACGTTTCTACAAACCTGAGCTCAGGTATGGACATTCAGACTTCTGGGAGAAACTATTAATGATAATCAGAGCTCTGAAACCGTCCTTCGGCCATACCTGGGCCGAGTTCAGGGGGTATAGGACTTGTACAGGATTTAGCTCAGACAGGGGCACAGGCTGGCTTGCAAAACCCAGAGCAGTAATGTCTGACTTGTTTAAAACAAATTAGAACAGGCACCTAGAAGAAAGCGCTGTCCGTTTACGTTATAGGGTGGCCTTCAAACCCACCGGATAGATATTATATTGCTAACTCGCTTTTGAAAGGTTCCATGAATTTTCTTCCTGTTGATATTTTGCATTAATTCACATCTCAGGGAGGATTCTTATGATATTAGTTTTAAATCCTTTAAAGGCTTAGAGAAATTTTGGGATAGATACTCCATTTTGAAAAATACCCCTTTGTGGGTTCCATTTTATGCTATCCCCCTTACTAAACCAGTGTTTCGTTACATTACAATCATGTTTAGGAATGAAGGTGTCAGCGTAGGTAATATTTACCAATGGTTGCAAAATAAATGTGAGGTGATGGACCCCCTGAAGCTATCTTAGACCTAGAAGGTATTTGGACAGGGAGCTGGAAATTTTAAGTGAAGTTACCCCAAATAAATGGTGAAATTATCCATTTACCGAACAGCTTCTTTCTAGGGAAAGATAGAGGGGTCTGTTTTTATAGTGGTCAGCCTCAGGCCTGTTATAAATGTGGAGCCTGTACTCATTTAAGTAGCTCCTGTGACCTTTTAAAATGTCCACTGTGTGGAGGGTTTGGGCATGTAGCAGAAAGATGTCAAAACATCTTTCAGTGTAATCTTTGTGGTGATAAAGGCCATGCCTTTCACCAATGCCCACGGGCCTCTCATAACAAAGCTGGAGGCTGGGATTCTGATGCCCTAATTAACAAGGCCCAGGGGAAAACAGTGATTGATCCTGGATCCCTTCACACATCAGGTAGTCAGGCTGATCCTTCACCCCTCTTGGTGGACAAGCCTTCCTCCTCAGAGACTGAGGTGACTCCTTTGGTTGCAGATGTATCTATTTCATCTTCTCCACCCGATATCTCTGACTCTCAACAGGCCTCTTCTTCCATGCCCCCCCCTTTGAGATAGTGAAACCCCGTAGGTTTACGAGAGCTTCTAATAAAGCTTCCTCTACTACTCCCACTCCAGTAGAAAACTTTTTTTCCCCTTTGCAACTGGAAGGTAGGGACTCAGATTTAGAATCTGATACTTCTCACCTATCGGAATTGATTTCGGAAGAGGAAGATAGCAAAGCCACAGACTTAGCAAAAGAAAAAAAGGGAAAGAAAGGGAAGAAGAGGAAAACTAGCCATTCCCAGAAGTCTGGAACTTAATGGTACTATCTCTGCATCATGGCGACCCTGAAAATAGCCTCCTATAATGTCTGCAGTATAAAGAACTTTAAGAAGAGACTTGCTGTCCTTTTCCTTTTGGTACTTTAAATGTAGACATTATTCTTTTACAGGAAACTAGGCTATCCTCCCTGGCTGAAATCAAACAAACACAGAAAAGATGGGTGTGGGGGCCTTCCTTTTGGACTTTTGGGCCTGACGCAGCTGATGGGATTGGGGTTCTCTTTACTTCCACGGCCTTTAGAGTTTCTAAACTGGTCGACATCTGTCCAGGATGTGCCCTGCTCCTAGATTTTTCCTGGCATGATTTTGATTATAGATTATTAAACATTTATGTCCCTCAAGTTGAAACTGCGCGTATTAAATTATTTGAGGATGTTAAGCCCTTTCTATATACTCAAAGACACGTTATCTGGGGAGGGGATTTTAACTGCGATATAGATACTAAATTTAAAGGGGAAGTCCAGAAAAAAATATATTGTGATTCTTTAGCTTTAAAACAGATTATTAAAAATGCTGGACTATTGGACGTTTATAGGTCATTACATAGTACAGGTGGTTCTTCATATCACAGGAACATATTTTCTTCACGTATTGACTATCTTTTTGTCTCTAAGTTTCTAAAACCTTCCCTTACATATATTAAACCAACTGAGTTCTCAGACCATCACCTTTTAATTGGGGTTTTTAGTCTAGCAGATATTCCCCCTAAACTATATTCAGCTAGCCCCAGATGGCGTCTAAATGTGTCCTCCTTGGAGGACAGTGATTGTATTTCGGAATTACAAAATCTATTTTTTGCCCGTCATTCTACACTTTGTTGTTATGAGAACCTTTTTTTCTGGTGGAGAGACACTAAAATAGAGATTAAATCCCTTCTAAGTTCTAAGGGGAAACACAAGGCCAATTCACGATATCTTCAATACCTACATTATCAGGATCAATTTTACAAACTGATGTCACTACCATCGAGCGACAAACTCCCTTTGTTGTCTCAAATCTCAGAATTAAAAAAACAGATGGTTGAATATCAGTACAGTAGAGCTATATCACTAGACATGGAATTTAGATTTGGGGTACAAGCCCAACCAACTTCAGATCCCTGTTTGGCGTGTAAGGAACGCCTTGACCGGACTTTAATGTCTAAATTAACCTCTTCCGAAGGTAAAATAGTAACCTCCGAGAAAGATATGATGTCTGTTGTACAGCAATTTGTTTCGGATACCTTTGGGGGAGAACCCGAGCTTAGTGGGAATTTGCCTGAGGACTTTTTGCCTTATCTTCCAGTGATGGACACCACATTTCAAGCTCAATTATTGAAACCCATTTCTCCATTGGAAGTGGAAAAAGTTATCCTATCCTTAAACTTAAAACATCCCTGGTTTGGATGGCATTCCAAATGAATTTTATAAAACCTTCATTTAAGTACATGTGTCTTTTCTTCCTCTTGTGTTCAATTTTATCTTAACCTCCACCTCCAGGTTTCCAGAATTTAATGTGGCCTTATTGAAATTTATTTTTAAAAGGGATTCCTCCTTCCTTACTAACTGGAGGCGATAAGTATCCTTAATAGTGACTATAAGATCTTTGCTAAAATCCTCACAAATAGATTGTCCTCAATTTCTGAGTCCCTATTCATCCGCTCAATCCTGTGCAGTACCACATAGGAAGATACAACATAGTTTATATTTGTTAGAGACTTATTTGACAACAGTGATAGGGAAAAGGTGGGTTTATTATTGCTTTGGATCAGGTTAAGGCCTTCGACAAAGTGTGTCACTCTTACTTATTTAATATACTATTAACCTACAAAATTCCTAAACTCTTTGTATACTGGATTTCAATTTTATACTGGAAGCAGTGATACATCCTTTAGTGAATGGAAGAATGGGGCCTGCGGTTCCTGTGGTTAGGGAGTTGACAGGGTTGTCCCTGAGCCCTCTTTTGTATGTGTTGTTTTAGACCCTATTATTCGATATATTCAGGGGCATTCCGAGATTATAGGTTTGACCCTGATGTATCCTTGCCAAGGGTTAAAATAACCGCCTATGCAGATGGTATTACACTTTACGTTCAGGATAAGCCTTCCTTCAGAAAGCCTTGCATTGTTTTCAGATTTGGGGAAAATCTCTGGATCTGAACTTAACGTTTCAAAAGTTTTATTTTTCTTTACATCCTGAACAGGATACTCTCTTTGATACTGGGGTATTCCATTCTCATCACAACCTAATAAAATTCTAGGAATTTGGTTTGGGTTAGGTGATATGGCTACTTTTAACTGGGAAAAGCAGTTAAAATAGGGGAATCTAAAGTGAATGTCTGAAACAATGGAAATTTGGGAAACGGAAAAGGTTTCTATTGTTAAGCAATTTTTGATTCCCATATTTTTATACCTTAGTTATTTATACCGCCACCTGTTTCATTAGAAACACGATTGTACAGCGTCTTTTTCAGATGATTTGGGGAATCGTTTAAATCCAGTTCGCAGGATTTCCTTTACTTACCAGTTAAGAAAGGTAGATTGTCCATGATAAATCCAATTTTTTTCATTCCATTTTTTGTTTAATTCTTTTAGTTTCCTTTGGAATCACACGGTTCCTTTGGAATTTGTGGTCTTATTTTCTATGGAGTCCTTACTTCCAGAAATGGACGCATCCCCTAAATTGTTAAAACAAAATCATTTGCCCCTGTATGGAATGCCTTCTCTTAAAAAGTGTAGGCAGTGGAATTTATTATTTAATGACCTTATTTCACATACTAGGAAATCTTTCTATAACTATATTGTTTTTACTGTACAAGGCTCCATTTTGCTTTTTCCAGACTGTGTGCCAACCAAAATGTATTTTGCTTTACGTAAATTAACTGACTATAGAATACCATCTTCTATATGGGACATTGTGTGGATATCTTTACATGGGAAATTGAGGGTGCGGGGGAATCTTAAATACAAACCGACAACTGAAAGATACTGTTTAAGGTCTTCTTGTAACTCTATTGAAGAAAGTTTATCTCACTTTCTTATTGATTGTCAGTTCGCAAAAGATTTTTGGTATAAGGCATCTGATCATTGGGGGGGTTCCGATGCTGCAGCAGATAACATATAATGCTTTGGTCTTAGGGGATTATACAGGTATATGCAGTCTTATCATCCCAGCAATTTTATCTTTGGCAGGCCAGATGTCAATTTATTTTTCAGCAACAATTAGTTCCTATTTCTATAATTTTGTCACAAGTGGAGACTGGTTTATCCTCTGTTAAAGTCAAAGATAAGCAAAAATGTTCTGCTGTTAAATTTGCTTCTTTTTGGAAATCTTTTTTTGTTTGACATGTATATTTCTGTGTACAGTTTTTGTATTATTGTGTAAACATGTTTAACTGGTGATGTTATGTTCTTTTCAATAAAAACTTCCCCTACTCTTTTTTGATAAGTGCCATGGGATCTTTAGCATCCACCTGAACTACCACCAATCCAGGCAGATGGGACCTCAGTTCAACATCTCATCCAAAAGACAGCACATCATGCTGCACTACAGTGTCAGTACTGGGATATTAACCCAAGTGCCAGATGTGAGAACTGAACCCACAGCCCTCTGATCTCCCAGTCTCAGAGACGAGTGTGCTACCTACTGAACCACTGACACTAACCAAAGTTGAAAATCCTGTTGAAATACATTGATTTCCCATACGAAAAAAGATTTTTTTTGTAAGTCGTCATACGAAACAAAATCTTATTTCATATGATGGCGATAGGAAAACAGAATTTCAGTGTTAAAAAAAAAACAAATTTTAAGGGTATTTCTCAAGCAGTAAAGTGCAGAATGCAGCTAAGGGGGTCCTGATAAGCAAGCTGCATGTGTTGGTTCCTCCCCAGAATATCATTTTTTGGGGTTTCCAAATTAGAATTTCTCAGGCAAAACTGAAAACAAGATAGCAGCCATATGAAAAATGATATACTCAAATAAAAAAGGATGATAGCATATGAAAAAATAATTCTTTTTGTTTCATACAGATATATTTTAGTGCTTACTGAGCATGCACAGAAATAATGTTTTCAAATTTTTAAAATGCAGTTGTCACAAACCCACTCAGCAGGTCAGCCCTCTACTCCCAAAGTGCCAACCTCTGAGCATGATCTTGTGAACAGTGATCAGACAAGGTAGCACTCTTTTCTGTTTTGTGGATTTGAGTCACCTTAGTCCCAAGTTCTGGAGGGATTCGAACTTGTTAACCTCTTGTTAGCATATCCAATTGTCAGGCTCAGATAATTCTGTCTTCGGGGGGGGCAGATATCTTTGCCTACGGGCACCTAACCAGGTATTACAAAATGAACCCTTTTAGAACTCTATGTAGGATCCAGAGAAACTCTTAAACTGTTTCCCAGTTTGGTACACCCATAAACTCATGCACCGTGTCAGCTTTAAAACCATCTAACTTCACTTAAAACCAAAAAAATGTTTCAAGGCACACCAGGCAGTTTCTGTTTTTAAAATATATCTTTACTAAACAAAAGGTAAAATAGTAAACAGTAATATACAGAACTCTTATCACAAAAACATGCAGATCATTAAACAAAAAGGTGTAAAAGTGCAACTATATTTCCTACTCACAAAATACTTATCTTCTAAAGGCTTGATGTTGCTGCTTCAAAGTCAGGTAAAGAAGTCAGTCTATGAAACTAGAATCATAGTTTTTAAAAGCTGGTTTCTCCAGCCCCCTGGATGAGGTCACTGTACTTCCTCCCTATCAGGATATTATAACTAAAATATATATCTCTCTACAGGAAACAGGATCCTTATAAGGCAGTAAGATCCTATTTTTCTCAGCATAACATCCATTCTCAAATGACACCTCTTTGATGAAAAAGGGTCTTCCTGATCTTCACAGATATCAACGCCTTTTTAATTTCACAGAGAAGTGTCATACCCTGCTTTCCTTTCCTGTTAAAGTTGTAAAATGGATATGTTCTTTCCTGCCAACTAGGCTACTGATAACAGAACTAGCTAAACAGGATGTCCCTGATTTTAGGTACCTTTTAGCCCTGCAATTATCTTGGCCTTGTAGGTGTTAGACTTTTTTATCTAAGTTCCTGTGTGTGTGGTCATCTTACATACTGAGATCTGCGGGGGGAGGGAGATGTGTGAGTGAGGGAGGTCACTCCAAGTGCACTGGCATTTCCAGCAGACAAATTCAATACCACATTTCTGTTATTTTTAAGAAATAAAAAATGAGACAGCACTCAGAGCTGGGTGTCTATGTCACAATTCCTCTCCACCTAGACTGAATTTGGGGGCTCATCCCCTGCATGGGATGGGCTTCCCAAATCAGTTCACTCCTCATAGACCCTAGACAGCCCATCTGAGTTTTTATTATTCGCTCCAGTCCTATGTACAATTTTTAGATCATATCCTTGTAAAGCAAGGCTCCATCCTAGCAGTCTCCCATTATTCTTCCCCATCTGCATCAGCCAAACCAGGGGGTTGTGGTCATTCTGCACCACAAAATGCTGCCCATACAAGTGTAGCTCTAATTTCTTTAGGGCCCACACTATGGCTGTTTGCTTCCTGGGAAGCAGCTTCCAACTCAGTTATGCTACTGGGTGATCCATCCCCTGGCTGGAAGTCTGACTCAGTACTGCCCCAATACCTACGTCTGAGGTGTCCGTCTGAACTATAAAGGTTTTGCTATAGTCAGGACTTGTAAAAACAGGAGCACTGTACAGTGCCTCTTTCAATTTGGAAAAGGTTTCCTCACAGGCTGGGTCCCAGGTGATTTTCTTGGGCATCCTTTTCTTTGTCAGGTCAGATAAGGGTGCAGCCAGGGCACTGTAATTAGGTACAAACTTTCTGTAGTACCCCGCTGTCCCTAGAAAGCTCCTGACCTGCTTCTGGGTTTCTGGTCTGGGCCATGCCTGGATCATCTCCATCTTTATTTGGTTAGGATGGAGCTGTCCCCGGTCTACCACATGTCCGAGGTATGCCACCTTTCCCATGGCCACCTGACACTTTTCAGCTTTGACAGTGAGCCCGGCCCTCTGTATCCTGCCCAGCACTTCCCTAAGGTGTGAAAAGTGTGCCTCCCAGCTGGTACTAAAGATAGCAATGTCATCCAGGTACACTATGGCGTACTCCTCAGCACCATTCAACACCTGGTTCACCAACCTTTGGAAAGTGGCTGGGGCATTCCTCATTCTGAAAGGCTTTACTTTGAACTCAAATAATCCTATCGGAGTGATGAAGGCCAACCTCTCCCTAGCTCTATCTGTCAATTCTACCTGCCAATTCCCCTTGGTCAGGTCAATCGTCGTAAGGTAGGTCATCCTTCCCAACTTGTCCAGGAGTTCGTCCATCCGGGGCATCGGGTGGGCATCGGACTTCGTGACTGCATTCAGTCCCCAATAGTCCACACAGAAATGAGTCGAGCCATCTGGCTTGGGCACAAGGACTACGGGAGAGGCCCAGCGGCTGTGGGATCTCTGGATTACCCCTAAATCCAGCATCTCCTCCACTTCCCTCCTAATGTCCTTTTGGACAGCCTCTGACACCTGATATGCTGTCCGCCGCATGGGCGTCTGTGTCCCTGTCTCCACATCATGTGTTGCTAAGGGGGTTAGTCCAGGCTTGATGCTAAATAAGGGGGCAAAGTTTGCTAAAACCTCCCTCACTTTCTGGATCTGGTCCGGGGTCAGCTGGGGAGACAATTGTACTGCCTCCACAGAGGACTCCTGCTTACTTTCCTCCAGCAAGTCCAGAAGGGGGTCTCCTTCATCCATCCCGTCCCCATGACTACACACCGCAAACACCATGTCAGCCCTATTTGCATATGGCTTCATCATGTTGACATGGTACATCCTTTCTGTCTGTCTACGGTCAGGTAACTCCACAATGTAGTTTACGTCATTTACCTTCCTAACCACTTTGTACAGTCCTGCCCACTCAGCTTGCAGCTTGTCTTTCCGGAACGGAATAAGGACCATGACTTCCTGACCCACCGTGTACGAGCGAGCTCTGGCTCTGTGGTCATACCATACTTTTTGTTTCTGTTGGGGAGCTGCCAGATTGCTCTGGGCTGTCCCCATAAGCTCCTTCAGCCTTTCCCTAAACCTAAGGACATAATCCACAATAGCGGTTCCCTGGGTGGCGTGTTTGCCTTCCCAGTCCTCCCAGATCAAGTCTAGGGGCCCATGTACCCAGCGTCCATACAAGAGTTCGAAGGGGGAAAATCCTGTCAACTCTTGGGGTACCTCCCTGTATGCGAACAACAGGTGGGGAAGGCATTTCTCCCAGTCCCTCCCATGCTGTTCAGCAAATGCCCGGAGCATTGCCTTCAGGGTACCATTGAATCTTTCCACAAGTCCATTGGCTTGTGGGTGATACGGTGTCATGCATCTCTACACCACCCCATGCTTTTTCCATAGACATTTCATTAGGTCCGACATGAAGGAACCCCCTCGATCAGCGATTACCTCCTGCGGAAACCCAACACAGGAGAAAATCCCAAGTAAAGCATCTGCCACTTTGTCTGTCCTCAGAGAGATAGGGCGACTGCCTCTGGATACCGGGTGGCATAATCCACCACAGTTAGGATGAATCTCTTCCCTGAGGAGCTGGGGGTATTTAAGGCCCCACAATATCTATTCCCACCCTCTGGAATGGTTCCTTCGCTATGGGCAATGGAATTAGGGCGGCTTGAGTTTTCTTGCCCACCTTCCCTATTTCTTGGCACCGGTGATGAAATCTGCAATACTCCTTCACCTGCTGGGTGAAGTTAGGCCAGTAGAAATTCTGGGCCAGCCGCTGCACTGTGCTCACAATTCCCAGATGACCAGACAAGGGAATATCATGGGCAACCTTGAGCAACTGCTCACGATATCCCTGGGGAACAACAAGCTGCCTGCCTAGCATCCCTCCCTCTGTCTGTACTGCCTGTGTACACATAAGTCCATTTTCCCAATAAACCCTATGTCTTCTGTCACCTCCCTCTGCTCCATTCAGGTCTGCCCAAGCCCTCAGCTTCTCTAAACTAGGGTCACTTCTCTGAGCAGCTGTGAACCCCTCACACCTTCCCAAGACATGGGACAGGTCCCCTTCAGTCACTAAACTGTGGTCCCTAACACTAGCGTCAGGGCCCTCAGGATCACTGTCAATCCCAACCCTCTGATCAGGGGTCACCCCTCCCTCTTCAGAGTAACCCTCTGTAGCTGTGTGGTTACTTGCTACTGTGGAAATTTCTACCCCCTTTTTATCAGTCTCCCCATCTGGAGACACAGGCTGGGGAACCAGCCTCTCAGTGGTTTCTACACTGGTTTCTTTGGGGTTCAGGGAACTACTATTTTCCCTTGCCGCTTGGCTATGGATAACTGCACATAACACCCCCTGCTGGAGATTGTTACCCAGGATCACATCTACTGCTAATGTGTTGGCTACAGCCACCTGTTGCACAGTTCCCTCTGTTTCACCCCAGTCAAGGAGAACACTAGCGAGTGGCAATGTTTTCTCTTCACCAGTAAACCCTTGTACAGTTATGTATTTATTGGGTAGAAGCTGACCAGGCTGTACCAGATCCCCCTTTACCAATGTCAGGGATGCCCCTGTGTCCCTTAAGCCCTGTGCCTGTACACCATTTACTATGACTGGATTCATGTGTTCCTCATGTTCACTGACATGCTCCCAGGGACACACAAACAACCCACTTCTTTTCTAGCACCCTGTTGTGTATTATGGCTCGCCTTTTGGGGGCACTGTCTGGCTATATGCCCAGTTTCCTTACATAACCAACAAGCATTTCTTATTTCAGATAAATCTTTTTGTTGAAACCTGGGGCTAACTGGTTTCAGTGGAGGTAGCAAGGGTTTTAGCTGCCCTGAAGGTGCGCTTTTCCATTTCTGTGCTGCCACACTTGCCCCATTCGCTCTCAGAGCAGGTCTGCTCCTGGCATAGCAGTCCGAGAGTTCATCAGCCTCTTGCACTGTTTTTGGATCTTGGTCCTTTAGCCAAGTTTTTAGTTCTGCTGGGCATGCCCAATAAAACTGTTCTAATAAAATCACATTTTCAATTTTATCAACAGAGTTTGCCTCAATTCCTTCCCACCAACATTTTAAAAACTGATGTCTCGTGGCTAGCTCCTCATACCTCATATCTGGGCTTCTCCTGAGCTTACAGAATTTAGCTCTGTATGATTCAGCAGTTAATTCAAACTTTTTTAACAGTGCAGCTTTTAACTTGCTGTAATCGTCACTGTCCTCATTGTTCATTTGACCCAATGCATCCTGAGCTTTCCCAGTAAGCAGTGGGGATAGCTGGAAGCTCCAGGACTCTCTAGAAATTTTAGCCTGAATACAAACTTTTTCAAAAGAGTTTAAAAAAGCATCCATATCTTCCCCTTCCTTAAATTCAGCTATTAATTTGGAGTTCAGTTTGTAACCTTGTCCTGCGGTCCCAGTTAAACCCAAGCCACTTACCTGCCCTGGTGCTGCTGGCTGGAGTCGTAGCTTCTCCAGTTCACATTGCCACTGGTGCTCCTCTCTCTTCTCCTCTGCCTCTCTGCATTCTCATTCTCTCTTCTCCTCTGCAGCTCAGTGGCGATCACACTCCTCATGGTCTGCATCCCTCTGTTGTCACTCTGCCTCCAGTTCCATCCTGTGCAACTCAATTTGCTGTTTGAGTACCTCTGGATTCAGGATACTGGTGACCATCCCCTGCTGCTGTGGCCCTTCACTGACAGTGGCCCTGCTGTCCTTTTCAGTCACGGTCTGTGACTCGCTGCTCTGGGTATCTGCTACCATCAGGGCATCTATCAGGGTCTGCTTTTTGGCTGACACCTCGAACAGGACTCCTCTATCCCCGCACAACTGTTTTAAGTATTCTACAGTGTGTCTGCTGTAGTCAGAAGCCATCTTCTTCTTTGACTACGGCTACTCTGACTTTCACTTTAGAAAAAAAAAATAAAATGGGTAGGAACTTGACTGTACGCCAAGTGATAAAGTTCTGTTTCCCTTTTTTTTTAATTAAATTACTGCCTTTCTTTCTTTCTTTCTTCTTTCTTTCTTGTGAGCTTAACAGTCTCAAGCTGACACACTGTACAATGAAGCTTATTATACCAAACTTTATCCACACCACTGCCAACCAATCTGTCACAAACCCACTCAGCAGGTCAGCCCTCTACTCCCAAAGTGCCAACCTCTGAGCGTAGTCTTGTGAACAGTGAACAGAACAAGGTAGCCCTCTTGTCTGTTTTGTGGATTCAAGTCACCTTAGTCCCAAGTTCTGGAGGGATTCAAACTTGTTAACCTCTTGTTAGCATACCCACTTGTCAGGCTCACATAATTCTGTGTTCGGGGGGGGCCAGATATCTTTGCCTACGGGCACCTAACCAGGTATTACAAAATGAACCCTTTTAGAACTCTGTGTAAGACCCAGAGAAACTCTTAAACTGTTTCCCAGTTTGGTACACCCATAAACTCATGCACCATGTCAGCTTTAAAACCATCTAACTTCACTTAAAACCAAAGAAATGTTTCAAGGCACACCAGGCAGTTTCTGTTTTTAAAATATATCTTTACTAAACAAAAGGTAAAATAGTAAACAGTAATATACAGAACTCTCATCACAAAAACATACAGGTCATTAAACAAAAAGGTGTAAAAGTGAAGCTATATTTCCTATTCACAAAATACTTATTTTCTAAAGGCTTGATGTTGCTGCTTCAAAGTCAGGTAAAGAAGTCAGTCTATGAAACTAGAATCATAGTTTTTAAAAGCTGGTTTCTCCAGCCCCCTGGATGAGGTCACTGTACTTCCTTCCTATCAGGACTTTATTACTAAAAATATATCTCTACAGGAAACAGGATCCTTATAAGGCAGTAAGATCCTATTTTTCTCAGCATAGCATCCATTCTCAAATGACACCTCTTGATGAAAAAGGGTCTTCCTGATCTTCACAGATATCAACGCCTTTTTAATTTCACAGAGAAGTGTCATACCCTGCTTTCCTTTCCTGTAAACGTTGTAAAATGGATATGTTCTTTCCTGTCAACTAGGCTACTGATAACAGAACTAGCTAAACAGGATGTCCCTGATTTTAAGTACCTTTTAGCTCTGCAATTATCTTGGCCTTGCAGGTGTTAGATTTTTTTTCTAAGTTCCTGTGTGTGTGGTCATCTCACATACTGAGATCTGGGGGGTGAGTGAGAGAGGTCACTCCAAGTGCACTAGCATTTCCAGCAGACAAATTCAATACCACATTTCTGTTATTTTTAAGAAATAAAAACATGATACAGCACTCAGAGCAGGCTGTCAATGTCACAGCAATAACTTAAAAATGGCTTATTATTTTTTCACCAGACTAGCAAAAGGCACATATGTGGGCTAGTCCCTTTCTGCCCTGAAATTGTCAGACCAAGATTCTGAATTGTCTGGTTTGTAGGCAACTTCAAAGAAAAATCCCAGCAAAGTCTATGAGTGAAAAAAAGCTTTTTTTCACCTCTCCAGAACTCAGAAACTGCATATCCAACCAGAACATAACTTACCACATGCAGAGATCTACCCTGGGTGACAGTGCATGCAGATTTTCATATAAATTCATTGAAAGGTTGCAAAGTTATTAAAGTGCAAAATTTCAAGTTTAATAACATTGAAGTGCCTACTCAACCCTAACTATAGGGGCACGACCATGCCTATACATATACATATATATATATACACAATGGGGGTGAGACATATTCCACTGAAAAAAAAAACATGTTATTTTCACTGCAGTGAAATAAATCCTGATGATGTCAGCAGAGTTAAAATAAATACAGTTTACTACACCCCCAAAACCCACGCTAAACCCATGCAAAGCCACACAATCATGCAAAGCCACCCTAAACTCATGCTAACCCCGTGCAAGCTGCGAAAATTGTACATTTGGCAACAGTGAGGCCCCATTGTATAAATAGGACACATGATGTGCACTTCGTGGAATATGAAAAATATTTTCACTCCTGCCTCATGAGCACTGTATATTCCACTCGTGCCTTTGGCTCTCGTGAAATATCCAGGCTCACTCTGCAGGAGTGAAAATATTTTCCATATTCCACCTATCATGTATCCCTATATATATATATATATATATATATATAGGATATAAATGGTGAGCTGTCAGATAAATGATTTATCTACACAAGTGCTGTTTGACCTCGGTAACTTCACGAATGGTGTAAGTCAGAGTGAAGTGTCCGAGGTCAAACAGCACAAGTGTAAATAAATCATTTATCTGACAGCTCACCATTGTATATTTCATTTATGCAATAGGGATGCTTTCTGTTAATGCAGGGACATTTGCTTTTGATTGTTTATCTTTTTTTTAATGATAATTTCTGAGACTTTTTGTTAACTTTCCTAGTGTAGGTCTGCCTAGAGTAGTGATTGCTATTAAATGAAACACTACTCATTGTGTCATAAGTTTTGTGCTGAACAAATTTCATGCTCACAGTACCATGCTACCTTTTTTGTTTTAAAGTAATTTGCATTTGTTTGTCGAAAAAGTGAAAAACAAAACTGAATTTTCTGCTTTTTTTTGCTAATTATTAAAAAAAACTAAAAGATATATATAAATGAAACACCACTCAATTTGTAGATATTTTGGTGCTGAACAACTTTCATGCTCACATTACCATGCTATCTTTTTTCATTTTTAAAGTTATTCCCATTTGAATATAGTTAGTACTGCTTCTGAGGCCGAACATTCTAAATGAATTCCAAAGAGATTTGTGACATAGTAACTGTGTCTATAAATGAGTAACTGTGTGTATAAGTAAGCAATAATACATGACTGGGTGTGCGGTTATCAGTGAATTACTGCACACCCTACTTTGGGTGGAGGCGCAAGGTGCCAGCTGAGTGCTCTTCAACCCTGGTGGGGTGTGCAGTAATTTACTGATAACCACACATCCAGAAGTGTATTATTGCACTTATAAAATGGTGGGTAAACAAATTACAACTGGTTGAGCAATGTCAAGCAACATTTTATTTATCACTTATAAATGAACAACAAGTACTACATAAGAAAGCTATCTATAAATCTTTAAAATGGCATTACAAACTTATTAACATACTAACAATGAACGACTATATCACTTTTCAGATAAATAAACTAAATAAGTGATACCAATGTCAGTTTAGTACACTGGGACCAGACTGGAAATCAAGAACCTGCACTTTCAGGATGCTGGACAGAGCAGTGCAGTTACTGATCATTAACCGCACTGCTCTGGCCAAATTTTGACCAATCAGGTGACAGGATTTCTCTACCCCATTTTACAAATAAATTTATACACACAGTTACTCAGATAAATGGATTTATCACACTCTGTTTATCGCACATCTACATATATATATATATATATATATATATATATATATATATATATGTAATATGTGGAGATACCTAAATAATGCCATAGTATCCCATACAAAAAAATTCCTGTATTACAGCAGTAGCCAAAGTGATAATACTATCATTGGCAGGTGATAATACTATTGTTCAGAGCTCATAATACTATTGTTCGAGCTCTGAATGATAGCATTATCACCAAACCTCAAGAGCGCAACCACAAGATCTTCCAATAGCATACACTAGTTCCTGACATCCCCAAGGCAACCTCCTAGCCCTGCGTGCTGACGTTACTAAAACTGCGCATCCTGATTGGAACCGGTTCCTCTGTGGGTGGGCAGAACCATTCAAAAAACATGGCGGCCGTGTCTCGCTAAGTGAGAGAATATCATCCCTTCACTTTACGGGCAGCATTTTTTTTATTCCCCACAATGGTCTGATTAAAGAAGCAGGTAAGGCGTTGTTTTTCAAGTAAAACAGACACAGACCGAGTTTGTGGGTGGATGGGTGAGCAGAGCCAGACCCGGGGAGCGGAAAGTACCCAGACACAGAGTGGCGAGCGAATCCTCACTGCAGCGCATGCACGGCCTCCCACAGCACCACATTCCACAGAACTGCTGCAAACAAAACTGAGCTCCATATATTACAAAAATAAAAAATAGGTGAGGGTCTATCACTGGGGAGTAATACCATCTCGAGGTTCCTGACAGGGAACCCTCTCTCGAGTCGCCTCGAGTTCTCTTGTCCCCAGAACCTCTCGATGGTATTACTCTCTTGTAATAGACCCTCACCTATCTAGTATTCTATTTATATTCACAGTGTATATATATATATAGAGAGAGAGAGAGAGAGAGAGAGAGAGAGAGAGACAAATATGTAATTATGATATCTATTCAAGTAACTATGGGATAGTCAAAGGCCTGACTTTGAATGTGCTATTTATTCTCTTGAGTGAGACGGCCCACTGTGGTGTTATGCTATAAAAATATCTGTTTTATAGGCTGATTTCATCTACTAATTGAGCACTGTCTGGTTCCCCTTTGCAGCCTCATGCTGCCGAGTAAGATAGCACCTTTCATAAGTGTGAGAGCCCATCCCCAATTTTGTTTTGTGTTTTTTGTGTGCACTCTCTTCTTAGTTTAATAAATATTTGTAGCCCAGTCCCTAAATCACACTCCTGGTACTTGTCGCCTGCTAAATGAATGATTTAAATATTTAGTTATTTTAAAGAATGATACCCCCCCGCAGGTAAGAGCACTCCCACTCTATGACAGTCTCACACACTGTGTGCAGGCCGCAGCCTGACTTGCGAACATGTTGGCAGTTCACACTCGCTGCTCCTCTCTCACTTAAGGGGATGCCCCTGTCAGCGCAATAACGTTGTTTACTACAGCTGCTCCTCAGCTCCAACTTTCTCTCTCTTTCTCTCGGTTCACATGGTGCCACTCACAGGTGCACTCTGCAAACTACAGTAAATACATAAATGTATTTATTTATTTAGTTTTTGTTGGCCAGGTAAGTGGAATAAACAACATTGTCTATTTTCAGGCACAACCCAGGAGAGCTACAGACAAAACCAGTGTATTATAACAGGGAAGTTCCAGACCGCATACAGCACAGAAAATAGTGGGGTACATGATAAACACATGGGGCCAGATATCCAAAACTTAGCCCCAGGGGAAAAATTAGCACTGTACAGCATGATAAATTAGCCCAGAACCATTTGATGTTGCAAAATGTTATTTCCCCAGCAAAATTGCTGCGAAATCGGCAATTTCGCCTGGTGAAATATTTCGCGAAATTGTGGTGAAATTTTGAAATTTCACCTGTAATTTCACCCGCATATGCCCATCCTTTATATTTTATTTTCCCTCCCTGGTGTATAGTGGTTCCCCCTGCTGATCACTAGCAGATTCAAGAACCCTCCTCAATCACCCAAGTTATTCCGGGCCCTGGCCCAATCTTTGAAAAAAAAAAAATCCGCTCCCCTGTCCCTGGTGTGTAGTGGACCCCCAGCTGATCACTGGCCAAATTGAAGTAAAGAACCCTCCACCCCCAAGTCACCCCAGTTATTTTCCCTCCCCCAGCCATGACCCAGCCCCAATCTTCAAAATAAAAAAGCAGTCCCTTCCCCTGTCCCTGCTGTCTAGTGAACCCCCCACTCTGTCTTATGTCAGAGCCACCTGCTACCCCCAGTACCCCGATTGGGCCACAGCTCCCCATGGCGGCAGCCCGTCTGAGCACTCAGTGAATGAACACGTGCTTGTACAAGCACACGCTATTTCACTGAGCACTCAGACAGGCTGACGGCCATGGAGCTGAGTGGAGGGCTGTGCCAGTGGCCCAACTGGGGTACTGGGGGAAGTGGGGTGGGCTATGACTTAAGACAGGGTGGGGGTCCACTAGACACCAGGGACAGGGGAGAGGATTTTTTTTTTTTTTTTTGAAGATTGGGAGCCAGGGGCCAGGGGATAAGTCGGGGTGACTGGGGGGGTTCTTTACTTCAATTCAGCTGGTGATCAACCCGGGAGGGGTCCACTAGACACCAGGGACAGGGAAGGGATTTTTTTTCCAAAGATTAGCTGGGGCCCCAGGAACAACTCCGGGTAACTTGGGGTTCCTGTGACCGCCAGTGATCAGTCGGGGCCACTAGACACAAGGAAATGGGAGGGTATTTATTTATTTATTTTTTAAAGATTGGGGCCCAGTGGCGAAATTGGGAAATGTCGTTCGCGGGTGGCAAAATATGGCCCGCCAGTGGCAAATTTCGCCAGTTCGAGGATGAAATTTCACATTTTACCCAGTGAAATATTTCACGAAATGCACAAATTCCATGAAATATTTCACTGGGAGAAATTTTCCAATTTCACTCAACACTATTTGCATGCTATATTCAAAAGAATAGCCCTGGGGCTAAAGAAGCTGAACATAGCGTGCAAATGAAGCAGTGCAAACAGGGCTAGGAGTGCAGTGCAGAAATAGCCTGGCAAATAAGACAGCTCTGAATATAGCATCTGGGACATGCAAGCCACAACAGCAGCCCAGTGCACATAGACATGGAGGAAGGTAAAGGTGAACTACGTGGCCAATGTGTGTACTAGCAAAGAAGTGGATTCACTAAAGCTGCAAATAACAGTGCAGACCAAATACTGCGGAACTGTGCTATGTATGGGTCGGACAGGTTTGCACGGCACAAACACAGTTGCACAGCACTTGTGCAGTGCTAACACTTTTGCCCAGCGCTAAGATGTTTGCCCAGGGGAAAATTTGTTATATTCAAAAGTGATATGCAGATGAGCCTACTTAGGCAGTCCATGGGCAAACATCCATATTAGCATCTCATTATGGCCTTATTTGCATGTGGATTGCCCAGTGCTATTGCAGGGTCCCACAGCTCCACCTGTATGTCAGCCTTGAAGTACAGGGGCAGGCAGAGTTTGCTCACAGCTCCACCTGCATGTCAGTCTGGAAGTACAGGTGCAGGCAGGGTCTGCTCACAGCTCCACCTGTATGTCAGACTGGAAGAGCATGGTGGTAGCTGCAGGCTACATTTGTACACAGCTGCAGAGACTATTGTGCCCCAGGGGACTATGCAGCACAGGCACAGGTGGTCATGCTGCATGCAATCGTCAAACAGTAGTCCCTGCTACAGTGCATAGCTGATGCTACAGTAACAAGGTGGCCAGTAATGTGAGGGTCACAGCAATGCCTATGGTGTGTCGGGCATCAATGACTGCTGCACTCCACACAGTGACAGGCCCAGCTGGCAGGTGTGTTCTGACAGTGGACACTGCTGTCATACTGTTGTGTGACCCACAGATGCTGTGTCACTGGTATGGGATGCTCACAATAATATACACATGGCTGTCCATGTGTGCTGTCATGTCTGTACAGATTCATGGTATGTGGCCCGGGGGGGGGGGGGGCACATACCATCAGACAGGCACACTGGTGTTGTGGTATTCCTTACTGGACCACATGCACAGCGTGGATGATCCCAGCCTTGTGCCAGTACCCTGCATGTGGCGCAGCCTGGCCACCTGTACACCCTCCCCTCAACACCCTCCACACCCCCAGTGCTGCAAGTGTGTGCTGGCTTGTGTTGGTGTACCCCAATGGGGGGGACTGGAGGTGTGTGCTGTTTGGAGACACCACAATGGTGTCCACTGCGTGCTGGGGCACTCAACAATGCCTGGCATTGTTAGGGCGGGTGCCAGATGATGGCGACATAGGAGGTGCCATCCGTGTGCAGCATGTCTCTTCCATGTCTGGCCTTTTTCTATGTTTGTTTGTCACCTTGTTGTTCAGGTAAGCACACTGGGCCAAGGACCATTGTCAGTAACCACCCAGAGCCACTGCATGTGCGGCTGGGATTATATAGAGTACACTACATACATAACATTAACAACAACACACATATCTCAATGCTTAGCTTCTAACTAATATTACTGCATTACTGCATTGTATTCCACAACTTGGGTGCCTGTGCAGAAGGAGTGGCCCAGGGTGGCCGTCCATCCACACCATCTCCTCATTGGCTGCATACAGTCTTGTTCCCTGTTGCCGCTGTGTCTACGCCCCCTGTCCTTGTTTTGCCCAGAGTTAAGACTACCCTTTTCTGGGCGGTGCTTTGAAACATGCAAGTGTTGTGCAAAGCCGCACAACCACACTTTGCGTGGCGCTAATGCTAATGCTCTGAATATAGCATAGTGCCTGTATTCATGTTCACATCCCTTCTCTTTGCATGCTGCATAAATTATAGTTTTGCCCAGTGTTAATGCAGTTTGCCCTTGCTATTTGGTCTTTTGAATATAGAGGACCTGCGCAAACCCGGCACAAATTTTTTGCGCCCAGTACAAAGTTTTGAATATCTGGCCCATGGTATACAATGAATATACACAGAGAATACAAAATATGCAGCTCTCCAACTTTTCTGGCACATCAATATATTTTTCAACTCCAGGAAAATAAACAAATTCGCTTCCTTATGTGGCACCAGGCTGACCCAACATTTTACCACTGGACCATCATGGCTACAGATACAATAGCCAATATAAACTTTTACTAGCCCACTGGCTACCAGAAGTGTGACATTCAAATCCATTTAATGGTGCCAGGCACCTATGCTGCAATTAGTTATTAATTATGGCTCAATGTGTGTGTGGAGGTGTCAACAATAGCTCCCCCCTCCATTCCTGCAGGCTACTAATGTTGCTCATAACCTTCCTATTAATTAATGCATGTTTTTGACCTTCTGCATGGCAGGATCACTATCTGCTGGGCCTCCCACCAGGTTATCCATGACTCTTGGGTATTTTTTTTTTGTTTTTATTATTTCTTGTGAAAAATGCATTTCACAGGTGACACACTTCATCAGGGCAGAGCTCAGCTCTTGCAGAGCCAGGGCTCAGCTTTCGGCAGACAGGGCAGTGGCTCTCTCCTCCTTTGCCCAATCATTTTAGGCTGGGCAGTTGCATCCTGCTCATTAATTTCCTGCTCCTCTTTACAGGATTCAAACCTGTGATCCAACTGTTCACAGCTGGTGCACTGATGTAGGTGCAATCCTTACCATGAAACACTAAAACAAGGTCCCTTCTGCCCTTGACTGGTAATTTCCAGGACTGCAATAAAAAAATACTACAGCATTTTTTCAAATTGGGTCAAGGATTATCTGAATGTTGTCAAAAATAGTTCCTCTCTTAAAAAAAACAGATTCTGCTTGGTCCACTGAAGCCACGGATTGCACATTGTACTACCACTAGTCAGGGGTACTGGGTTTATGTTGCAAGCCTAACCCCCATCCGAGGTGGGGTTGGAATGCACCGCAGAGACTGTTTTCTGATCGTAAATGAATGGTTATGCATACCGTGCCATACTTATCCCTCCAGAGGCTGACTTGGAGCAAACTCAGGCCACGGAGAGAAGCAGAGAATGTGGTCTCTCTCCCATTGCAGGTCAGGAGTGGAACGGGTAGCCTCACTATTGGGAGAAAGGGGATGGTAAATGGGACAAAACCTGGCCTGCACACATAATGACACCACTGCTGCTTTGTCTCCCCCATGGTCTGCAGACAAGCTAAGGGATCCCAGAAGCCTTCTCTCCCTGCACACTGGATCCAGAGACCTTGAGAGGAATCCTACTGTGAAGGAGAGCTGCATGGGTTCCTCACTGTGCTGTGATAAGCTACTGTAGGCCCCAAACTGAAAGCAGATTGTCTCTGAGTAGGAGCTTGAGCAGAGCATTACAGGTCAAAGGTGAGCAGTGCCTTTAGGCTAATAAACAATAAAACCAATTAATAAAGCAGACTATAATGCAATTGTTTTCACTGAGCTGTTTTCTGCATACAGTTGCTGTAGCTTTGTTTGTAAGTAGAGCTGGGCAAACCTCCTAAAGTTCATTCTCTTGAACATGTTCTGTCGGACTAGGTAAAGTCTGCCAAAGTTCACTTAGTTTCAAAGCAGTTCACCCTGGGTTGGCTGAAGAAACTCATTGTTTTGCGGTTAAGTTGTACTAAGAGAGTATTTAATTTCTACCAGGGCACATGAATCACACAAAACAGCAGAATGGTGCTATGTTCTGGATGTTAAATGGCACCAGTAACTGCCCCACCCTGTCACTGCCTGCATTGGCAGGTGTAATGTCAACGCAGGTCCCATGCAATCAGCACTCTTCCCCCATACCAAGGAGTTTGGCCAAATAATGATTCTCTTCATCCCCCGTACTAGCATTTGGCTGACTGCCTTGAAGTTTGGTGGAGCTGTTAATCTTGCAGAACAAGGACTCGTGTTAAACATCTAGGGTAGGCAATGGCTGGCTGGGGCAGTACAATAGAATTCACAGTAAATTGTCTCACCAACTGATTGCTTAAGCTTTGCCAGCTAATTACATTAGTATTGCTGGATCCAGTATAACGCTTTACAAAAACTATTGCCTAAAAGTTGCAACATGGGGATTGACAGGGGCTAAGTCCATTTTATAGGAAGGGAAGGGGCAGACTGAATAGGTCACTGGGCTGTTTTCTGCTGACATGATCTATGCTTCTATGTAACTCAGTTTTGCGTTGCATTGTGAGAGAGCTGCAGATGCATTGCCGTTGCATTGCAAAACCTTTTATAAAAGTTGCTCTTGAACTGATTATGTGGTTGTTTTTATTAATGTGAGTTGCCAGTGTATTTCCTACTTATAAAACAGTGCAAAATCAGCTGGTCCAGTGGCGATGAGGGTTGAGGCACTGGACACCACACCTCGCACCACGCTGGTGACCCGGGTTTGGGAATGGACTCGGGGCACCAGGAACTGGCAGGGGAGAGGAAGGATTGAGCATCCCATGACTGCTCTCCTTCCTCTGGGGTGGGTATGGGGTATGTGGCACGCTGCAGTGGTGCTTAGTGGAGGCTGGGTGCACTCTCAGTGGCATGCATTCTAAGGAGGAGGGAGCAGGGTGGATGTCTGCATGTAGGTGTATCAGACATCATTGTACGTCTGGCTCCCTGAGGTAGTAATGGCGGAACAATTGTGGGGCGACCGTGGTGGCTCATGACCGAGCCCCAAGCCCCCAGACATGAGAGGCATGGCCACCTGTTTGTTGGTCACTGGGCCCCAGGGAGGTGTCCCGTTAATTTCTTTGGGCCTGTGTGAGTCAGGCGCATATGCCAGACCTGGTCCAGGGGCTCGGGTGCCAGCGGATGGCGCTTGTTATGGCCCCCTCCACAACGGAGGAGCAAAAAGTGTTACATGAGAAAAATAAAACAGTGCAAAATTGGCATAACAATTTAATGTGAATTGTACTTTGCTGGGGGCCGTTAGAAGACATTTCCCAAAATGACATATGAAAAGGAGCTCCCCTGCCAAGGCAAGTAATGGAAGGGCAGTACTGGACTCAGAGAGGCCATTGGAAGCCCTTACAACAAAACTTCTATGGTGGGATTCAACCCTGGGTCTCCCAATTCATGAGGCCCTATGCTGGATGGCTCCCAAAAAGGTTTGATGGGATCTCGATAGCATAGAAAGGGTAGAAAATGAAGCCACTGGTTCACTGTAGCCTTTTGAGTGCAGCATGGTGCCCTATGTTGCCGTGTAACTTTAGTTTTTAAATTGATTGTACCACTTCCCCCATACATTATACTTTTGGTTCTTGTTTTGATTTGCCTGACCTGACCTGGCCCAACCCATAAGAAACAAAAAAGCCAGTTTGCACACCTCTTCTCAGTTGTGCTGTTTGTGATTTCCCAGTGTTGAGAGTCGGGCTTTTCTGCCCCTACCGAACCTACACGATCAGTTGCATGTGTTTCTCATGGTGGCTTCATTGTCCCACCCCACCCACCCCTCCCCTACAACTGATGGCCGTGTATTCAGTTCCTTGTGGTGCCAGAATGGTTCCTACTGATAGTGTTTGGAGTCCTTCTGATACAAGCTTGCATGGCCAGTTTTGAGAATCTTAATACATCTGTGAAAGGAGAAAGTCCGGAGTGGGTATTGCTAAGATCAAAGGGGATAAGGGGGCGTGTGAGGAGGAGGACCATGTAAAAACATCTATCCTAAATAGATACTTTTGCTCAGTATTTACTGAGGAGAAGGTAGGGCAGGGCCCACAGCTTAGCACCATGGACACGGGGAGAGGGAGGCGTGCACTAGTCCCTTCACAAAAGAAAGGGTCCTACAAGAGCTCAATAAGCTCAGGGTGGACAAGGCAATGGGACCTGATGGCATACATCCCAGGGTACTAAGGGAGCTAAGGGTGGAACTAGCAGAGCCATTGTCAGAACTGTTTAATGAGTCTCTGAGCACAGGAGAGGTCCCAGAAGACTGGAGAAGGGCTCATGTGATCCCGCTCCACAAGAGTTGTAGCAGGGAAGAGGCAGGGAACTACAGACCAGTCAGTCTTACTTCAGTAGTGGGCAAGATTATGGAGACATTCCTTAAGGAAAGGATAGTGTAACACCTGGAATCCATAAGAGCACAGGCTCCAAGACCGCATGGGTTTACAACAGGAAGGTCCTGTCAAACTAATCTCATTGATTTCTTTGACTGGGTAACCAGAGTGGTGGACCAAGCGGGAGCAGTTGATGTCGCCTACCTTGACTTCAGCAAAGCTTTCGATACTGTTCCACATAGAAGATTGATTAATAAGCTGGGTAGGCTCGGGGTGGGTCAGAAGTTGGTCAACTGGGTGGCAAACTGGTTGACAGGCAGAAAACAGAGGGCAAGATTCACAAAGAAAGCCAAAAATTCCGCAACTGTGGGAAAAAGGCCTGCAGCACTGCAGAAATGCAGTTGTGTGATATTCATAAAGAAATTTTGAGCAGGTACAGAATTCCATAAAATCCCTGCAGCTGCAGAAATTGAGCATGTGCTGAAAATCCGCAACTGCGGATCCGCAGCTGCAGAAATAGCTTAGGAGGCACAGCAACAGTGAACCTAATTAGCTGGAGCAGCAGATTTTAACATTGCTGCCATAGCATGAAGCTGAAAGCACCCACAAAGAGAGCAGCAACCAGTCCCTCAACTGGGACCACTGCAGCACCACAGGTACCAGCAATACCATGGCACCACAGTGGCTGACTGCCACTGCTGGTTGTCCCTCCCTGGGGTGTTTCTGTTGCCTGCAGGGGTAGCATTCACTGCAGGCTGGTCAGGCTCTACCGCCTGTGGCGCTCCGTCATTGGCTGCACTGTGTCTGGGGGTTGTTGCCTGTTGCCGTATCATGGCAATGTGTGCTGTTGTTGCCGTAACATCAGCCACTGCTATACTCACTGGGATGCTATTATCTGTGCCTCACCTCCACCTTAATTGATTCCAATTGTTGGGGCACTACTGCAGTTTGCTGAGGGAGAGTTACACCTCATTCCACTGTGTGTAAAAATTTTTCCGCAACTGCGGAAAAAAAATTGGTTGTGAATAGCCTTTCAGGGGATGTGCCTTACTTATTTCAGACCTTCTTTTCCTCAGGGACTTCCGCAGCGTCACTTTTTTCCACATTCCGTAGTGTTTCAGGGATTTATTTAACTCCAAAAATTGATTAGTGTTTTGCTCATAAAAGTGCTAAAACATTGTGAAAATGCATAGCACTTGCTTCACTGTGTTTAACAAACATAACACTTCTAGAAAACCTATATAAATACTTTCTGTACAGTTAGCATTGTCCCAAGAAAAAAACTGCTAATCAATTATTTAAAACCCTGTGTTTTTTTCCGCAGCTGCGGAGGGTTTTGTGAATAGCACTCAGTGCAACTTCCCCTTTGTTTCCAAAGCTACAGCAGTTTTGGGGACTTAAGGAAGGTTTTGCACCTTCAGAAAGCTTTGTGAATCCAGCCCAGAGAGTGGTGGTAAATGGTATACAGTCTGAAGAGATGCAAGTCACAAGCGGGGTACCTCAGGGATCAGTTCTGGGGCCAGTCCTCTTCGATATCTTCATCAGTGACATTGCAGATGGACTGCAGGGTAAGGTTTGTCTGTTTGCAGATGACACCAAGATCTGCAACAGAGTAGATGATCCACATGGGGTGGGCAGAATGAGAAGAGATCTGGATAAACTGGAAAAATGGTCAGAAGAGTGGCAACTGGGGTTTAACGCAAAGAAGTGCAAGATCATGCACATAGGGAAGAGAAACCCTGAAGCCACCTATAGGCTGGGAGGGGAGTTGCTGGCAGTCACAAGGAAGAAAGAGACTTGGGCATCATCATCACAGATGACCTGAAATCATCCAAGCAGACCACTAAAGCAGTAGGTAAGGCTAGGGGGGCGTTGGGGTGTATTAGTAGGGGTATCACAAGTCGTAAGAGGGAGGTAATAATCCCTCTTTACAAGACGCTGGTTAGGCCCCATCTGGAGTACTGCATGCAGTACTGGAGGCCACACCTTCACAAGGACATTAACCAGATTGAGGTAGTCCAGAGAAGGGCAACCAAAATTGTGCAGGGACTGCATCAGAAAACATATGAGGACAGAGTAACGGAACTCAATATGTATTCCCTGGAGCAAAGGAGGGAGAGAGGTGATATGATTTAAACATTCAAACACCTTAAGGGTATTAACAAGGTGAGAGAGTCTAACATGTTTCAATATAAGAAAAATAGCAGGACAAGAGGACACAGCATGAGATTAGAGGGAGGCCAATTAAGGGGTAATATGAGGAAGTCCTTTTTCACAGAAAGGGTGGTGGATGCATGGAATGGCCTACCTTAGGAAGTGGTGGATATGAATACAGTGCAGGGCTTCAAACAGACATGGGATAGGCATAAGGGAGTAATACAGATAAGTAGGAATAGATAGGCCTAGAAGATGCCCTGGGGCAAAATGGAGTCTGGAACAGGGTGCCCCCTGTCTAGTCCCCATACCTAAGGGCACTGCCTCTTGTGGCAGGCAAGTAGCCGGGGCGGCCCTTGAAGCCCATCCAACTCGAGCGGTGTTATGCAATGCCAGAGCTGTTAAAAATAAGACTGCAGTCATTGCAGATCTTATTGGAACTACTGATCTGGCTTGCATCACCGAGACCTGGCTGGATGAAAATGCTGGCCCCATTTTGGATGCTGCAATTCCGGCCGGGTACTCGGTGATACACCGCTCAAGATTGTATCGTGCGGGGGGGAGTGGGTGGCTGTCTGTTTCAAGACCGAGTTGGGCCTCATGAGTGTTCCAGTTAAGAAAGCCAAATCATTTTAGTGCACCATGGTGGCTGATGTAGGTTGCAGGATAGCCCTCGTCTACCGTCCACCCAGGGTTGAGATGTGATTCCTGCAAGAAGTAGCAGATTTCATTGCTGACATGACATTGGAGTCACCCAGATTGATGGTATGGGGCGATTTCAATGCCTGGGTTGCCGACGAACTCTGCAGTTTGGACAACATTTCCTCCAGCTCATGACATCTCTGGGCCTTACACAGGTTGTTACTTCTGCCACCCATAAACATGGTCACTCTCTTGATTTGGTTTTCCTCCTGGGCATCAAGACCTCTGACTTGGAGGTGGAACCAGTCAGTTGGTCTGATCACTACACAGTGAGGTTCAATTTTTGCATTCCCCTTCAAAGGCCTGTCCCTGTGGAGATGGTCAGTTACCACCCTTTACAGGAAGTGAGCCCCAGAGGCCTAGTGGAGGTGATTGATCTCACGGAGTTTCCTGTGGCCAGCTCGAGTCCAGAGACTTTAGTGGTGGCCTCTAATAAGGGCATTTCTGTAGTCCTGGACTTGATTGCTCCCATCCGTGTTCATCCTCTCCCCCTTCTCCCTCAGGCCCCATCGTTTGATGGGTACCTGAGGGAGTTGCGGTGAGTAGGACGTAGGTTAGAGCGGTGTTTGCGGAAATCCACCCTGGAGGCTGACCTCCTTAGATTGGTTGAGCATTATCAGATTTACCAATCAGGGATCTCCCGTAAGAAGGCAGAATTCCTGTCCAGGGAGATCGCTGCCACTCAGAACCGACCAGCTCAGCTCTTCCGAACTGTCGACAGGCTGTGCAGCCCAGCCTGTTTGTAGCTTCGAAGACCTTTTTTGCAAGTTGAGTGCGATGAACTTGCTCGGTTCTTTGCAGATAAGGTGGCTGACATCAGGTCGGAAATTCTTTTGACTCGCTCTATGGGGGTTGCTGATAATCGGTGCTTGGTCGCCTCACCTCAGGCTTCCTGGAGTACCTTTGCCTTGCCCAAACCTGTGGATGTCATGCAGATTGTCCAGGGTATGCACCCTACATGCTGTAGTTTGGATCCGGGCCCAACCTCTTTAATTATGGGTTGTTGGGATTTGATCGGCCCGGTCCTGGTGCAGATAGTTCGGTGTTCCTTGGAATCCGGTGAGTTTACAAGCTCCCTGAAGGAGGCAATGGTAACTCCTCTCCTAAAGGAAGCTTCTTTGGACCTGGATCTTTCTGCCAACTACAGACCAATCTCAAACCTTCCCTTTATAGGGAAGGTGATTGAGAAAGGAGTTGCAGTACAGCTGGATGACCACCTAACCATCCATAACATCTACAAACTTCTCCAGTCCAGTTTTTGAAAGAGGCACAGTGCTGAGATGGCACTGGTTTGGTAGCTCAGTGATCTCCTGATGGCAAGAGATCAGAGAAGCCATTCTATCTTGGTGCTCCTTGATCTCTCCTCAGCCTTTGACACTGTAGACCATAGGGTGCTGCTAGGACGTCTGGGGTCCATCTGTGGACTGACAGATACAGTCCTCAGGTGGTTTATATCTTTCTTCAATGGCAGGAGTCAGAGAGTGGTGTCTGGAATGTTTTCCTTGGATCCATTCTCCCTGCCATGTGGGGTACCTCAGGGTTCAGTGCTGTCCTGTCCCCCATGTTGTTTGTAGTGTATATGCTACCACTCAGAGACATTGTAAGATGGTATGGGCTGAGGTTTCACAGTTATGCTGATGATACCCAGCTGTACCTCTCTTTTGCCCCTGACCAGGATAGAGCTGTCTCTGTATTTAATTCCTGCCTTGTTGAAATCCAGGACTGGATGAATTTGAGCTGGTTAAAGTTGAACTCCGGAAAGACGGAGGTGATGGTAGTGTTCCCCCAGGTCACCGGATAGAGGGGTCGTGGGCTGATCAACCCTCTGGACTTTTTCCTTGGGGGCTTTCAGATCCTATCCTCTGAATGGGTGCGGAACCTGGGGGTAATACTTGATGACGGGCTGACCTTACGAGCCCAGGTGTAGGCCATCGTCATGACTTCCTTTTATCATTTTAGGAATAGCTCCAGGATTAAGCATCTTGTTCCATCCGGGGACTTGCCTACTTTGGTCCATGCTTTTGTGACCTCATGCCTAGATTATTGCAATTCACTGTACTTAGGGCTGCCTGGGGTTGATATCCGCTGCCTGCAGCTCGTGCAGAATGCAGCGCACGATTGTTGATGGGAGCCTCCTGATCTTCTCATATTACACCTGTGCTGCGTGATCTGCACTGGCTGCCGATTAGATGGTGGATCACCTTTAAAGTCAGTTTACTGACTTATAAAGCCCTACATGGACTGGGCCCTGACTACTTGAAAGAACTCCTTGTGCCTTACCACCCAGTGTGACAGCTGCATTCGGCTGACGAGGGATTGCTAGAGATTCCGAGGGTGTCTCTGAAATCTTCAGGGGCCCATGCATTTATGCACACGGCCCCAACCCTCTGGAATTCTCTACCCCATTAGCTTCGGGAGTGCAAAGCCATAGGGGCGGGGGGGTTAAACAGGGGCTGAAAACCTACTTATGGTGCCATGCCTTCAATGGCACTGATTAAATTTTGGATCCTCTGATTATTTTATTGTTTGTTTATAGTTTTATCATGATCTTTTATCTTTTTGTAAAGTGTCTTGATGGTTGAAAGGCGCCTGTGAGAAATAAAATGTATTATTATCATATTATTATTATTGACAAAGTAAAGGCCAATGGCACATTCATAAGGTAGAAAAAGAAATGGGCAGACTGGATGGGCCTTGCGGTCCTTATGTGCTGTCAGCTTCTATGTTTCTATGTTTCTATGTTATCTTCATATTCTATCTCTGTTAGAGATGACAGGCCGGATTTTCAAAGGCCAGGGGATGGCACAGGGTGCTTGCATCGAACACACATAACACAAGGGGCACACTGCATCAGAACTTGCACCACTCCTGATTTTGCATTGCAGCCTACAGAAAATGTAGGGCTGTCTGTGTCAGACTGGCTTGTGCCAGACTTGCACCACAAAACAGGCTGTGCCATGATGGAAAGGGGTCGTGCCTCACTAAAACTGTGCACCATCCCTTTAAGTGAGATTCTCCATTCAGGCAGATCCTGCCAGTACATAGACCAGCCTGGGCTGGTCTGATGGACCATAGTGCATACACCATGGCCTACTGCAGGCAGTCCACCCTACCTGTGGGACACCGCAGTACAGTCTGCTGCCCAGGGACTGAAGTGTGAACCACACACTGTAGTCTCGTGTCTTAGTGCATGGCACCTATTACCAACACAGACCAACCCATACAGTGCATGTCAGTACTGTCCCATAGGGCTATGCCTGGGATGCAGCGGGTCTCTGCTGTAGCAGTGGGGGTGTAGTGTTATGGGTCCCCAGCAGGAAAAGGCAAGGGCATTTCAGGGGCACACAGTGCCACTGTCCCAGGCATTGTGTCCCCTACTGGATATGCCACAGCTACTGCCAATCCCACCCCATATGTCATTTATCTGATGCAGCAGACTTCCCACGTCTGTGCTGGGGTCTTTGCCACAGGGACTCCTTGTGTTGTGGAATACAGTGAACTGACTTTGCCACACCTGGCTTGGATGCACATAAGCTGTTTGCCACTGCGTGTGTCGCTTTACAAGCCCTTGGAAAATCTGGCCCCAGACAATTTACCTAGGAATCAAAATCAGCAGAGGTCTGAAGATATTATATATGTAGGACCAGAACCCCTAAACATCATAAATGTAGGATGTTGGTAGACTTGGAGTTTGCAGGCTTTTGTTTGACAGTGGCATTATGTATCGTATTTATAATTCTAGTCTTACAAAGCTGTTGTTTTCAAATTTCTGAAACTGAACATACCATTTGAATAGCTTCCCTGTGATCCCTTATTATAACAGTTGTTTTGACCTATATGCAGTCACTGTACGATAATACTATTCTATTAATTATTATCAAATTGGTGGACGTTCTGCAATCTGATTTGCTGAGAATCATCTCATACTGTGGTGATATTGCATGATAACACCAAAGTTTGAAAAATGTTCCTGCCAGCTGGTTTTTCATGTACCTGTAATCCATTTGATAATATCAATATCACTCATGAGAATGTGTGCTATTATTTGGGATAACAAAGGAACACCTGAAACAAATAACTCACCCAGAAGCCACATTTATTATAAAGTATGTATAAGTGAACCAGACCAATGTTTCATAACAAAGGTTGCTTCATCAGGATGAAGAGTTTTAACTATTCCTATAACGAAAATGCGGAGTTGTAAATACTTACAATAACATATCACCTTATATATGCAATGAGTGAAGGCCAGTGTACTTCTAATATACCAGAAATTAAACAGATTAAGTTTCCAGCTTTTAGCAACAAAAACATATGGTGTATGTTGGTGCAGGGGCTGTCAGTATAGCCTAGAGGTTAGCATAGAGTCATGAATCAGCTTTTTATTTATTTATTTATTAAGTTCTTGGATTACACCTGTGAGGAGATGCTGTTTTGTAGGTTCCACGTCAGTTGAACAGAAAACAATAGTGAACAACAGATAATGCATTTACAAAGTTGGTACAGAAAGTTACAATAAGGTTCACACAAATTGACACTGCTGAGGCATTGTACAATGTATGCCTGCATCGAGAGTTAGATCACCTTGCAGAAGATGGACACAAAGTAGGTAGCAGACAAAGGTGACATAGGGAGGACAGAGGGAGGGAGAGGGATGTGGGAGGGGTGTGCCCTGTGATGGGGAGGTGTAGAGGCAGTGCACTAGGTAGGAGCAGGGTGAGGATCTGTGAAGTGCTGAGGTTGGGTGGCACCAGCTGGGACTTGCAGTGTGTCTAAGTGCATGCAGGAGATTACAAAGGTAAGGGGGGAGCTAGAGGAAGCAGCCTCAGTTGTCCTTAACAATGAGGTGCTGACGACATTTATGTTTGAAGGCACCAGTAGTTGCTGTTCTGGTGATTTCAGGAGGAAGAGCATTGGTTCAGCGAGGAGCACAGTAGGAGAATGCACATTGTACCAAGGCAGTGCGGCATCTAGGTTCACTGAAGATTTGACTGATGGAGCTTTTGGTCTGTCTAGTACTCATGTGATAGGTTAGCAGGTTCTGAACCCCTGTTGGCAGTAGATTTAGTGAGACTTTTTACATCCATCAGACCTGGGATTGATTCCCACAGTCTCTGCTTACATACTATGTGACTCTAAACACCTCCCCAGTGCTCTTGGGTTGCCCTTGAAAACAGACTTTGGGCCTAGTGGACCTTACCCAGTTCCTGAAAAATAAATAAAAATAATGTCCTATTAAAATAGTGTATGTGTTATGAGAATATTGTATGTGTTATCAAAATAGTGCATGTCTTATCAAAATAGTTTGTTTTATCAAAATCAAGATAGGCTAGCAAGCCTGGTGGTGCTGAGGGTTGAGGCGCTGGATGCCACACCTCATGCCATGCTGGTGACCCGTGTTCGGGAGCAGGTATGGGTCGCCAGGGGTCGGCAGGGCTGGGGAAGGATCAAGCATCCGGAGGACTACTCTCCTTCACCCGGGTAGGGGGACATCAGTGGTCGGTGTGTGGCTGCCCCCTGGTGGCAGCTGGGGAGCAGCTGGACTGAGACTGCACACGCAAGGGGCTAAAGGAGGCAGACGCCAGGAGGAGCACATATGGAAGCGTGTACACTCCATCCCTTGGCGTCATTGCATGCCTTCTCCTGTAGGGGAACATCACCAAAAATCCCGACTGGTAGCATGAAGGCTGCTTGCCAGCACTGCCACAGTCCCGTGCAAGTCAGCTCCCTCCCGGGGCACTAACGGGAGGTACGAGCTCTGTCCAGGCCTGGGCGGCTGCCGGCCCAGCAAGCTAGATGGTGGGGGGAGGAACCAAAGGTACAAACCTCCTCCCAGCCATGGAGCACAAAAAAATCATCAAAAAAAAAATCAAGATCAGTTTCTTAAATTGGGTCATGAACGCAATCAATAAGGGCCAAGCAGCAAGAAATACTGTGCTGGATTTTCAGACTTGTGTCGGCACTTACAGCACAGTTATGCCATATCCCCATGCGACAGAAAGTTAGGCCACCAAAACAGGTGGCCTAAAGCATGTATGAATCTGACGTACCTTGTGGCATAATGGGAGCTCTATAACGACACTTGCATCAATATTTGATGTGTGATTCATTATTTTGTTGTAAAGCATTGCCAGTTGCCATAAATGCTGCAAAGCATTTGAAAATAGCAATTAAACATTTTGCTGCTGTTATCCTGTTGCCGGTGCACCTCAAAATCAGAACTTGACCTGCAGCAGGAGCTCTGAAAATCCAGCCTTCTATATCTGGACATTAGCAAGGCCTTTGACTTTGTACTCCATAGGAGACATGGGGAAAACCTGAGGGATCTACTTCATAAAGGCCTTCGATTTTGTGCACCATAGGAAACATGGGAAAAAGCGAAGGGATTTATTATAACAAGGCCATCCACTCTGTGCCCCATAATAGACATACAAAACAGTTAAGGGATCTGTGGGCTGGATACAAATTAATTAGGTGAATTAGTAAGTGGCTGGGGGTAGTTGTCAACAGGGAATACTCAGGGGTTAGAGAGGTCATCAGTGGGGTACCACAGGGGTTGGTCATGGAGCTGGTCCTTTTCAACTTATTTATCTGCAATACAGGGGAGGAAATATGGGGTAAAATCAGTTTGTAGATGATTCCAAAATTAGTGGTGGAGTGGATGTAGTTGTGGGAATGCGAGGAATAAAAACAGACCTGAGCAGTCTGGAAAATGTATCCAAGATATGGTAAAAGAAATGTAACACCAAAAAGTGCAAAGTCATGCAAATTGGCAAAAGAAACCCAACAATAGAGTTCTGGTGGGGGAGAGTGAGAGTGGAAAGGATATCAAGGGAAAAGGACCCGTGATCATTATTAGTGACAGTCTGAAGTCCCACGCCCAATGCCAAAAGGCTGCAGGGAAAGCAAATACAATGTTGGGATATATAGGGAGGAGGATTGCTAGCAGAAGAAGTAGAAGATTCTGCCCCTGCATAGATCCTTGGTGAGACCTCACCAGGAGTTCTGTACACTGTTCTGTCACTGCTCCTGAAGAAGGACAGGGACCTCCTGGAAGCTGTTCAGAAGATGATTCAGGGGCAGCAAGGAAAGAAGCATGAGGAGAAGATGGAAAATCCATTTACAGTGCATGCATATATATATATATATATATACACATATTCATTGCAAAAAACTTTGCTAATGTACCAGTTAGGGTTAAAGCAACAAAAGTAGGCAAATGTGGTCCCAACCCTAACATCCCATCCCCACTCAGCAGGCAGCAACAGGAAAAAACATTACAGTTTGACCTCTCTTGCTTCTTTGCAACTCAGATGTGGGGTGTACCTTGGGGTTGTCAACTCTAATACTCACCCCATTCCACCAGTAAATTAGCTGAGATGTGTAGAGTATATGAGAATGGGGTGAGTGTTAAGGTTGACAACCCCAAGGTACACCCTTCGCCTGATTTGCAAAGATGCAAGAGAGGTCAAACCATAATGTTTTTTCCTTTTGCTGTCTGCAGGGTGGAGGTGGAGTAATAGGGTTGGGAACCCTAACACCACATTTCCATACTTTTGTTGCTTTAACCCTAACTTGCACATTAACAAAGTTTTTATGTGTTTTTTTCAATTAATTTCGTTACTTTTTGAGATAGTATAATCGCATCATCATTTGCCTCTGGGAGCACAGGGCCCTCCTTCTAAAGATACATACATCTATGTTGGTATGAAAGTGCAAGGCCCTCTGGGTCCTGCACTTCCATTTCTGCCAAAACAGCAGTTTATTTGCTTCAATGTATAGCTTGCTAACATTCCAGTGTTATCCTATGGAACTTTAGATTTTTTAATTTTTATGTCTTTTTATATGGCCCCTAAATAGTTTGGGGGGATTATGTGCTATTGTAGTAGTACTCATTAAGACCTTTATTTTGAAATATAGATGGTCCCTTAAGTCCAAATACAAGGTAATTATGGCTTGCTGAAGTTCAAATGTGGGGGAAAAAAGTAAGTCCAAAATCTTTTTTCATATGAAGGGATCTTTATTTGTATCAAATGAAATGCCCATATGACAAAAGGATTCCTTCATGTGAAAAAAGAATCAGGAAAAAAACTAAGTCCCAAATCTTTTTTCATATGAAGGCATTCATAAGAACAAAAAAAAACATATGAAAAAGAATCCTTTCATAAGAGAAAAGAATCTGAAAAAAAAATTAAGTTCAAAACCTTTTTTCATACGAAGGCATCCTTTTTGTATGTACAAAAAAAAATACAAAAGGATCCTTCTTCTGAAAACAGAATTTGGACTTAGTTTTTTTTTTCAATTCCTTTTTCATATGAAGGGGTCCTTTTTACCCACCACTGCACTCTCTGCCAGTCCTTAGGGTGGCTTCCTCTACAAAGTTGTTTCAATTATGCAAAGTGCTGCCTGGTGGACAACTCATTTAGAAACCAGCACCTGTTCCCCTACTAACTCCTCCTGATCAATAGAGTGGTTTCAAGGGCTCTTAAGGTATCCGTGGTCCCCCTGCTAGAAGTACCCTGCGTCTCCACTGCCACAGAAGTTCGTGCTTTCTCCATCTCAGCACCCTCCCTATGGAACAAGTTCTCACCATCCATCTGCTTGTTCCCCACCCACCTGGCTTTTAAGCAGAATCTAAAAGCCTGGCTCCTGACTGCTGTTAACTGTCACTGCAGCCAACATTAATATCTAGGGCCTACATATTGCCCATGTTCTATAATGTGCAGATGGCACTTCTTGTCCCTGCCTATTCAGCCTCTCCTTTTCTCAAAACTGTCTCTTCCCTTCTTCCTTTGCCATACCCACCCCATCAAATCCTCAAACCTGCCCCTGATCCTCTCTGAACCTTTAATCCCTAAGAAACAATGAAAATGTTTGCTGCCTGAACCTGCATAGCTATTGTGGTTAGTGTCTGTATGGAATTAGAACATTACATCATATGTGGTTAGTGAACGTAACTTGCTTTATTTGTTTCTGGCACACTTGTACCTTGTCTGTCTCTACTGTCATTGTGTAAACTCTAATGTTGTTATATAATCCAGTGCAGTATTAACTGCACATTTCTTTTTTTCCACACCACCCCATGCTTGGGGTGTTTATTGCTATGCCATGTATGTGATGTGAATTGCTATGCCATATATGTAATTGTTGCTTTCTGTGCTGTTGCCACTTTGTGGCCCAGGTCATGCCTGAAAATGGTCTTTTGGATCAGTGCACCTACCTGGTTACCAAATAAATAAATACATTTTTCATATTTTTTTTTTGTTCATGTGAAAGAGGATGCCTTAATATGAAAAAAGAATTGGAAAAAACTAAGTCCAAATTATTTTTTCATAGGAAGGGATCCTTTTTCGTATGGGCCAGTTCCTCTTTTGTTATGATCATATGAAAAAAGAAAATTTGTTCAAGGTAAAGGATTTTTAAATGTATAAAATAAACAACTCTGGGTAATTTTTCCACAAACTAAGTGCATACGTCACCTAATGGGGTCCAATTAACAAGATACATGTGTTGGTGTATGTGCAGGATGTCATTTTTGTGGGTTTCAAAATAAAAAAAAAATGAAAACAAGATGGCAGCCATACAAAAAAATATTTTTTCTTCACACAAAAGAATTACCCCCAATGGACCACATTCTTTTTTCGTTCCTAGCAGCTAGCAAAAAGATTGTACTGAGCATGCTCAAAACTGACATTTCAGAATTTAATTACTTTGGAATGGATTAATATTTTTTCACAAAACCAGCAAAAGACACACCACTGTGGGCCAAGCCCTTTGTACCCTGACAATTTCAGACCATAATTCCAAACCGTTTAGGCATTAGGCGATTAAAAAAAAAGCAGCAACCCCCCCTTTTTTTTATTTTTTTCGCTATCCGGATCTCGAAATCCACACATCCATCCAGAACAAAACTTACCACATCAAGATCTACCCATTGAGACTGTGCATGCAACATTTTGTGAAAATCTGTTGAATAGCTGCAAAGCTATTCAAGTAAAACGTTTGAGGTTTAACATAGAAACCCCTGCTCAACCCTAACTATAGTGGTGCCACTGCTCAACCCTAACTATGGTGGTGCCACTGCTCAACCCTAACTATGGTGGTGCCACTGCTCAACCCTAACTATGGTGGTGCCACTGCTCAACCCTAGCTATAGTGGTGCCACTGCTCAACCCTAACTATAGTGGTGCCACTGCTCAACCCTAACTATGGTGGTGCCACTGCTCAACCCTAGCTATAGTGGTGCCACTGCTCAACCCTAACTATAGTGGTGCCACTGCTCAACCCTAACTATGGTGGTGCCACTCCTCAACCCTAACTATGGTAGTGCCACTATAATACACACTAGAGGCTAGGAGGGAGAGGGGGGAATAATAAAGGCATTTACGTACCTAAGTGATATTAATAATATGGACAGTAGTGCCCCATTCACAAAAAGCAAGGGAAAGGCAACAAAAGCCAATGGATAGCAACTAATTGGGGGAAGTTTCAAGAGGGACATAATAAAGTTCTTCTTTACAGGGAGGGTTGTAGAGAGGAAGATACTACCAGGAGAAGTGGTTGGTATGCAGTTCACTATCCTCTTTAAGCACAGGTGGGATAGGAACAGGAGAATGGTCCAAAACAGAGAATGGAGGGAGCGTAGACATGTCAAAGGAAGGGAATGAGTGGACCAGGAAAGGGTGGTGTAAAATTAGCCAGGGTTTTCAGCAGACCCAGCTTTTATTCAGTATTAGGCTGGTGTGGATGGCAGGTACTGGGCAGACCTGATGGGCCATTAGGCCTTTCTGGCAATCAAGTCCCAGCTAAGGCATTTATTTCTTTCTCTATTCTATTTGTCTGGGTTCCATAAATATGAACACCGCTCCCTTGTGATTGAAAATGTAATTATTCTGTGCAGCACCAGGTTGTCATTTGAGAAAGAGTAATGTGCCTTGTGGCATCCTAGTTTCCAGTTGCCTTGGTGGTGCAGCTGGTAATGCAACCAGAATGGTATTCTGAGTGGCCTGGGTTCAAGTCCCAGATAAGGCACTTATTTCTTTCTCTCTTCCGTTTGTCTTTTCTGCAATCAACATTTTTGTATGTTTCTATGCTTAATATCTTAGTATTTAGTGATACACCAGTTTTCATTTGGACACATCCTGCAAACAGTTATGTGAACTAACTTACATATCTTGTAAATAACACCTCAAATGAAGGACCTCAAAACAGTTAAACTTGATCAGTAGCAGACAGCAATATGTAGCTAAAACAATGTGAAATAAATGCCTTATTACTAGTTTTCAGAATCATTCAAATTTCAACATATTATGTTCTACACATAATAAGCAATCCTGCTTGTAGGTATTAACATATTGAAGTTTTAAATACTCAAAATTTCAAAAGTTCCTAAACATTTTGTATGCATATACTCAGTTCTTTGTTTTCTAAATTGAAACGTTTTTCTCTTTTCTTTGCCCACAGTCAAAAATTACACCTGAATGGTGTTCTAGGGGTTATCTGCTATGAACTTGGGCTCTGTTATAATTCACAAGAGGGGCTTTTAGTTCTCTCATCAATCCTCTGAAAAATAATCCTAATTGGTAAAAGGGAAATCCTGGTAGATTCAGTGGAACTCAGTCCCCACAATCAGGCCTTTTCTTTGCTAGAAATGGAATGTTAGGCCCGTCGCCTCCCCTCCTTCCCTCTTCCTCTGTCTCTCATATAGTTTTTTGGCTACTTTCACTCCCGTGTCACAACTGGTATGCACTCAGCAAGTTTCCCATGCCATTACCCAGGCCCCCAGGCCCTATTGCTTCACTCCAGCAGCACAGATTGCTCTCATTGTTCGAGTATGAGCAGAAGGTGATATTTTTTTCCCCTCTTCTGATTTTTTAATACCATTTAAGGACCCTGTCATAGTTGGTATGCACTGACTTTGTTGACTTGCAAACATTTGGCTAGGACCTCAGGAAATGAGGTTTGTAATAAAGAATAACAAGCTTGAAAAAAAAATTGTATAAGATCTGGTTAAACAGTCCTGTTCTCTACTACTGCATTAGGAATGTCATTTTTTAAGGTTTAATTTTACATTTTGTGAGCATGACGTGTGTGTGTGTGTGTGTGTGTGCACATGCACAAATTTTGCCTGCATAGCACCCTGTGCAATTCTACTTTGGTGAGTGAGTAGGTGGTAGTTGGGGGCGTACAGTAATTCAGCTTCCTATACGTTAGGGGAATGCTTATAACTTGTGTCCACAGTGGATATGCCAAGGTTAAAGCTTGGAGCTTATTTCCAACTGTATGTTAATTTTATATTCATTTCTCTTTTTTTTTTCTTAAGACATTCAACGTGCCTATTCAGAAACTGTTACAGCACCTCCAAAACTAAAATGAAGACTCCATTCAGGGAACATCAAATTATACCATATTCAGACTGTATAATCATGGCACTGGAAGGGGCAGGATAGGTTATGTGCAACTCTCAGAGCTGAACCCCTCCTCTGAAAGAAGTGAACACAGTGTTGTCCGACACTACTCTCAAAAGGGCTTTTGCCAGAAAATGTCCATTTGTACAACATGTAGGACAGAATATTATGGAGAGGCTTGATACAGCTCTAATTATTGGGGATCAGAAAACAGATGCTAGTGGCAGAATTGTTTTCATCAGGTATTTTATGTTCCCTTACTTGCCCCCTCGGCACCTCCCCAGCCCTATCACCTACCCTCTCATGGCCTTACCAGTTTTGCACCACTTGTCTAGGACCACGAGAGTGGTGGGTGGCCTGTCATGTCAGTGCTACGTGGGCCTGCGATTGGTGCTGGTGCAATAGTGGGCCAGTGCTTTTTCCTACAGTTCCTGTTTATCCCCCGAGAGTGCCAGTGTGCAGTGATGCACACACGTACACGATGAAACGCATGTGTGCTGGCATCTGGCAGCTGCTGCTTACCTTGCTGTAGTCCTGCAGTGCTGTCTGCTGGCCTCTACTAGGTGGCAGACAAACAGTGGAATGCTGTGTCCCCCACCCTGGAGGAGGAGAACTATCACTGGGATGTTCGATCCTCCCTTCCCAGGCCAGCCCCCGAGTGACCTGAGTGTGTTCCCAAGCCTGCTTCACCAGTATAGTGAGCAGTAGCTCTACTGCTGCATTAATGGGTCAGCTATAGCAAAAGTTTATTTTCTTTTTTTACATTTCACTTTATGGTGCTGGCACTCCTAGCCCTGCAAACAGGTTTGCTAGGCTCCGGCAATCCGAACCCTCACCCAGTGATACCCCCCGAGTGGAACCATTGAGACAGAACTGTCATGGCTGGAGGGTCGGGCACCGGAGCCGGCTCATACATGGAGGCCAGCATTTTCTAGAGGATTTTCTCCCTGGGAGCTGGAGACATGCAATAATGCTAGCGTGAGAGCATCTGTCCTCAGCTCCACCCCTGGTAGCACGGTGCCATGTCACCCAGCCTCCTATAGGTGGCAATCGGTGGTGACAATGTGAATCCCCCCCTCCCTGAAAAAGGAGAGCAGTCCTCCAGATGCTCTGTCCTTCTCCTCCCCTGCTGACTCCCAACGGCCCATGCCCATTCCTGAACACTGGTCGCCGGCGTGGCGCAAGGTGTGGCGTCCAGCACCTCAACCCTCAGCACCACTGGGCCTGGCTGCAAAAGTTTATTTTCTAATAATAAAGTGGAATTTTTTTGGTACATGGATGAGAGAAATGGTGAGATCACTGAAGGAATCCAAACAAAGCACAGAGAGGTTTCTGGTGACATCACCCAGTAAATGGCTGCCTGACTGGGAAGCACCCTTCCTCAGTTGATTTAAAACCACATTAAGCCTACTGAAAGATTACCAATTCTATCAGATAAGGTGGAGGAGGGGCATCACTGATACTGGATGAAGCCGCCTGAAATATTTCCAAGATTCTGCTGGTGGATGCCAGTGGATCAGCCGCGGAGATATCAGATTCGGATTTCAAGTGTGGGCCAGGCCCCATCTGTGACTTGTAGCACTCCAAGCATAAAACAAAAGGACGTAGCTGGATGCAAGTCTCAATGAGTTGAAAGCATTATAGGCAGAATTCAAAGACACTCTTTCCACGCTGACTATCTAGGGGCTTCAGTAACTGAAATGGAGTGTGGGACCACAGCCACTGCAGCTTGCGTGGAAGCTGTGGAAACCATGCTGCTACTCCTAGCAGAATCCCAGGCAGCAATTACGGGAATACCAAGAGGACGCAGAAAACTAGACGAGGAGAAAAAATATCTGCATTTATGGGTTGCTTGAGAACTCAGAAGGATATGATATGCTGGAGTTTATGGATGTTTTCCTGCATACTGCTCTGTCCCTGGAAGCAGAAATTGAACAAACGCATAAAGCCTTAGGCCCCAAGTCACATTCTCCAGCTGCCCACCCCACTCCATTTTGATCTGCTTCCATAAATATCGCACAAAGAATGGCCTTACAAAAAGCATGGAAGCAAAAAAACAACAAAACAAAACAAAAAAACAACAACAATATTTTATGGCTCTATCAAAATATGTATGGATGACTATGCCCCCACTACTATGAAATGACACGGGGATCAATTTTCAAACCGGGATGCTTGCAGCAAAGTCCTGCGTCATCGCAGGCACGCCACACACCTGCGGCCAAGGGTTTGCTGCAACTGCAACTCAATTTTAGAACCCAGGACACAAGTTGTAACAATGCCCTGATTTTATGGCAGCTTGTGCCAAAGCTGTGGCACAAGCCCAGTAAACCAGCCCCCCCCCCCACGAAGGCAAAGGTATGCCGGGGGGAGCTGGCAGAACTGAGCTGTGGCACCACAACAAACTTGCAGCAGCACTCAGCTTTGAAAATCCTGTTCACAGCACAGTTTGCTGCAAGTCGCCACTTGTGACCAACTCTCGGCTGCAAGTCCGATGCAGCGGCTGCACCAGGTTTGAAAACTGGCCCCAGGGATTATATCCCTGTTATGGAAACACTGAGACAGCAAAAATTAAAATTCAGAACTACCTCTGGTCCAGCTAGATTGGTGGTCCAGTAGCTGGAGGGACAAAAAGTTTACCAGTCTGCAAAAGAAACTACCCGGGTCTGGCTGATAGAGGGATTCAGCTGGCAGTCAGGCATCCACAATGCATCCAATTCCATATTGACTCATCTTTACTCACAGAGCAGAAATGGACACTTAACGCAGACAGCATGCTCAGGAGATCCTTGCAAACTTCATGGCACAGCAGAAAACCATGGAGGGGGAGGAGGAGGAGTGGGACTACTGAGTCTGGAGCTGTATCGTACAGGTAAAGTCTAGTGAATGGCTTTTGGGGTCTTGGAAGGCAGGGTGAGGATCTTAAGGGTGGGGCTGGTGCACCTAAACCTACATGGGTGATGTCTCATGGGGCCCTCCCACCCACTGCTCACTCAGTCAGTTTTATACCACAACCTTCCCCCATAACAATCTGGCACTTATTGGGGGAGCATCCTGGTTTCCAGGCAGCTGAAAGGTCAGCCATATGGGGGGCTGTGATAGTTCCCCATGGCTGTACCTGTTACTTCTAAGGCTGGAAGGCACTCCCAGTATATTCAGGGCAGTGTACACCCCAATAGTGACTGCAGAGTGGCTGGTGTGAAGAGGGGGCCAACGGAGTCTTTATTTCTTTTTTTGAACGCTAATTGGACCTTGATAGTCACCCTATAAGTTTATGCTTATTGGGATACCAGACATAACTAAATTTTTATGTGGCTCTTGGGGTGTTGTGTCTGTCTGGCAGGGGAGTCCTATCCCCGCACTCATGGGGGCCATACCCTGGACATCTCCAGGATTCATTGTCGCAGGTACCCTTAGCCTCAGGACTGCTATGTCTTGACTCAGGTAAACTTTACATGGGGAATAGTGGTTCTGCTCAGGGAATTGTCATCTAGAGGTCTGTTACTTAGCTCTGCTACAGAACACTGTTATCAGATTATGCACAGCAGGAATCAAAACCTTCAGAGCTTCATGATAACCAGCAAGATGCCGGGGAGGGGATACAATCATAGATATTTAACAGGGTTGTCAAGCTTTTATGTGACTTATTTGAGAGAGATGTCTGGTATTTGTGGGGGGGTTGGCTGTCCAGGATGCTACACCTAGAGCAATGATGTCTACCTTTGACATCATGTCACAGAATGATAAGGGTTTGTCCAGCCCTGTAAAATGAACTAAGGTGTTTAAATCCTTAAAGAAGCAATGACCCCTTTTAATCTTACTACTGGAAACGCACTTAAATAGTATGGAGCACCAAAAACTCCTTAAATTAGGTCTTGATCACATAGACTAGGAATCAGTCTATAAAAATGATAGGCGAAGAGGACAATGATTGTAATAATAATAATAATTTTTATTTATAAGGTGCCTTTCAGTTACCAAGGCGCTGTACATAAATAACAGTTAAAACAGTTAAAACATTAAAAAAAAAATTCAGCCAGACCAAAACATTAAACCAGTCAGTATTCTGGAAATGCAATATCCCACGAAAAGGTCTTCAAAACCCCTCTTAAAGTCCTCCACAGAGGTGCATTCACACAACCGACGGGGTAGTGAGTTTCAAAGGGTGGGGGCAACATACTACACCCTTGGAACCTCGTCTCCCCAGAAACTTGCCATGGCCATATTAATTCTACTCACACTGATCAAGAGGACAGATTAGCCTTAGCTGTGGGAATCCTCTATGAGAGACCACTTACAGTAGGCAGTATTTATATTCCCCCAGTCATCCAGAAATTGTTTGACACTAGCCTAAAGAGACAGATGGATACACTTTTACTGGGGGGAGATTTTAATTTTCAAATGAATCCCTCAATACATTTCAGTAACTGCAAGCCATTACTATCCACACTGGGTCAAAAAACACCTCAGGTGGCTATTTAAGGATACAGGCCTAATGGATGCCCGGTGTTTTCTTCATCCTTAAGACAGATGTTACGCATTTTACTCCAACTCGCATCAGAGGTATTCAAGATTGGATTATTTCCTTAGCTCTTCAGAAAATATGGAATGTGTGGTACATGCTCAGAATCAATTCTTTCTGATCATACACCATCAGAGCAGCAACATGCCCAATAGTGTTTAACGCTTCCCTAGTAAGAGGCGCAGGGCCAGATAGTCAAAACTTTGCTCTGGGCGCAAACCGTTTGTACAGGTTTAGCGCTGGGTTTGCATGAGTCCGCTATATTCAAAAGGGCAAATAGCGAGCACAAACTGCATTAGAGCCAGGCAAAAGTAAAATGTTTGCAAGGGGCAAGTGAGGGTGTGTGTCAGTGCAGTGCTATTAACTGAATATAGCATCATGCAAAGCGGTGTTGCACGACTTAGCTCAACACTTTACGTGGTGCAAATTACCACTCAGGAAAAGGTTGTCTTAACTCTGGGCAAACCAGCTTTGCGTGACTTTGTGGCTTTACGCAGCATTAGCATGGCTTTTGCGTGGCTTTGCACAACCCTAACCAATAAGTATGACACAGAGAAAAAGCCAGACATAGAGGAAACGTGCTGCTCACTGATGGCATCACAATGATGCCATCATCTGCCACCGGTCCCAGCCATGCCAGGCGGTAAGTGGTGACCCAGCTCCCAGTGGACACCATGGCAGTCTGGCCATACAGCAAACACCTGCAGACCACCCTTCTGTGGACACCAACAGATGCCAGCACACACATGCAGCACTGTGGGCATGGAGGATGTTGAGGGGAGAGTGTATGGGTGGCCAGGCTGTGCCACAGACTGGGTGTGGCCACAAGGCTGGGACACATTATACAGTGCACATGGGCCCATGTTGGGAATACCCCAACACCAGTGTGCCTGCCTGATCGTATGTGCCCCCTCAGCCACATACCGCACAGCTGTACAGACACCACAGCACACACAGCCAGCCATGTATATGTCAATGTGAGCCTCCCGTGCCAGTGGTGCAGCATCTGTAGGTCACACAACAGCAGAACAGTAATGTCCACTGGCAGTAAACACCTGCAAGGTGGGCCTGTCACTGTGTACAGTGCAGTGGTCATCACTGCCCTACACACCATAGGCATTGCTGTGTCCCTCACACTACTGGCCCCCTTGCTTCTGTAGTGCCTGCTGTGCACTGTAGCATGACCTACAGTTTGACAGTTGCATGCAGCAGCACCACCACCACCACCTGTGCCTGTGCTGTGTTGTTCCCTGGGGCACACTATGCTAAGCTGTACTGTATAAATGTAACCTGCAGCTACCACCATGCACTGCCAGACTGACCTACAGGTGGAGTTGTGAGCAGACCCAGCCATCCCCTTTACTTTCAGACTGACCTACAGGTGGAGCTGTGGGACCCTGCAGTTACGTTTGGGCACACTGCATGCAAACAAGGACATAATGAGGTGCTAATCTGGATGTTTGCCCAGAGACTACCTAAGTAGGCTCATTTGCATGTCACCTTTGAATATAGCAAAGTCTAGCCCTGGGCAAATGGATTAGCTCCGCACTAAACCTGCACAAACGTGTTAGCGCCGCGCAAACGTTTTGGAAATATTGTACAGTTTTGCACAATGTACTTTCACACGCATTGCTGCCTGCAGCTGAACTGAGTCCATGCATTTGCTGGCACACACATTGGCCACAAAGTTCACCTCTGTCTTCCTTCATGTTGCTGTGAACTTGCCTGCTGTTGTAGTGTGCACTTCCTGGTTGCTATATTCTGAGCTGTCTTATTCCCGGGCTATGGTTGCAATGCACTCCCAGCCCAGATTGCCCGGCTTCCTTAGCTTGCTATATTCAGCAGAATTAGCACCGGGCTACATACCTCTCAAGTGTCCCTGATTTCCAGGGACGTCCCTGATTTTGCTTCAAAATTTTACTCTGTCCCTCCTAAAATTTGTGTTTTTGTGGCTAAACAGTGGGGACTGTAAGCACAAAACAATGTCAAGCATTACAGTTACAGACTTGTTCTTCTTTAGAAAATGCATTTTGCACTAAGCCCCATATTCTACCAGCTTTCTGGGTGGATGTCTCTAATTTTGAAGATGTGTCCCTGATTTTGGTCCTTTGTCCCTGATTTTTTTAAGCCTTGTCCCTGATTTATGAGGCAGGAGGTTGAGAAGTATGCCGGGCTATCCCTCTTGAATATAGTGCGCTATTGGGTCTAGGCTAATTTAGCATGCCAGGCAGTGCTAATTTAGCCCCAGGGCAAAGATTTGAATATCTGGCCCTCAGAATTTAAAAAATTACTGGAGCTGATTCCTCACATAATTCAAGAAAATGAGGGGGAAAAGACTGAAAACTGATGCACGTTAAGATGCAGAAAAAAATCCACTGATAGGAGATGATAAAATAAAAGTTATATTAACACTAAAAACTAGTGCTGTGTGGAATGCAGAATTCCGCTGGAGGACTTAACGCGCTATCACCATTCTGCAGGTGGAATTTCAGCCAGGACCACTAAAGTGGTGAGTAGGGTGCTGGGTCAGTACTGCAAAAGCCTGAGTCAGGTGCTGGCATCTCCTATGGTAGACTTGGGCATTTTTTCTGTCTTTTCACTCCAAAATGAGCCATCATGCAATGGAGGGCATTGGCTTACTGAGGCCAAAACTTAATATGGAAGAAGACACAGATGCAGATAGCGAATATAGCACAAATGAATCATAGTTAGATGACCCAACAGATGAGGAGGAATCTATAAATAGTCTTAGCACTATAAGGATTGAATCAAATTGACTGAATAATAATGATAGTAAGAATATTACACATGGGTATACTGACGCTACTGTGACAATTTTACTTCGCCCAACATTACAGCGACAACAGTGCCAGGTCACTGTAGTGTCGGTGCGGGATCCTGCCACTGCTTTCTGGGGGTATTGCTCCCCCTTCCCGAAGCAACTCAGACTCGGAGTTGATTATTTAAGTAGCAGGGGGTGCAAGGGAAAGAGCCCCCTGCATAGGGGTTCAGGGGTGAAGCCCCCCCAAAGAAAACAATGTATGTTGTGACTCCCTTTATGCCGACTGCAATCAACATAAAGGAGTCGCTGTAACGTCAGTCAACAATGAAATTGTCGACTGACTGACATAGATCCTTATACATGTACTACCCCCCAAACATGCACCAGTGCCATTTAGAAGTTGTACTAGTATGCCAAGGTAGCCGCTGCCCCCATAGCATTATAATGCTATCTATAGTCCTGCAGTCCCTTCCCCACTTCTCACTATCGAAATGTTGTTTTGTGGGTGGGGCTGCAGTGGATGCTCAGTGGCTTCAGTGCAACAAGGAAGTTAGACTGCGGTTAATGTAGGTTGAAATACTAAATAATCCTTGTGCTAAAAAATTTCATTTTCAGCTAATTTAGGTCCTGGGGCAGGCAGCTCTTTACCATAAGCTGTCTGTCCTAACTACAATATCATGTCAGCAGCTCTTTAAGAAAAAGGCTATCCAAGCCTCTAAGGGTTAAGGTTTCCTCACTCTTTTGGGGGAACTTCATACATTGCTTTAAAACAAGCTTTTAATGCCAAAGTTCAGAACCTAATCCTATATGGTGCTAAGACTTTGAACCTATCCAAAACACTTTTTCAGACAAATTTATCAGCTACCAAGAGACTCACCTACTGCTCTTTTACATACAGAGCTAAATCTATTATCAATTGCTGTAGCTGTTCAATATAATTCTTTTGGGTTGATTTTCTCCTCCCAGTACATTCTTAACTGGGAATATTTCATGATTCTTATAGTTAATAAGTTAAGCCACTCCAACATACATTACGATGTTTTCTTTTTCTTACTAGCATACAATAGAACAGGCTATGCAGTAATAGAATTAGTCTTGTGGGTTAGAGGGTGGACAGGTCATCCAGTTGATCAGTTATAAATGATAACCCATCTCAACAGGGATGATGTCACAGTTTAGAATTATTTTCCAAAATGCCAGTGGGTTGACACAGACTGTGAAAGGAGCTAAAGTCCTCACGTCACTCAAAAACAAACAAACAAACAAAGCCAGGAGTGATTATGCTGCAGGAAACTCACCACTCAGCATTCGAGCATGAAAAATTGCATAAATTAGTTTTTTTTAAAAAGGTTTATTATTCTTCCTATTAATTGGGAAGAAGGCAGGGGAGGAGGGTAGTGACCCTGATACCTAAGAATTCTCCTTTTGAGCAAGAAGCAACCTATATGGAACCTGCAGGGAACATGGTGCTTGTGGTAGAACAATTACTAGGCAGAGACTATAAGTTTCATAAGTTTTTTGGCAGGTCATAATTAGCATTAGCCTTCATAGATCTGCACCATCTATAACTCAAATATGTAACATATGGCTGCATAATGTCTGTCCATTACTAATTTGAATTGGTCAGTAGTCTTGCATGAGACAACGGACTCGGGGTAATAAGTTCCATTCAGCAACAACTCTTTGGGAGAACCAGTTACCACTTTGGCTGCTCTTATAATGATCACCTTTTAACTGGGCATGATGTCTTCTCATTCTCATCTGTTCAGGTTTTAAATTTAGTCCTAGGCATTCTTGAATATCGTCATTTTTAAAAGCAGTATGCACCAAACACATACCCCCCCCCGGTTCTTTTGTATTGAAGTGAAAAAATACCCAAGTCTTTTAACCTTTCATTATAGTCCTTGGTAAAACACTATTTACACCCCTTGGGCAGATTCTTCATTTCTCTGTTTCTTTTTAGCCAAATTTTTAAATATCAGAAAAGAGTATTACTATTAGGAGGTCACATTAATATGGCTCATGGCCGGCCTGGTGGCGCTGAGGGTTGAGGCGCTGGATGCCACACCTTGTGCCACTCCAGCAACCTGTGTTCAGGAGTGAGCATGAGCTGCCGGGAGTTGGCAGGGGAAGAGAAGGATCAAGCATACCAGGGATGGCTCTCCTTCTCAGGGGAGGAGGGGGGAAACCAGCTGTCGGTGCATGCCTGGCCCCTAGTGGTGGCTGGAGGCTGGCACATTGATGCTGTAAGACGTTGAGTCAGAGGTGGGGCAGACGCCTGATGGGGTGCATGCATGGGAGCATACGTGGCACTGTCCTTGCATGCTCCACCCCTGAAGAGGAGGAAAAACAGAAAATGGATCCCAGGTCATGCAGCATGAGTGGCCGTCCCTCGCAGACTCCGACACTGAGGAGGCACTTCCTCGAAATCTGAATCCTTGCATAGGTGAGTTGAGTTAGCGGCTCCTCACCACTCTGCCATGGAGGGGAAACTGTGGGGGAAGAAGGGGAAACAGGCCTCACATTGTAGTACGGGGCTGGGGGGATGACTGGGATGTAGAAGTCGACCCCGAGAACCAGGAGAAAAAGGACTAACAAAAAATATGTATAAATATATGGCTCATGGCCTGAGTTTAGATATGACATCTACTTAAGTCCTTAAAATCTCCTCAGCTGAAAAATATTTAAAAAAAAACTACTCCTTGAACTAGGCCTCACTGATGTTTGGCAACATCTTAAAGCCCAAGCTAAAAGATACACATTTTATTCCTATACCCATAAAATGTATTCTAGATTAGAATATTTTTTCATTGCCACAGAACGTATCTCAGTAGTACAAAACTGTCAGATTGGGCCAATAGCGCTCTCGGTTCATGTCCCACTAACTTTAACTTTCAATGTACATCAAGAACCCAAAAAAAAAGTGGAGATTTATCCTAGCACTGTGCAATGATCCTCAGTTCATGAATCTAATGAAAGAAAAAGATTCCCACAATAATGCAGCAGAATTATTCTCCGGATATAACTCCTACCATAATGTGGGAAACACTCAAAGTAATTCTCCAGGAAGAAATAATAGCCTATGCCTCTCAAACAAAGAAACTTAGAGAAGCAAAATTAAAACAGTTAATGGAAGACTTACAATTTTATCAGCTAGCACACCAACAGGGAGATTCCTCCATGCTCCCTCAGATTATGCAAACCCAAAACAAAATTCGAGATATTCTGAACATGAAAACAGAAATGGCTTTACAGTATTTAAAACAAAAATATTACGACGGTGACCCAAAAGCCATGAAATTATTAGCTTTTTGCTTGCAGGTTGTGATAACAAAAAATAGAAAAAACTATAATTAAAGAGCCACAAACACAAGAAGTATTTATTGCCTTGCAAATTTTACAAGTATTAAAAAATTACTATGCTAAGCTATACCAGCAAGAATCAGAACCAGAGCAAGCGTCTTATTTGTAATTCTCTGCACCTTCCCAAAGTAACTGAGGTCCAACATCTAAAACTACAGTAATTGCCCCAATCTGACACAAAGAACTAGCAGATGCTCTAGCCCATTCTAAATCAGGTAAATGTCTCGGACCAGATAGGTATCCGGCAACATTTTTAAAAATCTTCAAAAAGGCTTTGTTGCCAACACCGCTGCAGACTTACACTGTAGCGAAAAAAGGAGAAGACTCCCCTTTGGCAATTTGCCACTATATCAGCCCTTCTTAAATCCAACAAGCAACCTACCCTTCTCAAATCCTACCGACCAATTTCAATATTAAATTTGGACTATAAAATATATATGTAACCACCCAGTCCCCTGGGGTTACTAGAATCCCTTCAGTTTAGCCATAGGAAGGTACTGGGCAGCTGGTAAAGGTGCTTATTAGGAGCTCTTTACAGATGACATCATTGTTTACTCAGTTAGGCTGAGCAGAGAATGGATTTTTCATTTAGAATTCTCGCAGCAGCATAAGCCACTTTGGAATCAGCTGCTCTGGGGAGGAGGTTTAGAATGTTCAGATGGGAATCTGTGTGTGCAGTAGTCAGCAGTAGTGTGAAGTGGAGCTCTGAGCAGCAGTAGTGCTCAGAGTGTAGGAGTGACTGCCAGTCTCCTGTAAGATTGGGTGAAGGACCTCCACCAGTTTCTCACCCTAGTGTGTAAGACCCAGCAGAACCAGAAGAAGTGGTGGAGACTGTTCATATGCAGGACCCCAGTGGGTCATTTTCCACAGAACAATGTGGTTTGGATTGTGTTTCTGTGGGTCCAAGGAGCAATCCCCTGAAGATCCTGAAGAGTGTCAGCTGCCCAGCGAGAAAGCGTGTGCAGCTGAAGCTATGACAAGCTACCTGTGAAGGGAAGAGGATGTTTTCCTTCATGTTTCCATGTCTGTATCAAAGGGACAAACACAGCCATGAGTACAGATCCATGGGACTGTTCTTGGGAGTTGGTCTGAGGTGAATGTGCCCAGAGATAAGGCTAGAGTGCACCTGTCAGGGCCCCTGTTTCACCACAAACATGTGCTGAATGTTTCAAGTTAAAGTATGGGATTCCTTTGCAATCCCGGTGTATTGGAGGATCCATGTTGGTGTAACCCAGAAGGAATGGCAGAGATTGGGCATGGCGTAGGATTGGGCAAAACCCCAGTTTGATTCCTCAGTCAGGGCTAACTGGTTCATGTATGGGTACCAGGTTAAACTGGGCATGTTAACAGATGTTATCGTGACAGGAGATTTTTTTAAATGTGTTTAAAGTGTGTGGCAACAACCATAGTATACACTTTTTGGAAAAGGTAAAGTCCCGAGATTCCTAGTACAGAGGGATGGACAGTTCAAAATGTGTGTAAGGAAAAGTTTGTTACAAAGTGCCAAAACAGTTGTTATTCTGGAAAGAAAAGTCTCGCTCCTGTGTAGATAGTACCAAATCTGGGGGACCACCCTATTCTGCATTTGTTAACACCTTGTGAGAATAAAGCCATACTGTACAATCCCAATTTTCAGTAGTGGACATTACATCTGTGCTTCCTGAGTGTGAACTGTTATGGGGCCCCCAGAGAAGTTAGACCTAACATGGCACTGACACTGCTCTCCCAGAACCTGTAGTAAATATAAATGTTATTTTGTACCCTAAACTCTGACCCCTTTAGACTGCCAAGCTAGGTATTTGCCCCAGCGCTAGGGATAATGCCTATTGTTTTTGCCAACTTGTGGCCTGTTGCCTTGTCTGTGGTACTAGTTGGGGGAGGGGGGGGTCCTGGTTTCCAGACACTGCTCTTGGCTAGGACATGGGTTGCATATTACTCTACTGTAGCAAAGCACCTTGTGAAACATCTTCCTTTGCTGGTCAATAAAGATCAAACTGGCTTTATCACGAAAAGACGAACTCTAGATAAAATATACAGGACTCTTATCTTGCTCCAGACCAGTACACATCCAAAACTCTGCAGTAGGCCCTGTTGCTGAGCCTGGATGTGGAAAAAGCATCGGACAGGGTGTCGTGAAATTATTTAAACTATACATTACATCAATTTGGCCTCCATCCCCAATTTATTACAACCATTACCAATCTCTATCACTCTCCACAAGTTATGGTCCAAGCAAATGGATTCATCTCCCCACAGTTTAACCTGTATAGGGGAACAAAGTAGGGCCGCCCCATGTCACCCTTATTGTTTGCTCTGTCAGTGGAACCTCTGGCACAAGAAATAAGGCAAAACATAGATATCAAAGGTATTACTTATCTTAATACACAGCATAAATTGGCATTTTATGCTGATGATTTATTAATATATTTTATACAATCTACAAACTCTTTACCTCCTCTCTGGTCCCTACAATGTGAATATGACAGTCTCTCCAGATACAATCTAAATGTTGACAAAACAGCAGCCCTTCATATTTTATATAATCTGCCTCCATTTATTCGAGTTGAATATCACTTTAAATGGGAGCAGACATCCATAAAATATCTAGGAGTATACATCCCGCAAGATCTAACCCAATCGAACCAACTTAACTACCCTCATATAATACAAACTATGGGTCCTAAGCACTATGTCAAAGTGCCACATAAACGGGGTGAGTAAACATAAACATGCGGGAATGCCATGCAGCGGGATCCCCGTGGATCCCCAGTGGCTTTCACCAAATGTGCGCTGGCCAGGTGTGTACCCAGTTCCCTGGCAGCTATGTGCAGGGTGGTCAGGGACAGAGATGGGGGGGTGTGCCCACACTACACGCCATTCACAAATGTACATAATGCTGCACACAGGGGGCCATAGGCGGTCACTGGTTATGGCAGGGGGGACCCTGCCTCAAATGTTGGACATGTGGAGCCCCATGCACAGAGAACCACTGCCCAATCCTGGCATTATTCAGTAAACCCCCACCACCACAACAGACCCCACCTGGTCCCAGCATGTGTTTGCAATACCTCCCCCCCCCACACACACACACACACAACAGACTCCCACCCAGTCCCAGCATCTGTGTGCAATTCCCCCTACACACACACAGCAGAACCCCACCCCAGTCCGTATGCCAGCCCACACCCCAAACACAAATCAGTCCTGGCCCCAGTCTAGTACATAGACCCCCCACACACACACACAGTTTTTGTGCCCCAGCCCCAATCTGGTAAAGAACCACACACACACACACACACACACACACACACACACAGTGCACCAGCCTGTCATGATCAGCTTAACCAGTGCACTATCTGGTGGACCCTGCCCGGAACTACACATTGCTCACCCAACAACCTCCAATCCCAGCTCCCCTGCCCCCTCATTGGTGGTCAGTCGCCCCCCCATGGCACTGACAACACCACCCGTAGCACATACCTGCAAGTTACTGCTGCAGCACTGGATGGCCAGTGGGACATCTCACTGCACACTTCCTTAGCTGGCAGCCATCCAAATGATACTGGGTACACCCTCCCCCCAATATCAGTTGGATGGTTGGCCACCAAGGAGGTGGGTGGAGGGATGCACCACTGGCTGTCCAGCACCACGGCACCAACTTGCGAGTACGGGGAGTGGTGTTGTTGGTTCCACAGGGGTGGGGGTTGGGGGGTCACTGACCATCAATGAGAGGGCAGAGGAGCCAGGATTGGGGATTAGGGGTGGGCACAATGTGCAGTTCTGGGCAGGGTCCTCCAGGACAGGGCACTGATTGGGTGGGGTCACTTACATGTGGGACGGGGCACTGTTGTGTGTGTGTGTGTGTGTGTGTGTGTGTGTGTGTGCGCTTGGGGAGCTCTCTTACCAGACTGGGGCATGGAAGTGTGTGTGTGGTGGGGGTGTTCTATGTACTGGACTGGGGCCAGGACTGGGATTTTTGTTTTGGGTGTGGGCTGGCATATGGGACTGGGGCAGGGGTTCTGTTGTGTGTAGGGGGGACATTTGAAAACACATGCTGGGACCAGGTGGGTGCCCTATTGTGGGGGGGGTACAGCTGTGTGCCAAGTGGTGAGTGGTTCCACGGGGATGGGTATTGGGCTGGGGGGAACATTGGATGATGGGGACCATCTGCACTTTCCCCGGGTGCCTGTGTGCTATGCACACACCCAGTCCCATGCCTTTCTATGCAGGGGATCCACTACAGGGACCCAGGATGGGCATCCGATTGGCTGTCAGCCTGGGTCTGCTACTCCACCCCCATCCACTCTACGTATTCCTGCATGCCAGCATGGCAAGGCCACAGACAGGGTGGCCGGCGATAGTGCATACTGGCCTATGCGCACCTGTCTGCTGGAGCAGAACTACATGGGTGGGGTGCACGCCTCTGGTGCCTACTTTCCTCCCATTCTTGCATAAGCACCATTATACTCAGCCCTGATTAGGGGGACAGTTTTACCCTTAACATTATATAATAAAATTGAGGTTAGTCATATGAACATCCTGCCAAGATTGCTATATCTGTTTCAAACTCTACCAGTGTCTCCGCCACAATGATCATTCCAGGTATGGGATAAATGCATCTCAAGATTCATATAGAGAGGTAAACAGCCCTGGATAGCATACAGTAAATTGCAACTATCAAAACAACAAGGTGGTTTGGCTTTGCCAAATTTAAAACACTGTTTTATGGTTGCACAAATGCCACATGTAGCAGCTTGGTTAGACCAAACCTATGAAGCCCATTGGAAAACTTTGGAGGTTGACGATTTAAATTTTGACATTCACAAAACTTTGTTCTTCAATCTTCCCATACTATCAGAGCAGTTAATGGACAACAATTTTTCCAAAAATGTTCTCATAGTGTGGCATGAGATACAGACAACTAAACATCTCATCAAACCATGGGCTCCTATGGGTGCCATTGCCTATAATATTACATTTCAGCCAAACTGGCTAGACCACCATTTTGTACAGTGGAGAAGACAAGGTCTCCACTTTTATTACCAACTATTTGACAATAGTCAATTTCACCCATTTACTGTTTTACAACATCAATATGATTTGACAAGAGTGGATCATTTCTGCTACTTACAAATTAAATATTTTCTAACAACAAAGCTATGCCACCTTTCAGTCTACAAGGAAATGGACCCACTGCTCTTATTATTACAGACCACCCAACCCCGACAGTTTCCTCCTCACTTTATCTCCTTAGCTTACAGAGCTAGCAACATCCCACCAAAATTGACACTTAACACTGTTGAAACAAAACGGGGACAGGATTTAAATATCTGCATTCTCCCAGAAAACTGGAGTAAAATATATCAACAGCAGCATAAAGTATCTTCCTCTACCAGTTGGATAGAATTTGCATGGAAAGCCATGATGCGTTATTTCTTTACTCCAGCTGTACTGGTAAATGCAATCGGTCCCTAAGTTCTGAATGTTGGAGGGATTGTGGTAGCCAGTCTGCTCATCACATGCATATATTCTGGGCATGCCCACAATTGATCCAGTTCTGGTCAGATCAAGACGAAGAGATACATGATCTTTGCCCTACTTTTTCTCAATTAACAGCAAATATTGTTCTGTTATTGGACTATCCACCTAAACATCCGAATAAGCAGCAGAAATATATTTTAATATACTTCTTACTACAGCTAAAAACGCTGTTACTACTTGCTGGTTATTAGCAACCTCTCTGGATATAAAACAATGGAGAGACCTAATGATTAAGGTCTATCATTTAGAAAAACAAACTCATAAACTGTGACATCAACTCAAACTACTTATTAATAAATGGACTGGATGGGTGATCTGCATAATGACTAAATGTAATGATTTTGTGCTGTAACCATTGCAAGAAGGTAATCTGTAGTAAGATATATACCTCTATTATTGACTTGCACAGGACAGATCACTGAAAAGCTCAGCATATTGAAAGGTTTAATTTAAAAGTTTTCTATTATAAATTATCCACTGTCATAACTACTGTATTGTTTTATTTATTTACTTCATGCTGGAAGTAGACTGTATCAGTGTTATTTTTTAAATTAACTTGTAAAATGTAATGTATCTTTACTATAAAAAATGAAAAATAAAGTTAAAAAATGCTGCAGCTGCTCAGATAAGAGCAGTTCATTTTTTTAAATAATAACATCAGCGAAATACCATACATAGATACATAGACAGTGTCAGCAGATAAGAGCCTATGGCCCACCCAGTCTGCCCATTTGAGCTTGTAAGTTCAGTTTATGTTTTCCAAGAAGTCTGTTGCCCCTTACCCCTGACCTCCAGAATTCCTTTATGTCTATCCCATCCATTCTTAAATCCCGTGATTGTTTCAGCCCCCACCACTTCCTCTGGCAAGGTGTTCCACTTGTCCACCACCCGTTCTGTGAAGAAATTCTTCCTCACGTTTCCTCTAAATTGTCCTCCCTCCAACTTCATCCCATGCTCTCTAGTCCTGGAACATCTTTTTCACTTAAAAATAGTGTATTCCTGCACCCTGTTCTTCCTGTAAGATACTTGTATGTCTTCATCATATCCCTCTCCCTCCTTTCCTCCAGGGAGTACATGTTTAGTTCCTTCAACCTGTCCTCATAGGACTTGCGATGCAATCCATGCACCAACTTTGTTGCCCTCCTCTGAACCTTCTCTATCCTGTCTATGTCCTTACGTAGGTAAGGTCTCCAGAACTGTACAGTGTACTCCAGGTGGGGCCTCACTAGTGTCTTGTCTAGTGGAATTATGATCTCCCTTTTCCTGCTGGTGATGCCCCTGCCTATGCAGCCCAGTATCCTATTTGCTTTACCTGCTGCCTTGTCACATGTTTCCCTACCTTGAGGTCATCAGAGATGATAACCCCAAGATCCCTTTCCTGCTTGGTGCATGCTATATCCTCACCCCCCAACTGATATATTGTGCTAGGGTTTTTTGCCCCATATGCATTATCTTGCACTTCCTTGCATTGAATTTCAACTGCCAAACCCCTGACCATTCTTCAAGTTTCTGCAGGTCCTTCTCATTCTGTCTACACCCTCTGGTGTATCTACTCTGTTACAGAGCTTTGTGTCATCTGCAACAGTGAAATTCTGCCTTCTAGGTCCCAATGAATGTCACTGATGAAAATATTGAATAGGACCGGTCCCAGCACTGATCCCTGTGGTAATTCCACTGGTCACTCTTCCCTCTGTGGAGTGACAGCCATTTACCACCACCCTCTGTGTCCTGCCCCCCAGCCAATTACCTACCCACCACACTACTGTCCTGCCCACACTGATATTCCCCAGTTTGTGCAATAGTCTTCTATTTGGCACAGTGTCAAAGGCCTTGCTGAAGTCCATATAGGCCATATCCACTGCCCTCCCCTGATCCATCTCCCTAGTCACCCAGTTAAAAAATTAAATGAGGTTGGTCTGACATGACCTCCCCCTGGTGAAACCATGCTGCCTTGGGTCCTGTAGTCCATTGACAACCAGATGTTCTACCAATCTCTCCTTCAGAAGTGCTTCCATGATCTTCCCCACTACCGAGGTGAGGCTGACTGGTCTGTAGTTCCCCGCTTCCTCGTTCCCACTTTTGTATAAGGGGACTACATCTGCTATCCTCCAGTCTTTGGGTACCTCCCCTGTTTCCAGTGATCGGCTAAACAGGATAGACAGGAGTGAATAGTGAGTCCCTAAAAAGAGAGCTCCGTTTGCTACATTGGTAAGATCCCAATGCGCAATTCCAGGATTTTAAAGAAAAGGCCATAAGGACGTGGGGATCCAAAAGGACGGGAGAGGAAGTGGCAGCCCGACAACACAAAATGATGCCCCAGAGTGCAGCATGGCCTGAATACCCCATTGAATGCTTGGTACGGGAGGATCCACAGCAGCCAGAGGCATGTTCAGAAAGGCTACATCACCAGGCCCAATATAAGGTGGGGCACCAGGCCCAATATGAGGTGGGGCACCAGGCCCAAGTCTTAGTAGGGCGTCAGGCCCGAGGTAAAAGTAGGGCATTAGGCCCGAGGTAAAGCTTGATACTAAAGGGAGGCCCTGGCCTAGTGTAATAGGGCAAGCCAGCCTAGTGGTACTAAAGGAAGGCCCCGGCCTAGTGTAATAGGGCAAGCCAGCCTAGTGGTACTAAAGGGAGGCCCCGGCCTAGCATAATAAGGCAAGCCAGCCTAGTGGTACTAAAGGGAGGCCCCGGTCTAGCGTAATAGGGCAAGCCAGCCTAGTGGTACTATAGGGAGGATTCTTTTTTTATGATTTAACAAGTTTTATTAGTTTGAGCACCAGTCAAAATACATTGGATAGTACATGAACATATCAGAGTAATAGGCGCTAAAATACATACCATAACTTAAAACCCCCCATCCCTACCCCCCCTCCCTGACTACACACTATCCAATATCTTTAGTATGTCTCACCTATATTATGACTACACGCTTCTATGGCTTCCCAAACTAACAGTAGAGTCTCTAGGCTACCCCAGAGAGAGAAATACGCTTCTAACCTATTTTACATAGATGCAATGTGTCTTTCCAATTATAATGCCTGACTAATTTCCTTGTACCACTCCATTATATTAGGAGACTTATCTTCCATCCAAATATAGGGAGGATTCTGTAGCCATGACGTCCAGGAAGAGATCCTATTCAGGAAGACCCTACATTTAGGAACAGGGGTTCGTCTAAGAGTACTCGATTTGCCTATACTGTGAAGTTACAGTAACAACTGTACTGTTTATGCAATAACTATTACCCTAAGTACCTGAACTATTACTCTAAGTACCTGAACTATTGCTCTAAGTACCTGAACTATTGCCCAAAGTACCTGAACTATTGCCCTAAGTACCTGAACTATTGCTCTAAGTACCTGAACATTGGCCTCATCAGTAAGAGTTACTCCTGAAGTTATAATTTGCCCTCCTCCGGCAAATTATTGTATCATTACACAGTTCTTTGGGCATTTTTCAGTTATATGGTTACCACTGTACGAAGACAGTCTCAATCTTCTACCACACTGTAGTCTCTAATCTGCATTACCAGAAATGTAGCCCCATGGGGGTCCGTCTATGCTTTGCTTTGTTCAGCTAGTATGTGAATAAAAGCCACACTGAGGAATCCCATTCCTGGTTCTGGACATTACAGTTATTGCTTCCTGTGCTCGGATTTACTTGGGTGCCCCTGTTCAGAGTAGCCAAACCTAGGTCCCCCTGTGCCGAGTAACCTCATCCTCCCCGAACCCAGGTCCCCACCAGGTACTGCTGTCAGCTTCAACAGCATGCCACCTGTCATTTTGGCAAAGAGGCAGGGGGGTGAGGGGATACAAAATGGATATAAATGTTAACAGACACAAAGTAATAGACTTGTGCATGGTTTTATAGTCTTAATAATTAATTAAAAGTACATGGGTTACCAGAAATCTGAGAGGACTATGTCACTGTAAATATTGATTAGTACTGTAAAGAAGCAATCCAGCATCTGAAGGATAATTGTTTTCCAAAATGAGTTTGGGAGACTCAGATATTTTGATTGCAAAACTGAACAGGCAACAAAAACAATTCAGAACACAAGACAAGTACCGGTATTTATATTTTTGTCAAATTGAAAAACGATTTGCCTTCTGTAAATTCAGAAGGGGTATGCTAGGGGATTTTGATGACATTAAGCTGTGGAGACTACAAAACGGTATTGAAATTAGTAAATAATGGAGCACATTATCTGTGATTACCAGAGGTTGCAAGTTAAAGAGAAAAATGGTTGATACCAATTTGGCCTTAAATGAGCACTAAAGCTACATAATTACTGGGGACTGCTTTTTTCCCCATAGGGAAACCCAGTTGTAATTTGCCATTGTAACCAGCTGGCTATAATAGTGAACATGTGCTGGGTTTCCCTCACTCCATGTATGCAGCTGTTGCATACTTGCCTTTCTTGCACATACTTCATTGCTGCCTTCAAACCAACCGGCATGGAGATTGATTTCTATGTATATAACTGTTGTGGTGAAAAATGCTCATAGCATTTATGTAAAATGACACATAGGGTACAGTGTAAAAACTCAAATTTTACACACGCCCTCGTGTTGGATACTTGTATAAACCCCTGGAGATTCGCTCTCAGGATTTGTGTAGCATCCAACACCTTGGGTGTGTGTAAAATTCTCATTATGCATGCTACCTCATATATTATTCTATAGCCCATGTAGGAAATATAGAATAAAGTATGGGGTGGTGTGTGTAATGAGAAGTTTACAGACACCCGAGGGGTTAGATGCTGAATAAACCCCGAGAGCGAAGCTTGAGGGGTTTGTACTACATCTAACCCAAGGGTGTCAAACTTCTGGTTCTACCACCACCCATATTTTATTTTATATATTGCTGGGTCTCCTTTGCTACAGCAATTATATAAAATAGCAGTTTCAGTGCGGTCGCGCTCCAGTTTGGTTTTCGTCCGGTTCTTACATTTAGATTTTTGGAGGTTTAACGTGTGTTTTTTTTTTTAATAATTAAAACTTGTATCCTGTAGAAAATAACTTTTTTTTCTTAAATGTGACTTACCACCGTGCCGTGATTCTTTGGCGGCTAGGTTGTGGTCGAGCAGACAGTGGCGAGCCAGAAAGGGAAACACTACAGCGGACGCATGCACAGAGGTAGAAGAACCGTGTGCATGTTTGCCATTATAAATGCTCCTTTATAACGACAAATTACGCCATGGTCTCCCTATGGCAAAAAGGGGAAACCCATTAATTATAAAAATAATTAATTGCATGCTGATTTGCAGTAGTGCATCTCACATCTCTGCTCTGGCAAATTTTACACATGAAGTAAGTTATAAAATCTAAACTGAATAGCGTATGTAATATGATGTTAAGAAAAACAATTTAAGAAGTAAGGTTCCCTAGCTCCACCGTTCCATTAACTGCTTGATTTTAGCTCCTTGAATGGATGTATAAATTATAATGTTATGCTGTTTTAAATGTCTCTTTTTTAACTATATGTTATATCTGTTGTGTTTACATTCTTGTTCCAATAAATACATTGGATCTGAAATCTGCATGCCACATGCCTGCACCTCGCAGCATTCCTGCCCTGTTGCACTGCTCCTGGCTGAGGGTACAACTTAGCTTTCACTAGGAAGTAATCACAGTGCAGGTCACAGATGCCCGCCCACCCTGAAGTTTTATTTATTTGAACGTTTGTAACCAGGAAAGTCACACTGAGCCATGGCTTGTTTTTGGGTGCGAGCTGAGTGGGAACAGGAAATACTATAATAAAAAGCATACGCAGTATTGATGGCTGGTATGACATAAAGTGCAAACGGAGTGCAATTTAACATAGTACAGTTTGGTAGGGGCTCCAGCAGGGGAGGATCAGGAAGGAGGACGACAGGAGAAGATGGGACTGGGGAGGAGTTCTAGTTGCTGCCTAAGGGAGATGTGGGAGAGAGAGAGAGAGAGAGAGAGAGTGAGAGGAGGGGAGCAGTTTCCAGGGGGAGGGAAGGCGACAGGAGAAGGCTGACTTCCCAGAAGAGGAGTGAGGGTGGGGAAAGGGAAAGGCCTTCCTGGAGATGCCCAAGCCTCCTTCCCCAGCCAGCCTCCAGTAACATGAGCTCACTCATGAACTCAGGCTGATGACATTGTGAGTGTTAGCACTACTGTACCGGTGGGCTGGCAAGGGGCCGTGCAATTCAACTGCTTTCAGCTAATACAGTGCCGACAACTCTACCAGAGCAGAAAGCGCGTCACACTCTACTGCTTCCTCGCAGAAGAACCACCCAATGTCAAAACAGTTTCTTGTACCATTTTAGAAAACAATGGAATGACCTGCCTGACACTTTGAGAAACAACAGCGCGGTTGAATTGTTTAAAACCCAGCTGTTATGCTCGCTCACGCCATCTGGAACATGTAACTGCTACCATTGATCAACAACTGTATCCCCATATGTGTACTATGCACACTGCACTTTATGTAATGTAAACATTATGCCAATGCACTGTAAACTATTGTACTTGCACCAATTGTACAGCAATACTTACCTGTGTCTGCCACTGTACATCTGTAGTTGCCCGTGCATATTTTTAGTTTTTGTTGTACCTGACCCTAAACCATTTGAAAAGATGTAGTGCCTAAAGGGTTTTATGTGGAATAAAAACTAAACTAAACTAGAAGACAAACAAAAAGACAACATGTGATTAAGTATGTCTTTTTTGCTGAATAAAGGAAACTTGGAAGCAGCAGAGAACAAAATAAGAAGCGGGCAGGCAAGGCTCCTGAAGTATATTTCATTTTTGCTTTTGTAAAAGGGGGAGTGGTGATGTACACTTAGAAACAGATTTCTCTGTGTTGAACTGTAAATGTAATGAAAGACAAACCCATTTTTTACAGTCACCCCGAAATACTCCTATGCAGAATGATCCCTCAAGTAATGGAAGTGAGCGCATACAGGTTTGTAGAATCAATGCAGTCTACAGAAAACAACAAAGAACGCAAATGTTTAATTTGTACATAAAGTTTTCAGAGTTGATTTTTTCTGACTGTTATTAGCTTCCGCAGAGTGTCCTAGCTTTAGGTGATGGCAGGCGATGCAAGAAAGCATAGGAGTATACATTTTTTTCCTTTGGTGTAGAGTGAAAAATTACAAACCTCATTTTTAAGTGTTTTTTCCACAACTATAGGAATTTGTGCATAATAATTCGATAAAGTAGTCTTCTGGTGTAAGTGTTAAATATTTCATTAGAACTGTGATACATTAGGCTGTGGATAGATTTTTCAAACATTGGGAGTTCTGCCGCAGCTGCAGCACACAAAGCACTCTTGACAGTATAAGTCTTCACATGTTGCAGCACCTTCTGTGCACTCGAATGGAGAGAAAAAAGAACTGCTTTATGAGAATGCACACAGCTTTTCTTCTCAAAGGAAGACCTTTCCCCACAGTGATTGAAACAGGCTGCTCTTTGTTACAGGATCGAGCAGAGCTCACACAGCACTGTCCAAATCCCAGGCCAGACTATTTTCTCTTCTTCTCACCAAATGGGCACACAGTTCTCGTAGAGGACCTTTCTTGGTTACTGGATGCCTAGAACTCAAATAGTCTCTCTCTAAGCATCAGAGGAAGAAGAGACTATTCTTTCATTGTGTAACTCAAGATACTGGACCACTGAGTACCCAGGATGCCACAGGGCTGGGACACAATATCCCCATCAGCAATTAAGCTTGCTTTTCAGCTCCATTCAAACCTCAGACAGTTTTGACCAGTTCTGCAGCTGCTCCTCCCTGAGGTAAACAAGTTTAGCTGCCTAGCTCACCCAACCTGATTGCTCAAATTGTTTTAAAGGGCACATGGAAACATAGGGCCTGATTAACAAATGGAGATGCTGAGCTTGTGCCAAGCCCTGTGTCAAATCTGTTTTTTGGCGCAGCTGTGTCAAATACTTTGTTGCAAAATGCACCCGATTCAAGAAGATTGCGCGCATTTGTGACAGTTTTCCCGATTTATAGAAGATTGCACCAAATACTGTATTTGGTGCAAACCCTGTAAAAAAGACTACCTAAGATTGCCACAAGTTAGACCAGAAAAAGCTGGTCTAACTTACGGTAATCAGCACACGGGATTGAGAATCCCAGTCACCGGTTAGGGAATACCGCAATCCCTGTGTGTCATATGTTCGACGCACCCAGGGCTTGTGGCATTCCCGACTTTTCGTGACTTGACCCCATAGAATTTGTCAGCAGAAAAGGACCGCTTGGCCCACCTGGTGGCAGATCCAGTATTAATTAAGATACTGTGGCAGCAGGACCCTTCTTTGACCTTTGCATCTGAAAAGAACCAATCAAACATAATATATTTCCAACACAACAAAAATTAATTGCACCGTGGCCCACTACCAGTAGTTACCATGTTCAGTAAAAGATAACAGAAACAGAAGTTTTCTGACTGCTTTCTGGCAGCCTATCCCCTTTCAGTCTGTCTCCACTCATTATTGATGCAGAACGCTTTTTAGAATCCTTGATCCAGCACTGTGGCCCACCCAGTCTGCCCATCTAGTCCCTGCTTAGTCTGTCTCTGCAGGCTCTAAGTGGTCTCCAGTGACCCTCCCTCCTCCCTGCCTATTTAATAACATTCTCCTATCTCTATCCTACACGTGCTAGAAGCCCCCTACTGGTTTTGCCTTCACCACTTCTGCTGGAAGTCTGTTCCAGGTGTTTACAACTCTTTCAGCGACACAATACTTCCTCACATCCCTCTTAAATGTCACCACTTTCAGCTTCATCACATGCCCTCTGGCCCTGGTGCCCTTTCTCATTTAAAAGAGACTCCCTGCCTGCAGCCTGATTACCCCTGTAAGGTACTTTTAACTCTCTATCATGTCTCTTCTCACTTTCCTCTCTTTCAGGGTGTACATGTTGAAATCCCTCAGCCTCTCCTCATAGAGCTTTCGGTGCAACCCCTGCACCATTTTAATTGTCTTCCACTGGACTGCCTCCACCCTATCAATGTCCTTTCTGTGGTTCAACCTCCAGAATTGTATTGCAGGTGTGGTCGCACCAGCGAGCGAAATAGTGGCAACACCACCACTCTCCTGCTTGGGATGCCTCTTCCTATGCATCCCAGCATCCTACTGGCCCTACCCACTGCTTTGTCACACTGCCCTGCCGCTTTGAGGTAATCAGCTATAACCCCAAGGTCCCTTTCCTGCTTACTGACTGTCAGTTCCTCCTCCCCATCCTATACTCAGCTCCTGAGTTGCTATACCCCAGGTGCATGGTTTTGCATTGTTTAGCACTGAACCCCAACTGCCATGCTCTTGACCGAGTTTCCCAAGCTCCCTATGCCTTTTCTCCACTCCTCCTGAGTGTCCATCTTGTTAAAGATCTTTGTGTCATTTGCAAAAAAGGCATATTTTCTCTTCCAGTTTGTCTGCATTTTCACTTTTAAAAACATTAAAGAGGACTGGTCCCAGTACTGAGCCTTGTGGCACCCCAGTGGTCACTCCCCCATCATTGGAGTAAGTGCCATTAACCATCGCCCTCAGCTGCTCAATTTCTTTATCAGTCTCCTGTGCAGCACAGGATTCCAAGTGATAAGAGCAAAAGCAAAAGGGCGAAGGAATTACAGTGATGGCAAATGAGCGAGGCTTCAGAGGGTGACTGTGAATATGCAGCGATCACCAAAAGGGCGACAACACTGTTTTGCTCCCCTCCCGCATCCCCTATCTATATATAATCAACTCCGGAGGGGAACAAAACTTGGGGAGGGGGTGAAAGCTGAAGGTCACCATTTCAGCTATCACTGTTGTTCCCGGTCACTAATTTGCCATCGCCGTTATTCCTTCACCATTACTGCAGTCACCCTTTAGTTTTCGCTCTTATCACAGGATACCTAGCACAGTGTCAAAGGCCTTGATAAAGTCCAGATAGGTCATGTCTACTGCCCTCCCCTGATCAATTTCTCTGATCACCCAGTCAAAGCATCAGGTTAGTCTGGCATAACTTCCCCCTTCCCCCACTGAATCCATGCTGCCTGTGGTCTTACACCCCACTGGATTCAAAATACCCTACTAATATTTCCTTACTCAGGGTTTCCATTAATTTCCCCACCACTGACATGAGATTGACCAGCCTACAGTTGCTAGCCTCCTCCCTGCTGCACTCTTATGTAGGGGGACTATGTTTGCTCTCCTCCAGTCCTTTGGAACTACACCTGTTTCCAAAGAGCTGTTGAATAAGCCCATCATTGGAGCAGATAGCACCTCCCTGAGCTCCTTTAGTATCCTTGTGTGTATCCAGTCTGGTCCTGTAGCCTTGCCCACTTTCAGAGTTGCAAGTCCCTTCAGGACTCTCTCCTCTGAAAATGGACTTGTGCCCACTTCCCTTCACCCTTTACTTCTGCTGCTTCCTGGTGGTCCATCTCCCCTCCCTTCACTACTGTGGAGACTGAGCAGAAGTACCTATTCAAGATGTCTGCTTTTTCTCTGTCCTCTTTTGTGCAGCCCCCACCACCACAACCACCCACCTCTTTTTATCCTCACTATCCAACCCCTTGCTTTCTTCTTCTCACTTATGTACCTGGAGAAAGTCTATCCCCTTTAGCTACCCCATTGGCTATCCTTTTCTCTATCTGTGCCTTTGGTCCCCTCACTGCCTTTTCTGCTTCCCTCTGTTTTATTTAGTACATATCCCTGTCTTCCTCCATCTGTGATTCCTTATACCTCCTAAATGCCACCTTTTTTACTTCACCACCTTGGTCACTTCCCTGGAGAACCATAATGGTCTCTTTTTCTGTTGCTTTTATTCGCTTCCTTCATGCCGAGTCTGGTTGACTTAATTATGCCCTTCATTATGTTTCCTCTGTACCTCTACCCCTCCCTGGCAATCTCCCCAAGGCTGCTTCTGAGGCAGTCTCCCATTTCTTTAAGATCCACCCTCCTATAGTCATGGACCCTCATCCTCCTGTGGTTTGCCTGTTCCCATCTTAATGTTAAACCACACTGTACGGGGATCACTGGTACCTAGGGGACTGCCCACTGAGATCTGCAATTTAATCACTCTTTGTAAGCACCAGGTCTAGCACTGCTCCATCCCTAGTAAGTTCTTTGACTAGTTACATGAGAAAAGCTCCTTCTAGGGTGTCAAGGATGGCTCTGCTCCTTAATGAAGCAGCAGCTGGAAGGCTCCGTCCTCATCTGGCAGACTAAAGTCACCAACTAGCAGCACCTCCCCCTTACTTGCCATCCTAATGATGGCTTCCCCAAGTGCTTTATCAAACTCACCCCCTGTGCTGGAGGTCTGTATACCACCCCTGTATGGATAGTTGCCCCAGTGCCTGTCTCCAGAGTGACCCACAACACCTGCAACCTTTTCTTTTCCTCCCTGCATTTCTATGACCTTAATTCCTTCCCTTACATGTAGTACAACCACACCGCCCCTCCTATCTTCCCTGTCTCTCCTAAACAGAGTCACCCAGTATGGTTATTCCCAGTTGTGGCTGTCAGTGCACCATGACTCCATTATAGCTACCAAATCTGGGCTAGTCTCTGCCATGATGGCCTCCGGTTATGGAATTTTATTTCCTAGGCTCCTTTAATTGGTACACATAGCTCTGCACACCGTATTTCCTCCCTGCCTACTTCTCTGCTCCCCCCTGCCCTCCTGCCTGTGTTGTTTCCTGATGCTCCCCCTGAGTCACCTCTTCCCTTGTTACTGTCTCCATTACCTGTCTCCTTTTCTTCTTCCTTCTTGCTTCCCTGATGTATACCCCCCTTTGTCCTCTGCCATGTCCCCACCCCTGTCTTCTTGCACCCCTGCCCTCCCTCTCTGTTACTTCATCATCTGAGAGGGACTGTTGTCTCCCTTAGTTCTATAGCCTCCCCCACTGGCTAGTTTAAATGCTCATCCAAGTAGCATTTTAACCTCCCACTAAGAACTATGGTCCACTTCCTGGAAGAATGTAGGCTGTCTCCTCTATAGAGACCCATATTTTTGAAGGTTGGCCCATAGTCCTCAATACAGCAGAACCCCTCCTCCATTCACCATTCCTTCAACCAGTTGTTAAAAACCCTGGTGTAGAGTGTCCTTTACTGCCCCCCAACTATATACAGGTAGCACCTTGGTAAAAGCCACCATGCATGCCACCTGTTTGAGGCCCTTCCCCAGCTCCCTGAAATTTCCCTGCATGACCCTTACCTGTCCCTTGCGAGGTCATTTGTCCCCAGGAGGACAATGACATCTAGCTCCCTACCATCTCCTGCTGCCCTAGTGATCCTCTGGATCAGATCTCCATCCCTCCAAGCTCAAGCACCTCTCAGACACTTCAGCTGTCTCTCTCTTCATCCCCCCACTCCCAAGCTTATCTCCCTAACAACAGAGTCACCCACCAGCAGCTGCTTCCTCCTCCTCCTCAGCTGAGGGCCTGTTCTCCCCTCTTTGGGCTTCCCCTTCTGGGCACCCCCATTTCCTCCCTTCCCACTGCTACAGGTGCCTCCTCCAGGCTGCCCCACCCTCCCAGTATGACAAAGGAATTCTACAGTGAAACAAGCAGAGTAGTGTGTACCCTTCCCTCTACCCCACCCTCCCGGAGCCTAGCTTAATCAAACCGCTCTGCCTCTGTTTATGCAACCTCTGGACAGGGCAGCAGTAGACTTTGTGGCTCTTGGGTGTGGCAAAGGGTTCTCTGCACACTTACCAGGCCTGCACGGAGTCCTTCAACCCCTGCCCTCAACCCTGAGAGGGGAGTACAAGTGTGGCAGCCCCTGAGTCTCCAGAAAGTATCCTGAAAGACTGGCTCCACATCCATTGCACTTCACCACTCCTGTGCTCAATCCTTCTTTTACCTTAGTGCCTTTTGAGACTTCCCTGGACCTTGCAGCTTTTTTTCTATTTTTGTTGAAATCCTACTTTTTCTTTTGCTTCTTTTGAGATTCATTTGGTGCCCGACCCTAGACAGGGTGTTCCTTGTGTTCCCTTTTTAACCCACCTGCCTGTGCCTAACTTGCTCAGGGTGTCTACTACTTCTTACCCCCTTATCTGAACCGTATTTGTCACCCTACCATAGATAGGGTGTCTCCTAATTTCCCTTTTCGACTCTTCTATCCCTACATACCTTATCCTGGTGATTACTGCTCTTTACTCTTTTGTAGTTCCCTATCCTGAAGCTGACTGTGTCAGTATACCAGAACATAGCAGTGTGCTATCTCCTACCTTGGTGTAGTGTTCTTCCTACATATGATACGTTTAAGCCATCACTCCCTGGTATCTAGGGGTGTCTGATGTGATGATAAAACTGGGAGGATAGCATACACTGTACCAGCTCACTTACCTGACCTCAAGGTGGATGGTGACCTCTGCTACTCCAGGACATATCAGGGCATACAGGCTGCAAAGCAAAGGTGGGGGGGGGTAGAACACAGAATGTTTTTCAAACAAAGGGAAATGTCCAAACTTGGAATAAAACTTCAAAACAGGATCCTTGCAGACTGTGAAGTATTGCCTCCTTGGTTGTTTTAATTAAGGGCAGTTTTCCAGGCTGTTTTTTTTTTTTTGTGATCCTCGATCAGCTGGTAATAGGGCTCTGACATGGCGGCAATACTCTGCTAGCTGCATGTTGTAAACCCGGACCCAGGCTACTCGCTGTCGGCATTAGGCAGCCGCAGTCCCTGAGATTGTGCTGTCACATTAAAAAGATCACACATAGTACTGCTGTCCCTTGCCATTTGCTGAGCCACTAAGTGAATCAGGTCACGGGCACGATATCCAGTACCCCCTCCATACACTATTTTTTTTTTACTTTTTAGTTATACAATCACCCTTCCCCCTGCGCTGCTCAGTAGTGTTACCTACATCCTATCTCTTTAACAAACGGTTTACAAATGTTGTAGGTCACGATCCATCTGCCCCCTCTCCCTCACACAGAAAGAAATCTGAGACTGAACTGTTGAGTGTCAACCCTGTCTCTGGAGTAGGCCCAGCTGCAACCAGTCTTGAAGGTTATAGGTCCCTTAGATAAAAGTATCAATAATATGTTGATTTAATGCAACGTTACAAGAAGGGGGCCTTTTAAGTTTAAAAAAAAATATGTTTTTTTACATGGACAACTGCCCAGGACAAATGACTAACCATGGCTGACTGGATGTGATTAAGTATGTTGCAGCTACTTGTAGAAGGAAAGAAAGGAAAGTTGATTCTGACATCAGACTCCTGAATGCTTGTCCTGCTTAAGAGTTGGAGGAAGAAATAATTATGCCATGGAGACGCTGCCTAAGGACATCTAATTTCAATGTGAGTCCAGCAACAAACAAGCATTTGTCAATGCCGAATGTTTGCTTGCTGGTATTGGCATTGGTAATGCAGGAGTTAGAGAGCTGCATAATAGAAATGGCGGTGAAGTATTGAAGTAATGCCAACCCCCACCACCACCATGCAGAGAGTGACAGGCATTGGGGGTGTGCCTTTGGGCCGTTGGCAATATCACTCATGCCATTCCACCTCACCCTACCCTGCAGACACTGACAGGTGTCGCAATGTACCTTGAGGTCTTTGGCCCTTATGCTCACCCCATTCCATAAGGAAATAAGCTGAGACAGGTGCAGAATAGGAGAATGGGGGTGAACGTTAGGGCCAAAGACCCCAAGGCACACCTCAATGCCTATCAGTGGCTGCAGGGTTGGGGTGGGGGTGGAATAGCGTGAGCATTACAGCCGACGACCCCAAGTTACACCCCCAATGCCTGTCAGTCTGTACAGGGTTGGTATTATGGTTGGAAACCCTAATGCCCTGGGCCTTTGTTGGTATTTTTGCTCCAGATTTTCAACATGGGCTTTTTGGGACCCCAGCTCATGAACAGTGGCAGTATCATTTAATTACTTAATCCCAAAAGGTGATGTCGCACAGCGAGCTCGCCATTCGGCGCCACAGGTGTGAAAACACATTACAGGCAGGATGTAAAAAATGACAGCTATACTGTTCATGAGGAGGTGTGAAGAAATGTTAATGTTGAAAATCTGGAGTGAAAATATGAAATGGTGCGGAAGTTACGAGTGTGTGTAGAAACTGTGCAATGCACGCTCATAAGGCAGTCATTTTTTGGAATGTTTTCACCAAATTTTCAACATGACCTTTTTGGGACCTTCCCTCATGGATGGTGGCACTGTGATTTCATTAATCTGTCCCTAAAATTGATTTTGCACAGCAACTGTGCCATTCTGCACCACAGGTGCAAAAACACATTTCAGGAAGGATGCAAAAATGACAGCTTTACTGTTCAAAAGGGGGTATGAAAAATGGCAATGTTGGAAATTTTGAGTGAAAATATGAAAAATTTATGAAGTTACGATTGTGCATAGAAACTGCATAACAGACACTCATAACGCAATAATTTTTTGGATTTTTTTCACCAAATTTGCAACAAGAGCTCTTTGGGACCCCACCTCATGAACAGTGGCACTGTCATTTTGTTAATTGGTCCCAAAAGGTGATTCCGTGCAGTGACCGCAAAATCACCTTTTGGGACCGAGAAACAAAATGACAGTGCCAGTTTTCATGAGGTGGGGTCCCAAGAACCTCATGTTGACAATTTTGGACCAAAACTCAAAAAATTGGCTGAAATATCAACCTAAGTTGAAAATCTTCCATTGACTGCCATTATAGAGCTTACCATCATTTCTTCAGTTCCTGGTTGGTTTTTGAAGAGTGCAGACGTGTTCCTGGTCCACAGAAGATGATTGTTCCCAATCTACGGAGGTAAGTATGGGTGGGGGGGCAGGGACATAGGGTGCTGCAGAGGGAGGGTGCGGGTTGGGGAGGGCGTCGCGGAATGACGAGGACTGTTTCTTTTTTTTCATGTTAAAAAAAGATGTCATGGGACTGTTTCTTTTAACAGGTGAAATATTAACAAATGGATTTTAGCACACTGGATGTGCTCCCAGTGTGCCAGAGTACTGGGGGGGAATCAATGCTGACTCAGAGACTGGGCACCCCGAGGTCAGTTGAGAACATAGGGGCATGGAGGGGTGGTGCATCTGACACCAGGAGTGGGCATCCTGGTGCTGGAAACATCAAAGTATTTTTTGGCACACTGGGGTGGGCTCCCAGTGTGCCACATTAATAGGGGGATACATGCTGACACAGGGATTGAGCACCCCGATGTCTGCAGGGGACAGAGAATGGAGGGTGCGGGGCAGGCAGCAGCAATGGGAGGGAGCTAACATTTAAATTTGTTGTCCTGCTGTGTGCCTGGTTGGGAGGGAGGGGGAAGCTGATGCTGCAATGACGAAACTGCCCAATTGCAATGGCAGATTTCTTTCCTGTGTGGCTCTTGCTCTGAAACTGCCATCACTGGCAGCTTCAGCATTAATTGGTGGCCAAGGGATGTGCCCATTAAAACATCTACTGCATTGGCCACAACACTGCCACACCTCTTCAATGCTCTACTGTCTCAAAATGTTTCTTGTGTGCTGCATGCGCAGGCGAACATAAAAATGGTCAGTTTCAGATAGCCCTTGAAATGTTTTAAAATAGAAGATATGCCTGCAGTATTTACCACATAAAGCTAAATTTTATTTAATTCATTAATTTTAAAAGCTTTTAAATTGAAATTAAGTTGAGTTAACATGTTGTGCCCTTATTTAAAAGTTCAGGGGCAGGATTACCCAAAAAGCGCAAAGTGCCACGCAAAACCTCTCCCAACAACCAGGGTACCCAGGTTCCCTAAAACCCCAACCACTATCCCTGGCATTGGAATCTCTCTCCTGCCAAAAACTTCTCAACAACTTGCCATGCTTAACACTAGGCCTAGCAGCATTGCAATTAAGACTGTATCATGATAATAACCATGTAAGCAAACTGCAAAACCATGCCTGTATAATACTGTAACCATGACTTACCGCTGTATTAGAAATGTATTGTTATCCCGGGTCGCCCCTAAAAAAGGGACCTTCAGGGCCCAGTGGACCTACCCAGTCACCAAAATTAAATAAATAAATAAGTAAATAAAAGTTTGCGTTGCACTTTGCCATTGCCCAGGTAGTAAAAAATGATATTCACAGATGGATATCATAGGGCACTATCTGACTGTGAGAAGAGGTAGGTAGAGGCATCGGTAACCCAATTACCGTTGCCTCAAACCCCACTAGCACTGCCTTTGATCTGCATTCCCTGAAATGGCCCCACAATGAATAGTGTCAGTGCACTATTTGATATTCACAAAAGCAGCCATGCAAATGAGTTCATCGGGCATGCAAGGTACTAGCTGTCCATTTGCATGCCCATTATGGGCTCATTTACCTGAGCTGCAGGTGTTCTAGTGCTGCCTTCCCAGCCCCTGCCCAACCCAGCCATAGTCACTGGTGCTCTAGTGGTCCCTCTTCTGTCCCCGATCGCTGTTCCCATATAAGAAAAAATAACTATCATGGTAGTCTAGTGGTCCCTTCCCATTCTCCAATCACCATCCCGTAGGTTTAAAAATGTTCCCTTGAAGTCTAGTGGTTCCCTCCCCCATCATGTTTTCCAATCACCATTCTGACAGTTTAAAATATGTTTCCCTGGCAGTCTAGTGGTTTCCTCCCCTCCCTTCACCCTGTTCTCCGATCGCCATCCCAACAGTTTAAAGAATGTTTCCCTGGCAGTATAGTGGTTCCCTACTCCCAACCCGTTCTATGATCGCCATCTTGACAGTTTAAAAACTGCTTCCCTGGCAGTCTAGTGGCCCCTCCCCAATCCCTGAGTGTCATGCCTGTAGCATAACAAAAATTCCCCTTGTAGTCCAGTGGTCCCTCCACCCTATCCTTGATACCTCCCTGCCATAAGCTGGCACATTAACCTGGTGGTCTAGCAGGCCCTACAGCCATCCCTGTTCTGTCTCTATAGATCACCGTATAGTTTTCCCTGGTGTCTAGTGGACCCCCCAACCATCCACCCTATGGGGGATTGCCCACCACCCAAATTCCTCTCTAACCCCCGCCGGGTGACCAGGACAGCCCTCCTCTCACCTCCACGACTGACCACCAACTGAGCTCTCAATGAATGTGTAATGTCTACAGTATGTGCTCATTGACAGTGAGCTGTCAATCACTGCCAATGAGTGTGTACTATAGACGGTTCGCACTCATTGAGAGCTGTCAGCAGCCAGACGTGGAGATGAGAGGAGGGGTGTGCTGGTTCCAGCAGGGGTCGGGTTGGGGAGCGGGGTTGTGGGCAATCCCTCACAGGGTGGGTGGGTGAAGGTTCCACTAGACACCAGGGAAAACTATATGGCGCCCTATATGGGCAGATCAGGGATGGGTGGGGGAAGGACCGCTAGACAACCAGGGTAATGTGACACCTTATGGCATGGTGGGATCAGGGATAGAATGGGGGACCACTGTAATACCAGGGGTATTTTTATGCTACAGGCATGGCACTTGGGGATCAAGGAAGGGGCCATTAGGCTGCCAGGGAAACAGTTTTTAAACTGTCATGATGGCGATTGGAGAACAGGGTGGGGGGAGGGAACCACTAGACTGCCAGGGAAACATTCTTTAAACTGTGGGGAGGGCAACTGCAGAATAGGGTGGGGGTGAGGGAGCCACTAGACTGCCAGGGAAACTTTTTGTAAACATACAGGACCATGATCAGAGTGCAGGGTGAGGTGTGGGGCCACTACACCACAAGTTACATTTTTATTTTATTCTTTCAGAATCAGGGATCAGCACTGGGGATCAAAGGGACCACTACACCACCAAAGACATTTTCTTATTTTTATGACAGAGTCAAGGCTTGACAGTACCTCTGGCAGCCACAACGGTTGCGCAGAATACTGCCAGGTCTCTGTTGGCGGGAATTTCTCCACTCAAAGGTACCCTGCAAATGGCCCTTCTGTGAAGAAAATCTTTGGTGAATGGGACTGTGTCCATATGCAGGTCCCCGCTACCTCATTTGCATTGGGGCCCCCTCAAAACTTTGCCCCATCACAAATCCAGTTTGTGGGTGCAATCTGAGCTTTTGTGAATACCACACTGGGGCAAAACTCAGTTTGCATGGTGCTATCTGGGTTTCCGATAATAATAACCCAAGGCAAACTTATTCATTAAACAATACTCCCCTTAGAGTATCTATCTCAGAGAGGGACCTTGGTATTATTATAAATAATAAATTAGCATCAATTGATCATTGTACAAAAAATGGCCAGCATATTGAATGCACTTTTAACTAGAATTAAAAGAACTTTTGTAACTAGAACACAAGAATGTATTATCCCCTTGTTCAGAACTCATATCAGGCCATATTCAGACTATGGGCCCCCCTTTTCGAGCCCGTATCTTAGATGAGACATTGAAAGGATTGAGAGAATCCAGAGAAGGGCAACTAAATTAGCTCCCCGACTGGTACACAGAGAATACCATGATAGACTCCATGAAACTGGGCTTCATTCACTGCAAAATAGGCGTATCAGAGGTGATTTGTTATTTTTTATATAAAATCCTATCATCTACTGAATTAATAGACCAATGTGGCCTAAAATTCTCCAATAGAAGGACCTCACCTCGACTACATAATAAACAGTTGGATGTCCCGAAAGCCAGGACTAATAAGAGATTTAATTATGTTACTGTAAGAGCACCAAGATTATGGAACAATCTCCCCCAACATCTAGTGGACTGCATATCCATCAATTCCTTTAAGAGGGGCCTTGACCTGTGGATCGCCTCTAATGATATAGTTATATAAATGGGTACTAATCACATATTTGCCCACTACAGTAGTGGGGGACATTCTCCATGGGCTTCGGCCTTCTCTTGTCCTATCCAACCAAGTAAACCAAGTAAACCGATGGTGCAAAGTTTCGTGAACCTAGCCCCAGGCCTGATGTGCATTCATTCTTTTGCCAACACCATCAGTCATGTTTATTGGAAAAACAAGGAATGATTTTACAACCACTGAAGTGTTCTTTGGTCACTCTCATTTTGGACATTGCCACATTAAACAGAGCTGTCATAACCATAGACAAATTCTCATCTAAATAGTGCTTGTTGGACTTTAGAAGGCTGCAAGAGTAATTTAGGGTTTCTCCTAGACCAGTTTGTAATTGTGTTCCCCCTGCCCCCAAACTCTCTGGCATGACACCCTGCTAAAAATCTTAAGAGAGAGAGACAGTGAGATAGACAGAGAAAGAGGCAAAGGGAGAGACAGACGGAGGCAAGCAAATTTGCATTTTAAGACTACCCCAAGAAAAGAGCCCTTCCTATTTTCTTCAACTAGCAGTGGCAACTTGGAGTGCAGTTCTTGTTGATATGGAATTGTGTTAATGTCTGTAAAGTATTTTTGGTAACCATATCTATTTGAGAACCTTTGGTGCCTTTGGGATATAACAGAAAGTAATGGCCTGGTTAAAAAGACTTTTAGAATTCCCTGTAGATTGCATAAAAGTTAACATGCAGTTATAATAATGTTAAGGGCTGGCCCACTGGTGCAACGGTAGCACTACTGCTTGTGACACCAACGACCTGAGTTCGGAAGTGAGCCTGGGCATCGGAGGCCGACTGGGGGGAGTTGGATTGAGCATCCCATGGACTGTTCTCCTCCTCCATGGGGGAGGGGGATGTTTCTGGTGCTTGCCTGACTCCTGGTAAGAGCCAGGGGCCTGACAGCCATTGCTAGCCAGTACTGGAGGTGGGACAGATGCTGGCACATGTGCCCACTGATGTTACTGCATATCCTGCCTCCCAGGCCAGAAAATGGAAGAACCCTCCAGTGTCTAGGATGCTGTCTGCCACCCGTCGCAGGCTCCACACCACCAACTGGGCTCTCCACCTCGCTGACCAACTAGCCATACCCTGCCAGGGGTTACGAGGAAGGCTCCCAGTATCCCTTTCCATAAGGGTTCATCCATGGAGAGTACGTAAGGCGCAGGTAAGTCCCAGGGCTGGTGGGTGACCGGGCAGTTCAGGTGGTCAGATGGATGTGGGCTGGTAGAGTTGTTGAGGAAAAAGCAGATTAAAAAAAAAAAAAGTAGTAATGTTAAGAATTATGTGTAAGGTAAGATCCTCGGGCAGACTCGATGGACTTAACGTCTTTTCTGTCCTTACTGTCTATGTTTCCATGTTAATGACACAGCCCCAGTGCTGGTACTCTCAGGGAATATATTTGAAAGAAAATACTGAGCCTCTGTGATGTGGTTCTCACTTTTATTCTACAGAGGGGTGTTATAACAGAAATATCTTCTTGGGCTCTATTTTCAGAGCCCTGAAAATGCTGCAAAGCCCCTGGCACGCCAATCATTTGGCGCACGGGGTGTGCGGCATTCTTCCGGCTGCCCATTGGGATTTAATCTCGAAATAATGCAGCGTTAGACCAGGTTTTCCTTGGTCTAACTTGTGCCATTTGGGGTACCATTTTTACAGGGCTTGCACCATATATTTGGCACAGGCTGCCATAAAGTGTGACAACTGTCCCAACTGCACTGGATGCACTAAAATCGGGTGCAGTTGCACCAAAGAATGGGGTTGACAAAGGGCTTGATGCAAGCCCTGTGTTAACCTTTAAGAATTGAGCCCCTTTTCATTGTATTTAAGGGGCATGAAAACATGTTGCAAAAACAAGGAAAGGAGGGATTTAAGAATAGTGCAGATGAGCATTGGTACTACTTTTCATAATGAGTGCCACCACCGGGGTCTCTGCTACACCACTCTTGCAATTTCATAACTGCGCCACAGTTTCATGCGTCACTCAAGTTCCATGTTTGTCCACAGTTCTGAATGGCGTAAATCTAATGCAGCAGATAGCGCCATCTTGAAACTCAACCCTATGCATTAACTTTTTGTTGAAAAATTCCAACTTACACCTGACACCAGGGAGCATGCTCTGAGTCTTGGAGAAACACCAGATCCTGGAAGAACCCCCAATGTAAGCCCTCACTCCCTGATGTCTAAGGGTTTCTCATGTGATGCTAAAACAGGAAGGAAAGCACACACCATACCAGCTCACTTACTTAGCTTCCAGGCAGATGGTGTCCTGCTACTGCTCCAGGACATGTCAGGGAGTACAGGCTGCAAGACAAGTGGGGATTAGAATATAGAATGCATTTCAAACAAAGGGCAATGCCCAAACTTGGAATAAAACTTCAAAACAGGATCCTTTTATATCTGATGCTCATGCGCAGACACCTAATTTCTCCCCATGGGGCAGGCTACAGAATATCACTGTCTCTCACACACTGCAGTCTCTGAATCCCCCATCACCAAGGGCAACAGCAAATGCATTTTGAGGTAGAAAAGTCCAGTTGCTGAACATATGGTGTTGTTCCAACAGCTCTGAAGGTACATGAGTATCTCTTGATCACTTTTCCATTCCCAGATAGTCACATTTGAATTATACTTTGCAACCCCCTGGGACCTGCGCTATCTACTGGGTCCCCTGCAACATGAGCCCCCAAAGGCTCCTAAAAATAGGCTCCACATTTACACCAATTGGAGCTTCAGGCTTCACCCTGCATAGCCCTTCTTTATATAGATAGGGGCATTTGGCCCCATAGTGCTACCCAGGCTGCAATTTCTCCTGGGCCCAGTACCATGCTTACCCTACCTGCTCTCCTGCAGTGGGCAGTTCAGGAACCCTAGCCCTTAGATTCACACACACTGCAAAAGCTTTCAGCACAAATTAAACACTCATGCCCATTTGTGGCTGGCCTCCCCACACTATTATTTACATGACCAGACTAAACTGGAGCTACAGAGGCATATCTCTAGACCTCCTGCCTAATGCAGGGAAGGGGAGCACTGATGAATGTCATGTGCAGTCCTGGGGCTGAACAGTAATGTTGCTCAGAAAGTACCCTAACAGGTTGGAAACCAGCATTTTGGTCAGATATCAGATATTATAGGATGGCATAGACATCCGACAAAGGATTCAGCCTGCTAGAATCCACAGCAAATAGCCAAGATATCTGTAGATCTGACCTGGATCTGATGAATCTGACTATCAGATCTAGGTATCTGACCATCAGATCCAATGGATCCAACCTCCAATCCACAACTATCTTACTAAGGATACAAAATCCAACTTTGGCTGAATCCTAGGATGGATACCAGTACTATCCGATGGAGGAGAGTCAGATCCACAAAAGCACTATCTGAGCACCACTACTAAACAGTTTGTTACATCACCTTCCTTCTTTGCTGTACAGAGTCAGACAGTTTATAGATTTTACCCATGGCCTCTGACTTGGTAGAAATAGTAGATGATTCTCCCTCCTGAGGATCCTTGCCAATAGCAACTGCTATGATTCAGGAAGTTCTGTTTGGGCCCTTCACACTGGAACAAAGGTCCTGCAGCTCCCAGGAGCAAGCACTGCTTGCCTGGCAATCACCTCCCAGACACTCATTGACTCAACTTCCTGCAGCTCTTTCAGCCACATGTAGCTGGCTCCTCCCCTCAGCAAACTGGGGCAGGCCAGCTGGCCCAGCCCCTTGAGACTCCAGAGAATTAAAGGAGTAGTACACCCTCATATCTTGTAAATGTTATTTGTTTCCTTGTCAATAGATAATTCTTTCTGTGTGGCTGTTGAGGATATATGCCTTTGCTTTAGTTTGTTTTCACTGTTCACACCATCCCCTGTAACGAACCTGGGGATCTCCATTTACTGGTTGTTGAAATCTCATTGTCCCTGAGAGCTGCATTAGCATTCGAAAACATGATGCCACAGCACACATTTACACCATTTTTCTCTATGCTGAAAATACCCATAACCTGAAAAAACTCTGTAGAAAAAAAAAACAGATTGAATGCAGTTAAGAGGAAAAACATTGAATTACATCTAAGACCGTTTGTAAAGCTAATTGAAGGTAAATGTGGTATTTCACACCTTGCTGCAACTTGTTTTGTTACATTCTAAGTGGGCAGTCAGGCATACTGTGGAGTCTAAAGGGCACTGACACATCACATTCTCATATGCTAATGCAGCTGTCAGCCACAGTGAGATTTCAACAACCAGAAAATGGAGACCTCAGGCTAATTACAGGGGCTGGTGCAAACAGTGAAAACAAACTAAAGCAAACACGTATATCCCCAATGGCTAGATGAAAAATTGTCTGTTGACAAGGAAACAAATAACATTTACAAGATATGAGGGTGTACTACTCCTGTAATCCCTTAGAGGATTTAACCAGATCCAGGGACCTATACAGTTTTAAACAGTCACAGAGACCTACATATGAAGCAAGGCTCCTTATAGGGGGCTATATACATAACATGATCCAAGAACAACTAACTATGTCAAATAACTATGTAATTGGAGCTCTTGTCTACCCACAGCATAATTTTGCTTTTCCTAGTTGACCGTTTACATGCATTATTGAACCTGCAGAAGCAAATATTTTATGAATCCATACAGAAAGAGAATATAATTACTGGTGACCACTTTTAATAACTCATTTTAGTAGATCAAAATAATGCATTTTCACAGAACTACATTTTCAGTGTCGAAAGAGTGCAAAAGTAGGTCATGCTCAGCACATCACGAGAGCTACTCACAATTTTTTCCCCACAAATAGCTGTTTTCAGAGGGAAGAATTCAGAAGTAGCTCGCGTTCACCACATCTTAGTTTTCCCAATGAGCAGCTGTTCGCCAAGTCCTGTCACACACGCACTGGTACCTCAGCAGTCAAATGTCAACACCACACCTACCAGCAATTATAAAAAATAATAGGCAAGTGTGTGCCTTTGACTTATTTTTTCACACCCTCAGTGTTTGTTGACCACATAAACCTCTCGACCCTCTCTTTGTGTGCCGACGGGGGTGCCCAATCCCCATCGGCATAACTTCCTCCACCCCGCCCATATTGTGTGCTGACGAGGGTGCCCAATCCCCCGTCTGCTACAGACCCCCCCAAACATTCAGGTGGCACGCTGGGAGCCCACCCCAGCATGCCAAATCCCCTGAAATACAAAAACTGTCCCGCGATGTTTTATTTTTTCCCCACCTGTAAAACGAAAACGTCCCTTGTAGTCTCTGGCCCCCACCCGCACCTCACCCTCTGTGCACCCTGCCTCCCCACACCCCCTCACCTCATAGTTACCTCTGAGTCTGGCGCGACGATCGTCGGTGGACCAGGAACACATCTGCACTCTTCAAAGAAGACCGCGAACTGAGGAAATGCCGGTAAGCTGTATAATAGAATAAATTGGGTTTTTCCAACTTTGCTGAATATGTCAGGCATTTTGGGGAATTTTGGCCCCAAATTTTCAACATGGGATTTTTGGGACCCCTCCTCATGAATTCTTGCACTGTCATGGCGTTATTCGGTCCCAAAAGGTGATTTCACAGTCACTGCGCAGAATCACCTTTCAGGGCTGAGTAACGAAATGACAGTGCCACTGTTCCTGAGGAGAGTTCTCAAAAGCCTATATTGCAAATTTGGTTGGAAAATCAAAAAATTACTGTTTTACCAGCGCAGGCTAGTGTTAATACATTTCTGTAGTTAGGGGAATTGAATATTTTTATGCCAGATTCTCAACATTGGCATTTTACAACACCTTCTTGTGAACCATTCAGCTATCATTTTTCACATTCTGGCCGAAATGTGTTTTCGCACTTCTGGCGCAGAATAACGCAGTCGCTGTGCGAAATCACTGTTCGGGACACATTATGAAAATGACAGTGACACTGTTCATGGGCAAAGGGCCTAAAATGCCTATATTGAAAATTTGGTGATGATACTCCATAAAATGACTGTGTTACGAGTGTGCGTTGTGCAGTTTGCACGCACGCTCGTAAGTTCGCAAACTTATAATATTTTCACTCCAGATTTTCAACAGTGCCATTGTTCTATACCTCCTAATGAACACTACAGCTGTCATTTTTCACATCCTGACCAAAATCTGTTTTCACAGTTCTGGCGCACAATGCTGTGGAAAGCCCGTGTTCGAGACACATTATGAAAATGGCAGTGACACTGTTCATTAACAGATGTCCTAAAATGCCTATGTTGAAAATTTGGGGATGAAAGTCAATAAAATGAGTGTTTTACAAGGGCGCATTGCACAGTTTGCACACACGCTCATGACTTTGTGAATTTGTAATACTTTCACTCCAGCTGTTCATCATTGCCATTTTTCCATACCTCCTTATGAACGGTACAGCTGGCTGAAATGTGTTTTCACAAGTCTGGTGCAGAATTGCACGGTCACTGTGCGAAATCACTTTTTGGGATAGTTTGAGGAAATGACGGTGACACTATTCATCAGCAGAGGTCCTAAAATGCCTATGTTGAAAATTTGGTGCCGAACGTCCATACAATGACTGTGTTGCAAGCGTGCATTGCGCAGTTTCCACGCACCCTTGTAACTTTGTCAATCTGCAATATTTTCATGCCACATTTTCACCACTGGCGTTTGAGCACACCTCATTATCAACAGTCCAGCTGCCATTCTCCACAGCCTGCCCAGAATGCGTTTCCGCAGCTGTGGCGCACAATGGCGTATTTGCTGTGCAAAATCACCTTTTGGGACACATTAACAAAATCATAGCACTATGTGTCTCCACCTCCGCCACTGCCAATGCCAGCGCGACAACATTCAGCATTGACAAATGCCTGTTCTGTTAGTGTTGTGTAGCAGTTTGGTGATCATGGGAAAGCTCTATGAACTCCTTCAGCTGTGATTGAAGTCCAGGATGCACTCCACAACAGACTCCCCTTGGATGCAAGTTCATCCTCACATTCTTTCCCACTAGATCTAGGGCTTCCCTCACCCTGCGGCCAAACAAGAGCTCAAAGGGAGAAAACCCTGTTGAGTCCTGAGGGAATTCCCTATATGAAGATAAAATATGGGGTAAATTCTTACCCCAGTCCCTCTCATATTGGGCAGAGAATGCAGCATTATCTTTAATGCTGTGTTAAAGTATTCAACTAAACAACTAGTTTTTGTGTAGCTTGGGGAGGCTGTAAACTGCTGCACTCCATACTTCTTCCACAAATTTGTCATAACTGCGTACATAGAATTTATATTTTATTCAGGCAGAATCATTTTAAAATTAATGTTCTTGAACAGAGCATCATATGTTTTCAACCATGGTTGCACATACTATAATCAAGACCCCAGCTGTTCATAAATTCACTATGCCCCTCCCCAGTTATAATATTTCTTGTTCCAGGCACGCTTAACCCTAAGAAGCCAAAATGAGTTTTTGATCAAGCAAGATTAAAGTAAGACAAACAACTGGAAACTCAAAGAGTGTAGGATTAGGCTGTAGCTGCTCTGGGCTCTTGGCTCAAAGCAAAAATCAGAAGGACCACTATCTGGTTTCCTTGCTGAACTGATCCATGGATTAAGTGAGCAGCGGTAGACAGACATATATATTACATCAAACACAGTAGCCAGGAAGTAGACTGCAGCTTCAGTATCCAACTGCAGCAACACCAGTGAGTATCTGGGCAGCACATAACCACCAAACATGCTGTTCCATAGCTAATATGTGAATTGGGTTTCACGTGTCTGTCACAGGTGTTGCCAACATCCAGAGCAACATTATTCTGCAGTCCTACGAAAGTCAGCAAACCAACACTATATATACATATAGACACATATACATATAGGTGGCATCAAAAACAGGGGTTTGCTTCTAGCCCTAAAATGGACCATCAATTTCCTTCAACCCCCTATACAGGTATTTTGGGCTCTAAAAAAACTGCAGGAAGCATATCTTCTCTGGTTGCACCCACAACTGCCTCTCAGCACAGTCCCATCTGTTCCCTCTTTGTCTGTGCAATACACTTCAGGAGACCTGTTTTTTTTTTTTTTATTTTGAGCAAGTCTCCCCAAAAAAGACTGTGATAAAATTATTGTACCTGCGTGTGTGGATGTATGTGTTGATACAGACCTGGGGATGGACGTGGAAGATAGTCTGTTGGTAGAGAGCTGAATACAGAGCATTGGGTCACAGGTTCATATCCAGGTTTTAAGTAGCTTTGAGGAGAGACAGATTTATAAAGGATATGAGGACGGCACTGCCCATTGCCCCAGCAGCAACATACCATGCTGCTGTGCTGGTGTCCTCCGTTAAAAAAACAGACTCGGGGCACTCAAAGTGGGTGATCACGCTAGGAAACAGTACTGATGTAACACCTTCCTAAAAGGGAGTTTGCTGTTGACTCTCTCCAGAGCACTGCTATCACCTTCCTCTGCACCTCTCCTTCACCCCAGTTCCAGTCCAGACTGCAGCTGTGGGACATGGGGCTGACACTGTCATTTTCTGTTCACATTTGTTCAGTGCCTTTATCACTGTGGCTGGCATGCCACCACCTCTCTTCACTTCAACTGGCCCCTAGATTGCCTTCAGGGTTGGGGAGCCCACAGCAAGGAGGTTACTCAGTTTCAAGCAACTCTCAAAACTGCACAAAGAGTCAAATAACTAAATTAGTACATCCTTTCCATGTGAAACCGACATCTATTTAGTGCTCAACTCTGCAAAACAGCACTGAATTGCAAGCTGGCTGAGGACTTGTATGCATGCTTTTCCTCTGGAATTGACAGTTACTGAGAGTCAGGGGTTTAGCATAATTATTCATGTATGAGATGCTAGCCACTGATATTTAATCCCTGGATTTCTGCGCAAGGGATAGGCATGTTCAAATAGAGCAGATTTGTCTGAAACAAAACCTCTGAGGAAAGGAGAGAGTATTTGTGAATAGCTCTCCCTTGCTATTCCTATCTGACTACAAAGTTTGTCCAAAACAGACTTGAGACCCCCTGAAAAAGGGGACTGATGAAGCTAGAGTGCCAAGCTTGGGTTCTAGCACTGAATTAGAGCAGGGGTTGCCTTGAAAGCTGCTCTGCATCTGGGAATGTGGTGAGCCACTGACTTCTGCAGCTGTTAGGATTTTATCCTGACGTGGGATTGAACCAGTTGAGATGCCGAGTGACTGCTCACCTGTCAGGGTGGGTGAAGGCAAATTCCCTTGTTAGGTGAATAAGATTATCATCATCTGGAGCATCATAGCCCACACCCCTCACCACCAGAAGTACATTGGGTCCACCACTTACAGAACAGACCATCCAGCCATCATCCAGCCATCACAGTGTCAGTGGCTCAGTAGGTAGCACACTCACCTCTGAGGCCAGGAGATCAGAGGGCTGTGGGTTCAGTTCCCACATCTGGAACTTGAATTAATATCCCAGTACTGACACTGTAGTGCAGCATGAGAGGGGTGCTGCACCTCTGAGGTGCCGTCTTTCGGATGAGACATTAAACCGAGGTCCCATCTGCCTGGATTGGTGGTAGTTCAGGTGGATGTTAAAGATCCCATGGCACTTATCGAAAAGAGTAGGGGAATTTCCCTGGTGTCCTGGCCAAATTTCCCTCATTCACTAAAAATACCACCAACAGCTTAATCTGGTTCAAGGTCAGTTGGCGTTCATCTGCATCCCCCTCCCCCGGGTTGTGCCTGAAAATAGGCAGGATTCGTCTAGTGCACTTACCCGGTCAACAAAAACTAAACTAAACTAATCACCTTCCTAAGCAGGGGAGACATCCCCAGGAAAATGGCACCAGTCTGTCATCTGAGTACTGGGTTATACCCACAGACCATATCATTCCTACTGTTTAGCTACTTAGCTAAATTCTTCCTGAGAATTCCTGCACAACATTTGAATCGAGACCACAGTTACAGCTTACAGCCTGGAGCAGCAGTTTTACCATCCATCATATTTTGTAATTTGCCATAAAACAAGGGGATTCTTTCACTAGCAGTGAGGTAGACCAGTACCTATGCTCACTTCTTGGATAAATAGGCAGGAGACCATAAAATATCTTACTACACCCAATATTTACTTGACAAAAAGCCACATCCATACAATGCAATGTAATGATGGAAAAAAAAGCCTTTTTTTATTTATACCAGTCCCAAAATATCTTCCTGGCTCAATTGCCTAAATCCAGTTGAAAAAAGTCTTGTATTCTTTTGTGATGGTGCTCGAGATGATGTTAATGATGAGGCACCAAAGGTCCGAATTATTTTCGGATAGGATAACTGCTATCCGGACAAGGAGAGGCAGGAGTCAACTTAGTATTTTCGATGCCCGCAGGGTGGGTGTTTTATTTGGTACCAAGGGGTAGACAGACACAGTCACAAGAAGGAGGAAGGGGGGTTGCCCGATAAACAATAGGGCAAATTATAACAGGGCTATACTGAAACACTTTCGATCTACCACTTTTATGGTTACCTCTACAAGCATAAACTTTGGGCCTACTGCCACTCTTATTCTAATACTAGTTTATACTGTACTCTATACTTTAAACAAGAATCCAGTCTTATTCTGATACTAGTTTATACTGTATTCTATACTCTAAACAAGAATCCAGTCTTAGGCTACTCAGCACTACATTAGGGTGACCAGCATCATACATCTACAAAAGAGTCCAGAATTTTACAAAGGTCCAGAGATCCGGTGTCTTCGTGTACACCGTCGTTCTTCATTGGTAGCTACAAGGGAAATAAAACAGAACTGTAGAACCCTAATCTCAATTCCCAGCAAGGACCTAGATAAGGCCACTGGGGTGGTGAGAGGTTTGGTAAACAGACCATATATCTTCGGCAAAAGCCCACTGTCTCCAAGGCTGCCGGAATGTAGAACCAAAGCAACTGGTTCCTGAAATAACACACACTGAAGCAAGAGGTTCCTCGGACAAAACCCACTTCTAGGGTTGCCAAGGATGAAGAAAAACCAAGATCTGTGTGGCGATGAATCCAATGGAGGACTACCACGATCCGACTGATGCTGCAGCACTCCAAGGGCCAGCTGGACTCGGAAGGAACTCTGACAGGACCAGGAACCATAAGAATCTGAAGAGATGATGGTTGAATCTGCAATCTTCAGGTCAGGAACTAACACAAAACAAAGAAACGGCGGACGTGTCCCGGACTGGGCTTTGACGGACTCGACTTTCGGCAAACGACCAGGTTGGGGGACAGAACAGGTTCTCCAAGATGAGCTCTCTCTCTTCTGTAGAGGGCGACCAACTTCGGGACATCTGGAACAGGAACCATGCGGGCGACACTGGCACGGCTGTCGTGATGCGTTTGTTGGGGCGTACTCAGCTGTGAAAACAAGAAAGCGGCTACAAATCGACTGACGGACTTGACCCGGCGGATGACACAAACGGACTGGATGAGTTGATGGATGATCTTCCTGAAGTGAAGAATGCTGGAAGGATGTCTTCTTCTGAGTAGAGACTGATTCTGAGTACGTGGTGTAACAGACCACACTAGGAGACTGCAGTGTGGTAGAAGATTGAGACTGTCTTCGTACAGTAGTAAACATAAAACTGAAGAATGCCCAAAGAACTGTGGAATAGTACAATAATTTGCCGGGGAAGGCAAATTATAACTTCAGGGGTAATTGTTACTGATAAGGGCCAATGTCCAGGTGCTTAGAGCAATAGTTCAGGTACTTGGACCAATAGTTCAGGTACTTCAGACAATAGTTCAGGTACTTAGGGCAATAGTTCAGGTACTTAGGGCAATAGTTCAGCATAAGCAGTACAGTAATCACAGTAAATTCACAGTATAGGCAGATGGAACAGTCTCAAATGAACCCCTGTTTCTATAGGTAGGGTATTCTGGGATAGGATCCCTTACTGTACGTTGTGGCTAGGGCCTCCCTTTAGTACCGCTAGGCTGGCTTGCCCTATTCTGCTAGGCCGGGGCCTCCCTTTAGACCAGGCTTTACCTCGGGCCTAATGCCCTACCTTTACCTCGGGTCTGAAGCCCTATGTTAGCTTGAGCCTGCCCTATTCCGCTAGGCTGGGGCCTCCCTTTAGTACCACTAGGCTGGCTTGCCCTATTCCGCTAGGCTGGGGTCTCCCTTTAGTACCACTAGGCTGGCTTGCCCTATTCCGCTAGGCCGGGGCCTCCCTTTAGTACCACTAGGCTGGCTTGCCCTATTCCGCTAGGCCGGGGCCTCCCTTTAGTACCACTAGGCTGGCTTTACCCGGCTCACTGCCTTACTTTACCTCGGCCCAGCCCTATGTTAGCTTGAGCCTGCCCTATTCCGCCAGCTAGCTGGGGCCTCCCTTTAGTACCACTAGGCTGGCTTTGCCCTATTCCGCCAGGCCGGGCCTCCCTGTAGTACCACTAGGCTGGCTTGCCCTATTCTGCTAGGCCAGGGCCTCCCTTTAGTACCACTAGGCTGGCTTGCCCTATTCTGCCAGGCCGGGCCTCCCTAGACTAGGCTTTACCTCGGCCTAATGCCCTACCATTACCTCGGGCCTGAAGCCCTACGTTAGCTTGAGCCTGCCCTATTCTGCTAGGCCGGAGCCTCCCTTTAGTACCACTAGGCTGGCTTGCCCTATTCCGCTAGACCAGGGCCTCCCTGTAGTACCACTAGGCTGGCTTGCCCTATTCTGCTAGGCTCGGGCCTCCCTTTAAATCTGCAGGCTCCCTGAACCTGCTGTCATTTAGTGCAGCAAATCTCCGCCCAAATTCCACCCCCTAATTAATATTCATTAGGCCGCTATAAAGGCCTTGCTTTCTGGCCCCTCCTTTGGGGCGTCGCTAGACCCGCCTCCACATGAATATTAAAATTCATGGGTTCTGACGACCCGATGGCCCCTGCGGCGCTCGGCCACCCTCTGAAAGTGCCTAATGCGCTATTTAAACAAATCCAGTTCCCCTGCAACAAACTGGCGGTCAGCACAATGCGTGCTGCCGCCAACTCACTGCTCTGCCATCCTGACTGGGGTAGAAGTACTGTTGGGAGGCGGGAAGGATGCTGGCAGTGGGAGGGAAATGTACAGGCAGCTGGGAGGACGACTCGGGGGCCTCTGACGGCCCAAACAGGACTCGGCGATGCGGCGCTTCTCTGCCGCCGGCGTGGGACCGAAATTAAACTTAAAATACTCTTGGGGGACAAAAGCAAGTAACCGAAGGCTTTAAGCCCATAAAACACGGCAGTAACGATGCTTTCATCTTCGTGGTGCCCCGATGGCACCACCGACCACGGACTACTGTAGCAGAGGATGTCTTCGGGCAGGGGAGGCAGCACAGGACCACAGCAAGTCCAGAGGGACAGCTGCAAACCAAGGTAAGCCCTAATCATCCCCCTGACTTCTGGGTCCTGGCTCCTCAACCTCTGCCCAGCAATAATCGTCTCCAACTGTTTAACTATGGAATGATTGTTTCAACTTGAACCTCCCAGGGTTCTAGATCTGCTGGATTGGAATGCTGTGCATGAGCCACCTAGCACAGCATTCCATCCAGGCTATTATGGCCTGCATTGCTTGTAAATTCTAACTTTTTACAAAGCTACAAGTGCACAGGACACTTTTCTATTATTTATAGTATTTTCTCTGTAATGGCCAACTTTGGGGTATTACATCATTTCTCAGCCACTAGCGATCTAAAGCAGCTTTGAGCACAGAATCATAGTGAAGCTATTAATGTGTCTTTTCAGTTTTCATTTTCCCACGAGCCAGTCGCTATGCGCCGTTCATGTTGTAGGTACTCCCAGAGATCCTGATGTGGACTCAGCATAGGGATGCACTACGTGCCCACTGATGTTTCAGCGTTGTTACGCCTTCCTCAGAGGAACCAGTCATTGGTACAGGGGATACTTATATACCCTCCCCTCTGTTGCCATAGCAACAATAAACACGCCGCATCTTACCAGTCTACAAAATACCACTTTTGTGCAAAACACCATGTGCAACTAAGTAAACTGACTAAATTCTATATGTACTTTTTGTGAATCAAAAATACATCTGCATGAAATCTTCTTAGAATGTACATTTTGAAAAAAAACAATTCAACATTTCCACATTTTGGTTACACACAGCAGATTGCCATTCACTTGTTCGCATTTAAATATCATACTAAGTAACAATGCATGCTATCACCCTTATCATTTCATTTTCTGAGCACAATCTCGCATTAGATTATTTGACATTCTGACTTAAATCATATGTACTGATCATATATACTTTTCTTCCCATCTTCCATATCACACTGAATTTTGATGTTAACCCCTCAATATGCTTCTTTCTACTTTCATCCTGGCTCTACAGTACCACTGTTTAAAGAGCCCCTGACACCGTTAGAAAAACTTGGAAAAAATGTGAGATTTAGACAGTCCGGTTTATATTTCATGTATTTTCTATAATTATTTACCTTTTTTCTGTATTACTGAGGACAGCTGTATGAAAGAGGCTTACTGTCCCTTAGACTTTATCTGCTCTTTCTGTTATCCTACATATGACATCATAATCCAGGGTTGCACTTAGAAATGAGCTTCTGGTCATGGTGCTTTTTCCGGTTACCAACTTTTAAATAAATACATAAATAAAATAAATAATCCCCTGTTTATGGCATCGTAATTATCCCCACAGCAACAGACTGTAATGTCATAAACAGAACTGTGATGTCATATGTAGGCAAGCAGCCAGAACAGACAGGGCAGCAATCCTGTTAACATGCAGATGTCCTTAGTAATAAAGAAGAATGAGAAAATACAGAAACAATGTTACAATATAAGTTCACTTGTGCTAAACATTACATTTTCTCAAAATTTTCACAACGGTGTCAGGGGCTCTTTAATGCTGTTCATATATTTATATCTCATTTTACTTAAATCCTATGAATCTTAGTTATTGTGGTTTTGAGTGGTATACAGTCTCACATTACCATAACAGCTTTATTTTATTTAGATGTATAGTGCCCTCTGATGTCCTGTATTACTATATAATATACATTATACCTTAGTAACATTCCACTGTTACCATTGTCATGGCTACTCTCATCTCTTTTTTATGGTGGATCTTTTCTGGTGATCATCACCATTGAATACCTTGACAGTCATTCTAAGATATCTAAAAACTCTTTCTTGTACTTCCACAAGACACTGCAGTGGCAGTTAGTTAAACCTCCCCCAGTCATTATATCGTAATTCTAAAACTCCCTCTGAGATTCAAGCATATATGAGCGTAGCAATACTTTAATTCATCTTTTAAACTTGTGCTCCCCATATACTCAGTTAATAAATGATACTTGTTCTTACATTTGACTGGCTCTTAGGCACGTCAGTCTATATGGCTATCTATGCTTCTTGAGCCTATTCTGGTATTTTTTACCAATCACTTTTAATCAGATGATCACTGTTTCTTACTCTGGCCCTTCCTGTAATTCATTTTAGCAGTCTGGATGGACATAAAATATTCAGACCAACTGTCATAACCAGATAATTAGTAAAACACTTGTGACGTATAATGCAGAGGCCAACAATTGACTGCTCCTATCCACAGCTCCTTCTCCGACTCCTGTCACTGTCCTGTCTGACTCCTGTCACAGTCACTGTCTCCACTAAAGCCTACAACCACAATTCAACCCAACCCTTTCAACATCCACTGGGGGTAATGATCAGGGCCGGATATACATTTTCATGGTCCCTATGCACAATAGTCCCCATGGGCCCCTCCACGGTGTTGCCACCCGCCCACACACATACACATGGTTTCACACAGACAATACATCAATCAGTCAATCAATCAATCTTTATTTTACCAGGTGGATCGCCATTGAGAGAACTCATTTACAAGGTGGACCAGGGCCAAGGAGAACATGAGTCAGCAATGCATTAAGCACAGCACAGGATAGAATCATATAAAATTCACAGAGTACAATATAACAATAACATATAGTGCACCTAAGCAAGAAATAAGATGACTGTTTGGTTGAGAGGCAGAAGTAGGTCAGCAAGAGCATACAGGGGGTAGTTGGAAGAGATAAATGGCAGAGAAGAGGAGGCGGTAACAGCAACAAGTCATACTAGATGAGAACTGGAGTAGAGTGCAAGCATACAAAGCTCCAGACATGAAGGTGGTTAAGGAAAGCAGTTACAAGTATCTTTAATAGGACATGCAAGCAGAGTTTTAAAGATGGCCATTTTAACAAAATGTGATAGTTTCACGTCTTTTTGGAGATTATTCCTAAGGACAGGAAGGGCATGGCTCATAGAAGATCTGCCAAAGCACGTTCTGATTTTAGCAGTATTGAGAGAGATGTAGGAGTGGCTTCTCAGGGAGTAACTTCTAGGGGTACTAGTTAGCAGGCAATTGGAAATGTGTTGAGGGAGCTTGTAAGTGCTGTATAGGTCCAAGCAGCTGCGTTTTTTAGTCTTCTGGATTTAAGTGATTTCCAACCAAGCTGGGTATAGAGGGAGCAATGATGGGTAGAGTACGGTGCTCCAGTAATAAATTTTAGTGCTCTATGATACAGGGTGTTGAGCTCGGTTAATGCAGTGCTGGGTCCATGACTATAAAGAAAGTCGGCATAGTCCAGGAGTGGGAGTAAAGCAGTTTGTACCAGTCTTGTTTTGGTATCCTGTGTTAGTAAGTGTTTAATTCGAAAAAAGAGACCTAGTCTTTGTTTTAACTTTTTTGCCATTTCTTCAATATGATAAGAGAAGGAAAGTCTGTGGTCAGTACAAAAGCCCAGGTATTTAAATCTATCCACTAACTCCAGTGGTTCCCCCAGGAGAGTTGTGATTTGTGGTGTGACACCTAAGGGACAGTGGTTTATTGAGTTGACATACGGGGAAAAGAACATGGCTTTTTTTTTTTTTAGCATTTAACAGACGTTTTAGGTGCAGGAGGTTTTGCTGTAACAAGTTAAATTCATGTTGCAGTTCCTTACAGGCAAGTTCAAGGATGGGCCTGGCAATGTAGAGGACGGTATACTTAGCAAAAAGGTGGACGTTTTCAGAGTTGATACTAGAGTTGATATTATTGATATAAATTGCAAATAGTAACGGACCTAATATAGACCCCTGTGGTACACATCTCTGAAGTGTTTTCAGAGGAAAGAGGTCCCCTTCTGCCTTGACCTGCTGCTGCCGGCCTATAAGGTAACAAGAGAACCATTGCAATGCAGTGGAATTGAGACCAATGTTATGTAGTATGAGCAGTAGCAGATCATGATCCACCATGTCAAATGCCTTGCTCAGTTTGAGGCCTCAGAACCCCATCCTACCTGGGCGGTGTTATGTAATGCCAGGTCCATTAAAAACAAGACGGCTTTGTTTGCTGATCCTGTCGTGTCATCGGACCTGGCATGCATTACCAAGACCTGGCTGGATATGAATGCTGGCCTAGTTCTTGAGGCAGTGGTGCCAGCCAGTTTCTCGGTGATACATTGAACGAGGTTGGATCAAAGGGGCAGGGGTTTGCCATTTGTTTTAGAATGGAGCTGGACCTGGTAGATGTGCCGGTGAGGGAGACCCGATACTTTGAGTGTATCCTGGGCGCAGGTGTGGGGTGCAAAATTCTACTCATTTACCGTCCACCGGGGATGGGAAGCAATTTTTGCAGGAAGTCGCGGCCTTTGTCATCGACACGGTGTTGGAGTCACCCAGGGTGATGGTGCTGAGTGACTTCAATGCCTGGATCGATGATGAACTCTCGCATTTTGGACAGGACTTCCTCCAACTTATGTATGCGTTGGACTTCACACAGGTTGTTTCCTCTGCAACCCATATTTTGGGTCACTCATTGGATCTGGTCTTCCTATTGGGTGTGGAAAATGCCGACTTGGTGGTGAAACCAGTCAGATGGTCTGACCATCACACTATCAGGTTCAGTCTTCAGGCACCCCCCATAGGTCTGCCCCTTTGGAGATGGTCTGGTACCGCCCATTGATGGATGTAATCTAGTGGCGGTGCTGGACCTATCAGGATGTACGAGTGCAAGCGTGGGTCCAGAGATTCTGCTACAGGCCTATAATAAGGCCGTGGTGGCAGCCCTGGATTCCATAGCTCCTATCCAGGTTCGCCCCCTCTCCCTTCATCCTCGATCCTCATGGTTTGATGGGACTTTGAGGGAGATGAGGAGAGAGCAGTGAAGGCCAGAGTGATGCCGGTGGAAATCCAGCCTAGAGGCCGACAGGCGTAGATTGATGGCGCATTATGCGGATTATCAATCGGTGGTCTCCCGTAAGAAAGCAGAATTCCTGTCCAGGGAGATCACCGCTGAATGGAATCCCTGGCTCAGCTTTTTGCACTCCAGCCTGTCTGCAGTTGTGAAGAGCATTGTCACAAGATGAATGTGATGAGTTTGCTTGATTCTCTTGCAGATAAGGTTGCTGGCTTCAGGATTGAGATCTGTTTGGCGTGCTCTAATGGGGTTGCAGCGGCCAGTGGAAGGTTGCAGATCCTTGGCCTGGTTGGTCGGCGTTTGGCCAGGTGGTGATCTTGGATGTCATGGGGATCATCCAGAGTATGCGGCCGACCTACTGTAGTCTGGATCTGGGCCCAACCTGCCTCCTTGTGGGGTGTGTGGATATCATCGGCCAGGTCCTGGCAGAGATAGTCCAGAGCTCGTTAGAGACTGGGGAATTCCCTGAAAGAGGAAGTGGTGACTCCCCTTCTTTTTTTTTCATTTTCACCTGACATGTCCTTCTGTTGGTCTCCACCCTGGTCATGGCCCCTGGAGCTTCCACCTACCATCTATGGCCAGCATCTCCCAGTTACCCCCAGTTTATCCCCCCAGAGGGCAGGGCCACTGCACTGGTCCCCTATCCAGAGCCACGGGACCAGTATCTAGTTGGGAGAGCTAGGCGATGGTGGCTAATTGAAGCTCCAGAGAGGGTTTCATGGAGACAGAGGACCCACCCACCTTCCTTTTTCCACCATTTTTCTTGGAGGCAGGGATGTGCAATGATGCCAGCGTCCGACCCACCTCCCATATGTGAGAGCACCAGTGGTTTGAGTGAGTGGTTTGAGTGACTCCCGGCCTCCGCCAGGTGTCCCCCATGTGCCGGACACTTCCCCAGCCTCCCCCCCCCCGGAGAAGGAGAGCAGTCCATAGGATGCTCTATCTTTCTCCCCTGCCGGCCCTCCAGTGACCTGGGCCCATTCCTGACCCGGTCATGCTGAAGCTGAAATTCAACCGCTGCACTGACGGGCCAGCAAGGTGACTCCCCTTCTTAAGAAATCTTTTCTCGGCCCAGCCTGTCTTGCCAACTATAGGGCCATTTCTAACCTTCCCTTTGTGGGTAACATTATTGAGAAGGTGGTTGCACTGCAGCTGGAGGATCATCTTGCCATCCATGACATCAATGATCCCTTCCAGTTGGGTTTCAGAAAAAGGCACAATACCGAGACTGCCCTTGTTCAGGTGCTCAGTGACCTCCTTGTTGCAAGAGAGCAGAGGAGCTGTACCATCTTAGTCCTCCTTGATCCCTCAGCGGTATTTGACACCATGGACCATGTTGTACTGCTTGAGCACCTGCGGTTGGTCTGTGAACTGTCTGGTACAGTCCTCAGATGGTTCCATTCTTTCCTCACCGGGCAGATCTCAGAGAGTAGTGTCAGGAATTTATTCCTCTGATACTTTCTCCCTGCCATGTGGGGTCTCACAGGGCTCAGTACTCTCCCCCATGTTGTTTGTGGTGTACATGTTGCCATTGGGGGACACTGTAAGGCAGTACAGACTGAGTTTTCACTTCTTTTTTTTTAACTTTCAATCTTTATTTTATGCTGATAAACAAGTACAGAGACAAACTTTTACAGTACACTTACACACGACTTAAAATAAAAAGTAAATTTAAAGTAAACATATGAAGTAGAAAAAAGGAGTGCATTTCTGTTCTATAAACCTTCCAATGTCATTCATTGCCCTAGGTGTGATAAAATAAATGCATGATAATTCAGTTGGTTCTCTCATAGTATACTAGTACCTAAAGGTTAAGCTCAAATCAAGGTTGAAAATCTGCCCGAAGTGGCGTAATGTACATAACCCATCTTCTCCACATAGTTTCAAATGCATTTTGGGATTTATTAATAATGGCGGTGAGCCTCTTCATCCTACAAATGTCTATCATTATCTGTTGCCATGTATCCAGAACAGGAGGCAGAGGTGAACCCCATCCCTTCGTAATAACCTTCTTGGCAGCAAGTAGGGCCAGACTGAGGAATTTCCTGGATGGAGTATCCATCAGTTCTTGAGGGCTGTCTCCAAACAGGAAAAAGTGAGGGCCCAGAATTAAATTAGGTGATATCAATTGTTGGAGATCCTTATGTAAATGATCAAGGAATGGGTGTAGTTCCTTACATGACCAGAACATATGACCGAGGGTAGCTGGGGAGGATCCGTAATGCCTCCAACATTCTGCACTAACATTGGCATTGTATTTCTGCACTACCACTGGAGGCCTGAAATACCTAACACACATCTTCCAAGCAAATTCCCTCCATAAACCCGAATCTGTGCCCTTATACATTGTCTTTATATATTTCTCCCATTGAAATAAGGTTATCTCTATCCCAAGGTCCTTCTCCCAGGCTTGTCTAATACTATCTAAGGGCTTACTATATAAGGAATGCAGACCCACATAAAGAGATGAAATTATATGGGGAAGGGTTGGCCTACCCTCTATGGCTCCAAGTAAGATCAACAGGAGTCCAGGGAGAGGGGAATCCCCCCAGTTTACCCTACCAAAAGAGTAAAAATAATTCCTAGTCTGAAAATACCTAAATCTATCTGAATAAGGAATGTCATATTTTTGAACTAGGTCTGTCAGAGACAGGATTGTCCCCTGAGGCATGAAATGATAAACCAGATGTAGCCCCTTCCTCCGCCATTTAAGATACCCTTTATCCATTTTGGCTGGGGTAAAAGTGTCCAGATAAGGCAGGGAGAACATAGCCGGCCTCCAGGGCACAAATTCCCAAGATGCCAGTACTGTCTGACAGCATTTCATTGTGGAATGGGTGTATGGATTGGTGGTACTCTCTGCCCTGATTACTGGGGGGGGGGAGAGCAAGGTACGACTCACATCCTCCAGCTCTTTTCCCTGAGTTTCCACCCACTTCCATTTCACTATATAGGTTCTATAGAGCCAATATATGGGTATTCTAATTTGGGAAGCTTGATGGTATAATCTAAAATTAGGTAAGGACATACCCCTGTTTCGTCTAGGAAGTTACAGCACTGAGAGGCTAATCCTGCGTTTTTGATTGGTCCAGATGAAAGATGAAATCTTTCTCTGCAGTGTTCTAAAAAAGGTGTCAGGATCTGAGTTGGGAGGGTCTGGGCCAGGTAAAGAAAGCGAGGGAGAACCACCATCCTGATAGATTCTGTTCGCTGATACATAGACATAGGAAGGGCTCTCCATCTTTCTAGGTCTGCGGTAGTCTTAGTCATAAAGAGGTATAATTCAGAGAAAATAAATCATCATATGAAAGGCCAATCCATACACCAAAATATTTGACACTCTTCAGATCCCATCGGAAATTATAAGTTTTCCTCAGATCTGTATTAGGGGTGGAGTCCCACGCCAAGACTTCAGTCTTGGCTTCACTAATTTTATAACCTGAAACCTCTCCGAACCCTTTTAGTCTATCCCATAGTAGGGGTAAGGAGGCCTCCAGGTCAGTCAAATATACCAGGAGGTCATCTGCATATAGAGCCAGTTTATGGGTTGTGGAGGCTACCTCAATCCCAGCCAGCCCCGCCTCCTGTCTCAAGGCCTGGGCCAAAGGTTCCAAATAAATTGTGAATAGCAGTGGTGACAGGGGACAACCCTGCCTTGTGCCGCGGGTCAGTATGATAGGGTTAGAGAAAGAGCCATTTATCTGGACATAAGCTTTAGGGTTTGCATACATTGATTTTATAAACCTGATAACTGACTGTGGTATCCCGACTCTCCTTAACACCTCCCACAAAAAGGGCCATTCGACCTGGTCAAACGCCTTCTCTGCATCCAATGAAAGCAAAAGAAATGGAAACCCCCCCCCCCTCGCTCTCTGCAGGAGATGCAGTGTTCTTTTTATGTTGTCCTGTGCTTGACGGCCAGGGATAAACCCTGTTTGATCTAGGTCTATTATTTCCGGTAGAAAGGACTCAAAATCTTTTGGAAATTATGGATGCAAAGATTTTATAATCGATATTGAGCACCAAAATAGGTCTGTATGAGGAACAGGACGTACTATCTTTGCCTGGCTTTAATATGATGGATATATAAGCGTATCTCCATGAGTCAGGGGTTGGCTCACCCGCCTGGACACCTCTACAGGCCTCCAGGAAGGTGGGAGACAACTCAGCTCTGAACACCTTGTAAAAATCCCCCGTATACCCATCTGGGCCGGGACTTTTATGTGTCTTAAGAGCCGACACAGCTTGGTCTAGCTCAGTTCGGGAAATTGTCTTTTCCAGAGATTGTTTTTGTTTTTCTGAAATCTTCGGAAGCTTAAGATCCTTCAAAAAGGCCTCTATTCCCCGAGGGTTATCCCCAGTTTCAGTGCTGTATAAGGCACTATAATATTTCTGAAAAGCGTGCTCAATCTCTTTGGGAAGATTGACTATTCTCTTGGTGTCAGGATCTCTTATTTGCGTAATGTTAGATCTGATTCTGTGTTGTCTGATTTTGTGAGCTAACAAGCATGTAGCTCTAGGGCACCCTTCATAATATTTCTGCTTAATGCTTTGCAGAGCCTGCTCCGTACGGATATCTAAAATTGTCTGTATCTGCTCTTTAGTTGCTTGAAGGAGAGGAAAACCCCCTTCATCTCCGGCGGCGTGCAAAGCCTGCAAATCACCAAGTTGCTGCTGCAAGTTGTCAAGACGTGTCTGTTGTTTCTTTTTATGATAGGCTGCATATTTAATTATTTCACCTTTAAGAGTTACTTTAAGGGTATCCCAAAGTATTCCCACTTTAGTGCCCTGCCCCATATTGTCCTTAAGGATCTGTTTAATTTTTTGTTGCATTGTTTCCCTGAAGTCCTTAAGGTTCAACAAGAAATTATTAAATCTCCATAGGGTATTGATTTTTTCCTTTTTCCTGACCATATTTAGTGTAAGAATCGAGTGGTCCAATAATACAGTCGGGGTCTGTGTACAACTTTGCATTTTATACAGGTGTTCTTTGGATACATGTAGATAATCTATTCGAGTGCATATTTTATGGGGGGCTGAGTAATAGAAACATAGACTTTGACGGCAGATAAGGACCACTTGGCCCACCCAGTCTGCCCATTTTCCTACCTACTGGATAAGCTGCAGATTCTAGTTAACCAACAGCCTATTTCCTGCAACCCCCCATTATAATTGCCTTATGTCTGTCCCATGCATGTTTAAATTCCTCCACTGTTTTAGACCCCACAACCTCTCCAGGAAGGCGGTTCCATGCATCCACCACTCTCTCCATGAAAAATAATTTCCTCACATTACCCCTGAGCCATCCCCCCTCTAACTTTAAATTGTGCCCCCTTGTTCTTACACATCTCTTTTTCTGAAAGATGCTGTCCTCCTGGACTTTGTTGATTCCTTGAGGTACTTAAAGTTTCTATATGTCCCCCGTCCCTCCTTTCTTCATCAAGGTATACATATTAAGCTCTCTCAGTCTCTCTTCATATGGTTTCTGATGTAGACCCTGCACCATTTTAGTTGCCCTCCTCTGGACTGCTTCCACCCTGTCTATGTCCTTGCATAGATGAGGTCTCCAAAACTGCACGCAGTACTCCAGATATGGTCTCACCAACTGTCTGTATAGAGGATAACCACTTCCTTTTCTACTTGTGATGCCCCTCCTATGCATCCCAGTATCCCCTGGCTTTCCTACTGACTTCTCACATTGCATACCCATCTTTAGGTCATCTGATATGACTACACCCAGATCCTTTCCATTATTGTTGTTGTTAGTACCTCCCTGCTATTGTGTACTCTTCTCCTGGATTTTATTTCCCAGGTGCATTAATTTGCACTTCTTTGCATTGAATCTAAGTTGCCATATGTCTGACCATTCCTCCAACCTTGCCAAGTCCCTTCTCATCCTTTCTACCCCCCCTTGTGTATCAACTCTGTTACAGATCTTTGTGTCATCCCCAAAGAGGCATACCTTTCCTTCCAGACCCTCTGCAATGTCACCTATAAAGACGTTAAAGAGGACTGGACCCAGTACTGAGCCCTGAGGTACTCCACTAGTAACCCCCCTTTCTTCAGAATGTGTTCCATTCACTATTACCTTCTGTGTCCTGTTGTGCAGCCAGTTTTCTACCCAGGCTACCACCCTGGGACCCACTCCCAGGCTGGCTAACTTGATTATTAATCTTTGTGCAGACTGTGTCAAATGCCTTGCTAAAGTCTAGGTAGGCCATATCCACAGCCCCTCCCTGGTCTATTACTTTGGTCACCCAGTCAAAGAAATCAATTAGATTTGTCTGACATGACCTTCCTGCTGTGAATCCATGCTGCTTTGGGTCCAGTGCCCCGCTGGCCTCTAGGTACTCAACAATTCTTTCTTTCAGAAGTGATTCCATCATTTTCCCACCACTGAGGTCAAACTAACAGGTCTGTAGTTTCCTGCTTCTGCCTTGCTCCCACTTTTGTGAAGAGGAATCACATCTGCCTCCTCCAGTCCTCAGGTACCACCCCATCTTCCCATGATTTGTTAAAAGTGTGGTTAGTGGTGTCACTAGGTCTTCCTTAGCTCTTTAGGATTCTAGGTGAATCTCTGTCAGGCCCCATTGCTTTGTCCACCTTGAGTTTTAGAAGTTCTTTCACTCTTTCTTCTTTAAATGGACTGGTATCAACCCCACTATCCAGAGTGCTTCTACTGTTTGGTTTAGGTAACTCCTCCTCTCTTCTTCTTTTGTGAATACTGAGCAAAGTATTCATTCATTATCTCTGCCTTTCACTGTCTCCTCTGCCCACCTCCCTCTCCTTTATTAATCTTCACTATCCCTCCCTTAACCTTTCTATGTTCCCTAATGTACCTATAAAAGGTTTTATCCCCCTTCTTAACTGAGTTGGCTATCCTTTCCTCGGTTTGAGCCTTTGCTTTTCTGACTGCCTTCCCCACTTCTTTCTGCTTTAATTGATACAGTTCCCTGACGTGCTTTGTCTGTGATTCCTTATACTTTTTGAATACAGCCTTTTTCTCCTTAACCTTCCCTGCCACCTCTTTTGAGTGTACTCTCTTTTATTCGGATGGAGATTTCGCCAGATGTCAACCCAGTGAGCTCCAGCTAAACAGGCCTGCGTTGCCCGATGTGTGGGGGACTTTTTAAAGGTCCTCTTGCTAGAGGTATCCAAGTGGGACATGGCCAAGTTATGATCTCCACCCATTACTAATACCCCTCTGCATCTTTCTATGACCTTTTGAAACAGCATTTTCCTGACATCTGGTCCCTTTCCCAGGGGGATATACAAAGAGACCAGGGTGACCTCCTGCCCCTTCAACTGCCTTACCGCAATTGTGAGTCTTCCCTCTGAGTCTGTATTTGAATTCACTAGACGAAAGGGAACATTTTTGGGGATCATGACCACCACTCCTCTTCTTTTCCCCTTGCCATATACCGAGGCCACTATTGTAGTGAAGCCAAATTTGGAAAGCTTTTGATGCTCATGTTTGCTTAAATGCATCTCCTGTAGTAGGAGAACAGAGGGCTTCAGCCTCTTGAGGGAGGCAATCACCCTGTACCTCTTAATGGGGTTGTTTAACCCATTGACATTAAGGGAACATACCCTGACTGTGGGGGCCTTATTCATTGGGCTGTAATTTAATGCATCTAGCCGGCCCAATCAGGCCAACTACTGACCATGGCAAGGTCTGACTCCATTTTATGAGTGTCAGAAAACAGTTTCTTTTCAACACTGCAAGCTCCCATAAGGCAGCTCCGAGAGAATCTGTCCCAGGTGGTGATAGTAACATCCCAAGGCAACCACATAAAAGATAAAATAATGTCATGTGCACATTCACAAAGTTAATACAGTAAGTAACTCTAACATGTTTAAACCTCAATAACCTATTTACAGTAGTACTTCCAAAATAGGAGGGTGTAACAACTACCCCTCTGAGAAAGAGGGACCCAGACCTGAAGTTGGACTGGGGCCCAGTGGGAGGAATTGTGACCTCCATGTCAGCCAGGCCTCCCCGACCCCTCAGAACCCGGGGTCGAATAGTGGGGACGTCAACTGCTAAGGGAAAATGGTCTAGCAAAAAGCACGATTGCTTCCCCTAGTACTTGCCCTAAAGGATCGTAAATAGAGCAGCTGCAAAGGGATAGGGGAATAATGCATCCCAGCTGCACTACCCACCTCTGTGTAACAGCCTGAGTGCGCTCTTTAAATTTATAATTATAAGTCACTTCTCCATTAAACTAGGACACTGTTATGTAAAATTGTTAACACCAACAGCTCGCTCTTTGGCTAAGTTAACAACCAAAACTTCTATGCAGGGGAGGCAGAAAAAGAAAGAAAAAAGGGAAATTCAACAATGTATGCAGAAAAACTGCTGAAGTCAATGTTTTTCCTCCACTCTTCCCTGCTAGCACTTCAGAGATTTTGAAGTAATAAAGCCATCTAAACTCTTATACCATGCTAAGTTAGTTCAGGTATTTGAGTCCTGATTGTCCAGCACTGCTACTTTAGAGAGAGTGCGATTCCTTCCGATAAATTCCTTCACTTCTTGAACTGAACGGAAACCTCTCCGACTGCCTGTTCCTCCTCGAGAGTTTGAAATGCTCTGCCACTGCGAACGAGGGGACGCTTTTCCGGTTGGATCGGACCAAACGACTGGGAACTCCATCCTCTTTTTTCTAGTTCCTTGATGACCTCTTCTGGGCTCGAATATGTTGCATTTCCAGACTCCCAACAGATCTGCAATTTTGCCGGGTAAGTCGTGTGAAACCTTATACCTTTCTCCTTCAGGAATCTGAGGATTAGGGCATATGCTACCCTTTCCTTCAAGATTTTGGTGGGGTAATCATTATTGATAAACAGTCTGGCAGCATTATATGAGATGTTTCCTTTAGCCCACGCTGTTCTTAAGATCATTTCTTTATCTCTGAAACTGGAAAGTTTTAGAATAACCGAGCGAGGTCTAGCTGATTGATCTGTAGGTTTACGGATTAAGGCTCTATATGCTCTTTCAATTTTAAATTGAAACGTTGGGGAAAGGTTTAAAACATCCTTGAGAAGATCCGTCAGGAAATCCTCCATTTTAACGGTTTCAGAGTCCTCCGGTAAGCCATATATACAGAGATTATCTCTCCGGGACCTCGCTTCCAGGTCTACAGTCTTGTCTTGGAACTTTTCATGTTGGTCGATTAAAAAGTCAACTGCTTGATGGAGGCATTGAGTCTCTTCTGCTATCTCCCCTGTTGCTTCTTCCGAGCGGTCCAGTCTTCCCTCTACCTCAGTTAATCTATTCTGCAGCACTATGAACTCTCTTTTGTTTTCAGCACGGAACGCTCTAATTTCAGAGAGGAGTGTCTCATATCTGGATCAGGAGAGTCTTTCACTCTCCCTATCTGTGTCTAGGTCCTGTTCCTCGGCCATGCTGCCTGTTGGAGAGGCACTGCGGCTGTGGGAAGGCCTCTTGGCGGATCCACTTACATCTGACCTCTCTTGATGTCTCTCCGGGCGTGACTTCACCGGGTTTTTACTCCCCGTCATTGTGTTTGTCAGTGATGAAGACTTTTAAGTTCTGTTTGTCGAGTTAGGGAGATATAGCCGGTGGGATGTGCCAGAGCTTCTCCTCTATGCAGCCATTCAGGTGGATGACGTCACCGGAAGTCTGAGTTTTCACTTCTATGCAAATGATACTCAGCTGTACATTTCCTTTGTGCCCAGCCAGGATGTTGCACTCTCTGTATTTAACACCTGCCTATCTGAGATCCAAAACTGGATGAGTGCCAACTGGCTGAAGCTGAATTCTGACAAGACTGAGGTTTTGGTTGTGGACCCGGGTCGCTGAGCAGAGGGGCCTTCAGCAGGGTGAGCATCTGGTCTGGTGCTGGGTGATTGCCAGCTGAGGACCTCAGAATGGGTGCATAGTTTGGGCGTTATTCTTGATGAGGGATTGACCCTGAAGTCTCAGGTGTAATCCATTCTCAAGACCTCGTTTTACCATATGAGGAATATCGCTCAGATTCGGAACCTGGTTCCACCCAGCGACCTTCCAACATTGGTCCATGCCTTTGTGACCTCTCGCCTGGATTACTGTAATGCACTCTACCTAGAGCTACCAGGGGTTGATATCCGCCATTTGCAGCTAGTGCAGAATGCAGCAGCCAGGTTACTGACTGGGCTTTCTCGATCAAGCCATATTACTCCTGTGCTACAAGTGCTGCACTGCCTGCCAGTGCGATGGTAGATCACCTTTAAGGTCGGCTTGCTGACCTACAGAGCCCTACCCGGACAGGGTCCAAGTTACCTGCAAGAGTTTCTTTGCCCCTATAACCCCCACCGCCCTCTCCATTCTGCAGATGAGAAATTGCTAGAGGTTCCCAGGATGCAATTGAAAACCTCTGGTACTTATTCATTTGCTTTCGCAGTGCCTACCCCGTGGAATTCTCTACCTCATCGGGTTTGAGAGTGCTAGACCATGGAGAGCTTCAAAACAGCACTGAAAAAAACATTTATTTCATCTTGCTTTTGTTATTAACTCTGAGTAATCAGTTGATTTGGTGTGACAGGATTTTAATTGTTACTGTTCTAAAGTTTTTATGATCTTATACTTCTGTACAGCGCTTTGATATTTGAATTGCGCTTAGTAAATAAAGTTATTGTTATTATTATATTTGTGTTTTTATCTTTCTGTTCCACAAAATGCTTTTTTGTAATTGTTAATTTGCTGCATTGATCTATACTGTATTGGGTAGCCTGTGACAATGGTGACCGCAACTGAGCACTTTCAAAAAGGGCAACTCAATCGTGGCGCCTGTCCGCAGGGCTACCAGGCAGGGAGGGTGACCAGATGGAGGGGCCACGAATATAGCGACAGGATGTCGTCATATGTACATGCACATGGGAGGGGAGCGAGCACACCATGTGATGGGTGGAAAAGGAGAGAGGGTTTGTGAAGCGTAGTATGGCGGTAGGCTGCCAAGCTGGCCCTGTGGCATGGTGGGTGGATGGCAGACTAGGGTTGTGAGGATGCTGGGTTTGGTTCCAGGTGCATGATTGTTTTGTTGCGCCTGGCCATTTTGTTTTTATTCTGCTTTTGCACCCTCCCGACATGCACCCCCTGGGTTGAGAATCCTTTAGTAGGGAGGGTGCGGCGGGGCACAGCCCGCATAAAAGAAGAAAAACAAGTCCCTGATGCTCTTTTGTTGTGTGCCAGAGTGTACTTACGAAATTGATTTTTGGCGATGCACATCATCTCTAACGGCAATTGCCTTCCACAATTGCCATTATCACATGGAACCCTGTATTGTAACTAGCTTGTTGTTATTGTACTGATTGCCTTGTAACCTCCCGGGTTGTACCTAAAAATAGGCACAACTGTGTCTAATGTACTCACCTAGTCAATAAAAGCTAATAAGTAAATAAGTAGCTGCAAACACGTGCTGGCACACAATAAACACTCATCTTGGAGAAAATGTTTTCACAAGCTTTCTAATAAACATAGTTGTTGTTCACATAATTTATGTCTGGTTTGGGGGCAGTTGTGCAAACAAGAAAAAATGTCAACTGTTAATTAAAATGCTCTCCAACCCAACCACGATACTGAAACCAGGTTGTATACTTGCTGGGTAGTGTTATCAAGGTAAGAAAATGCTACCCAGCAGTTATATGAAATGAGCACTTGTCAATGCTGAATGTTTGCTTGCTGGTATTGGCATTGGTACTGCATGAGTTAGAAAGATGCATAATAGGAGTGGCAGTGAAGTATTGCACTAATGCCAACCCCCACCCCCACACTGCAGAGACTTACAGGCATTGGGGAGTGCCTTTGGGTCGTCGGCCACAATGCTCATGCCATTCCACCTCACCCCACCCTACAGACATGTGTCACGGTGTGCCTTGGGGTCTTCAGCCCTTATGCTCACACCATTCCATGAGGAAATAAACTGAGATGGGTGCAGTATAGGAGAATGGGGTGAACGTTAGGGCAAAAGACCCCAAGGCACACCTCGATGCCTGTCAGAGGCTGCAGGGTGGGGGTGGAATGGCATGAGCATTACGGCTGATGACCCCAAGCCACACTCCCGATGCCTGTCAGTCTGTACAGGGTGGGAGGTTACAGTTGGAAACCCTCATGCCCCAGGCATTTGTTGGTATTTTTGCTCCAAATTTTCAACATAGTTTTTTTGGACCCCAGCTCATGAACAGTGGCATTATTGTTTCGTTACTCAATCCCAAAGGGTGATTTCACATGAACATATGAAAAAGCGGCAAAGTTACGAGCATGCATAGAAATTGCTTAATGCATGCTCGTAACGCAGTCATTTTTTGGAATTTGTTCACCATATTTTCAACATGGCCTTTTTTGGACTTCCCCTCATGAACAGTGGCACTGTGATTTCATTAATCTGTCCCAAGAGTTGATTTCGCACAGCAACTGTGCCATTCTGTGCCACAGGTGCGAAAATACGTTTCAGGCAGGATGCAAAAAATGACGGCTATACTGTTCATAAGGAGGTGTGAAAAAATGGCAATGTTGAAAATTTGGAATGAAAATATTAAAAGTTTATGAAGTTGCAAGCGTGCGTACAAACTGTGCAATGCACGCTCATAACGCAGTCATTTTACATAGAAACACAGAAGTTGATGGCAGATAAGGACCGCAAGGCTCATCCAGTCTTCCCATTTTTTTCTGCCTTATGAATGTGCCATAGGCCTTTACCCTGTCAATGGCCTATCTAGTCATACTCATCTTTATTGCTCCCTTATGCCTATCCCATGCCTGTTTGAAGCACTGCACTGTATTCATGCCCATCACCTCTTGAGGTAGGCTGTTCTATGCATCCACCACCCTTTATGTGGAAAAGAACTTCCTCACATTACCCCTTAATCTGCCTCCCTCTAATCTCATGCTGTGTCCTCTTGTCCTGCTATTATTCTTATAGTGTTAATGCCCTTAAGATGTTTGAATGTTTCAATCACATCACCTCTCTCCCTCCTTTGCTGTAGGGCACACATATTGAGCTCCGTTAATCTGTCCTCATATGTTTTCTGATGCAGTCCCTGCACCATTTTGGTTGCCCTTCTCTGGATTGCCTCCCTTTTGTTAATGTCCTTGTACAGGTGCAGCCTCCAGTACTACATGCAGTACTCCAGAAGGGGACTAACCAGTGTCTTGTAAAGAGGGATTATTACCTCCCTCTTGTGACTTGTGATACCCCTGTTAATACACCCCAACATCCCCCTAGCCTTACCTACTGCTTTGGTGGTTTGCTTGGATGATTTCAGGTCATCTGTGATGACAATGCCCAAGTCTCTTTTTTCCCTTGTGATTGCCAGCAACTCCCCTCCCAACCAATAGGTGGCTTCAGGGTTTCTCTTCCCTCTGTGCATAATCTTGCACTTCTTTGTGCTAAACCCCAGTTGCCACTCTTCTGACCATCTTGCCAGTTTATCCAGATCTCTTCTCATTCTGCCCACCCCATCTGGATCATCTACTCTGTTGCAGATCTTGGTGTCATCTGCAAACAGACAAACCTTACCCTCCAGTCCATCTGCAATGTCATTGATGAAGATATTGAAGAGGACTGGCCCCAGGACTGATCCTTGAGGTACCCTACTTGTGACTTGCATCTCTTCTGATGGTATACCATTTACCAACACTCTCTGTGTTCTGCCCACCAACCAGTTTGCCACCCAGTTGACCAACTTCTGACCCACCCTGAGCCTACCCAGCTTATTAATCAATCTTCTATGTGGAACAGTATCGAAAGCTTTGCTGAAGTCAAGGTAGGCGACATCAACTGCACCCCCTTGGTCCACCACTCCGGTTACCCAGTCAGAAAAATCTATGAGATTAGTTTGACAGGACCTTCCTGTTGTAAACCCATGCTGTCTGGGATCCTGTGCTCCTATGGATTCCAGGTGTTGCACTATCCTTTCCTTAAGGAGTGCCTCCATAATCTTGCCCACTACTGAGGTAAGACTGACTGGTCTGTAGTTCCCTGCCTTCTCCCTGCTACCACTCTTGTGGAGCGGGATCACATGAGCCCTTCTCCAGTTTTATTGGACCTTTCCTGTGCTCAGAGACTCATTAAACAGTTCTGATAATGGCTCTGCTAGTTCCATCGTTAGCTTCTATAGTACCCTGGGATGTATGCCATCTGGTCCCATTGCTTTGCCCACGCTGCGCTTAGCGAGCTCTTGTAGGACCCTTTCTTTTGTGAAGGGACTTGTGCACACCTCCCTCCCCCTTGTGTCCATGGTGCTGAGCTCTGGGCCCTGCCCTACCTTCTCCTCAGTAAATACTGAGCAGAAGTATCTATTTAGGCTGGATGCTTTTTTTGGTCCTCCTCCACACACTCCCCCTTATCCCCTTTGATCTTAGCAATGCCCCCTCTGGACTTTCTTCTTTCACTGATGTATCCTTAAAAAGTCTTGTCCCCTTCTTTTACTGTTTGTGCTTGGAATTTTTTCACAAAACTTGCAACATAGGCTTTTTTGCGACCCCACCTCATGAACAATGGTACTGTTGTTTCATTAATAGGTCCTGAAAGGTGATTCCACACAGTGGCAGTGAAATCACCTTTTGGGACAGAGAAATGAAATAACAGTGTTAGTGATCATGAGATGGGGTTCCAAGAACCCCATGTTGAAAATTTTGGGCCAAAACTCCAAAAAATGGCTGAGATATCAGCCCAAGTTGAAACCCCACTTTGATTGCCTTTATAGGGCGTACCGTGATTTTCTTCAGTTTGCAGTTGGCTTTTGAAGAGTGCAGATGTGTTCCTGGTCCACAGAAGATTGCAGTGCCAGACCCCCGGAGGTAAATATGGGTGTGGGGTGCAAGGAGGTGGGGGTATTTAGAGGAGGTTCGGGATGGATGAGGATGCCGCTATGATGATGAGGGACCATTTTCTTTTTTACAGGTAAACAAAAAAAAAACACATTGGAGGATAGTTTTCCTCCTTTACAGGTGTAATTTTATGAAAAATAGCTTTCAGCACACTGGGTTGGGCTCCCAGTGTGCCAGACTAGTGGAGGGAGAGGGACAATGCTGTCCCAGGGATTGGGCACCCCGAGGTTGGCTGAAAAAAGGGGGCATGGTGGGCACATCTGACTCCGGGAGTCGGCATCCCAGTGTCTGAAAAACATGTTTACTTTGGCACACTGGGGTGGGCTCCCAGTGTGCCACAATAGTGGGAGGGGCATGCCAACACAGGGATTGGGCACCCCATTGTTGGCAAAAGATAGCTTGGAGGGGCATGCCGACACAGGGATTGGGCACCCCGATGTCGGCTTTGGGGGGAGTGTGTGGTGGGCGGCAGGAGCCACCAATTATGCAAAGCCACGTGACTCATTTTTATTTCACTGGGAAAAGCACACTGAACAAATGAGTTGCTCGTATGTCCAGCTACGCTGACATTGTGCACTGTAATGCACATGACTGGAATGTACATGGTTGCCGGGAAGGGGGATCTGCTGCTGCAATGATGAAACTGTCTGCGATTGGAGCAGCAGATTTCTTTTAAGTCCGGCACTGGCTCTGAAACTGTCATCATCAACAGCTTCTCTGTTGATTAATGGCCAAGGGATGCGCCCCTGAAAGCATCTGTTGGATTGGCCAAACACTGCCACACCTCTGCAATATTCAACTCTCCTCAAAATGTCTCTTGTGCACTGCACGCACAAGCAAACATAAAAAGATATGGAGTAGTGTATAAAACTCAAATTTTATACATGCCCTCAGTGTTGGATGCTTGTATAAGCCCTGGAGCTTCGCGCTCAGGGTTTATGTAGTATTCAACCCCTTTGGTGTGTGTAAAATTCTTGTTCTACACATTACCCCATGTATTATTCTATGTGAAATTAAAAAAAAAAACACACTAAGGAACAAGAACATAAGAAACCAAAATGAATATAGAAACTCAAGAGACTAGTTTACCACAGACAACTGCTCCCCCCCCAACATTTCAGCTAGCCCTTTTGGTTTTTCACAGCAACAGTTATGCTCATTTTTATGTTGATTGCGTGCAGCGCAAGAAACATATTGCGACAGCTTTCTCAGAAGCAGGTTGTGGAGGCACGGCACTGTTGTGGCCAATACCCCCACAGCCTGCAAAGGCTCGTCCCGCTTCCCCTAATGCTGTGGCTCACTGCTGGTGACACAAGTTTGGAACCTTGGTACCGACTTGTGAGAAATCAGCCGCTGCAATCGGGGGCTGCCTGGTCATTGCAGCATAAGTCATCTGCTGCAATGAGGGAGTGATCCGTCATTGCAGGGCGGGATCTCACAACACTGGTATTGTTTGTGAACATGGTGGCGGCTTGCCACCATGTTCACAAACAATATTACCCTCCCCCCCACCATGTTTATCTGCCGACGCATATGTGACCACTCCCTTTTTATTTTCTGCCAAAGGGGTGCCCAATCCCCGTTGGAAGAATGGCATTCCCCTTTTGTTCTTTGCTGACAGGGTGCCCAATCCCTGTGGGCAGAATGGCATCTCCCCCTTTTGTTCTTTGCCAAGGGGGTGACCAATCCCCATCGGCAGAATGGCATTCCCCCCCATTATTGTTTGCAGACAGGGGTGCCCAATCCCCCATTGGCTACAGCTGCCCCACCCAGAAGCAAGACTCCGGTGACACACTGGGAGCCCACTCCAGCATGCCACATGTCCCTGAAAGTAAAAAACAGTCCCGCTACATCTTTTTTTTTTTACCTGTAAAAAAGGAAACTGTCCCTCGGCGCTGTCCTTGCCCCCACCCTCAACCCTGCGCCCAAACACTGCACACCCTGCCTCCCCACACACACCCTCACCCCATACTTACCTTTGGAGTCCGGTACGAAGATCTTCGGTTGACCAGGAACATGTCTGCACTCTTCAAAGCCGACCGCGAACTGAGAAAATGCCGGTAAGCTGTATAATGGTAGAAATAGGGTTTTTTTCAACTTTAATGCATATCTCAGTCATTTTTTGGAATTTTGGCACCAAATTTTCAACCTAGGGTTTGTGGGACCCCTCCTCATGAATTCTCGAACTGTCATGGCATTAAATGGCCCCGAAAAGGTGATTTTGTGGTCACTGTGCGGACTCACCTTTCAGTGCTGATTAACAAAACGACAGTGCCAGTGTTAATGAGGTGGGCTCTCAAAAAGCCTATGTTGCAAATTTGGTAGGAAAAATCCAAAGAATGACTGCTTTACTAGCGTGCATTGCGCAGTTGCTATGCACGCTCATAACTTTGCGAATTTGCACTATTTTCACACCAGATTTTCAATATTGGCATTTTGTCATACCTCCTTGTGAACAATACAGCTGTCATTGTTCACATCCTGGCTGAAATGTGTTTTCGCACTTCCAGCACAGAATAGCACAGTCGCTGTGGAAAATCAATGTTTGGGACAGATTAAGAAAATGACAGTGACACTGTTCATCAGTAGAGGCCCTAAAATGCCTATGTTGAAAATTTGGTAACGATACTCCATAAAATGACTGTGTTATGAGCGTGTGTTGTGCAGTTTGCACGGAGGCTTGTAACTTTGCGAATTAATAATATTTTCACTCTAGATTTCCAACATTGCCATTTTCCCAGACCTATATATGAACAGTGTAGCTGTCATTTTTCCCATCCTGGCCGAAATGTGTTTTCACACTTCCAGCGCAGAATAGAGTGGTCGCTGAGGGAAATCACTGTCCAGGACAGAGTAATAAAATGACAGTGATACTGTTCATGAGCAGAGGTCCTAAAATGCCTATGTTGAAAATTTGGTGATGATAGCCCATCAAATGACTGTGTTACAAGTGTGTGTTGCACACTTTCCACACACCCTTGTAACTTTGCAGATTTGTAATATTGTCACGCCAGATTTTTAACAGTGGCATTTTTTCACACCTCCTTATGAGCAGTACAGCTGTCATTTTTCACATCCTGAGTGAAATATGATTTCACAGTTGCGGCACAGAATAACGCGGTCGCTGTGGGAAATCAGTGTTCGGGACAGATTAAGAAAATGACAGTGGCACTGTTCATGAGCAGAGGTCCTAAAATCACTATGTTGGAAATTTGGTGTCAAAACTCCATAACATGACTGTGTTAACTGTTTCTATGCACCCTTGTAACTTCGCAAATTTGTAATATTTTCACACCACATTTTCAACAGTGGCATTTTTTCACACCTCCTTATGAACAGTATAGCTGTCATCTTTCACATCCTGGCTAAAATATGTTTTTGCACTCCTGCCGGAGAATAGCACGGTTGCTGTGGGAAATCAGTGTTTGGGACAGATTAAGATTGAATGAGAGGGGGGGAGAGTGACCGAGCTCAACTGAGCTCTGTCGGGACTGCTCCGGATTTGTTTGTGGGCAGAAAAAGGCCCCAACGCAAGAGTCCAGTACAAAAGGGCAGCCTGCAGCACTGGGAGAAACAGAATGAGAGACCGAGTGAGGGAGGGGGAGTGAGCAAACTCACTGGAGCACTGTCAGGACTGCTGTGGTTTTCTTTGTGGGCAGAAAAAGGCATCAGTGCAGGCAGGGGCCCAGTAGAAAAGGCCAGCCTGCAGCGGTGGGAGAAACAGTATGAGTGAGTGAGACAGGGGGACTGAGTTGCTGCAGATTTGTTTGTGGGCATAAAAAGGCCCCAACGCAAGAGCCCAGTACAAAAGGGCAGCCTGCAGCACTGGGAGAAACAGAACGAGAGACCGCGTGAGGGAGGGGGAGTGAGCAAACTCACCAGAGTGCTGTCAGGACTGCTGCGGTTTTCTTTGTGGGCAGAAAAAGGCATTAATGCAGACAGGGGCCCCTGTACAAAAGGGCTGCTTGCAGCACCAGGACAAACTGAATGAGCGCGTGACAGAGGGAGACTGAGCGACCTCAACGGAGCTCTGTTGGGACAGTTGTGGATTTCTTTGTGGACAGACAAAGGTGCCAGTGCAGGCAGGAGCTCCATACACAAGTGCAGCCTACAGCGCCAAGAGACACAGAATGAGTGAGTGACAGAGCGGTAGTGAGCGAGCTCAATGGAGCTCTATTGTGACTGCTGTGGATTTCTTTGTGGGCAGAAAATGAGGCAACACAGGCAGGAGCCCAGTACAAAAGTCCAGCTTGCAGCACCGGGAGAAACGGAATGAGTGAGCGAGAGAGGTGGAGTGAGCGAGCTCAATGGAGCTGTGTTGGGACTGCTTCAGATTTCTTTCTGGCCAGAACAAGCTGCCACTGCAGGCAGGAGCCCAGTACCAAAGAGCAGCCTGCAGCAGCAGGAGACATAGAATGAGCGAGAGAGGAAGGGGGAGTGAGTGAGCTCAACGGAGCTCTGTTGGGACTGATGCAGATTTGTTTGTGGGCAGAAAAAGGCAGCAATGCACGCAGGGGCCAAGTACAAAAGGGCGGTAAGCTGTGGCAGGAAAACCAGAATGAGCGAGTGAGAGAGGGGGAGTGAGCGAGTGCAACAGGGCTGTATTGCAACTGCTGCAAATTTCTTTTTGGGCAGAAGAAGGTAGCAACCAGGCAGGAGCCCAATACAAAAGAGCAGCCTGCAGTGCCAGCAAAAACAGAATGAGCGAATGAGAGAAGGGGAGTGAGCGAGCTCAACAGAGCTTTGTCAGGACTGCTGCAGATTTCTTTGTGGGCAGAAAAAGGCACCAACATAGGCAGGAGCCCAGTACAAAAGGGCAGCCTGCAGCGCCAGGAGAAACAGAATGAGTAAGTGACACAGGGGGAGTGAGCGGCCTCAAAGGAGCTCTGTCAGGACAGCTGTGGATTGCTTTGTGGCCAGAAAAAAGGTGCCAACACAGGCAGGAGCCCAGTACAAAAGGGAAGCCTGCAGCACCAGGAGAAACACAATGAGAGAGTGAGAGAGGGGGCATGAGCGAGCTCAATGGAGCTCTCTCATGACTGCTGCGGATTTCTTTGTTGGCAGAAAAAGGTAGCAATGCAGGCAGGAGCCCAGTACAAAAGGCCAGCCTGCAACGCCGGCAGAAACGGAACGAGTGAGTGAGAGAGGGGGAGTCAGCTGGCTCAACAGACCAGTGTCGAGACTGCTGCAGATTTCTTTGTGGGCAGAAAAAGCCACCAACAGAGGCAGGAGCCCAGTACGAAAGGGTAGCCTGCAGCGCCAGGAGAAACAGAATGAGCGAGTGAGAGAGAGGGAGGGAGGGGAGCCACCTCAATGGAGCTCTGTCGGGACAGCTGCGGATTTCTTAGTGGGCAGAACAAGGTGCCAATGCAGGCAGGAGCCCAGTACAAATGAGCAGCCTGCAGCACCGGGAGACAGACTGAGCGAGTGACAAAGGGGCAGTGAGCGAGCTCAACACACCAACGCAATCAACATTCGGCATTGACAAATGCTTGTTTAATATATGATTTTGAGTTCTTCAAAGGCAAATCTGCCAGATGTAGATTGCAGCCTCCCAGCTGTGGCTTTAACTAGAAGCAGAGACATCCTGGACTCCCTACAGGGGGCGTTACTCAGGCAACTAGTCAGCAAACCCATTCGTGATAAGGTAATACTGAACCTGGTAGTCACTAACAGGGATAGAGTTGCAGACATGAAGGAGAGTGGTCACATGGGGACCAGTGATCACCATGTCATGTGGTTTAATATAAGGATGGCTGTGGAACTGAGCCACACAAGGGCAAAGATCCTGGACTTCAGGGTGTCAGATTTTATAAAGATTGGTGAATGCCTCAGGGATGACCTGGCAGAGGGGGGTGACCTGAGGAACAGTGGGCAAAGGTAAAAGGGGACATATTGAATGCAACAAATCTCTGCATCAAACAAGTAAGAGGAAAAAGAGACCACCATGGTTCTCAAAAGAGGTGGCTGAAAAAGCAAAGACTTAAAAAGTAGCATTCAGAAGATATAAGGGGATGCAGAGGAAGAAGTATAGGGAGGTGTATCAGGAGAAAAAGAGAGAGTCAGGTAAAGCAGTAAGGACAGCAAAGGCACGAACTGAAGAGAGAACAGCCTAAGCAGTAATGAAAGGGAGAACAAGACATTTTTTTGGACATGCAAGTGAAAAGAGGAAGAACATAGGAGGGATTCTAAGGTTAAAAAGGGAATTGGGGGGGGGATTGTTCAGAGGGGGGCCAGGAAAAGGCAGACATCCTGAACAAATACTTTTGTTCAGTGTTCACACTGGAAGGAGAAGGGGAAGGGGCCACAAAAAAGTAACAGGAGCTTTAAAAGGAGGGAGGGAGGTGGACACTAGTGATTTTTCAGAGGACAGAGTCCTAAAGGGAGTCGCTAATCTGAAAGCGGGCAAAGCAATGTGACCAGAAGGAGTACATCCTTGAGTACTGAGGGAGCTCACGGACTTAATATGCTCTATATTACTTATATAAATACAACTCCAAAACAACAAAGATAAGAAGAACATTATAATCATAACTCTTTATTTGAACAGTTGCAGGCTGGAAAAAAAGATGATACCAGATATTCAAAGATCCCAAACCCAGAGACTCCTCTAAACTCAGTTCCAAGTCATTTGTACTGTACTTTCCCAAAGCCCAGACTGAACATCTAAAAAGAGACAAGAAAGAAAAATGAGTCAAAAAATGTTACCTTAAGAAGCTACAAGAATATCTGCAGGTTGCGGTTGTTGCCTGGCAGTACATCTTGGTCGGTAGCAGTTTCCAATAACACGGCAACCCCTGTGGCTGGCCCATGGAGCTTTATCCCGCCATAGGGAAAGCTGTGGTTGTGTGAGGCTGACAGAGGCACCACCCCCACCAGGGAAGATGGGAGGGAAAAAATGTTGGAGAGAAAAAAATCTGGTAGCCAACTGAATGATGACTTTGTTTGGCCTGATAATTGTATATCCCTTTGAACAGGGTATATACCTGATAGACGAGCTGCCAACTCAGAGGAAAATCAATATGGAAAAAAAAGAGTCTGTGTGTGTCTCAAATCTCTTGCTTAAAGGCTGGCCTAGTTATAAGCAGCCTGATATTCCCAAATAACATCAGTAACTAAAGTTGAATTTCATGAGCTTTTGTGAAGTTGTGAAATGTTTTGATACTTTTGCAGAAACCATGTCCATGCATTTTTCCCAGCCGTGCATTTGAGTTACCATTGCAGTGGAAGGTAAAGGCTAGGTGAAGTGTCAATAAGGTAGCAGTTATAGGAGGCTCCATACTATAAGTATAGTGATGCCAAGTGTCAGGTAGCTTTCTTGCACGATGAATCATGAACAAGTCATGGATATCACTGCGCACTACCCTGAATTCTTGCAATATGCCAGACAACTGCTAGAGCTCACGGACAAAATGACTTGTGGAAGCACATGCACGTGTGGCATTGTTTCTGTACAGTACCACCTGCGGACTCTTCAACAACCCTGTAGATAACAATATATATTTCTACTATTTGAAAATAGTGGCACCAAGTGATGCCAAGCATTACAACTGGTTGTGACTTAAGCCATTATGGCACAAGTATCTGGATATCTTTGGTCATGATGGCTTGCAGGGCTCTGGTGCTAGTGCAGATAAGGTGATTCAGTGGTGATAAGTACTTTGAGAAAGTTAAATTCCACAAGTGGAATTCTGGTGGCATTACCTATTATGCAGCCATGAATTTTCTGAGTAAATTTTGCTAATTAGTTATTTCTAAAGTATCAACAGTAAATTTTAACCTAATAAGCCACATTTGTCCAGCTTAATTAGATTCCAGGATATATTTGCTGAGGTATGCACAACAAATCTTGAGTGTATACCTGCAATAACAGTGGAGCTATAAACATCCAGATATTCTGAATATTTTCACACAATTTAACAAATAGTGAAATTTTAAATGCCTGTAACTTACAATTTATATAACCAATTACCTCCTATTTAGCAGTTTCTCTGACTCTTCCAAGAAACATGCTTATAAATATTCAATTATCTAGTTCCAAAGGTGGCCAAGTTGTACGCATAGAAACATTTTCCAAAATGTTCACAAGTAATGAATTTCAAGATTTTGAATCTCTATAACTTCCTCTCCCCTCATGCAAGTGTCAAGAAACTTGACATTCAGATTTCTAGCTATAACACTAATTGAGTTATGACCAATTAAAGAAGTTCAGAAAACTGTAAAAAAATGCAACATTTTGTGAAATTTGATGGGATTTCATGAAAATTCCACAAAATCTAAATTTGCTCATTTCACCTTGCCCTAGTTTTATTAATTCAATGTTTCCCCTACTTGCAGAATTTACAAATACTACATGTGTCACACCAATAGAAACCCAAAGGTTTTTTTGAGAACCATGTAGTGGTTTGTATTGATGCAGACTTTTCAAAGTGACTAGAGGTCTACTGATCTGTAGAGAAAGTCTGTGTCTGGAGGACACTGGATGGTAGGCTTAGCACCCAAAGAGTTGTTTGGACAAACATTCAGTGTATCTTAAGTGTATTTTGTATTTCCTTTAAAGCTGTGGCACATATCATGTAAAGTCTTACTCTAGCATTGGCAAAAAAATCAATGAAGTCTTCCTGAAAACTTAAAGGACAGTGGGTCTTGGTTTGCCTTGGGCTACCCAACGGGTAGTTGGATTGGGTATATCAGGTAGCTGCCTGTTTAATCTGGATAGGGTAGTTTGGGTAAGGGTCTACCCTACCTGGCTTATAACTGCAGTAACTGAGTCTGGTATAAGACTGGATATCAGTTCAGGTAGTACTGCACTAGCTTAGCTAGCAACAGGCAGCTGAGGCAGGCAAGTGAGTGATACAGTGAAAGTTCAGCATCTGCAGCTGTACAGACCTGTTTCTGTTTTGGCACCATTCATCTCAGAATTCATGATGGTACCTCTGCAGCTGCATTACAAATTCTGATCTTCATGGTAATTCTTTTTTTTTTTTGGGTGGGGGGGGGGAAGGAAGCAAAGAGAGGTAGCCTGAACAGGTTGGCAGTTGGCAAGCAGCAGGGTGCTTTGGAGTGGCAATCTGACTTGGACAGGGCACACTAGCATGGTAGCGTCCGTTAGGTGGGGAACACTGGCAGCCACATCAGCAACCCCTGGTGTTCACAGGATGAAGAAGCCAAGCTGCGTATGTGTCTACTTGTGGAGAGCGATGGCAGGAGCAGCATAGTAAGTAAGAATTTGAATTTAAGACTGCATTGACCATTGAGGTCATATCATTAGATTAGAGGTTGTTTGGGTAGGTGTGGGCTTGGGTCAGTGCGCTGCGGAGGACTGACAGCAAATATAAGTAATTTCAGTCTGCAGCACACGTAGTATTAGTAGGTTAAACTGAACTCTGACAAACAGAGCACAAACCTGATGTGATTTCAGTCACCCACCTCACCACCAGTCTCTTGCAGCTTGTGCAAGGTCAGATATGAGTGATATAGAAACATGGAATTTGTTGGCAGATAAGGACCACTTGGCCCAACCAGTCTGCCCATTTTCTCTACCTACAGTATCACCACAGATCCTACTTGATCTCTGTCCTGTCCACCCCCCAGTTCCATTCCAATAAGATTCCCTTATACCTATCCCATGCATTCTTGAAGAACACCACTGTTTTTGCCCCCACCACCTCAGCTGGTAGGCTATTCCAGAAATCTACTACTCTTTCTGTGAAGAAGTACTTCCTCACATTTCTGCTGAATCTACCTCCCCCAACTTCATAGCATCTCCCCTTGTTCTTGAGTACCTTTTTTTTCTGAAAAATACTTTCCTCCTTATTGTATTAATATTTATCCCCTGTTAGGTATTTAAAGATCTCTATAAAATCTCCATCACCCTCTTCTCTTCCAGGGTGTACATATTGAGGTCCTTAAGTCTCTCCTCATAGGACATCTGATGCAGACCCCACACCATTTTAGTTTCCCTCCTCTGGACTGCCTCCACTCTGTCTATGTCCTTCCAGAGATGTAGCCTCCAGAAGTGTAAACAGTATTCTAGGAGAAATCTTACCAGTGACCTACACAGAGGCAGCACCATCTCCCTCCTTCTGTTGGTGATTCCTCTCGCTATGCACCCAATGTTCCACTAGCCCTCCCAACTGCCTTGTCAAACTGCCTGGCTGTCTCTAGGTCATCAGAGATGATTACCCCCAGGTCTCTCTCCTGCTTGATGGTCATCAATAACATCCCCCACATTTTGTACTCTGGCCCTGGGTTTCTGTGTCCCAAGTGCAATATTTTGTTCTTTTTCATAATGAAAACCAGCTGCCATACCCTTGACCATTCCTCAAGTTTTCTCTGGTCTCTGCTCAAACTTCCCACCCCCCTGAGTGTCCACCCTATTGCAGATTTTGGTGTCATCTGCACAGAGACAGACCTTGCCCTCCAGATCCTCTACAATGTCACCAATAAAGACATTAATGAAGACCAGTTATAACACTGATTCCTGAGACACCCCACTGGTCACTCTCCCCTCCTCAGAGTGAACTCTGTTTACCATCATACATTGTTGCCTATCCCTTAGCCAGTTTCTTACTCAGTTTACCACCATTGGACCAACTCCTAAGTTACCCAGCTTGCTTAACTCATAATTGCCCGCTAGTGGCAGTCATCCTGTCCTGAATTATGTGACCTATGTCAATATTTGTTGTTTCCTCAGACATGTACCTTGAAATTGATCAATAATATGCCAGTGATTGTTTCAAAAAAGCTGCATTACCATCATAGGCATGAAAAAAATTACGTGCAAATGTAGCAGAAATCTGTGAAAGTACTACTGTATGTGCAATTTTTGTTTTACAATATATTCACCTTGGATAGCCCAGCTGAGATGCAACGTCTTGTTTCTAGTGGGTCCTGCTTCTACCCATTTCTGCAGCTGGGTAACTAGGGCACATGGAGGTTAAGTGACTTGCCCAAAGTCACACAATGAGTGTTTGGCTCTAGCGGGCTTTGAAACTATGATCTCCTAGTTCCAATGCCGGTGTTGTAACCACTACAGCACACTACCTCCCATGTATGAGCCTAAAGTACCATCCTGTATGATGAAGACTAGTTGAGTTATTGCCCAGTATGGATACAACACATTATTGTTCTGTATATGGGAAAGCCCCATATTTTGCCCCATAGATACAGTGCTATCCCACATGGGGAGACTTGTGACATAGACTTTAGACCTAATGTCTGTTGAGTGCTTTTTATTAGTATTGCTCACATTTTGAGGAGATCAGAGTCAGAAAATGATTCTAAACTGTGTTGTTCTCTGGGATCATGCTCAACATACTGTTCTCAGTAGAAATATAGAAACATAGACAATGATGGCAGAAAGAGACCAAAGGTCCATCTGGTCTGCCCAGAGTTCCCTGTCTTCCCTGGGACCTATCATCCATATGTGATTTTATCCCTCCCAGTCCAACCCCCCTGCTCCCCTCCCTACTACTACTACTTACTGAGCAGCCACAAAACCCTTCACTCTGTCCCAGCCATGCTTGGAACCAGTTATGGTCTTGGTGCTCACCACCTCCAGAGGCAGACTGTTCCTCGGCTCCGCCACCCATTTCCATAAAGTAGAACTTCATCACATCCCTCTTAAACCTTTCCCCTGACAGTTTCCACTCATGACCTCAGGTTCTCAACTCTGTACTCATGCTCTCCTGCTAAATAGTTTCCCACAGTTCACTTTGTTTATTCTCCTTCAGGAATGTGAAGATCTCTATCATATCCCCCTATCTTACCTGGTATTCAGTGAGTAAATGTTCAGTGCCTTGAGACGATCTTCATAAGATCTGCCCTTTTGGGCCTGAATCATCTTGGTCACCCTGCGGTGCAGTGTCTCCAGCCTGTCCCTGGCCTTCCTTAGGTGAGGACTCCAGAACTGAGCACAGTATTCCAGGTGTGGCCTCAAGAGTGACAAATGTAGAGGTAGTACTACCTCCTTTTCCTTGCTGTTAGTACCCCTTCTGATATACTCCTGCATCCTATTAGCCTCACTATTGGCCTTGTTACAGTGGCTTGATTGTTTAAGGGAGTCACTAATCATAATTACCAGGACCTATCCCTCTGCTGTAGTACTCAGGTTAACCTCGTCAATCCAGTACTCTGTTCTTTTTTCCCCTATGTGCATAACCTCACATTTTTGGGCATTGAATTTCAACTGTCAAACCTTAGACCACCTCTTAAGCCTTTGTAAATCCTTCTACATTGACTTGATCCCTTCATTGCAGTCTACCCTGCCACAGAGCTTTGTGTCATCTGTGACGAGAGATAGCTTGCCCCAGATACCCTTTCTACTGTCACTTATGAACATATTGAAGTGGACAAGACCCAAGACAGATCCCTGCAGCACCCTACTCATGAACCCCCTCACTTCCGATGTGACTCCGTTTGTCACCACCTTCTGCTGTTTCTCCTTCAATGGTTTTGTAACCATCTCAGTTGGGTGTCAATGCTAAGAAATGCAAGATAATGCACCTGGGACACAGAAACCCAAGAGAGGAATACAGGATGGGGGGCAGATTTTAGCCACCACAAGTCAGGAGAGAGACCTGGGGGTTATCATATCCGATCACCTGAAATCATCCAGATGATGCGAAAAAACAATAGGGAAAACAAACAGAATGCTGGGGTGCATAGGAAGGGACATAACCAGTAGGAGGAGTGAAGTGGTGATGCCACTGTATAGATCACTGGTGAAGCCTCATCGGGAATACTGTGTCTAATTCTGGAGACCGCATCTCAGGAAGGGCATAGACAGAATGGAAACAGTCCAGAGAAGACCAACAAAAATGATACATGCACTGCACCACAAGCCTTATGAAGAAAGACTCAAGGAACCTAACTTCTATTCACTGGAAGAGAGAAGGGCTATGACAGAGACTTTCAAATACCTTAGAGAAATAAACAGGGTACAGGAAGGGAGCATATTTCAGAGAAGAAAGTGCACAAGGACAAGGGGACATAACATGAGGCTGGAGGGAGGGGAGCTTAGCAGGAATGCTAGGAAGTATTTTTTCACAGAGAGGGTGGTGGATCCATGGAACAGCCTACCAGCAGAGGAGGTGGTGGAAGTGAAAACAGTACAGGGATTCAAAAGTGCATGGGATAAGCATAAAGGCACCCTGCTGTACAGCAGAGCAGGGTAAAGGTAGTCCAGATAAGTGTTGGGGTTGCAAAAACAAATAGGAAAATGGGCTGACTAGGTGGGTTGTATGGTCCTTTTCTGCCGACAGAGTCTATGTTTCTATCTAATATGTCCCTACCTGTGCTAGTAGTAAGAAATATTCACCAAGCACAGGGTTTAAGGTCTCAATCATGAGCCTATTTTGGTTATTTGAACACAGCAAAGTGTTAACTCGTTGGTGGCCATTTTGGGTCAGGTTCAGCAATGGATGGTTCTGACGCCATATAGTGGCTACTGGACCCAATAACTTGCTGGTCAGATGGTACCCTGCTGGTGACCCATGTTTTGCAAATTAATCAAGCAATGCTGAAGGAGCAAGATGTGTGTGGTTGGATCACATCATATGAGATGCCTTCCATTTTGAGGGAGGGAGGAGGGCAGTCTATCTCACAGCGTGGTCATTCCCTGGAAACCCTTGATGGCAGGCCCAAATTAGATGTCAACATGTCTCGGTAGCACATCTGCCTCTGGGCCAGAAGGTTGTGAGTTCTAGTTCCACTCTGGGATTTGGGACTCCCCCTGACAAACAGACTTGGTCCAAAGCACCAGGGCAGAGTGGCATACAGCTTGTTTTGTGGCATTCACCATAAGAGGTATCGTAAAATTAAGCTGCATTTAACATCTGTGCAAGCATTTGGTAGATTCTTTAAGTGTACTGTCTGTGAGTGTGGCTCCTGTTGCTGTTTCTTGTCATGAAAGTGCAATAAACACAGTGTACCCCATGGAATAAATAAGCAAATAGACATAACAGGGGTGTGGCTTTCTTTTCCTGAACCACATTTCCAGGAATATTGTGAGGCATGATGCGTTTGGTCCGAGTGCCTTCAACCACCTAGAAGTGTGGCTAAGAAAAAAGAAACCCATACCCTGGTGTGTCTTATCATGCTTATAAGATGGGCAACACATTAAAACATTTTTAATTTTTTATACAATTTTGAAAATGTGTATATGTAAAAACAAGTCTATGTTGTAACTATCATGCCATTATTGTCATATGCCTTTGGAGAGAGATAAGTGGCTGCATTTGGGAGATGAACTGAATAGTGAGGTTTCTGTCCTCTGCTTCTCTCTGTCACTGCCAATGAAATATAAGGGTCTCTGTTTTTTTTTTGTCAAGCATTGTCAAGCTGACTCCCTCTCCCCCACTTTGGCAGTTGTATTGCGCTGGTTGTGCAAAATGTCTATGCCATTTTTATGTTGTCTTGTGTGCACACACAAGCAACATATTGTGGTAGCTAGGAACAGCAGATTTTGGAGGTGTGGTCTTGTTGTGTGTAATGGCGCCACTGCTTTTTTGGGCTGGGCTCTGTGGCACGAATGAAATAGCACGCTGTCTATGACAGCAGTGCAAAAGGGTGCCACCAACTTGAAATGATTTCACCACTGCAATGAGGGAGCTCCCCCTCATTTCAGGGCATGTCTTGCCTGATGTAACATTTCAATAAACATGGTGGCGGCTGTCGCCATCCGCATCTCACAGTCCCCAACAAGCCAACGTTGGGGGTGCCCAATCCCCTTGTCGGCATGCCCCCTCCCCAGTTCATTTGCTGACGGGGGAGCCCAATCCCCATCGGCATAATGTCCCCCTATTTATGTAATTTGTGTGCCAAGGGGGTGCCCAATCTCCCTCGGAAACATGCACCCCCCAAACAGACACATTTTGTGTGTCGATGAGGGGCTCAATTCCCATCGGCTTCAGTCCCCCTTGCAAAAAAACACAGGTGGCAAACTAGGAGCCCACTCCAGTGTGGTAAACTATACCAGTAAAAAAAAAAAGTTCTGCGATGTCTTTTTGTTCGTGTTTTTTACCTGTAAAAAGAGAAAAAGGTCCCTCGTTGTCTCCGGTGCCCCTCCCCCAATCCGTGCCCACCATCTGCGTACCCCAACTTACCACACCCCCCTCACCCCGTACTTACCTCCAGAGCTTGGTGCAACGATCTTTGGTGGAGCGGGATCACGTATGCCCTCTTCAAAGTCTACCGCGAACTGAAGAAATGCCAGGAAGCTGTATAATGGCATCAATGGGGGGTCAACTTAGGTGGATATCTCGCCCATTTTTGCGACTTTTGGTACCAAATTTTCAACATGAGGTTCTTGAGACCCTACCTCATGAATTCAGTCACTGTCATGTCGTTATTCAGTCCTGAAAGGTGACTTTGCGGTCACTGTGCAGAATCACCTTTTGCGACTGATTCACAAAACGACAGTGTCACTGTTCATGAGGTGGGCTCCCAAAAAGCCTATGTTGCAAATTTGGAGGAAAAATTCCAAACAATGACTGTGTTATGAGCATGCATTGCGCAGTTTCCATGCACACTTGTAACTTGAATTTTTAATATTTTCACTCCAGATTTTCAACATTGCCATTTTTGCATACCTTCTCATGAACAGTACAGCTGTCATTTTTCACATCCTGCCCAAAATGTGGTTTTGCACATCTGGCGCGGTCACTGTGGGAAATCAACGTTCAGGACAGATTATGAAAATCATAGTGACACTGTTCATGCGCAGAGTTCCAAAAATGCCTATGTTGAAAATTTGGTGAAAGAATTCCACAAAATGACTGTGTTACGAGCGTGCATTGTGCAATTTCCACACACGCTCATAACTTTGAGACTTTTTAATATATTCACTCCAGATTTTCAACATTGCCATCTCTTCACACCTCCTTATGAATGGTACAGTTTTCATTTTTCACATCCTGCCCAAACTGTGTTTTCGCACATCTGAGGCAGAATGGCATGGTCGCTGTGGGAAAAAATGTTCGGGACAGATTAACATAATTTACAGTGCCACTGTTCATGAGCAGAGGTCCCAAATGCTTTCATGAGGTAGGGTGACAAAAAGGCCATGTTGAAAATTTGGACTGCAAATACCAACAAACGCCCGGGGCGTTAGCGTTTCTAACCATAATGTCCCATCTTGTACAGACTGACAGGCATCAGGGGTGTGCCTTGGACTCTTCGGCCCCCAAATTTACCACATTCTCCTATACTGCACCCATCTCAATGTACTTCCTTGTGGAATGGGGTGAGCGTAATGCCCGATGACCCCAAGGTACAATGCGACACTAGTCAGAGTCTGTAAGATAGCATGAGGTGAAATGGCATGACATTATGGCCGACGACCCAAAGGCACTCCTCAATACCTGTCAGTCTTTGCAGGGTGGGGTGGGGTTGGCGTCAGTTCCATATGTCACTGCAATTCCTATTATGCCTCTCTCTAATTCCTGCACTACCAATGCCAATGCCAGCGAGACAACGTTCCGCATTGACAAATGCTTGTTTTTAATGAGTCTATCTCGCTTGCTCAAAAGTGACATTTTTGTGTTTCTGATTTTGGCAGCTCAGCAAATTGAGCTGTCAGGCTGCAGATAGAAGAAGTGACAGCTACAGAGACATGGGGCTGTATTCCATGGCATAATCTGGGGGGGGGGGGCAGGCTAGGTTGTGATGTTGACCAGAAGAATGCATGTGGCACAGGGAGGCCATATGTACTTTGATGTGGAGCTAGCAAGGCCATCCAGCTAAAGATAGTATTGTAACTAATTTGATTTATTGAAGGTTTTCAAAATACATATACACAGTAGTTATTGGAAGCCATGACGAGGTGATGGATGGAGGTAATATTATAAAAAAGGTAGTATTTTGGTAGTTTGTAAAGTAAATGCAAGTACTGTCTTTACTTTATAAACCTGACTGCCACACTTGTATTTAAAAAAGAAAGTTGAAGGCATTAATCCTAGAAAGTGCTGAGTCCTCATTGCCAGAATAAAAGTCAAAGCCATGGCTTTCTTTTCCTGAAACCCATGACTTTGGAATCTTCTTGGCCAATCAGGATCTAGGATTTTCCCTACCCATTTTATAAGCTCAGTGAGACACTCCAGGTCATTTGTTGTTTGAAGTTAATGCACCTCCAGGTGCTAGAGACATTTGGCCCAAGCATCTTGTGGCTCATCACACACCTGGTTATACATAAACTCCAGACAACCAATGCTTTGTTGTGTCTTACTGCTGATGTAATTCCATCGATGGAGTCTGGTGACATCATAAACCATTAGAGTGAAGCCCAAGTGGTTTATAATGTAACTGTAATCCTGATGGATTGTCATTTCATGTCTGGATACGATAGCTTCCACACTATTATTTTTTGTCAAATATAGAACTCTTTGAACACTATGGCCCCCATATTCAAATGGTTAACGTGGCTCTAACCCGAGTAGCACCAAGCTAAAATAGCCTAATTTCTTAATTTTTCTGTTCGTATTTGCACAGGACTTCAAGTGGGCTCCTATTTAATGTTTTTTGTATGTTTTCTTCCCTTTTTAGAAGACTACACAAATTGCAGTTATTAGAGAATGCCAAGAACATGTACTGTAAGTAGATATTTGCCAGTGGTTTACCTGTTGTTGACAGGCAGAGCAATAATGGGGATTCATTTCTTTTCTAAAAAAATAAATAAATTATACCTTGAAATTATAAACCCCTTATGTGATTTCAAGCAGCCAGCACTCAGAATTGCAAGCTCTCCTATTCTGCATACAGGTGTCACATGCAACAATGTTAAAGGAACACTGTCACTTTACTTCTTATATTCAGAAGGTATGCAATACAAACAGCTCAGTGGGTGTACCAACTTGGTGAGGAGTTATGCTTGTGCAACGTTGTTGATAGTCTGAAGGTATTTGAATGAATGTATCATTGACTGTCATACATGGATACTTTAGCCATTGACACTCTCTGTCCCATGAGGAAATGCCACTTTGTACCTGAGGAAGGAGTCCCAAGCAGAGAGGACACTGCTGCAGGAGGAAGAGGAGGAGGGGAGGATGGCAGGCAAAGAAACAGTGCTTCTGAGTGAGGCTGGAGGAAGCTGGCTTCAACAGCTTAGAAAGGGGGCTGTGACTGGTGGCTCCTGCAGGCGTAATCTTTGAATTCAAGTGGGCATACTAGTGAGGAGTTATGTTTGCAACATTGTTGATAGTCTGAAGATAGTTGAATGAATGTATTGTTGAATGTCATACATTTGATGCATTGGCCGTTCGTACTCTCTGTCCCATGGGAAACTACCATCCTGTCAGGGTACTGTGAAGACAAAGAAACCCACTTGAAGAGGGTTCCACCCCTAGAGGTGTCGTGGAAATATAAAATTTTTTTTTTTAGCTTTTTTTGGCACTCTTGCAAGGTGGGGATGCATCCCATATCAGTTCAGGTCTCCTTGGAACAACCCTCTACCCTAGCATTTACCTCCCAGCTGCCTGTTCTGGGAGAACCATGATATGCCCCTTTCAGAGGGTCTCCCTGAAGGGAGAGACCAGAATCACACTATTAACCCTGGTTGAGACTTATTCTGTAGGGTCGTTTTGGAGGGAGGCAGTCCTTGGAGCTCCAGCTTCATGCAGCAGCTGCTGGATAGAGGGATTCTGTTGTCCCCAAGACTTTGGATATGCAGTGACATTACAGACATGTCACACATGCTCCTGTCTGTGAGCATGTCAATCCGCACCAAGCCTCTATCCCACACGTGCACAAGGTAACAGGTGCACCGACTTCTAGCCACCACCAGGAATTGGACTGTTGCTGACTGCCTTGCCCCACCTACCTCAGAGGAGAGCTGTCCTTTGGACACTCATCCTCCTCCCCCTGACCGACCCTCTGTTGCGCTGAGCTTGCTTCCTAGCCCAAGTCATCGGTGGGGAAAACAGTAACACTACTGCTTGCGTCAGTGGGCTGACCTACACAGGAACATAACTCTTTTAGGCTAAAGGTACCTTAGAAAGAAGCTCAGAAGTACTGCACAGCAGGTGATTACCACAGAGACTGAGTGAGGATAGACTGACAGAAATGAGTGATGACTAATAACAGAGACTGAACTGAGCAATGACTGATAGTAATTGGTAACTGACAGGAGACAGAGGCATGACTTCCATAAGGAGAAAGCAAATGGCAGGATGGAAAAGAGGACAGTCATCCAACTCCAACTCACAACAGAAACCTACTAGGGTAAATGCTATAGTAATAGAGATATACAACATTATGGACCACCTCCTGTGGGACTACTTAACTTGTATAACCTTTGTCACAGACGAGAGGAAAAAAACCCTATGAGGAGGAAACCTCCGGGGATCCAAGGCCTTGGTCACCTTCCCTCCAGACTAGGGATAAAATTAGTGATGGCTTCACTATAGCAATTTAGAGACCCATCTCAAGGGAAACATTTTAGATGAAGGGCTCTTGCTCTATCCATCCAACAGGAAAGCTGTGGGGGTATCATGTGCTGATCTCTGCATCTAAAGGAGGTTCCCCACAAGGGAGGAGGGGGACAGCAAAGACCTCTGAAAGGCACTCACCTAGTCTCCACTGAAGGGAAGCCAAGAGAGGAAGCTGAACCCTTGGGGATAAGGCATTGTAGTTGGGCCCCTGAGTGGCCAGAACATGCATAATTATATGATCTTCACCCTCAAGTAACAGAGGAAGGGAATTAGATGGAGACCAGGTGAACCTTAGGTAGCCACAGGGAGGAATATCTTTTGAAGGTGCTGCCAACATTTTCTGCACAGCTAAAGGAGCCCCTGTGGATGTAGAGGCCCCACCATCAAGCAGTTGAAGTCTTAAATGCTATGTCAAGAGGTGCTGCTGAGTCGATCTGTATGGCCAAAGCTTCCCCTGGAGCATAGGATGTTCTCACCTGAAGACCAGAAAGAGAAGGACCCTACCTTAGTGGAGAGACTCACTCTCAAGATACAGACTTCAAGGGAGCAGAATGAGACCATCAGCATAGAGGGCAGAGAGCCCTGGAAGCCATGCTATGGTCATGGCTGGCATGCATCTAAGTGTTGGAGTAGTGGGCGGCTGATGGTGAAGCTTGATGGCCATGAGTACAAAGCAGTAACAAAACATAGGTAAGGCTGAATGACTAACTGAGACATCAAATGACAACCAAGACACGGTATGAGACTGAATGACACGTGCCTGAACTGAATGATGAACATATGTCAGCCAGTTCCATAAAGGAGGTTAGTATTAGTTACTGAAGCACTGCAGGCCAGGAAGGCTTGAGGCAGTAGGAACAACAAATGAAATTGCTGGAGAAAGCAAGAGCAAAGAAGAACTGAAAACTTGGAAGCAGCATGCTGCCTGACCTGAGTAAAAGAATTAAACCACCGGCACACAGATGGTAGTGGCTCTTGCTAGGAAGCCAAGTGAAAACAATTAAGGATTCTGGCTAAACTGGAAGATTGCAGATGGTCTGGGGAAAAAAGCCTGAGGTAGCACAAGTCAAACCAGAGAATGGCAAAGGCAGGACACTGTGAAACTAGAAGCACACAAGAACCAAAACAGAAAGAAGCACAGAAGTTACATGAGAACATGAATGCAGCAAGAGTAGTTGAATGAGAGAAGCACAAACTGCAGTCAGGAAAGTAAAAAAGTGAAATACTGACCTGAAAGCCATTGGATGCACAAACCAAACAGAAAGCCCAAAAACACAAAGGGAAACTGGGAGACAAACACAGGGAGAAAAAGGTGGAAGCACAGCTTTGACTGTAGCAAAGAAAAAGTGCTTCCGAGTGAGGTTGGAGAAAGCTGGCTTTAATAGCTCAGGGTGGGGGATGTGACTCGTAGCTTCTGCCCATTGAACTGCAAGTATAGCCTTTGAAATCAATGATTTGAAACAAAAGAAGGTTGGGTATAATTACACCATTAGCATACATTTCAGTTCTGCTAAGAAAGGAAGCACATAAAACAACCAGCAATATCAATAAACTGTGGAGGAAGTAAGCAATCATAAAATGTGGGTTTTCAATTAGATATAACACAAAAATGTTGGCAGCATCCCTTTAAAGTGAAGCATTCCCCTTCAGAGGTGGGATGGAACAGCATTACACACACTATTTAATATTAATAATGAAATGCAAATTGTACTATAAATCACTCTAGCTACCTCAATAGATTCAGAATAAGTGTATAGGTGCAATGAGATATGCCTCGTATGGTAGGAGCATTTCTCTTCCTACAGTTTAAGCAGACTTACAAAACGGGTAGGGAAAATCCTACGTCCTGATTGGCTGAGAAGATTCCAAAACCACTGGTTTCAGGAAAAGAAACCCTTGGCTTAGCACTTTTTCCAGCAACCAGGACTCAACACATTCTAGTATTAATGCCTCCAGTTTTCTTTTTTTAAATACAGGTGTGACAGCCATGTTTATAAAGTAAAGGCAATACTTGCCTTTACTTTACAAATTACCAAAATATGGCTTTAATTTAAAGTCATCCCCATCCACCATCTCAGTCATGGCTTTCAATGAATACACATGTATTTTAAAAGTCTCCAGTAAACAAAATTAGGCATAATACTGCCTTTCACTGGATGGCCTCACTTGATCTGCATCAGTGCACACAAGGGCATAGCTACTGATACTCCAAGTAAGCCATGGCATGCCAAGTTCAGTAGCAGGGGGTAGCAAACAAGCTGGCCAGCATTGCTCTGCCCTCTTTAGTCCATCGCCTTTAAATTCCTTTGTTTGGCTTTGCAGGCCTTTTCTGTTCTCTTTCAGCTTTGTTTTGGGGGGTGGCAGAATGGACCGTGGATGTTGAAGCTGAAGGTCTCAATTAGGTCTGCATGGTCTGCCTGCATAGTGATTGGCTGTGGCATCTGGTAGGGGTGTGGCAAGTTGGGGGCAGTGAGTTTAAATGCCCCAACAAAGTTAGAAGCCATACTATTAGTTCAGTTGTACTGGGAGTGAAAGAAGTAGTAGGAAACTGAGGAGCAGCAGATGGAAGAACAGATTCAGAGTCAACTAAAAGAAAAGATTTCATGTGGAGTGGCAAGTGAAGCAAATCTGCCTGCCTGTGGAGGAGAGAGAAGAAATTTCTGCCATTGTCTTGGACTCATGATGCAGTCAGTGGTGTCTACCAGTGGGCAGCAAGCACCACACTAGCAGCGCAGACAGACAGCAGGTCTAGTGTGGGAATCATCTGATTGGAGCCAGGAACCTTGGACTCGAGTCATGGGGGGGCAGGCAAGAACAACAGTAGGGGAGGGGGTAGCAGTGTGGCAGGTTGGTGTGCAAATCTGAAATGCCTGGCTATACCCCTGAGTGCATGTATGGCATCCAGGCACCACATTCAGTCTCCCGTTTGACTCTACAGTCCAGCCTGGTGCCCTGATTATACCACTGAATGTAGCCCCATGTCTTCATCTCCCAGTTGATACCACAACCTGTTCCACCCCCCTGATTACACTTCAGAATACAGACCTACGTCTCCATAGCTGTCTCTTCCTCTGACTGCAACCTGCTTGTACTGCTAACCAGTCGAATGCAGAAAGAGGAAAAAATGGTACTTCCAAATGTGCAAGACAGACTCATTAAAAATAGCATACATATTTCCACACGACTCCTAAAGTGAGGGAGGGGCAGTCAGCTGGACAAGCTCGACAAAGGGGAGGCACATAAAAGAGAAAGACTCTTATATGTCTATGAGAGAGACAGAGAGAAGCAGAGGACAGAAACCTCACTATTCACTCCAGCTGCCAGTGGCATATGACATAAGTGGCATAAAAGTCACAATAGTGACTTTTTTTTTTACTTGTTATGTTTTTTATATATTCGAATTCTTAAAATAGTATAAAACAATTATTTTTTTAATTTGTTGCCCATTTTATGCTCCAGATTGTGGGTTTCTTTTCCTGAACCACACTTCCAGGTGGTTGAAGGCACTCAGTGCAAGTGACTCGTGCCTCAAAATGCACCTGGACATGTGGTTCAGGAAAACAAACCCATACCCTGTCGTGTCTTATTGTTTACTTATAAAATGGGCTGGGAAAATCCTGAGGCCTAATTTACTGAGAAGATTCCCAAAATCTTGGGTTTCAGGGAAAGAAACTCATGGCTTTGCACTTTTTCTGGCAACCAGGACTCGGCACATTCTAGCATTAATGCCCCCAATTTTCTTTTTTAAATACCTGTTTTGTAGCCATGTTTGTAAAGTAAAGTGTAATATAGTATAGCGACAACTACATGTAAACTCTGTAGTGTAGCATGGGGTAATATAGTATGGCGACAACTAAATGTAAGCTCTATAGTGTAGCATGGTATAATATAGTTTGGCAACAACTACATGTAAACTCTGTAGAGTAGCATGGTGTAGAAAAGTAGAGTGAAAACTGTGAGATAACAGTATGGTGACAACTACATGTGAACTCTGTAGTATAGCATGGTGATACATAGTATGGTGACAACTATATTTAAGCTCTGTAGTGTAGCATGGTGTAACACAGTATGGTGACAACTACATGTAAACTCTGTAGTATAGTATGGCATAACATAGTATTGTGGTAACTACATGTAAACTCTGTAGTGTAGCATGGTGTAACAGTATGGTGACAACTACATGTAAACTGTAGTGTAGTGTTGTATGGCATAGTATGGTGATAACCACATGTAAACTCAGTAGTGTAGCATGGTTTAGCAAAGTATGGCGATGACCACATGTAAACTCTGTAATGTAGTATGGTGTAACATAGTATGGTGACAACTACATGTCAAGTCTGTAGTGTAGTGTTCTGTAGCATAGTATGATGACAACAATCACATGTAAACTCTGTAGTGTAGCATGGTGTAACATAGTAAGGTGGCAACTATATTTGAACTCTGTACTGTAGCATGGTACAACATAGTATGGTGACAACTACATGTAAACTCTGTAGTGTAGCATGGTTAACAAAGTATGGTGACAACCACATGTAAACTCTGTAGTGTAGCATGGTGTAACATAGTATGGTGACAACTAAATGTAAGCTGTGCAGTATAGCATGGTGTAACATAATATGGTGACAACTAAATGTAAGCTCTGTAGTGTAGCATGGTGTCATAGTATCGTGACAACCACATGTAAACTCTGTAGTGTAGCATGGTGTAGCATAGTATGCTGACAACCACATGTAAACTCTGTAGTGTAGCATGGTATAGCATAGTATGGTGACAACTAAATGTAAGCTCTGTAGTTTAGCATGGTGTAGCACAGTATGGTGCCAACTAAATGTAAGCTCTGTAGTGTAGCTTGGTGTAGCATAGTATTGTGACAACTAAATGTAAGCTCTGTAGTGTAGCATGGTGTAGCATAGTATGGTGATAACCACATGTACTTGTGCTCACAAACAGGGACAGTGTGATGGGGGTAACAGTGGGGGAGCACCTGGGAAAAAGTGACCACCAGTCATTGTGGTTTGAAATCACAGAAAGAGCAGAATCAAACCACACAAAAACACGTATCCTGGATTTTAGGGGGGCAGACTTTGGGAAAATGGGGAGATACTTGAAAGAAGCATTAAGGGGAATGGGACAGGAATCAGGGGTTGAGGAACAGTGGGCAGTATTTAAAATGGGGATTACAAGAACAACAGAATTATGTATTAAGCAGGTTAGCAAGAGGAAAAGGAAGAGGAGACCATTATGGTTTTCCAAAGAGGTAGCAAAGAAAGTGAAAGCCAAAAGATTGCATTCAGGCAATACAAAAGACACAGGCAGAAGGGGATAGGAGAAGTACCAGGAGCAGCAAAGGGAGGCAGGGAGGTCAGTAAGGGAAGCCAAAGCTCAGACAGAAGAACACATTGCAAAATCAGTGGGTAGAGGGACAAAACCTTTACAGGTACATGAAAAAAAGAAAGGCAAAGGGAGGATAGTGAGACTGAAGGGGAGGATGGGGGCTGCATGGAGGATGACAACAGTAAAGCTGACATACTGAACAGGTATTTCTGCTCAGTCTTTACTGAGGAAGAGGAGGGTAATGGGTCTGAAGGAGTACAAGGGTGAGAATGGTGCAGAAATGGACACAAGTCCCTTTACAAGAGAAAGGGTCCTGAAGGAACTGGAAGTAATAAGAGTTGATAAAGCAATGGGACCAGATGGGTGCACCCCAGGGTCCTTAAAGAACTAAGAGAAGTGGTGGCTGAACCTCTGGCTATCCTGTTTAGCCGATCACTGGAAACAGGGAGGTACCCAAAGACTGGAGGACAGCAGATGTAGTCCCCTTATACAAAAGTGGAACAAAGAGGAAACAGGGAACCAGACCAGTCAGCCTCACTTCCGGTAGTGGGAAAGATCATGGAAGCACTACTGAAGGAGAGATAGGTGGAACATCTGGTTGTCAATGGACTACAGGACCCAAGGCAGCATGGTTTCACCAGGGGGAGGTCATGTCAGACCAACCTCATTGAATTTTTTGACTGGGTGACTAGGGAGGTGGATCAGGGAGGGCAGTGGACATGGCCTATCTGGACTTCAGCAAGGCCTTTGACACTGTGCCACATAGAAGACTGTTACACAAACTGGGGAATATGGGTGTGGGCAGGACAGTAGTGTGGTGGGTAGGTAACTGGCTGGGTGGCAGGACACAGAGGGTGGTGGTAAATGGCTGTCACTCCACAGAGGGAAGAGTGACCAGTGGTACCACAGGGATCAGTGCTGGGACCGATCCTATTCAACATCTTCATCAGTGACATGGCGGGACCTAGAAGGCAGAATTTCACTGTTCGCTGATGACACAAAGCTCTGTAACAGAGTAGACACCCAGAGGGTGTAGACAGAATGAGAAGCGACCTGCAGAAACTTGAAGAATGGTCAGGGTTTGGCAGTTGAAATTCAATGCAAAGAAGTGCAAGATAATGCATATGGGGAACAAAACCCTGGCACAATATATCAGTTGGGGGGTGAGGATATAGCATGCACCAAGCAGGAAAGGGATCTTGGGGTTATCATCTCTGATGACCTCAAGGTAGGGAAACAGTGTGACAAGGCAGCAGGTAAAGCAAATAGGATGCTGGGATGTATAGGTAGGGGCATCACCAGCAGGAAAAGGGAGGTCATAATTCCGCTATACAAGACACTAGTGAGGCCCCACCTGGAGTACAGTGTACAGTTCTGGAGACCATACCTACGTAAGGACATAGACAGGGTAGAGAAGGTTCAGAGGAGGGCAACAAACATGGTGCATGGATTGCATCACAAGTCCTATGAAGACAGGTTGAAGGAACTGAACATGTACTCCCTGGAGGAGAGGAGGGAGAGAGGGGATATGATAGAGACATACAAGTATCTTACAGGGAGGAACAGGGTGCAGGAAAACACTATTTTTAAGCGAAAAAGATGTTCCAGGACCAGAGGGCATGGGATGAAGTTGGACGGAGGACGATTCAGAGGAAACATGAGAAAGAATTTCTTCACAGAACGGGTGGTGGACAAGTGGAACACCCTGCCAGAGGAAGTGGTGGGGGCTGAAACAATCACGGGATTTAAGAATGCATGGGATAGACATAAAGGAATTCTGGAGGTCAAGGGTAAGGTGCAACAGACTTCTAGGAAAACAAACTGAACTTACAAGCTCAAATGGGCAGACTTGGTGGGCCATAGGCCCTTATCTGCCAACACTGTCTATGTATCTATGTATCTATGTAAACTCTTTAGTGTAGCATGGTGTAGCACAGTATGGTGACAACCACATGTAAACTCTGTAGTGTAGCATGGTGTAGCATAGTATGGTGACAACTAAATGTAAGCTCTGTAGTGTAGCTTGGTGTAGCATAGTATTGTGACAACTAAATGTAACCACTGTAGAGTAGCATGGTGTAGCATAGTATGGTGACAACTAAATGTAAGCTCTGTAGTGTAGCATGGTGTAGCATAGTATGGTGACAACCACATGTAAACTCTGTAGTGTAGCATGGTGTAGCACAGTATGGTGACAACCACATGTAAACTCTGTAGTGTAGCATGGTGTAGCACAGTATGGTGACAACCACATGTAAACTCTGTACTGTAGCATGGTGTAGCACAGTATGGTGACAACCACATGTAAACTCTGTACTGTAGCATGGTGTAGCATAGTATGGTGACAACCACATGTAAACTCTGTAGTGTAGCATGGTGTAGCATAGTATGCTGACAACTACATATCCACTCATTTAATGAGAATAGGGTTTCCTAAAGACTGCTGCTGCAAAGACCGAGGGAATGAGATGGCCCTGGCAGGCAACTGAAAAGCTTCCTTCATTCTACTAGAGTCTCAAAAATACCAGTATATTGGTTGGAGGGATTGACAGTGGTTTATTTCAATGAAGAGTAGTGCCCCCCTTCTGTTCTTACCTTGTTTATTGCTCAGCACCTGCTTCCTGTCTTTGGCATGACCAAAGAATCATGTTACTCTAGATGTTGGGAGAAATGTGATATAAACCAGAACATGGTTGACACATTAACAGTCAGTCAAGTTCTTGGACTGCAGTTTTGCGGTTATGTCCTGTCCAGATGTTCTCTGTTGTAGCTACTGCTTGATGCTGAAGGCATGGTCCACATCCTGCTGCTGTACTTGATGTAATATATTTCACTTTCTAGCTTCTTTTCACTTAATCCATAGAACAATATAGTAAGGGAACTAGATAGGGGTCTCTGGTTTTTGCTCTGAGCTCAGAGCTCAGAACTCAAGGTAGCTATAGCTGATTCCTGAACTCCCAGAGTTTCCAGCTGTTTGTCTGACTTTAGTTTTGTATAATAGAGAAACTAACATGACTTCTTGGGCTTGCCAATTGAGAATAAAATTCTATAACTAGGGATTGGCAACACCTTTTTGTCTGGAATATATTACATAGAAATATAGATTGTGCCAGCCGAAAAAGACACAGAGGTCCGTCCAGTCTGCCCATTTCCCTGTCTACTTCATACTGGGCCTCACACAGAGCTGAATTTAGAAGCCATAGATACATCTAGTATATAATTTGTAGTACTGCCTCAGAGTTGATGGGATGATTTTGTCCAAGGACATTTTTTAAAATAACAGTGGCTACAAGCACTACTGGAACCATATAGCGAACACTGCATAGAAGGACTGGAGGAGAGCTGATATGGTTCCTCTCCATAAGAGTAGCAGCAGGAAGGAGGCTAGCAACTATAGGCTAGTTAGTCTCACATCAATGGTGGGGAATAAATTAATGGAAACCATGTTAAAGGAAAGGTTGATAGGGTCTCTTGAATCTAGTGGGTTACAAGACCAAAGGCAGCATGGATGCCCTGGAGATGGGCCATGCCTGATAAATCTGATTGATTTCTTTGACTGAGTGACCAGGGAAATAGATCAAAGGAGGGCAGTAAAAGAAACCTATGTGCACTTAAGGTAGACCTTCAGCACTGTGCCACACATGAGACTGATAGAGAAATTAAGCAGCCTGGGGGTGGGATCCAAACTGGTGAACTGGGTAAGGAATTGGTTAATGGATAGGTGATGGGGTGGTGGTTAACAAACACTTACTCTAATGAGGTGAGCATGACCAGTGAGGTGCACAGGGCTCAGTACTGGAATTTATCTTCTTCAATGTCTTCATAAGTGACATTGCAGAAGAACTAGAAGGGAAAGTATGCCTTGCTGCAGATGACACCACAATCTGTAATAGGGTGGACACTTAGGAGGGGGGTGGACAGAATGTGTGGGGATCTCGGGAAACTTGAAGAGTGGTCAGGAGTATGGCAGTTGGGGTTCAGTGCCAAAGAGTGCAAAATCATGTACCTAGAGCATAGGAACCCAGGAGCTGAGTATAGAATGGGGGAGGCACTAACAGTCATTAAGCATGAAAGGGACTTTGGGGTTATCATATCTGATAACCTCAAAGTGGCTAGTCAGTGTGCCAGAGTAGTGGTTCAGGCCAGTGAGATGCTGAGATGCATAAGAGAGGTAACTTCAGCAGAGGAGGGAGGTGGTGTTGCCACTATATTGCTTGCTTGTCAGACTCTGCTGTACCTGGAGTAATGTGTCTGGTTCTGGAGGCCACATCTCAGAAAGGACAAAGACAGGGTAGAGGCAGTCCAGAGGAGGCCAACTAAAATGGTGCAGGGGTTGCATCAAAAGACTTAAAAGGAGAGACTGAGGGATCTTAATATGTACACCCAGGAAGAGAGGAGAGAGAGGGGACATGATAGAGACCTACAAGTACCTCACAGGGGTGAACAGCGTGCAGGAGGGGAGTCTCATTCAAATGAGAAAGAGCACAAGGACCAGATGGCATGTGATGAAGCTGGAGAGGGAGATTTAAAAGGGATGTGACAAAGTACTATTCACGGAAACAGTGATGGACACCTGAAACAGACTGCCAGTAGAAGTGGTGGAGGTGAAAACAGTAAGAGGCTTCAAGCACATGTGGGATAAACACAGGGGTATATTAGTGAGTAGGTAGGGAGGAGGGTTGTTGGAGACCATTTAGGGTATATGGAGACAGAGTAGGAAGGGACCATCTGGACAGACTGAGTGGGCCAAGCATACCTTTTCTGCTGAAAAATTCTGTTTTCGTGTTTCTCTCTGTTTCATATCAATGTTCCTTTGGGGGAGTGTCATGGTTCATACTGTTCACGTGATGCATACTGTACTATACACTGGTTGTGTTCATCCTCGGTGGTACTACCGTGCCCAGCATTACTAATCACAGTGCTGTCATCCGCAAGTTAAAATGTAATAACCACTGCAAGACACAGTGCATTATATATAGAATAATTTATGGGGTGGGTTGTGTAAAAAGATTTTACACACACCTGAGGTGTTGGATGCTACATAAACTCTGAGAGCGAAGTTTGAGGGGTTTTTCTAAACATCCAACACTGAGGGTGTGTGTAAAAGTCAAGGTTTACACACCACCCCATGTTTTATTTTATGTAATTGCTGGGTATTGTTTTTTCACCACAGCAATTACATAAAATAAGAAGATGTCTCCGTGCAGTAGCGCTACGGTCCGACCAGGTTTCAATGAGTTTTGCAATTGGACACAGCTGTTGAAGACAACCTTTTTTCTTTTTTTTTTTAAGTACCTCAAATTTTTGGCAGCATTTGTGTTTTTTTTCATTTTTAAATTGACTTACTGATGATTCTGAGTGGCCCTGTACACTCCGGCGGTAAGTCACGATGTCCAGCAGTCAGGAAGGGAAGCACAGCTGCAGGTGCATACACAGAATGAAAGAAACTCAGCATGTGTTTGCCGTTATAAACACTCCTTATAATGGCAAATTATGCCACGGTTTCCCTATGGGAAATAAGAATAGCCATTTATTATAAAACAATTTTAAACACAACAAAATGGCAATTTTGTAAATTAAAAACAGGTATTTTATTTTTTTACAAGTTACTAGTAGAAAGTAACCTTTCCCACCTGTCAATCATCTGTGCTTCAACGCAGTCAATAGATGGAATTTGTTTGTTTTCAGTAATTAAAGGTGGCAGCCATGTTTGTGATGTAATCAGGGATGAATGAAGTGGCTTATGAATTCTATATGTGGGCTCTACGATGCTGGTTCGACAACACTTCTGTCGACCAGCATCACAGTGACGGGAATTATGTAGACCGCAAGTTGCAGTTAACATAATTCCCGAATGTCTCCCAGTCCTTGTTTCTATTATGGGGCTTTGCCCCCCAACCCCCCATATGGGGGGCTCTGCCCCCTGCATCATCTGTACTATTTATAATCAACTCCGAGTTGGAGCTGATTTGGGAGAGGGGTCGCAGGACCAGGAGATAGTGTGCCCCTATCCTCAGGCACACCAACACAGCGATCTGTCGGTGAGCTGTTGATTTCATCAATAGCGATATAGGTCGCTGTGTTGGTGTCGGTGTACAGAGAGTATACCCTATATGTGACTGACCCAAATGCCATATCTCACTGCCTGAACTAATTTCAACTTTGTGGAACCAATTTAGCAAATCCAGAAGCAGGACATTTTCAACCAAGCCCAGTTATTGATGATTTTCTAACTATTATTCTATTTGTAGCACTTCCTGTATGCAATCATCCTCACTGATGGTGAGCAAGTCTTTAAAAAAGAGGAGACTCCGTAGGGTATGGTGCTCTCACCATAGAAATGGACTTTATCTGAGCATGCTCGTCTGTTATAATTGTCCTATGGAAAGGGAAAGGGGACATTGTTTAACCAGGAAAGGCACACTAAGCCAGAGCTTCCAGGTGTGACCTGGGAGCATAAGGAAGTGAAGTGACTTACTCAGAGTCACATAGTATGCAAGTGGGGACTGATGGGATTCAAACCCTGTCTCCAGGTTTCTAACTCACTGCCCTTAACCACTACACTATACTGCCTACTGTTTAATTTAACATGAACAGATACTGCCAGAAGCCCATTGTCCTTTTGCATATGTACTTTTATTGTAGGCATATGTTGCTTCTTTGTTTGTTGGATAACCCATAAATAAAATTGATAGAGGAAAAAAAGACTCTGTGGTCAAATCATTTTGTGTACATGTGTGTATGTGTGCTGCTATAGATCTGGGCGTGGACAGGGAAGATCGCTCATATGGTGGAGTGTCAGAGTACAAAACAAAGGGTCACATAACAGATTCCTATTTAAGTGCAGGTAGCTTTGAGAGCATATATAGTTAAAAAGGATATGAGGAAACACTTTTTCAGTGCAAAAAAGACCTCCGAAAGTGGTCTAACCTCAAGAGAACCCCTTTTATTAAACACTTGCCATTATAAAAAAACATTGCATCATATAAAAACAGGACATGTGTGCAAATACACAATTTTTAGCAATATGACGGCCAAAAAGTAGCATAAACAGTGAGATACAGGGTTACCAGTCTGACAAAAGATACGGCTAACTTTTAGAACTCCGTACTCAGGACACCTCTCCATGTAAATCTGTCAGAGGCTGCTATTTAAAAGTACTGTAGTATACCTTCACAGAAGAGAAGCACGACAAAATAACAAAACTGAAGAATCCAGAGGAAAGATGGCCATGTTCAGTAGTCGTGCCGGCAGCTGTTAATGCTGCTTTTTGGCATTCACATCGCTAACAATTGCTTATTTTCTCACATGTTCTGTTTTTATATGATGCAATAATTTTTATAATGGCAAGTGTTTAATAAAGGTGGTTTTCTTGAGGTTACACTGCTTGAGTGGTTTCCTTCTGCTCACCACAATTATTTTGCAGCATATATTCTGGAAAACAGGTATGTGCCGTATGTGGTTCCCTTATGGGTTTAGTTTGGTGCTGATGCTACCCTGCTTTTGTGAAGGTCTTTTTTACACTGCTCAAATTTGCACTTCAGGGTAATGTGCACATAAAGAAGGCAGCCCCTCCCCCGCTGCTTGTGAAGAATCACTTTTTCTCTCAGGTTAACAGGTGGTTTGGACTACTGGATGACATGTTATGTAAGGAGTAAGTCATAACAGACATGGATAAGTTTATTGCCCATGCCATGGACTCATGGAAGAAACAACTAACATACTAACATACTAATTGCCAGCAGATTAGGCTGTACGGTCTATCAAGTCTGCTCGAATCTCAGATCCCTAGTTGGGTACCGAGGCCTAGATTCAGGAATTGTACTTTTTTGCCGAAAAGGTTTAAATTTCTTTCTTTCTGCTCAGTCAGGTCTTCAAACTGATAGATGTGGGTTGCAGTCATCACTAGTAATCCTAGATCAGGACAAATGAGAAATCCTGGCTCCAGATTTACATAAAACAAAATAAAAAAAAAGGATTGCACAACTGCTAATGTATGTTCCAGATAAAACATGGGCTGGATTTTATTGACTGTTTGTCACATCTTACTACTCTTTTATCATTCTATGCTCTGCTCAACTTGATTTCTGAGGGACGATTCACATTGTGATGCACACCTGTGCAGGTGTGCTTACATGTGCTGGTGGTGGGCTGAGGTCCCGCTCCACTTATGTGGACACTTCTGCAGATCTACAGGGATGGATGTAAACCCTCTCCACACCCAGTACCCAGTTGTCAGCCTGGCCAGGCATGCACAGGGGCAAAAATGTGCATAAGCACAATTCACACATGCATATGCCTCTAGTGGTATGCATAGACTGGTACCAGTATGCAGCTCAAGAGGCTGCCATAACAGTGACTGACCAGCCTCACTCCCCCTTCATGGCATCGTCTGCCTTCATTGGGTCACAACTGGCCTGTTATTGGAAGCTCCCTGCTTCCCTAACAGGCCCCTGTTCCATTTGGAGCAAGGCATCCACTGCAGAGCAGGCCCAGGTATGCAGCTGGATGATCGGTGTCTGGCACAGATCTGCCCCTAGCCCCTCTGCATGTACTCAAAGGGCTGGATATTCAGACAGTGCTGGGCAGGGGTGCAAGCCTAGGCGTAGCGCAACTGGGCTACGTCAAGGCATGGACCAGGTGATATTCAATAGTGCTGCACCATGGCACAGCACCACTGAATATGGCACAGAGGGTGCATGCACTGCACACAGAGCAGTGGCAATGCACCAGTGCAAGTAGCAGAATGGGAGCAGGGGAATGTGCCAGAGAAGGTGCAGTTGCGCTAGGTGCATCATCCATGATATTCAGCACTGGACATGCAAATAAGGCTATTATGCATGCAAGATGCAAATGGAGCCATTTGCATGTCATTATGAACCCATTTGCATGCAGTACGACGATCCCCCGTGACTTGCACCTGGCGCCCTGCCAGGCTGCAGCCATCAGGGACCGACACCCTGCAGTCCCGTGGCGGTCCCTGCTCCTGTTTGCTGGATCATGGGCATAAGTAAAAGTAAGGTCCCTGGTGGTCCAGTGGAACCCCCCCCATCGCCCGATTGTGGGCGGAAATAGCAATAGATACCCTGGTGGTCCAGTGGTACCCCCGTCCCCACCAGCCCACTGAGTTCCCCTGCCACCCAGCACCCCCTCGTCATCGGCAGGCGGCAGCACTCCACCCGCATGCCACCCAGCCGCCCGCCGAATGACAGCATACAGTACGGTCTGTACTCCTATTGGTCCACTGTGTGGACCAATGGGCATGCAGACCATACTGTACTACACAGGCCCGATATGTGAATGAACATGTTCATTCACATGTAACCCCCTTGCAAATGGGGGTTCCCAAAAGTCTCCTAGGAGCTGGCTAAGTGCTTCCCACCTGAATGGTGTTAGGCGTTTAAGCCATTTATGTGTGAGTGCTTTTAGAGCCTCTGGTACTGTCTCATTAAGAGCTGCCTGCTCACAGGTCAAATTAGTTTGAATGGGGGGACTGTGTAGTTAATGCTCGAATCCCATCCTGAGCTGTCGTCTGATCACTCCATTTCTGCAGTCACTAAGAGCGCAGAGGGAGCCCATCTGAAAGATGTAACAGTTTTCCTGAAATCATTTAGAGCATTTGTAAAATTGCAGTTTGTCTAACCTGCCTTTATTGCAACTGGGACTCTGTGTGTGTTGCTCCTCCATTTTATTTTTTTAATTTATTTTATTTTATTTATTTTAATCTAGGATTACAATACCTTTGAGCCGAGGCTGTTTTACAAAGGTTCCTCGTCAGCGTGTGCAACAGTCATCATTTTAGTTACAAACATATAATCATTGACTTACAGACATGTAATAACCAGTACAAAGACTTGAGCTATGAGCAAGACAAGGGAAGGGGGGTGGGGGGAAAGTGAGGGTAGGAGATCGAGGGGGGGAGGAGGTGCAGGGGGTAAGAGGGAGTACGAGAGGTGGTTTGGGGTGGGGGCAGGAGTGGAGATACAGGGGGAGGTGGGTGAGGGCAGGAGACAGTGCAGCCAGGGGGCCTTGTCGAGGGAATATGACAGGTAAGGTGCTAGGGGTGAAAAGACTGATTGTAAGTGCTAGGTGCTGGGGCATGTGCAGCTGGAACGGTGGAAATGTTAAGATGGGCAATCGCAGGATACAAGCAGTGAGAGGTGCAGCTTGGACTTGAAGAGGCCGAGTGTTGGAGCAGTCGCTATATCGCTGCCAAGAGAGTTGAGCCAGTTGGATGCCCAATAGGTGAACGATCTTTGTCCTTGGGTTGTGCGACATCGTGGGATATGTAGTAGATGGGAACTGGATCTCCTTGTAGTGACGTTCCTATATCTTGGCTTAAGGAGGGTATAGACACCAGGTGGGGCAAGCCCCATTATAATTTTCTTGGCTATGATGCAGGTTTGGTAGTTTATGCGTTTGTCCAGTTGAAGCCATCCAGATTGGGAATAAAGGTCACATGTGTGGGTACGGCAATGTGAGCCAGTGATGAGATGACAGGCCTTATACATTTGAGAGCAGTGGTAGTTGCAGACCCATATATGATAAGACCATAGTCTGTGACGATGGAGCTTTGGACAGCCACTGACAGTGCTTCTGGGGTTAGGTGTTTCCTGTGCCAGAATAATATGCCTAACCTCGCATTGGCAGACTTTGCAACATTGCTGATATGGACAGCATATGAGAGGTGGGGATCTAGGGTGATGCCAAGGTGCTTGAACGATTGTGTATGCTCTGGGATGGCTCCTTGTTCGGTTGCAATGGAGAGGTGAAGTTGTTTGTTTTTGTTATTGGGGCTGCAGAAGACCATAGACTTGTTTTTTTTTTCTGATTGAGAAGCAGTTTATGATTTAGGAACCAGGATTCAATGGAGAAGAAGGCCCACTGAAGTTTATTTTGTAATTGGATTGGATCAGGGTCCGAGGTGAGAATCACAGCATCGTCGGCATAGAGAATTATTTGTTCTGGGCAGCTGTCCGGTAGTGAGTGTAAGAATAGGCTGAAGAGGAAGGGTCCCAGAATGGAGCCCTGGGGGACTCCCGAGCAGACTGGTTTAGGGTCCGAGAGTGTATGAGCAATTCTTACTGTTTGGGAACGTTCTTCGAGGTAGCTCTTAAACCAGCCAATGGAGTCGGTTGACAGCCCAGTGTTCTGAAGCTGGACAAGCAGGAGGCAGTGATTGATGGTATCGAAAGCTTTAGTTAAGTCAATGTAGATTGAGCCTAGTAGTTCGCCGGAGTCAAGTGCATTGTGGATTGTGCTGGTGAATTCAAGTAGACCTGTGGAGGTGCTGTGACCTTTGCAGAACCTGTGTTGTTGCTTACACAGGATGTTGAATGTATCCAGGTATTCTGTGAGCTGGTCCGAGACGATGCGTTCTAGTGCCTTGGAGAGTGGGGGTAGTAGGGAGATAGGTCTGTAGTTATCGTGGGCAGTTTTGTCACCACTTTTATGGATTGGGGTGACAGTGGCAGATTTCCTTCTGTCCGGGAACTGGCTAAGGCTGAGGGAGAGGTTGAAAATTCTGGTCAGAGGACTAAGCACTTCATCAAGTGTGAGTGACAGGATTTTGAGATAGAGTCATACTGAATCTTGATTTACCAGGGCTTTGGTAATATATTATGCATTTGGTGAGCCTTGACTGCTTTGAGAGAAGTGGGGGGAGCTGGTGGGGTAGTGCTTCATTGTGGACAGAGGGGCTTCACCATCTTTGAAGTAGTCCTGGGGTAGGACAGCGCTGAGGTTGGTAAAGGTTTTGTTAAAGGTATCCGCAACGGTTTTTGGGTTGAGGGTTGTGGGTCCGTTGATGTTGAGTATTGATGGGGGGGGATTTGGGTGGATTCCCGGTAAGTTTCTTTATGTTCTTCCAGAATTCCAGACCATTGCCCCAGGAGTTTGTGAGGGCATGCTTATAGTAGGAGGACTTTGTTTGCCAGATGGTTTTGGTGCAGTCATTGTGGGCACATTTGTAGTTTTTGATGTCATTTTGCCTTCCAGAGTTTCTGGCCAGCTCCCATAGGTGGTCTCTTGTTTTTAGCATCCTGAGGAGGTCACCTGTGAGCCAAGGGTTACTGAGTGATTTGACTTTGCATTTCTTAATAGGAGCATACGTGTCACAGGCCACAGTGAAGATGTTAATGAAGTAGTCAAGGGCAGTGTTTACGTTGGTTGCATTGAAGATAGGGGACCAGTCTTGATGGAGGAAGTGGGATTTGAGCCAAGGAAGGTGACAGTGGGGTAGAACCCTGCTAGTGATAGTTTTTGGCAGTGGTTTGATTAATTTATTTGACCAGGTGCAGCTAACAGGGGAGTGGTCACTGAGAGAGTCAGGGAGGACATTAGTGTTAGATATCTGTGATGGGTGACTGGTAATGATCCAGTCCAACAGTGTGCTGGTGCCAGTCCTGTAATTTTTCCTGGTTGGTGAGTCAATCATTTGTATGAGGTTTGCCTCAGCAATGGTATCCCTGTGCGCACCAGCATCGGCCGCAGGCCAGTTGATGTTGAAGTCGCCTAGGAGGATGGATTCGGTGTCCGGTGGGAGTGACTTTACAAAACCAAGAACAGCTGTTAGACCAGTTCCCTGTTCTTTGGGAGGGATGTAGATGGTGGCAACAGTGAGGGTTTTGTTTTGGGCTCCAAGGAGGATTCTCACTGGCAGTATCTGAGCAGTTGTGGGTTGGAGTGAGGTAATGATGTGGTGCCCCTGTATGGAGTCTTTTAGGTAGAGAGCGCAGCCCCCGCCTCTTTTGGAGAGGCGATCCGGCCTAAAGACATTGTAGCCAGGAAGGCTGATTGCATGGTCCAGTACTGATGGTGTAAGCCAGGTTTTGACAACTGCCAGGATGTCAGGGCAGTGTTGGCTGGAGAAGGCCTGTAGGGCATCCATTTTATGAAGGAGGCAGCAGATGTTGATTGATATAAGTGAGAGGACACCTGAAGGCTTGCTCAGATTAGTGGCTTTAGAGTAGAATGGGCCAGGGTTTGGGCGCACATTGCCTGACAGCATTAGGAGGAGGAGGAGGAGGAGGACTAGCCTCAAGGAGCTGTGGTGTATGTCTTTAAGGGAATGCTTTCGCCTACTAGCATCTCAGGAAATTGCCGAGCATCGATGATAGTGGGTGAGGGTAAGCATAGACAGGGGGGACCAGAGTGGAGGGATAGGACCAGTGTGGGTGTAGGACAGTTTCATGGCAGTAGGATGGACCCTGAGCAAGGAGCAGTGACCAGTGTGCAGTGTGTCTATGTGGAGGAAGGATGTAGGAATGTGGAAGCTGTGGGGGAGGGAGGGAGGGAAAGCAGGCTTTTGGGGCATGCAGTAGGGGAGAAAGACAGGCAAGGAGAAATAGAATAGGGGTAGAGAGCGGTGGAGGCACATGATTAAGGTAAGATTCAGGGTAGGCAGAGGGAGGGGGTTAAGACAGGCTGGTGGGGCTAGGAGAAGGGGGCGGAAGAGCAGTAGCTGGATCAGTGGGAAGTGAGGATACAGCCAGGAAGGCCAGGCAGCCAGGGAATGGGAGGTGGCGACTAAAAGATGGGGGGGAGTCCCAAACAGGTACCAATGGAGCACAAGTGGGGGCAGAGCTACCAGGGGATGTGGAGGAAGGTCTATAAAGTTAAGGTCAGTGGGGAGTAAAATTTTGGCTGTTTGCCATAGAAATGAATGGGCACAGCAGCCCCGAGCAGAGCAAAGTTTTAGCTGGCTCAAGAGTCAATCCCAGAGCAGGAGGCAAGAGACCATCCAATCAGGATGCAGTACAGATACTGTGGGGCCAATGACACGGCTCTCAGCAGTCCCAGTGGTTCAGGGAAGTCTTACCCGGTTTGAGAGGATCTCGAGGGTGGGAAGGAAGGTATATAGCAAGTAAAGCAACTGTGACTTTAAGAGGGTATACTTTTAAAAAATAAACTTCTATTAGACACTTGACTTTTGCTTAGTTGCAGCTAATTCTATTTGGAAAAAGTGCCAGGTGGCAAAAGCAGGGGAAACGTCCTGGCCAATCAGAACAGGTTTGTTGGAAGCACCGTGTTCTGATTGGCTGCGCTGTCACTGTACCTTCCAAGGAGCTGCAGGCGGGTGTCCTGGTCTCGATCGGAGGCTGACTGGGTGCCGACTGACCATGGGGGAGCTGAAGCAGCCCTGTTCAAGGGCAGGCAGCTGGAGAGAAGAAAAAATAGCAGGGTTTAAATAGGATAGAGGTAGGATAGGTTTAGATTGAGCAGTTTAGCAAGACAAAGGAGAGTTAGACTTTTTGGCGCCAAGGCAGAGTGCTTGGATGGGTGGGGGGGGGTGCAGGAGCAAGGAAACAGAAGAGCTGTAAGCATTTTAAAACAGTAGTAGAAATTACAATCCAGCTAATGCAGTTGAAAAACTTCTATTAGACACTTGAATTTTGCTGAGTTGCAGCTAAATCTATTTGTAAAAAGCACCAGGTGGCAAAAGCAGGGAAAAAGTCCTGGCCAATTAGAGTGGGTTTGCTGGAAGCGCCCGTGTTCCGATTGGCTGCGCTGTCACTGTATCTTCCAAGGAGCTGCAGGTGGGCGTCCTGGTCTTGGTCGGTGGCTGACTGGGTGCCGACCGACCCTGGGGGAGCTGAAGCAGCCCCATTCAAGGGCAGGCAGCTGGAGAGAAGAAAAAAACGAGTTTAAATAGGATAGAGGTAGGATAGGTTTAGATTGAGCAGTTTAGCAAGACAAAAGAGAGTTAGACTTTTCGGCGCCAAGGCAGAGTGTTTGGATGGGGGGGGGTGCAGGAGCAAGGAAACAGAACAGCTGTAAGCACTTTAAAACAGTAGTAGAAATTACAATCCAGCTAATACAGTTGAAATACTTCTATTAGACACTTGAATTTTGCTTAGTTGCAGCTAAATCTATTTGTAAAAAGCTCCAGGTGGCAAAAGCAGGGGAAAAGTCCTGGCCAATCAGAGAGGGTTTGCTGGAAGTGCCCATGCTCTGATTGGCTGTGCTATCATCATACTTTCCAAAGAACAGCAGGCGGGCGTCCTGGTCTCAGTCGGTGGCTGGCTGGGTGCCGACTGACCATGGAGGAGCTGAAGCAGCACCGTTCAAGGGCAGGCAGCTGGAGAGAAGAAAAAATAGCAGGGTTTAAATAGGATAGAGGTAGGGCAGGTTTAGATTGAGCAGTTTAGCAAGACAAAGGAGAGTTAGACTTTTTGGCGCCAAGGCAGAGTGCTTGGGGGGGGAGGGTGCAGGAGCAAGGAAACAGAAGAGCTGTAAGCACTTTAAAACAGTAGTAGAAATTACAATCCAGCTAATGCAGTTGAAAAACTTCTATTAGACACTTGAATTTTGCTTAGTTGCAGCTAAATCTATTTGTAAAAAGAGCCAGGTGGCAAAAGCAGGGGAAAAGTCCTGGCTAAACAGAGCGGGTTTGCTGGAAGTGCCTGTGTTCCGATTGGCTGCGCTGTCGCCGTACCATCCAAGGAGCTGCAGGTGGGTGTCCTGGTCTCCGTCGGTGGATAGCTGGGTGCCAACCAACCATGGGGGAGCTGAAGCAGCCCCGTTCAAGGGCAGGCAGCTTCCAAGGAGCTGCAGGCAGGCGCCCTGGTCTTGGTCGGTGGCTGGCTGGGTGCCGACCATCCATGGGGGAGCTGAAGCAGACCCTTTCAAGGGCAAGCAGATTCCAAGGAGCTGCAGGCGGGCGTCCTGGTCTCAGTTGGTGGCTGGCTGGGTGCTGACTGACTGTGGGGGAGCTGAAGCAGCCCCGTTCAAGGGCAGGCAGCTTCCAAGGAGCTGCAGGCAGGCGTTCTGGTCTCGGTCGGTGGCTGGCTGGGTGCCGACTGACCGTGGGAGAGCTGAAGCAGCCCCGTTCAAGGGTAAGCACCAAGGTCCAAACTATTGCTCCCAGAAGCACCTGCCATACACTTAAACTGCTAATATGGGACAAGTAGGTTAAGGGAGCCCTAAAATGGAGACTGCCTAAGACAACCAGAACTCGGACTCTCACCTGGAGCCTGCTTAAGGGGGAATGTATGGCAGGTGCTTCTGGGAGCTATAGTTTGGACCTTGGCACCTTTTTGCACCAACAGAGGGAGCCCTGCAGTGATTGACAGTTGAATCCTCCAACTGAACCTGTGTGGAGCCTAAGGGAAATGCCCTGAATTGTTCCTGGAGGGACAAATGCGAGTTGACTGTGAAGGGAGTAGGAGCTCTGTTCTGCTGCGGCATGCAGTTCACGTGGGAAGCACGTGTAAGGTCCTGAAGTCAGCCTCTAGCCGTTAGCGAGTGCTCATTGGACTGAATCTGAGTTTGTGGAGAAAAAGGAAGAAGTGTGCAGATCCAGGCTTGCCCGTAGAAGACCGAAGATTTGCAGAAGTGCGATCGGCCTGTCGGGGACTCTGTTGCTGTGTGTGTTCTCGGGTTTTGCAGTATTTGCGATCGGGATCGAGAAGCAGCTGCCTGTTATAGTAATTTCCTTTACATATAAATGTGTCTAGTGTTTGTAGGGGATCATGATACCTTTTCCCCTTATTCTGTGAGTTGTGAGCTGAAGCTGGAAGCTGGACTCAGAGCTAATCGGACTGCATCCACCTGCTTTGCAAATCAGTTAAGCCCTGTCACAGGGGTCTCATCTCCATGCCCTGCTCATCCTGGCCATCCACAGCCACCTCCTCAGCTCAGCTCTCGGTTTGGGGTTTGTGAGTACAAATAGGTGTACCTCCACTCACCTTCATTTAATCAAAAGTGTGTCAGCTGATTGTTTTGTGTTCTGTTTGTGGACTGAGCCATCCGGCTCTGGATTACAAGTTGTTTGTGCATACATTTTCTTCCTACAGGGCCCCAGCCAGCCAACCCCGGGCAATGGACCTGGCTAGCCCCCTACCATCCTGGGTACCCAGAGTGTGACTTTTTGGACCCTTTTATGCCTGTACAGTACTGTGATTTGAATATTGCCAATCAACCTGATTTCCCCCTCCCGTGTTCTAGTCCCCTGAATAAACCAGATTTGTTATTATTGAACTTTATACTGTCTGAAGTGTCAGTACATATAGAACCAGCACTGCAATCTGTGTTTGTGTATGTTGCTTAACCTTTATTTTACAGAGGGTCCTCATAGATGTGAGGCAAAATCCGTCTCGAGGGTAAGTGGTAACTATATGTGCAATCAGTGTTCATATGTGGGGTATTGGGAAGGTAACTCTCATGAACCGTGTGGGCCACTAGTGGGAACAAAGGGGGGTCACAGTGTCCCAGAGGGCTGTACCCGAACTAGTTTAACCACTATCAACCCTGACCTCTGGGTGGAGACACCCGTCATAGAACCTAGGCCCCTCAACCTGTCAGTAGCCAAGCAGGCAGGGGTAGTAGCCCTTAGGATAGTGCCGCCTGGGGGTGACACACATATTGGACCTGTGTAGTACAGTGTGGTCTGCAGGCCCATTGGTCCATGCAGTGGACCAATAGGCATACAGACTGTACTGTATGCTGTCATTCGGTGGGCGGCTTGCTGGATGGCATGCAGGCGGGGTGCTGCCTCCCGTCGATGACAGGGGGTGCTGGGTGGCGGGGACCTCAGTGGGAGGGTGGGAAGGGGGTACCACTGGACCACCAGGGTATCTATTGCTATTTCCACCCATGATCGGGTGATGGGGGGGTTCACTGGACCACCAGGGACTTTACATTTGCATATGCCCATGATCGGGTGATGGGGAGGTTTCCACTGGACCACCAGGGAACAACTTTATAATTATGCCCATGATCGGGTGATGGGGCAGGGGGGCACAATGCTCCCAGGGCAGGGAGCTTGTGGACAGTGTTCTGACTGGGTGGGTGGCCATCCACGGCTGGCGGCTGCCGTGTTGTACCCTGCAATACAGCAGCTCGCCTGTGGGTGGCCAAGACTTGTTCTTGGTTTTACCAGGCACATCTTTGCACCCCCCTGAGCGGCACAAGGTGGTGTTGTGCCTGCATATGCGCTGCACATCCCGGGCTGAATATCGGGATGTGCCGCATATGCATGGGCATGCCCCCGAACTTGTGCCTCATACATTACCGATGCGCCCCAGTGCATCACAACTTGTCCCTTTGAATATCGCGCCGGGGCGCAATGGTGGGTTGCACATGGTGCACCCCTGTTGTGCCATGCACAACCCTTCTGAATATCCAGGCCAGAGTGTGGTTTATGTGTGGGGGGGTGCAAGGGCTGTGAATACCAGCATCCTACGGTGTGGAGGTAAACACCCCAGACACAGTACATGCATGTCACACATTTCTGGGTACCTTTGTGTATCAGGCCCATATTTCAAAGTCTCCATCTCCACTTCAAAGCACTTGTGGTCTGCTCCAGCTGGTGGTAATTCATCTCATAAACATACACAGCATTCTGCTGCTAATGCCTTGCTTTTGCAGTCTCATCAATGGGACCTAAACTGCCTTTGGTGACCACCAAAAGACAAAGCTATGTTCTTCCCTGCCTGAATTTGCTACCTCTTGGTTGTTATGGGGCATTTGCTTAGTGCAGGGGTTCTCAAATGGTGAGACCGGCCTCCCTGGGGAGGCCCCAAACTTGTTCCAGGGGAGGCTCAAGCATGTCTGAAAAAGTACTGTATTTCAATTTTGAGTTTTATGTATTTTGTGTGACGAGATGAAGCAAACTGAAAGAGGATAATAGTAGGTGAATTTTATGTATTTATTTACTAACAGGTGACAAGGGAAGGTGTAATAGCCAAGGCTCATTTCAGGTGTACCCAGGGAAGGGTAGGTAGTGAATACATTTCAAAAGGTAACTACAAAACAAACAAGAAATACACAGTGAACAATAGTGCAAACAAATGCAAACAATAAACTAATAATGAGTGGTGGTAATTGATCAGTTTGTAGACTGATGGCAGAACGGCCCAAATACAAGGGTTGAGCATAGAAGTGCTCAAAGCAATAACAGGAAGGAGCAAAGTAATCCCAGAGAAGTTGCTTAGGAGCAGGGAAGGGGCGGGGGGGAGGCAAAGTATGTAGGAAGGTTATTTCATATAGAGAGGAAACGGAAAAAAGTAGCCTGACCCATGAAGGTACTGCAACAAGGGGTAACAATGGTTCAAGAATGAAAATTGCGGAGGAAGTAGGCTGGCCTGTGTGTGTGTGTGTGGTTACAATAAGCTGAATAATAATATTTGTTTATGTTATGTAATTGTTATTCAGATAACACCTTTGAGCACATGAGCTCTTTCAAAGGTTCCACATCAGTATAAGACAAAGAACTGAATGAAAGAACGGAATGTGAGCCAAGTACTCAAAAGGGTTTCAATTTATTCATGGTGTACTGCGCAAAGTACAGTATATTATTTTTCATTGTGGAGGCCCAAGATTATTTCAGTTTTTGGGAGAGGCTCAAAATCTTTTCCATGGATTTGGGGAGGCTCACTGTGACAAAGTCTAAGAACTATTGGCTTAGGGCCTCCAATTAGTTCAGAAGCCTTAGTTTGGACTAATTAACAGGTCATTCACAAGTGCTTACCTGTGTCCCATCAGCTATCAGTTATCTCAGCCATGGCTACCCTAAAAGCTTGTCACATTTCCCGAGCCTCATAGTGGCTCGTTGCTGACCGACTTTTACAACTGCCTCCTGGTAAGCTGGTAGTTTTAATGTGAGCTGGCCAGCAGGTTATTCTCCTGCAGTGTTTACTTGCACCCCTTGGGATTTCTTTCACTTCAGCATCAGCACTGACTAGTTTGCAGGCTGTCTGCTGCACCCATTTTACATGACCCAGACCCACCAGAACTCAATTTGGACTAGCCACATGACTTGTTGCCGTGCTTGACATACCTCACAGAACCCACATGATGGCCATTCATCCAGTTTCTTTCCTGCATTATTAACTTTTCAGCACAGTTCTAGGGTACTTAAGCCCATCTTTACACCATTTTTAAGGGACAGTGTCCCAGGCTCAGGAAAACAAAATCAAACCAAAAGATTTCTTTTGAATCTCATTAGCATTGCAAGAGACTGTGCATTTCTGTATGCTTGGGTTAGAGATACTCTTAATGTGAAACTCCCATAACCCCTTTTTTCTTTAAAACAACTGCAGACTGTAGGCATGAACAACGAATGCCTCTAACGCACCCTCCAAATTTCGTCTGAATTTAAAGTTAAGCTCCATTCCATGCCACTGTGAAAACCTGCTTGACTTAATGACACCAGTCAGGACCCTACTTTTGTGGTGCAATGTTTTAGAGCTCAAGGACGGTGATGTATTTCTGCTTCCTCTCTGCGGTGTCTGCTTTTTTCTTTGCTCATGTTGGCTAAGAAAGTTAATGAAAAGTGCCATTTTATGGGATTGAAGTGTGTCAGAGCTGAAAGTGCTTTGAAAGGATGCTGTTGTCTGTGAAGTGTTAATTGTACTTTCAAAAATATAATTTTTTAATTCTAATTTTGGTTTGGATATTTTACAGCTCTGTCTTTTATCTGTGTTCCAGAAATTAACTTATGCAATGTGTAAATAAATCTCTTTCCTTTACTTATTATACCTGTGTGCCTATCTCAAGCATGCTTGAAGCTCCCCGCTGGTTTTGCCCCCACCACCTGTTCAGGCAGACTGTTCCAGGTGTCCAGCATGCTTTCTGTGAAGAAGCATTTCCTCACATCCTTCTTAAATTCCCCCCTCCAGCTTCATTGCATGCCCCATGTTCTGACACTTTTCCTCCTCTGAAAGAAACTCCCCACCTTTACCTTGTTCACCCCTGTAAGGTACTTACAGGTCCAAATCACTTCCCATCTCGCTATCCTTTCTTCCAAGGAGTACATGTTGTGATCCTGTAGCCTCTTCTCATTTTGTGCAACCCACGCACCATTCTACTAGCCCTGCTCCGGACCACTTCCATGCTGTCAGTGCCCTTGCAGAGGTGCAGCCTCCAGAACTGAACACAGTACCTAGAAGGGGTCTCACTAGTAACTGAAGTGTAACAGCCCTTTCCTAACAGTAGGGGGAGGTGATAGTTCACCAGACTGAGTCCGTGGGGGCTAGCACTCTGACATCATCTCCCAAGGATATAGATGGGGCAGAAGCTATAGCATAGATAAATTAGGATGTCTGTCTGGCACCCAGGCTTACTTTTAGGCTTAGTGGCTGAAATTAAGGGAATTTGACATCAGGCTGCATTCGCCTGGCAGGCACCCTCAGGATGGGCAGACTGGGACACCTGAGGCAGGGCTGGCCAACAGAAAGGCTGGTAGTGCCAGAGTGTCTTTGGGTTGTGGCATCCAGAGTGCCAAGGAGGGTGGCCACTGGCCACCTAGCCACTCTCGGATGACAATAGAAGCAGCAGGGAGATCTGATGCTCAGGTTTTGGCCTGGGTGTCAGTTGACTGTGGGATGTAGGCTAGGGTTATGGGGGTAACTGATGGGATGGCTTCTGTCACACAGTGTAGGCAGGAGCTGGGTGGCAGATACTCTGAGGGCGCTGAGAGTAACAGAGGTTCTGGACTTCTCAAGGCTTTGAGTGTGTCCTTTGAATAGCAACCCTGGTGGTTACCAGCGATGGAACACAGGTACTGAGGGCAGACCCCAAGCTGCTGGGGTACTGTATCTGTGGGTCATGTTGGATGTGCCACCTACAGAGTGGAGTAGTAGGGGACCACCAAGAGGATGTGGGAACCCATGGGGGTGTTCTCCTCAAGAGAAATCAATGGATGAATCTCAGGCCAATTGCCCTAGAGCACTGTCTGAGGGGCAAAACACAAGGGGTTGTGGTTAACGAGGAGTTTTCAGAGGTAAAAGATGCAACAAATGGAGCACCTCAGGGGTCAGTGCTGGGTGCAGCTCTTTTCAGTGTTTTCACTTGTGACATAAAGGAAGGCATCAAGGGCAAGATCTGCTTCTTCACAGATGACCCAAATATATGTGCAAAGGTGGACAAGGAGGAAGGGATGAGGGAACTCTGGGATGATCTGGGTAGGTTGGAGGGCTGGTCAAAGATCTGGCAACTAGACTTCAATGCAAAAAAAAAGTAAAGTGATACTTATTGTGAAGAGGAACCAAAGTGTGCAATATGAAATCAGGAGAGCAGTGCTGGAAAGCACCATGGAGGAAAAGGAGCTAGGGGCCATGATATTCATGAGCCTGAAAACAACAGCACATTGCATCAGAGTTGTGGGCAAGCAAACAGAATGCTGGGTTGCAAATGAGATCATTCAACAGTAACGTGTGGAGTTTCACTGTTATGCAGATGACACCCAGCTGTACTTGTCTTTTGCCCCTGGAACATCAGGAGTGGTAGATGTGCTTAACAATGGTCTGACTAAAATCAATGACTAGGTGGATTCCAGCTGGCTGAGACTTAACCCGGCTAAGACAGAGGTACTGGTGATCAAGCCTGGTCATGGACGTGATGGGCCGCCACCTGGGGCTGACTCGGGGCTTTTCCTGGGTTCTGTTCCATTGGTGTCTGCCCTGAGGGTGCGAAATCTGGGCATGATCCTTGATAACAGATTGACTTTTGAAGATCAGGTGTCATCTGATGTCAGTAATGGTTTCTATCATCTGCAGAACATTGCCTGGATTAAGTCCCTCATTCCGTCCGAGGACCTGCCGACGCCAGTGCATGCTTTGGTGACTGCCAGACTGGTCTTCTGCAACTCTCTGTACATCGGGGTCACAGGAGGGACCCTCTGCAGATTTCAACTAGTTCAGAACACAGTGGCCCAGTTGCTGATGGGTCTTTCCAGGTCCAGTCATGTGACTCTGGTCCTGTGGGCTCTGCACTGGCTGCTGGTCAGGTGGAGGATTCTTTTCATGGTAGGTCTTCTCACCTTCAAGGCCCTATATGGACTGGGTCCTGGTTACCTGTCAGAACTCCTGACACCAGTGACCTCTGCTCACTCCCTCTGCCCCTCTTCGAGGGGCCTCCTGGACATTCCCAGGGTTCTGCTCAAGACCTCAGGAGATCGTGCATTTAGTGTCTCTGTGGAACTCATTACCACCTTCTGTCCAGGAGGCTCCCTCAGTTGAGGTGTTCAAGTGGAGGCTGAAGGCCCATCACTTTGCCCTGGCATTTCCAGCTTTCTGGGCACATCTTTTGCTAGTTCCTGCTGCAATATTCTGACCCCTTTTTTATTCTATTTTAAAATGTTATATTTATAGTTATCATTTTTTTTTTGTATGATCGATTTTTCCACCCCATGCTCGCTGGTCCTCCACTCCTTTGGGCTCTGCCAAGTTCCCCCCGACCTCTTCTGTTCTTGCCTGGCCCTCCTCTGATCCCCAGATCGCAGCCAACCCCTGTGATATCCCGGTGTATCCCTTCACCGGGCGGGTCCCTCTTCTCCAAGGGGGAAGGCACCTGGGGGAGGATAGCCCCAGCACACACTTCTAGGGCCCAGGGATGCTGCTAGGGAACAGGAGGCACTGGGAAGGTGATGGAGGCCCCTAGGAACAGAGAGCCATCATCTGGAGGCCAGCGAGTGATTTTCCTGGCTTTCTGTTGGGGGCAGCGTAGTGACGTCGCGGCATACGCTGACGTCCGCTCCTCCCCCAGTTAGTATTGGGCTGTGCATCCTGTGATACTCCCAGCCTCTGTTAGGAGCCAGCAGGCACTGGACCAGTCCCCTCCCCCCGGAGAAGGAGAGCTGTCCCTGGGACGCTCAATTTTTGTCCCCCTGGCCGGCCCTCCAGTGACCCGGGCTCATTCCCGAACCCGGGTCACTGGCATCGCAAGCGGAAATCCAACCGCTGTGCTGGTGGGCCGGCCCCATACTTAGTATTTTTGTTGTATTATTTATTTATGCTGTTTTTTTATGTCTTGTTTTAACTATTGTTAGGCACCCAGAGCCTCCGGGATTGGGTGCCCTACAAATAAAATCACCTTGCCTTGCCTTGCCATAGGGAGGGGATAAGCAATAGAAACTGAGAGATGATCCTCCCATTGTACAGGTCACTGGCGCAACTACAGCAGAATGCTGCACAAGGTACTTCAGTCCACACCTGAGGAGAGTGACTTTCTGCCCCCAGCTCCCTGATCAGGGTAATGACAAACTAAAGGTAGTCCTCCCCTTGTTATAAAGGTGCCAAACCTCATCTTCATTGGGCATCAAGGATGCAGACAATTCAACAACAGTAAGACCTTTTTCAGTTTCCACAAATCAGGTCAAAATATTTTTCTCAGGCTCATTATCACATGCTGTACTTTTATTCTACCAAAGCCAGTCAAGTCCCACTCCCACACAGGCAACATTTCAGAGGTTCCCTCCCTTGGGAATATTACTGAATAACAAAATGTTGTTTGGGTCCAAACCATGTTGCAAACACCATTTTTCAACTTCCTTAGAGGCCGCTGAGAATTTTTTTGAAGTTTTCAAAATGTTCAACATTTTTGTGGAGAGGCATGCAGTAGCACTCAGGATGGTAGCTGCCTAGCACCGCTGCTTTCCTACTTGCATCATGAACCTGACAAAAAAAGGAAGTTTTTCTTCAGAGGGCTTTATCTTCCAAATTCATTTCAGTTCATGCCACACAAATGAATAACATGCATCAGAATTGCATTTTTTATTATTTTTATCGCCAAAAAATAAAATTGAAAGTTTAACTTTTGAGAGCTTTGTCTTCAAAATTCATTTTAGTTCACTCCACGCAAATGAATTCTTAAAATAAAACTGCATCAGAACTGTGCTTTTTTTCACTTTTATCACAGTTTTAAAAATCAGTGGCGTGAAGCTCTAATGGCACCGGGTATTAGTAAACCAAAAGCAGCTGCAATTAACGGTCATCACGGTAACAAAGTGATGATGACGACAGCTAATGCCAATAAACCTCAAGGTAACATAATTTGTCTAACATAAAAGAAATGCTGTTGTAAATTAAAAACGACATTACAGAGTTAAAAAATAATACTAATTAAAGGAAAGAAAAACAAAATGAAAATAGAGCAGAGAAGGGGAACGTTTGAAGAGAGATTGGCATTTTTGGAGAAAGCATTTACAAAAATAGAGGCTACCACTGCCTTCCACTCAGAATACCTTAAATCTTTGCTTTTTAAGATAGACAACTTAGAAAACCGCAGCCAAAGAAATTATTTGAAAATAGTGAGAGTTCCAAAAAGGATGGAAGATACATACATGTGTAACCCCTAGGTGGCGCTACCCCTGCCTGCTTGGCTATTAGCAGGTTAAGGGGCCTGAGTTCTGAAACGGGTGCCTCCACCAGAGGTCAGGGTTGGTAGTGGCCAAGCTAACCTGGGCACAGCCCTCCGGGACACTGTAACCCACTTCTTTCCCCTCTAGTGGTCTGAACACTGTACAATAATCACTTTCACAATACCCCTGGTACACCACACTAGTACCCACACTGTTTGCACTTACCACCAGGGCTGGTTCCTCTGGCTCGACCCTGGGTACCCCTTGTAAAACAAGGCTAAGCACAGCAAATAGCAACACAACAGTACTTTGAGCACAGACTGGAACCACAGTCAGATTATGTGCAGAAAAAGTTAGATCTGATTTATTCAGTGGACTTGGACAAGGGAGGGGCAAAATCAGGTTAATTAGCTTAAAGGTTATATCAGTCAAGCAGTTATGCATGCACTTTGAGTCCCCCCACACAGTCCACCTCTGGGTACCCAGGTAGAGAAGAGATGGGCTAGCCAGGACAGTTGCCCGGTGTTGCAGCTGGCTGGGGCCCTGTGATGGAAAACACAACATGCACAGTACACAATATTTGTAATCCAGAGCCAGAGGGCTCAGTTCATAAAGGAAATGAAACAACAAGACAATCAGATGACACACTCAGATTAAGCTGTTGTTGTAGGGAGCTACCCTGGTATTTACTCACGATACCCAAGACTAGACACAAGCTGGACGAAAATCGAGACTGCAGGTGGTTGATCTGGAATGCCAGGAGAAGCAGGGCCCACACAAGTCGCAGAGGCATCATTCCTGTTCAAACGTGAAAGAGAGGACTGATCCCCAGGCAGGTCTCTCGTCGATGGCTTCTCTGTGCAGTGGGTAGTCTGGCTTGGCTAGTCTGGCAAAGCCCAGACCGCATGGAGACAAGTTCGGAAGCAGTCCGTTTTGGGCTGGATACAGCTTCCAGCAAGCAGAACACAGTTCACACAGTGGGGAACTAACTCACAACCCACTAGCAGCTCATAGCACATTTGCATGTACAGGAATTCTACTGTACCAGGCAGAGCACTCCCTGGGCACAATCACAAAGTCTCTGCACACACCAGGAGCTTGGGGTAGCTGGAACTCCTGACAGGCTGATCGCATTCAGCAAAAATATTCGGTCTTTTTCAGGTTGAGCCTGTCCCACTTCAGTAGCTTACTTCAGTCACGCAAACTTGGATTTAATCCAAAATAATTCTCTTCTCTCCCTCTCAGGAGCAGCACACCGGCATGCAGGCCAAAAACTTAGCCTTTTCAGAGTTCTCCCATGCGAATCCACTCAAGATAGCTGCTCAGAAACACTTCAGCTCCTTCTTGCTCAGCTTCTAGCTTAGTTCTAACTGAAAACTGCAAGCAGCCCGGGACTTTCCCAAGATTCAAAAGATTTGGTTGGCTGATTTGGCTGTCAGTCAAAGCAAGAGCTCCCGCTCCAGTTGCAAAAAAGGTGCAAAAAAATAAGCTCCAAACTAAAGTTCCTACAGATTTCGAATTCAGACAGCTCCTGTAGTCCAGCTGCATTCTAGGTCCCACTAGTACTGTTTGGTCCAATTTGCAGTCCAGGACCAAGATAGTGGAGACAAACAAAACTGTCCTTGCTACAAAGAAAGCAGGTTAGACAAACTACATTATCATATCACTCTAAATGATTTTTAGTAAATAGTTATATCTTTCAACAGAGCTCCCTCTCAGATGACTTAAGCTGCAATTAGGCAGCTCTTAAAGAGACAGTACACAGAGACTATACAAGCTCTGGTAATCACACTGCAACTGCTAAAACGCAGGACATCAGTCTGGCAGTGATCATTTAGGCAAGCTCAAGGAAGACTTTTTGGGAACCCCCATTTGCAGGGAGGTTACACATGAGGCTCAATTTTCAAAGAGCCCTTAGATTGTCACAATCTGTGGTGATCTAGATCTGCAGAAATCTTGAGGTGTGTCAGGGACCCTGCACCTTATTGTAAAAAAATTAGGGTCCCTGCACCTAAGACTGGAGATTTCCCACATCCGGAGGGTTGCACCAGACAAGAGACACACCTGCAGAGTTTGTTAGATGGCTCCGCCCCCCCACCCAATGAAACAATCGAGGGGCAATGGAGGTGGGACTGGTAAACATCATTGTAAGATGGGGACTGGGGGCATAAAAAGCACAGGGAGTGGCATAAGGACTGAAGGGGGAATGGTGGCAATGGAAGAGTGCTGAGGTGGCACCCTGAGTGGGTGCCCTGGAGACATGTAGGCAGCCAATTGGCTTGGGCACATGAGGTTGGCAAGATGGGACTATGACCTAGCAACAGCCCTGGTACATGCTTCAAGGTGCCATGTATCAGAACATCATAGGTGGGCAGCAGCCTACCTCCACATGGGGGAGTCAAGAACCAGGGCACTGTTGCAGTGCCTGGGGATTTTTCCCATTCACCACCAGCACCCCGCACCCTACAACCTCTGCTGTCTGCCTATGGCACTCTGTCACATGGCACCTCTGTAGCAGGCACCAGGGCTGAATGCACCTGTTGCCGGGTCACGCTCTCATATTGCCAACCTCATGTACCTAGGCAGATCGGCTGGCTCCATGCCTCCAAAGCATCCCTGCAGGGTGCCACCTCAGCACTCTCTCATTGGCGCCATGCCCCCATCAGTCCTTATGCCACCCTTATTGCTCTTTATGCCCCCGGTCCCCATCTTCCACCCCTAATTGCCACCCCTGCTCAGCATTGGTGCAGGGCCCTTAGACCACCTCCTGGTTGGTCTAACTGGGCCCCCTCTTGTGGCCATGGTGGGGCTTCTACAATCTCAAATAAGGGGATGGTGCAGCCCCACCATGGTGCAACCAGCATTGTGACCTGGCGCATGGGCACATTTGCTGCAAGGGTGACTCGGGGGGCTTTGCCGCATGGCATTCTGATGTCACCGCAGCTGGTGTCTGAATATTGGGAGTGCTGCAAACTATGACACAAGGTGCCACTTGCATCCTGCACCTTTGGCGCAGGCACCTTGCATCATAGTTCCCCATTCGAAAATCGAGGCCATGCTGTTTTTTTTGTTTTGTTTTTTACAAAAATGTATTTCATTGGTGTTGAAAAATCAGTGGACCAGGCCACATGAGATAGAGTGTGCCCACTGGCCCTTAGCACCCAAGCCAAAACTGGCTAAAGGCCCATCTTTGATTTCTAAGATTTAAACATCAAGCAAGAAATTCTTAAAGTGGGCAGGAAAAACAAAACTCTGATGTCAGGGCATATTCATTTTTCCAGCATTTTTCTGCTAATGTTGTCAACAAAAGGAAAGCCTTCATTAACATAGAAACATAGAATTTGATGGCAGATAAGGACCGATTGGCCCACCTAGTCTGCCCATTTTTCTACCTAACAGATAAGCTGCAGATCCTAGTTAACCAACAGCTTACTTTCTCCTATCCCCCACTAGAACTGCCTTATGTCTGTCCCATGCATTCTTGAATTCCCCCACTGTTCTTGACTCCACAACCTCCTCAGGGAGGCTGTTCCATGCATCCACAACCCTCTCCGTGAAAAAATATTTCCTCACATTACCTCTGAGCTGTCCCCCCATTATCTTCAAATTGTGCCCCCTTGTTCTTGCAAGTCTCTTTTTCTGAAGGATGCTACCCTCTTTGACTTTGTTGATTCCCTTGATGCACTTGAAAGTTTCTATCATGTCCCCTCTCTCCCTTCTTTCCTCAAGGGTATATATATTAAGCTCCTTTAGTCTTTCTTCATATGTCTTCTGGTGCAGAACCTGCACCATTTTGGTTGCCCTCCTTTGGACAGCTTCACTCTGTCTATGTCTTTGAGGAGATGGGGTCTCCAGAACTGCACAGGTACTCAGATGGGGTCTCACCAACTGTCTGTACAGAGGGATAACAACTTCTTGTTTTCTACTATTGATGCCTCTTCCTATGCATCCTAGTATCCCTCAAGCCTTCCTTACTGCCTTCTCACATTGCTTGCCCACCTTTAGGTCATCTGATATAATTAACCCCAGGTCCCTTTCCATTTTTACTGTTGTCAGTATCTCACCCCCCATTGTGTACTCTTCTCCTGGGATTTTGTTTCCCAGGTGCATTACCTTGCACTTCTTTGCATTGAACCTGAGCTGCCATACATCTGACCATTACTCCAACCTTGCCAAGTCCCTTGTCATCCTTTCCACTCCATCTTGTGTATCAACCCTGTTGCAGGTCTTTGTGTCGTCTGCAAAGAGACATACTTTTTCTTCCAGTCCCTCTGCAATGTCACTTATAAAGACATTAAAAAGGACCGGTCCCAGTACTGAACCCTGCGGTACCCCGCTAGTTACCCTCCTTTCTTCACTGTGTACTCCATTTACTACTACCCTTTGTGTCCTGTTGTCTAGCCAGTTTTTTATCCTGGCTACCACCTTGGGGCCCACTCCAAGGCTGGCTAACTTGTGTATTAATCTTTTGTGTGGGACTGTATCAAATGCCTTGCTAACATCTAGGTAGGCCATGTCCACAGCCCTCCCTGGTCTACTACTTTGGTCACCCAGTCAAAGAAATCTATTAGATTCATCTGACACGACCTTCCCGACAGAATCCATGTTGCCTTGGGTCCCAGCCCCACTGGCTCTAGGTACTCAACAGTTGTTTCCTTCAGAAGTGATTCCATCATTTTCCCTACCACTGAGGTCAAACTAACTGGTCTGTAGTTTCCTGCCTCTGTCCTGCTCCCACTTTTTGTGAAGAGGAATCACATCTGCCCTCCCCAGTCTCTTGGGTACCACCCCATCCTCCCATGATTTGTTAAAGAGAGTAGTCAGCGGTGTCACTAGTTCTACCCTTAGTTCTTTTAGAATTCTAGGGTGAATCCCATCAGGCCCCATTGCTTTGTCCACCTTCAATTTTTATTAGTTCTTTCAGAACTCTTTCTTCTGTAAATGGACTGGTATCAACCCCCGTCTTCAGAGTGTTTCTGTTGTTTGGTTTAGGTACCTCCCCCTCCTCTTCCTTTGTAAATACTGAGCAGAAATATTCGTTCAGTATCCCTGCTTTTTTCACGATACGCATTGACATGAGGAAAGTACTGCAACAACTATATGTACAATATTTTATTACATATCCTGCAGTTTTGATGGTCAGTAGAGGGGAAGGCTATCATGAACAGTGTCCTCCTGAGGAGGCTTGAGAATTCATTAAAAAGTCTTGGCCTGATTGTAAATCATGTACTACTTTATCCTCAAGGTAAAGAAGTCACACTGCTTTGAATCTGGACATGACCCACCCCCACTCCACTCGCTCTTCACCTAAAGCTGATTTGCCTAATGCCAACCCTAATGACAAGATGATCTCACTTTTACATGTCAAACAGAAGATCTCAAATAAACCCCTCTACATCTGATGCCCCTCCCCCGCTTATGCAGAAAAACTAAAGCTGTGCCTTTGCCTAAAACATTTATATGTTGACTTGCGCACAAGCACAAACAACATATTGCGGTAGCTTGGAGTAGCAGGTTTTGGAGGTTCGGTCATGTTGTGACCAATGGCGCCACTGCTGTTTTGGGCTTTGCTCTGTGGCACCAATGAAACAGCACACTGTCTATGACAGTGCTGCAAAACCATGCCACCAACTTGAAACAATTTCACCTCTGCAATGAGGGAGCACCCTGTCATTGCAGGGTGTGCCTTGCCTGGTGTAATATTTTAATAAATATGGTGCTGGCTGTCACCATCTGCCTCTCACGGTCCCACCTGAAAGCCGACTTTGGGGGTGTCCAATCACCCTGTCGGCATGCCCCCTCCCCAGTTCATTTGCCAACAGGGAGTCCAATCCCCATTGGCAATATGTCCCTGTAGGTTCATTTGTCTGCCAAGGAGGTGCCCAATCCCCCGATGTATCATGTCACCCCCAAACATAGACCCATTTTCTTTGCCGAGAGGGTGCCCAAATCCTGTTGGCTCCAGTCCCCCCCCAAAACACCCAAGTGGCACACTAGGAGCCCACACCAGTGTTCCAAATGTACCTGTAAAAACAGAAAACCTTCCCGCAGTTTTTCTTTTAACCTGTAAACAAGAAAACAGTCCCTCATTGTCTGCAGTGCCCCCTCTCCCAACCCACACCCACACTTTGTGCACCCCACCTCCACGCACCCCCCCTCACCCCATACTTACCTCCAGAGCCCAGTGCGGCAATCTTCGGTGGAGTGGGAACATGTCTGCACTCTACAAAGTCAGCTGTGAACTGAAGAAATGCCGGTAAGCTGTATAAGGGCACAAATGGGGGAGTCTCAACTTAGGTGAATATCTCGGCCATTTTTGCAACTTTTGGCACAAAATTTTCAACATGGGGTTCTTCAGACTCCACCTCATGAACTCAGTCACTGTCATGTCGTTATTTGGTCCCAAAAAGTGATTTTGTGGTCACTGCGCAGAATCACCTTCTGGGACAGATTAATGAAATGACAGTGTCACTGTTCACGAGGTGGGCTCCCAAAAAGCCTATGTTGCAAATTGGGTGGAAACATTCCCAAAAATGACTGTATTATGAGTGTGCATTACGCAGTTTCCATGCACGCTCGTAACTTCTAGAATTTGTAATATTTTCACTCCAGATGTTCAGCATTGCCATTTTTTCACACCTCCTTATGAACAACACAGCTGTCATTTTTCACATCCTGCCCAAAATGTGTTTTTGCACATCTGGCGCACAATGGCACGGTCGCTGTGGGAAATCAATGTTCGGGACAGATTAAGAAAATCACAATGACACTGTTCATGAGTGGAGGTCCCAAAATACCTATGTTGAAAATCTGGTGAAAAAATTCCACAAAATGACTGTTGCAAGTGTGCATTGCTCAGTTTCCACGCACCATCGTAACTTTGAGAATTTTTAGTATTTTCACTCCAGATTTTCAACACTGCCATTTCTTCACACCTTCTTATGAACAGTACAGCTGTCATTTTCAATATCCTGCCCAAAATGTGATTTCACACATCTGGTGCACAATGGTGTGGTCGCTGTGGGAAAACAATGTTCCAGACAGATTAAGAAAATCACAGTGACACTGTTCGTAAGCAAAGATCCCAAAATGCCTGTGTTGAAAATTTGGTGAAAAAATTCCACAAAAATGACTGTGTCATAAATGTGCATTGCGCAGTTTCTATGCACGCTCGTAACTTCAAGAATTTTTAATATTGTTACTCCAGATTTTCAACATTGTCATTTTTCACACCTCCTTATGAACAGTACAGCTGTCATTTTTCACATCCTGCCCAAACTGTGTTTTCACACATCTGGTACAGAATGGTGCAGTCGGTGTGGGAAACCAATGTTTGGGACAGACTAACAAAATCACAATGCCACTGTTCTTGAGTGGAGGTCCCAAATGCCTTCATGAGGTGGGGTCACAAAAACACCATGTTGAAAATTTGTAGTGCAAATACCAACAAATGCCCGGGGCATTAGGGTTTCTTACCATAAAGTCCCACCCTGTACAGTCTGACAGGCATCAGGGGTGTGACTTTGGATTGTTGGATGTGATGCTCACATCATTCCACCCCCACCCCCACCCTGTAGCCACTGCCAGCATCAAGGTGTGCCTTGGACTCTTCGGACCCAAAGTTCTCCCCATTCTCCTATACTGCACCCATCTCAATGTATTTCCTTATGGAATGGGGTGAGTGTAAGGCCCAAAGACCCAAGGCACAATACGACACTTGTCAGAGTCTATGGGGTCGGGTGAGGTGAAATGGCATGGGCGTTGTCTCCAATGACCCAAAGGCACACTTCAATGCCTGTCAGTCTCTGCAGGGTGGGGTTGGCGTCAGTTACATACTTCACTGCAATTCCTATTATGCATCTCTCTAACTCCTGCACTACCAATGACAATGCCAGCAAGACAACATTCGGCATTGACAAATGCGTGTTAAAAACAGACTTGGTCAACAAAACTATGCAGGAAAACCCAGCCTCTGTACAAACCCAAAAACAATGGAACAACTTACTAGGCAAGAAGAGAGAGACAGAAGCTGCAGCAGAAACAGATCAGATAAAAGATTTTTGAACCTGTATAATAAGCCTCCTTGCTCGCCATGTGCTCCTTCATGTCTAGATGACTCCACAAGTCCTCCACTGTAAATGGAGACTGTACCCACAGATGTGCCCTGAACCGTGGTATGCCATGAATGTTAATAATTACCACTGCACAGAAAGTAGTGGTGACTGTTTTCTACAGATATGATTGTTTTAGCAAATTTTGAACAGCCAACAGTTGCCAGGCGCCACTTATGACAGTTGCACAGCTCTACCGTATGTAAAGGTTGCAAATCTGACTTCTGCTTGCATCGATGGATGTCCATTTCTGTAATAATTTTACTGCATTGGTAGAGTCATCAAAAATTGTACGGATTATACAGCCAATTGTAATGCTTTGCTTGGTTATTTTACTTAGACTGCTTCATGTCATAGTCCAATTGACAGTCTGGCTGTTCCAAAACTGGGAGGGGGAGAAGAAAGCCTGACATTACAGACGAATATTTTTAGTAACTCTAAACTGCCTTACAAATGTGGTTTTGCTCTCCCTTTGTACTGCCAATAGCTGCAGAAATGCCCACATAAGCATCCTTAATGCATGACTGACTTGTAAAGTAATACCACATTCATAGGATGTGGGCAGCAGACAATATTAATACTGAGTAACATCTGTTTTATTCTGTGCACGATGAGGAAGTCTTGAGGAGTCGGTTTGATCCCCACTGACCTCAGAAAATATCTACTCTCACAAATGATTAATCAGGAAACCAAGTTCATCTATATTTCAAGATCATATAGTGCATTTATAAATAATTTGAAGTGGAAGGGTGATAAAACATCACAACCCTTTTCTTTAATAAATCAGTTTTATTGCCAGAGTCAGCGACCTTCTCCCTGCTTAATTCAAATATATACATTGCCTCTCTAGTAATATCTAATGTATGCTCTGTCTAGCTTAAATGAATAATTCCACTGTAAAGGCTAAAGAGTAAGAGAAATTTTACTTCAATACTGTCTGTGACTATGGAACAAACAACAACTCAACTAAATATTTGTTAGTGCCATCTAACAGAATATTTTTTAGTTGTGCTAGCATTCAAGAGTAAGGAATTGTTGTATTAGGTAGTGAAGAGTGTAATGTTCCACGTTGGGCTATCTCTGTGTCTGCCTTATAATTCTCTTGAGTTTAATTTCTTCTTACACCCAGTATTTGAGGCCTTGTGCCCCACCCCTCCCAGCATGGATTAATTCTGAAGCAGATGTATGCTGTTGAGTGGGTTAATGCTGAGAGGCAGTATAGTGCAGTGGTTTAAGGCTCTGAGCTGCAAATCTGGTAATATCCAGCAGCCCAGACCTGGGTTTGAATCCCACAGCTTCCACTTACATACTGTGTGACCCTGAGCAAGTCACTTAACTTCCGGATGCTCCTGTAAAAAAGCTTGCAGTTCAGTGTGCTACTCCTGGTTAAACAACTTAAAAAAAAAAAATGCTGAATTGTAACATGGCTCAAAAGCAGAGGTCCGCTGGATTGGACAAAACAGGTCAGCTGACCATCGATTAATTCTCATTTAATCCATGATTGTCCTCCAGAGAAAGTGCAGAAGAGTCATATTAGTAGCATGCTCAAGAGTTTATATTTAGCACTGTGTCCTAGGGGAGGATTATTGGTGCCAAACCCATATGACACATGGGGGACTGAAGGGGTGTTAGTGTTGTGTCCCAGGGGGCAGGCTACTGTGAGCAAAGCCAACAGAGAGTCGGGGGACAGGAGGAGTGCTAACACTATGTCCAAGGGGCAGATCTTCTCAGTGAGACAGACAGAGAGTGACAGTGAGTGAGAAACAGACACAGGGAGCATCACGCCCCTGCAACTGATACTTGACACGCCATAACAGTAACACACATGAAGTCCCTCGGTCATCTCACCTACAGAGTTCCTCAGCAGAAGTCAGCAGTGCTGTTGTGTCATGGCTCCCACTTCCGATGGTCCAAACTCACCACAGAAGTGAATGCTGTTTCATGGCTGCCACTTTCTTCCATGGCTCCAGTTATACAGCTCCTGCTGGCAGTGGGCATCATACAAACTTGCCACAGAAGTCACTTTCAAGGCTCACACTTGCCATGTCACAGGGCTTCTGCTTGCCATATTACAAGTGCATTAACCCACTCAACAGCATGGGTCTACTTGAGTATTAATCCACACCTGGGTGATTGGAGGAACTCGGTCTGCGCCTTATGTCCCAACCCCCCCCTCCCCCAGGTGTAGATTAATTCTCAATTAGACCCATCCTGTTGAGTGGATTAATGCTTACTCTAGTTAGTGTAAATATTGTGTTTATCTTTTGCGTATGCCTGTGCTTTATACGCTGGTGTTTATTTTTTAGTGTTGTTACTAGTTTTCATAGCATTTAGTAATTATATTATTAATAGTTACTGTATTGATATTTGTATTTAAATTTCTGACTGACTAGGTGTTTAAAGTGATTTATGCAAGTTTACCACAACATATGGGAATAGTAACCTGTAGAAGATGTGAATCGGTCTCCTACCATTCAAACTGCCAAAAAGTGCTGTTTTCCATGAAAAAAAAAATCCTTTTAGTTCTGTGCTCTGCTTCATTTGCATAACCCTGCCTCTTTTTTCTCAGTGCTGCAACCCCCATCTGTGACATCATGCAAGGGAAACAACGTTTTTAAAGGGACACTGTCAGTTTTTAGTTTTAGATAGAAAAATCCGCTATTTACTGTACCCACAATGCATCACTATGTAAATTAGTATACAGGCTATTATAGTTATGTGCTCACTACAGAAATAGGAGACTGCATCACTCAGTAAAGAAATCTTGTCAGTGAGATACTGTAAGCACAATGCCTTGTTTTGAAAATAAACATATGAGAGCTCATATTGTTGAAGCCACTACAGAAATATGAGGCTATATCTTTCAGTAAGGAAATTGAAAACAGCTTATTGTACCCACAATGCCTTGCTATGTATATCTACATAGTAGGTGCTATACTGCAGTCACCACTACCAAAATAAGAGGTTGCACTTCTGAGTAAGGAACATTTAAGTTAACTTTATATTTACCCAGAATTCTTTGTTGCTGTATGTAAAACATTGACAGCTCCCTTGCATGACCTCATTCTGGGGGTGTGGATGCACACAGAAAACTGGAGGGTGGGCAGAAACAAAGTGCTGATAAAACATAAGAAAAATGACTGACAGATTTTTTTACAAAACAAATTGCAGCTTCAACATTTGAAGCATGGCTGGCAATGGTATACTACATGAAAAATGCATTTGGAAAACTTGCATAAATCATTTTAAAAATGAATATGAATGCAGTATCCTGGGATGTTCAAGGTTTAGGGTCCTCCGTTACGAGAAAAAAAGTTTTGTATTACTTTAAACCCAGTTAAGATAAACAAGTTTTAAATTACTTACCAAAACAAAAAGCTGACATTACTTTTCTTTTTTTTAAACATCTTTATTAAACAAAAAAAGGACACAACAGTAGCAGTACATGCATATGGAATAAAAGAATATACATCATCTTGTCCTGAGTAAGAAGTTGATAGTTCCCAATGTGAAATATAGGTCTACAAGAGCTAACAGTTGTAGTCCATTCTTCAGACACTTTCTTTTAAAGTCAGGGATAGGCTCTGACCTATAAAAGGGTTAGGAATCAACCAAAGTAATCAAATTTCATAACTATATAGACTTATAAACAAACAACAATAAAATAACTATTACAACTATCATATGAGGCAGGCACTGGATTCAAATATAATTTAAAATATTGAATATCATAGACAGAGCTGGTTCTCTGATTTCATCTGGGTGCAAACTATATAAAGGATGCGTGAACCCCAGGGGTCAGTATCCCTGCAACATTGCTTTCTACAGGATACCCACCTTGTGTCAACTGAGGCCGAGAAACTCCGACGACAATGGGTGGAACTAATTGACTGTAATTTTTTTCTAGCAAAAAGGGAGGAGTTGCCATTTTAATAAGGAAGGGCATACACTTTGCTGAAACACGGAGTATACAATAAATGACTCTGATGGAAGATACCAGATACTTTGTGGCATTCTTAATGGTTCAAAAACTGCATTCTGCGATATGTATGCTCTTACATTTAGGCACACTGAGTTTTTCAGCCAGCTCCTGTGTGAGTTACGGAATTTAAAGGAGCATGAAATTATTTGGGGGGGTTAATGAAGTTATGGACCCACAGTTAGGAGTTCTACAACTGTTTATCAACATCACTAAATCACATACTGCTTTACACAGCTTAGTGAAGTCCCTTGGTTTAACTGGTATACAGTATGGAGACTGGTCCACCCACAAGACAGAGACTATTCTTTCTCTTCAGCCAGACATAATGCTTTTAGTCAAAGTGACCATTTCTTAATTTCACTGTGAGCTTCCAACAACACATTAACTACCGGATATGATATCATTGCCCTTTCTGACCATGGCATGTTGAAATTACATATCAGCACAGATCCTAATGCAACAGGTACACAAAGATGGAGATCTAATTCCTCTTTATTGAATGATGACTGCTTTAAAGATTGGCTCCTTAATAAAACCAAAGTCTTCCTTTCAAGTAAATGACAATGAAGAAGTTTTCTGTTCCAGTCTCTGAGAAACCTTTAAAATCTATATTAGAAGAAAAATAGTTGGTTTTGCTTCAAATAAAAATAAAAAAATGACAAGCTGAATTGGAAAACTATGGAAGTGAAATTAATGCAAATTTTAAAACTGATCAAACAGAACCCAAATTCTAAACAAGACTTACTTTATGAAAGCCTAAAGATTAACATTGAAATCAACAAAATTCATTCCATGAAGGCAGAATATGCATTAGTTGAAACAAAAAAAAATATCGTGAGATGGTGAAAAAGCACAGAGACTTCTAGCCTTCAGACTTAAAAAACAAAAATAGCAGAATCTGATACCACCAATGTGTACAAACAAGCAACGGTTTACTTATGACTTAAATTAAATCAATAAACTGTTTAAAACTTACCACAAGTCATTATATTCCAGCTAGGGACCAATTACTGTAACTTACCCAGACTTAGCAAATTCCTTGTGTCGCTCGAACTCCCTACTCTATCAGAACCTGAGCAATCTGAATTAAACAAACCTACTGCATAGCTTTAAAAGAGATTTCTGATGTCAAAGCATAATCCCTTAAAGGCAAACCCCCAGGTCAAGATGGAATGTCCTGCGAGTTATATATGCTTTTAGATATGTATATTACTACGTATCTCCAGCTAACATTCCTCGAAACCTATGACAAGGGCCCACTATCCACTACCATGAATGATGCCCTTATTTGCTTATTACACAAAAAGAACAAAAATCCTCTAGACTGTTGGCCTTAAAGACCCATTTACTTATTAAATTTTGATTATAAAACCATAGCCAACATTTCTGGCAACTGTGTGCAGTCTACAATGACAAAATTAATTTGCCCTGAACAAATGGGTTTCGTAAGAGGATATCATACATCTGATAACCTTAGATGACTGTTTTTCTGCTCTTTGGACAGTACAAAACTCCAAATCCCCTTCAGTAGCACTGGCTTTAGATATTAGTAAGGCCTTGATACCATGGAATGGCAATAGTTAAACGCAGTTCTGAGTAAGTCTAAATTTGGAAGAACTTTTTTGTAAATGGGTCTCTGTTCTTTATAAAGCCCCAAAGGCTTCCATCCCATCTAATGGCTTGATATCAGAGTCTTTGATGTTATTTAGCTCTACCAGGAAAGCCTGTGCTTTATCCCCATTTCTTACTTTTGCTGGTCATAGACCCACTGATAAGGAAAATGTCTGCATCTAAGGTTATACATGGAATCCATACAGGCATGAAACGTCACAAAACATTTGCACATGCAGATGGTTTCCTACTTACTTTGTCCCAACCACTTTTCTCACTGGGCCACTTACACTCTAGCCTTCTCAGGCTTATCCATTAACTGGGAAAAATCAGAGGGCACCATGCTCACTCCATCCCATTTTTGAACAAAAAAGGCACTTATAGCTTCCCACGAGCAAAATCTGGAATATCATACTTGGGAATTAACATATTTAATTATGTCTCCCAAACAACAGAATCCAACATAAAACATAAAGGGAAAGGCTATCTGAAACTGAGTTGTTTTCCTTAGAGGGAAGAAGAATCAGGGGAGACCTATTTAATGCTTTATAACATACTTTAAAACCCTGATTTAATGTGTCAGTGTGGTTTATCTTACTGTATTGGGGTATCAGCCTGAGATCACATAGTAAGCAGCTCATGGTCCCCACAGTACATTAAAAAGAAAATATATAGTTACTTTACATTGAGGGTAGCCAGAGCCTGAAATAAACTGCCCCATAACTTAACTTACCTTTCTTCTATAAATAGTTTCAAAAAGTGGTTGGACAGTTACTTACTGTCAAAAAATGTTGGTGAATAATGCACCCACTTAGAGTGGGATATAATCACAGTGCGCATTTAGCCTGCTATTGTCTTGTACCACCAAGTAACATGAAATCCTTACTCTCTGAAGTCTCAACACACATTGACAGATGGTGCCATCTGAATTTATCTATGTGGGAAAAATTTACTCCATAAAAATGATTCTTGTACCAAAGATTTTTTACTTCCTCCCAAATCTTCCCACCAACATATGTTCAAAATACTTTAAGAAAATAGAGAAGGCCCCATGGTGCTGAGGGTTGAGGTGCTGGATGCCACACCTTGCGCTACACCGATGACCCTGGTTCAGGAATGGACTCAGGCCGTCGGGGGCTGGCAGGGAGAGGAAGGAATCAGCATCTCTCGACTGCTCTCCTTCCTCTGGGGAGGGTAGGGGCACTGCATCGCACTGTAGCACCAACTGGTGGAGGCCAGCAGCACTACAGTTGCATGCACAGCAAAGGGTGAGGAGTACAGCGGGCGTCAGCATGGACGTGCATGATGTCATTGCACATCCAGCTCCCTGGGGAAGAAAATTGGTGGAAAATGGTAGTGCAGTCTCAACAGCTGATGACCGTGCCCCATGCTCCCAGACATGAGAGGAGTCTTTGCCGGGGTGTGGCCAACCCTGTGTGCATGGAGCGATTGACACACACCAGACCTGGTCTGGGGGTGCAGGTGCCAGCAGCTAGGGGTTCTTGGGCCCACTCCAGAGGGGAGCAAAAGCAGAAAGGATAAACAAAAAAAAGACAGAAAATAGAGAAAATAATATCTAAATTTATTCGGAAAAATAGATCACTTAGACTAAGCATTCAAAAATTGAGAACCTCAAGGAAAATTGGCGGCTTTCATTACCCTGATGGCAAGGATATCACAAGGCCTTTTTGCTAAAAACAGACTGTTCAATGGTTTTGTAATTCTACCTCTACATTTCTTCCTCTTTGGAGTTATACAGAAAATGATCTGGTACAGTCCTCCAGAATTCTTGATAATCTGTTTTACCCTTTTAACGCATGCTCACAAAAGTCAGCCCACTATGCCATATATACCACTGAAGTCTGCAAAAAATTACTAAATTACTAAATATGAAATCCCTTCCTCTTCATTTTTTTCCTGTTGCTGGTAATGAAAGCATCAACTATAACATTATTAACATATCTGACTTGTTGAATGAGATGTTATCTTCCTTTTTGAACTTCAAAGGACATTAATGCTTTATACAGGTTTATAAATTCTTAGTCATCTGATTCTGCTTAATTAAGTTTTGGTCAGGAAGTAGTTAAATGTTTTCAAGTATCTTAGTTATTTTCTTATTTCATTATGTGATTCATTTTCTTATTTCATTATATGATTTTTATGATATACGGATTGTACACAAGTATTTTTTGGTTTTCTTATACAAATGTTGCATTATATGATTAAATTAATAAAAAGTATATTGAAAGAAAATTTCACATTGGGTGGTGGGCATTTTTTCAGTAGTCCCAGATGTGTCCTTTTTGGTAAACAGAAGCTCCCAGTGGTGCCTCCAACTATGTCACTGTGCAGATGGTACAGGTGTTACTTTCATGGTTACTACCACTGCCTTTCACCTGCTGAGGCCAAGTAAGGCTGAGGGGCCAGGGCATGTTAAACTCCTCATGGGGGGGGGGGTTGGACAGGGAATAAAAGGAGATAGTTCAGTGCCTCCACCCAGAGAAGGAAATAGTGCACCTGTTGACCAGTAGAATACTGCCTCCTGGGATGCAGCACCATCCCACCTACCCAATAACCTTGTGACTCCACTTTGGAACACACACTAGTATTAGTACCCGCCCTTTAAGTATAGTTTCTGCTGATAATACTTATGCTCACGCACTAAATGTTAAAGGCTAACCACAGGATTTAATTATTCAGCAGCTCTGGTCCTGCAAAAGAAATGGTGGTTGTACCAAATGGGTTAAAGAGCACTGGCTCTAATTAGTGCTTCAAATGCATCACCTTTATCAACAGGCATTCAAATATCCAGGCCTCTCTTTAGAGCTGTCTTGTTGGGCTTCCCCACACCCACACACAGGCTGATAACCCAAGCCTACTGTACTGTAGGACCTCCAGCTACCCTGAGCAGTAGAATTCTACAGTTTACAATGAGCTTTACAGCAATTACATTCTTTTAACTGAAGTTTAGTCTTAACTACTGGGTACCCAGGTAATTTAAACAGAGTTGCAAGCCTGATGTCATGATGCTCAGGATCTTGCACTGATGCACTTACTGACATACAAGCTTACTTTAAACCCACCCAACTGACTTTCTGGCTATGAGTAACAAATTGTAATCCAACAGGGAACATACAACAAATTGCAGCAGTTTCAGTGGCTGGCAAGCCAGTACTCATGTATTCTACACCAGGAAAACAGTAACTAATGCTTCAAGATGTACAATGTCACAGCAGACAGACAGACAGTGGTCCATGGCCCAGGACTGGCCTTTACTTTGGGCTGCCTGGGGTTGATATCCGCCGCTTGCAGCTAGTGTAGAACTCGGCAGCCCGGTTGTTAACGGGGACTTCTCGTTCCTCTCATAGTACACCGGTGCTCCGAGATCTGCACTGGCTGCCGATTCAGTGGCGGATCACCTTTAAAGTCGGTCTTCTGACTTATAAAGCCCTACATGGGTTTGGCCCAGACTACCTGAAAGAGCTCCTGGTGCCTTACCGACTGACGCGTCCACTCTGCTCCACCAACGAGGGGTTGCTAGAGATCCCGAGGGTCATTTTAAAATCCTCTGGTGCCCGAGCTTTTATGTTCGTGGCACCCACCCTCTGGAATTCTCCACCACGTTGGATTCGAGAGTGCATGACGGTGGAGGGCTTTAAAAAGGGCCTAAAGTCTCTTTTATGGAACAAGGCATTTTTAGATAATGTTGATGCCTATTAATTGCCCTGCTGTTAATTCAGTTATATGAAGTCTTATATGGTTTTAGTACGTTTTAATCTGTAATTTATTGTAATGCGCCTTGGTTTTAAGAAAGGCATAGACAAATAATGTTTATTATTATAATCTTTTCATTACAGTGCTCTTCTGCTCAATCAATACGTTGCAGTGTTGGCAAGTGTAGCACTGCCCAGACTGAGGAGCTACCCCACCTCATCCCAGTGGGTACCACTTCGATCAAGAGTACAAGCACACTGGAGACAAGCTCCTGATCACCTATTCCTTTGACCACACCAGACAGGGCAGAATGGCTTGCTTTCAGCTCTGATATCAGTAATCTGCAGATGGCTTCAGCAGATTCATTCTTTCACCATGATACAGGTTTCATTACATTTTGATTCAGCTTGGATGGAACTTCCAGCAACTGGATTCTTTCACATCAGGATCTCTGGCCTTAAGGTCTGGCTAGGCCCTCACTTCTCCTCCTCAGCACTTCTAGTCTCACCAACCTCTCAGGAAGGACTGCTGTGGGCTCCTCCTTGGCTGTGGAAAAATTCAGCCCAGTTCCCACTTTTCTTAGCTTCCTATCTACTGTCCAACTTGTCATTGATACTCCGCATTCCTCAGTGACTACCATAGGGTGGCAAACACTTGGTTGCTGTTCCTTTCATGTACCTGCATTCTTTCAAGGTCCCCTCGCATTCCAGTTGATCAATGAAGGGGGGATCGAGGGTCACAACATGACGATGTCCATTTATTTATACACAGTTCAAAGCCTGGTGGCTGCTTCACACAGGTTAACTTACTTTTGGCTGCTATTTCTAACTTCACAAACAGTTACTCCAGCTGGGATTATAATCCAGATTCATTCCTGGCAACGTTGGCAGTCCTCTCAGTTCTTCGGTTGCAGGGGCAACACTTTTGTTGGTGGCACACAACAACAAAACAAATGAGCAACAACAACAACTCCTACCCTGACCTCCAGCACCAGCCAGAGGACTCAGGTCACACAGGTGGACCCACCCCAAGCCACTGGGGGCTCAACAGGTAAACTCAACCTTTAGAGGGGTTAAGAAATACAGGACCAGTTTGGAGTTGGTTTTGCAAAGGGTCTGAATTTACCCAGCCCAACTTTGTATTAGTGATGACATAAACAAGAAATTATTAGAACAAAAATATCACAAAATGTAAAGTGACAGTGGCATAGCAGTACACAGTACACTGTTGGAGACGCACTGCAGCTGTTTAAAAAGCCTTTGTTTTGACCAATCTGTAAAGCAAAAACAAACAAACATGAGTGTGTGCAATGCAGGGTGGATGAGACAAAAAAAATAGTTAAACAGTAGATTCACTGGGTCAGTGAGTAATGAAGTTAGGCTGGATGAAATGTTGCTTGCATATCATATATAGAAGACTGTATGGGTGCTTATGCACAACAAGGCTGTGTTCCCTTTGAGGGGGTGATATGACAGTATATGGACCTTGAGAGGTCAGTGCTGTTATCTCATCTTCAAGGTGGGAACACATCTTTGTTGTGCATGGGTACACACACACAGTAACGTCTGACTGTATACTATAATATGTTATTCTGGTAGAATACAGGTAACTGAAGATGTCTGCATGACAGAATTTGTTTGAATACTTATGCAGTGCAGCTGTGGCTGCTTGTGCTCTCTGTCCAAGACTGAGTCTAACACACTTCTCTTATGGTTGCAAGAGTGGTCTCACACACATTCTTATGGTATGAAAACCATGATCCCTAAGGGTGTAAGTGAGACCACTGCTACAACCACAAGACTGGTCTCAGAGGTAGTATTAATATATTATTGACTGAGCGCAATCAATAATATACTACAATTTAAAAAAAAACTTGCCTTGAACGTGCCCATTTCCTGGGCAGCGGTGCGTGAGACACTCTTCACAGAATAAATGTCTTATGCATAGAGGAGAGGAGCACTCCTAATGGATGCAGGACAAAAAACAGGGAGTCCTGTCTCAAACTGCTAAGGCTGGGGGGGGGGTGCTTTTCATAGCCATCAAAGAAACACCAGAAATGGAAACTCTGTATAGTACTTGATTGTTTAAATTTGATTATGTGTGAAAATAGGGTTTAATGAGTGGGAAGAGCATTCAATGGTTTACTTACTTCGTTTAATTTGAGGGAATTTTTATTTTAGAGTCTAAGTGAATTTCTTTTATATATTAGTAAAGGTGGCAGCCATATTTTTGGTAGTAATCAGGAGGGAGTAAAGTGGCTCATTATGAATTCTGTATGTGAGTGGCCCAAATCCCAACTCACACTTTCAATCATTTTCCAACCTGTGCGCTTGAGGAGAATTAGGACATGGATATGGGTCTGTTCAGCCAATCAGGAAGCAGGAAATTTCCAACCCTTTTTAGAGAGGCATAGAAGGGAATAAAGGAAGGGATTAAGTTCCTTTTATGTAAGGCTTTACACAATAATAACAGAACTCATTTTACTCATTGAGTGCTTGTGTTCCACATTCCACAAGGTCAACAGCTCCCATGTGGAAAGGAGGTGAGGGTAAGTACCCACCCAGGTGTAAGTACCCACCCAGGTGTAGTTGGGGTTCTCACAATTCCTGTTAGAAGAGATATGTGTGTCATACTCTGTTGAACCTTAAAATGCATGTTTTATGGGTTAGGAGCATGTTAAATTTCGGCAAAAAGTCTTGGAATATTGGGACAGAATGCATGAGGAAAGAATGATATGCCTGCCTCCTTCTGTAGATGTGTAAGATGGATTAATATATATGGGTGGGGGGTGGCAAAGGATTAATGCATATATCACAAATGTATTCTTGCATGGAAAATGGTTTAACTTTTGGGAGACAGCATGCAGTCAAGCACTTGATGCCTTACAAGTCCTGATTTGACTATTTGATGGTTAAAATGAAATAAACTGAAATACATGTGTATATGTTTTATCTGTTGACTCAATACTGCACAAGTGTGTTGCTCTGTATGTCGAAATGTCAACAAGCAGAAAGTTAAAAAAAAAAAAAACTTAAATTCTGAAATACTTTTCAAAGACCTTTATCCTGTTCTAATTACAAAGTGCTTCCTCAGAAGAGCATCTCCTTCCATGACTTTGATTAGATAATGAGAAACACAGACCCTCCCCTATGTTTCCAGTCTAGCCTCCATCACTGCAGACAGATCGGTGATTTAGTTTATAGCCAGCAGGTGTTCAACGTACTGGAAAATAATAAAGTATAAATTGAGGAGTTGTGTGTGTGTGTCCTCACAAACTCTTATTTCAAAAGGAAGTTGGGATTAGAAAAGGTCAAACACATAACGCTGAGGGAATTTAGAACTGTCATCAGCTTCAAGAAGGCATTCACTTGAGCTGATGGCCCTGTAAGCCTTCTATTTTAGATCTAATTTTAGTCCAATCTTCTAAGCTCCACAGATGTGAAAAGAAAATGCATCTACAAAGCATAAAGGTTGCACACCATTCTGTTTACAACAATTACATTTAACGTTAAGGTTTTCTGCTTCTTGTTGGACTTAATCCCATTATCTGCCTTTCAGGTGTTTCACATTAGCGTGTACTTACTCAGCTGTGTGTCTTAAAAACATATCCAGAAGCAAATGGTTTGGTATCTTTTATTGGACCCAAACAGATGTTACAAAAAGAAAACAATGTCTAAGCTTTTGGACCAAGTCCTTCTTATGACTTATGACCAACCAAGAAAGGACTTGGTTGGTCCAAAAACTTAGACATTGTGTTCTTTTTGTAACATCTATGTTGGTCCAATAAAATATATCAAACCATTTGCTTCTGGATCTGTTCTTACAAGGACCAATATGGCAACTAATCTATTTCTGTATGTCGTCATTAAAAACATATGGAACAGGACAGCTCAGTGGTGAAGAAGGCTGAGGGGCCTAGCACGGCTTACCTTGTTGCACTCCGGTGACCTGAGTTCAGGAATGAGCATGGGTTGCAGGTGGCCTGCCAGAGCAAGGGTATAGGCAGGCATACTCACTGTACACATTTGTGCACAGTTTTGTTGAGTGCCTGTCCCAACCATATGCCTTTTCTTAACATTATCATTCTAATGTGAGTGACATGGAAGGGAGGGGCTATGGTTCCGTAGCATGTGTGCACCTCCATGCACACATGCATACATGCTGCTGTGGCTGGGACAGGGAGGAAATGGAAAAAAGGTTGTCACTGGTTTAGTGAAGTCCTGCCTGCCCCCATTCCTGCATCACCACCTGACTACTGAGCCCTGGTTCTGGATGAGAGTCATCAAGTTGGGGGGAGGATGGACCTTCCCTTCCTCGCCCTGCCATGGGGGGCAATCCTTAGAGGAATCGATGAGGTGGGGTGGTGAGTCAGGGTGGGGGGGGCAGGTGGGAGAGGCAGGGACAGTGCTGAGCAGTCTTCTGGTTGCCAGCCCACAGGAGAAAGAGCTATATGGCTAAAGAGAAATGGTATCTACAGTAATACACAATCGTAGTTGGGGTGGTGGACTTTAGGGGTACATTGAGGCTCCCCATTCTGACACCTCGTAAACTGTTATGCACAAAGACCTGATTTAGCTTCTAGGAGAGGAGTTGGTTACACTTTAAGTGTCTGATTCAATGTAACTAATCATTAATTACATGCAATAGAGTAATTGCAGTGCACTTACATGTTTGCTGCATGCAACTACATTGCAATTGCAATGCAGTTACAGTGCAGTTATACTTTAACTACAGTGTAGCTAAGTGACACTTGAAGTGTAACCAAGGAGTCTCACCCACAGCTATGTCACAATATGAATGATGGTTGCCAGATATTTTTGTTCGCAAACAGAGTTTTTATTTTTTCCATCCTGCTTTTTCTGCTCCTTAATTCTTGTCTGCCCCATCTCAGTGGCACCTACTCCCCCAGCCCCATCACCAACCTTCTTAAGTACTTACAGGTTCATCCCCGCTTACCCAGAACCACCGGGGTGGGCGGCCTGGCACTTCAGTTATGTGCTAGCTTGCATGGAGTGCCAGTGGTGATTTTGGAATACCTGGGTTTTTCCTCCAAGTTTCCTCCCACGGGGTGCCAGCATGCAATGGGAGAGGTAGAAATATTTATTTATTTTATTTATATTTATTAAATTTTGATGACCGGGTAGGCCCACTAAGCCCTGAAATTCCCTTTTTCTGGGGCGATCTGGAATAACATTACATGGTGAAATACAGAGAAGGAAATGGTTACAAAGTACAGACAGATATTTGACAAGTTACAGTCATAGATAGCATTTTACAGTACATTATGGTATATTAGCAATAATGGTATGACAACAGCTAGTACAATGGTTAGTTAGGGTGATTAGAGACAATGCTGCACTAAGGTTGCCCAGGTGAGAGGGTTGGCATAAGTGGGGAGAGGGGGACTATCAGGTGCCATGACAATGGCAAGTGCTGACTTCAAGCATGTGGTCCTTGAGTCTGGTGCTGAAATTCATAAGTGAGGAGGCTTTCTGTACTGAGGGTGGAAGTTTATTCCATAGGTAGGGGGCAGTGTAGGAGAAAGACTTACCACCCGCGTTGGTTCTGTCTCTAGGAACTTCCAGCAGAGTCTGACCTGAAGTCCTTAGACTCTGAGGATTGTACTTGATGGCAATAGTTCCAGCTAGGCTGGGAGGAGCGGACAGACTGAGTAACTTAAATGCTAGGCAAGGCAGGGGATACTGGAGGCCTTATGACAAGTGAAGGCCACTGTAATTGGGCAAGTGTGTCACAGTGATGGCTTCTGGAGTGATCCTGAGTAGCAAATCGAGCTACCTTGTTGTACAGTATCTGCAGCCAGTTGACCTCTTGCTTGGCCATGCCCTGTATGATGGGGCAGCATAGGTCAGTGTAGGGAGCAGGACACTGGAGATGATTGAGATCCTGGCTTCTGGGATAAGCTGGTCCTTTAAATGATAGAGTACCAAGTTTACCATGGATGGTCTTAGTCACTAGGTCGACGTGGTTCTTAAAGGTGAGACCTTGATCAAGTGTGAGTCTTAGGTATTTTAAGGAGGCCACTACTTCAATACTGTTGCCTGAGAGTGAGGTGAGCTGTAAGGATTTGATCCTATCTTGTCCCAGGGATCTGGGTCCGAACAGCATGGCCTTAGTTTTGCCTGCATTTAGGACCATTCTATTCACTTTTAGCCGAGCCTTGAGTGACGTTAGCTCAGCTTGGAGGAGAGGACCAAGATCTGCTAGGTTGTCCAAGGATCGGTAAATGACTGTATCATCTGCATATTGGATGACCAAGCTACCCCCACAATAGAGATTTAGGTCATTCATGAACAGTAAAAACAGGAGGGGACCAAGAATTGAGTCTGGCAGTACACCCTTTTTAAGAGGTAGTGGGTCTGATAGCACACCCTTCCAGATGACCCTCTGTGTGCGGCCAGATATGTGCGGCCAGATAGGTAGCTCTCAAACCACTTGAGGGTAAGAGGGTCTAGGTCAAGTTTCCAGCTTTACTAGCAGGAGTTTGTGGTCAACATGGCTGAATGCCTTGGACAGATCTATGAAGACCATGCCAGTTGGCATCCCATTGTCCATTGCTCTGAGTACATCTGCCAAGAAACTAGTAAGGGCAGTATCTGTGCCATGGTTGGTTCTAAAACCATGCTGTTAGGGGGCTAGGAGCTGATGAGACTCCAGATAGTCACGGAGTTGGCCATAGACAAGCCTTTCTTGTAGTTTAGCAAGTATACAGAGCAAGGAAATAGGCCTGTAATTGCTTATGTGTTCTCTGGAGCCACCCTTGTGGATATGAACCACATTTGCCTGTTTCCACTGGCCAGGAACGATTCCTTTCAGCAGGGATCTATTTATGAGCCAGGTCAACGGTCTGGAGAGGGATTTGGCTCCATCCTTAAGTAGCCTGGGATTGATCCCATCGGGTCCTCCTGAGCCTTTGATTATAAGGACCTTTAGGAGGGTTAGGACCTCTTTTGTCTTAACCAGTCTTAGGTGAAATGAGGGGTGATTCAGGTATGGTGCTCAGTTGTATTCAGTGCCACAGTAGGAGGGTTAGTCAGGCCTTGTATATGTCAAGGTTTGTAAAGGGAAGGTTGAGAGCTAAGGCAATCTGTGGGCCATCGCTCACTAGCTAACCGCTTGACCTCAATGGGGCCCGGTTCATCCTTGGTGTTGCCCCGATTAGGTTGTTGATGTGAGACCAAAACAGTTTTGGGTTGCCTAAATTGGTTTTTTGGAGGTGAGTGACATACTCCCTTTTCGCAAGTTTAGTGGCGCTCTTGCATTTGTTTCTTAGGGCTTTGTATGCCACAAGATCGGCCAGAATAGAGGAGTATTTGAACTTCTTCCAGGCCTTGTCTCAACTGATCATCAGGGTTTTTAGAGATGAGCGAGCCACTTAGAGCAGCCGCCTTTTGCTCTGAGTTTTTTCAGTAAGAAATAAATAAAGAATTACACTTATCTGATAGGCAGACAGCTACTGTCCAGCCAGACCAGGGGAACTAAAGTTGAAATACCTGAGGAACTAATAGTGAGAGGATTGAAAGCGTAGTGGAGAAGTACAGACAATATAAAACAAGAGTAGAAGTTAAGTAAAGTCTATTGCAGAGGAAAAGGTTCTGTTCCCTAAAAGTGAGTTTAAAAGTGGAAAAACAAATTTATGCACATAGAAGAGAGCTAGAGAATGGGAGAGAAAAAAAGAAAGAAATGGAATAGCTGTGTGTGTTGGTGGGGGTAGTGTAGAGCCCTCAGTGCCCAGGTGTCAATTTGACAAATCAGTCTTTGGTTTCTGGTGGTCTACATTTCATAGAAGATCCTAGCTGCAGCACTGGGTTAGTGTGGAGCCTGTATAAATAAAAAAAAAAAAAAAGTAGAACTATGGCAGCTGCTCTACCCAGACCTCCAAGAGGTTACAGAAGGCTGGGAACCACCAATGGGGCCTGGTTTGGGGGCTGAATACTGTTTCAAACACACTGGAGGGGGGTAAGGGCAGAGGCACTGCATCAAGGGTTCCTTTACTCCCCATCCCATAGACTCTGTGCCTTCATGGTGTATGCTTGGCTTCCCAGAAAAGCATAGTGCACATTGCCACCCACATAAGTTCCCAGTTGGAGGTAGAGCCGTCTGTGGTTGGGCATTTGCACATTGCATGTCTGTGCGGAGGGGGGGTTTGTGGCTGCCACAGAGTGCTCCACTTGTGGAACTTCAAGCACTTGCTACATTTATTTTTTGTGTAGACTTCAGGAAGGGCTTCTCCCTCCCTTGACTGCTAGCCCATTGCATCCATCTCCTTCCCCATTACTCTTTGACTGGTGGAAGAACAGATTTTCTGAAAAAGTGCTACCACGCTTGCTGCTAATGATGCAAACACATCTGGGGAGCTTCAGTGCTGGCATCATGCAGGCTTGGCTTGAGCGTGGGTCATAAGTCTTTCATGAGCCATGAAAGAGAAAGCTGCAACTGTGAATTAGAATTCCAGTGGGGAGCAGCGACTGAGGAAGGAGCCAGAACAGTGCAAGCCTCTTTTACAGCCAGATGTTAATACTCAAGTGGCATGTTTAGTAAAGAGACTTGGGCTGGTGGGGGTGCAGAGGTGGCAATGTCACCATAGGGAAAGCTGTTCTTGTGGCTATGGTAGTACCCTGAGTCACCAAAAGGAAAGGAGAGCTGGTGGCACGAGCCACACAGGTGAAAGCAGGACCTATGGCTATGTTGACTGCTTTCGAGGAGCTGAATTTAAGCAATATACAGTATTTGCTTGTGCTAGATTTGGGGGGTCAGTCGGACTCCCTAAAGGGAGCATGAGTGGCAAGTGATGCATTGGCCAGTACCACATGGTGGCATATGTTAGCGCCCCAAGGGGCTAACAGTAGGATTGGAGGAGCATGGGGGGAGCTGTGGAGCCCGAGCAAGACGGTGGCTTGAGACTGGAGCTCTGTCTAGACTTGAATATAATCTTAAAGATTACACTATTAACTGAATTGCTTGACTGAATGAAAAGGTCTATAACAGCATCAGAATACCTTACCAAAAGGATGGGCAATCCTAAGAAGGACAAGTCTCGCCTGGAGGGAGCAAAAAGTCAAAATGTTTTAGACCCTCCTGCCACGAGGTCGGCGCAAGGCCTGGTGGATCCACCGACTGAAGAATCGGGAATGGAGACGTTACAGAGCATCAGACATAAACTGAACAGGCTTATTTTATCTGTGTCAAACCTATCTGACAAATTTGATACCCTCACTACCAGAGTCTCTACCTTAGAGATAGATATGTCTCACATGCAAACGGTGACTTCAGAGTCCACAAAGCAAGCAACTGCAGCAATGGAGGCAGCGAGTAAGCTGGTAAAGGAGAACACTCACCTACGTACTCGTTTGGAGAGACTGGAAAACCAGGCTAGAGCACCCAATTTAAGGGTTGTTGGTATGCCCGAGAGGAGCGAGGGGGATCATCTGCAACTTTTTTTGAAGGAATGGCTGGAGCAGCAATTAGGTCAGCCGTTGCAAGACCGGGGCATTATTCTACAAAAAGCCTATAGGGTGGCATATCGAGGTAAGCAAGATAATCCTGAGGCCCCTAGGGCTATTATTGCAGTACTTGATGGTGCAGGAACAAGAGACTTTGTGCTCACTCTTGTGAGACAAAAATGATTGCTGTTTCATGAGGGTCAACTGGTCCGCTTGTTTCCGGACTTAAGTTTCGCCACGTGCCAGCGAAGAAAACGTTCTGACGGCGTCAGGTCACTTTTGAAGGAGGCGGTTATATCACATGGAATGGTTTTCCTGGCCAGGCTCAGAATTCTGCACCAGGGTCGAGTATACCTCTTTACTGACCCAGAAGATGCTTTAAAATGGACCCAAAGACATGCGCCGGCTCCTTGCAGGAGAGCGGATTCCACCCGGTCGGATTCTGAAGGAGACGACAAGCAGAACACTTGAAAGGGCTGTTAACCGAATCCCAGGTTTGCCCTTGAAAGTTATGATTTCTGGACTGATTTCCCCTATCTTGAATGATCATACAGTAACTGTATGGAAAGTATCCTAATAAAAGGAGAATTTGATTAAAGAAAAGTATAACTTGGGGCTATAGGGGGCGAGATGAGGCCCAGTAAACATTTTTAATTTCCCTTGCTGTAACAAATGGTCGACCAGTAGAGACTTAGCAACGATCAAATTTTGTTGTTTCTTTTTTCATTTAAACGTCTTTATTAATCCTTCATTTTTCAGACAGTCTGGAGAGTGATAGTTTGAGCTGCAGGTTTGTGTTTTGGAATAATAGCCTTTATAGGTTAATTAGTATTATGATAGCATGGATTGATTTCAGTTTCCTATTATAGGAAACAGAGTTTGGGCAATTATATCTTTTGAGGCTTCATAGCTTCTCTACCATGCTGCTCATGGGTTCATAGAGACAGCAAACATAGCGTCTTAAAATGTATTGCTGAATATAATTTAACTGGATACCCCCCATGATGTATCTTTAGATGTGGCATGAAGTTTCGTTGCATGTATTAAGAGGAGTGTCGTCCTCATTGACTCTATAAAATTCCTAAGTATGTACTACATCAGGAATTTAACTGTATGTTTATCTAAATGTCAATAAATATAAAGTAAAAAAAAAAAGGATTGGAGGAGCAGGTAGGTATTTGACAAGTGACTGAGTGGAATGGCAGCAACAGGTAAGGTCCCCACTGGGCATAGGAGAGCTGCATAGGGGACGTTGATGGACTGGTCACTCGGAAACTGTTCTTTGCTGGAAGGAGTATGCAGACTTTCTCAGAAAAGTCTATCTCACATATAATCAAATCCATTTCACCAAGAATTTTACTTACGCTGTTCCAAATTCACAGTCTTGTATACCAGTTTTCAAAATGATGAATACCAGATGTGTTCTTATTGGGGGTTACATCTTCCCAGTGAGTATTTGCAGTTTTTGTACAAGAGGTGCTCCATCTCCTGCAATGCAGAACACCAGTATCCCATATCCTCTGCCCATACAGAATAGAAACCAGGCACCTGCCCCATCTTAAGCAGCAGTGGACTTTGAAAAGGAAACCGCTAAGAAATTTCAAAGTTGGCAATGCCAAGCAACAGTATCTAGGATGTAGTACCAGAAGCAAAACATCAAGAGAATGAGTTAGGTACCCACATCCCTGCATACATCAAATACACCAAACTCAATATCTTCCAGAGGATTTTAATTAAGAACTGTGCCTTGTCAGTGCACACAATATACGAAAAATGGCATTAACATGTTATGTAAGATCTTCATTAAAAAATTATACTTTCAGAGATGAGTAATGTGCTGTGACTTACTACTTCATATAATAATGTGCTGGGGAGGTTTAGCAATGGTTAGGCATTACTCCCCCAACAGGCTCAAGGAGCTACATCCCTTTGAATGTTCCCCGTTATCATCTGACATCTATTTTAGGTGTTGTGCTTTGGAGATATCCAGAAAGTGTACAAGAACGGGGAGAGTTGGGCCTGGTGGGGGAGAGGAAAGGGGAGGGTGGATTGGAGTTATGAGGTCCAGAAGGCACCCTGGGATGAAATGGAGTCAGAACAGAGGTCCTCTCTGTCTTGTCTCCATACCCAAGGGCTCTGACATTAACGGGCAGGTGCTGAGGTCTTCTCCGACAGCTCATCCCACCTGGGCGGTGTTATGCAATGCCAGATCCATCAAGAACAAGACAGCTATTATAGCTGATCTTGTTGAAACAACTGATCTGGCTTACATCACTGAAACCTGGCTGGATGAAAATGCAGGTCATATATTGGCCTCTGCAATTCTGGCTGGGTTTTCAGTGATACACTGCCCAAGGTTGGATCATAGGGGTGGGGGTGTGGCCATTATATTTAAGAATGAACTGGGTCTTGTGGATGTGCCATTGGGAAGTACCAGATCCTTTGAGTATGTCCTGGAAGAGGGTGTAGGCTGCAGGATACTCCTCATCTACCATCCACCAGGAGATGGTGGAGAATTCCTGCAGGTAATAGCAGACTTCATTGTCGACATGGTGTTGTGGTCCCCCAGATGGATAGTTCTGGGGGACTTCAATGCCTGGATCGAAGATGAACTCTCACATTTTGGTCAAATCTCCTCCAGCTGATGATGACGCTGGGACTTACACAGGTAGTTACCTCCTCGACCCATGTAGGGGGTCACTCGTTGGACCTGATCTTTCTTTTGGGAATGGAGATAGCTAACCTGGGGGGTAATCAGTCGGCTGGTCTGACCATCACACCATAAGATTCAGCTTTAGGGCTCCCCCTAATAGGTCTGCCCCTACAGAGATGGTTCAGTACCATCCTTTAAGGGGAGTCACCCCCAGTGACCTATAGGTGGTGATGGACCTATCAGGCTTGTTGGGCAAATACATGAGTCTGGATGATCTCGTATTAGCCTATAATAAGGCAGTGGGAGATGCTCTGGACAAGATTTCTCCTGTTTGTGTTCGGCCTCTCACCCTTTGCCCAAGGAGCTCTTGGTTTGATGGCTCCTTGAAGGAGTTGAGGTGAGTTGGCCAAAGGATGGAGAGAGCCTGGCGGAAGTCCAGCCTTGATGCTGACAGGCTTAGGTTGATGGCACATTATGATGTCTATCAGTCAGAAATCTCCCGTAAGAAGGCAGAATTCCTGTCCAGGGAGATTTCCATTGCACAGAATCGACCGACAAAGCTTTTCCGGACTGTTGACAGATTGTGCAATCCAATCTGTCTCCAGCCCAGAGAAGCCTTTTCTCAGCTGAAATGTGAGGCGTTCGCTCAATTCTTCACAGATAAGGTTGCCAGCATCAGGTCTGGCATCGGCCTGACCACTTCTATGAGTGATTGTAGAGTTTGCAGGGAGTGGCATACACTCGATCTATCTGGTCAGATTTTGGCTGGCTGGAATTCATGGACAATGTGAAGACCGTCCAAACACTGTGCCCAACCAGTTGCAGTTTGGATCTGGGCCCTACACCCCTTTTAGTGGGTTGTGTAGATGTTATCTGCCAGATCCTTGTTGAAATTGTCTGGAAGTCCTTGGAGAGTGGGGTCTTTCCAGACCCCCTCAAGGAGGTGGTCATTCAACCACTCCTTAAGAAATTCTCCTTGGATCCAGACTGTCTAGTTAACTACCGGCCTATCTCTAACCTGCCATTTGTTGGTAAGGTTATTGAAAAGGTGGTTGCGCTGCAATTGGATGATCACCTTACAACTCACGATGTCTATGATACTCTCCAGTCTGGCTTTAGGAAGAAGCATAGCATGGAGACTGCACTTGTCCAGGTATTAAACAACCTCCTAATGGCTAGAGATTGAAAGGCACGTACCATTCTGGTCCTTCTTGATCTCTCTGCTGCATTTGACACTGAAGACCATGGTGTGCTGCCTCTGGCTTCTTTGTGGGCTATCTGTTACAGTCCTCAAATGGTTTCACTCATTCCTTGCAGGCAGGTCTCAGAGAGTCGCCACCAGAATTTATTCCTCTGGTACACATCCCCTGTCCTGCAGGGGTGCCCCCAGGCTCCATCTTGGCCCCCATGCTGTTTGCAGTGTACATGCTGCCTTTGGAAGACATCATCAGGCGATACAGTCTGAGTTTTCACTACTATGCAGATGATACTCAGCTGTATGTGTCCTTTCTGACCGGACAGAATGATGCACTCTACCATGCTAAATAATTGCCTTACCAAGATCAGAACTTGGATGAGTACCAGCTGGCTGAGACTGAATCCAGATAAGACTGAAGTGTTGGTAGTGGACCCTGGTCATCCGGGGCCGGGTTCTGGGGCTGGAAAGCCATCAGGTTTGTTGCTTGATTACATACCACTCACTACCTCAGACCAGGTGCTTAACCTGGGCATTGTTTTTGATGATGGTTTGACACTAAAATCTCAGGTGTCAGCTGTCGTCAAATCCTCTTTTTACCATCTGAGGACTATCACCCGGGTGAAACATCTGGTTCCTCCTGACGATCTTCCAACACTGGTCCTTGCCTTTGTCATCACCCACCTTGATTACTGCAATTCCCCCTACCTAGGGCTACCGGGGGTTGATATCCGCTGCTTGCAGCTGGTGCAGAACGCGGTGACCAGGCTTTTGACTGGGACCTCTAGGACCAGTCATATTATGCCTGTGCTCTGCGGGCTGCACTGGCTGCCTGTTCAGTGGCGGATCACCTTTAAGGTTGGTTTGCTAACCTTTAAAGCTCTACATGATCAGAGACCCAGTTACCTGCAAGACCTTCTGGTGCCCTACTGCCCCCCCCCACCCTCTCCGATCCGCTGATGAGGGATTGCTAGAGATTCCCAGGGTGCGAGTGAAGACATCTGGTGCCTGTGCTTTTTCCTTTTCGGCCCCAACCCTGTGGAATTCTCTACCTTGTTGGTTAAAAGAATGCCTGACCGTTGATAAGTTTAAAACTGAGTTAAAAACCTATTTATTTAATTTAGCCTTCCCCAACTATGGCTAATTCATTTTATTGTTCCTGTTTTAACCTATATTTATATTTGGTTGTATTTGCTTGTATGTATAGCACATTGGTTCTGAAAGGCACTATAAAAATAAAGTTTGATTTGATTCGATTTGATAATGTCATTTTAAAGTTCAATGTAAGGGTGAGAGAGGTGGTCCAGAGTCATCTTCAGTTTGGCTTTTAGCTGGGGCCTGAAAATTTGGTTCAGCTTCTTCAGTTCAGCCAAATCACTTTGGCTCCTATTGTAGTAACTGGCATAAGATACAACAGATACAAATAGGGGAGAAAAAACTTGATGTCAACAATAAATATTCATTTCTATGGCTTACTAGTGGTAGGTGGTGTCTGCATGTAGTTGCAGGGGATTGATGTGTTTGTGGTAGTGTGACACAGTTGACAATGAGCATGACTGCTACGCCCCAGTTTTGAGCTATAGTAATCGCTAGTATTCATTGCTAAACTCAAGGCCTAGCCCCCTATCTCTCTGTAATCTCTGTTTTACCTCCATGCCAATTGCTACCTTCTCACTGGCCCCACCTAGAAAAAAAACTACTTATCAGCCTCTCCACATTGAGCACTATTTTCTTACCCTCTTCAATCTAGTACACAGGTTATGGGCAATCCTTCAACAGGCCAAGTGACTGAGATGTGGAGAGGCATAGAAAAAAGGGCCTGGCAATGGATAAGACAGCTCTACAGAGTATAGCATATGACCAAACCTTTGGCCCATCCCAGCTAGATCATAAACATGTGCAATGGCGGAAGGTGGGATTGGCCCATGTGTATCAGTTCTATGCACCAGATGACATAGTCATTTGACAGCTCAAGCAGGAATTTCACCTTATACCCTCTGATTTTTATTGCTACCTTCTGGTGAGGCATTAATTTATACACACACCCCTGGTGGGAACAATTATACATATAGCTTTGCAGCATCCCTTGGTGACTCTTCTTTTAAAAGTTATCTCTAGAAGCCTCCTCCCAGAGGCTGGCCCAGCTGGACGCCTTACCTCGTTCTACACTGACAACCCATGTTCGGGAGTGAGCACGGGCTGCCAGGGGTTGGCAGGGGAGGAGAAGGATCGAGCATCTGATGGACTGCTCTACTGCTCCAGGGCGGTGGGTCATCAGCTGTCAGCGCTCCACAGGCCCCTGGCGGCAGCCAGGAGGCAGTGTGCGATGCTGCAACAAGGGGAGGAGAGGGGGGCAGATGCCTGGAGGAGTGCATGCAGACGCATGCATGCTCTGTCCATTGGCATCATTGCATGCCCTACCTTCTAAGGGAGAAAAGCAGAAAATAGGTCCTGGCCGCGTGGCATGAAGCTGTCCCTTGCAGGCGTCACCCCCGAGAAGGCACCTCCCTGGCTGGATCCATGTTGGGTGGGTCGAGATGCTGCTCACCACCCTGCCACAAAGAGTAAGTCATGGGGACTCAAGGGAGGGGGTCTGATCCTTAGGGGACAGCGCTGGGGGGACAGTGGATAGGGGAAAGAAGTGCTGGACAGGACCAAGGAAGAAATACCAGAGGAAAAAAAAAAGAAGCCTCTCCCACAGTTTATATCTGTATGTCAAAAAACCCTGTGGGACTCTCATCTCTCTTAATTAGATGTGCTTAGATTGAAATGGGAGAAAGATCTACATATACCCATAACTTAGAAACAGTGGGCAAAGGTACTTTATTACCAACACAAGTCACCTCATCTCATATCTGGAAGGAATATGCCTGCAAGATCTTATATCGCTTCTTGACAGCCCTCTACATAACTGAAAAATAGATCGGTTCTTCTGAGTGCCGGAGGAGATGCAATATATATAATGTTATGTTACCATATAGCGTGTGGCTGTGCCCATTCATATAGACATACTGGAGGCATATTAGGGATGCACTAAAACAGACATACTCACCAAACTCTTCCCTGACACCTGAAATGGCTATATTAATGGTTTCCTATGTGGATATGAAATGTGAACACTCAGGAGGGGGTGAAGAGAATGCACAGGGACCTTGGGAAACTCGAGGCATGGTCAAGAGCATGGCAGTTGTGATTCAATGCCAGAAAATGCCGAATTATGTACTTAGGGCAAAGGAACCCAGGAGCTGAGTATAGGAAAGGGGAGAGTACTGACAGTCACTAAACAGGAAAGGGACCTTGGAGTTATATCTGATGACCTTAAAGTGGCAGGACAGTGTGACAAAACAGTGGGTAGGGCTAAAGGGATGCTGGAATGTATAGGCAGCGGTATCTCAAGCAAGAAGAGTGACGTGTTGTTGCCACTGTGTCACTTGCTGGTGACAAGTCACCTGGAGTACTGTGTCCAGTTTTGGAGGCAGCACCTCAGAAAGGACATAGACAGGATGGAGGCAGTCCAGAGGAGGGCAACTAAAATGGTACTGGGGTTGCATGGGAAGCCCTATGAAGAGAGACTGAAGGATCTCAATATGTACACCCTGGCAGAGAGGAGGATGAGAGATGACATGATAGACACCTACAACTAGTACCTCACATGTGTAAACATGTTGCAGAAGGAGTCTCTTTAAAATAAGAAAAAGCACCAGCACCAGAAAACATGCAATGAATCTGAAGGGGGTTGAGGGGATTTAAGAGAGATGTGACAAAGTATTTATTCACTGAAAGAGTGGTAGAATATGGAACTGACTGCCACCAGAAGTGGTGGGGCCAAAAACAGTGGCAGGCATCAGGCATGCATGGGATAGACATATGGGTGTATTAGGAAATAGACAGGGAGCAGGGAGGGTCTGCAGAGACAGATTTGGCAGGGGACATCTGGGCAGACTGGGTAGACCAAGCAGTCCTTTTCTGCCAACAAATTCTATGGGCAGGATTTTAAATGGTTGGATACAGCAGCTGCATCCGTATTTCAGATGCATGCTGCATCCACACAGATGTGTCCAGATGTTTGCATCCTATTCACAGACATATGGATGTATTTGCAATGATTCCTGCAATTTACATTAATTTCTGCCACCGCTGTGGGTCTCACCACCTTTTTTGCAATGCAAGTGCAGAATTTCTTTTGGAAAGTTATACCAGCTTTTTGTGGTCTAACTTACCAGGCAGATTTCCGCACTTAAAAACAGGCACATGCATCTGAAAATCTCACTGTATGTTGCAATGCTTTTATAAGGCCCATAGCTATCTGCTACCTATCCGTCTAGTAGCATCAAAGAAAGCTATCAGCCACCACTGGCTACATCCTCCCCCCCCAACAGTAAATGAATGGGAGAGGACATAGTAATCATGATCTATCACTCATGCTAAGAATCCACTTAGACCTTTTATATTACATATGGGTCCTCTGGTTCCATTAGATTTTTGAAAAAAAGAGAGTGTGTTGTGCCTTGAACAGACTGGAGGCTTTGAACTCAAGGGATAGAGGGAGGGGGACATTTTGTGGAAGAGAAGTCTTGGTTGTCTGAGGGTATAAATTCAGGATTCCAGGAGAATGCAGAGATGGGCTTTTAATTGCCTCTGTGAAAGAAAAACAGGACTGAGCGTCAGATATGAGAAATTATCCACAGTTAAAAGAGCACAAATCCCCTTTTAACCCACAGTCGGCACAAACGTATATGTACCTAAACAGCACTGTATATCACTGACATGATGTCTTGTATCTGATCTAAGCAGCCTTTAATAAAATACAAGATTTAAAAAAAAAATACTTTTTAGGCCCAACATTGCAAATCTTGCCAGGAAATGACTGAATGTTTTTTTGTGACGTGGAGGTTTTCATTGGAACAACATGAGACCATTCTGCATGGGTAAATATGTGTAATAATAAACATGTGTCCAAACAATGGGATAACTGAATCTAAATGGATATGGGCTACAGTCCGTCTGGCTATACCCAGGGGGAAAGACTTTGTCTTCATCAAGCTTGCTAACATTTTCCCATCCTTGGAAGTTGTTTCAAGCTCTTTCTGCCAAATAGCATTGGCTGGTTTTCTTTGGCAGCAGGTTTTGACAGACATGCAGTTTGATTACCATACTGAGCTCATCCAATGGCTTTTTCTAATGGATATGTCTTGAGCGGCACCTATGACCTTTCTAACAGGAACTCTGCCAGTACTGACGTCCAAATGAGGTTTCCAATAATGAAGATGAAACAGGAGTCTCCACAGCACTTCATAGTTACTGTACTTACCATTAATTATCAGAAATACATTGATGGGGGGAGAGGGGGGAGATGGTATGCTCTCCATTCACGTCTGTATTCCCCTTGTGTCCTGTCCATGTGAATCAAAATCTCCAGATTGGGTGGATTTAAACAGGTGTTTCTTAATTGATACCCAGGTTCATACTGCAAGTACTGAGTTTATGTTACAATACAGCTTCCAAGAGGCAAATGGGAGAGGCAGCAAAGGGTAACAGATGGCGGCATCTACAAACTGGTGTTGGCTACAGCAATATGCTTGCACTAACATACATTCGTGGTGGTGGGAGAAGATGAGTGTTCCATTCGTGTTCCTCCCTCCCACTAGCTCAGTGGGGATACCCTGTCACCTCATTTTCGGAAAAGTACTTGCCTAGTCTGAGCTTGTAAGTTATTGCAGTATCAGCTGATACCATGTGCTCTGGCAATTTATTCCAAGTGTTCACCACTCATTCTGTGAAAGAGTTCTTTCTGATGTTTCCCTTGAATTTTCCTCCCTTCAGTGACATTGAGTGTCCCCCTTGTCCCTTCATCCTTGTGCATCTTGAAGAGCTGCATTTGGTCTGATGGAATTATCCCTGTTAGATACTTGATTACTGTAAACATATCTACCCTGAGTCTTCTCCTCATGGAAAACAGTCCCATTTCTGCTCATGGGTTCTTATAGCTCATGTTCTTCAAACCATCAAACATCTTGGTCGCGGTCATCTATACCCTCGCTATCATGTCAGTCTCTTTCACCACTTGTGGGGACCAGAACTGCACACACTATACTCCAGATGGGACAGCAGATATACAAGAGGGCTAATGTTATAGTGGAGTACTGAAGTGTAATCCATTGGTATTTCTGGATACCCATGTTTTTTTATGATTTCTGTCTCAGATTGCATACTACAAATAATTGAAGCACCGTACCACAATAGCTTGGATTATTACTTCTGAATTGGATACTCACTATCCAGAAAATGTATCCATCCTATCTGGTAGAAGCGACCCAGCTAGTGGATAATTTTTGGCCAGGTACTGTAGTTCTAGATAATCAGGATACATTCTCAGAATAATGAGCAGGATATCCATTGCCCTCTCCTGAGAGTATGTTTGTGCCTAAATTTGATAATATCCTGGGTATCTAAGCATCCTGTAATATTTAATGAAGCATGTATATAGATAAATAATTCTGGATATGGAAAAAAATAATCCTTACAATTTTACCTGAAACAGATACACTGATAGTATTATAAAATGGCACATGAAAATATTCCACTGTGAGTAGTAGAATCAAATCACATGACTGTCAGTGATTTCGTTTGCCACATGGCTGTGTACACAAACTTCTATTTCTTTGCAATTCAAAAAGTAAGCAGTAAGACACAACAGGATGTGGGTTGTTTAAACAATAAGCCATGAGGGGGTGTGGGTTCTTGGGGGATTTACCATGGCTGGAGTGGTTTGCCCACGAGGCGCAGCTGAGTGGGTAAATCCACCTAGCCATGGTAAATCCCCTGAGAACCCACATCCCCCGAGTGGCTTATTGCGATTATACCAAGTACTGCTTTTTTTTATTATTTAAAAAAAAGCAGTACTTGGTATAATGCTTAAATAAGCCAGCCAGTAGTACAGCAGTTTTTGTTTTCTTTTGTTTCACTGATGCACGGAGCTGCTGTTTTTACAGTCTCCGCTTAGCGGGGAAAAAAGATGGCGGTCGCAGTTCCACGATTTCACCGTCGGATTGTTTTTTTTTAAGATGCGGCTGGCTGGCACCTTTTCCGTTGGTAATGCTAGATTTTACAACAATGGTAAGGTGCCAGCTTGCTGTTTCTGATTGGTTCATCTGAGAGGTGCATGGTATAATAAGTGATAAACACACACCCAGGTGCACTGTGAGGCACATCCTGAAGTGTCTTATTGCACTTATAAAATGGTTGAACTGGGAACATTTAAAGAAAAAATGGCAACTTTTGTTTTATTAAGAGCAGGTATTTTCTTTTGTTAAAAAGATGCTAGTAAAAAGTAACCCCTCCCCACCTGTTATCATCTGTCTTTTTTCTACAAATTCAATAATAGCATGTTTGTTTTTCATTGAATACAGGAATTCAGACTTCTGTACAATTCTACTGACAGAATGTCACCTCTTTCCCACACAAACACACACAACAGAAGGCCTTAATAAAGCCAGAGATTCAGTTTTATCTGTCACAGGGTAAGCATCAAAGATTTCCCTAGTAGGCAGGTAGGGATAGGAGGTTTTTTTTTTTCATGATCAGAAAAGAAGCTCCAGAAGATAAAACTGAATAGTATTTCATTGTTTTTAATTTCTGTATGTGTGTAAGGACAGGATTCTAAAGGAAAACAATATATATATATATATATATATGGAGGAAGTTTTGTTTTTATGAACCTAGTTGATTTTAATAGTGAGTACAAGTGATCTGCATGTTTGTAGGATTAGAAAAGAGGCATTAATAAGTTAAAGTGATGTGTTCCGACTACAAGCACTTCTTTAAAACCATTGGTAGTGGTCTCACAATGTACATCTGCTGACCAATCAGGACACAGCAATTTCCCTTCCCATTTTATAAGAAATATTATAAAATAGGCAAGAAAAATCCTGTGATCTGATTTGTCAGTTCTTTTTACTCAAAACCCTGCAATGACACACAGGAAAAGGATTAGTCAGCCTCATTACCTGCATTAAAATTCTTACACCTACGTCTTGGAACATTCACATATTAAAACATTTTAATTGGCATCCATTTATCCCCCTAACTGAAAACTTTCAACTAGGCCTTTAAAAAACTAAAACTCCCTTAAAAGGACATTGTCAGCTTTTGGTTTTTTTTTTACCAACAGTAAACTGGTGTCTCTGGTCATCTATATGCCAAGTGATGTCGTGCTTGGACCCCGGTTTGCACATAATTCACAGAGTTTTTGTTATTTTAGCCACATAACATATTTATATTTGTCTCACGCTTATGCAGGTGGCCTGCTGTTGTAGCACGTTCACACCTGGAAATGGCACCAACGGCCTCTAAACACGTGCATGAGCGAGATATGAATTTTGTAAGCATTCAATGAGATTAATGCGATACATAAAAGTACCTTGCTCACTGAGTTTGCCAAAGTAGCTCTCTTTTCTGAAAATGAGTGTTATTTCCTAGAAAAAAGGCTGTTTGAAAAGCAAGACCATGACTCCAGGCTGCGTAGCAGCGTCAGCGCTGATGCGCATGCCCAGAGTCATGGCTTTACTTTTCTAGGGTTCAGGGCACTTTATTGTGAACAGTGCATCAAAAGAAAGAAACAAATAGATACAACAAATAAATCAACTAATGCTCATGAATAATTTACCAATAAAACAAACAAGCAAACATCAACAGCCTGTTAAAACTAAGTTCCCATTTATCAAGCTTTATAGGTTCATTCGGCAACAAACACTTGTCTGAAGAGAAAGGACTTCAGCCTCCTTTTAAATGCCTCCACTGAAGGTAAACTCCTAAGATGAAACAGCAGGGTGTTCCAAACCATGGAAGCCACCACTGAGAAAGCTCTGTGTCCCAACTGCTTTAGATGAGATATAGGAGGGCCAATATTGTCTCCTTGGTGCAGTGGAGGGGGGGTGATCTTGGGCATGTGAGGCCAGGAGACCTTTAAGCTTGCCAAGGCCCAGTCCATGTAGGGTTTTGTAAGTTAACAAAGCCATCTTGAAAGTGGTGCACCACCTAATAAGCTGCCAACGCAGGTTGCGCCACACAAGTGAGGTACGGTCTATGCATGCTGCCCCGTGAACCAATCTGGCCACAGCATTCTGCGGTAGCTGCAGGTGATGCACTGACATTCCAGACAACCCTAGGTATAGAACCTTACAGTAGTCAAGTCTTTAGGTAACAAAGGCATATATGATGGTTAAAGGGACATGCCCTGCTTGTGGACCAATTTTCAGAGTCCCTTAAGTGATTGCACTTGCTACTGCTATGAGCCTGTATTTGCATACTTTGTAGATAGAAAAAGTATTTGAGCCACAAATATAAACTTAAAAGTTTCAGTCTTATCTGGAGTACTCCATTTCTTCATGTGCATCTCCGAGAGTGCTGTGGCATTGATCATGCCAAACCCATGCATGGACGAGTTCGGTGGTTTTGGGTCATATAAAAAAATAGATGGCTGTATACCATTAACTGAGCTGGTTTTGGCATTACTTTTCTTTTTCAAAAAACTAGGTTATTTTAGTGTGAAATCGCAGTTTGGAAAAGTGAAACCAGACTTAGCACATGCAAATCAGTGGCACACATATGCAGAGTCCAGTTTCCCTTTTCAAACTGAAATTTCAAATTGAAATAACCCTTGTTTTTGGAAAAGAAAATTATTGACTAAATCAGCTCAGTTAGTCAAATAGAGACATCTATATATATATTATTTTTTTTATGGCAATCTCCATTAATGCATCAGTTAGGGTTGTTCCACAGTGACAAAGCAGGAATTAGGTGGTAGGGGCCACACCTTGCACTTAATACCACCCCCGCCCCCCACCAACAGGCATCAGGGAGGTGCATTGAGGTCGTCAGGCCTAACTCTCACCCCATTCCATGTGTAAAGAAGCTGAGGTGGTGCAGTATAGGGGAATAGGTGAGAGGCCCGTCGACCCCAATGCACACCCCGATGCCTGTGGGTAGGGGCGGTGTGGGGTGCAAAGGGTGGTAACCCTAACACCGAATTTCCCTGCTTTTGTCACTGTGGAACAACCCTAACTGATGCATTAATGGAGTTTTTTGCCATGAATTTCCCTTCTTTTTGAGAATGTGCACTATAAATAGGCAATGCTATGTGTTGGCTCCCACCATGCTGCCCATTTCTGCATAATAACCGTGACAGTAACACTTAAGCTAACAGTAACGGTAACGGTGACTCATACGCAAACATTAATGGTGACATAAATGTAAACGGTAATGGAAATGCAAGCACAAATGCAAACCGTAATGCAAACAGTGACGGAAATGCAAATGGAAATGGAAACAATAACGCAAACCGAAGTGGAAATGTGGTAACGGTGATGCAGTAAAGCAAACAGAAATGGGAATGCAAGTGGAACCGTAAAGACAAACGCAAATGTTAACCGTAACGCAAGCGTGAACTGAAATGGAAACTGATGCAGTTACGCTAACAGTGACGCAAACGTAAATGCAAACGGTAACACAAATGCAAGTGCAAATGGTAATGGTAACAGTAATGGTGATGCAAATGGAAATGCTAACACAAACAGTAACGTAAATGCAAATGGTAATGCAAACACAAACGCAAATGGTAATGGTAACGGTAATGGTAACACAAATGCAAATGGTAACACAAGTGCAAACGGTAACATAAATGCAAACAGCAATGGTAATGTAAACACAAGCACAAATGCAAATGGTAATGGTAACATAAACGCAAATGCTAATGGTAATGTTAACGGTGGTGCAAATATTACCATAAACACAAACGCAAACGGTAATGTAAACACAAGTGCAAACACAAACCGTAACGGTAATGCAAACGCAAACACAAATACAAATACAAATGGTAATGTAAATGCAAACACTAATGGTAATGCTAATGGTGACAAATGCAAACATAAACACAAACAGTAATGCAAACACAATCTTGTGCAGACGCAAACGGTAACAGTAACAGTAAAGGTAACGCAAATGCAAATAGTAATGGAAGCGCAAACAGTAATGGTAATGAAAATGCAAATGGTAACGGTGAACCAAAGGGAAACGCAAATGGTAATACAAATGGACACGCTATCAGTGATGTGAATGGAAATGCTAAGGCAAATGGTAACGGAAAAGCAAGTGTAAATGTAAACGCAAACAATAGTGGAAACGCAAGCGCAAACGTGAACGCAAATGCTAATGGTAAAGGTAACGCTAACGCACACACTTTGTGTCCAAAAGAGGTGCATCCAGAAGCTCAGTAAATACAAAGAATGAGGGTATAGTAGTGGCCCTCGGACAGGAAAATGAGCACTTGGAATACTAAATTGCTTATATCTCAGGAACCGTACGACATATAAAAAAAAAAACAATATTATTTAAGACTTTCCAGGCTAGTTTTTCACTTAGCCCCCACTGGGTGACTAAGCATTTTTGCTTTGAAAAGTCTGTATCTCGAACCGTTTTCGAGATACGGGACCCGGAAGGTGCAGCGGATGCCGTAATGTTATCCTATGGTAAAAAGCATTAACTTTGGAGTGCTGTAACTTTGCAGCCCTGCAATATTTTGGCAGCAAACTACCAAAGGCACATCTATGGGATGTTGGCTTCCTTCCCTGCAAATTTAAGCCCAAAAGACCAAACTGTTGTTTTGCAGCAGGATGGCAAATATTTTCTGTTGTTTTGGCCATACTTTCACAAATTACTTTCGCAAATCATGACACTTTTGCAAAAAAAATCATGAAAGTGTCACATTTGCGAAAATACTTTGAGACACTACTTTTTACAAACATTTTAAAAACATATTTCTGAGGGGTTTAACCCCCCAAAAAAGACATGGCTAGCATCCTCAGGACTTGACTAGGTGAACACAACAACAATTGTGTCCCTAGAGGGTCCCAAATTTAAATGCCAAGCATTTTTCTGAGCTGTAACTGAAAAATAAGTCTGACTCAAGAAAGTAAAGACTCATTTACGACACTAAAAAGTACATTTGCGACACTGTCGTAATTGTTGTTAACTTTTCCCATACACTATAATGGGATTCGTTTTTTCATGTTTGAGTTCTGAGCATGCTCAGTTCACTCAAAAATGTATATGTATATTTTGCGACCTAAGAATTGTCTTACGGTCAAGAATTTTGCTACCTTGTGAAAGAAAATCCTAGTTCGTCAGAAAAATTCCTTGTCTGTGAGCTGCCATCTTGTTTTCAGTTTTTCAGACAAAGAAAATGTCTTAGCTTTCTCCATGGGTGACTTTTGGGCCAAATGAGGCATGGGTTTTGTTCAGGGTGATGCCCTCTACAAAGCCATGCCATTGGTTTGGTTAGTTTTAGTCAAAATATAGCTTTTTAAAAATTAAAAATTCTTCTTTCGCAACTTGATAACGATCCTAGTCTGCGAGCCTGCAAAATCCTGGTCCACGAGACGATACTGGTCCATGAGCTTTGTCCATCAGGGGATGACCAGATAGCTGGAATTTCATGACCAGATGTCCCTGGGCATGACCACATGTCACTGGGGATGACCAGATGGCCCTGATGGCATTCCCTCGTGGACTAGAATTTTTTAGCTCGTGGGCTAGGATTGATCTGGCAGCCCAGGATTTTGCTATCTCATGAATGAAGAATGTTTAAAGGTGTAAAAACTTTAGAATTGCATAGCTCATTAACGGTCTGGACTTTTTATTTGAAACTTACAGGGTGTTGACGGGATGCCCTACAGGTGTGAATTATGCTGTTTAGGTGTTGGGGAATTAAGTGGTTCCATAGATATGCCATCACGAAGTTGAGATTTTCCCCATAGGATTACATTGCGGGGTCTGTCATGCATGTCGGCGCCCTTATCTTGAAAATGAATCGAGATGCAGAGTTTTTGCTACTGGTGGCTTAGATCACTTTTAAGTGATCTGTGCCACTGGAACAAGATTTTAAACCATACAGTAAGCCTGCAATATAATTTTTTCCGTGGGTTGCATGGTTAATGAGATATTGTCAAATTTGTGCTACAAGGGTTCCTTGCCCTATAGGGCTGCTGTATGGCTCTGTAGCTATGTGTAAGTGGGAGCGCAGACCCAGAGGGCCCGTGCTCCCACAGATGCATATTGTTATGCAGAAATGGGCAACTTGGTGGTTGGGCCCCGCACTCCCACCAATACGTTTTTTGCTAGTTACATTACACTTCTTCAAAAAGTAAGGAAATTCATTGCAAAAAACTGCATTTAATGCATCAGTTAGGGTTAAAGCAACAAAAGTGAGGAAATTAAATGTTAAGGTTAAGCTCCTAACCCCCCCACACACAACCCACACACCCATCCTCCACAGACTGACAGATGCCAGGGTGTGTCATGGGGTCGTGAGGCCTAACTATCACCCCGTTCTCCTTTACTGTAGCATGTCAACCTGCTTACACATGGAATAGGGTGAGAGTTGGGGCCTGACGACCCCATGTCACACCCTGGTATCTGTCAGTCTGTGGAGGATGGGTGTGTGGGTTGTGTTGGGGGGGTTAGGGGCGCAACCCTAACATTTAATTTCCTCACTTTTGTTGCTTTAACCCTAATTGGTGCATTAAATGCATTTTTTTGGCTATATGTATATATATATATATATGATCCAAAATTGCTGAACTGGTTCATGCACACGTTTGGCACCAGAACACTGTGCAGGACAAGCGGAAAGGAGCAGACTGCTCCAAATAAGGTTGGGATGTTTATGTTTATATTTGTGGATCAAATACTCTTTTTACCTATAAAGTATGCAAACTCTGGCTTATAGCAGTGGCAGGCACAATCAGTAAAGGGACACTGAAAATTGGTCCACAAGCCAGCAGTGTCCCCCTTAACAGGTCCTCACTTGCAAGATAGGGTTTAATTTGAGAAGTATTCCATAATTGTAAAAATCCACTGCAGACTGCTACCTTATCATGTTCCAGTGTCCTATCCCACCAAGTTGTTGATTTAATTTTGGCACCGCAATTAGGGCGCCACAACAAGGGTGAGAGTGTCATGGGCAATCTTGATTTTTGATCACCCCTGCACTCACATCATCTTTTGCGCCCTAATAATTTTCCTTCATTTCAGGGCATGCCTTCCCTGAAGTTTGTTATATTTAGTTGTAGGGGTGTGGGAGGGTGGAACCCCTCTCATTGTGGGGTGAGGGGGCAAAGCCCCCTGCAGAACAGGAGTGTTTTTCCACACGGCACTTTGGCGCTCTGGCTCCAAGTAATCACAATGCCTGGCACTGCAGAGCCAGGTGGCGTATTGCCTGCACCAATATCAATGTCGACAAAATGATTGCCACACCAATAGGGGTGAACATTCCAGCATCAGCTTTCCGGTCCACAATGACTCCTAGAATCTTTTTCCTATCCAAACTGTCAGAGTGGTAACTCAACAGACATCCACCTCAGTATCTGTCTGAACATCATGACCACTAGAATGGACATTGGTCTAAAGGATTTGTGACTACCTGGAGTTTGACCTTTCTGCATGTTTGCTATAAAGTTCACTGGTTCGGGTGGGAAACTAAGTCTGGAGTGCTCAGACAACATGTGTTGCATGATTAGTAGTACAAGCTTGGTGCGGTGGGATCCTTTGTGAACATATGCTTCGTAGTGCTGGTAGCCTTAGTACAGTTGGTAGTGTGATTGCTTATGCAATCTGCACATGGCCATTCGTGCTCTCTATTTCCATTACAGGGATCACCACTCTTTCAGGGTAATGTGAATGTCCTGAAAACCTCTTGAGGAAGGTTCCAATCCTAGAGGAGTCAAAGGAATGAAGGTCTGTTAGGCTAAAGGTACCTTAGGGAAGATTCCCAAAAAGGTCTGAATAAAATAAAAACGTTACTTCTCATAAGGAGAGAGAAAATAGTGTCTGAGGCTAAATGGACAGCAAGGTTTGGATATACAGATTGATAGACATGTAGGTAGGTAGATAGATAGACAGACAGACAGAAAGACAGACAGACAGACAGACAGGCAGATAGATAGATAGATAGATAGACAAAGTACCATCCAGACCCAACTCAGTGTTGGAATGTATATTATTATTATTATTTTTATTACTGTTATTAATATTATTATCATCACCATCATCATATCAAATATAGTATGGAGGAGAGGAGAGGAGAGGAGAGGAACCCCCTCTTGTGGATGAAACCTCAGGGGATCCAAAGCCCTATGTTGCCATAACTCCAGGCTTGATATTTTATTTATTATTGACGTAAGATTGTATTTATTAACCCCAAGGAATACACCCAAGCTCTGAGATGCTGCTCCCAATGTGTAAATTATAAACTTGTCATTTTCTCATGTCTCCATGAGACTTCCGCTAAAAGAGTGCCTGAATGGGAAGCCTCCATGTTTGGAGTGGTTCATGGGGGACTAGCCCTGGGTGCTAAAGGAGCCCCAGAGTTGCAGAATTTACCCTCAATAAAAAGGAGATAACTAGTACTATTGCAATAAAGTTGACCTCTCCTACCTGATGTATTTTAACTGTACTTGCTTGAATCTGTGTCTGTATGTACCATAATGTAGTTGCCTGCTGTGTATACCCCATCTGTTTTGTAATGTCTATGTATCTTGTCTATTACCTTATGACGTGGAACCTTTGTAAATGAGCTTTTAGCTCAAAGGTGTTATCTGAGATTCCAAAAAATAAATAAATAACTTATGCAATGACTTCCTCAGGCCTGGTTATCCAGTTTCTCAGCTGTGACATACAAGGCCCATGAGTGGGATCATTGGAGCCAAACCTTTGAGTGGCAAGGCCCTGAGACAGTATGATGCCCTTTAGAGGCAGCGAAGCACTGGGGTGAAATCCTGATAGTCTTTGAGGTGAATGGCCAGTAGTTACTGGGGTGAAGGCCTTGCAGCCATTAGGGCATAGGAATGGAAGTCACTGGGACATGTGCCTGATAGTCACTGGGGTGAGTGCCAGACAGTAAGACAGTAAGAAAGTATGGTAGTACGAAAACCCTGTATGGGTAGGATGGTACTTATTTTTTATTTATTTAGTTTTTGTTTACCAGGCGAGTGTGCTAGCCATAGAAATGACTATTTTCAGACACGACCCTGGAAGTTACAAACAAAAGTACAGTAGCAAAGTGAGGGCGGGATTACAGTAGTAGGGTATGGCTTTTGACAGTAACAGCATGGTACAGATAATGGATTACAGCATGGTACAGATAATGGATTACAGCATGGTACAGGTAATGGATTACAACATGGTACAGATAATGGATTACAATAGCAATGAAGAACAGTCTGATTACAGCAGCAGAATATAGCTTTTCAGAGACATGGTACTAGTAGTGGATAAGGTAGACAACCACAAGCATCTGGCTGGAAAGAACCAGTACAGGTCCAGAGTAAGTGCCAAAGGCTTAGCAAACAATAAGTCACATAAGAGCTAAACTAACAAACAACTAAGTCAAATACATTTTATAAAACCAAGTAGTGGCTAATGGAGGTAGGAGCAGAGAGGAGCAAGAAAATGAAGAGGGGACAGGAATAGGGGGAGAAGGAGCTTGTAGCAGAGCGGTGGCTGTCGAGACAAGTTAGGGGGGGATTAAAACACATGCAAAGGGAAGATTTACATAGGTGAGACCAATAAGTTTTCTTAAAATGGGGCTGGCTAGGTGCAGTCCGGGCAGCTAGGGGAAGAGAGTTCCAGAGTTTGGGGGCAGCACAGAAGAAAGCACAGGTTAGCTTGGAGATTTTACATCTCAGAGAGCCAAGCCTGAACATCATGAAAGGCAGAGGAGAGGTTAAGGTTTATCTCTGATATACTCTTAGAGCTATAGTACAGAACAAGGTCATCCGCATAAAGGAGAGATGAGCAGTGAGGGATGTCCTGAGTAATGTGGTTGATAAAGGCAGAGAAAAGTAAGGAACCCAGGATGGAGCCCTGCTGAACACCAATGTTTACAGATGCTGGATCTGATATGGCCGAGTTGAATTTCACGACTTGTGATCTGTTTGTGAGGTAGCTATTAAACCAAGATACAGATTGTGACGAGAAGCCCAGAGATGAGAGACTGGACAGCAGAAGAGGGTGATCAACAAGATCAAAGGCTTTCAAGAGGTCTATGAATACAGATCCTGTCAGAAGACCAGTGTCCATTGCACCGAGTGCATCATTTGTAAACTTGAGCAGGGCAGTGGTGGTACTATGCCCTTTGCGGAAGCTGTGCTGGTTGAGTGAGAGCAGCTTAAATCTGAACATATATTCAGTGGTTTGGGAGGCCACCAGTTTTTCTAGGATCTTTCCTAGGACAGAGAGTATCTATTGAGTGCTGCTTCCTGAGAAGAGAAGCTGGGGGACTTCCTGGGCAGGCTGGTGGATATCGCTAGACTGTAAACAGAAACAGTGACTCTAAGGCACAAATATCCAGGAGGGCAAAGCATGGTCACAGCTGAATCCAGGACAAGCTACAAGAGGATGGCCAGCTACTTACAGGGGAGCAACATCCGCAGGAGCAGAGGGAGTCCATGAGAAAGGCTGGAGGAAGACAGACCCAGGGAAACCAGCCAGGGTGAAGGCAGTGTAGGGACATGGCAGTAGGCAGCATGGAAAACCAAAGAAGAGAAAAAAGCAGAAGCTGCCACAGCAAGCATCAGTACAGGAAATGCAGACAGGAGGCAGACCAAAGGAACAGAGCTGGACACCACCAAAAGGAAGATCAGGCATAGGGACAGGCACAGCTAGTTTCAACACAGCAAAGGGTCAGGAGGGGAGGCAGCACACAGGAGACCTCAGCAGCAGTCAGCAGGGATGGGCAACAAACTGGGTGCAGATCTGGAAGTACAGAGGATGGAGCAGAAGCTGCTGCATGAGTAGAGCCAGACCAGGCACCCCAGGTGGTGAGGCAATGAAACAAGTGGAGAACCATAGCCACCAATTGAACCTCAGTCATGAGACAGCAGTCGGCATGAGGAGGATATGTAAGAGGCAACAACACTGCTGCAGCAAGCCACCAACAGGACAAACTGAGATGAGAGCAGAATGAGTACAGCCTGGAAGAGGTGAGAGGGCAGACAGGCAGCCTTTTGGCTGCTGCAAAGAATAAATGCCCGAAGGATGCTTGGGCACGCACTACTAAGTAGCACTCAGGGAGGGGGTGCGGCAAGAGTTGCATGCTGCCCAACCGAACCCCAGGGAATTTGCAATTAACTACCTGTCTGAAGTTGGCAAAGTTGTTATTTCATTGTTGGGGGATTACAGGCACAAAATAAACACAAAGGAGGTATATTATGTAGTGAATTTACTCTGTTAGTGTAAATCACACCAGAGTTTGGTATTAGAAAGATCCAGAGGAGTCAGTGAATTGTGGGTTGATTTCAGGCAGTGATTTTAGAATTCTGGACTCTTTTAATCCCAGGTAGAATAGAAACATTAAATGAGTGTTGCATGCAGTCAGTGAACAGATTTGTAACTGTCCTCTGAAAGTGGATGAGACGGCAAGAGTTATACCTTCTCTTTAGGTTCTGTACCTCCCTTCTTCATTCAGGGACAGTTCAGAATGTCACTACAGAGTTCCTAACATTTAGCCAGTAATGAGCTCTGTTGCGATCCAGAGGAGAAAGGAACTTTATCCTCATGGTCTCTGAATGGGGGTGTGATTATCTCAAATCACCATGAATTTAGATTGGAAGGAGGCAAGAGCAGTGTTAGTGTTGCTGGACACTGAGATGGGAGATCAGGTGGAGTGGGTTAGGTTATCTCACAAGGATATCTGGCTGAGAGCTGAATGAATTGCATCATGTTTGTGGGTGACTAATATTGCAGACACAGTATTCCAGTATACACCAAGCAGAAAGATGGTACAGTACATTAGAGCAGGCACCAAGACTAAAATATTCTCTGTCTATATCACTAATCAGAGTGTCTGCTCATGGTGAGAAAAGAGTAAGTCTGTCTTGTATCTCTCATGGAATTGTATTGCTTGCAAACTTTTAATAAATAAATCAATCAATAAATGTTACACTTTTTGAAGACCAGCTGAGGGAACTGTTCCCTCAAATGGAGGAGCAGTGGAAACATTTAACAAAATTCTCCAGGGGATGATCACCCCAACTCCCCTACCCCACCCAAACCCAGCACAGGTCTCTCTAAATTTCAGAAGCACAAAGTCTGTATCCCAGAGCAGTGCTAACTGGAGACATCTTAAGAGAGAAAAAAGATGGGAAAACAAAGGATACAAGGGTAGGGGGAGTGATGAAGGGAGCCAAAAAGCAAGCAGTTAAAAGTCTGGTGGAACTGAATTAGTGTGCATTGGTGTCAGTCTCAGTAGTCCTTGATGCCCAGAGTGATCTAGTGTTAGTTGTGTGCATTTAAGCCTGCTCCTGAACTGTGCACATGAAGGCAGATAGTTCACCTCCCTGGCATGGCGACTGACAGCTGCCAGTCTGTGCCTCTCCCTGATTATAACCCACGTGAATCACGTGAGCCTGATAGGTCCTGACTTTTTTAAGCCTTGGATCTTATTAATACAGTGTTTTAACACTTGATCCTGAGAATAAAGCTTCAGTTATTGCTCATTTGTTCATACATTGGTTCTGCCTCCTTCCTCTGTTCCCACATCAGAAAGCATTTAGAGAGACCTGTTTCCCTATCATTAGTCGTATTATGGCCCTAATGGATGCTAATACGATAAATACCCCTTAACGAAAGCATGCTCTGACCCACACAATAAGACTCATTCAGTCCGTCCCACTCATCACATTGCAGGGCAGATTAAAAGTGCCATTGTTTTGTTGAAACCCACCAATTTCCCAGCTTTCTCTAGGCTCGGATTGCGGTCTGGAATGCCAACCATCCACTTTCCTCAACTTGTGCTGGAAGCACAGAAAACTAAAAGTTGCTTGATGATGGGGGCTCCGGCAGCATTTAGGCTGCTGATTTTCCAGTGGGTTCCTGAAATACCAGCCATACCAGAGTCAAGAATTTAGCTTTCACTGTTGTTAGCCCCTCCTTCCAAAACAACGTCTGTCACTTTGAAATTGTTAGTGGGGGGTGACTTGATGACAGAAAAGATATGTAGGTAGTAAGGGACATACTCTAAGACTGCTGCTAGAGGCAGAATGGGTGATTCCTTTAGTGTGTGTGTGTGTGTGGTTCGGGGGTAGGAGGGACTAACTTGTTTTACTGCAAACCTGAGATCAAATCTCAGTTCAGTACAAAAGTGCCTTGAGTTTGTGGGTTCCTGCTCTTACATTTGTTATTTATTTTTCATTTTGTTTTTGATAATCGAGTAAGTGCACTAGACATAGAAGTGCCTACTTTCAGGCATGACCCAGAACAGTACAAATGAGAAACAGTCCAAAATACAATTACAATATAGTACAGGGCACAGCAGTACAAGATCATTACGTTTGTCAAACATCATGAGGCATAATACAAAATGTGAATATATGTAGCATAAATTGTAAGAATGCACAGAGATATGCATGATATACAAATTTTATACAAAGAATACACAAAGAATCAGATTACAAATATCATTACAATTAAGGTAGAGTAGCACACTTCAGTGGATGAGCTACTTAGGTGCCAGGGTAAAAGCAGGAGGGGGAAATACAACAGCTATATGGAGCTGGCTACAGTGTGAGAAAGACAGGCAGATATAGTCAGGGGATGAGGAGAGAAAGATAGGGCAAAACAGCATAGAGAAGGTCAGGAGAGGGTTGAATCAGAGTTTTAAGTGCATGGAAAGAGCTTGGGACAACTAGTGAAGGCTATGGAAAGAAGGGAAAAGAGAGTAAGGCAGAGTGGGGAGGTAGAGTGGAAGTCAAGGAGGATGAAAACAATTACAAGAGTCCATTGTCATCAGGTGAGTACATAGCATTCTTTTGGAGTTACCATGAGTTGGGGAGAGCCTGAGTTCCAGAAATGGGGTGCAGCATGGGAAAAAGCATGGGTCCCCATCTGTGTTTTACACCTAGGTACACTTAGAAAGGTTTGATCCCCAGATGGAAAGTTATAACATGGATTTGCTGGTATCAGCATGTTCGCAAGAGAAAAAGGAATGCTAGAATGAATGACACCATCTGAAAGGCAGCCAAAAGATAGAGATCTGTGGGCCAAAGGGGAAGGCCAGTTTAGGTCACTGTAAAGCTTGCAGTGTTGAGTGAGGCTGGGAGATGTAAGAGCATAGCGGCAGATACTATTATATGTAGCATCCCTCTTGAGAAGGTAGGTTTTTGCACCTTTAGCATAGATTACAGACCCACAGGCAAGGGCAGGAAGAGGAACACCCTGCGTGATGGCAGTTCTGGTAGAGGGGGTTAAAGCATAGTTTGTTCTATATTTAATACCAATTTTAGAATCCAGTGTAGAGGTGAGTCTAGTCGGGGAAGGGGGAGACCTGCGGGGTATACTTCATCCTGCCGATAACAGCTTTTCCCCTGTTGTTCCCTTCATCTAGGACAGTAACATGATGCATTTCTGGTACACATTAAGATTAAGGGGAAACAGGGGGAGTCACATGATGCAGTCTTGCAAGTAGCAGCTTTCTACAATGCTCCCGCTAACCCCAACTAACAAATAACATTATTTGGGCTTAAAGAGTGTTATTTCTCCTTTGGTGTACTCATCTGAGTGTCTAAGACTGCTGGGCATACCCTGTCGCACGGTGGCACCTGTAATATGGAGGCAGAGATGAGAATGGCATTCCCGAAGCACACGCCACCCCGACGCCTGAAAAGGCTAACAAAAAATCTGGGCCTCAAACTGCATCAGCTGAGTGCACCAGTAGCTCCAACCCAGATCAAAATCTGCTGTCCGTCAATAGATTCCTACGGGAGTTTAAGCCCTTTCGAGAGGAACTCAAAACACTTACCTCAGAGGTGAAATCAGTGTCCTCAGCCCTAGAAGATATCCCGTCGTACAGGAGATAGTGAAGTGCTGATCAGCTTGCTGGAAAAAAAGTTGGACAAGGTGGACTCGGAGTTTGTGCTAATAATGCAGCGCATGGCTCATCTGGAAGTGAAGGTCAAAGACCTGGAGGGCCATAGGAGGCGCAACAATGCTGTGATCATTGGTCTTCCTAAAAGGGAAGAGGACTACAACACGGTCTTGTTTGTCCAAAAACTGGTGCTCAAGCTGGCAAGACCATCCCTGTCTGGGCCCTCATATTCCATCAAGAGAGCCCACCAGGCACTGCGACCGATGCCTCCCGGTGGCACGCCACCTAGACCACTTTTGGTTTCTCAATTTCTTGGAATGGTGGCATTTTCTCACCAAAATCAAGGAGCTGCAGGAGGTCAGTTGGGGTGAAGTCAGAATCCGAGTGGCCCAGGATTTACCGGCGTCGGTTCGCCTTAGACATACAGCTTTCCACCTGCTGGTAGCCAAGCTGATCCCAGCTGGGATAAAGTTCTGCATGATGTACCCAGCAAAGCTTCAAGTCAACTTGCAAGGGGTGTGGATGAGCTGTGAAGACCCTAAGGCCATGGAGAATGCTTTGAGTGAGGCCCTCCCGAATCTGTTTAAACCCCGCTGAAAGTCATGGCGCCTGGAGGCATAAGGTACTGTGCACTGTGGACCCTGGGAGCTTAATCTTGTTTATTTTTAGAGTTTAAGCATTGCTTTACATGGCCAGGTGGTGAAGGGACTTAATGGACTATCACTGGAAACTGTCTGTTAGTATCTCTCCCCTTTACCAACTGCTGTTATAGAACAGAGAAGCAAGGCCCTTGCAGGGGAGAGCAGTGACCTTTCTTTTTTCCCTTCGTTTTGCTAAGCCTTGCTAAGCCCAGACATCAGCTTATACTTGGGACAATGTGAAGGAGGCCTGTAAGAGAGGAGTAGACTTTATTTTTCCCTCGGATGTTGTGAGAACATTTCTGACCCACCAAATATCTCGTCCAGGCCTCTGAACTCTGTTTGCTATTGTGTTGAGACAGTGCGTAGGTCGTCTCCCGGCAGCCTTACCTCATATCTTTAAGGGGCAACAGGGTTAATATGGACCATGCAGTAACTGGGGCATACCTTTACTGGACATTGTCTGGGGGTGGGGTCATGCTGCAGGGGTATAATCTGTGTTTCACACAAGACTCTTCATTGCCCACTATGGATAGTGAGGCTGAATAAAGGGGATGGGGGTGGGCAGAGAGGAACAGTGAAAAAGCAGGGATACTGAATGAATACTTCTGCTTAGTATTCACAAAAGAGAAGAAGGGGGAGGTACCTAATCCAATTAATAGAAGCACTCTGGATAGTGGGGTCGATCCCAGTCCTTTCACAGAAGAAAGGGTTTTGAAAGAACTCCTAAAACTGAAGGTGGACAAAGCAATGGGGGCTGATGGGATTTACCCCAGAATTCTAAAAGAACTAAGGGAAGAACTAATGACACCACTGACTGCCCTTTTTAACAAATCATAGGAGGATGGTGTGGTACCTGAGGACTGGAGGAGGGCGGATGTGAGTCCCCTTGACAAAAGTGGGAGCAAGACAGAGGTAGGAAACTACAGACCTGTCAGTTTGACCTTGTGGTAGGAAAATGATGGAATCACTTGAAGGAAAGAATTGTTGAGTACCTACAGGCCAGTGGGGCACAGGACCCAAGGCAGCATGGATTCACAGCGGGAAGGTCATGTCAGATGAATCTAATCAATTTCTTTGACTGGGTGATCAAAGTAGTAGACCAGGGAGGGGCTGTGGACATGGCCTACCTAGACTTTAACAAGGCATTTGACACAGTCCCACACAAAAGATTAATAAACAAGTTAGCCAGCCTTGGAGTGGGCCCCAAGGTGGTAGCCCAGGTAAAATCCCACTTGAATGCATGAATGGCTGTGATACACCAGCTCCGTGGGCAGCATTCTATGGCTGTACCAATGGCCACTGCCAGTGGAGCACCAAGAGATTTTCACCCACGCTCTTGGAACTCTTTCACCGGACCCAAAGTAAGGATCCATGAATGGCTGTGATACACCAGCTCTGTGGGCAGCATCTACGGCCATACCAATGGCCACCACCAGCAAAGCACCAAGAGATTTTCACCCACGCTCCTGGAACTCTTTCCCCGGATCCAAAGTAAGGATCCATGAACGGCTGTGATACACCAGCTCTGTGGGTGGCATTCCATGGCTGTATCAGTGGCCTTCACCAGCAGAGCACCAAGAGATTTTCACCCATGCTCCTGGAACTCTTTCCCTGGATCTAAAGTAAGGATTCATGAATGTCTGTGATATACCAGCTCCGCGGGCATCATTCTATGGACATACCAATGGCTGCCACCAGTGGAGCACCAAGAGATTGTCACCTGCTCTCCTGGAACTCTTTCCCTAGATCCAAAGTAAGGACCGATGAATGGCTCTGATACACCAGCTCCATGGGTGGCATTCTATGGCTGTACCAGTGGCCACCACCAGTGGAGCACCAAGAGATTTTCATCCATGCTCTTGGAACTCTTTCCCCACTCCAAAGTAAGGATCCACAAATGGCTGTGATACACCAGCTCTGTGGGCAGCATTCTACGGCCGTACCAATGGCTCCCAACAGCAGAGCACCAAGAGATTTTCACCCACGATCCTGGAACTCTTTCCCTGGATCCAAAGTGTGTGTTAGCATTATCTAGTACTGTGTTCAGAGGGGACTTTTTGCAATTGTTTTTTACAGCATGCACTCTTAGGCGAACCCCCATTACAATTCCTAAAAGGGCTATCACTTGACTCTCTCTTCATCCTCTTTTGTTCCTGCTTGCCTGCTCCCTCCTTTGTGCTTACTGACTGTGGGCTTATACCCCCACCCCTGCTCTGATTTCTACCACCTACACACCATCACTACCTAATCCCTTTTTTGTTCTCCACAACCTCCCCATCCTATCTCCCATCTCTACTACCTTTTGTTTTTGGCACCACATACCCCCGCCCCTCCCTCCCTACTGGCCGCGCCAGCCGCCTGACCCCTCCTCACACCTCTGTGTAGCTATATTCTGAACTCTGCCTCTCTTTCCCCACTAGGATCCACAAATGGATGTGATACACCAGCTCCATGGGCGGCATTCTGGGGATGTACCAATGGCCGCCACCAGTGTAGCACCAAGAGGTTTTCACCCGGTCTCCTGGAACTCTTTCCCCAGATCCAAAGTAAGGTATGACCACTCGGCTTAGAACATAGCGCTTCAGTGCTGATTGGTGCACCTGTCTCTTCACTGAGCCCTGATTGGTCTGCACTGCCTTTGCCTTATTGGAGCGCCGGCCAAACCTCGTTGGGCTTCCTTTGAAAGCTCACTCCTCACCCTCCTACCTGGACTTTTCGGGCTTAAATTTTCCTGTCTCCCACCCCCCAGGCCTCCTTTAAATGTGCTCTCGCCCTGCATCCTGGGTGTGACAATTAATATCCATTGTGCAAATAACTCCTCTCCTAACTAAACTTGATCTACCTATCCTCACCCCATATTGTTGTCTGTCTCCCATCCTCTCGCCACAATCACTGTCTCAGACACACTCTGTGTTTGGATTCTGTGCCTCTGAGCTCCTCAGCGACCCCATACTCAGGGTTCACTCTCTCTGGCCCTATAACAGGGAGTACACTAGGAGAAGTAACACCTCCATTGGTGTACTAATTACACTACCACTGGACTATCCTGCATCCTGAGTCTGAGGTCTACTATATGTCCCTACAACTGCCTGGTGGTTAACACAATTCATAGGCCTGTGCTCAGCCCCACTCCATAACTGGTGTTAGCTCACTGGAACATTCTAAGTGCCCCTACCTAGCTCAAACCCATCAAGTCTACCGTTTCACATGACAGCAGCTGAAATGGGTCTGCCTTTTAGACTTTAGCTCGCCTTAACATTTCTTGCCTTGTTTTTGCTGAGCCCAGACATGGACCATCCTGCACATGTCGCAGACCCCTCCTGCATCCTGGTTCTAGACTGGCAAGAAATGAGTGGCAGGAGGGGTACAAACCCCGAGTTAACCTGCTCCCTCCACAACTTGGATACTACTCATGATCTACAGCTGAAATTAATTTACCCTATACCCTGAGCTGCTCTGCTTAACCTCCACCTGCAGATTGACTTCAACAATAAAGCCTCCCTCTCGAGGAAAAATTGCACCTGCTCACGCATATCAGTCCTATGTCATCTTCAATGATCTCTTGTCCTGCTGCTCCTACTATTATCAGGGAATGTACACCCTAACCCTGGATCCTCTACCATTAGATTGCCTAAGCAAAAAGACCAACTCACTATTGTCTCATTAAATATCAACAGTCTCCTCTCCAAGTTTGCTCAATTCCAAGCATAGGTGCAGGAGATTAACCCCGACATTATAGCACTCACTGAAAGCTGGCTTTCCCCCAAGATCCTGGATGCCTCTATCGCCCTCATACGCTACAACTCCTTCCGACAAGATAGGAGTGCTAAACATGGTGGAGGGTGCTTAGTATACACCAGGTCTGGAATAAAGGTACAAGCCCTTGGCAGCAGTCTGCAGACTAATGAGGCCCAAATTCTGAACCTCAAATTAAGCATAGGTCCTCAGAATAAAATCCTGCTGTTCACTACTGTATACTTACCACCTGAGCACCAAGCTGTTGGTCTCAAACCATGTCATCATAAACAAGCATGATTTAGGCAATCAAGTGGAGAAGGTCATTGTAGGTGACTTCAATATTAACTGGCAGTCCCCGAAGGGAACAAAAGCCAAGGACCTAATATCTAGCCTCTTCCTAACCCAGGTAGTCAATGCTGACACTCGACTTAATTACAAAACTGGGAGCAGTTCCCTTATAGATTGGCTCCTGACCACACATCCGGAGCATGTATCTGATGTCACAGTCCTGCCTGACAGCCTCAGCGACCACTCCCCTGTGAAGTGTACCTGGTCAAACAATTTCACCAAGGATCCACCTAAGGTGTCCAAGAATCGCTGCCTGAGGCCTGGGCTACTCGATCACTTCAAGCAGTACTTGACACATCTTGATTGGATCCATTGGCTGGGGATATTGATGGTAATGAGGCCCTCAACTACTTTGTAACGATCTGCTACCATGCCTGTGACAACTTTGCACCGTATAAAACCAAAACAATTAAGGGAACCTCTAATCCACGGCTTACCAACTCCCTCATTGGACTTATGAAGAACAGAGACAATCTTTGGCACATAGCTAAAGAAACTGGAACACTTGCAGCAATGAATACCTACAAGGCAGCCAGAAACGCCTGCACCAAACTCATTAGGCAGTCTAAAGCCTCCTACTATAAGGATCTACTAAGTAAAACCTGGGGTTCTGGAAGAGAATTTTGGAGCTCTTTGAAATCCCTAACGAGCAAGACCCCCGAGGCCCCCCCAGATCTTCTAGTTACGGTTAAGAGGCCCCTACAGGAGCCCATTGACATTGCCAATGAGCTCAACAACACTTTCACAGACCTATCTGGTGTGCTCCCCGATGATTACCTTGAAGATCTGCATGGTCAGCAATGCCCTACCACTCAGCACATTCCCCCAAGGGATGATGTACCACCATTTTACTTTAGACGGGTCACCGAGACTGAAACCATCAAGCATATTAAAGGGGCACTTGGCAAAACCAGAATGGGGGCTGATCTGATTGACATGAAGCTGGTTGATTTTCTTCTGAATGAACTGGCCGGTCTTATTACTGTGGTGCTTACTGCCTCTCTTAAATCTGTAGTGTTTCAAAATGCCTGGAAGTCAGCAATCGTCACGCATGTCTTCAAGGCAGGGGACAGATCCCAAACATCCAATTACAGACCTATATCCATCCTACCTCCCCTCTCGAAAGTACTTGAGAGAATGGTATCGGTGCAGCTTACTGAATATCTTGATAAATGTAATCTACTCTGCCCGCAGCAGCATGGCTTATGAAAAAACACTCTACACTCACCGTCCTTGTTGATTACTGATCTCAGCTATATGATGCCTTAGATAGTGGGCAGGTAGTTGGGTCAGTCTTCATTGACCTTACGAAGGCCTTTGACTTTGTTAATCACAACCTTCTCCTAAGTCACCTTCTGTCTACAGATCTATCCCCAGATACAGTAATATGGTTTGGCAGCTACGTCTCCAACAGTTCACAACATGTGAAAATAGGGGATACCCTATCAGCAGCTAAGGAGGTGCAACTAGGGGTTCTGCAGGGGTCAATTCTTGGACCTCTACTCTTCAGCCTTTTTATCAACTCTGCACCAATGGCTTGCTCAACACGCACAGTTCTCTGTGCCGATCATGCAGTAATATCAGTCACTGGTAATGACCACAACTCCATCACCACTGAACTCCAAAGCAGCTTCCTTAAACTTAAATCTTGTTTTTTTGGTGCTCTGAAATGAAGATGGAATGAGTGAGTGGAACACCAAGGTCAGAATTATAGTGGATAAGATGAAAGTTACCCAGACAAGGAGAGGCAGGAGTTGTCCAAGAGATTCAGTGCCTGCAGGGCATTTATTCAGTACCAGTGGGTAGGGAGACACAGTCACAAGAGAGGTAGGTACCACAACAACAGGGCGATAGAGAAGACAGAATTACTTCTAACACAGCTAAAATAATTACACAAAGTATTTTGATATGCACCTTGTCCTATTGCCACTATACTTCTAAAAAATTTCTTAGCACTAACCTGTAAGTGAAACTAGTACTTAGACGGAAATCAGGTGTTATTCACTACCCACAATATCTGGTTTTACAATGACCACAGAATTCTCACAAAGTCCAAATGTCTGAAGTCTTTGTGCGCACCGTTATTCTCCGTTGGTAGCTACAAGGGAAGTAAAACAGAACTGTAGAACACTAAAACACAATTCCCAGCAAGGACCTAATTAAGGCCACTGGGGTGGTGACAGGTTTTGTAAACAGACCATAGGTTTCTCAGCAAAAGCCCACTATCTCCAAGGCTGCCAGAAAGAACGAACCAGAGAAGCTGGTTCCTGGAATGAACCCACTTAAGGGCTGTCAGATTCCACACTGAATGCAAAGGATTCCTCGGCCCAAACCCACTTGCAGGGCCGCTAAGGAAGAAGAGAAACCAGGAGATGCGTGGCCACGAATCCACTGGAGGACTACCATGACCTGGGCGATGCTGCAGCACTCCAAGGGCCAGCAAGACTTTGAAGGATCTGAGGTGAAGATGGATCTCTGATGCAACCAGGAACCAGAAGGATCTGAAGTGAAGATGGTTGATTCTGTAATCTTGTCACAAGGAACTAGAAAAAAACAAGGAAATGGTAGATGCACCCCGCACTGGACTTCGACAGGCTCGACTTGCAGCGAATGACCAGGGGACACAGACCAGGTTCTTCCAGGATGTGCACACTCTTCTGAGGAGGGTGACCAACTTCGGGACATCCGGATCAGGAACCAAACGAAACAACACTGGCACGGTGGTCATGATGTGTTTGAACTTCGGCGAACGTAACTTCGAACTGTGGAACTGAAGAAACGGCGGGTGCAACTTGTACGAACGGCGATGAACTCAACTTCGGCGAATTACATGGATGGAGCAGATGATCTGATGGTCGGACACTTTCTGGTGAAGAATGATGATGAAGACGTCTTCTTCCGGTAGAGACTGATTCTGGACACGTAGGACAGCAGACCACACCATGGAACATAGATGTTGTAGAAGATTGAGACTGACCCCATACGCTGGCAACAATGTAGCTATTGGATACACCTTCTTACAATGCCAAGATAACTGCATAATGACCCAATAATTTGCCAGGAGAATGGGCAAATTACTAATTTTGGGGCAATTATTTACTTGTAAGGCAATTGCTCAGATGCATGGACAATAATTCAGATGCACAGGGCAATAATTCAGATGCACAGAGCTATAATTCAGATGCCTGGGGCAATAGTTCAGACAAGCAGGGGCAATTGGTCTGGAGCCAGGGGCAATTGTTCAGATGAACAGGGCAATAGTTCAGATGCACAGGGCAATAATTCAGATGCGCAGGGCATTAGTTCAGATGTCAGGACAATTGTTCAGATAACCAGGGGCAAATAACCACAATCCTAAAGTCACAATGCAGTCTTGGTGCTTTCAGCCAATACACAATTGTTCAGATGCTTGAGCAATAAACAGTGGCATAAATAGTGCAGTCATTACAGTTACTTTGTAACCTATTGTGAGCTAAGCACCCTTGATTGGACCCTTTTCTGAATGTAGGGCCTACCTGGATAGGATCTGTCTACCCCTGAACGTTTTGCTATGAATGCCCCAATTGCTATACTAGTGTGTCTCACTTGCCCTATACTGGTTGCCTAGAACACTAGAGGCCTAAATGCTTTATTTGCTATGGGGCCTATATGCCCTACTTACTACTAGGCTGGATTACCCTCACTCACTAGGCTGGGGCTGCCCTTACTACTACTGGGCTGGCTTGCCCTAACTCACTAGGCTGGGGCTGCCCTTACTACTACTGGGCTGGCTTGCCCTAACTCACTAGGCCAGGGCTACCTTTACTACTACTGGGCTGGCTTGCCCTAACTCACTAGGCTGGGGCTACCCTTACTACTAATGGGCTGGCTTGTCCTAACTCACTAGACCGGGGCTGCCCTTACTACTACTGGGCTGGCTTGCCCTCACTAGGCCTGGACTCCCTTTATTCAGGGCCTGGTAGCCCTGCTTTACATTGGGCCTGTTAGCCCTAAACACTGTGGGCCTGCTGCCCTGATTTATTCTGGGCCTGGAAGCCCTCGTTACTATGGGCTTGGTGCCCTGTTTTATTCTGGGCCTGGAAGCCCTCGTTACTATGGGCCTGGTGCCCACTTTAAACCTGTGGGCCTGGCGTCCTTTCAGAACTGGGACTGTTGCCCTATTTACTCTGGGCCTGGAAGCCCTCGTTACTTTGGGCCTGGATTGCTCTTTTAACTGAGTGGCCCCTTTAATTTTGATGGCCCGCAGAGAGCCTGCTGTCAATCCTGGGGCAAATCGCCTCCTCAGTCCCGCCTCTCTCATAAATATTTGATAGGCCTCCTATATGGCCTCGCTTTTTGGCCCCTCCCTGTGGGCGTCGCTAGCCTTCCTCCTAATAAATATCCATTTTGGGTCCTTATGACCCGACTACCCTACGACGCTTGGCCACTTTCCCCAGCGCCTACAGCGCTAATAAATTGAATAAAAAACAGTCCTCTCCATCAGTTGGGCCCATGCAGCTTCCTTGCCTGCCGTCTGACCACACTCCGGCCAGGGTGTGAAAGTTGCAGTGGGGAGGCGGGGCGTTTTGGCGGTGGGAGGAGCACACAGGCGGCAGGGAGGACAGGGGTCTCGGACTGACCGACAGCAATATGAGTCGTGATGCGCTCTTCCTCTCTGCTGCCGAAGGGGGACCAGAATTAAACTTTAAAAATAACAGGGGGCCAAAACAAATAAATGACGGGTCTCACAAGCCCACACCATGGCAAACAGCCATTTACTTTCTTTGTGGTGCCCCGATGGCACCACCAACCACACACACAGCAGCAGCAGGAGTCTTCAGTGACTGGAGGAGAGAAATCACCGAGGAGTCAACAGGACTGGCTTCACAACTCCAGGTAAGTCACAACTCCCTGTTGCACTCCTGTGATCCTCTCCACTCCACAGCCAGCCCGAAACTACCACACACGGCTCTAATCCCCATTTGAAAAAGCGCTCGGGTTCGTATTCTGGAACCCCGAGCTCATGCCACACAAATGCTAGGGGCTTGAACATGGCACCATGCACTGGCCAGGGACAGCGGTCCTAGTGCGTGGGTGCCCAGTCTCCTGCTGCCTGCTCTGGGAAGAGGGTGAAATGGAGCAGGCAGGCAGCAAGGAGGGAGAAAACATTTCCTGTATATTTTTTTATTGCCAGACCTGCCTAACGCTTTTTCTAGGGGCACAATAAGGGACCCCTGGGGCATTTGGAAACCCCTAACTTTTTCTGTGATGCCCCCAGACTTTTAACTTTCTACCTTGGGGCATTACAGTTTATACAAAACAAGCTACTATTAGACCACAAAAAACAAAAACAAAGAGTCTGCTCTTCTCCACCTCCCAAAGCAAAAAGAAATACCTACCCCTGCTTATACATAACCAAAAGGGTGAGATACTAGAACAAGTAACTAAGTTCAAATATCTAGGCATTACCTTCGACGACACACTCATCATCTCAAGCCACATGTACTCTGTAATCAAGACTGCAAATATAAAACTTGGTGTTCTATACCGACACAGGCATTCGTTGACACCTGATGCTCTCAAACTTGCCACAAGTAGTTCAATACTGTCAACGATTGAATATGGGCTGCCTATCTATGGGGCTGGCACAAAAACTGTTCTTAACAGGGTTAGCACACTCCTCAATAAGGCCTGCCGTCTAACTTTGGGGGGCTGCTCTTGACACCCACATGTGCTCGCTCTACACTGAAACTGGGTGACTCCCGCTAAATCTTAGAGGGCAATACCAAACCTGCCTACTACTGAAAAAAGTGTTTCTTGGTCTCACCTCCCCCCTCTCTGGACAGTCTCTTTAAGCCGGCAGTTCCAACAAAATCAACTAGAAGTGTGGCAACTGACAAGCTGGTGACCCCCTTCAAAAGGACGAAGCTTGCTCAGAATTCCATCCTGTATCAAGGACTGAAATGTTACAGTGAGCTACCTGCTTTCCTCACTGTCACGCCCAAGATCGGTACTTTCAAATCTGGGCTCAGATCCTTTCTTGGCACTAAAATGATAAGTACCTGCCTATGCTAATGAGTTAGGACCTCATCCTCCCACATCTTATCGCTTTTCTGCACATTCCCCTCCTCCACCCTCCATTCACCTGATGATGCCCACTTATGGCTGACCACCCTATCCGTATCCGTCTTAGGATGGCCCACTATATAGAGAACTCCAATCGCGAGCCCTGCCAACCTTCTCTTTTCAACCCTTCTTTTCTGATAATTACTGACTATTTAATGTATATAAGCCTCAGTTTTATTGTACTGCCTCTGTAAATGATATATTTGTCTCAGTTTTATTTTTTACTTGCCTATCTAAATGTCACTATGCTATTTTCTGTGTACCGTGTATTATTGTAATTGGTTGTGCAATACCGACTTGGAACCTTCGAAAACGAGTCCTTGACTCAAACTGAAATATATAAAAATAAATAAATAAATAAAACATTGACTGAACAACAGGATACAGAAGGTAATAGTAAATGGAGTCCACTCTGAAGAAAGGGAGGCTACTAGTGGAGTAGCGCAGGGCTCAGTACTGGGACCGATCCTTTTTAATGTCTTTATAAGTGACATTGCAGAGGGACTGGAAGGGAAAGTATGTCTCTTTGCAGATGACACAAAGATCTGCAACAGGGTTGATACACAAGGGGGGGGAGCGGAAAGGATGAGAAGGGACTTGGCAAGGTTGGAGGAATGGTCAGAAGTATGGCAGCTTGGATTCAATGCAAAGAAGTGCAAAGTAATGCACCTGGGAAACAAAAACCCAGGGGAAGAGTACACAATGGGGGGAAGGTAGTAACAACAACAAACATTTGTCAATGCTGAATGTTGATTTCGTTGGTCCGTTGAGCTCGTTTACTGCCCCTGTGTCACTCGCTCGTTTTGTTTTTCCTGGTGCTGCAAGCTGCTCTTTTGTACTAGGCTCCTGCCTGTATTGGCACATTTTTCTGCCCACAAAGAAATCTGCAGCTGTCCCGACAGAGCTCTGTTGAGGTGGGTCACTCCCCCTCTCTCACTCACTCATTCTGTTTCTGCTGGTGCTGCAGACTGCCATTTTGTACTGGGCTCCCGCCTCTGTTGGCGGCTTCTTCTTCCCACAAAGAAATCTGCAGCAGTCCTGACACAGGTCCGTTGAGCTAGCTTACTCCCCCTCTCTCGTTCGTTCCGTTTCTGCTGTCACTGCAGGTTGGCCTTTTGTACTGGGCTCCTGCCTGCGTTGCCACCTTTTTCTGCCCACAAAGCAATGCACAGCAGTCACAGTAGAGGTCTGTTGAGCTCGCTCACTCCCCCTCTGTCATTTGCTCATTGTGTTTGTCCCGGCGCTGCTGGCTACCCTTTTGTACTGGACTTCTGCCTGCGTTGGCACCTTTTTCTGCCCACAAAGAAATCCACAGCTGTCCCGAAAGAGCTCTGGTGAGGTTGCTCACTCCACCTGTCTCACTCGCTCATTCTGTTTCTCCCAGTGCTGCAGGCTGCTCTTTTGTACTGGGCTCCTGCCTGCATTGGCACCTTTTTCTGCCCACAAACAAATCTGCAGCTGCCCCGAAAGAGCTCTGGTGAGGTTGCTCACTCCACCTGTCTCACTCGCTCATTCTGTTTCTCCCAGTGCTGCAGGCTGCTCTTTTGTACTGGGCTTCTGCCTGCATTGGCATGTTTTGCTGCCCACAAAGAAATCTGCAGCTGTTCTGACAGAGCTCCATTGAGGTGGGTCACTCTCCCTCTCTCACTTGCTCATTCTGTTTCTGCTGGTGCTGCAGGCTGTCCTTTTGTACTGGGCTCCTACCTCTGTTGGTGGCTTTTTCTGCCCACAAACAAATCGGCAGCAGTCCTGACACAGGTCCGTTGAGGTAGCTCACTCCCCCTCTCTCACTCGCTCGTTCCGTTTCTGCTGGCACTGCAGGCTGACCTTTTGTACTGGGCTCTGCCTGCGTTGCTGCCTTTTTCTGCAACAAATAAATCCACAGCAGTCACAATAGAGCTCCATTGAGCTCGCTCACTCCCCCTCTCTCACTCACTCATTGTGTTTCTCCCGGTGCTGCAGGCTGCCCTTTTGTACTGGGCTTCTGCCTGCGTTGGCACCTTTTTCTGCCCACAAAGAAATCCACAGCTGTCCCGAAAGAGCTCTGGTGAGGTCGCTCACTCCACCTGTCTCACTCGCTCATTCTATTTCTCCTGGTGCTGCAGGCTGCCATTTTGTAGTGGTCTCCTGCCTCTATTGGCGCCTTTTTCTGCCCACAAAGAAATCTGCAGCAGTCCCGACAAAGCTCTGTTGGGCTTGCTCACTCCCCCTCTCTCACTCGCTCGTTCCATTTTTGTCAGTGCTGCAGGCTTCCCTTTTGTACTGGGCTCCTGCCCTCATTGCTGCTTTCTTCTGGCCACAAAGAAATCGGCAGCAGCCACGATAGAGCTCCATTGAGCTCGTTCACTCACTCCCGCTCTCTCACTCGTTCGTTCTGTTTCTTCCGCCGCTGCAAGCTGCCCTTTTGTACTGGGCCCCTTCGTGCATTGCTGCCTTTTTCTGCCCACAAAGAAATCCACAGCAGTCCCAACAGAGCTCCGTTGAGCTCCCTCACTCCCCTCCCTCACTCGCTTGTTCTGTGTCTCCTGCTGCTGCAGGTTTACCCTTTGTACTGGGTTCCTGCCTGCGTTGCGGCTTGTCTGCCTACAAAGACATGTGCAGCAGTCCCGACACCAGCTCCGTTGAGGTCAATCCTCCCCTCTCACTCGCTCGTTCCGTTTCTGCCGGCGCTGCAGGCTGGCCTTTTGTACTGGGCTTCTGCCTACGTTGCTGCCTTTTCCTGCCCACTAAGAAACTGCAGCAGTCACGATAGACCTCCGTTGAGCTCTCTCACTCACCCTCTCTCACTCGCTCATTGTGTTTCTCCCAGTGCTGCAGGCTGCCCTTTTGTTCTGGGCTCCTGCCTGTGTTGGCACCTTTTCCTGCCCACAAAGAAATCCGCAGCTGTCCCAACAGAGCTCCGTTGAGGTTGCTCACTCCCCCCTGTCTCACTCGCTCATTCTGTTTCTCCTGGCACTGCAGGCTGCCCTTTTGTACTGGGCTTCTGCCTCTGTTGGTATTTTTTTCTGCCCACAAAGAAATCCGCAGCAGTCCCAACAGAGCTCCGTTGGTCTCACTCACTCCCCCTGTGTCACTCGCTCGTTCCATTTCTGCCGGTGCTGCAGGCTGCCCTTTTGTACTGGGCTCATGCCAGCATTGCCGCTCTTTTCTGCCCACAAAGAAATCTGCAGCAGACATGATACAGTTCCGTTGAGCTCACTCACTCACTCCCCCTCTCTCACTCGTTCATTCTGTTTCTCCCACTGCTGCAGGCTGCCCTTTTGTACTGGGCCCCTGTATGCATTGCTACCTTTTCCTGCCCACAAAGAAATCCGCAGCAGTCCCAACAGAGCTCCACTGAGCTCACTCACCTCCTCCCTCCCTCCCTCCATCACTCACTCGTCTCTGTGTCTCCGGCACTACAGGCTGCCCTTTTGTACTGGGCTTCTGCTTGCATTGTCACCTCTTCCTGCCCACAAAGAAATCTGCAGCAGTCCTGACAGAACTCAGCCGAGCTCAGTCACTCCTCCCCCCCAGTCACTAAATGCTAATCTGTCCCAAACACTGATTTCTGACAGCGACTGTGGTCTTCTGCGCTGGAAGCACGGAAACACATTTCAGCCAGGATGTGAAAAATGACAGCTGTACTGTTCATAAGGAGGTGTGAACAAATGCCAGTGTCGAAAATCTGGCATGAAAATATTACTAATTTGCAAACTTACAAGGGTGCATGGAACCTGCACAACATACACTCGTAACACAGTCATTTTATGGAGTTTCATCACAAATTTATTTTCAACATAGGCATTTTAGGACCTCTGCTCATGAACAGTGTCAGTGAGATTTTCTTAATATGTCAAGAACACTGATTTCCCACAGAGACCGCACTATTGTGCGCCGGAAGAGCGTAAACACATTTTGGCCAGGATGTGAAAAATGACAGCTGCACTGTTCATAAGGAGGTGTGGCAAAATGGCAATGCTGAAAATCTGGAGTGAAAATATTGCAAAATTGCGAAGGTACAAGCATGTGTGGAAACTGCACAATGCACATTCGTAACACACTCATTTTATGGACTTTTGTCACCAAATTTTCAACATAGGCATTTTAGGACCCTGCTAATGAACAGTGTCACTGTCATTTTCATAATGTATCCTGAACATGGATTTCCCACAGCGACCACGCTATTCTACGCTGGAACTGCAAAACCACATTTCGGCCAGGATGTGAAAAATGACAGCTGTACTGCTCATAAGGAGGTGCAGAACAATGGCAATATTGAAAATCTGGAGTAAAAATATTCTAAATTCGCAAAATTCTGCAGGCATTAACATTGCATATCATAAAACAGTCATTTTTTTGATTTTTCCCACCAAATTTGCAGTATAGGCTTTTTGAGAGCCCACCTCAGGAACACTGACATTGTTGTTTCATTATTCGGTCCCAAAAGGGGATTCCGCGCAGTGACTACAAAATCACCTTTCGGGGTTGAATAACACCATGACAGTGCCAGAATTCATGAGGAGGGTTCCCAAAAACCCCATGTTGAAAATTTGGTGCCAAAATTCCAAAAAATGCCTGAGATATGCATCAAAGTTGAAAAAACCCTATTTATTTCATTATACAGCTTACCGGCATTTCCTCAGTTCTCGGTCGGCTTTGAAGAGTGCAGGCGTGTTCCCGGTCCACCAAAGATCATCGCGCCGGACTCCGGGGGTAAGTATGAGATGGGGGTGTGTGGGGAGGAAGGGTGCCCAGTGGGTGGGCGCGGGTTGTGGGAGGGTGGCAGGGAGACTGTCGAGGGACCATTTCCTTTTTTACAGGTTAAAAAAAAAAATGATATCATGGGACTGTTTTTTTAATTTTACAGGGGCATGTGGCATGCTGGGGTGGGCTCCCAGCATGCCAACGGAGTCTTCTGTTTGGGGGGGCAGCTGTAACTGATGAGGGATTGGACACCCACATCGGCACACAAGAAAAGGGGGGGATGTTACATTATGCCGACAGGGATTGGGCACCCCCGTTGGCACACAACAAAAGGGGGGGTGACATTATGCTGACAGAGACTAGGCACCCCGTCAGCAGACAACATAAGCCGGGGGGAGTTACATAATGCCAATGGGGACTGGGCTCCCATGTCGGCAACATAAACCTTATGGCACTGAAGCCAATGGGGATTGGGGCCCCCGTCAGCAAACAAACACGGTGGGGGGGGCACATGCTGCCAAGGGGGATTGGGCACCCCATCAGTGGGCCACCGCCATGTTCACAAACAATATCAGTGTTTCAAAGTTCCGCCCTGCAATGACGGGTCGCTCCCTCATTGCAGCGAATGGCTGACGCTGCAATGACGAGGCAGCCCCTGATTGCAGCAGCTAAAATGTTAGAAAGTTGTGGCAAGCTGGCTGAACTAGTGTCAGCAGTAGCATGCCACAGCATTGGGGGAAGAGGGCCATGCCTTTACAGGCTGTGGGGCATTGGCTACAACAGTGCCGCGCCTCCACAACCTGCTTCTGGAGAAAGCTGCCGCAATATGTTTCTTGTGCATGCACGCAATCAACATAAAAATGGAAAGGGACTTGGGGGTAATCATATCAGATGACCTTAAAGTTAGCAATCAATGCGAGAAGGCAGTAGGGATGGCTGGGGGGATACTGGAATGTATAGGGAGAGGCATCACCAGCAGAAAACAGGAAGTTGTTATCCCTCTGTACAGACAGTTGGTGAGACCCCATCTGGAGTACTGCATCCAGTTCTGGAGACCCATCTCCACAAGGACATAGATAGGATGGAGGCAGTCCAGAGGAGGGCAACTAAAATGGTGCAGAGTCTGCAACAGAAGCCATATGAGGAGAGACTAAAGGAGCTTAATTTATATACTCTTGAGGAAAGGAGGGAGAGGGGGAACATGATAGAAACTTTTAAGTACCTCAGTGGACTCAACAAAGTCCAAGAGGGTAGCATCTTTCAGAAAAAGGGATGTGCATGAACAAGGGGACACAATTTGAAGGACGGCTCAGGGGCAATGTGAGGAAGTATTTTTTCACAGAGAGGGTGGTGGACTCATGGGACTGCTTTCCTAAGGAGGTTGTGGGGTCTAAAACTGTGGGACAATTCAAGAATGCATGGGACAGACATAAGGCGATTTTTGTGGGAGGTAGGAAGAAATAGGCTGTTGGTTAACTAGGATCTGCAGCTTATCCAATAGGTAGGGAAATGGGCAGACAAGGTGGGCCAAGAGGTCCTTATCTGCCGTCAAAGTCAATGTTTCTATGTTTCACTCAGAACTGCCCACTGATTTTGCGTTAGTTGTTATTCTTACTGTTGTGAGATCAGGGAGGTGGTTAACAACCTTCCCCTAGACAAAGCCCCTGGGCAGGATGGCTTCTCCCCAAATTTTTATAAAACATTCATGGATCAGTTGACACCCTGGCTGCACAGATTGTTTGCATACATTCTCTCCTCGGACCCCTCTGAGTCTTGCTTGCTGGAAGCCTTGATTTTTGTGTTGCACAAACAGAAGAAAGCTGAGGATGAGGTCACAGGTTACAGACCGATCTCCTTGCTAAATTATGATATAAAAATACGGTTCAAGCTTCTGGTGAACAGACTTGGCAGGGTGCTTCCTACCCTAATCAGGGGAAGCAAGTGGGTTTTATGGCCAGCAGAGCATCTTCCGACCGCCTTCGAAAGTTAGCCCACATTTTCTCCGCGTCCAGGGATTCTACGCTACCAGCGGTGTTGGTTTCCCTGGACGTGGAGAAAGCTTTTGACAGAGTAGGCTGGAGGTTTCTGTTTGGCGCTTTCAATAGGTTCAGATTTCCCTCTTTGTATATCCATTGGATACACACTCTATATACTTGTCTGAGTGCCAGGTTATATTGCAATGGGGTCTTTTCCTCTACCTTTCCTCTATATTTGGGGACCCGACAGGGATGTCCTTTATAACCCCTGTTGTTTAATTTATATCTGTAACCTCTCCGGTAAAGGCTGAGGGCAAATCCCGGCATACAAGGAGTTAAGTTGGGAGCTCTGGAAGTAAAAGTTTTGGTCTACGCAGATGATATTTTGCTTCACCTTACCCAGCCTGCGCTCTCAGTGCAGGTCACTCTTGAAACTATCTTGGAGTTCAGTCGGCTGTCCAATTACAAGGTCAATGCTAATAAAATGCAGGTCTTCCCACTGAATGATAGGACTCATAGCAGCTTAGTAGGGGACATGGGGTTACAATGGGCCCCGAAGTCTCTTAAATACCTAGGTATCACCCTGGCCAGGAGTGACTCTAAGATGAGGCAATTAAATATAAACTCTCTGCAAAATGTAATCCGGCAGGATCTGGCTCGATGGAAGGTCCTTCCCCTGTCCCTATGGAGCAGGATAAGCCTGATCAAAATGAATGTACTGCCCCGTATATTTCATCCCCTTAACATGCTCAATATTTGGCTGCACCTCAGTTGGTTCAGGAGAACACATTGGATCATCTCTGACTTTATCTGGAGGAATAAGCCCCCAAGAAAAGCATATTACTAGCTGGCTGCTCCAAAAGAAAAAGGGGGTCTGAAGCTACCCCATTTTGGGCTCTATTACTGGGCCAATCATGCAAGCAAGTACTTGCGCTGGCTGTAGCCACTTGAGTCTTCCCACACATTTCCATATGTACCTACCTGGCTGGCAGTGGAGAAGGGCCTGATTGCCTCCACAGGCATCTCCCGTCTTGCTCTGCTGCATATCAGACAGAAAGATCTTCCTCGAGAGTGGCATGACTCCCCCATTAGCTATCTCAGTGAGAATCCATACATAGTTTTGCTCATTCTTAAAGTACTTGCATACAGAAGACCCTGACCAGCCCATTCTGTCGAATCCAAATTTCAGGATTAGGAGGAAAATTATACCAACAGGATGGCTTCTGCAACTAGATGGTGCCTGCCCTAAAGATTTGGTTAGAGGGGACTCATGCCTTACCTCAAATGAGATCATGAACAAATTTCAGGTAGGCTCTGTAGGGATTTTTAAAGTCTCTAACTGCGACACCTCATGATAACCAAGAAGTTGGTGCCGAAGGATGAGAAAGGAGCTGGGGCCACAATTAAAGCTCTTGCCATTTTAGCCACACAACCCCATGCCGTTTCAAACATCTATCCGAGCCTTCACTCTCTGGCTTTCCCCTTGATAGATGGGGCCTCAGCTTCCTGGGTGGATTGTTTTTCTCACTGAGTCTTAGACTGTAGAAAAATTTGGAAATCCTGCCGCTCCTATATTACTCAGGACTGGCTGAGGGTGATGCAATTCTCGATTCTCCATGACTTGTATCTGACTCCGGTCAAATTATATAAAATGGGTAGACTCCTGAATTCAATCTGTGTGAGATGCAACCAGGCCACAGGCACTCTGTTCCACATTTTCTGGGAGTGCCCCAGTATTGCCCCTTTATGTAATGCCATAAAATAACATGCAGATCCACTGTTGGGCATTAGTGATCTGTTTACCTCAGAATATGTTAAAACACTTGTGCTGCATGACTGGAGAGACGCCACTGTAGTACCATATGCTGAGTGGGTTCAGGAACTTCTGGATAATCTGAGGGTAGAGAGAATAATTGCCAGCATTCACAATAGGCTTCCCAGACATAAAAAAGATATGGGATAGGTTAGACACTGTGTATTGTCCCTAGTATGCTCTAATGTATGCTTGTCCTGCTTAAATGTTCTGCTGTTCCTTACTTAATTTTATTCTTAAAAAAGATGCCGGGGTGTGTAAAGGGGAGTGGAGGGGAGGTAGTTTTATGTTTTTCTGTTCAAAAATTGAATAAAGTTGATCAAATTAAAAAAAAAGATTAAGGGGAACAGGTAGAGACTGGTCACTCATCTCCCTCTCCTTGCTATGCCAAGTCACACTGGGAACCTCAGGGTTACTAGGTGACACCTAAACAGCAGACTACTGATGTACTCCCACCCAGAAGGAGGGAGGCATCCTAAGATAGGCTCAAGCTTCATCTCTCCAGTGGCCTCCTGACAGCTGCCATGTTGGATAAGTTGGAATGGCTAATGGAGAAGCTGCCCCACCCATCATCTGAATACACTAGACTTCACCCTTTCTCTGGAGTGAGGCCCACACCCATGGGGAGAAAGGCTTTGATACTTGGACTGAGCAGGTTGCCCTAATGATGCAGGAAGGGGAAGGTTCTGCACATGTTAGGTGGCCTGGGTTGACCAAAAGCCCTCATGGACCCACCCTGGCAGCCATTTTGGGTCTCCTTACATCAAAGTAGGATGCCACTGCAGAATAATATCTGACAACCCTTGAACACATGTACGGCAATGTGGAGAAAGTGAGGAAAATCCTGATGCAATTGGCCCTTCTCAGCTACAGGTGGGGGGGGAGTTCAAATTCATCATAAGGATGGAAAAGGTAATGCAGAGGACTTGTAGAAAGAGAATTCTAGAAGCTGCCAACATTAAGTGGACACATGTGGAACAGCTGAAAGATGTGTCTGTTTATGCTGATCAGATGTTAAGAGTTTTGCAGTTTTGTGACAGAGACAGCCACTCACTAGTGATGTGCAGAACCTCTCTAATGAAAACCGAGCTACCCTGAACACATTTGGCCCAGTTATCATGAGATCCAAGCTGAACCTTGCTGGCATGACTCAGATTTCAGTTCTTTTTTTGTATTATACTTCCCTCAGCCTCCCAGCTTGCATGGCTGTCATGTGACAGGTTTAGGAGGCTGATGAGAGGGTCAAAGAGTGACCAAGGGAGTGTATACAGGCTTCAGGAAGTTTGTTCCCCTGACGACTGGTCAGAGACCAGTTTCCATGCAACCTGGTCTGAAACCAGCCTGGTCTGGTACCAACCTGGTCTGAGACCAGTTTCCAAGCTACCTGGTCTGTGGCCAGTTTCACTGCTGTACAGGAGCTTTCTTTGTTGCACATAGTTTTTTTTTCCTGCACTGACTCCCTTTACTGTAGATTTACTATGACCAATTCCACACTGCCATGGATCAACACAGCAGTGAAATATGGGGGTTCCACTAAATGGCACTTACTTTCATATCTGCACTTGTATCGCCTGCCTGAGTACAGCATCCTCAATATTATATCAAAATGTTATTTGACCCACTGAATAGATTGTCTTGTGGACATACTGCTGCATAAATCAGTTTGTGTCTTGGATACTGTACTCCTTCCAGTACCGCCGCCGCATGCCACCCTCCCTGGTTGTTGCCTGAAAATAGTTAGATTTCTTGTCTAGTGCATGTAATGTATTATTCTCTTCTTCTTGTCATTTTAACTGCCTTTGTTCCAGTTGTAAACACCATTTTGTTGTTCAAAGTTTGCTTAATTCCTGTTGTGATATGCCCATTGTATTTCCTGTCTGAACAGTATTCCATTGTTTGTAACTCTCCCGGGTCATGCCTGAAAATAGGCAACATTCTTGTCTAGTGCATTTACCCGGTAAACAAGAACTAAATAAAAATGAATAATATCATACTTATAGATTATTCAACAGAGTGGAAGCATAGTAGAAGTAAGGAAGAGAGAAAATGAGATTGTTGCAGTGGGTGATGAATGGTATATAGAGTTGCAGGAAGTCTTTTTGAAATCCTGTGAAACTCAAAAAAAATTAACAACATATGATATATTTGTTACAAGCTGAAATTGGAATAGATTTAGAAAAGTGTAGTACATTAGAAGCCTTTAAAATTACTGGATTGGAGAAAATGGGAAATATTCTAATCGTATGTAATTGTGAACAAGTTTTATGCAACCTCTGGGCTAGCCAAAATCAGTTAGCAAGACCTGGATTTTGTGTAGGTATACCCCGACTGATTGATGAACTCTCTTGGCAAATCTGGAAGGAGTTATCAATTTTTGCTCCAACAGAACATAAAAGAAATCTTAAACCTGAAAAAGATGGGTGCAAAAATTCAACACTCTTAATATTTGGACTTAAAGTGCAGTAGGCTGAATCAAGGACCTCTCTGCAAAGTAAAAAAGGTATTGAAAAGGATATTCTAAATATTCAAAGAATGAAAGGATGCTGCGGTTTCAGACAAATAAATGCTAATCTTTTCAAACAAAACATTGGCAAAGGTAATTTTGGCTAATAGAGATGTTCTTGCAGTTGGGATTAATGTTGTGGATATAGTGGATTATGGGGGAATGTTATAAACATGTAAAGAAACCTATAGCAACCTGTGAAGCTGGTCATAAGAAATAGCTCTCTCACTGACTAGAAACATAGAATTTGATGGCAGATAAGGACCACTTGGCCCACCTAGTCTGCTCATTTCCCTACCTAATGCATAGGCTGCAGATCCTAGTTAACCAACAGCCTACCTCCACCTACCCCCCCCACTAGAATTACCTGATGTCTGTCCCATGCATTCTTGAATTCTCCCACTGTTTTAGAGTCCACTACCTCCTCAGGAAGGCTGTTCCATGTATCCACAACCCTCTTAGTGAAAAATACTTCCTCACATTATCTTTGAGCCATCCCCCCATCTTCAAATTGTGACCCCTTGTTCTTGCACATCTCTTTTTCTGGAAGATGCTACCCTCTTGGACTCTGTTGATTCCCTTGATGTATTTCAGAGTTTCTATCATGTCCCCCCTCTCCCTCCTCTCCTCGAGTGTATACATATTAAGCTTCTTTAATCTCTCTTTGTATGTCTTCTGGTGCAGACCCTGCACCGTTTTAGTTGCCCTCCTCTGGACAGCCTCCATCCTGTCTATGTCCTTGCAGAGATGGGGTCTCCAGAACGGGATGCAGAACTCCAGATGGGGTCTCGCCAACTGTCTGTACAGAGGGATAACAACTTTCTGTTTTCTACTGGTGATGCCTCTCCCTATGCATCCCAGGATCCCACCAGCCCTCCTTACTGCCTTCTTACATTGCTTGACCACTTTAAGGTCATCTGATATGACTACCCCCAGGTCCCTTTCTATTTCTGTTGCTGTTATTATCTCACCCCCCATTGTGTAATCTTCCCCTGGATTTTTGTTTCCCAGGTGCATTACTTTGCACTTCTTTGCATTGAATCTAAGCTGCCATATATTTGACCATTCCTCTAACCTTGCCAAGTCCCTTTGCATCCTCTCCACCCCATCTTCTGTATCAACCCTGTTGCAGGTCTTTGTGTCATCTGCAAAGAGACATACTTTTCCTTCCAGTCCCTCTGCAATGTCACTTATAAAGATATTAAAGAGGACCAGTCCCGGTTCTGAACCCTGCAGTACCCCACTAGTAATCTCCCTTTCTTCAGAGTAAACTCTGTTTACTAGTACCCCCTGTATCCTGTTGTCCGGCCAATTTTTAATGCAGGCTACCACCTTGGGACCCACTCCCAGGCTGGCTAATTTTTTTATTAATCTTTTGTGTGGGACTGTGTCAAATGCCTTGCTAAAGTCTAGGTAGGTCATGTCCACTGCCCCTCCCTGGTCTACCACATTGGTCATCCAGTCAAAGAAATCTATTAGATTTGTCTGACATGACCTTCCTGCTGTGAATTCATGCTGCCTTGGGTCCTATACCCTTTTGGCCTCTAGGAACTCAACAATTCTTTCCTTTAGAAGTGATTCCATCATTTTTCCTACCACTGAGGTCAAACTAACAGGTCTGTAGTTTCCTGCCTCTGCCTTGCTCCCACTTTTGTGAAGGGGAATCACATCTGCCCTCCTCCAGTCCTCCGGCACTACACCATCCTCCCATGATTTGTTAAAAAGGGTAGTCAGTGGCGTCACTAATTCTACCCTTAGTTCTTTTAGAATTCTTGCTTGAATCCCGTCAGGCCCCATTGCTTTGTCCACCTTCAGTTTTAAGAGTTGTTTCAGGATCCTTTCTTCTGTGAGTGGACTGGGATCAACCTCCCTATCCAGAGTGCTTCTATTCTTTGATTTAGGTACCTCCCCCTCCTCTTCTTTTGTGATCACTGAGCAGAAGTATTCATTCAGTATCCCTGCTTGTTCACTGTCATCCTCTGCCCACCCTCCCTTCATTTGAGTAAGCATAACTATCCCTTTCTTCATCTTTCTTTGCTTCCTAATGAACTTATGAAAGGTGTTACCCCCCTTCTTAACTGAGTTGGCTATCTTTTCCTCAGTTTGGGCTTTTGCTATTCTGACTTCCTTCTCCACTCCCTTCTGCTTTACTGGTACAGTTCTCTGTCCTGCTCCTTCTGTGTCTCCTTATACTTCCTGAACACTACCTTTTTCTCCTTAACCTTCCCCGCCACCTCTTTTGAGAACCATAGTGGTTTTTTCCGTCGTTTTGCTTTGTTGATTTGCTTCACACAAAGGCTTATTGCCTCTGTGATGGCTGTTTTGATTTTTCCCCATTGTTCCGCCACCCCTCCTTCTTGCCAGTTTGCTAGCGCTTTTCTGAGGGCACTCTCCCATTTTCCCAAAGTCAGCCCTCCTAAAGTCCAACACTCTTGCTTTTGTATGACTCAGCTCTATGGCTGTGTTTATCATGAACCACACTGTTTTGTGGTCTCTTGTTCCCAGATGGCTACCCACTTCTAAATCCGAGATCCTATGGAGAAAGACTGAGACTATTGGATTTATATTCTGTTCATTACAGACAACTTTGTGGAGATCTTTGTTTGATCTATAAAGCCATAAGAGAACCTGGCCTTAGTGAAACTTTAGGAATAGAAAAAAAACATTAACAATACACAAACAAGATCCCATAATTTTAAATTAAAAGGTGTGAATTGCAGAACTAAAAAGAGAAGCCAGTGGTTTACACAAAGAATAGTCAATACATGGAACACATTATCGGCCTCAATTGTAGAAAGCAAGACCATGGACATATTCAAATATCAGCTAGATCAATTTATGGGTACTTCATAATTTGACTATATATAAAATTATCCCACCTTCGGGTAGCGAGCTCAAGTATAGGCTATGCCTCCTGAGTTTGTACTCAATTATGATCCTATGATCCTTTCTCCATCCCAATTTGACAGTACCAGGTCTAAAATTGCTCCTTCCCTAGTGGGTTCCACCACTAGCTATCTGAGGCATGCCCCCTGCAGGGCATCAAGAATAAACCTACTTTTTGATGTGGCTGCTGCTAGGGTGCTCTAGCTAATGTCTGGCATATTCAGGTCTCCCATCAATAATAACTCCCCTTTTTCTGACATCACACTTGCAAATAGATATGGGATTGTGCAAGAAGAAAGTTCATGACGACTCAGAATGGAGAAACAAGAGCTTATACTCTTATGAGAACAAGTAAAAAAAAAACGATTACGTGGAACATAGCCAGAGCATTACATAAAATAGATGATAAAGAACGGCAAGAATTTGGGGGGTGAGTTTGATATTTTCTGCTTTCAAGTATCCTGGTTAACAGAGGAAGACATTTTTAATATTAACGGTTTCTCAATATGTAGGTCCTCAGCAAAAAAGTAAAAAAAAATATTAGAACCTTGGGAGAGTTATTATCCAGTATAAAGGTATCTCCAGATACTAAATGTAAGGAGGTGCTATATAAAGATACCAATATGACGATAATACTTTTTGGACTTCGGTTGGAGGAAATTTATAGTTTGTAACATCTATAAATGTTACCACCTATGAGTACAAACCTGTGCATGTCAAATCTCTTAAAAGAAGTTGAGGAAAAAATTGTTACATTACAAAGGGAGGTGATATATGAGACTAGCTTTGTGGGCAATTTAAACACCTGTACTGGGATGGAAAATGTACTGGAAGGTGATGTTGACAGTTTTAATAATGATTGAATAACTAGAAGACAATCACAGGAAACAAAAGTTAATGCTGTTGGTAAAAAGTTACTTGGATTTTGTGAAAACGTAAACTTATGCAGTCTGAACAGTAGAATTAAAGAGCAGCTGATGCCTTTAGGAGAACTTTTAACAAAACATAATATTTAAACATTGTCCATCTTGTATTTCACATTAGTTCCGTATTTCTCCTGCCCATTCATTTTTACTGAGATCATTTGCATGAAAACAGGATATTTGCTCCCGAAAAGTTTATCTATTCCTGCTGCTTTCTCCTTACTTGAGGTCATAATGCACTGCTTGTGACATCACAGTTACTTTCATGGCAACACATTGTGATGTCACAACAGAGGATTATGACATGAAGTAAGGAGAAAGCTATAGAGGCAGATGAACTCTAAGAGATAAAAATCATGTATTCATGCACATTTCCTTAGTAATATTTAATTGGGAGGAGAAACCTGTAGAATATATACAGAATGCAAGCTGAATTGTACCTAATTATTATATTTTTCAAAGTTTTCTTTGAGGCATCAGCAGCTCATTAAGAGGGATCATCTCAGGAGCATATACATATTTTTCTGGTGCTTACACCTCAGTAATTGATTACCGTACATCATTGTGACTATTTGGTAATTACCTGGAAATGGAAATAGAGCTGAAAGTGACCACATGCCAATAATTATTAAGAGAAAATGCAACTAGAACTATTACTCTTAATGATGGAAACATGGCGATGGAAACCCGGCATAAGAATAGGATAATTTGGAATGATGTAGAGAAAGAGAAAGTGCATTCATTATTCATTACAAACAAATGTCAAGTCATCAGGAAAGCCATTTTGCAAAAAGAAAGATCTTCTTATGTGGAGGGACTTTGTACTAGTTTAATACAGATTTGTATGCCATACTGTTATAATAACACAAAGAATTTACATATCACCCAGGAGGGTTGGGTTGATACAGACTGTAAAGCAGAAAAAAAATTGAATAGGATAACTAGAGATACTAAAACCAACCCTAACAGACATGCTGTAAAGCAAGTAAAGGCAGCTTGAAGAAAGTATAATAATTTTTTAAGCTGTAAAAAAAGATGCGTATCCAAGTGTTATGTGGAAGAAGCTGTTAAGTACAGTTGATGAAGGGATAGCAGACAAGTCTGGAGAATGGTTGCTTTTGGTAATAACAACTGGCAAGACAATAGACTCTGCTATGCACCCTGTCATCTGGGGGGCTTGTTATCACTTACTCTTTTTTTAATAATAATAATAATAGAGTAGAGAATGATAACTGGGTTATAAGTACACAGTCCCTGACTATTTTGGAAGATTAATTTACTGAAGCAATACAGCTAGCCAAACAAAATAAAGCACCAGGACTAAATAGTATTGCTATGGATCTCTATAAAATAGATCTCTTTTTGGGCTCCTATTGTAACTAAACTGATAAACGTATTTATTGCACAGGATAATATAGCAGACTTCTGCCGAAGTGCTGGTCTTTCCCATTTTTAAAAAGGGTGATATTTCCAATCCAGAAATGTATAGGCCTATTAGCCTCTTAGATGTAGATGCTAACTTTCTAGTGAGTGCACTTCATAAAAAGGTCCAGGAGCCTCTAGAAAGATTTAATATTATATCTGAACTTCAAGCAGGTTTTAAAAAGGGAGGATCCACCTTGAGTCAATGTTATACATTGCATCATATTTTGAAAAATATGTAGTCTTGAGGAAGCAATTTAGCCTTCATAAATTTTAGGAAAGCTTTCAACTCATTAAATCAAAATCCATTACTTATGTTTATAGATATAGGGCTGAGGACTGTATAAGAATTATTAATGAGCTTCATACCAATAATTGGTGTAGAATTAGATATGACAACAAAGGAGTCTTGAAGAGAAAAATAAAAGTAAAAATCAGAGTAAATCAAGGCTGTGCCCATGCTCCCATTTAATATATACATTAATGATCTTCTAAAAACATGTGATAATACTCAGTACTCTTTTCCTAAAATAATCATGTATGCTCTGTTTTAGCATATGCTGATGATATTGTTTTGATTTCTTTAACCCAGCACGGTCTGCAGACTCAGTTGGATAAATTAGTGAGAGGATGTGAGGATTTAGAATGAAAAATGGACACTGACAAAAGTAAAATAGTCGTAGTTAAAAAAGGGGTATATTTAGAAAAAATGACCCAGTTTTTGTATTGGGAATTCTCCATTGGAAATAGTTAATAGTTATACATATTTAGGATTGACCTTTTATAATAATCATTTAACCTGGACACAACAAACATCTGAAAGTACAAAACAAGGTTAAAGAGCACCGGTTTTGGTGCTTACGTCTGCCCCCCCCCAACCACAGCAGCTTACCTTATCATGACTTCAAAAGTCCACTTTTAAGAATTAATACTTCTGTGTGAAAGGGAAAGAGATCATAATTTCTTGGTTGGAGGAGCCAGCCACCTGCTCTCTTCCCCTTCCTGTTTGCCAAAAGTAGAAAGCACTGCCCTTGCACTCTCATGTTTTGTGATGTCTTAGTTTGAAGGCAAGGACATGCTCTATTGATAGCAATAGAGGGCAATTTGGAAATGGCATGTTTGAGATTTCTTTTCATTTGACTCCCGTGGCCCTCTAAAATTCTATCATTAAACAGACTCATTAAATTAAAATCTGAGACTTTTTTTCTGCACTTTTGACATAATGCTAGGCCTATCACTACTATACAAATGTTTTCCCTGGTGGTCACTTTACAGATGCCACTGACAGAAAGGGGATTTTAGCTATCATGCTGTGAGCTGTGCCCTTAGGGGACTGCCATGTTCACTGTTAGAGCCACACACCTCCCAAAAAAAAGACATTCCAAAATAGAAAAAAATAATACTGTATATAATGCACAAGATAGTAAAATACATACTTTATAGAATTTATGTCATGCAGAGTATATATTATAATTAAACACCCTCCCATATACTAGTAGTAGCATATTGATTCTTTATGCACCCAATCCCACAGGCTCTGGGTATCTTACATATGGAGATTAAATACATTGATTATTTCCTGATTTATTGCTGCTTTGTTTATTAATAGTTTAAGATAAAAACCTAGTACTATTTTATACCCAGTGGAATTAAGGTTCACTGGTACAGCAGGCAACTCACGTAGGAATGCTTAGGCAATATTATCAAAATGATAATGGCAAAATACTGGCATTAGGATCAGAATGCAATAGTTGTGGTGTGAATGCACATTTGGATGTTTCTGCAGTATGCATTCTGACATACACTCCCCATGTACCTGCACTGGGGACCCCATCAGTTTGGTGTGCCGTGAAGACACTTGGTCCCTCTTGAGTGGAGTTCCACCCCTAGTGGTGCTGCAAGGTTGAAGTTCCCTTATGGCAAAGTACTTTAGGAGAGAATACCTGAGATTCCCACAATGAAAGAGAGAAAATCACTGGATGAGGGGAAGATGGTGAACAATGAAACTAGCACCCAAAAGATGCTTGGACATGTGTGGTTTAAATACAGTTCAGTGAGGGAGGGCATGATGAGACTCACCTGTTGCCCCACTTAACTACAAGCAAAGCCCTTCAATTCACTGGTGCAGTGGACAACTTACGTAGGAATGCTTAGGTAACATAACTGGAATGCTTGCTGCAACATAGTAGGAGGAAAGATTGTTTTGTAGTAGTTATGGAGTGAATACATGCTTGGGTGCCTGTGCAATGTAAATGTTGGCATACACTCTTTCTATCCATGCTACAAGGAATACCACCCTTTCCGGGTGCTGTGAAGACATGAGATTCCTGTAGAAGGGGTTAATCCAACCCTAGATGTGTCACAGTGATGATGTCTTCTTAAGTCAAATGTACCTTTGCAAAGAAGGTAAAAAACCAAACAGTGAAAGGAATGTACTAACCATGGCAAAATTATAAACAATTTAATCATTTATGACTATCAGCAAGAAGTAGAAAAGAAAACTCTTGTGTGGAGGAAATTTCTATAGACCAAAGTCCTAGGTCTCCATCCCACCAGGCTTAGAAATAACTTAATTATAATCTAATTAAGTCAAAGAGTACAACATATGAAACCATGGGATATAGAGTAGTTACGGGAAGTGGTAACATGGCCCACAGAATGACTGAGCGAAAGCCCATCACCTTGTGCTTTTTAGCATTCAATTTTGACTGCAAAGCCCTTGACCACCACTCCAGCATTTGCAAGTCTCTCTGCATTTCCTTTATTCCCTCCATCACTATTCATCCTCCTACAGAGTCATCTGTGCAGAGACAAAACCTGCCCTGAATCCTCTCACCAATGTCACTTATGAATATGTCGAAGAGAACCAGCCCCAGGACAGATCCTTGTGGAACCCTGTTCATGACCTCCCTCTCCTCTGATTGAACCCTGTTAACCACTCCCTCTGCTGCATAACCCTTCAGCCAGTTACATACCCAGTTTACTATAACCTTAGCTGCACCTAGCTCCTTCATTTTCTTCAACAAGCATCTGTGAGGCACCAAGTTGAAAACCTTGCTGAAATCAAAGTCGAGCAAATCCACAGCATGATCCCTATCCAATTCCCATATTAACTAGTCAAAGTAAACTACTGGGTTAGTCTGACAAGACCTGTCTGCTACAAATCTGTGCTGTTTACTATCCTGGAGACCATTACTCTCCAAGTAGTCCACGAGGTCCCCTTTGACCAGTGACTGTGAGTTTCCCTGCAATAGAGGTAAGACTGACAGGTGTGTAGTTCCCTGCTTGTTCCCTGTCTGCCACACTCCAGTGCTTTGGGACTACGCCTGTCTTTAGAGAGCTGTTGAATAGACCTACCAAAGGGTCAGCCTGTTCCACTGCCTATTCCCCAGATATCCTCAGATGCAACCCATCAGGTCCTGGGGCATTATTAATCTTAAGGACTGCCAGCCCTTTTAGGACCCTTTCACTAGAGAATGTTAACTGCCTCATCTCTGGGAACCCCTTGGAGGGTAGGGGGGAGGAGGGCCTTTTTTTTCTTTTTTTACTTCAGAAAATGGGATTGGATGTAAATAGCTACACGGGGAGTGGTTTGGGTTGAGGGGGGGATTGTTATAAATGGTACTAATTTCAACTAAGTATATAGGGGAGTCAACTCTTATACTACTGAACGCTGGGTATTTATTTATCTGGGGTCTTCTCTGGCAAAAGATTTGCTTAATAGAGATAATGTTTAGAGAGTTGGAAGGGGTTGGAAGGGGTGGAGGATCACTGAAGTGCTGTTCACGTTATCTTTTTTCAGCTTTATTGTTATAGAGTTTATTAGCTTGACATGGGATTACTATAGGAGGGGTGGTTTTAAGACATATTTGAATTCAATCTGTATATGATATACAATCTCTTTATACTTGGTTGTAATATTCTTGAGAATGGGGGACAGGGACTGGGGGCTGGGAGTGGGTGCTGAATGCACTTGGGGGTACGGTTTACTTGCATATGCTATTTAAGTGCTATGATTATGGCTAGAAGTGGGTGCAGAGTGCACTTGGGGGATACGGTTTACTTGCATATGTTGTTTAAGTGTCATGATTATGGCTAGAAGTATAACTAAGTTTTTGACATGGAATGTCAGAGGAGTCAGGGAACATTTAAAAAGGTACCAAGTGCTTAAGCATAATTCTTTATTACAGGCACATATCTCTTTTATTCAAGAGACCCACTTTCTTTCCCATGAGGCACTCAGGCTTCGGAGGCAGAACATCAGTCAGGTTTTTGCCTCTGGCGCCTCAACCTCAAGTAAGGGTGCAGCCATTTTGGTGAGCCGTTCGGTCTCTTTGCAGGTTGACCACATTATTGCAGACCCGCAGGGATGATACATTCTCATTAAGGGCCTACTTGACCACAAGGTACTAATACTGGAGAGCATCTATGGACCAGTTGGAGGTGACCTAGCTTTTTTTAATGGAATTGGCCAATTAATTAATCCCTTTCCTCTCATTCCTGATGATACTGGGTGGTGATTGGAACCTCCCCCCAACTCAAGATTTGGACCGGTCAGACTATTCTCTTAGGCCGTTCTCAGCTGCACAAAGAGCCCTTCAGGAGTTTATGGACCTGCTAGGTGTCTGTGACCCCCTGGAGAATTCTAAACCCGCTGTCACACACCTACTCATTCTACTCAATGGTCCATCATTCCTCTTCCAGATTGGATTACGTTCTGATTAGCCATTCTCTTCTCCCTGGTCTCTGCAACACCAGAACATAACCTATTGTCCTATCTGACCATGCGGTAGCATGGGTAGCACTTGTCTTAGATACCAGCTTCCAACGGGATACATCCTGGAAATTGAATACTCAGCTTCTCAAGGAAGAGTATGTGATTTCCAGAATCCCCTCTCTCAGCCAATCATTTATCACATCTAATCAGAACATGGTACCAAAGGTGGACCATGAATGGTGTGCCTTAAAATGTTTTTTAAGAGGGGAGTTCATCCATCTCTCTGCTACCCATAAACGCTGTAGAGAATCAGAAGCTCTCTCCCTGCTTGCCCAAATTCATACCTTAGAACAGGTACCCTTTACTTCAGACTCTCTACAAACACTGCTTTCTCTCAGGGACAAGTATGCCACTGTTATGCAAGAGAAGGCGGAATTCACTATACTAAAAACCCAGGCCACATACATAGAACAAGGTGAGAAAGTGGGCTGCCTTCTAGCTTTACGGCTAAGTAAGTTAAAAACTTCACGAGTCATACCTTCCATTACAGCTCCAGACAGCTCAGTCAAAATGCATCCTAGAGATATAGCTTTAATCTTTGAACAGTTTTATTCCACCTTATATAGCCAACATGCACATTCGCTGTATGCAGAGGAAGTGTCTGCATACTTAGACTCCTCTATGCTACCACACCTTCTAGAGCATCACTGAGTTACACTGTCAGCACATATCTCCCTAGAGGAAGTAGAAGTAGCCATAAACCAATTAGCACTTGACAAAGCTCCGGGCCTGGATGGTTTCCCTTCAAATTTCTACAAGCTTTTTATTAAAGACCATGCACCCATTCTGCCTCCCCTATATCGATTTATGCTCTCATCAGACTCCCTCAACCCCTCACTGTTGGAAGCCACCATTGTCCTCCTTCTCAAGCCAGACAAACCACCTACCTGTCCAGCCAGCAATCGTCCCATCTCTTTATTAAATTGCAATATCAAAATCCTTACTAAAATCCTAGCATCCAGAATAGAGGAAGTTTGCTCTTGTCTTCTTAGTCCTGAGCAGGTTGGTTTTGTCTCTGGGAGGTCTTCTACCAATCATCTCCATAAAATATCTCATATCTTTCATGCTGCAGGTTCCTCTTCCTCCCCCATGGCCCTAATCTCTCTTGACGCTGAAAATGCCTTCGATAGGGTGGATTGGTTATTCATTGTGGTCAACTTTGCAAAAGATGGGCTTCCCTTCCTGATTTCTACAGTGGCTTCAGGTGATACATTCCTCCCTGTCAGCTAAAATATATTGTAATGGCGTGTTCTCCTCCCCCTTTTCTTTCACACCGGTAAGCCCACTTTCCCCTTTTCTCTTTAATTTATACCTGTAACCACTCATTAGGCATTTGAAATCTTCCCCTAACATAACTGAAATCCGTTTTGGTAGTCTTATGCCAGCAATCTCAGTGTATGATGATGACATCCTTCTTCACATCTCCAACCCCATCTCCTCTTTTACCAAAGTCCTTAAGATTATAGATCATTTCAGGAAATACTCTAATTATAAACTAAATCTTAACAAGACAGAGATATATCCTCTTAATCACTTGACACACAGACAGGACTTTACCCCATTTGATATGAAGTGGTCTTCTCGATGTATTAAATATCTTGGTATATATTTAACCACTGATCCTGCCTTAATACAGAAACTGAACTTAGAAGATCTTTGGGGTACCATTCAACAAGACCTAACATGCTGGAAGAGCCTCCCTCTCTCATTATGGGGCAGAATCAATATTATTAAGATGAGTGTTCTCCCCAGGCTCTTTTACCCCTTAAATTTGCTCAATATTTGGCTCCCTTTATCTTTCTTTAAGTGTATTCACTCCAGTATCACATCATTTATATGGTTGGACAAAGTGCCCCGATGCTCTTATCTTAAACTGGGATTACCCAAGGAATCAGGGGGTTTACAGTTACCCAATTTCATGATATACTACTGAGCCAGCCATCTTTATAAGTGTGGAAAATGGCTTTCTGTGCCTCAATCGACACCAGGAGACGAATACATCCTTATCTGGTTGCAAATAGAATTAGAGCAACTTACTAATTACAACCTGAGCCCTGCAACCATTTTCTTTTCCCGCTTGAAATCTCTCCCAAGGACATTGAGTCCCTCCCCAATTGATATCGCACTGAAAGTCCTCCTACAACTCTGTGCCTATCTTAAGATGTCCCCCTCCTCAGACTTTTCTCAGCCTATTTTTCTCAACTTCAATATCAAGGTCAGAGGTCACTCATTACCCACCACTTGGATTCCAGTACCCTTGGAACTTAAAGTATTGGATTTCTACTCCTAGATGTCTATACTCACCTCTCCTGAACTGCTAAATTCTGGCTGGCGCCAACTCACGTTTCCAAGATCTATCAGTTAAGGCACCTTTTAGCCAAAGAATTTGGTCTTTCAGTACAACAATCTCTTTGTGGGGACTTCTTGCGACAGATCCAAAAGCTCGCCTTCAAACCCCGTGGGGTCTCCTTTATATATATGTACTTGCTTACCAATTCCCAGTTTTTTTCCCCAGTGGGCTCTAAGGTATGGGAATCTCTCTTACTGGACCTCGAAATTAACTGGAAGAGTCTTTGGAAAGATCTATATACTTGTCTATCTCAGGACCAGCTTGGACTTACCCAATATCGTATTCTAAACAATATGTATTATACCACAGTTTAGTTAGCCAAAATGGGTCACCTCCTCTCCTCCACGTGTTCCAGATGCGGTAAGGATGAGGGTACCCTACTGCACGTCTTTTGGGCCTGTGAGAAGGTGTCTCCCCTGTGGGCTCAAATTGAAGGATGAATGGACCCCCCTTTAGGCCTGCAAGGTCTTTTCTCCCCAGCTATATGTATTATGGGTAATTATTCACGGATTCAGGTTAAGGAAAGGAGATGTCATATGGCCCTTATTTCCTTAGCGGTTAAAAAGATAGTCCTCAGACACTGACTGGGCCAAGCACACATCACTTTTAATGAATGGTTACACAAACTTTCTTTTTCTCTAAGAATAGAGCAATTCATCGCTAACATATGACATCGTAAACCTCTGTTTAACAAAAACTGGGGAAAATGATACACTCTTTATTTAAATTAGTTCTCTTTTTGATTTTCCAGACACCTCATGGGGTTGGATAGACTATAATTTGAATCTATATAGTACTGTCTGAGGTATTTATCCTTTGTTATTATTGTGCACTCTGTGGGGGAGGGGTAGTAGGCATTGGGGGGGTGGGGGAGTTGTTTCATCCTGTCTATCATGCTTATGATGCTTGTATAATGTTGTAGGTTGTTATATTTCTAAACAAATAAAGCTTTTTCAATTAAAAAAAATCTCTGGGAACCCCTTGGTTGCCACTTTGGTGCTACTGTCTGGCAAGGGCCCACCATCCTCCCTAGTAAAAACTAAGCAAAAGTAATCATTTAGGATAGTGGTCTTTTGCTCATCCTCCTCCTCAATCACCTTATCCCCTTTGGTTAGCCTTAAAATCCTCCCCTCTTTTTTCCTTTTTTCACTAATATAGCTGAAGAACTGATTTTCTCCACTTTGACCCCCTCTGCAAAAATGCACCTCTGTGTCTGCTTTTGCCTTCCTTACTGCCTTCTTTGCCACCCTGTTTTTCAGCAAATATCCTCTCCATTATTCCTTCCCTTGCCTTTCTTTAAATTTCTAGAAGGCTTTTTTCTTGACCCTTGCTGAGAACCAAAGTGGTCTCTTGAACTTGTTCTTCTTGGTTACTGTTCTCATGCATACCTTAGATGCTCCAAGAATGGCCCCTTTAATTGCCCCCATCTCTCTTCCACCACATATATGTTGTCCACCTCTACTAACTTATCCCTGACCTGCTCCCTCAGTTTATTGAAGACTGCCCTTCGAAAATCAAGCAGTTCGGCTCTCAACTGAAGTTTACCAGACCCGAGGGCCAGTTCAAACCCAAATGGAGTTATGTTCACTGTTCCTAATGACTCCCCTACTCCCACAGCTCCTGCCATCTCCGAGTTGGTGAGCAGCACCACATCAAGGATTATGGAATGCCTGGTGGTCTCCTTAACTAGCTGTACCAGCAGACAGTCCTGAAATATATCCAGCAAGGCCTGACTTCTGATGCTGCTGGCCGAAGGACCTTCCTAGTCGATGCCCGGCAGGTTCAGATCACCAGCCATCACTACTTCCTCCTTAGCTACCCCTCTTTGTAGTTCCTCCTGCTTGTTGTCCCTCTTCTCTCCTTGCCCTGGCACTCTATAGATCACCCCCAGCACAGTTTCTTGCCTGAGGCTGCTGTGAGTTGCAGAAGGCTCATGGATGACTGCATTATTACACCAGGTGGAACAGTTTCTGGAGCCCAAGTCATTGATGCAGATCTGTAGCCCACACAGCAGAACCTGAGCACAGTTGCCTAGATACACAAATCATGGAATACATGACTTGCAGCAACCCACTGAAAAAAGAGTTTGTAACAGGACCAGTAGCAGACAGCAACTCAAGCAAGAGAACCTGATTTAGAGGAAATGCATTGCTTTCCTTCAAGTAAGCAAGTCATCGAACTGGGACTGTACTTTGGACCAGCCAGCAAAAGTAAACATTCCTTAAAAGAACAAGGCTTGGCATTAGTGTGCACAGTAAACAGAATATACAGTATGCAGCTATGAGGAAACAGTATTATCAATAACAACATTTGTAAGATGACCAATCAGGTATCTGAATGAATGAGAAACCATGTGAAAATATTACCTTTTCAGCATTCTCTTTTATTCATTCATATGACAGCTGGCCAAGTGGTGACAGGAGGGCTGAGGTGGTTGCCGCCAGTTCTAGGATTTTTATTTTAATTAAAGTGGATTCTATAAGGTGGGAGGGTGGGATTGGGTGCTATGTGGGTGGAGGGGAAGGGGTACTTATTTGTTGTGCCTGGGAGGTAGGGAAAGAGGGAGGGATCAGTGATATGAGAGCGGAGGAAGACAGTGTTTTGTGAATTTCTTTATATTTTTATCATGGCTGGGGAGGAGGGTATTATGGGGTGCTATATGGATTGGGGAAGGGGGTTTAAATTTATTGTGGCTGGTGGGACAATGGTGGGCTGAATGCAACTGAAGTAAGGGAATATATAATTTTTTTACATAGACCACACTAGTTTGAAGTGCGGTTTGCTGGCAAAGTGCCAAAACCTCTTGAAGCTTTGTTTAACCCAAAGTCTGATACTTTGCCAGAAATTCACCACCAAAGAAAAAAACCTCACAGAATCTCTACACTGCCACAGAATCACTCCTATTCTTTCCGATAAAGAAATATATCTACATATGCAAATATAACAGTTGACAAAGAACAAAAAGTACAACTTTGAAGTAGTGCATTTACAAGTGATGCAAACAGATTTAAAAAAAACTGCCAGCCCTTCAGCACAGTGCTAGATCAACCACTCCTGAGGCCAGTGACCCAGGTTCTTGAACAAGATCAGGTCACCAGAGAGAGGGTTGACCAGGGGATGCTGTCATCTGGGAGGGGTGGAGGGTCACTGATATCGATGGAACCCTGCCATCTGGGTGACTACCAATGGCAGCCCAGCATTAGGTAGAATGGGAGGAAGGATGTTGGCTGGGTACTCAGCCAACATGCCATTGTGCTTGTCCTGCACTGCGGCCCTAGTGTGCCACATTCAGAGGACAGGAGGAGAGTAGGCTAAGTACCTCTACATAAGAGTGGCAGCAGGGAGGGTAGAGGCTTAGCAACTATAGGCCAGTCAGTCTCACCTCAGTGGTGGGAACACTAATGGAAACCATGCTAAAGGAAAGGTTGGAAGAGTATCTTGAATCCCATGTGCTGCAAGACCAAAAAGATTAACATGGGGGAGGTCATGCCAGACAAATCTGATTGATTTCTTCAACTGGGTGAAAGGGGAAATAGTCAAGGAAGGGCAGTGGACATGGCCTATCTGGTCTTTCGCAAGGCCTTCAACACTGTGCTGCATAGGAGACTGATTAAGAAATTGAGCAGCTTAGGAGTGGTATCCAAAGTGGTGAACTGGGTAAGGAACTGGTTAATGGATTGGCAACACAGAGTGGTTATTAATGACACTCACTCTAATGATGGAAGAGTGACTAACAGGATGCAGCAGGGGTCAGTGCTGGGACCGATCCTCCTCGATGTCTTCATAAGTGACATTGCAGAAGAACTAAAGGGAAAAGTATGCCATTTTGCAGATAACACCCAACTCTGTAAAATCTGTAATAGGGTGGTCAAGAGCATGGCAGTTGGGGCTTAATGCCAAAAAGTGCAAAATCATGCACCTATGGAAAAGGAATGCAGGAGCTGAGTATAGGATGGGGGAAGTACTGAGAGCACTAAATGGGATATGGACTTTGGGGTTATAATATCAGATAGTAACTAAGTAAGTAAGTAAAACTTTATTTATAAATTGCTCATACCTGGAGAATCTAGATGCTGTACAGTGGTAAATATATACAATAACAAAATATAACAATCTAAAAAATAAACAAGAGTGAAATATAAAATGTGATGAACAGACTATTTACAAATAACTAGATAAAATAAAATATCATTTAGGAATATTCAACAATTTTAATTTAAGGAAAATGCATCATTTTTCAATTACATGAATATGCACACCACACCCATGTGATTGAAAAATAAAGTAATTATTTGTGCAGCACCAGGCTGTGCATTAGAGAAAGAGTAATGTGTGTTCCTGGACAGCCCAGGTTCCAGTTGCCTTGGTGGTGCAGCTGGTTAGCGAGACCGGAACAGTATTCCAGGCTGCCTGGGTTCAAGTCGCAGTTGAAGCACTTATTTTTTTCTCTCCTCTGTTTGCATATGCTCATTTGCTGTGTTTGGGGACCATTTTATTATTTAAATTTTGTGTTGCTATGGGGTGATTGGGGGAGGTATAATTCTGTGGGAGGTGGGAGATAACTGCCAGAGGGAGGGCTGAGGGTGGGAACAAACCAAAACATATAGCACTATTGGAAGGGAAGCAGAGCTGACTGCAGATAGCCAATAGGTCACCTGCTTCCCCTATAAATTACCCAGAGGTCCAAGCAACCCTTCATGTGAGCAACCCCAAAGCGGGAGTGCCACGAAGCAGGAGAGTGGCATTTGAGACTAAGTGGCATCTGGGGGCATCAGTAAGGCATCCACAGAGAGGACAGCAGGCCACAGACCATGCTTGTCAAGGCACAGTGGGTAAGTACAGTAAAGGGGAAGGGAAGCAGAGTTTGTGATAGCACAGTTGTGGAAAATGCATGTTAGTGCTAACCCACAAGATGCAGGAGAAACTACAGATGGGAGTAAAACTAAAGAAAAAAGAAAACAAAATAGAAAATAAATAGAAAAGGAACAAAAACCCTAAGGCAAAACTGATCCTTCACTAACCAGCAGGAAAAGGGGATGTAGCAAAACCCTATCTAGGGTCAACCTTTTTGCGAAATATGAACCAGGTACAACAGAGAAACATAGCTGGGGTGGTATAGGCTAACTGGGGAGGATGTGGGAGCCTAGGAGCTGGCAAAGACATCAGGACCGCTGGGGGGGTGAAGGGGGAAGGAAGGAAGCAAGAAGACACAGTGGGCAGGATGGGGAAGGGAGGGGGGTCAGCTGTAACAGATATGAGACCACAGTCTTTCTGGGAACAATGTGAAGAGTAGGATGATGTCCAGTGTGCAGAAACCTAGCATAACTCAGGGCTGAGATAAGGTGGCTAAGATGGGAGTTGGAACGGGGGGCTGGGGGAGAGAACAGTGGCTGAATGGGCAGGTGAGGGCTGCCTTGGGAAATTTGGGGCAAGCACAGGATGGAAGCAAGGAGGTTTCCACAGAGCCCAGGAGCATCTCCTCCTGAGGGACACTGTGGAACCGGAGTGGGGGATTGGCAGGTGGTAAGGGGAAAAGGTAAGTGAGTATTATTTATTTTTTTATTTGTTCGATGAAGTCATTACAAAGTATTTAACATTTTAAAACATACAAATACAGATATCACTCATTAAATACATTCTTTGATCATTATTGTTTAAATGATTACATTTCACAAAAATTTGTATACTTGAAAAAAATCATTACAAATAATTTTCACAGATGAATAGACTGGAAGAATCCAGCAACTTTCTGCAATATACGTACATTTTCATTATTCAATATGTATTTCACCATTTTATCAGGGGAGAGGTTGAGGTTTGCCATGATGTCACCAAGCCATTTCAGGTGTCGTCCCCTAAATAGTGGACACAGGAGGAGTATGTGTTTTAAGTCATCTTCGGATGACTTATCGCATTTACAGTATGGACTAGGAATATTTTCCCTTTTTTGTTTGTAAAATACATAGTTAGCGTTATACATTTCAAGCATAAATTTGGTTATCATTCTCCTCTCCTTTGGATTAATTAACTTAACTAAATAGGGTTCCAGGCCATATGTTGTTTTAATCTGTTTGTACCATCTATATAACTTAAATTGTTTCATTTTTGCCAATACCTTTATTTTCTCCTGATCCCTTAACCTATTCTTCACATTTTCAACTGTCATATGCAATAGATGTACAAACATACTCCATAGGACATCTCCCAGCCCATTCGGGAAAACAAGACATTTGAAGATTTCTAAAGTCGGGAAGATTTTCCCCAACAAAGCATATTTAATTTCTTCCTCCAGGCATTGCCTATGTAGTCTATTTACTTCTAGTAAAAATAACTTTAGTGAGGAAATAATTAATCTTTCTTTCACTAATATAGAAATATAATATTGTCCCAGTTCTGCATTAACTATACCAGCCGGAGTTGATTGTGGTACCATCAAAATATACCTTTTAATTTTGTTACATAATATTTCCAGATTATTCAGGTCATCTAAGCCCCAGATTTCAGCTGCATAAAGTGTACTCACATTTATTTTGGCCTCAAATACCTTCAATACTCCTTTGACCGATGTACGGCCCATCTTTGCATTAAATATTCTAAATGCATTAAATGTTTTCTTTGTTTTCTCTAGAATCTGGGCAATATGGTCTTTCCATCTTAAAGTCTGACTAAATGTAATACCATAATAATCATAGTGTTTGACTCTCAACTTTTTATGAGTTTATCCATAATGATTTAAAATATTTCTTATTGCTTCCAAATACCAATATTTTGGTTTTGGACATATTTATCTTTAAATTATGATCATCACATAGTTTAAAAAAATGATTAAGTTTCCTTTGTAAACCCAGAATAGAAGTTGAAATTATTACTAGATCGACGGCATGTGCCAGACAATCTACTCGAGTAGTTCCTATTTTTGGAGCATGAAATATTGGATTTTCCAATTCCTTCAAAACATCATTTATATATACATTGAACAAAAGAGGGGCCAGCAAGCATCCCTGCCTGACCCCATGTGTCATTTTTGAATGATCTAGAAATATTCCCATACTGGTCATATTATACTACTTCCCAGGTATCTGAATGCAATCTTATTAAAATGTCAAGAAGCTCTGGATATAGCTCTAATTTCTTTAGCTTATACCATAATATAACTGTACTGATACTACTGAATGCAGATGTGAAATCCACAAAGCAGCAGTAGAGTTTAGTCTTTTTAATTTTTGTATATTTCCAGATCAAATGTCTAAGTGTATAACAATGTTGAATTGTAGATCTGTTTTTCTGAAAGCCATTTTGTGTTTCTGATAGAATGTGGTTGTGTTCAGCCCATTCTTCTAATCTCTCTAGAATGATTTTAGTAAATATTTTTGTGAAATATCTACTAAACTTATCAGGCGGTACATTTTGGGGTCGCTTGGGTCACCTTTTCTGAAAATCGGGAATATAATACTCCCTTCCAACTAGTGGGATATTCATGGCCTTGTGCAAAAATATTATATAATTTCTCCAAAACTGGAGCCCACCAATCAACATAAAATTTATACACATCACCTATTATCTTGTCTGGGCCGGGGGCCTTATTAAGTTTTAACTGAATGATTGCTGTTTTTATTTCTTCTAATGTTATTATAATAGATGTTGGGTATATAGTTCTTAGTTCTTTTGAATTTTCCATTTCTCTTAATAATACCTCATCTTGTTGAGAATGATAAAGTTCTGTAAAAAAAGAGTACCCATATATCAGGATGAATATATGCATCTATTGTCCTAGCATATTTGTCAAAACCTTAACTGACCATTGTCCAAAATTTTTTACCATCTTTTTCTTTCACTGTCTTCCTCAGTTTTTCCCCAAAGTATTCTAGTATACTTATATTTTTCTGCTTCTAATACTTGTTTATATTTTTTCCTTTCCTTATTTATATCTATACTGTCACCATTATTTTTCCTTGTTTGATCCTTTTATGTTTTCTAATGACTTTACTTAGCTCTTTTTTAGCTTTTCTGCATTTTTCATTAAACCAAGCCCTACCGTGTCTGATCTCTTTTGGCCTTCCAGTCCTACTGGTGATACAATAGGGTCAAACCAGGCTATTTAGGTCGGCCCAATATTTTAATGCTGTATAATAATTTGTATTTTCAACTATCATAGTTCTTATGAAATTAATTGGTCCTTTAAGTAAGTTATCAAATTGTTTCATTATGTTCAATTTCCACTTAATCCTTTTTTGATTAACTATTTCCAGTCCTTCAATAGTACTTAGTCTATTTTTGCCTCTCTCTTCACTTATGTCTTGTTTAGTTTAGATTGTAAGACCAATCAGGTTATCTGTGGATTCCATCCTGTCTATTACACTCATATCTTTAATCATTTTTACTCCCTCTAAATTACTCCAGACAAGGTCAATAATTGAGGAGCCTCTGGGCCCAGTATAGATCAATTCTCCCTCCTTGTCACCCAATACTGTCCCATTTATTAAGAGCATATTTTTCCCAATCAGGTAAGAATTAATAAATCTCCCTCTTATGTTATTCTTGCTATCTTTTGAGGCTCTCTTTCATATTATTTTTGAATTCAATTCTGTTATTATTTCCAGGAATCCTGGGCCCTCTGAGTCTCTTCCAATCCTTGCATTAAAGTCCCCTATTATGTAAAGCGGAATACTCTGCTCCTCATCCATTAATTGATCGAATATTACTTTGACTCTGTCTAATATTTTAGCTTTATCCTTGGCCATACGGGATAAATATAAATTTACAATTACAATTTTATTTTTCCCAATACCTTTTCCGTCCCCTTCTTCACTTTGCACCATCAACATATTCTCTGGTATTAGGTATTGTCTAATAATTGTATAATTATTTTTAGTAGTTAAATATATGGCAGCTCCCCTTTTGTATCTTCCATATTTATTCCCTTTGGTTGTGGATTTTGAGATATTTACATATCCTGATATTTTAGGGGACTTTTCTGATGTACACCAAGTTTCTTGGAGGCATATCAGATTAAAATTTACAATAATCCTTTCAACTTCAGGATCTGCAATTTTCAGGTGAGTACCTTCTATGTTCCATGATAAAATATTTATTTTTAAGTTGTTATTATTTTGTATTCTTTCATAACTAATCCTTTGTATCTCTTGTCAGTCTTCCTTTTCTTTTATTTTTCCCATGACCTGATATCTTTTAGATCCCATATACTGTTTTCAGCTATCGTTCATCTCTCTCAGTTCTTTATTTATTTCAATCTTATCATCTCCCACCCTCATTGTACTTTCTACTTTTTTCCAGTCGTCTGTTGAGATCAGATGAAGTCCTACTTTTCTAAATAAATATTCTTTTTTTAACAATTGTTGTACTACCTCTGCCTTCTTGAATGTAACATTTATCTGTGATGTTAACTTCCTTCCTTTATGTAATGCAATATAATCTATAAGATTTTTTGAGATGTTCATCTTGATAATTCTTGAGAAGAAAGTTGCCATATCTCATTTAATTTGTCCTATGGAATCATTTTTAGTTATTTTCCATCTAACTACTGACAATGTCTTGTTTTCCCATTTCTCCTCTTGCTTCTGCTCAAAATCTTTAATGATTTCAAGGGCTTCAGCATGATTTTCCTTGTTTGTTTCCCTGATCTCTTTCAATTCCTTAATTTCTTCTGTCAATATTCTCTGACTTCCTTTTCTTATTTCTGAGTTATCTTTAAGCTCTATAGATGGCACAATTTGAGTTGGCATAACAAACAATCCCAAAGATTTGAATGTTTTTTCCTGGCTCCAGATATTTTCCAATAAATATCCTTTTTTAGTATAAAACAATACACAGTCTTAAAAGAGACTATTAGCAGGCCTCATCACATGTAATTCATCCCTTAAGGAGATATCAAGGTGTAAAGCCTGAATAATCCATTCTTTCAAAGTTTATTCATTTTCATTAATTAATCTAGCAACTCCATAGATTTCAAGTAGATATTCTTTATTTATTCTCTCTAAATCAAGAAATCCATTCTTAGTAGATCATTTCATTCTTTTCCTTGGTGACATCATGGCAACCTTGACCCCCTCCCCCTGCATTCATTATCTTTCCCTCTTTCTTATTAGCATTTCTATCAGTTCTATCCTTTTCTCAATTAGGAATTGCTCTAGTCAGATCCTGTTTTGTCTCTGCTTTGCCCTTTGTTAATGGATGTTTTCCATTTCCCTCTTTGTCAACTTTTATCAGATCTTGCATAAATTCTTCCAGAATCTCTTTTTTTTTGTATAGGAATAGTTTTGCCCTTTTTAAATTCTAACTGCTTGGTTCTTTTCCCCCCTTAACTTTCGTTATCATTTCCCGGATAATTGATTTAAAATGACAGGTACATGGCTGATTCTTGTCAAAAGGTGGTGGTAAATTAACTTGCATAGCTTTATTTTCCCCACTTCTAGAATTCTCTTGACTCTTCTTTTCCTCATACTTTTTATCTCCAGCCTTAAATATCTTATTTCTTTGTACCTCCATCCTAAGTTTAGTAACTTCATTTTTGATTATGATTAATTGTTCAAAGATAACTAAAAACAATGAATGGTTCATTGATCCCTGTGTTTGCTTAGTATAAGTGCCACAAGGGACTGAATTTTCCCTTCCATCACATAATTCCTTTAGTCCTTTGACCACTGGCCCTTACCTTATTAGATAGTCTGTAGGAGACTGTGACGTCATAGTATTAAATAGTTCACCTTTAGTTTTGTCTAAGTGTTTTAAACCATCAATAATAACACTTAGGTTCTCTTTTTTATTTTGTATTTCAGTTTCATTTCTGTTATTACTCCCTTTACTATAGGGTCCCAATTTGCCAGTGGTCATTTCTTTTCCATTTATTTTATCTGAAAGGCCTACCATATCTTGCCTGGCTCTTTTATGTATACTTGCCAGGGAAAAACTAGCTCTGTCATAACCATATCTGCTATTACTACTATAGGATTCATAGGACTCCCTACTATATGTGTTAGGGCTTACTTGATCTAAACTTGTAGCTAAAGAAGGAGAAACAGGAGGTGCAAAGGTATTCCATTCATATGTGTCCATAGTAATCCCTTCATATATTCCTATGGGTGTTGAGGTATCTACCCCTTTGAAGGATTTTTCTTGGGATTTCCTCATAATATTATTCCCCCTAGTATTCTGTACCTTGTTCTTTCTCAAGATTGCCCCCTCTTTCTGGGTTCCTTGGTCATTATTTGATTCTATCCTTTTGTTGGCTTTCCCCTTGATGTTAGTCCACATTTCTGTTATCTTAATCTGCGGGGGTCTTCTTTAAGTGCTTCTATTTGTTTATCATTAACCCTTTCTCCCTTTATTTTAACTGAATCTATTTGTTTAATCTTCTTTGCACCTCCTTTCCTTCTTTTAATCGGTTTACCCCTGTTTACTTTGTCCATTATCAAACAAGTTCTACAACTTCTTGTTAGAACCATTTAGTTCGGACAAAGTAACATGCAAACATCCTTATTACAATACAAAGAGTTCAACAATTTCCCCAAAAATGTGTTTCTTAAGGTTCTCCAGGCAAGTGACAAGGTATAACAATACTAAGTCAACACTTATCACTAGTTTACTAGAATAAACCAACTATATATAAACATATTAGATTTCAACAGGCAAAACATTGAACAAAGTGTCAAACAGATAAATTAGCATTGGGTTCCCGCCAAGGAATTTGGATTAGACCTGTAATCATATCCTAAAAACAGAATTACTTGAAAAAGCTAATCTGGAAAGTGCTTAGTGCTCCATCATGAACATATAAAAAATATATCCTAAGTTATCCATTAGAATACACAGAATCAGCTGAACAGAATTTACCAAGCAGAGTTAAACAGCAAAATTACACTAAAGTTACACTAAATAATAAAACACACAGTACTCAGAGGACTGCAAACATTTCCAGATATAATCAATGTGCTGTTAAATAAGGCCTAAAATTGCAAAAGTGTCTTTTCACTGACTTGGGAGTTGTGAGCTCTGTACAAGCTCTATAAAAGCCTTTTAATAGAGCTTATTCTCCTTCACCTGGAACAGTAGTCTTTAATTCCTAAAGTTATAGTCCCAATCCCCTGAATGGTGCAGAAATAAAAATGGCCACAGTTCAAGGTTCAGGTTATTGATATAACAATAATTTCCAGAAAGGGTCTCCGAGGATAACCAAGATTTTTCATTTTAGTACTTCTTTTTTTCCACAAAGAGATCTTCACCAAATCAAAAATAAAGAAAAAATCCTAAAAGTAAAAATGTTTACATATCTAAATATCTAAAAAATAAAACTAGTAGCCTACTAGTTGATCCTAATGATCCAAAATACACCAAACAGCCAAGTAACAAAATAGCAAAAGAGTCAAATAGCCAAGGCGTTTCAGTTCAATGGACTAAAAAGTCAAGAAGCCAGAATATCAGAAAGAATGTATATGTACTTACTTTTGCTGGATTAAAGCCTTAAAAAATTGTATTGTGGAATAGATCTGTGCTGTATTTCAGCCTGCAATAGCCACCAGCCTTTTCAGCTATGCTTACAGGTAATCAGTTTAGCAGAAAACAGAGCGAACTGAAGCAGTCAATACTACTGGAATATATGTAACCAGTTAGTATTCAAGATTTAAATTACTTGGCTTTAGCAACTCTTAAACTTCAGTTTTAAGCAGCTATGTATACAAAATAGTACTTTGTTTGTCTGGTATCGACGACTTCTCTGCTACAAACTGACCAAGCTAACCAAAAACATGCAGCGCACTGAATATAAGGCAGAACTGATGCCTCCCAGTCAATTAGCTGGCTTTATCTAAGGCAAAACAGCACGTGAAGTTGGATGCCTCGCTGCTTTCAATTAAATTCTAATTGGATTTTAATCAAAAAGGGAGGTGAAAAAGGCAAGACACCTGAATCATTAATCCTGCTGTTTTATTTTCTTGCCCCCAAATGAATCAATCGTCTTGGCTAATCTGCTAGTTGGCTGCCTGGCTTTTCTCAGTCAGGTAATCAAGTATAACCAAACAATAACAATCAAGACCTACAGGACCTACAGAAAGATCTGGAAAAGCTGGGGAGTTGGTCTAGAATCTGGCAGCTTGGCTTTAATGCCAAGAAATGCAAAGTTATACATATTGGAGCCAAGAATCCCATGACAGAGTATTACCTAGGTGGAGTCCAAGTAGCTACATCAGAGGAGGAGGAGGAGAAGGACCTGGGAGTGATGATCACTAGTGACCTGAAGCACTCCACGCAGTGCAAGAAAGCAGCAGCAAAGGCAAACAAGATGCTGGGTTGCATAGCTAGGGGGATCAGTAGTTGGAGAGAGGAGGTTATACTGCCCTTGTACAGGTCACTGGTAAGGCTGCATCTAGAGTACGGCATTCAGTACTGGTGCCCAGACCTCAAAAAGGACATTAACCTGCTGGAGAAGGTACAGAGGAGGGCTACAAAGATGATAGCCGGTAAGCAGGGCAAGGCATACAAGGAGAGATTGAGGGCACTGAACATGTACTCCCTGGAAGACAGGAGAGAGAGAGGGGGGACAAGATTGGGACATTCAAGTACTTTAAAGGGATAAATAATGTTGATAAGGAAAGTCTCTTTAAGCTGAGCGGCAACCATATCATGAGGGGGCACAGTCTTAAGCTGGAGGGTGGGAGGTTTAGGAACGATGTCAGGAAGCACTTCTTCACAGAAAGGGTGGTGGGCACTTGGAATGCGCTGCCAGAAGAGGTCATCTCATTAAAGACAGTAAGCAACTTTAAGAGAGGCTGGTATAGGCATAGGGGAAGATAAGAATCATGGGTAGGGAGGATGGGAGGTGTGGGGAGGGAGGGTAGGGACATTAGCTCAAGCTGTGGACCCTGCAATACGAGCAGACTTGATAGATCAAATGGCCTTCTTCTGCTGGCTTGTTTGTATGTTCGTATGTAAGACTATTATAGCACTGGAGCATTTGAAAGTCGTAGTTGTTACGTGAGTTCTAATGAGCCAGCTAAATTAAATTTTAATTCCTTTTATCAGTTTTGTTTATTTGGAACATCAGAATTGCCAACATCAATTACAATAAAATTAATGACAATGTTCCTTTCACTTATATTTCACCTACTTTACAACCAATAAGCAGGCTTGTCTCCAATCATGACAGCAAATTTTTGACCACAGTCTAAAGATGCAAACAGGCTGAAAATACGTACATAGATAAAACATGCATAAAAATAATATGCCGGTCACTGCACTCACACAAGTCTTCAAGCAATTAAAATAAAGTATTTCTTCTAGGCTGGGGTATCAGCACATACAGCTCTAAAATAGCACAAACGGTGAAATATTTCTGTATCTGTATATGTAAATCTATAAGACACTAATAAATTTTATTTTACGTAGACAGCCAATATTTTCAGGGGAGACAAAAATGTTTATAGTGCTTGATCCAATTTTATTTCGGCCAAGAATCATTTGCTGTCTCCAGCACAAAGTAAGTGAATAAGAGGATCAGCACAGAGGGGAAGCGGAGCGAAACTGGGTGGGAGAACAGAGGAAGGTTCTGATACTGGGGTACCCTCATTGAACAGGTATGAAATACTGGACAGTTTAGAGGAGCAGAGGGCAAGTGGTGGAGGAGAGGATCGAGAAAATACAACGTCAAAGAACGGTGGCAAGGGGATGAGAGGGATGACTAGCTTGTGGCAAGGAGGGAAACCTAGTCATGGGGAGCAAAGGATGGGGAGAAGGTAGGGTTGGGGGAAGGAATAAGGAAGGTAGTGTGGTAGCAAGCAAAGGTAGTCAGGGAGGGATGGGAACAAGGAGAATTGAAGCAGTAGTAGGAAGGGACAATGATGGTACAGACAGAAATACATCCAAAACAGACAGAGAGCAGGCAAAGGGGGAGGAGGCTAGTGCACCAGGAGTGGACAGAAGGTCGAATAAGAAGACTGAGGGGGACAAAAAGGTGATTATCATTAGGGAATAAAAAGGTATCCACTGGGGAAAGATGTAGGGCCCAAGGAATAGAAGAGTGTTTTTTTGTATACCGGGGATGGAAGTGTGGAGGGCAGAACCAAGCATTAGAGAAGTTGAAAGTAGGGTGGGTGGAAAGCCTCACTTGGTGATCCACCTGGGAAGTAAAGACTTAGCAGGGCAAGAGGTGGACTTGTGCAGAACAGGTTCATAGAGTTAGCAAAGAACTAGAATGATTTGGTGAGCCCTTTGGCCTTTTCAGAGGTAATTCTAGTCCCCAGAGCTAGCACACTATGAAATAGGAGGATTGAGGAGTTTAATGATTAGCTGAGGAGCTAGTGCAAGGTGGAAGGGTTCAGTTGTATTGGGGATTGGGAGGCAATGGCTCAGAAAAGGGGCTATATTCAGCAGATCAGCCACACCTTAACTGGGAGGGATCAAAAGCACTCAGGGACAAGCTGAGGGAATACACAGATAGAGATCTGAGTTTAAACTACTGGGGGGTAGGCCAGCAGGCACAGAAACTTTGAGACAGTGAGGTCCGTGGGCCTCCACCCCACATAGAAAGTAGCAATCAGGAAGAAGGGCAAAGAAGCAAGGGAGGGCATCCAAAGGCAGGAGGTGGGGGAGGAGGAGTATAGGAAATAGGTAGGTCAAGAAACATACAGGAACTAGCCAAGGAGACACGGAGTCGAGGTGGAGGGTGGTGTCACTTACTGCTCGCAGTCTTGTTAACAAGATGGTGGACATGTGGGCCCTCTTAGTTGAAGGGAAGGTGGATGTAGCAGCAGTTACCAAAACCTGGGCTACAGAACACCACAATTGGGACCTCTCAATCCCAGGGTTCAAGCTGTACAGAAGGGACAGAGTGATAGGCAAAGGGGTGGCATATATCAGGGAGGGGATAACATGCACTAGGGAGTAAAATGAGCATGGGAAAGAGGAATCACTATGGATCCAGCTCCAGACAAATAGAGGGAGGAAGGTCAGGTTGGAATGGTCTACAGACCACCCAGTCAGTAGGATGAAAGAGACAAAGAACTATATACAGAATTACTAGAAGTGGCAGGAAAAGGAAGGTGGTAGTGGTGGAGGATTTTAATCTGCCTAAGATGGACTGTGGTACACAAGCCACGTCCTGTGCCAGGAGTTCGGTCATCCTGAATGTGATACAGGGTGGGTTCATGACCCAAGGAGTTACTAAGCCCACCCCGGGGGGGGCAATCTTTGACTTAGTGCTCACCAATGTGGAGCACGCACATGAGATAATGGTCAAGGAACCCCTCAGAGGTAGCGAGCACAGCACAGTGTGGTTCAGTTTGGATATGGGAAGGGAAAGCTCCACCACCAAGACCAAAATCCTGGACTTCAGGAGAGTGGATTTCCAGAAAAAGGGAGAGGTGCTAAGGAAGCAACTAGAGGGCATCAGAGCATACATGGGGGTGGACCAACAATGGGTCATCATCAGAGATGCAATACTAGCAGCCGCAGTGGATTGTGTTAAGCTTAGAGGGAAGAAATTGGGGGCCAAATCACTTATCTGGTTCGACTTAGAGGTTGCCAGGGTGGTGAGGAACAAGATAGTCACCTACAAGACATACAAGAGGACTACAGGCCAACCAGATAAGAAGAAATGCCTGAGGTTAGCTGAAATGGAAGGTAAGGTGGTGCAGCAAGCAAACGCACAGAAAGAACTGCAAATGGCAGAAGAGATTAAGGCCAGGGAGAAGGCCTTCTTTCGCTATATAAGCGAGAAGAGGGACAAGGAGGAAGATAGTTAAGCTGAGGAAAGGGGGTTGGATAGGAGGAGGATAAAGTGAGCAAGGCAGAGGTTCTGAATGAGTACTTGTGCTCTGCTCTGTCTTTAATAGGGGAAAAAGATAAGCCAGTGCCACCTAGGGGGAGAAGGAGGGGCCACCAATGTGATAATAGGGGTGGATAGAGTGATGGTGGGGCTACTAGCACTGAAAGCTGACAAGTCCCCAGGACTGGATGGCATACACCCAAGGATACTGAAAGAACTAGCAGAGGAACTTGTGGGGCCACTGGAGGACCTCTTCAATGATCCCTGGAGTCAGGCATAGTGCTGCAGGACTGGAGAATGGCATGTGTGGTGCTGCTCCACAACAACAGAGCCAGAGATGATCCAGGGAACTATAGGCTGGTCAGTCTGGCATCGACTGGGTAAAAACTCACGGGGACCATACTTAAGGAGAGGTTGGTAAGATACATAGAGGAGAATGGTTTCCAGGATGACAGGCAACATGGGTATGTGGAAGGAAAATCCTGTCAAATGAACCTGATTGACTTTTTTGACTGGGTCACCAGGGCGGTGGATGGGGGCAAGATGGTGGATATAATTTACCTGGACTTTAGCAAAGCCTTTGATTTTGTGCTGCATAACAGGCTAATCAGGAAAATGAAGGATCTTGAGGTTGTGGAGAAAATAACCATGTGGGTAGAAAGCTGGATAAGTGACTGAACCCAGAGGGTGATGATGGTGGTGGGAAGTTATCCAGTACCATGGAGGTCACCAGTAGGTTTCCACAGGGATCGGTGCTAGGGTTGGTGTTGTTCAATGTCTTCCTAAACAACATTGGGGAAGTCATAAAGGGCAAGATGTGCCTGTTTGCGCATTACACCAAACTCTGTGGGAGGGTGGACACAGTTGAAGGGATATAAGGCCTGCAGAAAGACCTCAGGAAACTTGAGAGATTGTCAGGGATCTGGCAACTTGGCTTCAATGCCAAGAAATGCAAAGTGATGCTCACTGGGGACAGAAATCCTACAGCTGAGTATTATTGGGGGGCAGGGTATCAGAATCAGAGGAAGAAAAGGATCTGGGGTGGTGATCACTAGTGACCTGAAACACTCCTCACAATGCAAAAAGGCAGCATCAAAGGTGAACAGGTTGTTGTGGTGTATAGCAGGAGGAATCAGCAGTAGGCAGAGTGAGGTCATACTGCCCTTCTACAGGTCACTCTTGAGACCACATTTAGAATATGGGGTAGGTTACTGGTGTTCATATCTTAAGAAGGACATCAGCTTGTCAAGGAAGGTCCAAAGGAGGGTAACAAAGATGATCAGGGGTCAGCAGGGGAAATAATATGAAGAGAGGCCGGGAGACCTTAGAATGTACTCCCTGGAAGACAGGAGGGAGAGAGTGGGTATGATAGAGACATTTAAGTACCTGAATGGAATACACAGAGTGAACAGAGAAGATCTCTTCAAGTTAAGTGACAACAGAACCATGAGGGGGCACAGTTTGAAGTTGGTGGGGGAGGTTTAGGAGGGATGTTAGGAAGCATTTTTTCATGGAGAGGGTGGTGGACACATGGAATGTACTGCCAGAAGAGGTGATCTCAGAGAAGATGGGGTGGCTTTAAGAGGGTCTGGGATAGACACAAAGGGAACCCATGGGACCGTGGGAGGAGGAGTTATGAATGAAAGGTTGACAGGGAAGGAGCAGGGGCAGGGTCATTGACATAAGCCAGGGACACTGAAGCACTTATGAACAGATTCAATAAACTAATTTGGCCTTCCTCTGCTGGCTCTTTAATATGTTTTTATGTTAGTATGAGCTAAGTATCATTATTCTGCTCAGAGACAGGGTACTTCAACATTAGCCCCAACTCACCCCTGTGACCATTAGACTGTGGACCTTGTTGAGGATGAATCTGCAGTTCAGTAGCCCAAGTTTTCTGTAAGAGTCAGGAGGCACAGAGAGAGGCTTAATTGAGATTAGGTTTGAGTGTGAAATACTGTACTGCCCTAATGAGAATGATGGCTACAAGGAATGCAGTAGACAGCGGTGGTGGGAGGGGAGCTATCATCCCCAAGGGAGGTAATGACTGGAGTTTCATAGTGCTCGGTGTTGGGACCAGTGTTGTTTGGGATATTCACTGCAGACATTTTGGTGGGCATCAAGAGTAAAATCAGTCTGTTTGCTGATGACACCAAGATGGGAGCAGTGGTGGATGTCCTAGGGGGATGGCAAGGTTGCATGAGGATCTGTCAAAGCTGGAGACCTGGTCAGACACCTGTCAACTGGGATTCAATGCCAAAAAATATAAAGTGCTGCATTTTGAAACAAAAAAAAAAAAACACCTAGGAGGAGCTACCAACTGGGGGGGGGTGCAGTTAACTGTGACTGAGGAAGAGAAGAATCTGGGGGTGCTCATTACAGGAGCAATGCACAACTCAGCACAATGTAGAAAGGCAGGTGCAAAGGCCAACAGAATGCTGGGTTGTATTGCTAGGGGTATATCCTCAAGGAGGGGGGAGGTGATGCTGCCATTGTATAGATCGCTGGTTAAGTCACACCTGGAGTACTGCGTGCAGTACTGGTGCTCATACCTGAAGAAGGACATTAAGTTACCGGAGGGGGTGCAGCACAGGGTGACAAAGATGATCCATGGTCTGGGTGACTTACCTTACGAGAGTAGGCTGAGGGAATTGAACATGTACTCACTGGAGGAGAGGAGGGAAAGGGGGGGTATGATTGAAACACTGAAGTACATGAAAGAAATAAACAAGACCAGTATGGAGAGGCTTTTCAAACTAAGGGAAGGGAGGGACACCCGATGTCATGATATGAGATTGGAGGTGGGGAGGTTCAGGAGGGAGATGAGAAGACACTTTTTATGGAGAGGGTGCTGGCCAGGTGGAACACATTACTGACAGAAGTGGTATCCAGTAGAACAGTGGGCAGCTTCAAAAGAGGATGGGACAGGGCAAGAGGGAGGCTCAAGCGACGGGAGGGGCAGCTGCAGAATAAGGGCTGCTAACTGCACAATCAAGCAGACATGATATACCATAAGGACTTTTTCTGCTGGCAACTTTTGTATGTTCATATGCAGTTTAGTGACAGGTCTGTGACCAGTGATGATACCGGTACTGTGAGATGACTGCGATGTGGTGGGGAGGGAGTAGGGCAGTAACTTTGGGTGGATGCCTGACTCTGATGATGACTTCTCCAGTTTGAGCCTCTGGGGGCAGTCCTGAGGATCCCTGCCTCTTTAGAGTGGTGGTATGAGTTAGAGGTAGACTGAAAAGGGCCCTTGATGGATGGAGGGCAAGTAGGGATGATCATTTCGGGTTCAAATGACACCTGCACCCTCAACCACAGAACCCAGAACATCACACCTCCTGATGCATCAAGACATTTTGGATGCAAAGCCCCCCACTGTGACCCCTACCTAATGGGAGACAAACCAAATCTCCATGGAGGACAGGTAATAACAGGTAAGAGAAGCAGAGGATCAGGTGTGCTCTGGGAGCTCATGAGGGAGACAAATGCAGAGGACAGGAAGGAAGCAAAACTAAAAGTAAACAAAAAGCAGCAAAAATACATAAACTTCACATGAAACATGAAGTATATCATACCATTTTTAAATATATTCTGTCCTCACACAAAACCAGCCATTTTGCATGTGCACAGCTCCACAACCCTCACTTGACTCCTTGTGCAATAAAAGGTAGGTCTCCCCCCATCCATGCGCATGCATGTTGGAATTTAGCCAGCCACTGGAGCAGTGTGGCATGTGAAATTCCACCAGCAGAATTTAGGCTGAATGGCAGTTCTGCTTCCAAAATGCTTTTTGAATTTTTTGGTAAATTCTTTGGTATTCCAAAAGCATTTTGCATTTTATTTTAATTTAAACCACCACATACTGCCATTGAGGCATAGGTCAGGAAGCATAGGAAAACCAAGAGCAGTTATAAAATGTGCAAGTAGTATTTTGTTATATCAATAAGAGCTAATTAAAAAATAAAATTGTTCAGTATTACTATTTACAAAGGCAATACAAACAGAGTAAACAAAGTCCTTAGTCTGAGGGTATCTCTAATTCTAAGTTTCAGTCTCTTCCTCTCTGTAGCAAAAACATTGCTGCTCCTTTTATAAGTCTTTGCCTGGCAATTAACTTCATCCTGCACTCCTTTAAGAAACATTCTGTTTTTCTCAAAATGTAGCAGAACTTTTGTCAATGTCTTTGCAGGTGCAACAAAATAGAACATGGTGTCCCAGAACTAACCTCATGTTGACAACTCTGCAAAAGAGTTTGCGGAAGTCAAACTGCATCTCATAGTTCACCATTAAGGTCCAAATAGCTTTTTGCAATCATTTCAACAATATGACTATATACATTTTCAAACCAAGGGATTCCAGTTTCACATATAGATTTATATACATTTTATAACTGCAGATACGCAAGGGGAAAAATTATAGAAAAGCAAGAAACAGCAAGTGAAGACAGGGAGATACTGGGAGGGGGAGAATCGTGAGACCTTTGGAGTGATCAATTCCTAGGTCTCACAAGAAAATTTGATTGTGCAGTCAGACAGACAAGAGACAGAAAAGGAGAGGAAAGAACAGATCCTTGCATTTAGAGCTTTCTGCATAATAAATGGGACAGGACTGGATTCAACCCTATCACACAGACTAGCTTTCCACAGTTTACACTGACTGTGCAGTGTGTAACCAGCCTATCTCTTCTCCCAGCTTAAGGCAGGTTACAGGGAGCACCCTTTAAACCAGCCCCTAAACCCTGTTTACACAACAGTAGCACTTCACATACCTCTCTGCTGCCTTCCTGCTGTGCTGTGTGTAGATTCGGCATGTTCACATTTATACAGCCCATGGTGATGCACCACACGTCATGCCAAGGAATGTCTGTGGGCTCAGGGGTCCAGGTTTACTGAAAGTGACGTCCACAGTGACCCCTTGCAGTGATGGGCACAAGGTGCCAAAGTGCTGCAGAGACCATGGCTGGACCAACTGGTGTGAATATTTAAGAGCTGGTTCCATGAATTAAGTGGCATGAATGTTATGTGGAGGCTATGTAGCTCCCCAGGGTAATGGCTCACTCTACCTAAGGAGAGTGCCACTGTGTACCCATCTTGTGGGAAGTAGCATCCATGGGACCCCTTAATGGGAGATGGGATTTAACTAACTGTGCAGCAGTGCCTGTTCCATGCAGAGGGCATAGGAGTGTGTAACCCTCCCAAATGAGCTTAGAAGGAATGGACTGGTAAAGAAATAAGCCCTTAAAAATGCATGCCATCTGTGGCAAAGAAATATTAGCTTGCTTGATCCCAGCTCTTGGCATGGACATTCCATTTGTGAGTGGTCACCTCTTAATGGTGCCTGTTTGTTTGTTGTTGCTCCTCATTTTCATTTCTCAGGCATGAGGTGAGTTAGAGGCACAGGTGTCTGGCAAAAGGTTGGCCTCACCTGGATGAAAAGTATCACCATATGCCTCTAGACCTGGGTGGGACCCAGCCCTCACACTTGTAAACCACTGATTAGTGTTCCACAGTTTACACTGAAGAGTCAGTGCTAACTTCAAAATAGTTTTATGTCATTTACAATGAGGAGTCAATGTAAATGTTAGACATTATTCTGAGGTTTTAATAAAAAAACTGAAACTCTTTTGGAATGACAGAATTCTGGTTTCTATGGAAGTACATGGAATTAGATGGAATTTCCGAGATTCCATGGAATTCTTTCAGAAGCAGGATTTGAAGAGTCTGCACAGCACTACCAGGCATGCCACACATGTGAATTATACCAGCAATACATCTGTGCCCATAGTAGGCTAACCTTTTGTACACTGGGCTCCAGAAACCCACTTCAGAAACTACTTTTACACACATAATGTACTCAGTAAACACACATTACTGGAGAATATGCTTTCAGTTTGACTTTTCCTTCCTAAAGTTTCGTAACTTATCCGTGTAGTTTGCCCAGCATGGAAGGGAAGGAATTTGGATTATAACATGCTTTTTATGCACACTGTAGCCAAAAGTGCTTTACTGGGCAAGAAGCAGCCCTTCTGTGTAAATTTAAGGTTAAAAATACCCAGAACTCCAAGGAAAATTTTGACTTGGAAAAGGTTAGACTTCCTATTATTCCTTTAAGGTCCAAGAGAGTGAAAAGCTTAGGAAAGTTATGACAGTATTGGTACGTGGATTTTCCTAGAAGAGATTAGATCACATGTAAGTCTGTCTGCACTTTACTGAGCTATGGAAATAGCATGCTATAAAATTACTGCAGCTCAGGTTTCCCTAGGCTAGATTGTGTGAGCTCCTGAGGGGGACTGAACCTACAATCCATTGTCTTACAGATATGTGTTGTTACCCTCTGTATCGTTCAGCCAGAACTGCTTTAACCTGCACAGCTATGATTTACATGTGTTCACTGTTTGTCCCAGCTTTTCTGAGCTTCTCCTGCTGGCAGCCTCAGTTCTTCTGTGCTGGTGTTGTTTAAAGTGAGTTGCCATGATTAAGTTATGCCTTACTATTTTGGTATTTTAAATCAGCGAAAGTCCATCTCTGTAAATTTTACAATATTCTGTGCATTCTGGAAGTGGAAGGGATCATATTTTGAACCCGCTGAGGTAGCCAGCCAATACGTTCCACTTCCCGGTCGATTGATCTACCCCCACGCTCAGGCAGTTAATGACATATGTCAAGGGAGAGCATGGGGGTGCGCTCCATTAAAGTCCATGGGGGCAGCTTTTAAAATTATTTTATGTATAATAATGGTTATTTGATGATTAATCAAGGGCACTGGTTAACTAGCAAAGGCCTTGTTAGTCAACTGGTGCTCTTTTTACTCTCCAATGGCCATAATTATATAGGATTCGATGGACTGGGAAGTAGAAGGGATCGGCTGGCTACCTCAGCGGGGCCAAAATACAATCCCTTCCAGTTCCAGAATGATTCCACAGAACATTATAAAGTTTACAAAAATGAACATTCACCAATATAAACTACTAAAAAAGTACTTTTTTAAAGCTGCCCCATGGACTTTAATGGAGTGCACCCCCACACTCTCCCTGACAGCACAATACATCTTAAAATATGCAACATATTTTTCAAAGACCTGTTATCAAATGAGTCTGGAAGCCTCAACTACTTGCATCTGTAATATCCTATTCAGCTTATGGGGGACATCTTTTGTAAACTGAATTACTTTCACAAGTTAAACCTGGAGAATGACCATTGCCTTCCTGGTCTCAGAAGCAGCAGCTCTAACCTTTCAGCTCATAACAGTAGCACAAATTTGATAGGGCTTTGATTCTTGATATTAAAGTACATTTGAGACTAATCAGAAAACATACAGATGCTATCAGAAATGCATAAAAACTGAATGTTACAGAAAATATATTTTTTTAACTAGTCAAACTTCTCTACACGTTACCTCTCATTGTCTATGAACTATATATTTTTTTCATTCTTGTAGTCATCCTGTCTTTTAACATTTTAACTAAATTTCTCACAATCTAGACACTAAGGATTCTGTTTGTATTGCCTTTGTAAATAGTAATACTGAACACTTTCCCCCTGAACATGCACAATGGGGCCCACCAGGGTGCAACACAGTGCCTCGGGTTACTTTATAACCAAAGGGAGTACCTGCCACTGAAACTGCCCTGTTTCCTGCAGTAACTCTGCTGCAGAATTCTGCAGTATTGCTTTGCATCCTGGTGGGCTTCACAATATGCATTAACAGGAATGTTACACATTTACTGTATCCGCAAACTGCAGTAGTTACAGATAGGTGACTAATCGACTTGTGTATTCTGGAGTCGCAGAATAGGTCATTTATTCAGATACTCAGTATTACTTTCATAGTAACTTAAACTTATCTTGAAGCTCTCTGCGTTGGCTTCAGAGATTGCAGCTGTCTGCTCTCTGTTGCTTTTAGGTCAGCCGGCTTCTCTGTCTCAGTTTGCCCTCATGAAGAGTCAGCTTTTTGGAGAGCTTTGAACTCACACCTTTCAAGACAGGCTAACTGTGACTCCCAGTTTGCAAACCCCCTTGGAATGTTCACAATAGATAGATAGATAGATAGATAGATAGATAGATAGATAGATAGATAGACAGACAGACAGACAGACAGACAGACAGATATATACATACATACATGCGTACATACACACACACACTGAAACATAGAAGTTAGTGGCAGAAAAGACCATTGGGTCAACTAGTCGGCCTGTAATACCCTATCCTGTTGTTGAGATCTCGTGTCTATATGGGGTTTATGCCCATGATACCTGCCCACATGTTCCAAGCCTTGCTGCTACCACCTGGGTGACTATTAAGCCATTAACTCTGTCCCAAACTTGTTTGAAGCCATTAATGGTGTTTGTACACTCCACCTCAGCTGGCATGATGTTCCATGGCTCAAACACACTCTCTGCAAAAAATAACTTCCCCATGTCCCTCCTGAATTTCCCTGCTGCCTGCTTCCACGCATGTCTCTGTGTTCTAGATTTGTTATTCCTGTTGAAAGTTCCTCCCATTTTACCTTGTTCATTGCTCTCAGGAACTTAAAGGTCTCTGTAATATTGTCCCTCTCCCTTCTGGCCTCTAGTGAGTATGACATGCCCTAAGCCAGTCCTCATAGGATCTGTTCATTAGGCCATGAGTCATTTTTGTTACTCTGTACTGCACCATCTTCAGTCCATCCCAGCCTTTCCTCAAGTGAGGGCTCCAAAACTGGGCACAGTTCTCCAGGTGTGGCCATACCAGTGATCTATAGAAAGGTAGTAACACTTCCTTTCTCCTGCTGTCAGATCCCCTTCCAGTACACACCAACATCCTCATTGTCTTACTGTAGGCCTTGTTACATTGACTAGATTGCTTAATTGAGTCACCTATGATGACTCCTAGGTTTCTTTACTCAGACGTATTGTCCAACTTCACCCCTTCTATCCAATATGCAGCTCAGAAGTTCCTGTTCCCAATGTGCATCACCTTGTACTTCTTGGTGTTAAAGTCTGCGACCTTCCAGAAAGTCACATGTGGAAAGAGTAAACAAGAGCTGCATCTTAAGACATACCAAGTATCTCTGAAAATAGGGGCATTACCCATGGAAATGGTGTGGATCGGGCCTGTGGAAGTGAAGGCAGGAGCTGGGCCTGGGGTCAGAGAGAGAGAGAGAGAGAGAGGCATCAGAGAGTGAAAGATGGTGCTTGGTGACTGGGGTCCTATCCAACATTTAAGAGTAGGCCCATTAACTCATTTTGCTTTGTTGAAAGTGAAGCTGTGTGCAAAGGCCCTGTTCAAAGAAAACCAGTGTGGTAAAAATCTAGACTTCAGTTTAGTTCAATTCCTTTTCTAACTGTAATTCTTTTATTTAGTCCTTTATTTAAATTTGGTTTGTTAACTTTATCCACACCTGTTGCTTGCCCTTTATGTGAACATTAATTGTTATATTTAATCCATCTGTGACCATGTAGAATTTTTAGAAGATGCCGATAATTGTTTCATTGGCATCTCTGTATTCTGTCTTCAAGAGCATGTACTGAATTAAAGGGAGATTATTTCTACTACAGAAACATGGTTAGGATTGTCTGAAGTGAACAAAGGTTCCAATGTCCAGGAATTGTGCTGTATGAGCGAGTGAATAATGGAAAAGAGCACGGAAAAGGCACAGTGTTGTGTCTGTAACAGACTATTGATAGCAAGGGTGAAATGTGTTAAGCCAGTCCTTTCAGATGTTCATGATACCATTTTAATTTATGCATTCTTTTTTTTTTGAAATTCAATGTTATTGATTTTCCATTACAGAGCAAGAAGTGCTGCATACAATAACAACATATCTAACAAGATTGACAATGGTTTGATAACAGACACTTCTTACTTCCCCCTTCCCCCTTACCCCTCCTGACCCCCCTTAATTTATGCATTCTTGATTGAGAGGATAAGGGAGCTGGTCATTACCATTTCCAGATGACACAAAGACAGGACATACAGTAGAAATGACTGAGGAGATAAATAAAAAACAGCAGAAGGGTCTGGCTACATTGGGTCAGTGGGCAGCGGACTAGCAAATGCATTTATGTTAGTGAATGTAGGATAAGGATCTTTATTTATTCATTAAATACCTTTGAGAACAAGTGTTTATTTACAAAGGTTCCACATCAAATATAAAGTCACAAAAAAAAATTACAATAACAATAAGCAGTTCCAGAGGAAACGCAGTCAAGTTAGGCTCAAAGCACTAAAGGCAGAACAATTACATATAGTTCTGGGAAGAAAACATTCCTACAGATAACTGTACAAACTGTCACATGTAATGTACAGAGAGAAACCAAATAAAACTGTTTAACGGTTACAGTTGCACTGGTCTGCAAAGGCAGATTTTTTTTTTTGTGTGTTATTTATTTATGTTCCCCCTGAGCCTTCACTTGCCACTCCTTCAGGTTGCCTAGACTTACTGCTGCTACGCCCCATCACCATCTTCTGTCCCCATAAGTGCCGTGCCCTGGGTAACCCAATGTATCCCTTGATCGGGAGGGCCACTCCCCCATGGAGGACAACTGAGACAGGAGAGCCACTCATGGCTCAGGGGTTGAGGAACAGTCGGCAGTATTTAAAATGGGGATTACAAGAACAACAGAATTATGCATTAAGCAGGTTAGCAAAAGGAAAAGGAAGAGGAGACCATTATGGTTTTCCAAAGAGGTAGCAAAGAAAGTGAAAGCCAAAAAAATTGCATTCAGGCAATACAAAAAGACACAGGCAGAAGGGATAGGGAGAAGTACCAGGAGAAAGCAAAGGAGGCAGGAGGTCAGTAAGGGAAGCCAAAGCTCAGACAGAAGAACACATTGCAAAATCAGTGGGTAGAGGGACAAAACCTTTACAGGTACATAAGTGAAAAAGAAAGACAAAGGAGGATAGTGAGACTGAAGAGGGAGGATGAGGCCGCATGGAGGATGACAACAGTAAAGCTGACATATTGAACAGTGGTATTTCTGCTCAGTCTTTACTGAGGAAGAGGAGGGTAATGGGTCTGAAGGAGTACAAGGGGTGAGAATGGTGCAGAAATGGACACAAGTCCCTTTACACGAGAAAGGGTCCTGAAGGAACTGGAAGCAATAAGAGTTGATAAAGCAATGGGGCCAGATGGGGTGCACCCCAGGGTCCTTAAAGAACTAAGAGAGGTGGTGGCTGAACCTCTGGCTATCCTGTTTAGCCGATCATTGGAAACAGGGGAGGTACCCAAAGACTGGAGGACAGCAGATGTAGTCCCCTTATACAAAAGTGGGAACAAAGAAGAAGCAGGGAACTACAGACCAGTCAGCCTCACCTCGGTAGTGGGGAAGATCATGGAAGCACTACTGAAGGAGAGATTGGTGGAACATCTGGTTGTCAGTGGACTACAGGACCCAAGGCAGCATGGTTTCACCAGAGGGAGGTCATGTCAGACCAACCTCGTTGAATTTTTTTGACTGGGTGACTAGGGAGGTGGATCAGAGGAAGGCAGTGGACATGGCCTATCTGGACTTCAGCAAGGCCTTTGACACTGTGCCACATAGAAGACTATTACACAAACTGGGGAATATGGGTGTGGGCAGGACAGTAGTGTGGTGGGTAGGTAACTGGCTGGGTGGCAGGACACAGAGGGTGGTGGTAAATGGCTGTCACTCCACAGAGGAAGAGTGACCAGTGGGGTACCACAGGGATCAGTGCTGGGACCAGTCCTATTCAACATCTTCATCAGTGACATTGCACAGGACCTAGAAGGCAGAATTTCACTGTTCGCTGATGACACAAAACTCTGTAACAGAGTAGACACACCAGAGGGTGTAGGCAGAATGAGAAGGGACCTGCAGAAACTTGAAGAATGGTCAGGGGTTTGGCAGTTGAAATTCAATGCAAAGAAGTGCAAGATAATGCATATGGGGCACAAAAACCCTGGCACAATATATCAGTTAGGGGGTGAGGATATAGCATGCACCAAGCAGGAAAGGGATCTTGGGGTTATCATCTCTGATGACTTCAAGGTAGGAAACAGTGTACAAGGCAGCAGGTAAAGCAAATAGGATGCTGGGATGTATAGGCAGGGCAACACCAGCAGAAAAAGGAGGTCATAATTCTGCTATACAAGACACTAGTGAGGCCCCACCTGGAGTACAGTGTACAGTTCTGGAGACCATACCTATGTAAGGACATAGACAGGGTAGAGAAGGTTCAGAGGAGGGCAACAAAGATGGTGCATGGATTGCATCACAAGTCCTATGAAGACAGGTTGAAGGAACTGAACATGTACTCCCTAGAGGAGAGGAGGGAGAGAGGTGATATGATAGAGACATACAAGTATCTCACAGGGAGGAACAGGGTGCAGGAAAACACTATTTTTAAGCGAAAAAGATGTTCCAGGACTGGAGGGCATGAGATGAAGGTGGAGGGAGGACGATTCAGAGGAAACATGAGGAAGAATTTCTTCACAGAACGGGTGGTGGACAAGTGGAACACCCTGCCAGAGGAAGTGGTGGGGGTTGAAACAATCACGGGATTTAAGAATGCATGGGATATACATAAAGGAATTCTGGAGGTCAGGGGTAAGGGGCAACAGACTTCTAGGAAAACAAACTGAACTTACAAGCTCAAAAGGGCAGACTGGGTGGGCCATAGGCCCTTATCTACCGACACTGTCTATGTATCTATGTTTCTATGTATCATGAGCATTCTCCGTATCCCAGGCATGGCAGGGGTCAGCACAAACACTTCTGGGCTTTGTGGTGAGTAGGGACTGGCCGCCATCATCCAGTCAGCAGAGTAGCCAATTTTCTGGTTTTCTCCCAACTCACCCAACAACCCTGAAGTGGTCCAGCCACAGCAACATCCTGGGGGTGGGGGCATTTAGCGGTGCATTGAGGCCACACTCCAACCAGAATGCCAACCACTAGACACCACCAGGAGCCAACAAACAGTGGTCCAGGACCTGCCCACCCCTCCCAGGAGGAAAGCATCTGTAGGATGCTCTAAACTCCCTCCCTGTCAGATTCCATTCCTGGTACCCTGGATCGGGGCACAAACTCAGGTCACCAGCATGCCGAGCAAACAGCCATTGCTCAGCACAAAGTAGCTGGCAAACAGATCTTTGGTTTAAACAATGCTGAATGGCATTGGGCATGTGCGCCCGTCAGGGCGCCAGGATTTAAATTCACCACCTGCTTTTTATGCAGGGGGCTGTGCCCCACTCCCCCAACTAAAGATTATAACTCCAGGGGGGCGGATCTTGGGGAAGGGGTAGCAAATTTTGAATTCTGGCACACTATTGATGGGCGCACTCGGGCAGGCACATGGACGGCTGGCAGTGTGGCAAGGCATTACTCATCGGGAGGGAAGATGCAGAAAGTAGATAAAAACAGGCATTTGTCAATGCCGAATGTTTGCTTGCTGGCATTGGCACTGGTAGTGTAGAAGTTGCAGAGCTGCATAATAGAAATGGTAGTGAAGTACTGAACTGAAGCCAACCCCACCACCACCCTGCAGAGAGTGACAGGCATTGGGGTGTGCCTTTGGGTCGTCAGGCATAACGGCCACGCTATTTCACTACACCCTACCCTGCAGACACTGACAAGTGTCACGGTCTGCCTTGGGGTCTTTGGTCCTTATGCACACCCCATTCCATCAGGAACACCCTACCAGAGGAAGTGGCGGGGGCTGAAACAATCACGGGATTTAAGAATGCATGGGATAGACATCAAGGAATTCTGGAAGTCAGGGATAAGGGGCAACAGACTTCTTGGAAAACATAAACTGAACTTACAAGTTCAAATGGGCAGACTGGGTGGGCCATAGGCCCTTATCTGCCGACAGTGTCTATGTATCTATGTAAATACGGTGAGATGGGTGCGGTATAGGAGAATGGGGTGAACTTTGGGGCTGAAGAGTCCAAGGCATACCTCGATGCCTCTCACTGGCAGCAGGATGTGGAATGGTATGAGCATTACAGGCAAGAATCTCAAGTCACACCCCTGATGCCTGTCATTCTCTACAGGGTGGGGCGTTATGGTTGGAAACCCTAACACCTCAGGCATTCATTGGTATTTTCACTCCAAATTTTAACATGGTTTTTTTGTGACCCCCACCTCATGAACAGTGGCAATATCAGTTTGTTAGCCGAAAGCTGCTTATGCACAGCGACTACGGCATTTAGCACCACAGGTGCAAAAAACACATTCCGAACAGGATGTGAAAAATGACAGCTGTACTGGGGAGGTGTAAAAAATGGCAATGTTGCAAATCTGCAGTCAAAATATTTAAAAACCTGGTGAAGTCAGGAGTGTGCATAGAAACTGTGCAACGCACACCCATAATGTAATTAGGTTGGGGATTTTTTACAACAGATGGTCAACACAGGCATTTTGGAACCTCCGATCATGAACAGTGTCACTGTGATTTTCTTTATCTGTCCTGAACAATGATTTCCCACAGTGCCCACGCATCTCTGCGCTGAAAATGTGAGAACACATTTCGGCCATGTTGTGAAAAATGACAGCTGTACTGTTCATAAGAAACTGTGAAAAAATGCCACTGGTGAAAATCTGGACTGAAAATATTACAAAGTCTTGAGCTTACGAGGGTGCGTGGAAACTGCACAATGCTCACTCGTAACACAGTCATTTTATGGACTTTTGTCACCAAATTTTCAACATAGCCATTTTAAGACCTCTGCTTATGAACAGTGTAACTGTGATTTCCTTAATCTGTCCCAAACATTGCTTTCGCACATCGACTGCACCATTGTGCACTACATGTGCAGAAACACATTTGGGGCGACATGTGAAAAATGGTAGCTGTACTGTTCAAAGGAAGTGTAATAAAATGGCAATGTGGAAAATCTGGAGTGAAAATATAGAAAATTCGCAAACTTACGAGCATGCGTAGGAACTGCGCAACGCACGCTTGTAAAACAGTCATTTTTAGGAATTTTTTCACAAAATTTTCAACATAGCCATTTTAAGACCTCTGCTCATGAACAGTGTCACTGTGATTTTCTTAATGTGTCCCATACATTGATTTTGCACACCGATTGCGCCATTGTGTGCTACATGGGCCGAAACACGTTTTGGGCAAGATGTGAAAAATGACAGCTGTACTGCTCATAAGGAAGTGTAATAAAATGGCAATGTTGAAAATCTGGAGTGAAAATATTGAATATTCACAGATTTACAAGCGTGCGTAGGAAATGCGCAACACACACTTGTAAAACAGTCATTTTTAGGAATTTTTACACAAAATTTTCAACATAGCCATTTTAAGACCTCTGCTCATTAACAGTGTCACGTTTTGGACAAGATGTGAAAAATGACAGCTGTACTGCTCATAAGGAGGTGCGGTAAAATGGCAATATTGAAAATCTGGAGTGAAAATATTGAAAATTCGTGAACTTACAAGCGTGCCTAGGAACTGCGCAACGCACGTTCGTAAAACAGTCATTTTTAGGAATTTTTCCACCAAATTTTCAACATAGGCTTTTTGAGAGCCCATCTTATGAACAGTGGCAGTGTAATTTCATTACTCAGTCCTGAAAGGTAATTTCGCGCAGTGACTACAAAATCACCCTTCGGGCCCGATGAAAGCCATGACAGTGAGATCATTCATGAGAAGGGGTCCCAAAAACCCCATGTTGAAAATTTGGTGCAAAAATTCCACACAAGCATTTGTCAGTGCCAAATGTTGCTTGCTTCTATGTGCTGTTTAGGAATTTGGAAGTCATTGGAGTGCAAATATTGAAAATTCGCGAATTTACGAGCGTGCGTAGGAACTGCGCAATGCACGCTGGTAAAACAGTCATTTTTAGGAATTTTTTCACCAAATTTTAACATAGCCATTTTAAGACCTCTGCTCATGAACAGTGTCACTTTGATTTTCTTAATGTGTCCCATACATTGATTTTGCACACCGACTGCACCATTGTGCGCTGCATGGGCGGAAACACATTTTCAGTGAGATGTGAAAAATGACAGCTGCACTGCTCATAAGGAGGTGTAGTAAAATGGCAATGTTGAAAATCTGGAGTGAAAATATTGAAATTTCGCAAACTTACAGGCGTGCATAGGAATTGCGTAGCATGCACTTTCGTAAAACAGTCATTTTTAGGAATTTTTCCATCAAATTTTCAAAATAGGTTTTGAGAGCCCACCTTATGAACACTGGCAGTGTCATTTCGTTAATCATTCTGAAAGGTGATTTTGCGCAGTGGCTGCAAAATCACCCTTCGGGCCCAAGTAATGCCATGACAGTGCAAGAATTCATGAGGAGGGGTCCCAAAAACCCCATGTTGAAAATTTGGTGCAAAAATTCCAAAAAATGCCTGAGATATGCAACAAAGTTGAAAAACCCTATCTATCCCATTATACAGCTTACCGGCATTTCCTCAGTTCGCGGTCGGCTTTGAAGAGTGCAGGCGTGTTCCGTGCACCGAAGATCGTCGCGCGGATTCTGGGAGGTAAGTATGGAGTTGGGAGTGGGAGGCGGATGCACAGTGGGTGGAGTCGGGTTGTGGGGGTAGGAGAATGCATGGGACCGCTTTTTCTTTACAGTTTTTTTTTTTTCTAAATGACGACGCGGGACATTTGCCACGCTGGGATAGGCTCCCAGTGTGGCAAAAGGATGCTGGGGGGCATGCAGCTGATGGGGGATTGGGCACCCTGTCGGCCATGGCATCTGTTGCCACGCTGGGGAGTGGGCTCCCAGCATGGCACCCTGTACTGGGGAGACAGTGGAGCAGATGGGGATTGGGCACCCCTGTCGGCGACAGCATGGGGAGAGACAGTGGAGCCAATGGGGATTGGGCACCACTGTCGGCCATAACATGATTTTGCCATGCTGGGTGGGCTCCGCGTGGCACCTGGGTGCTTTGGGCGTGGAGCTGATGGTGGATTGGGCACCCTGGCTGGCCTACATTGAGGGGAAGGCATGAGCACGCAGTGTGCGCGTGTGTGCACGTGTGTGTGTGTGTGTGTGTGTGTGTGTGTGTGTGTGTGTGGAGCTCTGCTCACTCAAGTGGAGCTCTCCCTTTCAACTGTATGCCACTGCATTTTCAGCTTGTCATAGACAGCTGCAGCAGTGATTGGGGAACTGGGGCCGAGCCTGCAAACACACTGACTGGATTGGAAGATGGGCTGACACACCTCTGAAAACTCGGATGATGGCACTATGTTTCTTGCACATGCGTGCAAGCAACATAAAAATGGCTGAGATATGCAGCAAAGTTGAAAAAACCCTATTCATTACATTATACAGCTTACCGGCATTTCGTCAGTTCACGGTCGGCTTTGAAGAGTGCAGACATGTTCCTGGTCCACCAAAGATCGTCGCGGCAGAGTCCGGAGGTAAGTATGGGGTGGGAAGGTGGGGGGAGGCAGGGTGAGCAGTGGGTGGAGTGCGGGTTGTGGGAGGGGCAGGGAGAAGCGCCGAGGGACAGTTTTTAATTTGCAGGTTTTTTCCTTTATATGGCGACGCTGGATGTTTGCCACGCTGGGGTGGGCTCCCAGCGTGGCACAAGGTGGCTGGTGGGGGCGGAGGGTGTGGAGCCAATGGGGATTGGGCACCCCATTGCAATAGCATTTGTTCCGGCTGGGGTGGGCTCCCAGCGGCACCCTGTACTGGGGGGACAGTGGAGCCAATGGGGATTGGGCACCCTGTCAACTATACAATGTCTGACCATGCTGGGGTGGGCACCCAGCGTGGCACATATAACTCTAATGGGGGGGCGCAGCACAGCTGATGGGGGATTGGGCACCCCATCGGCTACACAGTGTGTGCGTGGTGGGGAGGCCAAGCATGTAGCGTGCCTGCGTGTGTGTGTGTGTGTGTGTAGGGGGAGCGCGCATGAGCAGGCGATATCTGATCGCTGCTCACTGAAGCGTAGCTCCCCCTTTCAACTGTACTCCACTGCATTTTGGAGCTGTCATAGACAGCTCCATCAGGCATTGGAGAACTGTGGCCGCACCTGCAAAAACACTGACTGAATTGGAAGAGGGCTGCCACACCTCCGAAAACTCGGATGATGGCACTATGTTTCTTGCACATGCGTGTAAGCAAACATAATGAGAAGGACCTGGAGATAACTGCATTCTTAGATTTGGTGAGTGTTGAATTATGTGCAAAGGTCTACAGAACAGCTAATGCTGTTGCAGGGAGTATCAGGAGGACCTTTATAAGTACTGTAGATCTAGGGGAGTGATGATACCATTTAATACTACATGTCGGTTATTGCGCGTGGATGGCCAGACACTCATGAATCTTGTACCACAGTTCAAATGCCAAAACAGCTGTCGTACCATAGTAGCTACATCACTTCTATGGTACACCATTTTTTCATTCTAAAATCGCAGGTGCTATATTTGCTAAATGCCACGCATTCACTTTCAAATGGCCAGTGCTCGGTAGATGACAATGGCGGTGCTGTAATAGAAATGGCAGGCACAGGACTTATTACGTCTGTCAGTGACCGGCAAGTTTTTATTACCTACAAGCAGAGCCAGAGAACTATTCAGAAAGTAAGATAAACTCCTTGAAATCCCAAGCACTTCGAATTCAGTGCGCGTGGGGGGTGAGCGCTGCAGGCTGAGTAGAGCATGTAGCAGTGACGAGGGAAGAGTTATGATTACAGTTCTCAAACAAGCATTTGTCAGTGCTGAATGTTGCTTGCTTATATGTGCTGTTTAGGTATTTGGAAGTGAAAGTGCCATGCCTAAGAACTAAGAACCCCCCCCAAGACATCCATTGTATTATCACAGCAATCATAACAGCATAGCTCAGTACTTACAGTAGCTCAGTTAGAGAAATAAACAAAACAACTAAATCTGTATTATTACAGCAATGCTAAAAGTATCCAATCATTGCTTTGTGTCCACTCCAGAGACCCTGCTGTAATATAGGACCACAGAAGACCCCGGGAGGGAGGGTGTGCAACTCTAAAGTCCCGGCAGAGCTCCACTGAGTTCGTTCACTCCCCCTCTCTCACTCGCTCGTTCTATTTCTCTTGATGCTGCAGGCTGCCCTTTTGTACTGATCTCCTACCTGCATTGGCACCTTTTTCTGCCCACAAAGAAATCCACAGCTGTCCCGACAGAGCTCCGTGGTGCTTGCTCACTCCCCCTCTGTCACTCAGTCATTCTGTTTCTCCCGGCACTGCCAGTTGCCCTTTTGTACTGGGCTCCTGCCTGTGTTGGTGCCTTTTGCTGCCCATAAAGACATTCACAGCTGTCCCAACAGAGCTCCGTTGTGGTCGCTCACTCCCCCTCTCTCACTCGCTCATTCTGTTTCTCCTGGTGCTGCAGGCTGCCCTTTTGTACTGGGCTCCAGCCAGTATTGGAGCCTTTTTCTGCCCACAAAGAAATCCACAGCAGTCCCGACAGAGCTCCACTGAGCTCACTGACTCCCCCTCTCTCACTTGCTCATTCCGTTTCTCCTGGCACTGCAGGCTGCCCTTTTGTACTGGGCTCCTGCCTGCATTGGCACCCTTTTCTGCCACAAAGAAATCCGCAGCAGTCCCGATAGAGCTCCATTGAGCTCACTCACTCGCCCTCTCTGACTCGCTCATTCTGTTTCTCCCACTGCTGCAGTCTGCCCTTTTGTACTGGGCCCCTGCCTGCACTGATGCCTTTTTCTGCCCACAAAGAAATCAGCAGCAATCCCGACAGAGCTCCGTTGAGGTTGCTCACTCCCCCTCCCTCACTCTCTCATTGTTTCTCCCGGTGCTGTCGGCTGCCCTTTTGCACTGGGCTCCTGCCTGCATTGGCGTCTTTTTCTGCCCACAACAAAATCCGTAGCAGTCCTGACAGAGCTCAATTGAGCTCGGTCACTCCCCCTCTCTCACTAGATCCTAATCTGTCCCAAACACTGATTTCCCAAAGCGACTGCGCTATTCTGCGCTGGAAGCGCAAAAACTTATTTTGGCCAGGATGTGAAAAATGACAGCTGCACTGTTCATAAGGAGGTGTGAAAAAATGCCAGTGTTGAAAATCTGGCATGAAAATATTACTAATTTGCGAAGTTACAAGGGTGCGTGGAAACTGCACATCGCACGCTCGTAACACATTCATTTTATGGACTTTCATCACAAAATTTTCAACATAGGCATTTTAGGATCTCTGCTCAAGAACAGTGTCACTGTGATTTTCTTAATGTGTCCCGAACACTGATTTCCCACAGTGACCGTGCTATTCTGCACCACAAGTGCGAAAACACATTTCGGCCAGGATGTGAAAAATGACAGCTGTACTGTTGAAAAGGAGGTGCAGAAAAATGCCAATGTTGAAAATCTGGAGTGAAAATATTGCAAATTCGCGAAGTTATGAGCATGCGTAGCAACTGTGCAACGAACACTTATAGAACAGTCATTTTTTTTTATTTTCCCCACCAAATTTGCAACATAGGCTTCTTGAGAGCCCATCTCATGAACACTGGCACTGTCGTTTTGTTAATCAGTCCCAAAAGGTGATTCCACGCAGTGACCGTGAACTCACCTTTCAGGATGGAATAACGCCATGACAGAGGCTCAATTCATGAGGAGGTATCCCAAAACCCCATGTTGAAACTTTGGTGCCAAAATTCCCCAAAATGCCTGAGATATGAACCAAAGTTGAAAAAAACCCTATTTATGCTATTATACAGCTTACCGGCATTTCTCCAGTTTGCGGTCGGCTTTGAAGAGTGCAAGCGTGTTCCCGATCCACCGGCGACGATCATCATGCTGGGCTCTGGGGGAAAGTATGGGGTGAGGGAGTGTGGGAGGCAGGGCACTACAGAGGGTGGGCACGGTTGGGGAGGCTGCAGTGAGACCGTAAGGGACCATTTTCTTTTAACAGGTTTAAAATAATTTAAAAAAAACATGTGGGACGGTTTTTTTTTCAGGGCATTGTACGTTGGGGTGGGCTCCCAGTGTGCCAACTGAGTGTTTTTGGGGGAATATGTAGCTGGCAGAGTTAGGCAGCCGTTGGCACATACCGAAGGGACACAAGACCGAGGGACTGGGCATCCCCTTGTCACAGAGCAGCGGGGGGGAGGACTTATACCGGCGGGAGTGGGCTCCTCCATCGGCAAGGGGAAAGGGAGACTGAAGCCGATGGGGATTGGGTGCCCCGTCGGCAAGCCCTGCAATGAGGGGTCGCTCCCTCATTGCAGCAGATGATGCTGCAATGACGAGGCAGCCCCTGATTGGATTGCAGTGGCTAAAATGTTTCAAGGTGGTGACATGCTGGCTGAACTAGTGTCTGCAGCAGCATGCCACCCCATTGGGGAATGCGGGCCAAGCCTCCAAAGGCAGTGGGGCATTAGCCACAATAGTGCCACACCTCCACAACCTGCTTCTGCAGAAAGCTGCTGCAACATGTTTCTTGTGCATGCACGTAAGCAACATAAAAATGTATACTGTTTTCTGTAAAAAAAAAAACATGTACTATATAAAATAACAAATGGGTACCTGTGTTCAACCATTGCTGGGTTTCCAACATGGGGATTTGATGACAGGATAGAGATCGCTCAATCTTTGCTCCTGAGGTCTATGATGTCATCAGATCCCCTCGATGGAAACACAGCATTGTTGTGCATAGTAATCTCTCCATTATTCTACATATAGAGAATATGTGCGGTTATATCTGGCATACTGCATACAGTTTTGTTCACCATACCTCAGATGAGATGTGGATGCACTGGAAAGGATCCATAGAAAAGCAACTAGGATGATTACAGGATGGGGGTATCAAGATTGGTTAATGGATCTGAACTTATTTTCACAGGCATATAGGAGGCTGAGAGAGGATATAACTGTCTAAGACTATATGCATGGGCACAATAAACATGATAAGACAGAGTTCTGGAAAACTACAGAGTATCGGAGGACAGAGTGGCATGAGATAAAGCTGGCAGTAGGTGTTTTTACACGTGACACGAGGAAACACTTTTCTACCAACAAAATTGTGAGGCTGTGGGACAGTCTGCTAGGTGAGGTAATAAAGGTAGAATCAGTTTTAGAGTTTAAGAGAAGTCTGAATACCTGCCTGGATTTGAAGGATGTTAAAAGGTATAACCATTGAGATAACTGTGGGGGCAGACTAGACTGGCACTTCCGCCTTCTGTCTTGACAAACGTAATGTACCTGTTACTGCTCCATTTCTAACAGGGGAATATTATTGTCACAGATGAAACTGACATAATAGAGTATAATAAAAATGATATGAAAACAATTACAAAACATTAGGAAGATTTCATTGCTCCTTTGCAGTTAATTATAGTCACATAGTTCCCAACCCAAGACTGGATCTATGCTTTTCGGTCTAAAATGTGACCTCCGTATCCACTCCACTGGTCATCAAGGCCCTCAAGGGTTACCCTTCAACAGTACTATGAAACCTAAAAACATCCTGAACTGTTCCTCTATCCTACCTTGACTTGTCCCACATAGACCAACTCTGCGAAATCTACTCCCTTGAACTGGTGCTGTTTACAAAGCCAAACACTGCCTAACTCCCCAATCCAAAAGGTAACTGGGTACATAAATGCTGCTCCCTACACCTGACCATGGTGACCTAGTCTATGATACAGCACCTAAACTCAGCTCTTAAAACTGGGCACAATCTACAATGCATTGTGCAGATTTGCCCTAATATGTCCTTTCCTTAACTGTCACTGCTCACTATGGCTCCTACGCACAAAAAGAGAAAAGCCTGCACATTGAGTATCCATGGTACATAGGCAAACCTAATATAGAGATCCATATATTGGGGGGGGGGTCTGTGAACACCTGTGGCATGCATTAAAGGGGTGCATGCCCCATCCACACCTGATCCTCCAGCAACTCATGCAGTGATGCATGCAGACAGTCCAGGGGAGTGGCCGTAGCGTGTGCTTACACTCCACACATTCACTAAGGGTGGAGTGCTGGGTCAGGGGGAGCACATACTACATGAACAAGTACCCTACTGTAGCCTCTATATGCTTCCTCCTACAAAGAGCACCCTCCAGCTGCAGTGGAACTGAACCTGCATCCGCCATGCTGCCCAAACCCCCCAGTCAGGCAGAGGGGGCTAGGGCAGCCATTGGGGCACTCACCCATTTAATTTCACATCCTGGGGCATGCGGTGTTCTACGATCCCCTGCTCTGCATGGAGCAGGGGATCCACTACTGGACCAGGGTGAGCATCTGATTAGATGCATGCCTGTTTCCACCGATCCACCTGTAATAGCCAACACTGGTGCATGCCATGCAGGTCTGTTCATGGGTGCAGACATGCATGGACTTGGTCCATGTCTATCAGACGTACCCGGACCACATTGGTGCATATGTACTCATATGAGAAAATATGCCAGCTCTTTCTGGGGGGCTGCATGTACAACATTTTGCCCTGTCTACCTTCAAATTCTGGCAGGGAAAGCTCCCTGATTAAAGTACCTTCTCTCTATTCTTACTCCTGCCTTCAACCCATGTTATCAACTGTGGAATTCCCAGTGCAGCTGCTTCTTTATACCCCACAGCAACAAACAAGTTGGCCAAGCAGCCTTTGCCTTCTACTCTCTCAAGGTCTGGGACTCTCTGCTGCCAAAATTCACACAGGCTACCAGCTGAACAGCCCACAAACTGGATAACTTTACCATGTTCTTTTAAAGATTGCCATGGAGCCCCGTGATTGTACTGTACATCCATCACTGAACAACTTCTTTAACATGCTTATTGTATATGCTGTCCTTTGCTATAGTATACATATTTTCACAATTAGTTCATTGGATTATTGTTTAATTGTAGTGTCCACTGATTGACGGTTTCCCTTCCCGAATACACTCAATTTTTCCTGCATACACCCTTTTCTTCTCCCCATGTTGCAACTGAAAATGAAATTTGTTTTCTCTGTTTGCCTTTTCTGGTAAACAATTTAAAATAAATAAATACATGATATATCTCTGGCTCAGCCTCACGAAGTGTGCATGACTGTGTTGCAGCGAAATACACCGTACACCCCCCCAAGCAATTAATGGGGATGTGGAGGATGACATCAGTGTGTCCCTCCAAATGTGATGCTATCTTTCAAAAAACAGACAGGCTTCTAAGTAAGAGGCAGAGAGAGAGAGAGACAGACAGAGAGAGAGAGTAAGCAGGGTAGGTAGAGTGAGTGTTGGTGTGCTTAATGGGGGGGGCACAAATTTTGTTTTCATCCAAGTTTGCGAAATGTACAAATTTCTTGAACATTGTCCCACATTTCATGAACTTGGGAGAAAGTAAAATGCAATTATTTTGCACAACTCTGCTCTAGTTTTATCCTTTCTAGTTTAGTAGGTACCTGGGGCCAGATATTCAAATATTTGCAGACGCTGTTGGATACAAACATTGTTATCCAGAGACTCCAATGTTACCACCAGGTTCAATCCAGAAATGTCCCTAGGAATTCAAGGCAGTCATTTTTTATGCTCTTTAAAAAGTGTTCTGTAATTTGCACAAACAACCATATTGCATTTACAAATGCTGTCATAGTCTGTCCCCTGACCACTATGTTATAAGGATCTATTTGTTCACCCTGCTCACTGTATTGTTTATGTGGTGAGTAGGATTATTAATTACCTTGAGCCTTTAGCAGATGACCAGGAGACCCCGTATCATACACAACATCGCCCACAGTACACTGCACCAACCAAACCTAGTCATTCTGTGGCACTACATGAACAGTTGTATGACCAAGACATGGTTGAGTAGCATGATCCCCACCACGCATGACACCACATACATGTGGCCGCAGATGGCTATGACTCTGGGTGTCACTGTTATTTAAGGGAGCACCCCCACTATAACTCATTGTGCCCCTCCCTGGTGCAGATTGGTGCTGGGAGCACACCTCCCAAAAATACCATCCTGTGCTCAGTCATCCACCTTGCCATGGAGGGCTGTAGGAGATGGGGATATGACAGTTCTGTCTGCAAAAAGCTATATCCCATGAGCCCTTGCTGTCACTGAGCAGGGGATTTACTGTAGCCAGACCCACCTCCCTCTTGAAAGCCTGGTTCCCTGCACAGTCCCCCCACCCAAGTCCCACTCAACTACTTTTAAGGTGCTCTTCAAGGGTGCAGGGGACTGGCTGGAGGCAGTTCTTACCATACAAGGCATGTGGGCTGGCATCTCTTTGCAGAGGTGCATGGACTATCACTGCATGAATCACACATATGCCAGCCCCAGTCATGAAAAGAGCCTGAAGTCCAGAAGTTCATCAGGCACGTCAGTTGATCTGACACTGTGCCCAGCCTCCTGGTCAGCTTCATCTATAAATTCCTGTCTTGTGTCTTCTCCACTAGGTTTTCTTTGATTTTCTTCATTGCAGTCTCTGTTATGGTACCCCTCCAGCTCTAATTTGCTCATGCTGCTAGCCTGTTTATAACTGACACCCTCATCTTAGCTTTCTTGGCCATTCACTGCTTATCCACCTTCTGTTCCCATCCATCAATGAGCACCCTTGACAATCTCACTCAATTATTTTGCCCTGCCTTTCCCAGATGTTCTGACTCAACATTGTCCCCTGCCACCATATAGGAAGGATCCTTCTACAGGACCTGCTAGCCAAACCCTCCCCAGCCTTCTGATAGGTGGCATGTTAAAGGTGCCACTTTTTGATCTACACAGTATTATAACTATGACTTCAATTTGTTTCCTCACAAATGACACTTTTCTCCGTTACTACTGACATTTGTCAAAGTTGTTAAAATCAACTCCTTACATTGCTGAGACATGGAACATGATCCAACCCCTTACTCTATACTATTAGTGATGTTAGTTTACAGGCTACAGTGCAATATCTGCTACTAAGCTAGTTTTAGAAGTTCTGAGCCCTAGCATTAGCCCACATGGGGCTGCTAGACTAATGAAACGTTTTCACACACATCCTTAATGCCCTATTGTTCTGTGCTGATGGCAAACACTCTTTGGGGACTAAGACCCTGATCTAACTTGCAATAAGCATTAATTAGTTCATTTGAGTGAGCAGCTGTAATAACATTTTCTGGGGCAGAAGGTCATTTCTTGGGCTTTTTATCATCCGCATTTGGTCCAAGTACTTCTGGCATTGTTCACATCACATGAGGAGTGCTTGCATGGCAGTGATTAAGTAGGCACCATTTTAGGGATGAGGACAAGATGACTAGAAGCAAAGTTTGTATTATGCTAGATATATTTATCAGGAACAGAGATGGAAGTTTTCTTTAACCATGCATTAACAGGAATGAAAGAAACCCCAGTCTTCATTATCAAAGCTTGCCAATTCATTATCACTGTGGCTCCTAGTTTGTCTTCAGCTTTGTCCCTACCCAGGTGTACTTCTCATGGTATACTCATTCTTTTGTCTGGTGGCTTGGATATTTTGGGGTCATAAACGCTAACTGGCCCAGGTGGGATGTTGTAATGATTAGGACATACTGTGTTAACAGAAGAGAATTATAGTCTATACTTTCCACTCCTCCTCCTACTGCATGGCCATAACTCTACTTAATTTAAGTATGGACATTCATCCAAGTTTATCAGCCCGAACGTTACCCCTACTGAAGCAATGCAACACTCAATGCCACTCTCCCTCAGGAATCTGTCTAGTCCTGCTTTGAAAGCCTGAACAGTGCTAGTTTCCACAGCCTCACTGGGTAGTCAATTCCAGGCATTGACCACCCTTTGTGTGAAGTAATACTTGCTAATAATGCTGCCTCTCCCTCTGTTTAAGGGCATGCCCTCTAGTTCTGTTTGTGTTCATCAGCTCAAGTGTGAAGTAATGCTTTCTAATGATTACTCTTCTTCTGACCTCCTCTCAGCATAAATGTATGCCCTACAATTTTGTTTAATATGTTTATATATGGTCAGTGGTCTCTGTGTAGTGCCACCTACATGTGAGATGCTGTAATAATAGTTCTATAGTAATGGCTATTCACTTTTTCCGTAAGGAATCAGTGACATCACAATCTAGTTGAACAATTAAAAATACACAGGCCAGGTGGCTAAAGCAAAAAACGGAGCCAAAAGCAAAAGGTACTCACTGTAGATGCACAACAAGGAACTCTGCTTCACCGTGCATGATGCCATGAGAAAGTGCTGCTATCCTGTGAAAACATTTGGCAATGGGGAGGGGTACCTGTACCTAGCTGCTGGTCTTGTTGTGCGAATGGAATAAACATTTACCTATTGTCCTGCTGCATCCTGGCATTTGTATCTGGATTGTGCAGTCACGGTGAAGCTGAGCCCCTAGTTGTACAATTGCTCTGATGTCAGTCAGGATGCTGTTGTACCATTATTCTGACAGATCAGACCAAGGGTTCTGTAGCAGACTGGCATCATTTGTGGTCACATTAACATTAGAAATACCTACAACATTGCATATGCTTCACAAATGCAAAGCATCATGGGACACACATGCAAATCATCATGAATAAAAAAAGGCTGACTCAGCTTTAAATAGGATTGAACAGTGGCAAAAGCCCTCACAACCAAGCACCAAAGAATGAAAGCAGCAGACACAGGCAGATGTTTTATCCTTTTTAGGACTCATCAGTGTGCCACATCTGTATTTCAACCAAGGGGTAGGGGTTTCCAACCATATGGTCTTAATGGTGTGTGTCATAGTGAGCCCATAATAGGAAAACAATATAAAAGACTACAACTTCTGTACAGAATTATTGAAGCATTGGCTACCCTGAACGGGCATTGGAAATAATGCCAAGTTTCAAGAATAACAAACTTACTCGTACTCATATCTCAGCAATGCAAAGTATCATGGGAAGCATATGCAAGTCACCATGAATGAACTCAGGCAGGCTCAGCTTTAAGCAGGACTAAATAGTACCAAAAGCTGTCAAGCAATTTGCAAAGGCTCAACCAACAGATACAGCTACAGACTTTACACTATGGGGGATATTCAGAGCTGTCTGGATGCGCACGCAAAATGGTGCACAGTGCACATAACTTGGGCCAGCCAGCTCAGGTGCCATAGTCAAACAGGTTGTATGATCCAAACAGACTGTGTAATCTGTCTGAATATCAGACCCTGGATGCACAGCACACAGCAGTGGGTCACCATATGCCATGCAGCACAACCAGAGTGTGGGGCTGACTACTGCCCATAGGGGTGTTGCGTGACATACACTGGCTTGTGCTGTGGCCCCCATGGGTGATATTTAGCCCAAATATGCGGATGAGCTCATTAGACATTCCTGGTACAAAGGGGCCATTTGCATTCCCATTATGGGCTCATCTGCATGCATGCACTGTGGAGTGCACCAGGCTAGCCCTTTCCAGCCCCAATCACTTCTGTAATAAAATACTCCCCAACCCCCTGTTCCCTGGTAGTCTAGTAGTCCCCCCTAGCCCCAATCACTTTTTTAACAACGATATCAGCCTCAATCACTTTTTAAAGAAAAATATCAGCCCCAATCACTTTTTCAAAACTATGATCCCCAATTCCCTGTTCCCTGGCAGTCTAGTGGTTCCCCCCCACTCTGGTAGGAAGTGACCTACCACCCTGCACCCCCCATCCTGACCAGACTGGCAACTGGCACAGCCCTCCTCACCCTGCCATGGCCAGCTGCTGATTGAACTGTACCAGAGTGCATACAGTATATAGTATGCGTTCATTGGTCAGTCCTCAGCTCGCCAGTCATTTAGCTCTACACCAGCAGTCTGAGGGCACTCCAGTTCCCTCAGGTCTGCTAAGCCAGGCCCACCAGGTATGTGGGCTCTTTCTGTTGTGTAGTACCGCCCTTCCCAGGATTTTCACCACCATACCCCTAGATGCAGGGAGGGGAGCTTACACAAAGTACAATATATAACAAGCATTTGTCAATGCTGAATATTCACCACTTGCATTGCTGTTGTACTGGGTCTTGCTTGTACACATTTTTAAATATATTTACCCAGGATAAACCAGAAGAGATGCAATATGTCATTTTCAGTGGTTTCCTGCTTTCACACATTTTTAGATTGTATTTACCCTGGATTGGCCAATTGAGAGGCAATATCTAATTTTCAGTGGGCTCCCACATTTTGACCCCAGATTTCCAACAGTCTTTTTATGACCTGACATTATGATCAAGACAGGTGGAATTGTTTAACTCCCATCCAGAAAGTGATTTCGCAGTGGGACTCTGAAAATATGTTTTGGAGGGGATTTGAAAAATAGCACCTGTCATGTTCAGGAGGTGGGTAATGCAAGGGATATGTTGAACATTAGAGGCCAAAATCTGCAAAAATAAAGCTATGAGCAAATGTTGGAACAAGGCAACGTTTCTTCATACCTGAGTTGTTTTTTCACATTTTGACCACAAGTTTTTAATATAGTCTTTTTATAAAGACTACTTCTGAACCTGACAGGTGTAATTTATAAAATAATGGCTGAAACACATTTTGTCCAGGATTTAAACAATGACAGCTGTCACATTTAGGATGTGGTATGAAAAATGGCTTTGTTGAAAATTTGGTGTCAAAATATTGAAAATTACCAAAGTTACAAGTGTATATTGAAAAAGTTCAATGTACACTCATAACTTACTTGTTTTTTAATAGTTTACCCCAAATGTTCAACATAGCCTTTTTATGATCCCGCCTCATGTACAAGAGTGGATACAGTTTTCAAATCCTCCCTGAAAGGTGATTTTTGCACCACAGGTACAAAAACACATTTTGGCCAGGATCTAAAAAATGACAGCTTCCATGTTCATGAGGTGATGGGAAAAAGTGGCTATGTGGAAAATTTGGGTTAAAATATATAAAATTACCAGTTATAAACGTGCATTGAAAACATTTTAACATACACTCATAATTTTTCTCTTTTTAAATATTTTTACCCCAGATTTTCAATATAGCCTTCTTATGACCCCATCTCGTGAACAAGGGTAGAGAGAATTTTCAGATCACGCCTGAAAGGTGATTTCATGCAGTGAGTACAAAATCACCTTTCAAAGATGAATTTGCATAATTTAACCACCCTTGTTCATGAGTTGGGTCCCAAAAAAGTCATGTTGAAAATCTGGGAAAAAAATATTCAAACATGACCAAGTTATGAGGAGAAGTTCTAAGCCCACTGAAAAACATTGAACTGCATACCTGAATTCTTCAGTTCCTGGTCCAGCATTGAATAGTGAAGACATGTCTCTGGCCAAGAGAAGATTATAGCATTAGATCCCTGATAGGTAAGTATGGGGTGTAAAGGGGTGTGGGGTGGTGGGTGCAGAGTGGGAAGATTGAATGGGAGGAAGATAACAGTTGCAGTATACCGGCAGCAGCAAAAGACATTGATTGGCAGTTTTCTTTTTTACAGAGTGTATAAAAATTAAAAAAAAAGACTATGAGGGATGGTTTTCTTTATTTCAGGTACCAACACTGGGGAGTGGGCACCCCAGTGTCATTGTTATGTTTGGCAGCACCAGGGGTTGGCTCCTGCACCATACAGTGAAAATGAATGGGGTGGGGAGGTACTTGCCAGTACTGGATTGGGTACTCTGCTCACAGAATAGCAGTGGCAACAGACAATAACGAGCAGTTTTCTTTTTTACAGGGTATATAAAAAAAAGACCATGATGAATGGTTTTCTTTATTTCAGGTACTGACACTGGGGATTGGACACCCCACTGTTGATGCTATGTTTGGGGATGGGTTCTGCAGTGTTATACAGCCACCCAGCATCAGGAATCAAGCACCCCGGTGTTGGAAAATTAAGAAGAGGGAGGCAATGGGAGGTGTGAGGGATACTTGGCAGAGGTTGGGAGAGATTGTTTTTATGTTGGGGGGAGAGCACAGCCAGCTGATCACGACACTGATCAGCTCTGCTTGCTGGGTGGCTTATGCAGATCAAATGAATCAGCCACCCAATGATTCAGACAGCTCTTTTCTTTAAACTACACAAAGTTTCAACCCAGCATGACCAGAAGAGCATTATGATCATCCTGGCTGATTATTGGTCTGACACTGCTGAGCCCCATGCAGACTGCCCTACATTGCACCGACAGTGAAACACCTCTCAAAACCCATTATCTTACCGATATATTTACTTTGTGCAAGCACAATGGCAAACATAAAAAAATGCACTGATATAGAAATAAGTACAACAAAATAAACAAATTAGAAAAAAAATGCTTGAAGAATAAAATTGGCATGCAGTAAATTGCGAAATATGCAAAAGAACATAAACAGTGAGCATCAAAATATTAACATAAGGAGCAGGGAGTAGTGACTAATGACTAGGGAGAGGGGCTGTGCTAGTGTCAGTGTAGGATGGAAGGCAGATGACAGAAGTCTACCCCAATATCAGAGGCAACTGCAGGACTGAATAGAGAATTCAAGGAGGAGAGATTTCAGAGTGAGAAGGGAAGGAGTAGAACCAATGGACGGGGGGGAGATAGCTCTGGAGTTTAAGGAAACAGAATGAGAAGGCTGATTGGCCAGCAGTTGATTTCATTGGTGGGGGAGCAAGAAAGCAAAAACAAGTGTTACAAATGGAGTAGGAGGTGGAAGAGGGAAGAGAGAGGAGAGAAGAAAGATATGAAGGGAACCAATCCAAAATTTGAAGATAAAGGAGGCACACTGGGTAAGGTGCATGGCATTAAGAGAGGGAAGGGAGAGGGAGGTATACAAAGAACAGGGATGAGTACACAGGGGGTTTTCAGGGCAAATTGACAGAAGGCATTAAAGAAGAAGGAGTCCAGTCTAGCTCAGGTGAACTTTGGAGCAGCACTATAAACAACGTCTCCATAGTTGAAAAGGGGGAGAATCATCTTGGAAGGATTTTTCTGCATGGAGGGAGTGGGATGCTTCTCTTATTCCTGTAAAGTGCTTCAAGTTTTGGGTAGAGCTTCTTGTGGACTGCATCACTTGAACAGAGGAATCAAGGTGGTGATCTGGCCAAACTGTGAGGTACTTGTAGGAGAAGACATCTTCAATTGTTGCGCCATCAAGGGTATGAAAGGAGAGAAGGAGGAAGACTTTAGCAAGCCTCTGCATGGTGGAAAAAGTCATAGAGACATTCTCTTTGCATTGAAGGATAACTGGTTTTCTCAGAACCAGTGCTGGATGTTGCTAACATCCAGTTGGAGCTGCTTTGTAAGGTCAGGAGCAGAGAAGCCTGAGGAAAAAGAGTACCGTATCATCTGTGAACATATGAATGGACACAGAGGAGCAGGAAGTGGGGAACTCAGTTAGAAAAATGGAGAAAAGAATTGGGCCAAGGACAGACCATTGGGGGACATCTGATCTGATAGAGGTCGGGGGGAGGAGAAGGAGTCTACAATACAGACAGCTCGTGACCTGCCCTCAGTGTAGGCACAGAACCACTCAAGTGGGGAAGCAAAGTCTGGCTGCCTTAAGTTTGTACAGCAGAATGCGGCAGGCAACAGTGCTGAAAGCTTTGGCTAAGTCATCAATGATGTTTGAGCCTTAGGTTGTCACTCAAGTGATGGTGGGGGGGTCAAGAGAGGGTGGGACAGGGTGAAGGGGAGGAGAGGGGTTGGAGGGAAGGGGGAGCAGGGCCCACTGTGATCTCTAGCTTAGAGGCCTCACAATAGAGCAGAGTCAATAGACCGTAAGGCCTTCTTCTGATACCTTTTTATGTTGTCTTGCACACACAGTGCAAGCAACATTTTGTGACAGCTTGCTGGAGTAGCAGATTGTGGAGGTGCACCCGTGTTGTGACCAATGGCACCACTGCTTTTGTGGGCTTGTCTCTGTGGCACCAATGAATGAGCACACTGTCTATGACAGCAATTCAGAAGTGTGCCACAAACTTGTTTCATATGTACACATGTTCATATCTTCGTAGCTCCCTGTGTGCCTAGTAATAGCAGCATTCTCTTCTCTCACTACCACAGATCATATAGTGCTTTGGAATGCAGTCTGTACTGGATGAAATGGCACTATATGAAACCAAATTCCTTGCCTTTTGTATTCCTATTTTAGCAGACTTGTGAATGTGTGTGTGTGGGGGTTGGGTTGGGGTGGCTATTTTTGAAGACAGTGTTGGGTGGGAGTGGGGACTAGTAGGAGACCAGACAGTGTAATAAACATTAACCTACTGTCTGGGATGCCCTTTGAAAGGGATTTTAAGGAGGGTTATTAAGGACAGACTATTTATGAAGATGGTGTCAGGTGAAAGGGGCTATTCCAGAAGGCTAGTTATTTTGTATTTACACTATAGTCGGGGCCAGGCGGGGAGAAATAGGATAGGACGGGACTTGGTGGGTGGCATGCCTGTGGGACTAGCCCTGTCTATTTGCGGTTTGAAAATGATGTCTTGTGCAGATTTGCTGCAAAATACAATTGGCTACTGATTATGGCATTAAGAATATCCTGCTGTCTGAGTGATTGTCTCCTACCTTATACATTCCTCCTCCGAGTGATGGAGAATATCTCCCTTGCTGGGTGCTGTGAAATTCCCTCATTCATTTTACACTGAGAAGCATCCAGTGGTGGATCCAGGATTTTAGAAATGGGGTGGGGGACATACTTGATATGCAACTTTTTACATTTTTTTTAATCCTTTATATTATCCTTTGTAATACATTTTTGACAGAAAATGCAAATGTAATCTGTAGTTTTGAATGTGTATTTTCTTGCAATCAATAAATTAGACTTCTTCAACAAAGTGAAAAGCAGCAGGAGCAAGCAAGTCACTTGCAATGGGGGGTGTGGCCATCCCCTTTGCATGCCCCTAGATCCGCCACTGGAATCATCTATAAAAATAAAAAAATGTTTTGCGTTATTGTGTAAGTGTTGCATAAAGCACTAGACAGGACAAGTGTCTTGAATCCAAAATCAAACCCCAAACCAGAACCCAAACCAGGGGTGATTTGACAAAGCCAATACCTGAACCAGAATCTCCCAAATTTTGCCCGCCGCAGTTTCCACCCTTGGATTGCTTGAGAAATTACAATAACAGTAGTTCCACATGGCAGAGTTGCACACTGAGGCCCCAGAGAGAGAAAAAATGTGGTTCGGCTTGTCCATATCCGGGAGCGAGAAGCACATGACATTTTCTATTGGGCAAGTAATGCCTAAATCAACTCATAAATCCCACAGTCAACTGAACAAGACAACTGGCATGATTAGCTGGGAGCTACACACTTACAGGTAGAGTTTGTACACAGTGGGTACAAATTCTCTGAATCTGGATGCAGAGCTATGTGTTCAGGATTTGTGCAAGATATTGGCTAAGATTGCAGAGTTCTGTGACGCTTCATAGAAAAAAAGAAGCAAATTCTGTTGATCAGTCTGGAAGACTTCTTTATGCCGATATATACTACAGCAGAGAGCCTTGGGGAGAGTCAGAAACAGAACTGTACAGAGCGTGGAGACTTTTTAAAACATTTTTGGCCAGGACAGGCACAGTGAGGGGAAACTCATTTCCAGGTGCATCCCGGGAGCACAGGGAGGCCAAATGTTTTGCTATGGGGCACACCATATCCAAGTAATAGTTGTGGGATGTAAACACAGATCTGCTGGGTCTCTTTGCTTACAGCTCAGTGCGATAACCTCTAGGTTATGGAAGCCATTTTAGCTGGTCATAGGAAATGGCATGGCACCTTATGGAAATGACTCTCAAGTCAATTGTTAGATAATCTCCCTGTTTTAATAAAAACTTGAACCTGAAACCTGCTAGTAAAGGTAACATAGTAAATATTTTAATGCAGAGTTTTGTAGAAGACAATTATAGTCATTTTAACCTTTTTTAAATAGCAGAGTAAAAGCTGCCATTATGTAGCGAGAAAACAGTGGACAAGGTTATGTTTAATCTTGATAGGAGAGGGTTAAAGAGCTATTGAACTGCCTAAAACTAATATTAGATTTTAAAAGCAGCCAACCATTGCCTTTTATATCTGAGGTACTTTTTATTTTCCCTTTGTTTAGTTAGAAGATTATAATAACTGGTTATTGTTTTTTCCCATTGGGGAAACTGGGTTATAATTCTGTTGTTATAACCAGCTGGTTATAATGACAAACACGCACCCGGTTTCCCATTGCACTGGGAATGTGTCAGCTCCCGCTCATCCCTTGCTGTAACTGGTTGCCGCAAACTTCCTCTTCTCTGCCGTCCTGCTCCTCGAGCCTATGCAGTACCCAGAATTAGGAGACGAGGGTAAGTTAGTTTTTTTAAACTAAAGTATGTGTGACACAATGTTTATTTTCCAGTGCGGGAAAAAAAATAACACACTGCTTTACGTCTGGAGCCAAGCCCACAGACCGCGCTGAAACCCCAACAGTCCATGGCTCAGCTCTGTGAAGAAATGCATTTATTTTGTATAATTGCTGTGGTGAAAAAATGATCCCCAGCAATTATACAAAATAAAGGATGGGTAAGGGTTAAAATCTTGGATTTTACCCACCTCCTCGAGGTGGGATGCCTGAATAAACCCCTCAAGCTTCACTCTCGGGGTGTATGTGACATCCCACCCCTCAGGGGGATGTAAAATCCTCATTATAACTCCCTACTTATCCATTATTCTCTATGTTTACCTGATGTTAGTAGGTGTGATGTGTGGAACGGCTCAGCCTGGCAGTTTATATCTTGCTCTACTGCCTCACACTACATCATCAGCATTGTGACTTCACTGACTGTGACATCACTGCTACTCAGGAACAGCAAGTGAATGACTGCCAGGCTAGTCACCTGTAATGTCACTGTCAGTGAGATCATAACGCTGATGATGTAGTGTGGGGCAGCAGAGTCAGATATGTCAGCTGCCAGGCTAAGAGCTGTTCCACACATTTAGCACAACATTATCACATAGAATACTTTCTGATGAGCAAAGGGGAAAAAGAAAAATACTTCAGATAGAGTTAGAAGTGACTACTACTTAAAATTTGTATTATTTTCCTATCTCTCTGTTGTGGCTCTACTATCACTTTAAGACGGAACAATTACATACAGTTTAAGAGGTTAAGACATGCCCAGAATGCATCCCTCAACTTTTAATATGTATGTACTTTTAAGGAATGAATTCTGTCAATTTCTGTGTTTGCCAGTGATTCCCTTGATCTTTATTTGTTGCCATGATCCCATAAAAAACTGTCATACAGGGGCAGCCCTTTTAAGGACCGCTTTTGGGTGACTCCTCAAGGGATGTATTCAGAGCTCATGAAATCTCCAGCTTCTGATAAAGACTAATATTTTACTAATTAAAACCAGGCAGTTTATAGCAAAGACTATAAAAAAATTACAAAAATAGAACAAATCCCTAGACTGTCCTGTTGCTCAGGGCCTCCCTTTTATGGTCTAGTGAGGCCCCTACAAGTGATAGTTTGTGACCTGCTGAGCTAGATACTACAAGAGACAAATATGAATGCTCAAGGAAGTCAGTCTGCAGTCTTCAGTTCCACAGGGCTGCCTAAATAGAGGGCACAAACAGTAGTAAAGAAGCCTCACAGCATTATTGCATAGGCATATCATCTCAACATTTATTAAACAGGAGCCAGTGATATGTGGCACTAACAGAGACATAGCATGACTATTAACAAACACGCATTTGTCAATGCTGAATGTTGTCTTGCTGGCATTGGCACTGGCAGTGCAGGAATTAGAGATGCATAATAGGAATGGCAATGAAGTACTGAACTGACGCCAACCCCAACCCCACCCTGCAGAGACTGACATGCGTTGGGATGTGCCTTTGGGTTGTCAGCCACAGCGCTCATGCCATTTCATCTCACCTTACCCTGCAGACACCAACAAGTGTTGCATTGTGCCTTGGGGTCTTCGGGCCTTACGCTCACCCCATTCTATAAAGAAATACACTGAGATGGGTGCAGTATAGGAGAATGGGGTGAACTTTGGGGATGAAGATTCCAAGGCACACCTCAATGCCTATCACTGGCTGCAGGGTGGGAGTGGGATGACATGAGCATTACAGTCGACAATCCCAAGTCACACCCCTGACGCCTGTCAGACTCTACAGGGTGGGGCGTTATGGTTGAAAACCCTAATGCCTCAGGCATTTGTTGGTATTTTCCCTCCAAATTTTCAATATAGGCTTTTTGTGACCCCACCTCATGGACAGCGACACTATCTGTTCATTAGCTGAAAGGTGATTTTGCATAACAACTGCGCCATTTGGCGACACAGTTGTGAAAACACATTTCAGGCAGGATGTGAAAAATGACAGCTGTACTGTTCATGAGGAGGTGTAAAAACTGCCAATGTTGAAAATCTGGAGTGAAAGTATGAAAAATTGGTGAAGTCACAAGCATGCGTAGAAACTGTGCAATGCATGCCCATAATGCAATTATTTGGGGGATTTTTTAACCAAATTTTCAACATAGGCATTTTGGGACCTCCGCTCATGAACAGTGGGACTGTGATTTTGTTAATCTGTCCCGAACGTTGATTTCCCATAGTGACCGCACCATTGTTTGCCATATGTGTGAAAACACATTTTGGGCAGGATGTGAAAAATGACAGCTATACTGTTCATAAGGAGGTGTGAAAAAATGGCAATGTTGAAAATCTGGAGTGAAAATATTAAAAATTGTCGAAGTTATAAGCATGTGTTGGAAACTGCGCAATGCATGCTCGTAACACAGTAATTTTTTGGAATTTTTTTACCAGATTTGCAACTTAGGCTTTTTGGGACCCCACCTCATGAACAGTGGCACTGTCATTTCATTAATTGGTCCCGAAAGGTGATTCCACGCAGTGACCACAAAATGACCTTTTGGGACTGAATAACGAGATGACAGTGCATGTGTTCATGAGGTGGGATCCCAAGAACCCCATGTTAAAAATTTGGAGCCAAAATTCAAAAAAAGGTTTAGATATCCGCCTAAGTTGAACCACCCCATTTATGCCATTATACAGCTTACTGGCATTTCTTCATTTTGCAGTTCAGCTTTAAAGACTGCAGACGTGTTCCCGCTCCACTGAAGCTTGCAGCCCCGGACCTCCAGAGGTAAGTATGGGGTGAGGGGTGTGTGTGGGGAAGTGCGGTGCCCAAAGGGTAGGTGCGAGTTGAAGGAGGGAGGCGCCCAGCGGACAACAGACACTTTTCTTTTTCAGGTACACTCATGGGACCGTTTTTTCTTGCAGGTGAAATAAACATTACTGGGGTAGGCTCCCTGTGCCCCATGACCTTTGGGGGGCCTGATGCTGGCAACACTGGGTGGGCTCCCAGTGTGCTACACAATGGGGGTGGGGCAGGGGCAGTAACATGCAAGCGCAGTCAGCTTTCTCTGGTGGCAGCACACTGGGATGGGCTCCCAGTGTGCCACACAATGTGGAGGGGGTTGCGGACATGCCGACACGGGGGTTGCACCCCCAATGTCGACTTTCTTTTGGGATTGTGTGGCAGATGGCAGGAGCCACTGCCATGTTTATTGAAATGTTTCACCAGGAAAGGCACTTACGGGAGGCAAGTCATCTGTGCTGCTGCATGATGAGCTTGTCTCCGATTGCAGTGGCACGCTTGTTTCAAGTTGGTGGCACTTTGCATAATACTTGTGTCAGTACTAGCATGCTGGCTCACTGGGGAATGAGGGACACACCTTCTAAAGCATGCCCTGTATTCGCCAACACTGATACACCTCTGCATTTCTTCTACTACCACAAGATGTTGCTTGCGCATGTGCAAGACAACATAACAAGCTCAAGCAGCAGCTTCGTCTGACTCTGGGACTTCCTCTTTTTAGGTAGCCTTGTGAGCTGAAAGTTAGCCACTTTCTGAGGAGCACCCCCACTGCACTGAGCACACCTGACCTGTTTTGCAGTTTAAGACAGCAAAAAGGCAGCATGACAAAGGAAACACCATGGTGCAGGCAAGGGCAGCCAGCCCACAACATACAGAAGAGACTAGAACCTGCATTCAAGGACCACAGACCACCAAGTGATTAAGTTACTAAAACACAATTTATTGTAGCTGAGTAGAAGATCAGGTATCCCCAGTGCCCCAGCAAAAATGCTTTGGTTGAAGCGCTGGGGATACCTGGCCCTCTACTCTTTGGATATTGCTACAATAAATGTTTTTTTTGTAACCTGGCAACCTGATGGTTTGTAGTTCTAGAGTACAGGTTCTCATCTCTCCTGTTTTGCAGTTTGCCTCCAGTTCCATTAATCCTGGCCCTGTTTTTTTTATATGTTTACCATATTTACTCATATTAGGCAGCCCAGCTGAGATGCAGTATCTCATTTTCAGTGGGCTCCAACTTCTACACATTTTGACAGCTGGGTGGGCTGAAGTATTGGTAGGGTAGGTGACTTGCTCAGGGTCACACAGTGAGTAAGTGAATGTGATAGGATCTCAGGATGGGTCTCAAGTCCCCCAAGTCTGTGTTCTAAGCATTAAATGATGTCTTCTTCCTGAGTTGACTTGGATCGGCCCAGAGAGATGTACATTTGGGTCGCTTTGACTTTGGACTCTGGACCTGATTCTGTGCTCACTTGTCTGAAGTTTTTATGAAAGTTTGAGATATGGATCTCCTCATAGCCAAGTGGAATTCTCCCTTAAAGGGAACATATGCAGCGTTGCTGACATTTTTTAATATCATTGAAAAATTGAGCATGCGTGAGGTCTGTTAACCACCAAGTGTTTTCTTTTGTCTGTATGTTTTAAAATGTTCTGTTTTTCCTTATTTAGGTCCCCATAATAATGTAGACTTCTCATTGGTCATTATTCATTTTTAAATTACTTAGCAGTTCCAGAACCCAGTGACGTCAGCTGAGCTGAAGACTACAATGATGCAGAATGCTGCAACAGTGGTTCAGCTGATGTCACCCATTTCCACTTCATTGAAGTCTTCAGCTCAGCCAATGTCACCATGTTCAGAAACTGCTAAGTAGTTAAAAAAATAACACTGGATGGGAAAAAAAGGCTGCATTTATATGGGACCCAAAATAAGGGAAAATAGAACATTTCCAAGCAAACACATAAAACATTCATGGGGGTTATCAAACAGATCTCACATATGTTCACATTTACAGTTATATTAAAAAAGATAAACAGTACTGTTTATGTTCCCATTAAACAGTACCTAATGTCATAAGGGAAACTACAAAAAAACAGTTTTTAACAAAATTCGACTAATATGTCTTATATGTTCTCTCTTTACCACCCTATTTTTCACTATAGCTATGTACATTAACATGAAAGCAATATCAGTGTCCCAGTTTTTACTTCTCCATGTTCAAATGGTTTGCACTCAGTGCAACCTGCTTGCTATAGCACAAACATCCGATCGCAAAATGCAATATTTAGCTGTTTGTGCTGCGCCAGCCTGACGTGCCAGCGCCTGAGCACAAACATAATGTATTCACCTCAAAAAGGGGCAGTGACATGAGTATTTGATGCAGCATGATAGTCAATGCTTTTACACTAGTGCTGTTTAGCATGACTTAACACAGCATAAATCAAGGCCTATAAAAAGCAGATCTTAACTCAGTGCAAACCCCAGAGGTGGGGAGAGGCAAACCCCAGTGGCGGGGATAGGCAAACCCCAGATGCAGGGAGAGGCAAACCCCAGATGCGGGGAGAGGCAAACCCCAGTGGCAGGGATAGGCAAACCCAAGATGCAGGGAGAGGCAAACCTCAAATGCGGGAAGAGGCAAACCCCAGTGGCAGGGATAGGCAAACCCCAGATCAAGGAGGCAAACCCCAGTGGTGGGGATAGGCAAACCCCAGATGCGGGGAGAGGCAAACCCCAGTGGCGGGGAGAAGCACTGCATCACACAAAATGGCACACATTGTGTACCTAATGCATGCCATCATGGAGGATGAGGAGCGGAGAAATACCCCCGGGCCCCTATTCAGACCCCAGAGGTGCTATGCTACGAACAGAGAGTACCGTCCATGAGTGACATTTGTAGTCCTCAGTGACAACCAAAGCATAGGTTAGTTCAGGCTTAACAGGACCATGACCATGCAGTTGTGTGTGCTGCTGCATGAGCAGCTCCAGACAGACAGACAGCTGCTGCAGCCATGCTGTGTCCGTAGAGCTCAAGGTGACACAAGCACTGTGCTTTCTAGGCACTGGCACATTCCTGATACCGGTGGGTGACACAGCTGGTGTCACCCACTTTGCCACCATGCACCTGTTGGGGCCAGTTCTTAGATGCTCTGCTGGCCCACACTGTGGAGTTCATTGTATTCCCCACCACACCGGCAGAGTGAACAGCAGCAGTTCTGTTGGGTTGCGTACCTATTGGCCATACTGGGTGCCACTGATTGCACTCATGCTGCATCTATTTACCCCCAGGGGATGGAGTGGAGGCCTATGTGACTAGAGATGGCCTCTACTCCATTCCATCAACTGCCAGGTGATATGCGATGCAACAGGTTGCACCATCAATGACCTGGCATGGTACCGAGGCATCACAGTCATCTGTCCACGGTATCACAGTCTGTTGCTGTGAAACTGATTATGCTCATTTTAACTGGAATACAGTATGCTCACCATATTTTGCTGCTGCAGAAGTCAAAGTTTTGCACCTGGACTTCTGAATGCACCATGGCAAAATGTATGCATTTCAGGCCAAACAAAGATGGATGTTGCCAATTTGTGGCATGTTTTCCTAACAGAAAACTTTGTGAAATGACAAACGAATTTGCAAGATTTGGCCTCGGACATAGTAACATAGTACCAGGTAATAGATGTGCACCGGATATGGTGGTGCCTTGCCACATCATAAACCATGTAACCAAATGAAAAGAGATCAGCACTCACCCAATCAATCGCATTTGTGGGACTCTGGCAATATAAAAGTACTATTGCAAAAATATTATTTTCTCGATATGCTGAGATATATATTTGTCCACGTGTTTTTAAACACTGCACTGTTTTTATTTGCACTGCTAGTTGCACACTATATGTCACTCATGTGCTTCCTGCATCTGAGTCCTCATCATGCTAGTTATTGTATTACATCAGTGATGACATGGTGTGGAACATGCATAAAATCTATCCACCCTCAAGGCATCTTACCTCTGATGACGCTCTGGGGAGCAGAGTGAAACATCAGGTGGGGTAGTGACAGCAAGCATCTGTCTAGCCAGAGATCCTGCAAAGTTGTTTCAAGCCGGAATACGTTGTACTTTATGTTTGTGATTTGCACAAAATAAAAGAAGCAGAGATCAAGAAATATTCTGTAGTGCGCTTTTTTCAACATTGCTAGATGTCCCACAAATGCAATTAGGTTTGTGCTGACCTCTTTTCTTTTGGTTACATAGTAACATAATAATTTAAGGTCAGAAGGGGGTCTAGGCTCATCATGCCCCCCCCCCAAAAAAAAAACACACACTTATACACTTCATATGCAGGTCTGAATAAGTAGGCTGCGCAAACATGTATAGTACTTGATTAAAGGAGTTCCCTACCCATTCTAGTACCAAGGGTATGCAGTGATTCCCTTGATAAGCAGAAATTTGTGCAGGCTTACTTTAAAGGTCAGTGCAGTCTTTATTGTCAGTGAGTCTTCAGCAACCTGTTCTGTCCTACCTGTCATTTACATTTTTGCTTTATGCATCGTAACCATGCCACATAGCTAGTTATTTTATTCATTTTCCCCATACACAAAAATAGCACTTACCTGGTAATCATCACAGGTGCAGTCATCTGTTGTGGTCAGTCGGCCACAATTCTCCATGGCTTGTCCATTAAAACCCTGGCAGTGGCTGGAAAGGTAACATAGGAGTCCAGCTCCCTGGCCCCTTTAACTTTCAAATCTCTGTGCTGACATAACCCAAGTTAGAAGCACAAACGGGAGACATTAAAAGTAGGATAAATTCATTAGGCATTTTAGTTCATTCCCCACCAAGAAGCCGACGTCCCGAGGGAGAGATTGATGCATGCCCGTTCTGTGAACCATTCTGCTAATGTTGTGATTGGCAGGTGCAGCCTACCTGCTCCTGGCTGGAACCCATTACTATGTAACAGACCATTTACTCTGAAGACATAAAAGGGTCTGTTGCAATATTAACCCTCTGAACCAGACACAGAAGGAAATGAAGGGTTCAACATACATAGTATAACATAGTCATTTTATAGAGTGATTGCTGTCATGGTTGTGAAACTGAAAAAATGTAGGCTCCTTTCAGCTTATACTGTATTTGATAGGTTATTTGCACATACTGGAGCCATTTCAAGGAAGCAAGATCCTTGCCCCTTAGGCCTTGTCCACACTATGTAATGTGTTCAAAAATGTTATTTATTCATGTTAAAGCATGGTTGTTGGAGAACCCAGACTACGCTCTGACTCTGTGCTAGCTCAAGCAAATTCCCAGGCATGATTGCAGCACCAGCACAGTCATGCCTGGGAGTAAGTAGCTCATTATGTAGTATGCTCATCTCTTTGGCCAGAAGGTCATGAGTTCTAGCCCAACATTAGGCACTTGGGGCGGTATTGTTGAGGTGCTGTTTTTCTGAAGAGACATTAAATTGAGGTCCCATCTGTCCATCTCTGGTCACTGTCCATGTGGAAGTTAAAGATCCCATGGTACTTATTGAAGAAGAATAGGGGAATTTTTTATTAAAATAAAATATCACATAAAATTAGAACATATATATCCATTAGAAAACAAGAAACAAAGCAAAACAAAAGGCGCAAAACAAAAAAGCAAGATAAGATAAACTGTGCTTACAGATGAAACCATAATCAACATAACCAAAAATATTATACACAGAATTAAAAGCAAAAAAGGAAAAACAAAACATAATGAGGATGTACAAAATGGGCAAGCAAGCAACAGGGACAAACTCATTTCCTAAATCTGACAAATATGGCAAATATGCAAGAAAAAGATCACTGTAACAACGTTTATGTAATTTATTTTTTCTTTCACATTTCAGTGTTGAATTTCTGTTATCAGTAGACTTCTTGTCAGCATTTCAACTGAGATGGAAAACTGTCTCATAAGGTTAGCTCCCAGAAGCATGCCAGATCAGAGGTATGCCAGATGGCTCTGGAGAGTGATAACAAACTCTTGGGATGGTTAAACATCCCTTTTCTGTTTCATGAAGGATTCTAGTTAAAAAAGTGGAGGAGTCACTCCTGCTAGGTGCGACAGGAGGAAAAATGCAGTCTTTCCAGATGGGAGGCTTTGCAGGACTCAAAAGAATATTGAATCTATGATGTCAGAGTGACATACTGGATGACATGTCATGGTGGCCAGTTGAAGGGTCTTGAAGTCTGACAAAGCCTGGAAGAAGTAGTCAGGCTTGTGACTGCAAACAGTTACCATCCAAGGCGCGAGTCTGCCCTGATTCACCCAGAGCTCTGTGTGGTAAGCTATCCTGCTATTGGTAAATGGGGTGGGGGGGGTCTGTGTAACCTGTTGTTCAGGCATTTTTTTATTCATTGTTGTGGAATTACTATTCCCCATAGCCTTTGTGTAGTATCCTGTCTTATATGTATAAATATCTTGAAATATTCAAATTATTTTCATATACTTCAGTTTCTGTGACTGAGTCCTATGAGGTACAGCTAAATGGTTCATAACAGGCAAAAACTGTATTTTTGCCTCAGAAGAGAAGGCTACAATTACTACAATCTGTTTCTAAAGTAAGGGATTCTCAGCTGTGACATAGGGGGTGGGTCATTTGCCCTTCAATAAGGAGCACTGTACTATGTGAGCCATGGCTGTAGAGGGATTCAGACTTAGAGATAGCCCGAGAGAGGATCTATACTGAGTGGTGGCAATTACTGAAGGATTGAGAAAGCTGGCCAAGTCTGGGAAAGAGCAGTTTGCCACAAACTGGTGGCAGTGGTGGAATCCATAACAGTTTCGTCAGTACAAAGGTTACTTGTCCAGTCACAGAACAGGACATACAAAAGGGGATAGTATATTATACAAGTTTTATTTTGTTTTAACCAAGAGTAAAGGGTAAGGGTAGGCTCAGGGTGGGTCAGAAGTTGGTCAACTTGGTGGCAAACTGGTTGACGGGCAGAAAACAGAGAGTGGTGGTAAATGGAAGAGATGCAAGTCACAAGTGGGGTACCTCAGGGATCAGTCCTGGGGTCAGTCCTCTTCAACATCTTCATTAGTGACCTTGCAGATGGACTAGAGGGTAAGGCTTGTCTGTTTGCAGATGACACCAAGATCTGCAACAGAGTAGATGATCCAGATGGGGTGGGCAGAATGAGAAGAGATCTGGATAAACTAGCAAAATGGTCAGAAGAGTGACAACTGGGATTTAATGCAAAGAAGTGCAAAATCATGCACGAGAAACCCTGAAGCCACCTATAGGCTGGGAGGGGAGTTGCTAGCAGTCACAAAGGAAGAAACAGACTAGGGCATCATCATCACTGATGACCTGAAATCATCCAAGCAGACCTCTAAAGCAATAGGTAAGGCTAGGGGGGTGTTAGGGTGTATTAGTAGGGGTATCACAAGTCGTAAGAGGGAGGTAATAATCCCTCTTTACAAGACACTGGTTAGGCCCCATCTGGAGTACTGCGTGCAGTATTGGAGGCCACACCTTCAGAAGGACATTAACCAAATTGAGGCAGTCCAGAGAAGGGCAATAAAAATGGTGCAGGGACTGCATCAGAAGACATATGAGGACAGATTAACGGAGCTCAATATGTATACCCTTGAGCAAAGGAGGGAGAGAGGTGATATGATCGAGGCTTTCAAACACCTTAAGGGCATTAACAAGGTGAAAGAGTCTAACATGTTTAAATATAAGAAAATAGCAGGACAAGAGGACACAGCATGTGAGATTAGAGGGGCCGATTAAGGGGAATGTGAGAAATTCTTTTCACAGAAAGGGTGGTGGATGGCATGCAATGGCTTACCACAAGAAGTGGTGGCTATGAATACAGTGCAGGGCTTCAAACAGGCATGGGATAGGCATAAGGGAGCAATACAAATGACTATGAATAGATAGGCCACTGACAGAGCAAAGGCCGATGGCACATTTATAAGGTAGAAAAAGAAATGGGCAGACTGGATGGGCCTTGCGGTCCTTATCTGCCATCAACTTCTATGTTTCTATGTAGTAAATAGATAGTAGATGCTATGCTGGGGCCATATGAGAGGTGAAAACAGTCAGGCCTGCAGGAGTTGTGCTGAATGAAAAAATTAAGCTACAAAGACTGGGCCAGATTTACCTTGTCAGGGGCCTATGCACTACAGTGACCACGGGCCACCTGCCCCACATCCCCCCACCAATATAGCCCCCGATCCCCTTGCATAGCCCTGCCCTCAAAGATTGTGCTGCAGCTGCTTTTAAACAGGAAAATAAAACTAAATGCCACTACTAGATGGCTAGGCAAAAACTCAGAAGCATAACTCATGTTCTCAAATCAGAAATCCCCTAGTGTTTTGATGATGTGTCCCACAGTGTAAGAGCTAGTGCCCACATGTCCCACACTCTGAGTGTTTATGATCCACACATTTCAGTGCTAATGGGTCAATACAGTTATGTACAGCACTAGTTAGAATTCTTTGCAAGGACAGACCTTTTGGTCTATTGTGCTGCAGAGCAGCAGGATCAACATACGACAAATCCACGTAATTAAATGCTGAAATAAAAAGGAGGAGCAGCTTTTAAATAAAAATAAGTACAATTCACAAATGATTCAGTTCAATTGAGGGATGGTTTACCAGTCCATACTTTTTTGCTTGGTGAGCCTGAGAAGGATGTCTGATGTGCAAGTACTTGCTGACATGATCATGTTGCAGTCCATATCTTCAGAGTCCTCCCTAACTTTCCCACATCCTTGGTACACCCACCGGTCCACATCCACCATCCGTTACAGGACTGCAAGAAGGCAAATTAAATATACATCTCTGGCCACGACCGGCAGACAAAAAAGAAGACCAGAGACCCACCTCACTCACCAACAGAATGGCGGCTGCCTGTGCACCCACACACCACCAAATGCCTTGCCGCCTCACCCGACTGATCCAAAATGCCATCCGCACTTCAGCCTCAGCCACAACCCAAATCTGAATGCTATTGCCATTTGCTGCCCTAGCTGCTTCCTTGCTCCACAGCATTGAGGTAGACTCCAGGCCTGCCACACACTCCGAGACTCCTAGTGCTCTGGTGTTGCTGAACTGGACGGACTGGACTGGCAGACTGTCATCTTCGCAGAGGTTCCTGGGGGCTCAAAAAAATATTTATATACCTGGCTGCTCCCATTTAATTCAAGTGACTGTCCGCTGTCCAACCCTCCCAACTCACCCTCATGAGATAGGTGGGTAAAAGACACCAAAAACAGAGGTGTTGCGTCTGCACACCAATGCATCAATGCACATGACACGGTGGTTAGTGCTGTTACTGTGCCAGATGAGCCAAAGCCTTTGACTGGGGCTGCTGCAGAAGCAGCCTGTGTACAAATGTTGGAGATGGAACTCGCTCTAGATAGATAAGGTACGTGTTAAATGCATTTTTGCTGTTTCAGTTTTTCATTGCTGGAGTGTTCCTGCAGTGGACTTTGAGGGGGACTCCCTCCTTGACCCACAGTGATTTGGCCACCGATAGGTATTTTTATTTGAAAAAAAATATTCAGTATGAAGTTAAGTGTCTGGACTACAGTCTCACCTATGTGGCTTGATCATTAAATTAAATAAAAGTGGGTTTTATTTAGTTAAAAAAAAATATTGAAAATTGGTCCCAAGGAAACATTCTGATTGTCAGCAGTAATTGGAAGAGCATTCCAAGCAATCATTCCTCTGTGGTTTATGCTGCTGTAGGATTCTAACAGGTGAAGAGCTGATACTTTCTAACCCAGGGATTGGCTGGAATGAGTAAAGTTGTTTCTTCCATCCAGTTAGATTGGGAATCTGTGTTGTGACAGGGGTTTAGAAAGGGTTGCAGAGCCTATTGTGAGGCATTCAGGACTGGAGAATCTTCAACTTAGGTGGGGGGGAATTTACCATGCCACAGTGACAGCGGCTATGGAGACATCCCCGACAGCGACAGCCGCATTGCCGAGTTTCAGCAATGCAGTGTCGTGCATGCCTCCTGTGTCCATCAGGGGGCTCTTCTCCCCACACCCCCGGTCTCTAGGATTCCAACTCCAAGTCAGAGTAGGACCGGAGGGGGCCCGAAACACCCTGTGAAGAAATCCTCTGGCCGTGTGGAGATCATCACAGTGAGAAGCGGATTTTGGCCGAATCCTGTCGCTGTGGTGGTCTTTGCCGTTGAGGTATTGATGCGGCGACGGTATACTGGTAGGGGGAATAGGCTCAGAGGTAAGAGCTTTATTTCCTTTCTCAAGCCTAGGGGAGAATGGAACCAGGAACAGGGGTCCTCCTTCATTTAGACTAGTACTGTTAGGGCAGCATGTGAGCTACAATTGGGCGTGTAGGTTTATTTTAGGTTCCTTTTCTTCAGAGAAAGAAAAGAAAGAAGATAAAAGTTAGGGGTGCTTGGATTGACAAAACCTGTTCCGTCTGTATTTTTAGAAACTCTAATTTCGAGTCTGGTTCTGGTTCACATCCTGTTTAAGGCATGGTTCAGAATCGGAACTGGAGTCACAAGTTCGGATTCTGCACCCTACAACTGGCTCCTATTACAATGGGTATAAAGCCCAAACTGTACCTATTGAAAAAAAGAGTTACACACTGTCTCCTTCTAGTTTGCCGCCTTCCCTTGTGTCCTCCCTTACTCCTGACACCTTGTAACAATGCGCCTACCTTCTTGATGTCGCTGTGCTAAAAATGTAATCCCACTCCTCAGTTCTGTGTGCAGGGTTGCAGACTGCTGCTGAGAAGGAAAGCCTGGGGTCTCGCCTCTTTGTCTGTCTTCTGGTCCAGTGGCAATGTGGCAGATTGGCTCTGTGTGGCTCCCTCTCCTCGACTGCGGACGTGACATGAAGCTCCATCCCTAGACTCTAACCTGACACCCCCACTCAAGCCATGAATCAGTGACACATCCCCCGATTCATTCCTGGCCTGAACCTGACCCGGCTACCAGTGGCAGCTAAAACAAGTCCCCAACTACCAGCACCACGAACCACAATCAAGGGAACAGCCCCTTGCATCGTGCCATTAATGTGGAAAACAATAAAGACAGTGCACACAAACATACTTAGTATATGCACAAGGCTACATTTATTAAACAACAAGTGCAAAAGAGCTGCCCAGGACTCAGACTGGAATGCCCCTACATATCGCCATTATGGGTTCATCAGGGGGTCATTCCAGTATGAGTCCTGGGTAGCTCTCCTGCTCTTATTGTTTAATAAATGTAGCCTTCTGCATATACTAAGTATGTCTGTGTGCGCTATCTTTGTTTTCTATGCATACGTTGCTGCTGGTGACACCTTTGGGGGATGGGTTGAGAACCTCTTTATCAGCTGCTTCGTCATTGTTCCCTGCCCAAAGAAACAGGCCCACCTGTGCAAAACCCTGGGTTAACCACCAAGACCTTACTATTCAGCATCTGGTGGCTAAGAAACCCAGGGTTTGCTGCAAGTTGGCCTCTCCTTGTTACTCCATCAGTCAAATTTGCCAAGATTATAGGGCAATGAAACCGCTAGGCTTTGTGGATGGGAAAATGGGATACCAGTTCAAATGCTGAAGACAGCACTCACTCCTTGCTTGTAGGAACATAAGCACAAAACCTTAAAGTTGAAAAACTTGCAGTTTTACTTCATCGCCAACAAGTGCAGCATGCAGGTTAATAGTGTGACGATGTCCAAACACTCTCTGCCTTACATTTCACCCCTCGTGTAGGGGCCTCATCAGAGGATGCACATGGGTAGACAGATACCTCATTCATATATCACCTTACTAACAAGTTATTACTAACTGCCAGTCACAAACATCTGAAGTTATTCCAATGATCCTATAGTGCTGCATCACGTTAACAAGACAATAAGCCCTGTGTATTCCCAAAAAGCATATACAGGAAGGTGCATACAATAAAGAGTCAAAAGTAAGTGCCAATACATACAAGAACCTTTTTATATTTATATTCAACATTTACCACTCAATAAAGTTAGTAGCCATAGAATGTTGTTGTTTTCTTCTTTAATCAATCCCGATTTAAAATCGAAGTTCACACTACACCATGGGAAATCTGCAATTCATAAGTATTACAGAAGCTTTAATAATCTTATATTTCCACCCCAAAAGCCACAACTCATGTCTTTGCTTAGTAAGAACACAGCACCACAGTAGCGAGTCTCCTAGTAGTTGATGTACATTACTTCACATCTAAAAGTGTGTGTGTGGGGGAGGGGCAGAGACGCAGGGGTGATAAAAAATAGTAGACTAGATCTAAAGAGAAAAACAATTAATAAGTCCCATTCACAACTAAGTACAGGTCATGTCCTGATTGAACACAAATCTCTAGGTATAAACTAAAGCCTATACAAGCTATGGTTTGCTACAAAATCAGTGCAAAGCTTAATGCGCCCACAGTGCCAACTCCTTTAATGTGTATTTACCTCAAGTGGTGGGGGCCGGGGGAGGTTATTGGAGGGAGGAAAAATAGTAAAAGCCAGATATCCTAGTGGGGCGTAAAGAGAACACATAGAGGTCTTAAAATGGTGTATGTACCACATATTAAATAAAATGTGAGTTACATCCACAGCCCAATTTGTTTAATCTAGAACGGATTCAATTCAAATTTTCCATGTAGACCTGGGTATCAGTGCTCCCAGCCAAAAAAATCCACCCTTGTTCCTTTATGTTTAAAAGAGTCTCAATATCCCCCCCTCATCCTGATGGACAATTTTCATACCCATGGCTTTAACAATATGTGTACCTTTAACCCCCATGCTTCAGCACTGCCACTTTATCCACCTGCATGCTGCACTTGTTGGCGATGAAGTAAAACTACAAGTTTTTCAACTTTAACTTTTTGTGCTTATGTTCCTACAAGCGAGCGGTGAGTGCTCTCTTCAGCATTTGAACTGGGTACACATATTCAGAGAAGCACCTCTGTCCCAAGTGCTCCCCTTTAATTGAGTTCAAGGGAATATGGGATAACTGACCAACAAGTGAGTGGACTATTCACTGTGGAGTTGATGGACTTTAGTCACATTAACAGGGCCAGCTGTTGTTTTCCTTCTGTCTAGCCTGCATCAGGAGGGGACTAGATGGCCTGGTGGAAAAGGGAGAGACTGGATGGAGCCACGGGATCACTGGATGGACGTGCTCCTGAGGCCTGACCAGAGGACAGTCAGATACACTGGGTGACAGGCTACAGTACTCAGGCCATGGCTTTGGAGGGGTGGACCAGTGATCACCCACCCAAACCACAGTGACCAAAGAGATGACCCACACTGACCTGACCAGGAAGATGGAGGCACAGGCAATAAGAGTTGGAGGAGAAAGTGAGAAGGGGGCTGGAAGGGAGGGAGTCACAACACTCACAACAACCATTGTGTGAATCTTTCCTTGTGCTCTTTTAGGCATAGGCTAAAAGAGTATCTATTTACTGAGTGCAAGTGCAAATGTTTTGAAAGATATTGTTGAGACATATTTATAAGTATTGTTTTGTGTATATTTTTTTCTTGTTTGTATTTTTTTTAAGATGTATGTTTTTTATATTGCATTCATTGTTATTTGTACACTGATTGCCCATGAAAATGGGTCATTTTTGGCCCATGGTCCTATCAATATAAATAAAACAAACAAACAACCCGACAACCAGCTAATGAGTGCTGTGCCGGGTGGCGAGGTTTCAACAGCAGGCGGAATGGAATCAGATGCCATTTCCGATTCTGCTTCCAGTTGTTTTTCAGAATTCAGATTTACGTCTCTCAATACCAAAATTCTGAATTCAAAAAAAATAAGCACAGAATCTGATGACTCTGATTATGTCAGTATGGATTCTGAGCAATTCACCCACCCTGGTTCTCCATGTCAGCCCTGGTCAGAACCAACTCCACTGCATAGCACAATTCACCTAAGGATCAGAAACCTTCATTTTGCACTGTGTTCCCTCCTTTCTGGAAGGACACTGGGACAAAGTGAGTGGTACAATGACTGTTTCATTGAACTTTAAAGTGAGATTTGAAGGCAAAAAGCCTCAGCCATGGCCAACCGAATTAAATGAGAACAGTCAACACAAAGGGCCCCGCACTCAAGTTTGGTGCTGGTCCCAGTGTGGGCTTTGTGTGCAAGAAGATTTTGGTTTTCTTACTGTTTACTGTAATATTGTAGATTGTATCAGACTAATTTTACTTAGTTCTAGGCAGACATCTTCTGTTACTGCAAATGGCAGAATCCCCTGCAGCTGACATCAGAGCAGTAGGCAGCAGTGGGACATTCGATAGCCTGCAGTGTGTGCTAGAGCCTTTATAAAGTCTTCTGAGACTGTACTTAGCCCAGGGAGGCCAGTGGGACCAGCAAAGCAAAAGATCAGAGCATATATATATATATATATATATATATATATATATATATATATGTATATGTATAGAAAGAGACAGACTGTAACATGCACTGCAGGTTATTGAATCTCCCAGGGATCTTGTAGCAAGCTGGCCCAGGACTGGATACCCATGATCCAGCATGTCCTCTCCTCCAGACCTACCCCAGGCTACTTCTCATGGCAATCTGTGCATGACTCAGAGGCTGGAAGTCTCGGATGCTGGTAGGTATGCAGTTCTTAAGGCTGTGGGTCCACACACCTCAGATACACACAATTTGCACATCTCTTGAGTGCCACTGTGGGTCAGGCCCTATACAATAAGTGCCACTAGAAACAGGAACAAGGTGTGCAATAATAATTGTTGTGTTTAATGAAATATAACTTTTGTAATTGGAACTGCTGTGTTAAATGAAAAATAAACAGACTTCTAACATTCTTCACACAGAAATATATGGACTGCAAATCTACTTGGAATAGTGTGTTTTTTGAAGACTGTGCCATCTTTTTAAGCTTGGTCACTTCAGTGAGGTGAAGTTCATAGAGGTCTCCAGTCCCAAAGAAGAAGCACATTTTTTTGCCAGGCTAGATGAGATCATACCTGAGAAGAGGGTCAAACTGTAGCTCAGGCTTTTTAACCAGCTCCCCCTCCCAACACCACTACTGGCAGTGGCATTCTGTACAAATTTGACTTTTAGGCTGGTCCAGTGGCACAGAGGGCAGAAGCATCCATATCTCACCTGCCGCCATGCCGGTGACCCAGATTTGATGACGGACTTGGTTCACTGGGGGCTGGCCAAGGGGAGGTGGACTGAGCATCTGGAGGATGTCTCTCCTTCTCTAGAATTTAGGGTTGGGGTTTCTCATCACTGGTTTGACCCCTGGCAATGGCTGGGTGTTATCAATGTAACTCTAGGGATGGGGGGCCAGCAGTCATCATTGCCTTACATGCGGTAGCATGTGTGGGTATGTCTACGATGGCATTGCATGTCTGACCCTCCTCCAGGAACAAGGAAAATGGTCAGGTGCTGCCTGGATGATACTGGCCCTCCCATGAGCTCTGCATTGGACTTTGGGGACCATCTCCTGCTCTGGATCTGTTTCACCGGCAGGTGGCACCTGCCATCAGACCCCCACCACAAGGGGCCAAACCATGGGGGGATGTTTGAGCCAAGGACCCACACCAGATCTGTGACTATGGCAGCAGAGTGCCACCGCCAAACCCCACCATCGGAGGTAAGCCATGAGGGATGACTGGGAGGATGAAATTCCTTGGGTTCCGGTTGTCAGAGCTGGGAAGGTCAGTGGAGGTTTCGGCAGTACCATGGCGAGAGCATAAACAAATTAACTGAAAAAAAAAAACCTGACTTTTAGTTAGAGCAAGCAATTAAGCATGGCACAAGGATTTGAATTGTGAGAGGTATCTTGCAACCAGTGTACCTATTTAAATCAATCAATCAATCAATCAAAATCTTTATTTATCCAGGTGAACATCGTTGAGCAAGCTCATTTACAAGATGGACCTGGTTAACTCCGGGTCAAATGGTACAATGCATACAGAGATATTTACAATAGAGCCAAAAAACACAAGTAAAGAACAATTAATGCAAGTAAGTACTCAATGTTACATAAGTCATATCAGTTCAGAGTGCTTCTATAATATTTAAGGAGGACATAAGATGAGGCTTAGTAAGAACTTCAGTAGGGAGAAGTGATCGGCTTTTCGTGTAGGGAGCGAATGCAAGCACAGAATTTCAAAAGTAGTGTATTCACACAGCATCACTAAATGTAACGCTCTAAACAGAAGGATAAGGGTCTTAAAGGAAAACAATGGAAAAGACACAGATTTCCTCAGACACTATAGAAACTCTCAATTAGTGCTATGAGACAGTAACAGCTTTTTTTTAATTATTTAGAACAGCTACCAACAACTTCCACTTTCTGTTGCAGGCAACAGCCATTTCATGAGCAGCAGTGAGCCTCCTGAGCTCACTGTATGCTAATATGCCTGTTTGACCTCTGCTATTAGTTGGCAGGTCATATTAGCATAAAGTGAGCTCAGGAAGCTCTCTGCTACTCATGAAATGGTGGCTGCCAGCAATAGAAAGTGAAAGCTGAAGGTCACTGTTTAAATCACTAAAAAAGCAATTAGAGGATTTAAAAAAAAAGTTACTGTCTGAAAGTACTAATCAGGAATGTTTGTAGTGCCTGGGTAAAACAGTGCCTTTTCCATTGTTTCCCTTTAACATTCAAGGAGAAAAGTAATTACAGCTCTTTTTTGGCAAATTTCAGTATGGAAATCAGATTTATGCTTGGTTTAAAACAGACACAGAAGCAGACTGCAGGAACCAATTGGAAGACAACTCCAAAGAGCGCTCACGTTCCGAATGGATGGCTAATAATGCCATGCTTTGCTAATGAGGAGTCCGAGCTTAGGTTCTCAAGCAGCGGTAGAGGCAGCGCTGACCGCCCAGTGCCTGGGCTTCCCACGCCCATAGGCAGGAAGCCCGTGGAGAGCATATCCTTGGCAGGGGATGGAGGAAGGGGTCGGCATCAAATACTGGGCCATGGACAATGGAACATCTGAATCAGCGGCTGCAAAGCCATGAAGAGATGATAACCCTACAGGGATTTCTAGAGGGGAAAAACATTTACGCATAAGACACTCACAGAGTTAAGGTCACCAAAGGCTACAAGTGATCATGAATTCAACTATGCTCAGAGGGAAGCAGCCTGATGCTTCAGACAAAAATTGGGGACTGAGGTAGCAATTGCATGGCTCACACATACCGAGCATATAGAGATTTAAGGTATCTATACTGCGGAGGCAGCTTAATTTCAATAATTTTTGTACTTTGCTCCACAATGTTGGCAACAGGAAACTAATGGCCACTCTGCCATAGTGAGAGGAAGCCTTGGGGATACATAATGTGATGTAGGATGCGCTTCTTAGGGCATACGTTCCCGGCTCACTTAGTGGGAGACAGTCTATTATACATTGTGGAAGCTGCTTCAAGAAGAGTCTATAAGTTCAAAGGACTGTGTTTCTATTATGCCTAAACATAAGAGAGGACCAATCTATGGCTTTATACAAGGAACAATGATGGAGAGAGATGGGGAGACCAGTAATAAACCAGATGGCCCTGTGGTAAAGTGTATCCAACTTTGCAAGCGAGGCTTTAGGACATTGACTTTAAAGGAAATCTGCATAATTGATCAGTGAAGAAAAGTAGTTTGGACAAGGCACATCCTGAGAAGACAAAGAACCTCTGTACAAAAGCATTGATGCAAGAGTTACCCAAAAAGGTCATTGGCCACAAAGCTAGGTTTCCAAGAAATACAAAAATTACACATACCCCCATAATATAAAGCATAATGGGATATATATGCAAATTGCCATGACAATTAAGACTGAATCTGCTTTAAGCAGTAATGCATGGTGCTAAAGGACCTCTCCTACAATCTGCAAAAGGTGAGCACAGAAGATAAAGACACATATTCCATCCTACAAAGGACTCATCAGTGTGCCTCATCTGTATCTTACCCAGGGGAAAACAAGCCAGCCCTAACGTGGTGCTATAGGTTTGGATCATGGTGGGCCCCAAATAAGAAAGCAAGCTAAAGAGACAAAGAACCTCAGCACAAAAGCACTGAGGCAAGGGTTACCAAAAAAGGGCAATTGTAACAAAGTCAGCTTTCCAAGAAATACAAAATCACACATATCCCCATATTTATTTTTTATTTATTTATTTAGTTTTTGTTGACCGGGTAAGTGTGCTAGACAAATCCTGCCTATTTTCAGGCACGACCCAGGGGAAGGGGATACAGATGAATGCCAACTGACCTTGAACCAGATTGAGCTGTTGGTGGTATTTTTAGTGAAATGAGGGAAATTTGGCCAGGAAACGGGAAATTCCCTACTCTTTCGATAAGTGTCATGGGATCTTTAACATCCACCTGAACTACCACCAATCCAGGCAGATGGGACCTCGGTTTAATGACTCATCCGAAAGACGAATATTACAATATTACAAAGCATCACAGGATATATATGCAAATTACCAAGAAAATTTAGGTTGGGTCTGCTTTAAAGATCAATGGCAATGATTGTGAGTGACTGAACATTGATCAGCTTTTGGTTTTGTTTAACTAATGTACCATCCATTGATGTGTTGTGTTTATCTGTTGCACAATTCAATGTACAACCAGTAGTCAGTGACATGAAGGTCACTGAAAAATTCTTCAGTTTTCCTGATCTTGGCTGAATGCTGTTAGCCATTGAAGTCATTCAATGACTGACACCAATAGCTCTAACTTGCGAGAGACCTCCTTCCAGAACAGCTTCGCTGCTGTCACGTGGCTGTCAAACACTTTTTTCCCCAGCAACAAAAAGAAGTGAGCAAATTCTGTGACTGCTGTTGCTGGTTGTAATCTCACTCAGACAAAGCATAAAAAAAACCCCACAGCATCTTCACAGCTCAGAGGACTGCCAGCGGCACAGCTCCATGCTGAATCAGACTGTTCTGTGCCTCATGAAGCTTGTTTTAAAACTAACAGCTTCTATATCTAGTCTCTGTTTAGCAGGCAAAAGGTGACTGTGGATAGTTCCTTTTTTTCCATTTGATTTCTGTATGTGAGCCATTCTGGCATACTATTTTCCATATATAAACTTCTGTCAGAGTGCGATTGTGGACCGATAACTGGTTCAGAAAGTTTGACATTTGCTGAGCACACTCTGTGATAAATGTGATCCTCTACCTAGAGAGTCAGTTATTTAATTTTTTTTACATTTCCTTAATGTAGATCAATATCGATCTCGGTAATATTCATCTGGTTCTGGTTCAGTGTCTAATTCAACCCTCCTCACTTACATAGAACATCATATTAACTCTGTACTGCCATGTTCACGTAATGGTCAGAACCATCAATGGCACCCTCCTTGACTCTAGCAGCTAGCATGCTAGAACCTAGTTAATGTGGACTGATGTTTACAGAAAAAGAAATAAATCGCAATAGATCTACAATTCCGGTTCGACAACTATTTTGTTAGGCGCATCACCAGCAACAGGCTCCATGTCTACCGCGATTTGCAGTCAGCAGGGAGCTGTGTACGATGGACAGTGTTTTTTCTTCCGGGGGGGGGGCTTTGCCTCTGAACCCCCCACATGATGGGAGACTCTGTCCCCCGCATCCCCAGTACTATTAGATTCCAACTCCAAGTCAGAGCTGGCTGGGGGAAGGGGTGCAGGACAGGGAAAAGTGTTACCGGGTCCCAGGCAGACTTCCAAAGCAACATGCTGATCTTGTCAGCATCGACGTATGTCACTGTCGAAGTGTCTCTCTACGGGAGGCATACCAATCACAACAGGTTTCTATTATGACTGGAGACCTCCTGATTTTCCTCCCTTCCTTATAAGCTCACTGCTCACTGAATTCAAAAAAGACTTCTTGTTTAACCTGGCAGTGTATCAAGGTGTGAACAGCAGACCACCAGTTCATCCTCCAGACAGGATCACAGACAGTCTCTGTGTCATCCACAAAGCCAGTGCAGAGCCGTCACTCAACTATCATTCTTTCTGTCCTCACCAGAAAGTGACAGCACATTTTGCCTGTCTCTGTCTGTTTGCCAAACCATACCACAATGGGCAGTTTCAAAAGCAAACCTTTTTTGGGGGTTTACTGAACGATGCTCAGACCAGTCCACACCTGCTCACAGTATCAGCACTCACTATGTGTGCAGTCTTTCCTCAGTCAGCAACTCTACACTTATTGCTGATCTAGTTTTGAAACTGCCCATCAGTATGGTCTGACCCTGTCTGAAGGATGAACTGGTGGTCTGCTGTTCACACCTTGATGGAGGAAAAGCAGGAGATTTTGAATCTGGCTGCTAGAGTCGAGGGGGGTGCCATCCACGGTTCTGGCCATTATGTGAACATGGCAGTATGAGGTTAATATGACACGTGTGTGTGTGTGTGTGTGTGTGTGTGTGTGTGTGTGTGTGTGTGTATGTAATTAACACTTCATCACAACAGTTAACATACCAGCAATGATCCATATCACTCAGCAATTTGTTATGAAATTGACTAAAACATACTAAAATATACCTTTTTCCCTGTAAAAAAGGTCTGTCAAGATAAGCCAGACACCCAGGTTAATTAACTGCCCAGAGTGCCAGCTGCACTGGGACAAATGAGAACGAACTAGATTTCCACAACTAGATGAGTATTGCAGAGATCAATAGTGATCTGCATTAAGTAAATTAAAATTAAAAAAATTAAATAACTGACTCTCTAGCAAGAGGAATATGGAGAGTGCTCAGTAAGTGCCAAACTTTCTGAACCAGTTTTCGGTCTGCAATTGCACTCCCTGACAGAAATATTATACTGGAATGGCTCACACACGGAAATAAAAAAAATAAATAAATAAGGAAACTATACACAGTAACCATTTGCCTGCTAAATGGAGAATACAGATGGAAGCTATTAGTGTTAAAACAAGCTTCATGAGGCACAGAATGGTCCGCTTCGAAGGAGCCGTATGCTTGCAGATCTCTAAGCTGTGAAGTTGCTGTTTGTTTTGGGTTTTTTTTGCACTTGTCTGTGTGAGATTACAATGAGCTAAAGCAGTCACCGACTTTGTTCATTTCTTTTTGCCTGGAAAAAATGACTGACAGCCCATGACAGCAGCGAATCTGTTCTGGAAGGAGGTTTCTCATGCTACTGCCATTAATGTCAGTCATTGAATGACTTCAATGTGCTAACAGCGCCAGCTGAGATCTGGGAAACTGTAGAATTTTTCAGTGACCTTCATGTCATTGACAACTGGCTGTATATTGAATTGTGGGGGATAATCTCTGAGGCACTCCACATTCATGACATCATGGGTTGTGTACATCTGATAGGTTGCTTGATGCACATGAAATTTGAAACAAGTCCATCCCTCTTCCCTGTGGTTCAGCCTACCTGTGGTCAGTTCTACATGTGCATCTGATCAAGGTTGTAGCACACCCTACAGCTCCACAGTATTTTAAATAGATAAATAACTACTACCAAGGTAAGAAAGGATGCCTCAGCCGGCCCGGTAGCTCTGAGGGTTGAAGCGCTGGATGCCACACCTCATGCCATGCTGGCAACCTGAGTTCAGAAGTGAGCTTGGGCACTGGGGGTCGGCAGGGGAGGGATTGGATTGAATGCTTGTAAGGCTGCTCTCTGATCCTGGGAGGAGGGCATTGGGGCACCCGATGCTCCGGCAACCCCTGATGGAGATTGGGGGTGCTGTAGAAGCGCGGACAGCACATAATGGCATGCCCAATGCTGGCAGGGTTGCCATGTGCAAAGGGTTGGGGGTGTGCACACTCAGGGGAGGGGTTGGGAGAACAAGGAAAAAACCCGGCTCGGAAGGATAGGTGATGGCACCTATCATCCATACCCAGCGCCGGGGTTCATCTTGCGCGGCTTCATCGATCCTCCACCCGGGCCCCACCTGCATGCCGGAGTCTGTCTCGCAAGGAGCCCAAGGTAAGGAGTCGGGCTACCCTCCCCGGACAGGTTAACTGGGGTGCCGACTGCGGGGGGGGGAGAGAAAGCACTGGTCGCAGTGACTCTCGGGCAGGGCAGCACAGGGATGGGCTGCCAGAGAGAGTTCCTTGAGCTGTGAAGGAGTAAAAGAAAGTTGAAAAAGAAAGGATACCTCACGCCTCAGAAATGCATGGAAAGTCAAAACCATCAGAGAGCTAGTACCAACTAACAGTGCATGAAATCGAATATACTTAGCATCTGTGAAATAGAATGCGTCTTTATGTACGGTGGTTTCTCCATGGGACATGCAACTTGCTATAGCTATAAGGATCAGTTTATCATCTACCTAGGTACCCCTGCTAGCAGTCTTAGGAGCTGCAGGATCTGAGCATAGCCTCAGTAATAGGGATAGGATCACATGACTGAGCTAAACTACTTGGGCACCCCTGCTAGCGGTCCCAGGAGCTGTACAGAAAAACTTCAGGTTATAAGTCAGTAAACTAGCTATATGGGAACCCCTGCTTGTGGCCCCAGGAGCTTTAATGTAGTCAAAAGCAACCATTTGTGATTTGGTATTCACTGCTTGCAAGCACTCCAGCGGTCCAACAGCAGAGGTCCTGAATTCGCCTTCTGGCTCCAGTGGTGTCTCCACACAAATAAGCCCCGACCAGTCCCCCTGTCAGCGGTGACTGAGTTATAAGGGAAAAAATAAAATGCTGCTACTCCCAGCCAGGAAAGCTGAAAAATGGCAGTGTTCCACCTTAATTTCCCCATATGGCAACCGCAATCACTCCCTCGTGCTCTGTGACCCCTGAGAGACGCCAGTACCTCTACGGACCAAGATGGAGCCTGAGACCATGTTATTTTATGGCCCCAGGTCTGTAGTGGTACTCCTTCATCACACCCATGCTGCTCTCGTCTCTTCCTGCATGTAATCTCACGCAGCGTGAGAGCTGATGGGTCATTGGCTCCCTACGCTCGCGAATTTCCAGCCACTATCTTTGTTGGGGCTGAGATGATCCACCATGGTATCATGGTACCCCTGCAGCCCCCACAACACAGAAACAGAATTCCCCATCTTCCTAAATGACTAAAGGCTCCACACAAGTCTAGTGATCCCACACAGCGTGGATTAGCATGTAGCAAGCGTGACAGTGCAACAGCTACTCCTCATATTGCCAGGCAATGAGATCACCCCACCCACCCAGGGACAGCTCATATAAGGGGACATCAGCATTAAAGGCACAGGAGACTTTATAGCAAGGGGCACAGTAGCAATGCTGGTTGAGGGACAGTCCTACTTAAAGGCACTGTAGCCCTTCCTGTTGGGGGACAGTTCTGGTTAAAAGGCACACTAGCCCTTCTTATTGAGGGACACTTATAAACTACAATCAGTCCAACACAGACAAACAAATAGAACAGTGCAGCAATATAATTTGCCACTTGTACACTGCTTGACACTGATCTGTGCCACATTCTCCACAGATCAAGATGCCCAAAACAAAATGCTACAGACAGTGCAATGTTCCCATTCCACCACAACAACTGGGAAAACTATACCTCATGCGTGGAGGATAATTCCCCTTCCATCGAATTTACTGAGCCCCAGAGGACTACTGTGACCCAGCAGACAGTCACACTAACATGGAATAAAGTAGTATGGACCGAGTATGGACCTCAACTCCATAATGATACAGAACAACCAGCTGATGCTGGGCAAAAGGAGATGATGCCGCCGAGTGCAGGAAAAGCTCAGCTAGCTGTCAGCAAGACAGCCCACCACCCTCCCACCCACAAAAAAGGGCCATGGGATCCAGAAACACAACAATGTGGGCAGAAAATGAAGATATGCCCACTAGCAATAAGGACACCGAGCAGGTGTCAGATGAGGAGGGCGACATCAAGGCACAAACCCTCACAGCCAAGTGGTGTTTTCTGACCAAATCCCAACCCTGGTCAGAAACATAATGACCACGGTGGGGTTCAGTACTCCAACACCAGCACCCACATCCAAGCTATTACCATCCCTCCAGCCTCAGTCCAAACAAACGGACATATTTCCTGTGTGTGAGGCCATAGATGAACTGGTGCTAAAGGAATGGAGCTCCATGAACCTGCACATACCAGAGCACAGGTCAAGGGACAAGATGTACCCTTAGAGCAGAAAACTCACTCAATTTTGTACGCCCAACAATAGACCCACAAATGCATCACTCAACAAAAAGCAGTGTTACCTACAGAATCCACGCGGGTCTCAAAGATCCTATAGATTGAAAGTTGGAAGACATACTAAACAAGCATTTGTCAATGCTGAATGTTGGCTTGCTGGCATTGGCAGTGTGAGGAGTTAGAGAGATGCATCAGGAATGGCAGTGAAGTATTGAACTGATGCTAACCACCCCACCCTGCACACAGTGACAGGCATTAGGTGTCCCTCTAGGTGTTTGGTAGTGTGAAAGGGAAAACTTGTTGGGCAAGATGTGAAAAATGACAGCTGCACAGTTCATGAGGAGGTAAAAATGCCAGTGTTGAAAATGGCATGTAAATATACCAAATTTGCGAAGTTACAAGAGTGCGTGGGAAATATGCAATGCACGCTTGCAACACTGCCATTTTATGGGCGTTCGGCACCAAATTTTCAACATAGGCATTTTAGCACCTCTGCTCATGTACAGTGTCACTGTTATTTCCTCAAAGTATCCCAAGAAGTGATTTCACATAGCGACCACGCTATTCTGCACCGGAAATGCGAAAAAACACATTTTGGGCAGGATATGTGAAATGACGACTGTACTGTTCATCAAGAGGTATGGAAAAATGGCAATGGTGAAAATCCAGAGTAAAATATCACAAATGCCACGACAGCACGAGGTTGCAATTTGCCAGCGAGCGCATGCTCAGGACACAGTCATTTTATGGAGTATCATCACCAAATTTTCAACATAGGCATTTTAGGACCTCTGCTCATGAACTGTGTCACTGTCATTTTCATAATCTGGCCCAAACACTGATTTCCCACAGCGACTGCGCTCATTAGCGCCGGATGTGGAAATACATTTCGGCAGGATGTGGAAAATGACAGCTGTACTGTTCACAGGAGGTGTACAAAATGACAATGCTGAAAATCCGGCATTAAAATATTACACGAATGCATGAGTTACAAGCGTGCATAGCAACTGCACCAATGCACTTACTTAGAACAGGCTTTTGTTGGATTTTTCCACCAAATTTGGAACATAGGCTTTTGAGAGCCACCTCATGACTGGCACTGTCATTTCGTTAATGGGTCCCAAAAGGTGATTTCACACAGTGACTATGAAATCACCTTTCGAGGCCGATTAACGCCATGACAGTGACAGAATTCATGAGGAGGGGCCCCAAAAACCCCATGTTGAAAATTTGGTGCCAAAATTCCAAGAAATGCCTGAGATATGCAGCAAAGTTGAAAAAACCCTATTCATTCCATTATACAGCTTACCGGCATTTCCTCAGTTCGCGGTCGGCTTTGAAGAGTGCAGACGTGTTCCCGGTCCACGAAGATTCGCGCCGGACTCCGGAGGTAAGTATAGGGTGAGGGGGTGAGGGAGGCAGGGTGCACTGTGGGTGGGTGCGGGTGGGGAAGGGGCATCGAGACTACAAGGGACGGTTTTCGTTTTACAGGGTAAAAAAAAAAAACAGGGAAAACCATTGTGGGACAGTTTTCATTTTCCAGGGCATTTGGCATGCTGGGGTGGGCTCCCAGCATGCCACCTAACTGTTTTGGGGGGGTGTCAGTAGCCGACAGGAGATTGGGACACCTCGTCAACACACAACATGGGGGAGAAATTAATGCCAACAGAGTTGGGCACCCCTGTTGGCAAACAAAAGCGGGGGCATGGGCCGAGGAGGATTGGGCACCCTCGGCATTCAACAATTGGGGGTGATGATGACGGGTGGGCTCCCATTGGCACACGAAGATAGTGGGGGGCTGTGAGCCGAGGATTGGGCATTCATTTGGGGGGTTTATGCCGATGGGGGTAGGCTCCCCATCGACACCTACTGCGAAGTGGTACCGACAGGGGATTGGGCACCCCGATGTCGGGCAGACGTGAGGCAGCCGCATGTTCGCGACCATGCTCATAATGGTGGCGAACACGGCAAAGCAAAGGACCGCTGTGTATGACGAGCTTTGCTCGGATTGCAGTGGACCTTTGCTTAGATGTGCTCACCCCATTATATATGCATGGTGTGGTGCCGGCATGCAGGCTGATTGGGGAATGAGGGACGCACCTACTGATGCATGCCCTGCATTCACCCAACAGCGGCCGCGCCCCCAAATCTGCACTGCCAGAAGATGTTGGCTTGCGCAAGTGCGGCAAGCCAACATAAAAAGAATGCTGAGCTAGCTGGCCTGGGGATGAGGGCCGTATCTACTGCAATTTATGCAATGCAAGCACAACTCACATGGCTGCAAGAGGTCATTAAAATACTACCTCCCAAATCCACAGAATCAGAACTCATTGACAACGCCATACTGTCCACAAAATACCTCACAGACATGGCAGTGGATGCACTAAAGAGAAACGCCAGATCGGCCACACTGACCAACAGAGCCCGATGAACCCTATGGATGAAACTATGGGACGCAGATGGTGAATCCAAGGCCACACTGCAGAAGTTTCCCTTCAAAGGGAACCTGCTATTCAGAGAAGGATTAGAAAAGTACCTTAAAGGAAAGGAGGAAGGCAAAGCTCTCGCCAAGGACAGTGCAAGACACTCCTTCCTACCTTCTAGATGCAGATTTCGCATGCAGACATTTTGGGACAAAAGAAGGGGGAACTCAACATACAGAGGCTCAGGGTACAGGCAACACTACACACCACCATATCAAAATAACAAGTTCCGTGGCACAGCCTCAGCCCCAAGAGGCAGAAGCAGCCAAAACACAAGAAGGCCCTACACTAGACAATGACTATCAGTGCTACATGCCATCCCACATATCACCGGTCGGCTCAAGACTCCTCTCATTCACTCAAGCTTGGCAAAGATCCACCTCAGACAAGTGGGTGCTAGAAATAATACGACACAGATATGCCATAGAATTCAAATGCATACCGAGTCACAGTTGACTAGTGAAATTCCCACCTCGCCCGACAAAATAACACTGCAACAAGTGATGAAGGTAATAAGAGCTTTGCAGGAACAAGGCCATAGCACCAGTCCCAGCCAAGGAACAAGGACAAGGAATATATTCAATATTCTTCATGGTCCCCAAAAGACAGGAGACCTAAGTCCAGTGCTAGATCTAAAGTACCTAAACAAATCAATACGATACACACCCTTCAAAATGGAGACAATCAGATCTACACTGAGGCAATCTAGCTGGGGGATTTCCTCACGTCCATAGATCTAAAGGATGCCTATTTGCACATACCAGTCAGACCGAGTCACTTCAAATACCTAAGATTTCACATACAGGGAAACCATTACCAGTGCCAAGTATTGCCCTTCGGCCTCGCCTCAGCACCCAGGGTATTCACGAAGGTCACCATAGTGCTGGCCACAAAACTAAGGGAACAAGGCATACATTACCTTACCTGGATGACTGGCTAATCAGGACAAGGTCACACGCACAGTAGTACACTGCCTGCAGTCACACAGATGGATAATGAACCAAGAAAAAAGCTGCCTGGCACCCAGTCAATATATAGGGCATCTAGGCAAAATCATAGATACAGAAACTGGACTGGTATTCCCATCTCACAACCGGGTGACGTCTATCATTCATCTTTCAAATCAGTTACAAAGGTCAAAGGAACCTACATCACTTCTCATATCACAAGCATTGGGACTAATGCAGTCTACTACAGACACCAACCCCTGGGCAAGATGGCACACAAGACACCTCATGGTATTTCTAATCCAGCAGAGTCCTACATGCGATATCGACCAAACAACAAAAGTTACCCTACCACCAAAAGTAAAAGCAAGCCTATCCTGGTAGACAAACATACACAAACTCACAAAGGGCATGCCACTAGAGATCCAGCCAGAGGCAGTATTAGAGACAGACACAAGCTTGCTGGGATGGGGGCAGTGTCATGGAACACACACGGCACAGGAACATGTTCCCCATCAGAGAAAAACTATCAATAAACGTGTTAGAGATGAAGGCAGTCTTCCTCGCACTACTACACTTCCAAAACACATAAAGGGAAAGCACGATTAATAAAAATCAGACAACGAGGTAATGGTGTCATATAAAACAAACAAGGGGAAACAAAGACGCAAGGATGGCACAGACAGAAAAACTCATACCAAGGGCACAAAAAGAACCTGAAGTCCGTTACTATGGTACATCTAGCAGGTACCTCAAACACCACAGCCGGACTGGTTAAGCCATCAGCACATGCACCGGGAATTTCACCACATCCCCAAGCCTTCAGACAAATCAACAAGAGATGGGGGCCAATAGAACAAGACCTCATGGCATCAAGCCAGAACAGGCAATGCCAAAAATTCTGGTCATGATACAAGGACAGCAGAGTGATGGGAGTGGACGCCCTACCAGCCACATGGACATTCCACATAGCCTACATTTTTTCACCACTACCACTGATCACTCAAGTTCTGTGGAAAATATGCATGTCCAGATCTAGAGTTATCCTCATCGCCCCACACTGGCCATGCAGAGCATGGTTCGTGACAATTATATCTATGTCCCTAGATGATCCCTGGAGGCTACCACACAGACCGGACCTGCTCTGCCAGGGACCAATATTGCATTCCAGTCCTCAACACCTGCAACTCACAGCCTGGCTCTTGAAAGGGAGAGACTGCTAAAAGCAGGCTACCATCCTACAGTCATCAAGACCATGGCCGTGTCAAGACAACCCTCCACTAACATGACATATCAAAGGCAATGGAACACATTCGACAAATGGTGTACCCATCACAACATTGACACTCAGACATGCACCATACCACAGAGTCTTCTCTTCCTACAAGAGGGTCTTCATCTAGGTCTATCACCAGCTTCCCTAAGAGTACAAGTAGCAGCCATAGGGGCGGCAAGAGGACAGGTGCAAGGCACTACACCAGGGGCACATCAGGACATAATCCGAGTGGAATAAAGCAAGAGAAAGAGTTCGGGGGCAGGGGAGGGAAAAACAGGGAAGGAACTGAGGGGGATGAGGCTGGGGCAGCTGCAATCTAGGGTGGTAGCTGCACACTCAGGCAGACTTACGTAGACCGATTGGTGTGTTCTGCTGGCAGATTAGTATATTCATATGTATGTTTGTATGTAAAACCACAGTGACGCTGTTCACGAGCAGAGGTCCTAAAATGCCTGTGTTGAAAATTTGGTGACAAATGTCCATAAAAAGATTGTGTTACAAGCGTGCATTGTGCGGTTTCCATGCACCCTCGTAACTTCGTAAATTTGTAGTATTTTCACTCCAGATTTTCAACAGTGGCATTTTTCCACACCTCCTTATGAACAGTACAGTTGTCATTTTTCACATTCTGCTCGAAATATGCGTTTACACATCTGGCGCAGAATACCGAGGTTGCTGTGGGAAATCAATTTTCAGGACAGATTAAGAACATCATAGTGACTGTGTTCATGCTAGAGGTCACAAAATGCCTATGTTGAAAATTTGAGTGAAATAATTCCACAAATAACTGTGTTACTGCATGTGTTGTGCAGTTTTCATGTACACTCGAAGTTTGAGCATTTTTAATATTTTCACTACAGATTTTCAACATTGCCGTCTCTTCACACCTCCCTATGAATGATACAGCTGTCATTCTTCACATCCTGCCCGATCTGTGTTTTATGCATCTCATGACAATGCACGATCACTGTGGAAACTCAAATTTCGGGAACATTGACAAAATCACAGTGCTGCTGTTCATGAGAAGAGGTCCCAAATGCTTTCATGAGGTGGGGGCCACAAAATGGCCATGTTGAACATTTGTACTGCAAATGCCCGGGGCATTATGGTTTCTAACCATAATGTCCCACCCTTAACAGACTGACAGACATCAGGGGTGTGCCTTTGGATTGCTGACTGTAATGCTCATGTCATTCTAACCCCACCCCCCACCCAGCCACTGACAGGCATTGAGCTGTGCCTTCGACTCTTCGGGCCCACAGTTCACCCCATTCTATATTGCACCCATTTCAGCATATGTCCTTATGGAGTGGGATGACTGTAAAGCCGAATACCCCAAGGCACATCTCAACACTTGTCAGTGTCTGCAGGACAGGGTGAGGTGAAATGGCATGAATGTTATGGGCAACAACACAAACGCATACCCCAATGCCTGTCCGTCTCTGCAGGGTGGAGGTGAGGTTGGCGTGAAGTTCAATACTTCACTGCCATTCCTACTCTGCATCTGTCTAACTCCTGCATTTCCAATGCTAGTACCAGCAAGCAAACATTCAGCATTGACAAATGCTTGTTTTATCATCTTTCTATTTCTCTCCTGCAGCCACTGACCTGCCTTTTTGTACCAGCTGCCGCCCACTTCCCCGATGACCATGGAGGCACAACTCGGGACCAGCTGGCATGTGCAGCTGTACTCATGAGAGGGTCCTCCCTTGGTCCCTGTGCCGGGCCAGGATCCAGTACTGGTCCGTGTCTGTGCCCACGAGCCCCTGCCAGGCTCAGGAAGTGTGGCCATCCAGCTTGCGTGGACAGTGCTGCCATTTTTCCTCCAATTGTTTTAGCCCCAGCAGTGCAAATGTGCAATGATGTTTAGGACTAACGTGCTGATGTCTGCTGCACTCCTCCCATCATTGCACCATCTATAGCAGTGCCTCTAGGCATCCCCAGGGGCCGCTGCAGAGCAGTGAGAACCTACAGCCCTTCCCAGGATAGGAGAGCAGTTCTCTGGATGCTCAATCGTATCCTCCCCTGTCGACCCCTGACAACCCAGGCTCACGTCCGAACCCAGGTTGCCAGCGTGACACAAGGGGTGGTGTCCAGCACCTTAATCCTTAGTACCACCGGGCCAGCAGAACCAGGTCACTTGAAAATCTGAACCTGGTCAATATACTGCACAGGGTCAAATTAGAGTTGAGTTACAAATTAGTCTAATTTCCAGAGTCGGGGTGAAGCAAGCCATTATGTGGGGGTTGTGATCTGACACAGAACCAGTCCTGCCATTCTTTTTCCCATCTTACTGAGAAAACTGCAACTGAGTCAGATATGCTTATGTGGGTCTCGAGTTTCAAAGCCCAAATATTGATGCAAGGTGCCTGCATCAAACAGAAGTGATGCAAGGGAACCTTGTATCAAAACTTATGGCATTTCTGATTTTCAGACATAGGCTGTGCTGCCAAAATTGGGTGCCAATATGCTGAACTGGCCCTGTGCCAGCCCTGTACCTGAGATGGGGGTGTGTCATGACAGGAGGGGGCTTAAGGGCAGAGCTGTAGCATCCCTTTTTGGGATTCCGATGCCCCCTTCTAGCCACAGGCTGCTTGGAGGATTAGACCAGCCCAGAGCTGGTCTAACAGCCTGTGCACCATCCCTGGAGCTGGTGCTGGGTGTGAGGTACTCCTGTGCCTCCCTGTTGCGGGCACTTGCCTGGGAATCCTGCACCCCCAGTCTACAGCACAGGGTTGCACACATGGCATACTGAACTGGGCAGTGGTATGGGTAGTACATACACCTTAGTTGCCCATTGTCAGTCACATCTGTGCTTGCAAACTTATTGTTGCCCATTCTATGTATCTTTACATGAAATGTATGCCTCCAAAAACACTGGCATGTGTATGCAACTGTTGCCAATCCTGCTGTACTACAGTAGCCCTGACTCAAAGACACATGTGCTGGGTATGTGTCTTGGCACATCAGGGAGTCTGTTCTGGGAAGTTGTGTTTATGCTCAAATACCATAGATCATCTGACAATGGGTAAGAGTGGGGTAGTCAGACATTTTGCATCAGGGCTCAGTCTTCCTTTGGCTACTGTATTGCTATGGTACTGTCCAAGCATAGTACAGGGACTTCCGACAACCTCCATTAATCCCCCCATGCGCCATGTTTTTGAATCAGGACAGCGGTTGTTGCTATGTTGAGAACTTTGGCACCAGGACCCTCCTGTTAGAAAATTGGGTGCAGGGTCTCTGGTGCACTGGACTCCAGTGCAAGCTGCTGTTTGCCACAGCTTGCATCCATCTAGGGATCCCTTTGAAAACTGAACCCATGACAGTCAGGATAGTCCATCAAAAGAACACTAGCCCATAACATTACTTTTAACACTGTGGTTGTCTCCATGAATCAACTGACTATTCCTCAAATAAGTCACAGGGCTGGATTTTCAGAGGAGGATGCAGGGCAAAGCCCTGTGCCCAACCCTTTATTTTGGCACAGCTATGCCAAACACTGTTGCCGCAACTGTGCCCGATTTCAGTAGGTCAGGCAGAGTTGTGAAAGTTTACCCTATTTTATGGCAGCTTGCACCAAATATTTGGTGAGCCAATAAAAGATGCAACTGATTGCCTTACCAGACCAGCAAAAGCTAGTCTAACTTGCAGCAACGGGTGTACGTGGGATAGAAACTCCCCGAGAGATGATTGGGAGAGTGCAGTAAGCTCCATGCACCATGTATTCAGCGTATCTGGGGCTTGTGGCATTCGGCAATGTTTGAAAATCCAGCCCACAGCCTTACTAATTTAAGAAATGGCACTAACAATGATTGCAACTGGAAGACGCCTTCTGCAACTTGACTTTAGCCAGCTTTTGTGCGCTATGGCTTGATTGTTTTTTCATCGCTCTGCTGTTTCCTGGTAGAAGAGTTAAATTCACATGCTGTGATATTGTTTGACACAGGGAGTCCTGCAGCAGCTGAATGAATCCTGTGGCTGGAAAGACTGGGATGCTCTTACGAGCACAGTATTTGAGAGACTGCACGATGGCTCACACAAAGTCAAATCGCTCTGTCTTTCAATGATTTGTGTGCACTAATAGTGAGAGTGAGAGAGCTCCACCTCCATTATTCCAACTCCCGAGTCCCAAGTGCCCAGGCTGTAAATGAAATTAATTTATGGGCTGATGCAATGCTTGGAGTAGTTTACTAGTTAGTTACAACTTGTTTGCAAGAAATCAAGTGATTAGGGAAACAGAAATAACTGATAACTAGGGATTCATTGTAAAATGTGTGCTCTGTTCTACATGATGCACTTTGATTTTTTTGAAATGTAGACATGTGTTTAACAACAGGAGCATGCCAGTATTTATTATTGAAATGCCATCTACAGCAAGGAGCTGTGAGTACTGGTGCTGTGGGGACGTTTTTAGTTATTTTTGTTTCCACAAGACTGAGCCCCCTGCTACTGATTTCATCAGTGGCATTAGTCTCAAGGAATAATGAGAATGTTTAAACATCAGGATGGTGGGCCCAGAGTCACAGAATCTCCAGTTTAAATTTTCTGATTCTTGTTTACAACTTGCTGATCCGCAGAAGAACATTCACTTTTTCATCTGTTGGGCTCTCCTGTCCCCAGCCATGCAGCTATGCTGGCCATGGGTACTTCCCCCTTTCAGATCTCAAGTCATGCTCTCTGGTGTCTAGTGGTACCCCCCACTCACCTAGCCCCAGGACCACAGGTGGTCTGCAGCAGTAACAGCTCTCTCCTGCCCAACCAACTGCAAATACTGGCATCCCTAGTTGTATTGTAAAGGCAGTCTATGACACCAGTCATCTCCCCCAACTGCCTGCCTGACCAACTGACAGCAAATGCCAGCAGCGGCAGTTGTACAATAAAGCCACTCTGTGGCACCAGTTGTCTTCTGCACAACCCACCAAGGACATCCCTAGGAGTAAGCATATGGGGCTGCAGTCCCAAATTTGTCACCAGTAGCCGAGAATGTAAATAAATCTAAAACATGTGAGAATCACTGTTTAACTTAAGCCTGTCACCTTAGCTATTGCTGAGTCAAGTCCACAAAGATTTGATACACAGTGTATCTGATAAGGGTGCGCACGTAATGAATAGCATTTCCTGAATACCACAAATAATAGGCTATTCGTTACTCTGGAAGCAAAATGAATAATGAGTGCTATTTGAGGCTATTCAGCATTTTTCTATTCAGTGGCAGTCACCTCCCAAGACTTCCTGTCCAATCAGAGGCCACTTTGGAAGCTCACTGAAGACAGGCCATGTGACCCAACATTCACAGAAGCTTCAAGCAGGAGAGACAGATGACTTGAGCTGCTACAGAGAAAGAATCTACTTCCATATAATTGTTAAACCTAGACAGAAATCTTGAGACTTTTTGTTCCCTCTCTAAATCCCAGGCTAGAGATGGTCGATTTCTTTACACTGTATGTGAAAATTAGACTTTTAGGAAAGAGAAAATAAAAAGGTTGTTTAGTGTTTGCTGGGAGAGAGGTGGATAGGCAGGCTCCAACAGTACACACACACACACACACACACGCGTGCACACTGCCACACACACACACACACATACACACATACCATACTGTGCTAAAACTAAATGAGATTTAAAGCTGCAGGGTGGTGTATTTTAAAGACGAACAGCTTAAGGAAGTAAGGACGTTTTTGTAGGGGTTTATTTTGATTAGACAGGTAAGGCTTTTATATCTTAGTTGTTGCCTGAAACAAAGAACAAGGTATGTAATCTAACTGAAATGAAGTTAGCTTATTGACCTTTTCCCATTGTCGCTCATGGCTTGACTTCATGCTCAGAAGAAATAAAAATAGAGAGAAATTAGTCAGGCTTGACTATTAGGCAGAAAGACTTGTCAGCTCAGCGTTGTAGCAGTGATTTGAGTGACTTGATTTCATAATAAATATAATTTAAATTTAATATCAGAAATCATCCTGTGAGAATCCCAGGCTTGAGTCCCTCCAGAACCACTTAAGCAACAGCAAGGGTACTGTAGCAGGTAGGGTGGGACTACTCAGCTGACTTTCACTGCTTCAGTTAGCTGCTTTTCTGCTCTGTGGATGTACATGACTGTGCACTCAAGACACTTTTATAAGTGTGTGGTTGTGTGCCCAAGACAAAATTCTATCTATCTATCTATCTATCTATCTATCTATCTATCTATCTAGGTATAGATACGTAAGCCCCAGTTTGGTTTACCTGGTAGGGCTACAGCCCTCCGATCCTCTGTCAAGTGTCCCCTGATCTTCTGTGGTGGGATCGAGCCTAGAAGCCCCTCCGTGTCCACAGTTGCAGCAGTGCCAGGATTCAGGACCTCGGCCCAAAATATGGATGGGGCCAATGTCTGGGTGGTGTTCCTAGGCATTTGGGGGCTGCAGGGAGGTTGGAGTGGCCCCTATACTTGGAGACCATGGGGTCACTTGGAAAAACTATAATTATGGCAGCTGTATGCACAGTGCACATCCGTGGTCTGGAGGAAAGAAAGTTAAAGGAGCCATACTCCTATTGTCCACTTGGCCATGCGGCCGTTATGAAAACAAGTGCATCCCTGGCTCCCAGATAAACAGAGGAGCTGGGGGTAGCCACAGTTAGTGACCGGAAGGACTCCGGTCACGAATCCAATAGTTGATAGCCCGGTTAAGGGCTGAATTAAATATGGAGTCCGAATTGAGGGCGCCTGCCAGGGAGAAAAAATGGCAGCTCCCTAAAAAGACTACAAACTGAGGCTGCTGGGAAAATACCCAGAGGCAGCCTGGAGATCACATGGTGAGCTGCAGCCAGTGATAGGGAGGCTGCTCAGGGGAAATGTTTTTTGGCACTGAAAAGGGGGGTTGCAGGTTGAGAGGGATTGCAGGGTGGAGGTGAGCGGAGAAACTGCTCTCATGAAAACAGTCTGCCTGGCTGTGTAAACCCTGCCTACATCCATCTACCAAGCTGAGTGCAGGAGGAACAGTAGCTGCTTATGAGACTGAAACACAGTAGAGAAAAGCAGAGTTTTATAGCAGCTCAGCTAGTCTAGACTTCAGTTTGACCTGAGAAAATAAGAGATGGGCTGTGGACTTTAAAAAACCAACCCCTGCTCCCCACGGCGCAGAAATCATTAAGTGAAGTGGACATTTCAGCCAGGGAAGAGCCTGCAAGTGTTGATCCAAGCTGCTGTGACAGGACCCAGCCCTGCTGGTGAAGCATGCTCAGAGTGAGGGGCTGTAGAGTAGAAACTATGGAAGCACTGCTGCCCTGCGTTTGTTCTGAGGCTTGTCCAGCATGCTTTGAAAGGATTTGGGGAACATAAGCAAGCTTGGTTCCCTGGAATGAAGATGATGATGCACGGGTTGAAGGAAGAAACAGGCCTGCCTGTGTGAAGTCTGTATATAAAGGCCTGTAGGTGAAGTTGGCAAGGCCAGGCAGGTGAAGATCATCCTCCCTTGAGTCATCCAGTTTTGGGTTTCACCACTGGTGGTGCACCACCAACATGGAACCTCAATGGTACCATGCTGCGCATCTGGTTGTGAACCATCAGAGCTGACTGCAAACTATGAGTACCCTGAGCTGTGGCTCTGAGGAGTCTTTCAGTTAGTTAGTCAGTTAAGAGTCTGGGGGTAAATCCTTCCACCTCTATTTAGAGACACTCAAGTCTGCAAGTATAGGATAACCAATCCAACATGTGTTTGTGTTCAACGGGTCCCCGACGAAAGACCCCAGGCCTGCAGCATCGAGCAGTGGGGTACACACCACACAGGAACAATCTGGGTGCACCCAGGGGGTGATGAGAGGTGTTGCTACTGGGGAGGGTATTGACTGCCCAGCGGGCATTGTGTTTGACATTCTCCTCTTTGTCCCCTGTCCCCAATAAATAAGGTTACTGTCTGCATTTTATTCACTGTCATTGTGTTATTGAAAGAGGGCTGCTGGGGGATGTGGGGCAATACTGTGGAACTGTAATGTGTGTGGGGATTGGGGCAGAGTACTACTTCCTGGGGGGTGGTAACCTGTTCTTTATCCACAGGATTCCCTTGCCATTACCCTAGGTGGAGGCACTGCACCACATGAGCTGTCACTGCAGAACCCAGGCCGGCCCACTCGGAGGTGTGTTCTGAATTACCCTGAGGGCCCTGGAGCAGCCAAGGTGAGTCAAAGGGCTGTTACATATATCTGTTAGAAGTTGTACTTATTTGCTGATTATCTATTCTAATAGTAATGATATTGAAGTTTGTCTAACCTGCCTTCTATGCAGCATGGACAGTTCTGTGAATCACCACCATCTTGGTTCTGGACTGCCATTGTAGACCAATCAGTACCTTTGGGGGCCCTAAAATGGAGCCTGCTCCCAGGGGTCTTGTGGGAGTGAATTTCTGTAGGAATTATAGTTTTTCCACTTTGGTACCTAAATGAACCTGGAAGGGGGCCCTTGCTTTGACAGACAGATGAATCAACGAATAAAACCTTTTGGATCTCTGGGAAAGTCCCATGCTGCCTGCAGCAGAGGGTCAGTCTGAGACTAGAGTTGAGATAGTGAATAGCTCAAGACATCCAAGCAGCTGCTCCTGTGTAGTCGTGTGGGAAACTGGTGGAAAGGCTGAGTTTGGCCTGTCTGCCTGCTGTCCCTTGCAAGGGATCCTTAGACAGTGCTTAAAAAACTGACTGTATCCGAACCAATTGTGACAAAAGCCACCGAATTGTGACTGTACCATTGCCTGAAGAAGACTGAAGATTTGCTTCATGCAATCGGCCTGTTAGGACATCTGAAACCACCACAGAGATCACGGTTTTGCTCAGGAAAGCTGAAATTGCAACCGGACTGTCATCCAATCTGTGGTATTGTGTTTTATCTTACTATAAGTGTGATGAATGCTGCTAGTGGGTTGTGATTTGGTTCCCCACTGCCTAATTGTGTCACACATGCTGGAAGCTGCATCCAGCACTTACTGGACTGAATCCTAACTGTTCACCCAACCTGGGCCCTGCCACCTTGGCCCATCCAGCTACTCCAGGTGCAGAGATCACCATCGACGAGAGACTCATCTGGGGATCAGCCCCCTGCTCAACCACCTCGAACAGGAACAACAGCTCGGTGATTCATGTGGGCCCTGCTTCTCCTGACATACCAGCTTGTCAACCTGCAGTCTCCATCTTGTCCCTCCTGTGTCTCATATTGGATAGCGTGAGTAAACCCCAGGGTAGCTCCTTGCAACATCAGCTAAATCAAAAGTGTTGTCATCTGATTCCTTTGTTGTTTCCTTGTCACGAACTGAGCCTCCAGGCTCTGGATTACAAATTGTGTGTGGTTGTGCATGTTTCTTCTTTCCACCACAGGACCCTGACCAGCTGCAATGCCGGCCTACCCCAGGCAATGAATTAGGCTAGCCCATCTTTGTTCCAAATGGGTACCCAGAGTGTGTGACTGTGAAGGGACTCTAAAGTGCATGCATGATTGCCTGATTGAATCAGTTATAGAACTAATCAGCCAAATTATGCCCCTCCCTTGTTCATTCCCCCTGAATAAATCAGATCTAATTCTTTTTACATTTAACCTGACTGTGGTTCTGTTTTGTACCAGAAGCACTGTACTGTTGCTACCTGCTGTCTAACCTTATTTTACAGGGGGTCTCCAAGGGCGGCCTGGTGGAACCAGCCCCGGTGGTACATGTAAACTAAGTGAGGATTTGCATGCTGATTAGGGGTTATTGTAACTGTGTCTGTTGTACATTGCTTAGATCACTAGAGGGGAAAGAGGGGAGGGGTTACAGTGTCCCGGAGGACTGTACCCAGGTCAGCTACACTACCAATAACCCTGTCCTCTGAGTGGAGGCACCTGTTTTCAGTACCCAGGCCCCTTAACCTGCAACTAGTCATGCAGGCAGGGGTAGTAGCCCTTAGGATAGCACCACCTAGGGGTTACGTATATATATGTACATATATATATTATTAACAAAAACTAAATAAATAAACAAAGATAAAATATTTTTTTTCTGAGAATTTAATCAGGCTTGGCTATTAGTGAGACTTGTCAGCTCAGCATTGCTGCAGTAACTTTGGTGATTTGATTTCATAATAAGTATTTAATATCAGAAATTTGTGCGGAACCCAGGCTTGGGTCCCTACATGCCACTTAAGCAAGTGCAAGTGCACCATAGCTGGTAGGGTGGGACTAGTCAGTTGATTCTCACTGCTTCAGTTAGCTGATTTTTGTGCATATGTGTGTGTGTGGGGGGGTACCTTGAGACCCATAAAGCAAGAATGTAAGTGGCCAAAAAACCTTAACCTCTCGAGGTTGCATTGGCAGGAGAAAGAAAGATATGGTTCCTCCCCCCCCCAAAAAAAAAACTTGCCAGGCTATCTTTCAGCACTTTGTTCAGCAGGCTCCACCCCAGCCTGAGCAGCCAGGTACAGCAGGTGCAGGGGTACCAGTGGTGCCAGGGGAAACTCCGCAAATGCAGGTCCAAACAAGAATGGCTAGTGGGGGCCTAAAGAGTGGTGGTGGTACTAGTGACACTAGCCACATGACTGATGTCAGGAGCCGTAAGGCCACGGTATGGTTGCATTTCATGTCACTAAAAGAAAATAACAGAAAGGCAGTATGCACACTGTGCAGGACAACTATCAGCAGGGGGAAAATCTCTGGCAAATGTAACGGCCACCTCCTTAATGAACCACCTAAAAGTAAACATCCCCAGGTTTTTAAAATGTCAGGGTCTATGCCTATGGTTCCCTCAGACTTATGTTACAGTGATGATGCAGGCAGTGGTGCTGGTGGCACTGGCAACGCCACAGAGTATTCTGCTTCTGAAAAAAAAATGCTGCTACATCTGTTGTGGCTTCCAGTCCATCTCCCTCAACACCAAAGAGCCCTCCATGCATCCCAAGCATTATCATCATATATCTTACAAATGGCAAGGCTGCTGAACAAAAACACAGCTATAACAGCCCTAAGGTAAATCAACACCCCGTGAGTGCTAATAATTTGCTTCTCATGTTATGACTTCACGACAATGAGGTTGTGAAACTGAGAGACACTGCACAGTGCACCACTCACCCACTTTTGCATAAAGCCTAAAAACAACATTCCTAAAATCTTCTTGCTTCCCAGTTCCCACATCACCCCAACATTTCGCAGATGCAGCTTGCTTAGGGGAATGTTTTTGCTGCTTTCATCATTTAGCTATCCCTTTCGTGCTAACTGTTATTTGCCTCACAATTATTCATCTCATAAATAAACAAGCATTTGTCAATGCCGAATGTTGTCTCGCTGGCATTGGCATTGATGGTGCAGGAGTTAGAGATGCATAATAGGAATGGCAGTGAAGTATTGAACTGATGCCAACCCCACCCCCACCCTGCAGAGACTGACAGGCGTTGGGATGTGCCTTTGGGTCATCAACTATAATGCTCATGCCATTTTACCTCACCCTACCCTGTAGACACTAACAAGTGTCATGTTGTGCTTTGGGATCTTTGGGCCTTATACTTACCCCATTCCATAAGGAAATATGATGAGAGGGGTGCAGCATAGGAGAATGGGGTGAACTTTAGGGCCGAACACTCCAAGGCACACCTCGATGCCTGTCACTGGCTGCAGGGTGGGGGTGGTGGTGGGAGTGAAATGGCCTGAGCATTACAGCCAATGATCCCAAGTCACACCCCTGACTCCTGTCAGTCTCTACAGGGTGGGATGTTACAGTTGGAAATCCTAACATCGTAGGCGTTCGTTTGTATTTTCACTCCAAATTGTCAACATAGGCTTTTCGTGACCCCACCTCATGAAGAGCAGCACAACCAGTTTGTTAGCTGAGAGGTGGTTTTGCACAGCGGCTATGCCATGGGCGACACAGGGACAAAAACACATTTTGGGCAGGATGTGAAAAATGACAACTGTATTGTTCATGAGGAGGTGTAAAAAAATGGCAATGCTGAAAATCTGGAGTGAAAATATGAAAAATTGGTGAAGTCATGAGCATGCATAGAAACTGCGCAACACACGTCCGTAACCCAATTATTTTGTGGATTTTTTTAGCCACATTTTCAACATAGGCATTTTGGGACCTCCCCTCATGAACAGTGGTGCTGTGATTTTGTTAATCTGTCCCAAAAGTTGATTTTCCACAGTGACCACGCCATTGTGTGCCACAAGTGCGGAAACACATTTTGGGCAGGCTGTGAAAAATGACAGCAGTACTGTTCATAAAGAGGTGTGAAAAAATGCCAGTGTTGAAAATCTGGCATGAAAATATTGCAAATTTATGAAGTTACAAGGGTGCGTGGAAACTGCGCAATGCACGCGTGTAACACAGTCATTTTATGGACTTTCGTCACCAAAATTTCAACATAGGCATTTTAGGACCTCTGCTCATGAACAGTGTCACCGTCATTTTCTCACACTATTCCGTAATCTGATTTCGCATAGCGACCACGCTATTCTGCGCCAGACGTGTGAAAACACATTTCGGCCAGAATGTGTAAAATGGCAGTTGTACTGTTCATAAGAAGGTTTTGAAAAATGCAAATTTTGAAAATCTGAAGTGAAAATATTACAAATTCACGAAGTTACGAGCGTGCGTGGAAACTGCGCAATGCACGCTAGTAAAACAGTCATTTTTTTGAAATTTTTTCACTAAATTTGCAACATAGGCTTTTAGAGAGCCCACCTCATGAACAGTGGCACTGTCATTTCGTTGTTTGGTCCCAAAAGGTGATTCCACGCAGTGACCGCAAAATCACCTTTCGGGACCGAATAACGCCAAGACAGTGACTGAATTCATGAGGAGGGGCCCTAATCACCCCATGTTGAAAATTTGGTGCCAAAATTCCCCAAATGCCCAGGATATGCACCAAAGTTGAAAACCCTTAATATACCATTATAGAGCTTACCGGCATTTCTTCAGTTCGTGGTCTGCTTTGAAGAGTGCAGACGTGTTCCCAGTCCACCGAAGATCATCGCGCTAGGCTCCAGAGGTAAGTATGGGGTGAGGGGGGCTGTTGGGAGGCGGGGTGTGCAGAGCATGGGTGCGGGTTGGGGAGAGAGCAGGACAGACCATGAGGGACCGTTTTCTTCTTTTACAGGGAAACAAACAAATAAAAAAACATTGCGGGACCTTCTTTTTTTTTTTTAACAGGGGCATTTGGCATACTGGGGTGGGCTGCCAGCATGCCGCCTGAGTGTTGGGGGGCCTAGCCGACAGGGGATTGGGCACCCCTGTCAGCACATAGCAAAGGGGGGGCAAGAGCCGAGGGGGATTGGGCACCCCCCTCTGCACAGAACAAATGGGGCCATGCCGACAGAGATTGGGCTCCCCCGTCGGCACATGAACTGAGTGACAGCATGCCGACAGGGGGACTGGGCACCCCTGAAGTCGACTCTCCACGCGGCAGCCTTCAGCACCGTCATGTTTCTGGAAGGGTTTCACCAGGAAAGGCACATAGGGAGGGCGTGTTATGGTGCCGCTGCATGACGAGCTTGGCTATCATCGCAGCGGACCTTCTGTTTGATGTGCTCGCCACATTATGTATTCCTGGTGTGGCACCTGCATGCTGGCTTATTGGGGAATGAGGGATGCACCTAATGATGCGTGCCCTACATTCGCCCAACAGTGACCACGCCTCCAAATCTGCCACTAATGCAATGTGTTGGCAGGCGCGCAAGTGTGAGCCAACATAAAAAGGCTGCCTGCTTTTGTTGCTCATTTAAAATCCTTTCATTTCATTTTCTTTTTCCACACATTCGCTTTGCTCCACTGCCACCACCAGGCACACACCCTATGCAAGAGCACCATGGGAGTCCCACAGGGGGACACTGCCTGTGTCCTCACTTTCCAAGAGAAGAACCATCCATGGGAGGCTTAATCTCTCTCCTGTGTTCATTGCATGACCAAGGTCCATTTGGAAACCCAGTTCGTCAAGTAGTTAGTATTACTGATAGTGCTGCAGCTCTATTGGTTGGCTCTTTTCTTTTCATTTTAAGAAACCAAAACATTGTGTTTTTATTTTCCCCTCCTGTTTTCTACTAGGGATATATTCTGTAATCAGATAGGGATGTACCCTCAGAACAGACAGGGATATGTTTACTTATCCCTCCTTTTCCATCACAGTTGCTTGTAGTCCACCGATTCCCCGCTCTCTGTTCTAATCTCACCCTCTTCCCCCACTCTTCTTCAATTTACCCTCCCCCCCCATCCCATACCCTTGACACCTGCTTTGGCTGTCCTGTTTTCATTATAGATTTTCTCCACCCTTCCCTCTGTCTGCCATGCCTCTCTCATTTTCTTCCACCCTCCTTATGTTGACTACGTGCCTGTTAGGTTCCACCATCCACCCTCCTTTCCCGCCCACCTCTCTTGTTCTATCCCCTCTTTGCGCCAAGTCCCCTATCCTCTCTCTTTCTCCCTGCCCCCCACCCCACTGCCCTTCCCTCTCCCTCTTTACTCCACTTGGGTCTTTTATTTCTCCCTCCTAGCTTAAAGTATTTGCCTCCAGCAATATGGCCCCCGTTTTCTCTTTCCCATTGTAATGCTACTTCATCAATTTGTGGGGACAACGCTCCTCAACTGTCTTCTTAATTTCTTATGGCTCTTGGCTTTATACACTATTGGAAACTAGAAGATGTTATTTGAGAACTGTAAATAATTTTAATGCCTGTAAATACTTGTAAAATTGTCTCATTGTAAAATTTGTTTCACTGCCTTAGAATCCTTTGCTATATGTGTATTACTTATGACACAAAACCACTGAAAAAGAGCTTGTTCTCAAAAGTGTATCCTAGTATTGAAATAAATATACCCTGCCTTGTAATCAGACAGGGAATAGGATATACCCTTTTCAGGCTCTATGAGCATTCATTGAATCGGCAGGCTTTTTCAGTCAGGGGTCCGTTGCACTACACAACATCTGCCCACCTCAGATCCTACTGAACCCGGCCCATTGAGGTGGCCACACAACCAAAACATTCTGACTGCACCAGGTTGGTCTTCTAGTGGGTTGGGGACTTCTGCAAGGAGGCCAACATGGCGCCTGTGAAAATGCTCTGTGAGGCCTTGTCGATGCATGTTCTTGAAAATGAAATGATCAGATGTAAAAAAAACATGAAAGCAGGCAGATTTTTTTTTCTTTGTGTGATAAATAAATTATTAGAAGCAAGCAAGGGATAGCAAAACGACAACTGCAAAAACATTCCTTAAACAAACCCTATCAGAGAAACGTTAGTTAATATGTCACTTGTACTATCTGTAAAATTGTATAATTATTATATGTCTTTTCTATTTACCTCCTCTTCTCCCCTTCCCCAGAGGCATTTGGAATCGAGTGGTTCTCCGCTTAGTATGCCTTCCTGGTAAAACTCTTAAATAAATAATATATATTTTTTATGTAAACAATGTAACTACTTGATATTGGAAATGTTCTGTGTTTTTTGGCTTTGTCCAAATTGTAACTGCTGGCTGAGTGAGTGGCCTCTCTACGCTACTACACCTAAGGAGATCTTCTTTATTATTATGCTAAAAAAGGAGGGTTTGCACCAGGGCTGTGACTGATGCTTGCTTACAGAACAGAAACAGGTCTGGTCTAGTATAGTACAATTACTCTTTTTTTCATTTTTAGGGGAAAAATGCTTTCCTTCCTAGCAGTTCTCCTGAGAAACACTGAAAATGTAAATTTTCACACAAAAGTGTGAACATAATTATCCTCTCCTCTAGCTTGGGATTTAGAAAAGGAACACACTTGTCAAATATTTCCGCCTTTTTTGGCTAATTTTAACAAGTGGATGGAAGCAGACTGGTCTGTCGTAAATAATTGCAAATAATAAAGGTATAGCAGAATGATGACTACAGTAACACTCCCCTGAACAAGCCTTGTGGGCCCAGCTGTGGATGATTTCATGGCAGAAACAGGCCTAGTATTTAGGGGAAAAAACATTCCCAGCAGTTCTCCTGAGAAATACTGAATATATCACACTACTAGTGTGATAAAAATGACCCTCTCTAGCTTACATCAAACTTTTGAGATCAAACTTATTTTACTTCTCAATATGGTAGAAGATAGCATGAACACAGATTTGGGGTTTATGGCACATTATAGGACTTATACATCCACAGACCTTTTCTTCAAAGGATAGACATATTATAGGACTTCAGCATCTCCGTGTGTGTGTGTGGGGGGGTTATGTGAGTGTGGTGGCTGTGGGGGTTGCTGTTACATTGAGGTGGGCTTATATTCAGATACATGACATAATGATGTTATAGTGTGTTATGACTCTTAGTTCACACACATAATGAATATTGATTTCCCTCTTACTAGTTATCTTTCCTGGGTGGGGTGGGGTTAATTCCATTGGGTCTTATTCAGATTCCCTAGCCTGTTACTGTACATACAGTAGTTTTACTACATGCTGTCACATTTTTGAACTCTGAACATATTGGGGTGCAGGATCTCATTTGCATGGGGGTCCTTGACAGAGTAAATTACATTGGTCTAATATTGTAGTGATTTGTGGAAATGAAAGTATGTTAGGCCTCTTGTCTCACATACATAGTGTACATTTACTTCTAACTAGTTATCTTACCCTGGGAGGGTGGAAGTTTTATTTCATTGTGGTTCTATTCAGAATCCTTGAACTGTTACTGCACAGTGCGTGTGTATGTGTGTGTGTGTGTGTGTGTGTGTGTGTGCATGTGCAGCCTTATAACTAGTTATCTTCCTCCTCGGGGAGAGAATTTCATTCCTATGATTTCTTATTCAGATACTTTAGACATTTTCAGTACATCAAGTAGTTTTATTATACACTGAAAATTTATTGAAATCTGTACATACCAGGCTGCATGGTTTTAGTTTCTTGGTGGTCGTTGACAAGCAGCTTTTTGTTTGCCACTTTTACTGCCAATTTATATTATCATGTATAAACTCCTGTTACAACACTAAAGGCCTTAAGGTTTATGGAGCATAATAACTAGTTTGAGAGTATAGCTGGGTAATGTTTCCAGCTAAGTTTTACGTTCCATATAGTGTGCAACTGTCGCTCACTTTAGGTAAACTTTACTTTACATCCTTTGTATGCCATATATAGATACTTTTTGTAGTTCTATTTTATGGAGCTTGTTTTTAACTTACAACTATGCCACATTTTAGCATGTCTTTAATCTGGGTGGGTTTTGCTTTTCATGATCTGCATTCTTAAACACACTGGGACACTCATAATTGGGTTGAGCAGCTCTCTGCTTGCGATGTTCTTATCTTACTCTGAAAGTATCTCTAAGTCATTTTAATTTATGTGCAGTATACTCCCTGCTTGTTGTTGTGCTCTAAGCACATCTGACCTTTAGGCCCTTTCGGTTGAAGGCGAACTGGTACTATTCAGCTTCTCTGACGTTTCTTCTGTTATTTTTTAAATGAGTATTTCAAACTAATGGGAGTATTTTCTGGGGGGGGGTTTTCTGCATGATCTGGGTGTTAAAAGTATGGTATTTTCTAAATAACTGTCATTAAGCTTCCAAGGAAGGACTTGGTTGGTCTGAAAGCTAAAGCACTTTGTTCTTTTTGTTACATCTATGTTGGTCCAATAAAAGGTATCAAATCATTTGCTTCTGGAGTCTCTCTAGCTTGGGATTTGAAAAAGGAACAAAAAAAAGTCAAAATTTCTGACTTTTGTCTTGTTTTAACAAGTAGTCATGTCAGCATCAGTACAGTCCCCGAGGAAAGAGGCAGGAAAAAGAAAGGAAGCAGGTTGATTTCAGGAAGAGCTGGTATAACGTAATAGTTAGTTTACCTGAACTGTGCTAGAGACCATGGTTAGAGACACTGGGATTCCAGGAGGTGTTACCCGGCAGCACGCTTCCAACAATGGTTCATGCTTCTAGAAGGTGCCAGTGTTCTGTATGCAGGTGGGGTAAGTCTGCCATGCGAGCAAGCGAGCAGAGCAGAGTTGTGCTCAAAGTTACACAGGATGTTTTGTGTATATATAAAAAACAAAGTATTAGTTGCCATTTTTTTCCCCAAGTCACAATATTAGCATCCTGATGGGCAGGTGAGCATTAGAAGGGAACAGCACTGTAGTAAGGGATGGCCGAGTAAGTGATGGTCGTGACACTGGGAGGAACAACTGAATTATAAAGAAAAAGAAATGAATGTTTCAAAATATGTTTGATGACTGGATTATTAAGGTGAAATATTTTATATAATGTTCTTCTGGCCTTTTTTTGGTTAGCTGCACAGGGTGTCTATATTACTGGGACTACCCGATTGAAAAAAAAAAGCTGCTTTGTTTAATTTGAAAATTCTGAAGACTGGCACAATAATTTTTGTATGTGCTGCATCCTGGTTGGCAGGACTTGTGTTTTTTTACAGTGTATTATGCTGCCATAATGCACTCATCCTAACCAATCAGGGCACATGATTCTCCCAACCCATTTTATAACGGTTGTATAGGGGATATGCAATTAATCTTCTCTTGTGAGGGGTCAGGACCAAAACTCAGTGGCAGCAGAGCCACAAGTGAGTTATGGAAGTCCTGCCCCAACACAAGTCATGATAAACTATGTATTTTGAGCCAGAACATTGCCTATTCAATGTATTCAACACTAGTGTACTAGTTACACTTTTTAAATGAGATCTTTGCATGAAGATATAACTTGATTTCAATTGCTGGCTTCAGTGCTGCACTTTTCTATTGTGATGTCATCAGCATTGTGAAAGCTACACTCTGATTGGTTGAGTATGCACTGTAATATACCCTACTTGGCAAGATAATATTATCTTGCTATACTGGTTCATTGTGACATACTGTAGTTTGCAAGATAATATTATCCTTGAATAAAGAATTTCTGATAGATCAATGATCTCTGTGGACTAGCCTCCCTGCTGAACAACAGCAGAGTACATACTAACTTTTAATGTTTGAATCTCTGAAATGCAGCAAGTATCTGTAAGGGACTCAAACACCAAGACAAAGTAGACTGCTGTTTTCTAATGCTTGCCAGTTTTGAGTACACCACACAGTCATGGCTGGGTAAGACTTTTCTCATAATAGGTTTTGCATCTTCTCTGCAAGTTATTGGCAGTATGCAGTGCCTGAACTAATAGAGTTTCAGAAACAAACTTTTGGAAATGCAGCCCCGTAGAGATTAAAACCTGCAGTTCGCACACAGATTTATTTGAAGTCAGTGCTAGTTTAATGATCAGTATAGATTTATTGGCCAAATACAGCTAGCCACAGGACATGAGCACAAAACACTTAATGGAGTCCATTACTTCCTTATGAACTTTGGGATAATTATGCAATAAACATATGCAATATATCAGTAATGAGTACAATATGTGGATACCATGCAAAATATGGATCTTTGTCCAAAAATATATCATATTATATCATATGTCATGTCATATGTCATATCATATCATATATCATATGTCATGTCATATATCATATCATATATATCATATGTCATGTCAAATCATATATTATATCATATCATATCATGCAATGCTCTTATTGAAAAACTTATGCAATATGGAAAATCGACAAGTAATGGAAGAGCTATAGTTGCCACATATTTATTGCCCTTAGCTAAACAAATAAATTATTATAGAGAGATTGAACAGACACTGTCAACTTGTTATATTATTTCTAGTTAAAACCCCACTTTTCATGATTGGCTATCTTTTCTAAAATTCATTGATGTTGCTGATTGTTTTGTCTGTCTCCTTGTTTAGTAGAACTGAAATGCATGATAATGTATATTTATAAAAATAACTTTATTTTGTTTCAGATCCTGAATCTACTCTTACTGCATACTTTCTGAACATTAGAAGCCCCCCCAAACTGTGCAGTCACTCATGTCATGATGCAGTGGCCTCCTAAACTCCCACTGCATTATTTAGTTGTTTAACCAGGAGTAGCACACTAAGCTGAAAGCTTTTTTACAGGAGCGACCTGGGAGCACAGGGAAGTTAAGTGACTTGCTCAGGGTCACACAGTATGCAAGTGGAAGCTGTGGGATTCAAACCCAGATCTGGTCTGCTGGATGTCACCAGATGTACAGCTCAAAGCCTTAAACCACTGCGCTATACTGTCTCCTCTAATCATGAGCAGCTGGACTGTGTTGTGGGTGTTCCCAAGTCCAGGAAAGATGCAGTGGGAGTTGATCAATGAGTGTAAACAAACCAGTTTTTGTGTGGTAACACCAGTATGGTGGGCAGTCTGTTTTCACTTTTAAAAGAAAAAAGAATCAGAATCAAACTGCCAGCTATATCAGCAATCTTTACAGAATGTTAGAAACCATAAATGTGTTTCTTAAACAAAGGGACACTTTGAGGCCTAAGGGGGTTGACAGTGTCCCTTTAAGTAATATTAATTAAAACAAGCATTTGTCAATGCCAAATGTTTGCTTGCTGGTATTAGCATTGAAAGTGCAGGAGTTAGACAGATGCAGAATAGGAATGGCAGTGAAGTACTGAACTTCATGCCAACCCCACTTCCACCCTGCAGAGATGGACAGGCATTGGGGTATCCCTTTGGGTTGTCACTCATAACGCTCACGCCATTTCACCTCACCCTATCCTACAGACAACGACAAGTGTTGAGGTGTGCCTTGGTGTTCGGCTTTACAGTCATCCCATTTCATAAGGATATACACTGAAATGGGTGCAGTATAGGAGAATGGGGTGAACTCTGGGGCCAAAGAGTCCAAGGCACACCTCGATGCCTGTCACTGGCTGCAGGGTGGGGGTGGAATGGCATGAACATTACAGCTGGCAATCCAAAGGCACACCCCTGATGCCTGTCAATCTGTACAGGGTGGGATGTTATGGTTAGAAACCCCTAACGCCTCGGGCGTTTGTTGGTATTTGCACTACAAATTTACAAAATGACCTTTTTGTGACCCCCACCTGATAAAAGCATTTGGGGCCTCTACTCATGAACAGTGGCACTGTGATTTTGTTAATCTGTCCTGAACATTGATTTCCACAGTGACGTGCCATTCTGGCGCCAGATGTGCAAAACCACAGTTTGGGCAGGATGTGAAAATAACAGTTGCACCATTCATAAGGAGGTGTGAAGAGATGGCAATGTTGGAAATCTGGAGTGAAAATAGTAAAAATTCTCAAAGTTACAAGCGTGCATGAAAACTGCACAATGCACGCTCATAACACAGTCATTTGTTTTAATTCTTTCATCAAATTTTCAACATAGGCATTTTGGGACCTCTGCTAATGAACAGTGTCGCTATGATTTTCTTAATCTGTCCTAAACATTGATTTCCCACAGCGACCATGCCATTGTGCGCTGGATGTGAGAAAACACATTTTGGGCAGGATGCGAACAGTGTCAGCTATACTGTTCATAAGGAGGTATGTAAAACTAGCAATGTGGAAAATCTGGAGTAAAAATCTCAAGCATTCTCAAAGTTACTGAGCGTGCATGTAAACTGCAACACATGCTCATAATACAGTCATTTTTGGAATTTTTCACCAAATTTGCAACATATTCTTGTTGGGAGCCCACCTCATGAACATTAGCACTGTCGTTTCATTACTCGGTCTCAAAAGGTGATTCCATACAGTGATTGCGAAATCACCTTTGGGACTGAATAACGCATGACAGTGACTGAATTCATGGGAGGGTCTCAAAACCCCATGTTAAAATTTGGTGCCACAAGTCAAAAATGGCAGAGATATCCATATAAGTTGAAAAAAACATTTATGCTACTATACACCTTACTGGCATTTCTTCAGGTTCGCAGTCGGCTTTGAAGAGTGCAGATGTGTTCCGGTCCATCAAAGATCATCTCGCCTGCTCCGGAGGTAAGTATGGGGTGAGGTGGGTGTGAGGAGGTGAGGTGCGCAGTGGGTGGGTGGGTGTGGGTTGGGGGAAGGGACCCGATGGCGGGGACCATTTTCTTTATTTCAGGGAAAACAAAAGAGCGTTGGGAAGGTTTTTTTTTGCAGGTGTGCTTTGGGCATACTGGGGGCTCCCAGTGTGCCCTGCTTTTGGGAGGGGGACTTAAGCTGATGGGGATTGGGCCCCGTCAGCAAAAAACCTGTTTGGGGGGCATGATGCTGAGGGGGATTGGGCACCCCCATCGGCACACAACAAATGGGAGGAGGAACATTATGCCGATGGAGATTGGGTTCCCCCGTTGGCAAATGAACTGGGGTGGGGGCATACTGACAGGGGGATTGGGCACCCCATCAGCTTTTATGGGGACTGTGAGTGGACGGCAACAGCCGCCGCCATGTTTTTGTGAAATGTTACAGCAGGCAAGGCACCACCCTGCCATGACGGGTTGTTCCTTCATTGCAGCGGCTAATTTGTTTAAAGTTGGTGGCACACTGGCTGAACTAGTGTCAGCAGCAGCATGCCACCACATTGGAAAATGAGGGCCAAGCCCGAGAATGCAGTGATGGCACTGGCAGCCACAGTGCCGCACCTCCAAAACCCGCCTGCTCTCTTTCTAAGCTGCCACATAATGTTTCTTGTAGTATGTGCAAGCAAACACAAAATGAGTTCACTTTAGGAGACAATTAATGGCAGGCAGGCACAGAGGTAGAATTGAGGAACCACTACTAAGGTAACAGTTTATTGGATCTTCTAATCTTGTAAGCAAACATTGCTGGCATTGGTCAATGTTTGTGGAGATTTGGCATCCTAGTATGGTAGTAAATTGCACAATTCCTCCACCTTGAGGAATTAGAGAGGGCCTGGTGACGTGCCTAATATCATCCCCTGGGATCCACTACCTAGCCACTCTCCCCACACTAACATTTCCCGGGGCTGGATTTTCAGCCTGTCCAGGAACTAAGTCCAACACTGTAACCCCCACTGCGGGACAAAAGCTCCACACCTGCAGAAGTTTGCATTTTCAGCTGGTGCAGCTGCAGGGGATGTTACACCTTATCCCTGCAGGCATATCGTTTTGGTTGAGCTGCACCAAAAAACAGCTGCAAGTTGCTGTAAATCACAGAACCAGTTGTAAACCAGTTCCACCTTTGAGAATACTGCAGCTGTGGGAAAAACTGTGGCTCCGCAAGTGGAGACCCACTTACGCCAGTTTTTTTCTCGCAGCTACGGGAATTTCAGGGGCTTTGAAAATCCAGCCCCCTACCTGTATCCTGCACAATGCTGCTGAAAAATAAACAAACTTATACTCTACTAATAATATGCACACAGGCAGTAACTATGCAGACAACTCACCAGTGTTGTGTTAGGGGAAAGCTGAATCAGGTTCTGGAAAGGGAAAGGAAAGGAAAGAGTTAATGCAAATCACAATCACAGCATTACTATGGCTATATTCTTATCAGCAGTCACCCTTCACCATACAGTTCCCCATAGAAACACACAAATCCATGCACACACACAAATTTCTTGGACCAAATGCTGTGTGGTTTTGTGTAACAATTATCACAAATCACTTTTATTAAAGGTGCAAAACATGGGCAAGGCAAAGGCACAGCAAAAAGAGCATGCCAGGGAACTCAGGGCATACACTGCAGTGGTATTTCATCCTCACTCCTGTCTTTGCTTGTACCCCTTTTTTTCAACAGCATTGAAGTGAGACATTTTTGCCATGACTGACATCACACGGTTCCATAACATAGTGACCGAGTAGTATCAACATAGGGCAGATGTAATCAGGGATATCTTCTGACTGCTGCCAGTGACAGGCAAGTCCAAAACCATACCTCATTTCAAAGAGCTTTTCATGAGTTTTCAGACCACGAGGGACACTGTTCATAATTTGTTTCATTCCTCTATAAGTAAGATTGAAAGAAGAAAGCTTAGTGTGGTTAAGGAGAGAGGGAAGGAACTGAAAAACAGAAAAAGGAGAGCGAGTAAGTAAGAAAAAGAATTAGTTAAAGGGAAACAGTGGAAAAGGTGCAGCTTTACCCAGGCACTACAAACATTCCTGATTAGTGCTTTCAGATAGTAAATTTTTTTTTTAATTCTTCTGATTGCTTTTTTAGTGATTTAAACAGTGACCTTCAGCTTCCACTTCCTATTGCTGGCAGCCACCATTTCATGAGTAGCAGAGAGCTTCCTGAGCTCACTTTATGCAAATATGACCTGCCAACCAATAACAGAGGTCAGACAGGCATATTAGCATACAGTGAACTCAGGAGGCTCACTGCTGCTGATGAAATGGCTGCTGCCAGCAACAGGAAGTGGAAGTTGTTGGTAGCTGTGCTAAATAATTTAAAAAAGCTGTTACCGTCTGATAGCACTAATTGAGAGTTTCTGTAGTGTCTGAGGAAAGCTGTGTCTTTTCCATTGTTTTCCTTTAAGGTAACACAATGAGTAAGTGGAACTCAACCCTTGGTCTGCAGTTGCTAAGCTTTGCAATCTACAACCACTCAGCTTCAATGCCAGTATAATACTGTTCCTGCACCTAACAAGGCTTTTAGAAGGCATGTGGTGAGGGCAATGCAGGGTATTTATAGTTACAACTCCAGCAGAAAAGTTATCACAGAGTCATCTGTAAGGCCCTGTCCACACTCACAAGCATGAGAGTGTAACAGTTTCTGTAACTGTTGTACACTTACCGTTACCGCATGTCCGCACTCGCGTCCCAGCGTTCTCCCTGATGGTGCACTCCCCAGCATGTTGCGTCCGCACTTGAATCCTCTGGCAGCATTTCGAAAAGATTCAGACAGCCACCATCATCCGTATTCAGAGAAGTGACACACATATTCCCAGAATCCTGTGCGTCACTTCTCAACGTATCCCAGCATGCCACCACTTGTTTCCATGGCCACAGTAAACAGAACCGAGGATGACGACATGCCATGGGTTCTGTTATATTAACTTAACAGTAACTGTGGTGCAGAAGTCACCACACCCTGCATCACCTGTCCCATTGATCATCTTCACAGCCCACACACAGCATAGATGCCACCATGTTCTGAAAATAATGCTGCAAACTGCCATCTCCAGAGTCAAACCTGGCGTCACTGCTGTAGCGCAGGTTCTCCAGTGGATCTAAAGTCACTTAACCTCTCCAGTTCTCCCAGGTCACCCCTAAAATCAGGCATCTGTGCCTAAACATAGAAACATAGAATTTGACAGCGGATAAGGACCACTTGGCCCACCCAGTCTGCCCATTTCCCTACCTGATGGATAAGCTGCAGATTCTAGTTAATCAACAGCTTACTTCCTACTGCACCCCATTAGAATTGCCTTATGCCTGTCCCATGCATTCTTGAATTCTCCCACTGTTCCTGACTCCACAGCCTCCTCAGAAAGCCTAGTAGACCTTATTATGTTTTGTGGGGGAGGCGACGCCTTAACTCCCCCCCAACTACAATAAATAGCTGCGTTCCCATGAGGCGGGGTCAGGATGTTTAGTGCAGTAACTGTTGCACCCTCAGCAGAACCACCAGAATTAAAGCTACTGCATTCCTCCTTGGCCACCCTCTGGATGGCTTGTAGACTGTTCTCCCATCACTGTCCAGCTGGAGTTGTATGGTACCCCCATACCACCAAGCTGCAGCAGCCTAAAGTGCTGGAGTTTTGGCTGCTCGACCCAGGAGGCTACAAGATATACCAGAGCTGCATATCTGTTCGGGGCTGGCAGCACTAGAATCCCCCAGTACCATTTTCCAGCTCAAATATTTTTACCTATGCTAAACGCTGACAGCACCCAATAACATCCTGCAATAAACATAATCCCTCCCACTATGCCTTAGTGTTTTCTGTGTTTGCTCCCCCCCCCCACTAGTGTCTGGCTGTACTCATTGACTATGTCACACAATGAGTTCATCTTGTGTTACCTGCACTTGTATGTACACCTGGGATGTATCTCATTGTCCCCTACCCACCCTAAGGCCCTGTCCACATTCACAAGCATGAGAGTGTAACAGTTTCTGCAACCACCCATGGTATGGCAGCCAAACAAGGGATAAGGAACGATGACCTTTTAGGGCCCTGCATCCTTGCAATCGCTGCAGATTTGCAATCCCAGAATGCTGTACTTCCTTATATATCCCATCATGCCCCACCTCTTCACATGGTCATTGTGCATGGACAAGAGCATGGAGGCAGCAGATTTCACTGTGGTGTTTGTTTTGCTGCTGCTTTACCACTGGTACCACAGGCAGCAAGTCATCTGGAGAGCTCAGAGGAGTAGGCAGCTGGCAAGGCACCAGAGGGCAAAGAGAGCCCTACAGCTGAAGTAGCACTGCATGCGCTGTATTACTGCTATGCACAACCTCATTGGATGTAGGTATGCATGTGAGGCAGTGGATAGGGCCATGTGGAGCCACCCCTGGTCAACCAGCTGGTGGGATAGCATAGTCCTGTGTTCGTGGTCTGATGACCAATGGTTGGAAAACTTCAGGATGTCGAGACAGACCTTTCAGTCTCTCTGCAGTGAGCTGCAGCCTTACATACACAGAAGAGACACCAGATTATGTAAGGCAGTAACTGTCTATAAAAGGGTTGCTAACACCCTTTGGTGCCTCACCATGAATGTTGAGTACCGGACCCTGGGACACCTCTTTGGGGTGGGAAAATCGACTGTTGGGGAAATAGTGGTGGAGGTCTGCCACGCTATCATGCGCGTGCTGCTACCAAGGATCATCAGGATTCATAATGTCGATGCTATTATACAAGGGTTTGAAAGGGAGTGGGGGTTCTCAACTGTGGGGGTGATGTGGCTAGTACCCACTTCCCGATCATCTCATCTTTGGGGAATGCAACTGAGTATTACAACAAGAAGGCTTATTACTCTGTGATCATGCAAGCCCTGGTTGACCAGAAGTATCGCTTCATGGATATAAATGTTGGATGGCCTGGAAAGGTGCATGATGCCAGAGTGTTCCATAACAGTGCCCTCTACCACACGGGACAGTCTGGAATGCTCTTTCCCGGCATAAGTTGGGACATTGGTGGTGTGACTGTGCCCATGGTCATTCTTGGGGAACCAGCCTACCCCCTCCTCCCCTGGCTCATGAAGCCGTATAGTGACTACAGTATTCCAGCAAAGCGACATTTCAACTACAGGCCAAGTCATGCACGGCTGGCTGTTGAGTGCGCCTTTCGCCATCTTAAAGGGAGGTGGAGGTGCTTATTGAAGTGGAATGAGTTCAGCATTGCCAATGTGCCTTACGTAATCGGTACTTGCTGTGCCTTACACAATCTGTGCGAGGACAAATCTGAACTGTTCTTAGACACCTGGTACAGCGTAAAGTGACAATGCGCATTTTCCCCAACCTGCCGAGGCAGACTGCACACCGGCTGATGAGATGACCGTTGCAGCCATGAACCAGCAGGCTGCATCAATTCACGATGCACTGTGTGAGTACCTGAATGCCCACTAATGTGAAGTGATGCCCACAGCCACTATTTGCTTTGCTCCCCTGATCATTGTCATATGTGTAATAATGGACATTGAAGCTAGTATTAATGCATAAAGTGATATTTATTCAAACAGTGATTTCACACAAAATAAATATATATATATATATATATATATATATAAAAGAAAATACAATTGCACATACCCCTAATACAAAGCATCATGGGAAACATATGCAAATCCCCATGAGAGAATTTGGACTGGCTCAACATTAAGCAGAACTGCATGGTGCCAGAAGGCCTCACGGTGCAATCAGCAAAGGAACAACAAAGGCTAAGAACTATGAGGTCTTCTGGCACCATGCAGTTCTGCTTAAAGCTGAGCCAGTCCATATTCTCCCATGGGGATTTGCATATGTTTCCCATGATGCTTTGCATTACTGGGGTATGTGCAATTGTGTTTTCTTTAAAATTTGGCTGTATGGCCAGTATCCTCCAGGATAACCCATACTTTTGGGCATTTGCTCTGGGGTTCTTTTGTAGTAAGTGTATATATATATATATATATAAAATTGTGTTACACAATCAATTTTCTCTGGCCCCTTATTATAACAACACTTTGCAATCTATCAAAGTACCCTTCAAGTACCTGAATGGGGATGGAAACAATTATTGGGGCAGGTATACAACAACTACTGATGTGCCCAAAGTAAGTCCCCACCCATCAGATACTGTGAGTAGCCACAGCCCTGCTCATATGATGTGGCTTGAACCTGTTGGACATCACTGGGAGGTGGTATATCACCACCAGCTGGGGGCTGGTCAGAGCCATGCGGCATGTGAGCTGGTGATACGCAGGACACGCCATGTCCTGCTGTGTCAACTGTAACTTGCTGCGTCCCTCTATATTGATTATGTGGTGCCTGTGTGGGAATATCTATGCTGGGGCCACCAGGAGGGTCATTGAATTGCTGTGGAGCACTATAATGGGCCTGTGGTGCATGTGAGGGTATGCCAGTGCAATTGCCAGGACCAGCAAGTTGTGGATGACCTGCATAGGAGTTCTATGGCACCTGTGGGGGGGGGGTGCTACCACCAGGTCCAGCAATTTGTGGATGATTTGCATAGGGGTTCTGTGGTGCCAGTGGGGTGACAATGATGGGAACATTTACATGGCATTGGGATGGTCCTCTCAAGTGGATTGACATCATATGAAGCATGTTGCTGAAAAAGGCTGTGTTCTGCTCTGCCTCATACTTCCTCAGCCTCTCTTCCATCTCCATCTCCCCATCCCCCCCCGCTCAAGTTCAACTAGTCCCTTATGCTGCTCCTCCATCTTCTTTCTTGTAGGTTGAATACAGCCTCCAGCATCTCTTGCATGTGGCTGCTCCGCTTCTTCTTTTATAGGTTGTGCAGTTGTTCCATTGGTCACTTTGGGGTAGTTCCACTGGCACCTGTTGCTCCACAACTGGAAGGTGCATCTGTGTCAGGTGATGCGCTGTCATTACCAGTCCCCGAGGTAGACATTGTGCCGATGCCGCTGTCTGCATTCTTGGATGCGTCATCCGTTGTCTCTGCACCTGCAAATGCAAACATATAATTAATAAATGTAATGTAGGGCAATATGCAAACTAGAACACATATGGGATCAAGTACCTGATTCCAGCATGTCAGGTATCTAATATTCATCGAGGTCATCCTCTGTCTCCTGGTTGTCATTCCCCTCACCAATGGTTGTACTTTCCAGAACATACTGCAGCTCCAATGTAGGTCAGGTGCCCAATATCTGGTCCTGTTGATCGTAGAAAGGACAGATGACATGACCTCCTCCAGACCAGTTGTTGGAGTCCCTTGTTTTATGGTATTTAATCTTTAACTGCTTAATCTTGTCCCTGCACTGCTTTGCTGTCCTGGAAAACCCGTGCTCACTTAGGAATTCAGAAACCTTCTGGTACACGTGGGTGTTCTTACGATATGTCGCAAGAACATCCTGGATGCATTTCTGTGACCAGTATTCATCCAGCAGGTTGCCTCATCTGACCATGTTGCACCGCGGTCGGTCATCATAGATTGGATTGAAGCACAGTCGCTATCAACCCCAAAAGGCTGTGGAGAAATAGCAGTGGACTGTATGACACCTGCGCCAATGAGTATGCGGGCACAGCATACAGCAACAATGGCAGCCTGTGTTTTCAGTGTGCAACTTGTCTAGCTTAGCTAGCACTCAGACAGGTAAAGAGCTGTCATGACTGCGCAGGCAACAGAAAAATGAGTGGACTGGCAGCAGGAAAACTATCTTCCATGTCACACACACAGCAACAATGCAAAGAGAGAGCCCACATTTTTCACCAGTCACTCTGCTTTGATTTAAGTCTCACTTTCCCAGGTCATGAGAAGGCAGGCAAGACAAAAAGGTGAAACTTCCATGGCCTTCTCTTTTACAGGTTAATATGGCCATTTAAATAGCCCACCTGTCATTACTTCCTGGTTCCCATGCGCTCATAAGATGTATCAGCTGGTGCAGCGCTCCCTCATGGGATACCTGACGCGGCCATGGAGGACAGAGGATTAGACATCATGCTGTCACCCATCTGCACTGGTGAGTGCACAGAACTTTTTTTTTTTGTATTATCTTTTTTACCTCCTCCTATGTGCACCACTTCAGCCTCTCCTTCAGGCTTACCAATGCTGGCTCTGGTCCATCTGCCCTCCAATCCTCCAGTCCCATATAGCAGCCGGCCCCAGGGTAACCTGGAGTAACCCTTCTCTGGATGGGCCCCCTCCTCTGAGGGGGAATGTGCCAGCCCAGAGGGGAAAGCCAGCACTACACTTGGCACTGGGGTGCTGCTGGGATGGAGGACTTGGCAGGGACATGAACAGCACCAGTGAACCGGGCAGTCGTCATCCGTCTTAAAGTGCGGCGGTATTTCCGCTTTTTCTGGTACGTCCCCGACATGCATCTGTTGTGCTCCTGGTCTCCACCAGGGGCTGCCACAGCATGACGTCAACCCCATTACCCACCCAAGGAGAGGAGAGCAGTCCTAAGGAAGCTCGATCATCTCCTTCCCCTGCCAGACCCCGACATCCCAAGTCCATTCCCGAACCCGGGTCGCCGGCGTGGTCAAGGTAAGGTGCCAGCGCCTCAGCCCTCTATGCCACCAGGCCGGCTTGCACAGAACTTAAATGTTTTCTGTTGCCAAATGTTCCTGCTTTTAATCTTGAGACTACCTTCAAACAGGTCTCGAGATCGGAAGCAAAACTGGATCGGGTACTGTTACTACTGGGATGTGCACCGCTTTTGTCAGACTCGTGACCAGTTGCACCCTGTGGTAACAGTATAGACTCGTGAGTGTGGACAAGGCTAAAATGTTTGGGCCAGTCTCTTCCAGGAACCTGTAGGATGGCCTGTTTTATGTTTGCTTGCATGCATGTCCAAGAAACATAGTGCCATCATCCGAGTTTTCCAGAGGTGTGTCAGCCTCTTCCAATTCAGTCAGTGTGTTTGCAGGCACGGTCACAGTGCTCCAATCACTGCTCCCACTATCTATGACAGCAGTTCAAAATGCGGTGGCATACAGTTGAAAGGAGAGCTCCGCTTCAGTGAGCAGAGCTCCCACCTCAACAACATGCGCACACACACATATTGCGTGCTCTCGCCCCGCACATACTGTATAGCCGACGGGGATGCCCGTCAGCTCCATGCCGCCCCAAAAAGCTTTCCAGGTGCCATGCTGGGAGCCCAACCCAGCGTGGCTATTATGTGGCTGACGGGGTGCCCAATCCCCGTTGGCTCCAGCCCCCAAACAAGTTTTACAGTTGCCACGCCGGAGCTCACCCCAGTGGCATTAAGCCCATATGGCTGATGGGGTGCCCAACTCGTCCGGCTCCAGCCCCTCAAACAGCCTTCTAGCTGCCACGCTGGGAGCCCACCCCAGTGTGGCAACGTCCCCAAATCGTGTTGCCTAAAAAAAAAAAACCTGTCAAAGTAAATGCGTTCCTCGGCGTTCTCCCAGCCCACCGCATGCCAACCCACTGCGCACCCTGCCTTCTCCACCCCTCACCACATACTTACCTCCGAGTCTGGCGCGACAATCTTCGGTGGATCGGGAACACGTCTGCACTCTTCAAAGCCGACCGCGAACTGAGGAAATGCTGTATAATGTAATAGATAGGGTTTTTTCAACTTTGCTGCATATCTCAGGCATTTTTTGGAATTTTGCACCAAATTTTCAACATGGGGTTTTTGGGACCCCTTCTCATGAATGCTGTCACTGTTATGGCGTTAATCGGACCTGAAGGGTGATTTCGCAGTCACTGCGCAAAATCACCTTTCGGGACTGACTAATGAAATGACACTGCCAGTGTTCATAAGGTGGGCTCTAAAAAAGCCTATTTTGAAAATTTGGTGAAAAATTCTAAAATGACTGTTTTACGTAGCCATTGCAGAGTTCCTCACGCACTCCTTAAGTTCTAATTTTCAATATTTTCACTCCAGATTTTCAACATTGCCATTTTACCACACCTCCTTATGAGCAGTGCAGCTGTCATTTTTCACATCTCTCCACAACGTGTTTCCGCCATGTAGCGCACAATGGTACAGTCGGTGTGCGAAAACAATGTTTGGGACAGATTAAGAAAATCCCAGTGACACTGGTCATGAGCAGAGGTCTTAAAATGGCTATGTTGAAAATTTGGTGACAAAACTCCATAAAATGACTGTGTTACGAGTGAGCATTGCGCAGTTTCCACGCACCCTCGTAAGTTCATGAATTTGTAATATTTTCAGTCCAGATTTTCACCAGTGGCATTTTTCCACACCTCCTTATGAACAGTACAGCTGTCATTTTCCACAACATGGCCGAAATGTGTTTTCATACTTTCAGCGCAGAAATGCGTGGTCGCTGTGGGAAATCATTGTTCGGGAGAGATAAAGAAAATTACACTGACACTGTTCATGATCGGAGGTCCCAAAATGCCTGTATTAGCAATCTGCTGTAAAAAAATCCCCAAACTAGTTACATTACGGGTGTGCGTTGCACAGTTTCTATGCATGCTCATGACTTCACCAGTTTTTTTAATATTTTCACAGCAGATTTTCAACATTGCCATTTTTTACACCTCCCCATAAACAGTACCGCTGTCAATTTTCACATCCTGTTCAGAATGTGTTTTTGCACCTGTGGTGCCAAATGCTGTAGTCGCTGTGCAAAAGCAGTTTTCGGCTAACAAACTGATATTGCCACTGTTCATGAGTGGGGTCACAAAAAACATGTTGAAAATTTGGAGGAAAATACCAATGAATGCCTGAGGCGTAGGTTTCCGACCATACGCCCCACCCTGTAGGAGAATGACAGGCATCAGGGGTGTGACTTGGGATTCTTGCCTGTAATGTTCATACCATTCCACCCCACCCACACCCTGCAGCCAGTGAGAGGCATCAAGTGTGCCTCAGACTCTTGACCCCAAACTACACCCATTCTCCTATACCACACCCATCTCACCGTATTTCTGATGGAATGGGGTGTGCATAAGGACCAAGACCTAAGGCACACCATGACATTTGTCAGTGTCTGCAGGGTAGGGTGTGTGAAATGGCATGGTCGTTATGCCTGACGACCCAAAGGCACATTCCCAATGCCTGTCACTCTGCAGGGTGGTAGTGGTTGGTTTAGTTCAATACTGCTGCCATTCCTATTATGCAGCTCTGTAACTTCTACACTACCAATGACAATACCAGCAAGCAAACATTCGGCATTGACAAATGCTTGTTAGAATGTATTCCACTCAACTAAAAATTAAAGGAAAGCGTCCACCTGTATTCAGGCCCCACCTCAGGGTGAGGCAGGGCCCAATTAGCATTTTAGCAAACTATTATAATTTTTTTTTTACTCACAGTGTGTTCAGTAATTTAGATTTTATCTGGTTGATCTTTCTGTCCCTCCCACCAGCATTTTGATCTGAAGCACCTCTAGTGTGCACCCACAACCTCCTGTGGCTATTCTGTGAATAACTTATAAGCCGGGGAGCAGCCGCGGGAGCACGCATAGATTTCCTGTATAGAAAAAGCTATTAATAGCTCCAGTTGACAGCTTACATGTCTTGGTGCTATATCGTGACCTTGTATAGAGTAATAGTCAACTTCCAGTCTATACCTGGTCTTGTTATAGCACCAAGATATGTAAATTGAAAACCAGAACTATTAATAGCTCTGTGTACACAGGACCACTATGCATGGTCCTGCGGTTGCTCCCCAGCTCATATGTCATTCTCGTGACAGCTACAGGAGGTTGTGGGTTTGCACTAGGGGTGCTTCAGATCGCAAACGCTGACAGGAGGGATGGCAGGATCAACCTGGTAAAATCTAAATTACTGAACTGAGTAAAAAAATTACAACAGTTTGCGAAAATGCTAATTGGGCCCTGCCTCACACTGAGGCGGGGTCCAATTCCAGGTGGACATTTTCCCTTAAAGACATGTTTTGAAGCAGGGCTTACAAAACTGCACATCCTTTAGAATTCCTGCACATCACTGGGATCCCAGTTCCAGTAAAAGTACTTAATGAATTCATACTTTACAGCATACCCTAGCCTGGGTCCTGTGATCCCTAGCTGAATCAACTTTGTCCGGTCCCTGTTCCCAAACTTGCTAATGAAAAGGTCTGAAACGTATCCCACTATGGATCATTCCGCCTGTCTTCACTGTGGGATGGAAACAGCTCGGAACGGAGGCCAAACAATGAGCACAACTTGGCAGACCTACTATAACCAACCCAGAACATGCACGCCCACCAGGCCATATGGGACTGGAGTCTTCTTTTCCTTGAGGGATCATCATCTACAATATTTAATCTTAATTATGCCTGACGTCTTGCCTGTCATGTTATAGTTACAAAGAGTTTTTTTTTAATCAAAGAAACAATACTGGAGAGCTTCCCAGACAGTAAGGATAAAAGAATTCATGTGCACTTCAGTTTGGGAAAGGGCAAAAAAAATCTCTGTCCCCCTTACTTAGAAAAGGCGGATTGCTATGGAAAACAAAATCACATCCTCACAAGCCTGGCCTTTGTTAATGGTTCTCAATCTCTTGAAAATAGTTCAAGTGACTTGATATACAAATTAAGCAGCCATTGCTTTGAGTTTAACTGTATGCAATCCATAGTAATAATTTATAGGGTAGGAAAATACAGTGGTTGTGAACAGGCCCTGCTGAGTGCATCCTGATTGTTCTGAGAGTCTGACAATGTAAGTGAGACACATGTGGACGTTCATTTCAATGAAAGCACAGTTGTGCTCATCCTGTCTTCAGAAATGATAGCAGGGTAGGTGGTACGCCCATCTTTCCATCCCATTTCTCTGGAGCTGGTACAGAATAAGGGATTGCTATACAGTACTCATCTTACAATGGTTCTAGTTGTGCGGACGGATGAGCATTTCTTTCCTTCTTCCCTTCTCTTTTTTGTGGTTATCCTGCTTTCACTTTTTATTCCATTTACTATAATGTCTTTTCTTGAGTTTTTATGACCTGAAACCATTTTATCTGATAGCCTTTTGTGAACTGGCAAGAGCAATTTAGCTTTTAAATGTATATCTGTGTTTGGATACCTTGTACTTTGATCAGGTTAAATTCTACCTGCTCCGTTCTCTTTTGTATGTCTCCCCTTTTTTTCGTCTCCTTACCATTGTTAGGCACTAACACTGCATTAGTTCAAGAAGAGCACATCTGACTCCCAAAGGTGGTACTGTGGAAAATATAATACTGGAAGCAAATGAGAAACAGTGCACACACTGATATTTTTAAGGCTGTTTAGTTAACGGTGCAACAGGTCAGAAACCATTGACCAACCACCCCCTATGTATCGCCTCTGATGAGGCTTCTTCAGGGGCAACACTGTGTTTATGGTGGAAATGAAATCTGATTTTAAGCTGTAAAAGTTATTTTGCTCATTGCTTGTCATGTCTACTGTGTGTCCCACTTTTGAGTCCTGTAGGCAGCAGGACTGTGTGGAATTATAAATTATGTCAGTAGAGTACCCCAAAATTGCCATTCTGCATCTGAAATTTTTCCAACATTAAGTAAATTGCAAGATTTTTTTAATGTACATCAATGTAAACTGTAGAATTATTGGTAAAGCTAATTTAGTATAGTTGGCCCTCCCAAGACATTGGGTACCACAAGTCACTCCACTATAGGAAACGGACAACCAGAGTTTAGCTTCTTAGATCTCTTATGGGACCCTGGTCACCTGAGGCAGACAGAGGCACCTTAAACAAGTTAACGAAACACACTGACCTCGTTATCTGCACCAGGTCTTCTAGTCAAGTAGCAGGGATTTATGAAACAAGCTAACAACTCCTTTGCCTTCCTCGGCTGCTCCTTTTAGGGGGGACAGCACAGTACAGAAACATTGGTGTTGATGGCAGAAAAAGGCCCCAGTAGCTCATCAAGTCTGCCCAGTGCCCGTCTACATCCACATCGGGCCGAATGCTGGACTGGATCCAGTCTACTGATGGCCATGACTGAATTTCAACATCCCCTCCTTAGTCCAGTTATTCCCTCCCTCCTACCTCTGGTTTGGACCATTCCCTTGTGCCCAGCCCACCTATGTTTAATGCCCGTGGCAAACTCCATGACAACCACTTCTTCTGACAATGTACTGTACTTTACTTCCCCATAACCTTTTTATTTATTTATTTGGTTTTTGTTGATTGGGAAAGGAGGACTAGGCAATTCTGTTTATTTTCAGTCTCATTCCAGGGAAGGGGGATACAGATGAAAACTCAACTGACATTGAACCAGATTTAGCTGTTAGTGGTATTTTTAGTGTATATTTTTATTTTTAGTGGTATTTTTCTTGTGAATCTAACTTCCTATCCACCTGCAGCTTCCCTCCACCAGTTTTCATCCATGGCATCTTAACACCGTGAATCACTTCTTGAGAACATCTGGGCACTGCTGTCCACTTTATTATTACCCCAAAGGTATTTGAGGTCTCTAACATGTCCTCCATCATCCACCTGTCCTCTAGTGTGCACATAGTGAAACTCTGCAGCCTCTTTTTTTTTTTTTTTTAATTACTCTTTCTCTCCATACTACCTGCAAGCCCCGACCATTCGGGACCACGCCACCAGGGCTCACTCCTCCATGGAGCTTGGTTTTCCCGAGCAGGGACAAGGCAGGTCCAACACCCCATAATCTAATCTTGTCAGGCTGAGATGGTGGTCCCGGTGAGCGGGGCACATCAGAGACACCTCTGAGAAGTCTGTCTTCCTGGATCCAGCTGGTGTCTTTCCTCTTTTCTCCTCCCCACAGTGTGCAGCCCCTGATGTCAAGGCAGCAAACACCAACATCTGCACTGTAAGCGGCCACCCGTTCCCTGCAGTTGGGGCTTGTATTACTCGAGCCTCCGCTGAGGTCGAACAAGTGCTGGAACAAACTGCAACCACTCCCGGAGAAGGCGAGCTGTCATTGGATGCTCAAGCCTATCTCCCCAGCTGACCCACTAGTGACCAGAGTCTGCTCCAACCTGGTCGCCGGCATGGAGTGAGTGTGGTGTCCAGTGCCTCAACCCTCAGTGCCACCAGGCCGGCTTCTGCAGCCTCTTTGCACGCCTTTCCTTGCTGCCTCGAACCTCTTTCATACCTTCTGCTTTGAGAAGCTTCCTAAAGGTTCCTGCACTTCTTCAGAAGCAGCAGCAGAACTGTGCACAGTTCCCCAGATGAGGTCTCAACAAGGATCTGTACAGAGGAAGAATCATTTCCTTCCTTCTGTTTGCAACCCCCCACCCTATTAACCCCAATATCCTATTTGCTTTGTCTGCAGCCTTCTGGATTGGACATGGGACTTTAGACTGATGCTACTAATGATTCCCAGGCTCCTTTCTACCGATGTCTGCTGAATCCTCATTCCCTCATCTTGTAAGATTTCTTTTGTCCTGTGCATGCCTTAACACTTTTTTGGCATTAAATCTGAGTTGTCGTATCTTGGACCTCTTTTCTTGTCTATCCAGGTCAGTTCTGATTCTCCGTATTCCTTCTACTGTATTCACAATGCCGCTGATTCTGGCATCATCTGCAAAGAGACTGATTTTGCCCTGGTTCACTCCTCTACTACAGAGGAATATATTGAATAAGACTAGCCCCAAGAGCTGATCCCTGTAGTACACAACTAGTGATCTCTCTAACCTGAGTACTCACCCTTGACAACTACTCTCTAAGTTCCTCCCATAGCAGTTACTGATTCACCTAATTTGCCTTCCATTCACAGATCCTTCATCCTTTTCCACAAGTCTGCTATGTGGCACAGAGTCAAAGGCCTTTGTGAAGTCCAGTTATACTGTAGTATGTCTACTGCTTATCCCCATCGACTGCCTTCATGACTCAGCTGAAGAAATCTATCAAGTTTTCCTGGCAAACAGTAATTTGCCTGACACAGATCCATTCTGTTATTTGTCCTGAAGCATGTAGGCTTCAGCCATTCCACTATATTCTTTTATGATGGTTTCAGTAATTTCCAGGTCTGAGTTCAGGCTGATTAGTCTGTAGTTCTCTGGGTTCTCTCTACTCCTGCCCCAGAGGGGTGGAATAGGACCACACTGGCCTCCATCCAGTCCACTGGAACTACCTCTGTTTGTATGGAATATTTAAAGATATTAAAGTTTCAGTTTAGATAAGCGTTCTTCTAGGAACTGGGCAACATTTCTTGGCACCTGAGGGTGCAGCCAGACCATATGGACCTTGTGATGGTCCACCTTCAGAGCTGCAGGCCCACTGAGTATCCTCTTCACTGCTATCCCACCCATCTCTGATCCATGTCCCATCCTCTCTGGCTAGAATTCCACCCTCTGGGAGTGGTCCCTCCTCCTCATTCTCCTCTGCTTCTTTCATGAATACTGAGCAGGAGTATTTGCTTAGACTATCTGCCTTCTTCTTATCATCTTCCTCCATATTCCCTTCTTTGTTCAGCCTGATAATTCCCTCCCTTCGTTCTCCACTGTTCCTTGGTATTACAGAACAAAGTTTTGCCCCCTTCCTTTATAACGCCTGTCATTTTCAGCTCAACCTCTGCTTTCACTTTTCTTACCACTCTGTTAGGCATCCTTTGCATTCTCCACATAGAGTTCGGTTTCCATTTGCTGGCCCACTTATACTTAATAAAAGTTGCACCTTTATCCTTATAGCTTCTGCCACTTAAACATGCTCTTTTGTGTTTCTTTTCTCACCTACCTGCTTCAAACTGGAGTTAGTTGCTTCCACAACTTCCTTCCTTCCTTCTTTATAATTTCCCACTTGGCCTCAACACCCCTCCACTTTCATTACCCCCACAACCCCAACAAGTTTGTTCTGAATTAACTGCCCCCACCTTTCTGAAATCTGCAAATCTGAACTCTAGGACCATTGCCCTTGAATTTGAGCACTGAGTTAACTGCATGATGCTCAGCCACACAGAGTTGAGGTTGCTGGTTCCAAGGGGCTCCTCTAATCTGAACTCTTCTATGCTGTCCTACTGGAGAGCAAACAGTCCAGCATAGTCCCTTCTATGATATGCTCCCTAACCCACTGGGTTAATACACAGTCTTAAATTACCTCTACCAATGCCTGTATCTCACTTCATGCACTCACCCAGTCCATATCTGGTAGGCTCAAGTCTCCCATTAGAACAATCTCCCCCTTTTTTTTTTTTGAAATAACAGTTTTATTTTATTAAGTCTTAATATACAGACAATACAGATAGTCAGATCAACTTTCATACATTGAAGAAGTACTCATAACATGTCTGGAACTATAACTTTAGTATTGTTAACAATCTGGTTAAGTATGGTAAGATATCCACTCAATAATAATTTATTAATTCGTTCCTTTCATGTCCTCTCCACAAGTAATAAATGTCCAGACCAATTAATTTCAAGTAACCTTAGAAACAGACAGATCCCTCAAGTAGGAACCTGACAATAAAAGTAAGAAGAAAGCAAAGAAACGAAAAAAAAGAAGAGAAAAGAAGACACGGACGGACTAATGCTATCTAAGCTATACCCTTTACCATTCGTAATGTGTACAACCATATGGCTTTTCCTTATATAGTGGATTACCATTGAGGATTACTCTCTACCTTGTGAATGCCAGGAAGAGGACAACAACGGACCCTCCTATCATCTCACTGACATGTGTACTTAACCAAAATTTCTAACACATTTATTTGATCCTTTATGCTTGAAATTTAAAAGGGCATCCATCTGGATTTGAATTTATCTTTTGCAATCTCACCTTAGCAGTAAGATATTCCATTTCCAGAACCGATAAAGCAATTTCTGTACCACCCCTCTAATGTTGGAGAAACTTTAGTTAGCCAATGTTGAGTTATTGCCTTGAGCAGAGGCCACCAGCACATCAAAAGTGTATTGTTGAGTTTTCAATTTAACCAGGTCAGGGTATTGTCCCAGGACCCAATATAAGGGATCACTGGGGATCCCCACACCTAGAATAGTACTTACTCGATCCCTCACCTGTACCCAATAATTACTAATGTGAGGGCAATCCCAGAAAATATGTTTGTACGTCCCTTTGCTCCCGCATTCCCTCCAACAATGGTCTGTAAAATATCGGCCAAAATGTTTAGTGATTACCGGAGTCCGGAAATATCTGGCGACTACTTTCCATCTGAACTCTCGCCAACTGTTAGAGGCGGTGGTTGTGTGTACAGCCTCCCATATCATGTCCCAACCAGGGTCAGTTATAACTTTACCCAATTCCCTGGTCCAACTTGCCTTAATTAATACCGTGGAATCAGGTTCCAGGTCCAAGAGTTGGCCCACCAATCTCCCCCTTTTCAACTGCCCTCCTCATTTCCTCCCAGAACACTCTGTGTATATTGTCTGCCTGGTTTGGTGGCCTGTACACCACCCAGCCCTAATAGCCCTCCCCTTAAGTGTTACTAATTGTACCCATACTGATTCCTCCCCGTTCTCCCCCTTTAGGGTATTGTCCTGTATGGTATATATGCTATCTTTCATGTACAGAGTCAATGCCACCCCCTCGCCCTGCATCCTCTTCCACCTGAAAAGAGCATACCCAGGAATAACTAGATCCCAGTCATGGCACTGAGCCACCCATGTTTCTATTGTTTGCTGCATACCCATTTTTCCTCCACTGCTACCCTTAGAATGCTCCTATTTTATTTCCTGGCTCCTTGCATTCATAGAGGCTGCCTTCTAAATTTCTACCTTCTGCCGTTGTCCTGCATTCCTCCTATTGGGCTCCTTGTCCATCTTGGATGACTCACACTTCCTATTGCTTTTTTGCCTTTCCCTTTAAATGGAGAAGCTGAAAAAGGCCAATGGGGTGAGGAGGAATGCTAAAGCCAGAGATGAACAAAGTACTGTGGAGGGGATTAAGGATGGTGATAAGGCCTTCTTTTGCTACATCAGACAGAAGCAAAAAACCAAAGAAAACAGAGTCAAACTAAAACAGGGAGAAGGGTAGGTAGAGGACAATCAGGGGGAGCAGAAATACTGAATGACTAATTCTGTTTGGTGTCTGAGGAATAACAAGGTCTACTACCTGAGGGTAGAACATGTCCCAGACTGGCAGAGGAAGCCTAAACAAACATAGAACCGATAGCTGCAGAAAGAATTGTCAAAGGACTCAGGACCCTAATGGTATATAAGTCTGTGGGTCAAATGGACTATACCCCGAGGTGGTAGTGGAGATGGCGCAAGTGCTGGCAGCACCTCTGGCAGATCTATGCAACTGCACCCTGGAGTCAGGAGAGGTGCCTATAGATTGGAAGGTGATGGACATTGTGCACCTCCACAAAAGTAGAGGAGGGGATAATCCAGGAGACTACAGACTTGTCAATATGACGTCAGTAGTGGGCAAATTGCTAAAATCTATCATTAAGGAGAAGCTGGTTATGTTCTTGGTGGCAAAAGGGCTAAAGGAAAGAAGGCAACATGGGTTTGTGGAGTTTACTGTGAAAACAGCAGGTGCATAATAGTGCTGTACATTAGTGCGTGAGTTGTCCATGTGGATTTGTGCTGCGCTACTTTGTCCATATGAAATTCACCGGATACTGGTTTGGGGCAGGTAGATCCTGTTAGACAAACCTAAATTACCTCTTTAACAGGGTGACAAAGGCTGTTGATAAAGGACAGGTGCTTAACATACTGTATCTGGACTTTAGCAAAATGTTCAACTAAGTTCTGCACTGGAAATTGATTAAATAACTATGGGACCTGAAGGTGGATGACAGACTAACTCAGTGGATAGGTGGGTGGGGGGGGGGCACAAAAGATAGCAGTAAATGGGAAGTACTCAGGAGAGATAGGGGAGACAAATGGGGTCCCAAAGGGGTTAGTCCCTGGCCTGGTACCCTTTAACATCTCATATCATTGACATAGGGGAGGGCAAATAGGATGCTGGGTTGCACTGGCTGGGGATTTAGTAGCAGGAGAAAGGTAGTCATTTCCCCCTGTATATAGATCCATGGTGCAGTCACACCTGGAGTACTGCATACAAGTTTGAATGCTCATCTAAAAAGGACATAGAGAAACTGAAATCAGTGCAGAGGAGACAGACAGTAAGGTAGGTTGTGAGCAGAGATGGGAGAGCCTGTGTATACTCAGTGGAAGTCAGAAGGAAGAGGGCAGACATGATTGATATATTTAAATACTTGCAGGGAATTAACAAACTGAAACTAGCCAACTGTCCACCAAAAGTGGCAAAAGTAATACTAGAGGCAACAATAGGAAACTGATGGCTTGTGGGATTTAAGAAGGACATCAGAAAGTTATTTTTCACAGAGCTGGCAGTCTAAAGTAGAGCCTACTGCCCACTGTGGTGATCGAGAGATGAATATGGTTGGTGAATTCAAAAGAGGATAGGACAGGCACAAGGGACTGGTTATGTTTATGTCCACTGGGGAGGGTGGGATTGGAGGAGGACTGACACGGACCATTAGGGTCCAAGAACTACATCACCTAGGTAGACAGCAGGGCAGACTGGATAAACCATGGGGCCTTCTTCTGCTGTCAATGTTCTATGATTCTGTGATTCAACCATATATACTCACCTATAAGTTGACCTAACGTACAACTTGGCTCCCTTTACCTTGTCAGTTTTAGCAAAATTACAGACATTGTTTTGCTGCCCAAGTTGCATGAAACCATCAGTTGTGTGACCAACACTGGGCACAGAATCTGTCTTTGCAGCCAGAACCGGATACAAAACTGTTACACAGTTGCAAAAATGGTTTACCATTGTAAAGCATGCAGATAGGGGAACCTTGCAGATAAGTAACGCCCCCTCCACCTTCTTGAGGGCCTACTTTTAACATTAAAAAAACTAGACTTATATGTGAGTACATGAAGTATTTCATTTGCAGAGATCTCATACCACCAACAGCTTACAAATTTTCCCTCTTTCAGGCCCTTCTATGTAGAGTGTTCAGACTAGTGTTGCTCGGATAGTATCCAACACAACTGGACACTGCTGGATACTACACATTTTCTCAGATACCAGATGCCATCAGATCCCACTGTTATCCGACTACTGGATCCTTTCACCTAGGATCTAATAGGATAACAACTATCCAATGTGACTATCCAGGATCCTAGGGACCTGAGGCAGACATCCAATCTCAGATCCCACAATCTGACCTCAAATCCCACTATCCGACCGCAGACCACACTAGCCCACCTCAGATCCCACTAGACAACACTAAAATCACACTAGCCGACCTTGGGTCCAGAATCTGAATGGGACCAGCTAGGATCTCAAATCCAAAGTCAGACTGATGGACTATTCACTAGATCCCATTAGGATTATTTCAAAACACTATTCAATCTGAGTATCACTAGTTCAGACCTTCAACAATCAGGGGCTATGGCCAAACCCAAAACGAAATTTTTTGGAGCATAATAACAACATGCATATTGAAGCACAAAAGACTTGGTGTCCACTATAAAATTAGGATTAGGAACTGCCATTATTTGTATACTGATTTGAAAACTTTAGGAGGTAGTTTAGTCTAGTGATTAGAGAACTGACTTGGGAACTGGCAAATCACAGGTTCAAACCCCACTAGAGCTAAATACACATTGTATGACCTTGGGGCAAGTCACTATATAATATAAAATGATTTGGATGAATTATCACAGCAGAACCTGGAGCTAATGTAGTTTTTGCTGTATAAACGTAGCACCCGAGATTTTGTATGTGATTTCGGACATGACAGTTGACATTTCCTAATAACAATTACACATAATCTGCGCGTTACATTCCCATTTGTTTTAATAGTGAACAAAAACAAAAATACTTTCCATAGTATAGTATTCAATTAAAAAAAAAGGTACTTGTGTGTTGCTTGTCAGTGTGACATTGAAGGCACAGGAGTATTGCTCTGATGTTGGGGTGGGCTGGCAGTGGGAGGGATTTTCCTGTCTGTAGGCAGCAGTGAGGATTGTTTGCGTGCTGGACAGGTCTGTCAGTGGGAGAGATTTACCTGTCTGTAGGCAGCAGTGAGGCTTGTTTGAGTGCTGGGCAGGTCTGTCAGTGGGAGAGATTTACCTGTCTGTAGGCAGCAGTGAGGCTTGTTTGAGTGCTGGGCAGGTCTGTCAGTGGGAGTGATTTAGCGGTCTGTGGAAAGCAGTGGGGATTTTTTGGATGGTGGGTGGATTTGGCCATGGAAGGGATTTACAAGCCTGGTGGCACAGCTGCTTTTGTCCAGCATCTAGGGTGCACTCGGTAACAGTATAGACGTTTTTCCTTCCAGGATCCCAGTTGCACCAGGTTCACCCTGGGTGCACTGAGACTGAAAGCAATGTGACTGCTGTTTTACTTGAACTGGGGGCAGTGATCGAGCAGTAGCAGGGTTTGGTGGCAGGAAGACTGGTGCAGCGATAGGGAGGCAGGAGTGATCGGTGGCAGCAGGTTGGACTATTCTGAATGTGGATATGGGGGACCAGCGGGGAATGGATCTAAGGCTGCATACTTTGATGAATAGGAAGAAAAGGGAATCTGATCAATGCTAATAAGGTGATCCAAATCCACTGCAGATGCCAAAAGCAGTATGAATCCGTTCCACTGTCACGTTCCCATTTTCCTCCTAAATGCATTACAAATTGCATACCTCTGCTATGCAGCCATAAAATGAGTTACCAGCTCATATTGTGTTTTTTACAGTTACTGGTTTACCCATTTTCCTAGTCTCATTAACAGCCCCCTGATTCAAAACATCTGTTTCTACTGAAATTACAAGCAACCCAAACACCCCATACAACATTCAAACACAGAAGGCCACAAGCCTGAAGATTATGTCAGATCAGTACCTTGTCTGCTTGTAACTGTCATTTCCCTACGTTTCAATGCAGCTGTTCAATCTCTGTGCACTCTGCGTTCTCCTACCAGCTAAGTGTTCATCTGTTGAATGCTGTTCCACTGGTGTGGCAGAAGCAGAGCGAATTGGGAGCAGCTGTGTTTGAGTTGAAACTTAGGAAAATAGCAGCATCAACCCAGCAACTTCCATTATTTAAAATCTTTGGGCTTGTTGCTGTGGGTGTTTTCTGCAGGGGTGTGTGGGCTATAGTTTGTGGGAGAAGTAGTGATTTGTGAATCTCAGAGGGCTAGACAGCACAACAGAAATGGCATCAGTAAGAAATTTTAAAACACATTCCACAAAAATACCAATTATACATGGGTCTGACATCATGTCACACTTGTGTGTAACTGCAATTGAAAGGTGCAGATTTAAAGGATTAATCATACCCTAGCCAGTTATTACATAGAGAATATTAGATAAGCAACTGTATGTTATGGATTTTTTTGACACCCGAGGTGTGTGATGACCTATAAACCTCTAGAGCATGTGCCTCGAGAGGTTTGAGGTCATCACACACCAAGGGTGTGTAAAAAATTCAGGAACACAGTTGCTTATTTTTTACTCTACTGGTGCAGGGGTTTGTTAGTGTCTCAGTTTGTCCCCTACCTACAGACACACTCACACACAATGTGTCACAGCAGACACTGTCTCTCACAGACAGACACGCACACAAAACTCTCTTTTTTTTGTATATTTTTGTTAATGAAATGATACTGCAGACTGCAAGGAAGCAGTCAGATTTGTGAGTGCGGCGGGTCAATCGCAAGCTCCGACCGAGGCGCAACAACAGCTGTCTGTGAGCGTTTTGCAGACCCTGAAAACAAGTTGATAAAGGGGGTCACCAGTAATTATAAATAAATGATCTCCCACATTTGGGGCATGAAAGGGTTAGCAATATGACTGGAAGGGTAGGCAGGTAAAATATGATTAGAAAAACAAATCATCTTTATTTATTTTTTGTTTCATGTATGTATGTGTGTGTGTATTGCCTGCATGGTGGAAACTATTGCAATAAATTGTTAATTGAGTAGACATAAAAACAAAGTAATCAGAAATGTCTTTAGGTTATGGGGTATAAGGTTCAAGCGAGGAGGAGAAGAGAGAGAATAAAGATACATAACAGCTCTCAATAAAAATTAAAAGCTTTTGGGCTTTTCTGTATGTGAAATAGCCATACTTCTCTATACCTCTCCTCACCATTTGCCCCCTCCCCATCCTGGTTTTAGAATGTGATGCGCTTGTGACTGCATAATGGAAGCAGTGATAAATGTCTAGTGAAGAAACACCTAAACACTGAGAAAGAACCTTTTACAGAGTCACACCGTGAGCCATCAGCTGCTCTAATTATGACCACAAGTTCCGGTCACTGATAACTGGCCCATTAATCAACAGAGCTGGCATAAGGCAGACAGGCTGAGGGACCTCCCCTCCTGGGATAGAAGGGCCATTCTCATGCCCTCCTGAGGCATGAGAGCCTCTCTGATTATAGAGCCTACCAACAGCTGGGTTTCACATCAGCACAGAGCCCAGGCCATGTTCACACAGAACAGCTGTTCACACAGTCGCAGACTCCACAGATAGTGAGAGGGCTTCCTTTTCCTTTCATCCTGACAGTCGAACCTTTGATTAAAATGCTTTTGTACTATGCCAACAAAAAACAAGACTGTGGAAACTTTGACTAACATGTACTGTACAGTTCTAAGTTCTGTGTGACAATACTAGTGCTTCATGAACTGGATGGATACACAGGAGTGCAGAACGAAGTCTCAGGCATTCAGGACTCTCACTCACTTTGCTGTAAAATGCAGAAACTAAGGCAGACCATCAGTATAGCAGCCGCTGTGCAGCCTGCAATGCTGGTGACCTGGGTGCTGGAATGAGCTGGGGTCATCAGGGAATGGCCAGGGAAAGGAGAATCAAGCATCTCGGAGAATGCTCCCCTACTCCAGGGAGGGAGGGATGCAGGGTTTGTTGGTATACTGCCACCTAGGGGACCACAGGTGGAAGTGCAGTCGAAGCTGCGAGAGGGTGGGAGGATGCTGCCTGGAGTGTGCAGGCACGCATCTGTCCGTGTGCCCATGCGCACTAAGTGCCCTTGCCACTGGCATCCTAAGAGCTGCAGAATGTAAGGAGGAAAAGCCCTGATGCACAGACAGCATAAGGCCAGCATTATTGGGACCCACTTCTCCTGACTGCCCACTGGTCCCCTCCACACATCAGATTAGCCCGAGGAAGGTCAGGACTGTCAACATTCCTAAGGGAACCTACCACACAAGGGATGCCCTGTGATAAGGAAATACCATTCATGGACCAACCTAGGGGACCAGGTAATCAACAGGTAAGAGTGGCAGTTGGGGCTGGGAGTACTCCTGGCAGAGATGGGCAGCTTCAGTGAAGGGGGAAAAAAGAATACAAGCCCCCCCAAGAAACTATAGCATAGCATGACCTGGCCCAAAATAAGACAGTGGGTCCATTCTCCACTCAGTGGAGCCATGTTCGATTCCTAGGTCTTGTCACTTTTGAGAAGACTCTAAAAATAAAATATGTAGACACAATTATATTTTATAAATTTGCTGTATTTCTGCTCCCTTTGTTTTTCACTACTTGGGTAGTTTGCATGGAATCAGGATCCTTGTCCCCTAGAATTCATTTATTTCTGCTGCTTAATCGTTTGCTAAAGTCATAATTCTATGTTACTGACATTGCAGTTTGATGCTGAGGAAATAATTATGATGTCACAAACAGAGGACAGTGACTTCAGCAATGGATTAAACAGCAGGAGCAGACCAGCTGTAGGGGAGAAGGAGATACGTATCATAGGTTGGCAAGCAAGTCCATAGCTTTTCCCAAGAAGACTTGCCATTTTAATCCAGTATACTGTATTTGTTCTTAAGTATTTAAGGTACATAAGGACCCTATATCCATGTAAAAGAAGATTATAACAATGAAAAAATACAAGGAATTGAAGTACAGAGAATTTATAAAATATAAACTGAAGTTTATGTAAATATTATGTTTTTCAGTTTTCCCAAAATGCAAAAACTAAGTGTAAACTAAAACAAAACAGTACAAGACAGGTACTGCCGTGGGACTGGTTGGTCCTAGACTTCACACATGCCTCATTATAAATGTTTTTCTGTTCTAGAAATTACCCAGTTTATCTGCTGACCCCTTTGGTACTGTGCTCTCTCTCTCCCTGCCTGTGCCAGTTTATAGGCAATAGAATTTGGTAACTGGCACAGTTATATGTTTCCTTTCTTATTTACGTGTGGAACTACTGTTTGACTGTCCCACTAAATGTTTATATTCCCTTAAGATTCATGTTTTGTACATACCTAGTTCTATGCTTGTTTTTGTTCTGTACCAGTACTCAAATCAATATTGTACCCCCTCTTACCCTTCCCCCAGGATGCATCTGGAAATACAAACATATGAACATGCGAATGTGCCAGTAGAAACAGACCATCCAGTCTATCTAAGTCTGCTCGAGTGTGCAGCTAGCACCGCTAGTTTGCAAGTGCCCCACCCCCTCCTTTGTCATCCCACTGACACCCCACCTTCCCCACCTTCACTTTCCCTTGTTCCTGTCCCATGCCCTTTTGAATCTGTTCACAGATTTACATAATACAACCCATTCTGGTAGTGCATTCCATTTTACTACTACCTCTCTGTGAAATAGTGTCTTCTCATTTCCTCCTAAATCTCCTTCATCTATTCTTAGCCCATGCCCCTGGTGTCCCTCCCTGCTTAGCTTAAGATCCTATCTGCCCCATCCTTATTGATTCCCTCAGGTACTTGAATGTCTCTCATGTCCCCCTGTCCTTCTATCCTCCAGGGTGTACATATTCAGGTCTCTCAGCCTGCTGTCATAGTCTCTCCCCTCCATTCCACATATCATCTTTGTTTCCCCTCCTCTGCACCCCCTCCAGTAGCCTGATATCACGCTTTAGGTATGGCCTCCAAAACTGCACACAGTACTCTATGTGCATCCTTACCAGCGACCTGTAGAGGGGCAAGATCACCTCTCTTTGCCTGGATGAAAAAAATCCTCACTATGCACCCTAGCATTTTGTTTGCTTTTGCAGACACTCTCCTGCCCTGGGCAGTATTGTTCATGGCCCCTGTTATCATTACCTCTAGGTCCTTCTCCTCCTCAGTGATCCCCAGCTTAACCCCCCTAGCCAGTATTCTCTCCTTGAGTTCTTCACCCAAAAGTGCATAACCTTACACTTCTTCACATTAAACCCCGGCTGCCACCTCTCTGACCACTCCTCTAGCTTGCTTAGGTCTCCCTGCAGCTGCTTCCATCCCTCCCCTCCATCCACCACTGCTTCGATTTTGGTGTCATCAGCGAACAGACTTACCTTGCTCACCACCCCGTGTGCAATGTCTGATATGAAGAGCCCAAATAATACTGGCCCCAGCACAGAGTCCAGTGGCACCCCACTCATCACCGGCCTTGGAGTTGAGAGCTCCCCACTCACCACCACCCATTGCAGCCTCTCACTCAGCCAGCTTGTAATCTAGTTCATCATTTTTGCCCCCACCCCCTACACCAGTTAGCGTCCCCCCAAGCCATCTATGAGGCACCAAATCAAAGGCCTTGCTGAAGTCCAAGTAAAGAACATCCACTGCATGACCCTTATCCAGCTCACCTGTCACCCAGTCATAATACTGTATCAAGTTGATCTGACAAGACTTCCCTGAAACAAACCCATGTCTTTCCTTTAGTATCATTTCCATGAGTTTGCACACTATGGAGGTGAAACTTACCAGGCGATAATTACCCAGTTCATCCTTGGTCCGCTCTTGTGTAATGGTACTACATGTGCCATCCTCCAGTCCAGTGGCACACATCCCGACTCCAGTGAGGTGCTGTACAGATCTGCCAGCGGCTCCACCAACACCTCCGCCATCTCCTTCAGCACCCTGGAGTGGATACCATCCGGCCCTGGTGCCTTGTCTACCTTCAGTACCCTCAGTCCCTCTAGGACTCTACTTGCCTCAATTCTTCCATCTGTCTCCCCCTGTCTCCACCCTCCCAGCCCATGCTGGTAGCAGTGCCCCTTTTCTTCCGTGAACACAGAGCAAAAGTATTCATTCAGTGCTTCTGTCTGCTCCTCTCCCTTTTCCGTCCACTCCCCATCCCTTTTTATCCTCACTATTGTCTCCTTGCACTTCCTTTTCTCCCTGACGTATCTGAAAAAGTCTCCCCCAACCCCGTTAATTCATGGCGCTAATCTCAGCTCCCGCTGGGCCTTGGCTTCTCTCACTTTTCTGGTTACCTCCCTGGACCATCTTGTATATTCCTCCCTGTCCACTTCCTTCCCTGTCCTCCTATACCTCTGGTGCGCCACTCATTTTGCCCTCACCACCTCCACAACCTCGCTGTTCAACCAGCATGGTTTTCTTGCTCTGCTTCTCTTACTCTGTGCCTTGGTGCAGGCTTCTGTTGCCCCTGTAATCCCCCATTTAATAATATCCCATTTCTGCTCCACGTCCATCTCCTGCCTTATGCCCTCCAGTTTCCCTTTCAGTACTTTCTGCATCCTTCCAAAGCCCGCCCCCCTGAAGTTTACCACCCAAGTAACTGATTTCTCTGGCTCCCCGCACATCTTGATATTAAACCACACCGTTTGGTGACTGCTGTCAGCTAGTGGGTCCTCTACCTTTATTTCCCTCACTGCCTCCCCATTCAACAATACCAGAAAGTGTTCTTTAGCCTAGGAGGTACAGGAAATGAGCTATTGTAGCTCAGTGTGCCTTGCCTGGTGAAACTTTTCAAAATAAATAAATAAATAAACTGGCATGACGAGGGAATGGTGTACCATTGGGGTTCATAATGTTGTACGCTATGCTGTATTATCCCCAATTATGAACTAAAGGTCATTGAAGTTCCCCGCAGCTAATTCTGTCACTGATATCAGACACAAGGTGTTATGAGAAAGTGAAGAAGGAGATGAGGGAGGGGTCCCAGAATCTTGATAAATCAATTTATGCCTATAAAAGTGAAGAACTGAAAAATATTCATTTTAATGAAGTACTTGTGAACTTCAGGACCAGCCTATCTTGTACCATTTTGTTCCCCATTAACTGGTCTTGCAGGAGACTGAGGAGAGGTCAAACACAAATGACACCTTTGACAAAGTGGGAGCAGCATTTGAGACTCCCTGGTGACTCCAAGGGACAACAGTCAAGTAACACAAAGCCTCCCTTTAATGAGTGCCACTCTCTTGCAGAGCTGGGCACATTATTCAGGACATGGAAGCTTCTTCGGCCTGTCCCAAACTGGTATCTCATGTGGCCTTCTGGGAGATGGCATCCCTGCCTGTTGGATAATTCAGTCTAGCTCTCTCTCTGGATATGGGATACCTGAATGGATAGTTAGATGGTAAGAGGAGGTGGCCCAGTTGATAGACTGCAGCAGGAAGAAGGCTAAGTATGGACAATCTGCTGGGAGGAAGAAGTGATACTAGAAATACTAAAAACACACACAACAACAGTCAGTGCAGTCTAGTGGTTAGAGCACTGTGAAAGGAAGAAAAAAGGTTCAAATCCTACCACAACCATAGACTAAAAGTATGACCTGAAGTTCAAGTTCAAGTTGAAGTTTATTGCAGGAAAACTCTGTTGAGCAAGCTCATTCACAAGGAGGTCCTAAATCATGTAAAGTCAGGAGACATTGCATAAAAAGGCAACACAGAAAAAGCAAAATGACACAATATACAAATAAAATTACTGTGCACCGATACACAGAAGTACATCATAGTAAAATGAGGTACAGTTAAGGTTCATATAATATCTAGTGCTCAATTAAAACAGGACAAGGTAGGGATTATTAGCATAAACTGGTGAGGAGCAATAAATGTGGGGAGTGTACAGTGACAGGAGAGAGTAGTTGAATAAGAAGGAGGGTTGAAAATTAGTGGTGAGTGGAGGAGGAGGGCTAAAGAGAGTAGGAGAACAAGATATAGATAAAGAATGCAAAGGTAGTAGAAGGTTTAGAGAATGACTGGAGAGATCAATTAGATAATTTCATGTCCTGACAAGAACTAGTTCCAGGTGGATGGGGGAGTGTCATAAGGATATAGGGGCAGGGAAGAGGCTTGAAAACAGTTACAAATATATTTTATTTTAGATGCGGCTCTTTGTAAAAATTAACAGAGACAATGCTGGATAGTTTCGGGGTGGACTGGAGTCAGTTCCAGATTGTTGAAAGAGCATATGAGATAGCGCATTTGCCAAAGGTGGTGCGAGTCCTAGGCACGTCAAGGAAGATGACGTCAGATTTCCTAAGTGAGTATGCACAGTGGGAAATGCAGATGAGAGACATTAGGTAGCTCAGAAGTTTGCTCAGGAGTAACTTGAGAGTCCAAATACCAGCATGGAGCAAACGTCTAGTGGTACGTGATGTCCAGCCAACAGCTGCATAAAGGTCACAGTGGTGGGTTCGGTACAGGGATTTGGTGATGAACTGCAGGGCATGGTGGTAAAGGACATCCAACTTATTTAGGTTTGAGATTGCAGAGGAGGTGTAAATTAGGTCCCCATAATCAAGTAAGGGAAGGAATGTGGCCTGCACAGGCCTGGTTCTAGTTTCAATCAGGAAGAGAGACTTATTTCTGAAAAAGAAACCTAACCTGGCTTTTAGTCTTCTTGATAGGTCCTCAAGATGGTCATTGAAAGAGAGTTTGTTGTCTAACCAAATGCCAAGATATTTAAATTTGGGGACAACTTCCAAGGGTTCACCTAGAGAGGTGATAACAAAATCTTTCGGTAGGCCGGGGGGGGGGTGGTAGATGAGTTACTAAGAGTAAAGATCATAGCCTTAGTTTTCTTGGCATTAAGAAGAAGCTTAGCATTAATAAGATTAGTTTCCAGCTGAGCAAAGTCAGCTTGCAGCATGTCTCTTACTTCAGACAACATAGAGCCAGTGGTATACAGTACTGTGTCGTCTGCAAAGAAGTGTAGGTTGGATTTGGTTATATAAGAGTCAAGATCTTTGATTTATAAGGAAAAGAGGATAGAGCCTAGGATGGAGCCTTGTGGGACTCCCCTGGCAATCGGCAAGGAGGCTGAGAATAGGCCATCGGCTTTAACTTTCTGAGTCCTCCCTGCTCGGTAACTGGTAAACCACTGAGCGGTGGAAGGAGTGGCTCCTAGTTTAGTAAGGTTGGTGACTAGTAAATTGTGGTTAACAGTGTCAAATGCTTTACTTAGATCTAAGAAGACTGTACCAGTGATCTTCTTGGTATCCAGGTATGAAGTGAGTCATTCATGTTCCCTGTGATTTAGTCTCTTCCTGCTATTTGTAATGAATAGAGGTAACAGGACCCCTCTGATGTTGTACCTCTGCTGGACTATGCTGGGTAAAATAACTGAAATATTAAAAGGCATAGCTCAGTTAAATAACCATCAGTTAATTGCACTGTATAGATTTTTTAATAAAGTTTTTGTATTATCTGTTTTCCTCCTACCCTGGCCCCCAGCTCGGCGCTCCTTCAGCTGCACATGCTCCCGATGCCCACTAGTCTCACTCCCGCTGCCAGCTTCTGCCACCTGGCTCCTGCATTACCTGTATCCGGAGGGTTACGGCTTATCCCTGCCAGGGGGCCCCCTCCCTTGAGGAGGAGGGAACAGGGGAGAGCAATAGCAGACTCTGATCCTTTCGGAACTACAGGTGCAAGTGATAGAAGTGGTGTGTCTTGGGGACTGTGGCATGGTGGGAGGGGTAGTTATTATTCCGCTAGCTGGGTCAAGCATTTTTCCATTTTCTGACCCACCCACCTCCTACTAACACGCACGGCAGCAGCAGCATCCTGGGGTTGGGATGTCGGGCAGCATGTGGTCACCCATGCCACCAAGGATATTGCCACAAGCCCCCAGCATGAGCCGCTGTAGTAGTGGCACAGTCCAACCCACCCCCCAGGAGGGGGTTAACCCATACACCAGCATGCCAGAGCAATGCACCATCGCTCGGGTACCACGGAGTCCGACTTAAATATCTTTTTATTGAAATTTCAATGTCCGTATATCCGTCCATGTACATATTAAAAGCAGTAACTTATACAGAATGCATGGTTATGGAGTTTGCAACATATCTAATCACCTAACAGTACTGCCTATGCCCTATATGGCACAGCACGGGGGAGGCTATTGGTATACCATAATCAGAAACAAACAGTACAGCAGATCTGTATGTAGTTCTGTAAGGAGATAGCTTGACTCCCAGTTGTGGCTGAGGGGGGCCCGGGGACCTAATCATGAGGGACCAGGGGAGGCAAGGGCGGGAAACCCCATTCACCAGCTGGTGAATACCTAGCTGTATTTTAGCATTCTGCCTGCACCAAGAAAGGTATGCTGGATATCAGATATTGACGTGGTACAGAGGAGCTGTAACACTTGCTCTGGCCCTGAAGGGACAAAATCCTTGTCTTTACTCATTACATGCAGGAGCTTACCCATCCCTGGAAGGAGCAAAGTGCAGCTTTATCATTCAAGGAATGTGTGATTTTTTACCATTCTGTAAATCTGGCTAACTAGTGACCTCCAGATTTGTACTTCAAAGGGCTGATGCATCAGCCGCTTCCTCGTCATCACTTTCTTGGCTGCTGTGCCTAAAAGATATCATGCACTAGAATCTTGAAATTGCCATGGGAATTAAAGCAGCAGATACAGAACCACCATTAAAACCACTGGCCTTCCAAATAACTCCAACGATTCCTCCTGCAGTGCCATGAAGAAAGGATGCAACACTGGGCATGGCCACATAATATGAGTGTGATGAGCCTGAGGCTCTCCACAGAGGAGCCAGGATGAGGCCACCCAGAGGGCAGGTAGTGGGAAGTAATGACGGGGCTACAGAAACATTTCGCCAATTGCTTCTAAGCATATTCTCACCACTGGTGAGAGCTAATCACCCTGGAAGCTGCCTGACACACCTTGTCCAACACTGTTTAAGGTGTTTTCATCCAGTACAAACACAATTGGAAAAGATCTTGAAGGCCAGCACAAGTAGTATATGGGACAGATCACCCCGCCTAGACCCTCAAGTAACATCAACATGCAGGACTGAAGAACAAAGCTGGCAATGTGGTAGCGGCAGGGGAAGTGCAGTAGTGAGGGGAGGAGGAGGGGATAGTGCATGTTGTGAGATGCTGGCAGTTAAAGATGCTTGATATTAGCTTTACAAGTATTGGGGCACCTCTGAATCTTGGTGGGAGGTGGTGGCTTGTCAATAGGTGGGAAAAGAGGTGATTATGGTTAAAAGTAGGTTCTCATAGACCCACACTGACACCTCGGGCTTGAGCCCTGTCTGTTTTATTACTGACTCGAACATCTGCTACATGCTACTGCTACAGTTAGTGTTCTGTTCTGTGCACACTCCTCTGGCAGAGACAGAATTCTAAACACTGATTTAATAAACAAAGGTGTATCCAGACTGCTGGACCTGCACATTTTTCTTCCTACACCTGTCTCCCACTCTCTGAATGACTGGATCTCATTTTCTTGATCTGTCTTTGACTGCTATGACATCACCCGTTGCACAAATTGGAAAATCAAGTCCCTCTCCGCCCCATCCAAGACACATGTAAACAGTTACAAAATAAAACAAAAGTCATGAAATGCAATCAGCACGGGAAAAAAAGGACTAAGAAAACACACTTACTGAAGCATTCAGTGGTGGAGCCAGGACAGAGAGTGTTTTTATTTCCAGGACTGCTGTTAGAGATGGTCTTTGGCTAACGAGACAGCCTGCTGAGACTAGAGGGCTTGTGTATCCTCTGAGGGTGTGTGATTTGAGCTGCCTGTCAGAGGCCCCATATCGTTAAACTTCTGAAGCATTGTAAATGTTCTTTAGGGTTATTACCGGGCTGCACACTGCTGGGGTGAGATGCTGTAAGTAACTACTCTTGGGCAGACACCACTACTAGCAGCAGAGCCCTTGCTATGGAACAAAAAAGTTGTTGGTTTCATGGGTTGAAAATCTCCCTGTGCATAGCAGTGAATGTTTTGCATCAGCCTTACAATAGATTTTTGTAGAAACAGAGGTGACGGTGGATAGGAAACAATATTTAGAGGGCAGGGAAAACACTTCTGTATGTACCCTGCTCTTATGATCATGGATAAACCAAGGATGTACATGGTTAAACCATGTTTGCATGTGGTCAGTAACTGTGATAATTCATGGTTTGTCGATGATTTTAACCATGGTTATCAATGGACAGCCACTCACAGTAAATGGACCCGGGACAGACAATAGATGTCCATGATTAGTATAGTTTAAGAATTATTCAAGATGACTGTTGTCATTCATGGTTGTCTGCGGTTATTAACTTCAGAAGATTCCTGCATTAAAAGCATATTTTTACACTTCTTATGTCACTTCATTTTTTTCCAAGAAACTTGCATTCTGTAATGAATATATATATCTATATATCTATATATATAGATATATAGATATATATATATATAATCTACACACACATTTGAAATAGCTTTCCTTCACTTACCCAAAGATGCAGTTGTTCCTCTTTCTAGTGGTGTACTGACAAAAGGCTCTAATTGCTATTGATATAATCATAAAATGAAGCTCTTATACCATGTGGTGAGTTCACAGATTAGTTTTGATATGCTCTCGAGTAATTAATTTATTTGTGTTAACTAACCGTGATTGACCTTTTAGCCACAGTGTGTCCAGAACATTCAGAAAACATAGTTTGAAAGGCTATAATATACTGAGATCATGCATAACGAATTCAGTAGCAGCTTAGACCAAGAACACTAGCCAAACTGACTCAAAAACAATTTATTAATTAACATGGTATATTGATAAACTATAGATTTTAGGAATACAGCTAGTACTGGACTATATTTTGAAAATCTTTTTTTTTTTACTTTGAAAAATAAACAAATGTATGTTGGGTAGCAATCATTTACAGCTATAATAAGAGATGGCCTAATCTTGTTTGAGTTAAAAAAATGGGTAGAGATTTTCCTGCATTCTGATTGGCTGAGAAGGTTCTAAAGCCATGTAGCTTAGAAAAGAAAAATCCATGGCTTTGCGCTTCTTCCGGCAACTGGGACACAGCATACTGTAATATTAATGACTGCATGCAACTTAAAAAATAAATAAATAAAATAAAAAAACATTAGTGGCAGCCTTGTTTGCAAAGTTTCCATGCGACTGAATATAGATATATGCGACAGAAGATTGCACGCCTATTCCTTTGCCTATGCCCCTCCCCTACTACCCTTTATTGTCTCTCCTGTCTCCCTACCCCCATTAAATCCCCTACACTATTTACCCCTTAACCCCTCTACTGCATCCACAACTAGCTAACCTGCTTGGTCTTGTCACTGTCTCCCACCTTTCTTCTGCGGGCACACCCTAGTTAGACCCAGGCTCATTCCTAGTGCCGCTGCCACTACCTACTCACTTTTGTTCAGTTCCTGTACCTTTCTTTTTTTTTTTTATTCTCTATTTACTCCCCTGCCACCAGCCGCCCTGTACCTCAGCCCAGTCACAGACCATAGGCTTCCACCCCCTCAATGGCCATGACCCTCCAATACCCGCTTGATTAGCCCCCAGGGCGGGGTTGTGGTGCCAGACTCCCCAGAGCCACAGACAATAAGATAGATTGGAGGGCTGGTCTGGGGGATAATTGAAGCCATGTCAGGCTTCATCGAGGGTGGCCAGTAGCTGCTCTTTTTCCTGGGGGATGGGGATGTTTGTTTTTTGTTTTGTTTTATTTCAGAGATCAGAAATACCTGTGTGCAATGATATCCTGCATCCTCCCTATTCCCTGAATGTGCTAGGCTCCGATAGCTGAGCAACCCCTGGCCTCCACCAGGAGTCCGTCGGCCACCGGACACACTCCCCACTCTCCCCCCCGAAGAAGGAGAGCAGTCCTCAGGATGCTCCATCCTTCTCCCCCTGGCTGGCCCTGGCTGCGACTCAGGTCCATTCCTGAACCCTGGTCACCAGCATCGCAAGCGGAAATCCAACCGCTGCACTGACGGGCCAGCCAGTTCCTGTACCTTTCTGACTTTGCACTTTTCCTCCTCATCATGGGTGAGATCCCTTATAATTTGGTGTTCCAAATTTTTGTGTACTCTGTAATACTGTTGACATTATTGTGATACTGTAATACTGTATACTCTATGTATTTAATACTGTTTATTTTGACAATGCCTCACAGCTGCAAATATTGCCACCTGTCTTGTCTCCCCTCCTTTTTGTTTTATTGTATAACAAGGATCCTTTGTAAAAGAACTTTTAGCTAGCTGACCCAGTGGCATAGAGGGTTGAGGCACTGGATGTACACACTCACTCCATGCTGACAACCCGGGTTTGGGAGCAGACTAGGACCATCGGGGGTTGGCTGGGGGGGGGGAGAAGGATCGAGCGCCCAATGGCTTGCTCTACTTCTTTGGGGAGGGCTGGGGATTTAGCTTCGCCACTCTACCACCACCTCCTGGGGAACTCAGAGGTGCCAGTGTGGTCGGGACAACGCTGGGGCTGACGCTGGCAGAGGACAGGAGCAGATGCACGTCTCAGCGTGCGTCAGCTCGATGGTCCTCATTGCACGCCAACGTCAAGGGGTCTGGAACAGTGGAAAAATACCCCCCAGATGGTTCTGGTGATGATCTCCAGCTGTGCCCCATGGTGTGAGGGCAGACTCCATTGTGTGCACGTGCTCCACTGAGGTACAAGGAAGGTAAGTCTGGGGCCTTCCTTGCCCCACCCGAGGGGTTAACTGGGAAGACCAAGGAAAATTAGGAGCACGGATGCACACTCTAGGGGCAAACTCCTCTACACCCGGGGCAGAGACTTGGGGATCCGAGAGATAGGAGGGTCTGGGGGAGGGATAGGTGGATAAACAAAGAGTAAAAAAAAAAAAGAACTTTTAGCTCAAAGGATGTACTTCCAAGTTTCCTAACAAAATAAAGTAAAGGCAATATGAACCTTTACTTTACAAACCACCACAACTCAGCTTTTTTAAAAATAAAATCCACTCCTACCCCACTTCACCCACAGCACACTATGCCCCCCCCCGCTCCACTGATTTCTTCCCCTCTGCCCACAAATACAATGTCAAAACAAATGGCTCTCAGGAGCCATACAAATGGGTACCAAGCACAACCAAGTGAAGTAGTGAACAACCAATGATGGGAGTGAGGTATGATGAGGTTTTGATTTAAATAAAAACAATTCCCAGACAACATATTGCTCCCAGTGTTGTGGTACCTTCTACAGCAGGGCAGGGACACAGATGATCATGAAAATATAAGGCTCGATCTCAAGCACTGCAGTCCTTTTGATAAATGCATTCGATGTGCTGTTGGTTCTGAGTTCTGCTCCTGCTTGTAGGTACCCTTTAGGCTTGCTTCTGAACTAGAAAAAGAGGTACCAGTAAAATCCAAGGTACCTGCTGCTAGCAAAGGAAGCAGTTACTTTTTTTTTATCTTACATGTAGTTCCCAACTGCTCCAACATGTTTGTATGCCTGGCCACACGCTTTTCCATCATGCTTTTGGTGTTTAATCCAGGCTAAATGATTGCAAATTTAGGAAACGAGAACAGTAAAAATATGAAAAACATTTCACTGTCACAAACGCACTCAGCAGGTCAGGCCCTCTGCTCCCACAGTGCCAACCTCAGAGTGCAATAGTGTGAACAGGTAACAGACAGAGTAACCCTCCTGTCTGCTTTTGGGTCTGAATCACCTTTAGTCTCAAGTTCTGGGGGGGACTCAAACTGTGAACCTTATGCTAGTGTACCCAATGTACAGGCTCAGATACCTACCCTCTTTGGGGATTGCGGTACAATCTTTCGGCAGGGGCACCAAGCCAGGCTTCCAAAATGAACCCTTAAAACTCTATAAAAGACCTTAGGTGTATTCTTACTTTTTCCCAGTTTAGTAAAACCATCAAGCTTTCCAGATCAGCTGTAAAACTTAACCACGTATACATCACAAGCAAAAAGAACTTGGCAGACACACCCAGGCAGTATCTTGGGGAAAAAAAGATTTTACTACAAGATGATAAACATATGAAAAATGTAAACACAGAACAATATATCAGAGAGCATACAATCACTTAGAAGAACAAGGGCAAAGTACAAAACAAACTCCAACCACAATACATTTAGACTTTTTCTATCTAATGTATTACCTCTTTTTTTTTTTTATTTATTTAGTTGTTTAACCAGGTTAGCACACTAAGCTGAAAGCTTTTTTACAGGAGCGACCTGGGAGCACAAGGAGGTTAAGTGACTTGCTCAGGGTCACACAGTATGCAAGTGGAAGCTGTGGGATTCAAACCCAGGTCTGGTCTGCTGGATGTCACCAGATTTGTAGCTCAGAGCCTTAGACCACTGCACTATACTGCCTCCTTCAAGGCCTCCTTGAAGTTCCTCTAGAAGTATCTTAGTTAGATCAGAGATCTGTCTTTCTTGAGTCCCAAAATGATATGTCTAAACAGTTCAGACACAGTATGGTTTAAACTGTGTCTCTCCACACCCCTTCTGGTGAGTCATCTAGCTCCTCCTTTTAGAATTTAAAAAAATATATAAACAGGATGTTCTATCAGGAGGTATATTAAATAAGGTGACATCAACAAAAACTCATTTCCCAAATTATGAGTCTTTTGATCCACCAGTTCCTTTTACATTTACAACCCTGCAATTATCTCACCTAGTTGCAAGCTATCTGGCAGGAATCAGCTTAATGATGTCCTGTTTCTGAAATCATAAAATGTATATTTTAGTTTCCCAGCTTCAGAGCAGCAACAGGTCATAAAACAGCCATAAAATGCAATGTCTCAAGGAAGTTAATTACATTACAGAGATCTCCTGGTCAATTATACATTCTGTAGTTTTCATTGAAACCGGGGGGAAGGGCACCCATGGAGCACAGGCTGCCTTATGTGAGACAATCATATACTATATTTTTATATTTCAAATAGCATACAATAATCATAACCAGCTGGCCAAGCATCACATTCACTATATTTTTTTGTGCCAGTAGCCTATTTTATAAGCACAATAAGATACTTCAGGGTGTGTGTTTATGTTTGTAAGATGCACTTCCAGGTGGTTGAAGGCACTTGGTGCAAATACCCTGTGCCTCACAATCTCACTAGATGTGTGGTTTACAAACATAAACGCACACTGTCATATCTTATTGCTTACAGATATAATGATCCTGGCAAAGCTTTGGCTGGATTACAAATAGCTGAAATAAGCGATGTCATAAACTAAAAAAGAGGCTTCTAGAAATAAATCAAGAGAACTATATCTTTCAATCTAATCTTCACATTAGGGGTTGCTACCTCTAACACTGCTTAAATTACCTAAACCTTTATACTGGGACTACATGGATCCATCTCAAACTAAAGTTAAGTTGACAACCAGAAATATTTTACACCATTTTACTGTAGAATCAATATGATAAGCAAGGCCCCGATTTTTCAGCAATTCCGCAGCCACAGGGATTATCACAGAAGTTGGTGGTAGCCACAGAATTCTGTCAGAAGGGGAATGTAGTGGCCATTTCACATCATTTTATGGAACTTAATTAATTAATTTATTTATTTATTGAGTTCTAGGATTATAAATACCTTTGAGCCAGGGCTCTTTACAAAGGTTCCACGTCATGAGGTACAGATTAGACAGAGCATTACAGGCAACACAATTAAATCAATGTACAAACAAAGTTGCAGACAAGGAACATAAATTGAGGCAAACATTAATGAAGGGAGGAGGAAAGAAGTGAAAAGAAGAGAAAGGGATAGAGGTAGGTGGGATGGGAAAGGTGAGAGGGACAGCAAGGGAGATTAGGAGAGGTAGAGGGAGGAAAAGGAGGGTGGTGGTGGAGGGAGGGGGGATGCAGCCTGGGGGCATTGTCAGAGAACAAACTATAAGTGCAGTAGTTAGGCAGGGTGGTGTCAGCAAGTGCTAGGAGGCTGAGGCTCTTGTGGATGTAGACAGAGCAAAGGGAGCCATGAAGAAGTGATCTGTTCATAATCCGGGAGGCTACCCTGTGGTGCTTTCATAGCTAGACCTTACAGTCACATGTGCTGGCAGCAATGAGAGAGTGGCGGAGCCTGGTTTTGAAGGCACCAAGCATGGGGGTGTAGTGATATCACTAGAGAGTTCATTTAGCCAGTTGGTGGCCCGGTAGACAAAAGCTCTTTGACCTTGAGCTGTGCAGCAGTAAGGGATTTGGAACTGCTGCGGTTTGGTCCCCCGGGTGCACCGGCTGCTTTTCTTAGGTTGTAGGAGAGTAGCAACACCGGGTGGGGCAAGGCCCATCTGAATTTTTTCAGTATTTTCTTAATGTAAATCATGAAATAGTCTTCAGTTTACATAAACTGCAGAATAGTTTTTAGTGGTTTACAATATACTCTGTGCAATAGCAAATCCACAATTTACATTGACAAACCAGGTCAGGTTCTCAGTTAACTCCTGAGTCCTTACAAATATAGGATTAGAAAGAAAAACCTACCCGCTAATCTCAGCCCTATCACCCTCCCACCCCTAAGAGCTCGCCTCCCAGCCACCTTATTTGAAGTAACAATACTTTTATTAGGTCCCACATGTGCGATGATCCTTGTCCTTCTAATTTCACAGCTGGGTCTGAATGCCACTTTCTTTCTTGCAATCAAGCAAAGCACTACTGAAGCAAGAAACATATTGAAGCCTGGCAGTAAAGCCAGAAGGATGACAGTCTCTTATGCAGCATGGGACCTGATAAAAATATTACTACTTCAAATATCACATTGGATATGGGCAAGGAAGGAGTGGAATCTGGCACAATAGTGCTGGACTTCAGGAGGGCCAACTTTGGGAGGATGGGGGAAGTGGTAAAAGGGTACCTGGCCAGAATTCAATCTAGTATGGACACTAACCAGAGGTGGGAGCTCATAAAGCTGGGGATAGTGGAGGCAACCAAAACCTGCTGCAAAGCCCAGAGCAAGAAGGCTAGGGCTAAGAAACCGATCTGGTTGAGCAAGGAGGTCATGGAAAAGGTAAGGAGGAAAAGAGCTGCCTTTAGGAAGTACAAGAAAACAGGAAGGGGGGAGGACAGGGAAGAGTACTTGACAGAATCGAAGGAGGTGACAAGGGCAGTAAGGGGAGCCAAAGCATCTACGGAACTCAGGCTGGCACAAGGCATTAAGAAGGGAGAAGGACTTCTTTAAGTACATCAGGGAGAAAAGGAGCTGTAAGGACCACATAGTAAGGATCAGGAAGGAGGGGGGTTGGGTGGAAGCAGGGTGCGATAAGGCGGAGCACTAAATGAGTACTTCTGCTCAGTATTTACTAAAGAGAAGAGGGGGGTGACACCCAAGGTGGGAGAAATGGGAGCGGGGGAAAGTGGTGACAGATGGGAAATCATGGAGAGCAGAGTTCGAGAGGGTTTGAAGGCACTGAGGGTGGACAAGGCGCCAGGCCAGATGGCATCCACCCCAGGGTACTGAAGGAACTGGCAGAGGTCCTTGCAGGACCTTTGGGACCTATTTAATACCTCACTACATTCGTGTGTACCTCAGGACTGGAGGATGGCTCATGTGGTGCCCCTCCACAAGAGTGGCCCCAAGGATGAACCGGAAACTTCAGACCAGTGAGCCTCACATCCATCGTGGGTAAGCTACTGGAGACTATCCTGAAGGAGAGGCTGGTGGCCTCCTAGAGGCAAAGGACTACAGGACAGCAGACAGCATGGCTTCATATGTGGCAGATCCTGCCAAACCAACCTGGTCAAGTTCTATGACTGGGTAACTAGGCAACTGGACAGGGGCCATGCAGTGGATGTCCTGTGTCTGGACTTCAGTAAGGCATTCGACTCAATGCCACATGGAAGGCTGGGAAGGAAGTTAGTAGGCACAGGGGCAGGTGCAAAGCTGGTGAGATGGGTAGGAAACTGGCTGCAGGGAAGGCAACAGAGGGTGGTGGTGGGTGGGGAGCTCTCACACCCAAGGGCCGTGACAAGCGGTGTTCCACAGGGCTCAGTGTTGGGACCAGTGTTGTTTGGGATATTCATTGCAGACATATCATGGGACATCAAGAGCAAGATCAGTCTGTTTGCTGACGATACCAAGGTAGGCATGGTGGTGGATGACCTAGGGGGATGGCAGGGGTTGCAGGATGATCTGGCAAAGCTAGAAACCTGGTCAGACACCTGGCAACTGGGCTTTAATGCCAAAAAGTGCAAGATGCTGCATTTTGAGATGAAGAACCCAAGGAGGAGTTACCAGCTAGGGGAGTGCAGCTAGCCCAGACAAAGGAGGAGAAGGATCTGGGTGTGCTCATTACAGGGTCCAATGAACAACTCGGCACAATGTAGGAAGGCAGCTGCAAGAGGCCAACAAAATGCTGGGTTGTATTGCAAGGGGTATATCTTGAGGAGGAGGAGGTGATTCTGCCACTGTATAGGTCATTAGTTAGACCACACCTGGAATACTCGTGCAGTACTGGCATCCGTATCTGAAGAGGGACATTAAGTTACTGGAGGGGTGCAGCGCAGAGTGACAAAGATGATCAAGGGCTGGGGACTTATCATACGAGAGGAGGTTGAAGGAGTTGAACATGTACTCACTGGAGGAGAGGAGACGGGTGACATGATTGAAACCTTTAAATACATGAAAGGAATAAACAAGACGGGTACAGAGGGCTGTTCAAAGTAAGGGAGGGAGGGCCACCAGGTGCCATGATATGAGACTGGAGCGAGGAAGGTTCAGGAGGAGATGAGGAGACACTTTTTAACAGAGAGGGTGGTGGCTGGGTGGAATCGTTACCTGCTGAAGTGGTATGCAGTAGAACAGTGGACTGCTTCAAGCGAAGATGGGACAGGACAAGGGGGAGGGCTAATGAAGGGGAAGGGTGGAAGGGAGGGGCAGCTGCAGAATAAGGGGTGCTAGCTGCACATTCGAGCAGACTTGATAGACCTCTAGGCCTTTATCTGCTGACAAATTTCGTATGTTCATATGTTCGTAAATAAAGAGACTCCTAGAGGCTCTCAGGGTGGGGTGAGGAGGGTGATGAGGCTGAGAAGAGCAGGGTGTTGTTTTTTTTTTTAACTTTCTAATACAGTATGTGTAAGGACTCAAGAGTTAACTGAAAGCGTGCCCTGTTTGTTAGTTCCAGCCCCCAAACAAAAATGTTTTCCTCTACCTGGGTACTGGGGCGGTCCCTGTCTGCTACAAAAGCCCCCAACTGCCACCACAGAACTTCCACTGAAATAGAAAATCAGTGCCACAGACATTCTGTAGCAACAGTTTGGCTCTCTGCTGAACTTAAACCCAGATTGCCATGGAGAAATTGGGGCCTTATCTATGGTGGAAAGATTACATTATTCTTCTGTGGGTAAATTTGGGAAGTTGGAGAAAATCTGGCAACCTTTTGAAAGATATTTAATTATTAATCAAAAGATTAAATACATTTAAAGGAATTGTCTAAGACTGAACTTGTAGCCAGTTTGGTGAAATCCAGTCACTTAGCCTTGCACTAGTGCTCATAGCCATACAAAAAAAATTAATAAACCCTCTTTGTAAGGGAAGGGATCATATTTTGTCCCCAAGGAGGTGGTCAGCTGATACCTTTCTGTTTCTGATGTGCTGACCCCCCCCCCATGCTCGGACGTTTTATGACATCTAACAAGGGAGATTGTGGAATGCGCTCCATTGAAGTGAATGAGGTGATTTCTAATTACTTTTTTTATGTATGTTAATGGATATTTTGACAGTAATCAAAGCCACCACTCAATTAACAAGCCAGAGTCCAAGTAGGGTCTCCAGTGGCACTATAGGTCGAGAATTTAAGCCAGAAAACGTGGGCCAAGGGATCCATATCTGCCAACAACTTCTGTGTTTCTCTGCTTGTTAACAAGGCCCTTGAATGCCTTTACTCATCCTCCCCAGTCTAATTCCCTTTTAGAAACACAGAATCTGTCTGCAGAAAAAGACAGATGAGTTGAGTCTGCCAATATTATACTGCCTCAGTCCAGACCTGGTGTTCTGGAGGGTTGTCCATATATGCCCCCTTCACCAACAACCCTCCCCTAGTTTCCCTCAGTGGGACTAGGAGTCTTTTTGCTTTGTCTTAGCTGTACTTGAACCCATTAATGGTACCTGCTCTCATCACTTCTACTGGCAGTCTGCTCCATGTCTCCATTACCCTCTCAGTGAAGTAAAACTTCCTTACATCCCTCCTGAATTTACCTCCCCCCACTAACCTTCAGGGGTGAGGCAGTACAGCATAGTGGTTAAGGGCACTGAGCTGTAAACCTGGAGACCTGGGTTTGAATCCCATCAGCCCCCACTTGCATACTGTGTGACCCTGAGCAAGTCCCATAACTTCCTAGTGCTTCTAGGTCACACCCAGAAACAAGCTCTAGCTTAGTGTGCCTTTCCTGGTTAAAGGAAAACTACACCCTCATATCATTTAAATTGTATTTGTTTCCATGTCAACAGAGAACTCCTTTCCTGTAGCTGTTAGGGCTATATGTGTTACCTTTAGTTTGTTTTCACTGCTCATGATAGCCTCTGTGACTATCCTGGGGTCTCCATTTCATGGTTGTTGAAATCTCATTGTCCACGAGAACTCATTAGCATATGAGAACATGATGTCAGATCGACTATTTATATCATGTATCCTATGCTGAAAGAACAAATACCCTGCAAAACTCTCTGGAAACTCATAAATGGAATGGGGTTTAAGGGGAAAAAACCTGCATTATAACTCAGATAGTCTGAAAAGCTCACTGAAGGTAAAAGTGGTATTTCACACCTTCTTGAAGCTTGTTTCTTTGAAGACTAAGCAGACAGCCATACTGGGGAGTTTTAAGGTTTATTACGCATCATGTTCCCATATGCTAATGTAGCTCTCAGGGACAATGAGATTTCAACAACCACAAAATGAAGCCTCCCAGGACAGTAACAGGGCCTAGTATGAACTGTGAAAACAGACTAAAGCATTTGCATACATCTTTAACAGCTACATGAAAAGAGTTGTCTGTTGACATGGAAACAAATAACATTTAGAAGATATGAAGGTGTAGTTTTCCTTTAAACAATTTTCCCTTTCCCCCTGCCAGTCATGCCCTTTTGTGACTGCATCCTTATTTCTAACAAACAGGTCTTCACTGTTCATCCTGTTTAAACCTCTCTGAAACTTATATATCTCTATCATGTGTCCCCCTCTCAAGTCTGGCCTCCAGCGAGTCCTTGTTCGAGACCAGCAGCTGTTCCTCCTAGGACCTACCTTGCTGACCTTGTATTATTTTGGAGACCCTTCTCTGTACTAACTTCTGCCTGTATGTCATTTCTGAGGTGACAGCTTCCGAATTGGGCACAGTATTCCAGCTGTGGCCTCACCAGAGATCTGTACTGGGGCAGTATCAGTTTGCTTCTCCTGCTGTCAAAACCACTCCTGATATACCCAAACATCACTGATGTCTTACTGTATGCCTTATTGCACTGGCTGGTTTGCTTGACAAAGTCTCTGATAATGACCCCAGATCCCTCTCCTCTGTTGTAGTGGCCAGCCTTTACCCATACCATTCAATATTCCAGGCATGGGTTCCTTTTCACGAAATATATCACCCTACACTTCTTGGCATTGAATCTCAACTGCCAGATCTTTAACCACCTTTTCAGCTTCTCTAGGTCTTTATAATGTGTCCTCACCCCTTGCTTGCTGTTTGCCTTGCCACATGCCTTTTGTCATCAGCAAAGAGACACATCTTGCCCTGGTTACCCTCTCCGAAGTCACCAAAGAACATATTGACTAGGACAGGTCCCATGACTGATCGTTGCAGCATCTCACTCATGACCCCCTTGTTCCCTGATTTAGAACCATTAAGTCCCATTCTCTGTTGTCTTCCACCTAACCAGATTCACACTCACCTTACTAAATGCTTCTCTACTGCTAAGGCCTCCAGTTTTTTCAGCAGCCTCCTCTGTGCCACTGAAATGGATTATTTGCTAAAGTCAAAGTAGAGCAAATGTACCACCTGCTCTCTCTCTATCCCATAGTGACCCATATGAAAAACAGTATCAAGTTATTCTGGCATGATCTCTGTGACACAGACCCATACTGATTGCCATACTGCAGCCCACTGTTATCCAAGTAGGGTATCAGACTTTCCTTAACCATGGTCTTCATTAGCTTACTTACAGTGAAGGAAAGACTGACCGACTTGTAGTTTTTGGTACATCACTTATTTCACATCCCCTCCTATAATCTTGTACTGTCTCGTTGGTAAACTTAGGCCATGTACCTGGTGGTGAGCTATATGATAAACAATGCTGGAATGGTGGGACTGGAGCTCTGGCAAGTTTAGGGGTCACCCTTCAACAGCTAATTTGTTACAATTGATAGTCATAAGAAATGTTAACATTCTGAACTCCCCAAGAGACAGAGAGAGAGAGAGAGACAGAGAGAGGCGAGAGAGAGAGAGAGAGAGAGAGAGAGAGAGAGAACATGAGTATCTGGAGGGAGGAAGAAATCAATTAATCAATCAATCAAGCAAAATCTTTATTTACCCAGGTGATCACCATTGAGCAAGCTCCTTTACAAGGTGGACCTGCAGTTTGCAAGGACGAGGGTACAGAATAGAGTACAAGTAAAATATACATAAAACAACAGTAGCAAGACGTATACAACAAAATATATACAGTGTAGAAATAAAGGCAAATAATATTTACAGAGATGCCTTTATAATCCTATCCATCAATAACATGTTCATAGCCTGTAAAGGAGTCCCTGGGATATGGAAAAGCACACGCGTAGGAGGCAGGGACGCTGGCAGAAAGATTCTGGGATACTAAGCAGGTGGTATCAGGGCATAAGAGTGGGCGATGGGGGTGTGTGTTGCACTGAGTGCGTAGTACCGGTGGGACTGGAAGGTACTGAGGTGAACCGGTAGTACCGGTGGGACTAGAATGGACTGAGGGAGGGGGGAGTAATCTTGGTAAGGAACACTTAGTTTGAATGGGAAGGACTTAGATTGAGTGGAAATGTCAGCTGGACAACTAGGAACAGTGGAAACAGTTAAAGAGCTCCACAAATGTTTTGGCATACAGGGTCTTGAACATAGCAAGACTAACAGGGGAGCTAAGTCTCAGCGATTTCTGTATCCTATTCCAAAGCGTGGGCAGGACAAAGCTTATGGCTGCTCTTCCAAAGCGGGTACCGACCCTAGGTACTTTCAGGGAAACCAGCGAGTGACTTCTCAAGGCATAATTCCCAATCAGGCTTAGTGGGAGACAGTCAGCAATGTATTGCGGGTGTTTGTTGGTGATAGCTCAGAGCGTCCAGAGGGCTGCATTTCTATACTGCCTGTGTTGAAGGGAGGGCCAACCCACAGCTGCATATAATGAACAGTGGTGGGTAGAAAAGGGGAGGCCTGTTATAAATCTCAGAGCTCTATGATACAGTACGTCCAATTGAGCAAGGTGTGAGGCTGGGCACTGGCCATATATGAAGTCAGCATAGTCAATTAGTGAGAGGAATGTGGACTGGACGAGCTGTCTTTTGGCGTCTGTGGTCAGGAGGCGATTTATTCTGAAGAAGAGTCCAAGCCTCTGCCTCAGCTTTTTCAGCAGTTCTTCTATATGTTCCACAAAGGAGAGTTTATTGTCTATCCAGACACCCAAATACTTGAATTTCGGTATGTATTCAAGATGTTCACCTAGTAAGGTGGAGATAGAAGGTAATGGACCAGCAGCGGCAGAATATGCCCCCTGGCCAGTTGGTGAGAATAGCATTGCCTTGGTTTTCTTGGCATTAAGTAGTAGTCTTTTACTGAGGAGCTGGTGCTGTAGGATGTTAAAGTTGGTTTGCAGGTCACCACAGGCAGCTTCAGGAGATTCACGGCTTATGTAGAGCACCGTGTCATCAGCAAACAGGTGAATACTTGCTTCCTTAATGCCTACATCCAGGCTGTTAATATAGATAGCAAACAGTAATGGTCCCAATATGGACCCCTGAGGGACACCTCTTTTTATCAGTTTAAGTGAAGAAAGTTCCCCTTCAGCCTTGATTTGTTGTTTCCTACCAGTGAGGTAGTCATGGAGGGGAGGCGGAGTAGTCATCTATGTCAAAAACAAATTTTCAGTGTCCATCCTAGACTCTACCTCTATTGCAGGTGGATTCGAACGTTTGTCCCTTAAAGTTGAACTTTCCCCATCAATGGCTTTCCGTGTCATAGGCTGTTACAGACCACCAGCCGCGGGGCCTCAGCTCCTGTCCCATTTTTCATCTATTATGGGCTCTGTTCCCATTGAAACAATTATTCTAGGAGACCTTAATTATGATTGGTTGACTAAGGTCTCGTTACTCCTGAAGCAATTCTGTGACTCCCACAGGAGGTTCGGTCTAGGCCTATTGTTTGTAAAGTGGAGAGGAGCAAACAGTGGTCAACAGTGTAGAAGGACTTACTGAGATCCAGGAAAACTGCACAGATGAATTTTTTGTTGTCTAAGTCCCGTTGCCAGTCATTAGTTACTTTTGCCAGGGCCGTAATGGTACTGTGCTTTGCTTTGCCTGACTGCACAGGGTTTAGTAAGTTTGAGTTGTCTATGAAAGATCTCAGCTGGGTATCCACAATTTTTTCTAGGAGCTTGGAGAGTATGGGGAGGAGGGAGATTGGCCTATAGTTATTTAGGTCACAGGGATCCCCTGATTTAAACAGGGGGATGACGTGAGCAACTTTCCATAACTGAGGGAGGGAACCTTGCGATTGGGACAGGTTGAATAAGTGAGAGAGAGGTGCGGCAAGGATGTGATAAGCAATTTTCAAGTAATACAGGTCGAAGAAGTCAGCCCCAGCACTCTTTTTAGTGTCCAATTTTAGGAGAAGATCTTCAACTTCCTTTACAGAGGTGGGTAAGAATGAGAAGGTTATGATATTGTTACCCGGTTCCGGGAGCTTAGTGTTGATCTGTGGGTGTAGTCTGCTTACTGGTGCTTTATCGAATGCTAGGCCTGCAGTGGCAAAATGATTGTTGAAGGCCTGCAGGATCTCGTTTCTGTCATTGATTATAGCATTGTCAGTGGTAATTTTGGAGGGAAGCACATTTCCTGGAGAATGACCAGTCAGTTCTTTTAGTGTGGACCAGAACTTGGTAGGGCATTTCGACGCAGAATCTAGCTCAGATCAATAAAAATTGGCCTTGGCCTCTCTGACCGTCTTAGTGCAGGTGTTTCTAGCTGTCCTGAAGAGACATCAGTCTTCGGCTGTGTGTGATTTGTGAGCCTTTTTCCAGAGTTGATCTCTTTTAGTAAGGCAGCCTTGAGGTCCGCTGAGAACCAACAACATGTTCTAGCTTTACCAGAGGAGCATGGTTATTTAGGGCACTGGTTATAATTTCATGGAAGATGTCATAGGCATTACTCACCGATTTAGCAAGGTAAAAACTCTGCCAGTGCAAAGAGTTTTTGAATTCATTGAAGTATGCGAGAGGATCGAAGTTCCGTCTGGACATTTTAGTGGAAAATTTAGATGTTGGTGAGGGTTTAGCGTCAGTTCTTATACCAGCAATAAAGCAGTGGTCACTAACATCAGCTGAAAAAATTCCGGCATGGGAAAAGGAATATGGTTTGCTTACGAGAAGGACATCCAATAGAGTTCTGTTCATTGGGTTTTTCTTGTTAATGCGAGTTGGCTCAGTAATAAGTTGTGTGAACCTGTGGGAGTCACAGAATTGCTTCAGGGGTAATGAGACCTTAGTCAACCAATCATAATTAAGGTCTCCTAGAATTATTGTTTCACTGGGGACAGAGCCCATAATAGATGACAGATGGGACAGGAGCTGAGGCCTCACGGCTGGTGGTCTGTAACAGCCTATGACATGGAAAGAAATTGATGGGGAAAGTTCAACTTTAAGGGACAAACATTCGAATCCACCTGCAATAGAGGTAGAGTCTAGGATGGACACTGAAAATTTATTTTTGACATAGATGACTACTCCGCCTCCCCTGGTCTGCCTATCGGCTCTAAATAGGAGGTAGTTAGGGATGTTAACCTCTCTATCTGGGGTGGATACCAAGCCAGGTTCAGGAGAGCACAAGTACATCTGGTGCGGTATGAGTAATCCATGCCTGGACTGATGTAAATTTCTTTAAAAGACTGCAAACATTTATGCGGCATAAAGCTGACTCTTTCAGTCTTGTAAGGTTGGATGGAGATGAGAGCTTTTGAGGACCAAGGTTGAGCTCAACATTACTGATCACAAAAGTAGTAGGAACACAATTGTCCTTAGGGCAGCGAGGTAGTTTAAAGGCACAAATCTTTCTGCATCTAGTATAAGTTTGAGTGTGGGTCCGAGTCCAAAGTTCCTCTGGTGCTGACCTAGGATGCGAGCCCATGGTCCATCCAGTATAGCACCAAGACGTGTAGGTTTTGGGTGGGTGGGGTGAGGGGCCACATATTGGTAACAAGGTAGCGGTCCCACCTCGAGGAGATTCCACAAAGTGAGAAGGGTGCGGAGTCATGTGGTGGCAGCATAAGTTATACGTAGTATTAATATAAAGGCAGTCTAGCAGTGGTAGACATGACTCTATGTTGAGGTCAATTCTGCTCGAATGGTCTGTCACGTGGGGTAACATACATAAGAGTGTAAGTAATTGAAACCACACGAGGACTGCCATGATTGCCCAATGTGTTAACAGGGTGCGAGTTGCACCAAGACTCACTAGCTAGGTTCTATAAGTCTCAAGGATCACTGCTACGTGTTAGATTAGCTAAAAGAGACAGGGATCGATGGTACGCAAAGATACATGAAAACAGCCTGACGGCACAGATGTCTTAAGGATTTATCTTCAACAGGCAGGGGTATCCTACCGATTATGCTTCATGAAGAATATCGGGGAATTGCTTAGAGGGGACAAGTGAGCTCAAGAGAGGATCACCCCTTTAAGAAGTTACAGAAAGCAGAGCCCCTTTAAGCAGTTGCTGTAATTGACTAGAGTGAGGCCTCAGGGGGCGTGGATCACTGGGGAAGTGTACTTAATACAGGAGGGAGGAGGGGGTGGGCGAAAAAAATTGTCCAGAGAGCAGTACAGCAAGGCAGTGGCTGAGCTGTGTTTTGAAAAAGGTGTCTTGTGTGCTTCCTTTCTCAGTGGGGATCTGCAGCATCCAATCGGGAAGCAGCCACAGTCCCCAGGAGCCAGTCCAATTACAGGGATTGAAGCCTGACAGCTCTGAGCTAGGAGCTAACCAAATGTACCTGCTTTCCTTGGTCAGAGGGTGGCGGGCTGGATGCAGAGGTCCTGCCGCCAGCAGGAAGCAGCGCCAGTGCCACTCAGCTGAAGTGGAAAGCCTTGTTTGGGCTTGTGTCTAAAATAGAGCAGAAAAAAAAGGCGGGCCGTTAGTTAACAAGCCAGAGACAAAGGTCAAGTAAATTGAGGGAGGGCCCTGGGCAATTTAGTGCTCAGGGCAGGAGTAGGAAATAGTGGGAGAGAAAGGTTCCTGCAGAGAGGTCTGATCAAAGGTGCCAGGTGGGAATTTAGCAAAACAGAAGGCTGATTCAGGAGGTTGGGGGTGGGGAGGCCCCTTCAATGGGACCAGGGAGAGCTAGGAAGGAGGTGTGTGGTGGAGAGGACTCAGGGTAGTCTGGAATGGGTAGAGAAGATGGCCCAAAATGCCAGGCAATATTTACATAATGTGCTGGTTCAGGGGGGTGTCAGGAGAGGGAATCAGGGGTCCAGTAGATGGCAGAGAAACATTGTCGGGAATAAGGATGAATGAGAGGAACTGTGATGGGAAAAGTGTGGCAGAGCAAACAGCAGGCAGTGGTCAGTTCTAGCTATTCTACAATACTGGGCAATTAGCAGAAAAAATTCAGTAGTGCAAGTAGTAAGCTATATAAACGTCAGGCAGTCAGTTAAAGTTCACTACAACTCTGCTAGGCAATTCCTACATACACAGTGCAATAGTTTAAAGGTAAAATGTTTAAGCAATAGAAATATTCAGTAGTGCAAGACAAAAGCTATATAGAAGTCAGGCCTAGCTAATACAGCAGGCTAAACAGACAAAAATTCAGGAGGAGAGAAAAAAATATATATATATATATATATATATATATATATATATATTTATTTCCACATGAGCAGTAAATTCAGCAGAAAAATTGTACAGAGAGCAGTACAGCAAGGCAGTGGCTAAGCTGTGTTTTGAAAAAGGCGCCTTGTGTGCTTCCTTTCTCAGTGGGGATCTGCAGCATCCAATCGGGAAGCAGCCACAGTCCCCAGGAGCCAGTCCAGTTACGGGGATTGAAGCCTGACAGCTCCGAGCTAGGAGCTGACCAAACGTACCTGCTTTCCTTGGTCGGGATTGACGGGCTGGATGCAGAGGTCCTGCCGCCAGCAGATAGCAGTGCCAGGGCCACTCAGTTGAAGTGGAGATCCTTGTTTGGGCTTGTGTCTGCTTTCCTTGGTCAGGGGGTGGCTGGACGGATGCAGAGGTCCTGCCGCCAGCAGGCAGCAGCGCCAGGGCCACTCAGCTGAATTGGAGAGCCTTGTTTGGGCTTGTGTCTGCTTTCCTTGGTCAGGGAGTGGCAGGCTGGATGCAGAGGTCCTGCCGCCAGCAGGTAGCAGTGCCAGGGCCACTCAGTTGAAGTGGAGAGCCTTGTTTGGGCTTGTGTCTGCTTTCCTTGGTCAGGGAGTGGTGGGCTGGATGCAGAGGTCCTGCCGCCAGCAGGTAGGAGCGCCAGGGCCACTCAGCTGAAGTGGGGGAAGGAAGAACCTGCATGGTGTTTTGGGATTGGTCCTTATAATCTGTGATATCACCCCAGACTCTGTGACAGGCTGTGGGACAGAGTCTAAAAGGAATGGTAAATATATGCAGCATATGTTTCCACAGATCAGAAGAGCCCCCAGGACATCAAAGAGCCATGAGTTTGTGGCAGCAGCATTGCTGGAAATAATCTGTTTTTTTTGGAGTGGCATAGGCACTGCTTGTGTCACCTAGCAACTTTCAACTGCATTAAGTACTGATGCCCTAGACTGTCTCCCCAATTATTATCTGACTGAGAGAGTGGTGTATGTGTGTTGATATTTTTTGGATCCTAGGAATAGCTCTCCACAGTGTAGAGACCTGACAGAGGTGATAGGGGCATTTTCCATGCCTTAGCCTGCAAACTTGCTACATGCTGACATCAATCAATCAATCAATCAAAATCTTTATTTAATCAGGCGAACATCATTGAGCATAGCTCATTTACAAGATGGACCTGAGTGGTCAAGAAGTGCAAGTGTTATTACATTGACAAGGGTATCATATACAGTAATACAATGACATGGGTAACAAAAACAGAAATACAATGACATAAGTGCTAGTATATAACAATATACATATGTACAAGGCATTAACACTTTTAATCTGTCAGACAATAGGCAGTTGGCACATCAGAGTTAATATGTAGATTATAGGACCTAGCAGGCATTTTGAGGGTGAATCTTGGGACTGGAACTGGAGTTTTCAGCATATAGAAACACGAGCAGAAAAAGGGGGGTAGATAGGGTAGTGAATTAGGCCTTGTGGAAGCAGTTGCAGAGTTCTGGGAATAGGGTGGTGAATAATCTTTTGAAGGATATTAAGGGTGGGAGGTTATTTAGCTTCATGGTTTTTTGGAGTGAGTTCCAAACAATTGCTAGTGAGTGGCTGATAGCAGCCCTCCCAAGCTGGGTGCAGGCAAAGGGGACCTTAAGAATGATAATTTTGCTGATCCTTAGGTTGTATGGCCTAGAAGTGATTTGAGTAAAACAGTCCGAGATGTAGGTAGGTAGCTTGCCTGATAAGGCTTTGAAAATCCAAATTGCAGCATTCCTGTTTCTTCTGTGTTGTAATGATGACCAGTTAACTGCCTTATAAAGGGAACAATGGTGGGTGCTGAAGGGAAGGTCAGTAATGAATCTGATGGACCTGTGGTATAGGGTGTCCAGTTTATTTAAGAGGAGTGAACAGTGTCCATACAGAAAGTCAGCATAGTCAATGAGGGATAGGAATGAAGCCTGGATTAATCTTTTTGGAGTCTCTGTTGAGGTAGTGCTTTATTCTAAAAATAAACCAAGCCTTTGTCTCAGTTTCTTTAGTAGCTCCTCAATATGTAGTGAAAGTCAAGTTTGTTATCAATCCAGACACCAAGATATTTGAAGTTATCAACGATTCCAGCTTCTCCAAGTAATGTGTTAGTTGTAGGGTGGTAGATGATGGGGTAGTGGCAGAGCAACTTTGTGAGGAAAAGAGCATAGCTTTTGTTTTTTGGCATTTAGAAGTAGTTTTTATCCAGCAAGTTGTGTTGTAGGATGGAGAATTCAGATTGTAGCAGTTCACAGGCTTTAGACAATGAAGGATTGCTAACATATAGCACAGTATCATCAGCAAACAGATGGATGTTTGATTGAGTGAGGTTAGCATCAATATTATTAATATAGATGGCAAAGAGGATGAGCCAAGAATAGAGCTCATGTACACCTCTTAGCAGTGGTTTTAAAGTGGATAGGTAGTTTCCATTTTTACCAGTTGTGATCTGTCTGATAGATAGCACTTGAACCAATTGAGTGAAGGGGAATCCAACCCTATTGAACCAAGGGAGGTGATCAGTGATTCATGATCCACTGTGACAAATGCTTTGCTCAAATCCAGGAACACAGCACAGGTACTATTCTTCTTATCCATAGCAGTCTGCCAGTCGTTGGTTACTTTGGCTAGGGCTGAAATGGTGCTGTGCCTTGATCTAAATCCTGATTGTACTGTGTTTAGGAGGTTATTGTTATCCAGGTAGACCCTTAATTGTGAGTTTACTAACTTTTCGAGCATCTTGGACAGAACTGATAGGATGGAAATGGGCCTGTAATTATTGAGATCCATGGGATCACCAGATTTGAGTAAAGGAACTACTTGAGCTGTTTTCCAAGTGGAGGGAATGGATCCAGTGGTGAGGGAAAGATTGAAGAGATGAGTAAGGGGGGCAGATAAGACTTGAGATGCAATCTTGAGGAAGTAGGGGTCCAGGGAGTCTGTACCTGCACTTTTTGAAGTATCCAAGTTGGAGAGGAGATCTTCCACTTCTTTCAATGTTATTGGGTTGAAAGAAGGTTGATATAGCCTTTGGCCCACTGGATTGAAGATTCAAGGAAGATCTCAGGAGATTTGCAGGTGAAGAGTCAAATGCTAGTCCAGCTGTGAAGTGGTCATTGAAGGTATTTAGAATTTCTTGTTTATCCGTAATTTCTGTGTTATTTAGTAGCAGTTTGCAGGTTAAGGCAGGAGTAGTTTTGACCCAAGATACCCTTTATAGTTCCCCAGAGCCTGGTAGGGTTATTATAGGAGGCATCCAATTCAGCTCTATAATAGACCGCTTTGGCAGATCTTATTTGTGTTGTACATGAATTTCTTGCTTTTCTGAAATTTAGCCAATCTATGGAGTCCTTAGTTTTTCTTGCCTTTTTCCACAGTTTGTCTCTGGATAGCAAGGCTGTTTTAAGATCAGTGGTGAACCAGGGCAGGACCTTGCTTTAGTTCTGATATTGGTGAATGGTGCATGAATATTTAGAGCATTAGTGATAATGTCCTTTAAGATCTGGAGAGCTATTTCCACTGAGGTTGTAAGGTAGAAATCTTGCCAGTATATTGTGTTACTCAGGTCATGGAGGTAACCTGGTATGTTAAACTTTTTGACCTTTTGGGGACAAATTCAGCAGGGTTGGATGGTTTGGGTGAATATCTTATGCCAGCTATGGGACAATGGTCACTTACATCATTCGGTAGTACTCCTGCATGAGTATATAAGTGAGGCTTATTTACCAACATAATATCCAGGAGTGAGCTGTTGCTGGAATTTTTTAGGTTAATCCTGGTTGGGTCTTTTATTAGCTGTGTAAAGCCATAGGTGTCACAGAATGTTACCAATGGAGCAGATGCATTAGATAGCCAGTTTAAATTCAAATCACCAAGGATGATGGTATCTTCAGGGCCTAGATTGGTTATTGACCCCAGGTGAGATAGTAATTTGAGGCCTGCTGAGGGGGGCCTATAGCAGCCAATCAATTTAAATGGAGACAAGTTTGGAAGGGATATTTTGATTGATAAACATTCAAATTCCTTTGGTTCGGATGTGATGATGAGGCAGGTAGCAGAGATGGTGTCCTTAATGTATATGGCCACCCCACCACCCCTGAAGGGCGATCTGCTCTGAAGAGCTGATAGTTGGTAAGGTTTACAACACTGTCTTTGGTCGATGGTCTGAGCCAAGATTCAGAGATGACCAGAAAGTCAGGCAAGGTATGTGCCACCCAGGCCTGTATTACGGAGAATTTTTTAAAGGCTGCAGGCATTGATATGTAGGAAACTTAGGCCATTTATAGAGGATAAATCAGCAGGGGAAAAATACTTCAATGGGGCCAGGATTTATTTCAATGGTACCAAAACAGATCAGAAGGTAGAAGATTAATTTGAGGAGGGCACCAAGGGACAAGGATAGTGAGTGGTCAGGCGTTTCCTCCTAATCCTGGGTGCCTCTGAGAGCTGAGTGATGGTCCTGATATATGGATGCCAAATTTTTCATAGCATAATATTTTAATGGACAGGCATAGTGGGTTAATAAAAAGCCATGATACAAGTAGGGTGCCAGGGCTGTGCTGAAATGATAGGGTGGCCTTATGTGGGATATCCCAGAGGTTGCATTGCAAACGTGGTTCAGGATGAATAAGGAATCCGTGGTTGGCCCTTGTGGATGGTAGAGATGGGCAGGTCGTATTAACTGAGTTATTTATCTTGACACTGGGTATAGCATTGATATCATAAGGGATTGGGTGAGGTATAAGGCTCAGGAGCAAAAGGGAGCAAAGTAGCATTGTGGAGGTTAGGTATGGGTTAAGGAGGAAGGAAGGGATGTGGTGTGGATTAAGAAATGGCGGAGAAAGTGTATAAAATAATCAACCAAGAGGGGGAGGGGGCGGCAAAATTTTGGCGTTTGCCTGCACTTCTGCCTGCTTCTCCCGGCCTCCTGGAACCCTTGGTCGGCTGCACAGGTGCCGCCGACCCGCCAGCATCTCGGAGCCCCTCCGCTCTTGGGATCTCGAGGGCTGCGCCTTCTACAAGGTGGGGGACAGAGGAGAAGGCAGTCAGTAAAGTACCTTTATTGCAGTAATCTGCAACAAGGTGCTAAAACTTGAGATCTGCACAACAATAGACTGGGAGGGTATGGGGTGAGATGACATGGTGAGATATTGGGTCTATCAATGTCAGTGACCATTGTCCTCAGTGTCCATTGTTCACAGCTTCTAGGCTTGGCTCAGCATGTGGTCCTGAAGACAGGTTTGAGAAGGAAACAAGAACAGTGAGGTGGCTTGGCTGGTAAGGTTGCTCTACAGCTGCAGCGATACATCATTATCCATTGCAAGATGGCAGCATGGACCATGCTGAGCAGTTATGTTGGCATGGAAGGCTAGGCAAGGTCAATTTTATTTACAGAGCACCATTTTTCATAGGCTCAGGGTGTTGTACAATCAGTAACAATAAAATAAATAAAATAATAAAGTACACATCAGTAAGAAGTGTCATAAATAAAATGATTATGCTTCAAACTTAACTTACTTTCATTTTTTTTTGTTGTAATCACATTTTTTATTGGTTTTACCATTTACAAAGACCATCTTTGAGTACTTAGAGGTAGCCTGATCCTGCAGGTGGAGACCCTGCCAGGCATTTAAACATTGTGCAATTAAGAAAAAGTTATCTGGGATTGCTTGAGTGAAGAAATACATTTTCAAAGAGGCTTTGAAGGCCTCCACTATGTGGGCAGAGCAGACGCTCCCAGGTAATGTATTTCAGAGCATGGGGCCACCACACCAAATGCCCTGACCCCAGATTGTTTTAAACAGGAAGAGGGGTCAAGCAGAACCTTCATTGATGAGGGAGGGTTAGGCAGTAAGGAACCAGGAGATATTTTACACAGACAGGTCCCAAACCATGTAGAACCTTGAAATTCATCAAGCATATCTTGAAGGTGATGAGCCACCACATAGGGAGCAAGTGCAGTGCACACAGAACCAGCATGATATAGTCCCTCCAAGGAATTCCCTCTACCATCCAGGCTGCAGCATTCTGGACCAGCTGCAGGTGTCAAATCAAGCCTCCAGATAACCCTAAGTATAGAGAGTTGCAATAGTCAAGCCTGGAGGTGATGGCAGCATGAACAATCGCCATCAGATCAGCTGGCGCCAGATGTGCTTTAATGCTGATGATGTTACGGAGATGGTAAAAGCCAGATCAGAGCACTGCTGACACCTGCTGTTCTAGTGTCAGCTTTCTGTCCAAAATGACCCAAAGGTTCTTTACAGCATCTACAGCTCTGAGCGATTGGCCACCCAACAAAGGAAGTGTCGGCAGACCACCCGTCATCACTGAACCCCATCAACCTGGCTCGATTATTATGACCTCCATCTTCCCTGGGTTAAGACATAATCAGTTGGAGGCCATCCAGTCAGTGATATCGGCAAGACATTGCTCCAGCACTGAGGCAGCTAGAATGCCACCAGGAGTGCAAGAGAGGTATAGCTGAGTACCATCTGTTGATCTCACCCAATGGCAGCATGTACGCAGAAACACAGAAGAGTGCAGAAGCCCCAAAGATGTATTTACCTAGGGCCACCTGCCACATTTTCCATGGTATATAGGACTCAAACCAGCTCAAAACTGTGCCGGAGAGACCCACATAACTCCTAAGGAGTTCCAATAACACCCTGTGATTAACTGTGTGAAACACTGATGACAAAGCCAAAAGGACCAAGACAGAACATAGTCCTTGGCCCCTCAACAGGAGTAGATCATTAGTCACCCTGACGAGCGCAGTCTCCATGCTATGATGAGGCTGAAAACCCAACTTGAGAGGCTCATAGATGTTATATTTTGCCAGATGATCATTGAGTGCTCCACCACCTTCTCAACCTTTCCCAAAAAAGGAAGATTCAGGAAAGACCTGTAATTCACTGGAGTGTCAGGGTCCAAGGATGATTTTTTTTCAGAAGAGGTCTAACCACTGCCTTTTTCAGGGCAGATAGAAAACACCCTTCCTACAGGAACACCTGACAATCTCAGTGATAAATAAACACAGGAATTCTCGGCAACGAAAAGCAGCCAGGTAGACCCTGGGTCTAGCATACAGCAGTTAGGAAGCAAACTCAAAATCACCCAGAGCACCTCCTCCTCAACAACCAGTCAGAACTCATCTCCGGTAGGCAGATCTACATCACTCATAGGCTGACCACCACTGGCCCATGACAGATCACTTGAGGAAACACTTGATAAAATGGAAGACACCTTGTCAGAGAAGAATTTGTCGAACTCCTCGCACTTTACTGCAGAAAAAGCTTGCATATATCGCTGACAGACATGATCAGTTAACCTGTCTACAATGTAAAAGAGCTGAGCTGACTGATTTTTCCCAACAGCATTTGCCCTTGACAGGGATTCTGTATTTTTCAGGGTGTTTGCCTGTTGATACTCACTATAGTGAGTCTTCAATGACAAAGCAAATCCACAAACCGAGACCTTCTCCATGAACGCTCTAACATTCATCCCTCAGTCTTCAGCTGATGCAGTTCATCACAATGCCATGGTGAGCTGCACAGGGATGTCAAGGGATGAACTCAGTAGGGTGTTAGTGAGTCTAAGGCAGCCACGAATACCGTGATATAGTGCTCCATTACATTTTCAGCTCCCTGAACGCAAGCATGCATCGTACCCAAGATGTCAAGAGCCTCCAGGAATTTGCTAGGGTCAACATTATGTTTTGAATGCTACTGAATCATCTCCATTGTGTGTGTGTGTGTTGGGGGGAGGGGGGTTAAAGGAAACACACTGCATGATGATCCAACCAAAAGACCAGATCAATCCTGACCGCACTAATGTCAAGTCCCAGTGAAAGGGTCAGGTTCAAAGTGTGACCACACTGATGTGTACCAGAGGCAACTGCCTGTGTTAGCCTCAGGGAAGCCATCAACTGGAGGAGCTGCTGACTAAAGGCAAGGATTCATCGTCAAACCAGGCGTTGAAGTCAGAAACTAACAACCACAATCATACACCCCAGACACACAAATAACAAATCTGAACACACAGAATTACAATCCAGAACCAACTGAGAGCACCAAAACAATTTACAGATGACAGTCAAAGATTAAAGTAAAAAAAAGAAAAATTTTATATAAAACCTCTTGCTGCCACCGAAGGAAAAATGTGTCCAGGTCCTGAGTTACTGGCAGCCTTTCTGAAATCCAGAGAATAAGGCAGAAGACACTCATTTCAGGGAAACCATAAACACCTGTTCTCACCAGGCTCAATAGCAGGTCTAATTCAAAGGAAGGAACCAGAGGAGGGTGAGGGCAAAATCTCCTAATAACCTCCTTTGGAGTATTTGGGCCTTGAGCTCAACAACTCTGATCAGAAGTCTCAACAACCGCTAAACAAGTTCCTAAAACATTATGAGGTGCCAGGGAAATGAAAATAAGTCTTGTATGCAGCTGCCCCAGATGCCAGCAGTCAAAACTGTCACAATGGTGGTGGTGGTGGTGGGGAGGCCAGTAAAGACATGTTCCACTGAACACAAAGGGGGGCACTAAAGAAATGTTCCACTGAACACAATGAGCAAATTCTACTGTTTTATTTTTTGAAAATAGTACTTTGTTCTACTCTTGAGTAGAAGGGCCTTCTTAGTTGAGCGGTGGCCTTGATTGGTACAACTCGGGCATTTAGAATATTGAAAAAGATGATTGAAAAAGGAGCCCAACTGAAGTCAATGGAGCACGCTCGTGTGCTCTCCCAGCTACTGCATCACAAAACATCAAAGCGCAAGGGCATGTCTCTGAATAGGGAAGTGGAGAGGATTGGGCTCTGGGCTTTATGGAGCCAAAATATGATCCCTTCCACCCCTAAAGCCAGCTAGTTAAAAAAAATTTGAAATCCAGCTTGCAACTCCAAGGGCCATAAAGGTTATTCTGGGGTGCCAAGGGGAGTACCAGAAAAGGTGCTGTTTAAAGGAAGGTGGTCTTTCTGCTGTAAAAGGCCTTGGTTTGACCAATGAGAGAACTGTGTCCAGCTCTGGTCACCATAGTATGGAACAGATGCTGAAGAGATCAAGAGGGTTCAACATAGGACCACCAAGATAATTAGTGGCTCAGGAGGCAAGAGCTACGAGAAGAGCCGTGACATACTTCCATTATGTAACCTAGAAAGGAAGAGGCTGAGGAGGGACTTGATCACAGTTTTCCAGATACTGAAGGGCATAGTATATACACAGATGTTGTAGCTGGTGAGTACAAGTAAAACAGAGGACATGCCCTCAAACTGAGGGTGGGGGCAGAATTAAGGGAAACATAGGCATTGCTTCACAAAATGGTTGGCTAACTCGTGTAATGGCCTACTCAGTGAGGTTGTAGAAACAAGCACTGTTTAGGCTTTTAAAGCAGGACTAGACAGAGTCCTGAGGGAAAATGGCATCAAGGGTTGCACAGCAAAAGTAGGGTAACATTCTGGTGGGTCCATGTCAAGACCACGCAAACAAAGACAGCACAGTCAATAACAGTGTCATCAATAACACAAAAGAAAGAAGCACATGTTTGATGTCCGAGGGCGTCACTGGGACACACATTCTGGCAGTGTCCTTGTCTGATGCCCTTTTGGCTATCACTACAAACAGAACTTACTGACCTACTAAGACAGGTAGTAGAACTAACAGCCGAGCAGGTACTGCTTGGGATCTTTTCAGACCACTCCCCTCCATGGGCAAATACCCTTTTGCCTTCTAGTCTTTTAACTGCGAAAAAGTCCATTACTTGCAGATGGATGACTATCACAATTCCAACAATGGCAGAATGGAGATCTATTATGTCCAACTTGTACTCAACAGAAAGTCTCAATGCTAAAACTCAAGGTGAAGCTCCAACATACATGATGAGATGGCAGAGATGGGCATTTTACCAAGCTTCGGAGGACCCTGACTTTTGCCCTTAATCTTCTATAGTACATTGGGGGCCAGTCAGGAAGGAGGATGAAGCACCATATAGGGAACCGAAGGAATAAAGAATCTCATTAAAAATCATGGGGCTCAAGTAAGGAAGAGGGGCCTTATAACCCAGAGTTAATGAATCGGTCAAAAGATATGGGGTAGATAAGGGAAGGTGGGTATATTATGGAGTGGGAGCTTTATCTTCTGAATGGTTCTCGATCTAAAGATGTATAGCTATTGTATACATTATCTAGACCACTGGGTGGATAATATAAACTGACTATAATATAAAATGACTGAAGATATGTAGCAACATAATGTATGAATTGTACTCTTGGCTCAAATGTAAAAATTACCTTGTTAATAAAAAAGATATTTAAAAAAAAAAAAGAAGCACATCCATGTTAAATAGAGACAGTTACAAACTGTGACAAGGAAAAACTCTCTCATGTGTGGCAAAACAGGTGCTCATACAAAATCACGTATTCTATAACTTTGCGATTAAATGTCACTATTTTTAATATTATATTTTTTCTTCTTTGCGATTATGACCGTTCTCGGAAGGTGCAGTTTTGGTAGGGCACACATTCTGGCTGTTGGATGTGTGTCCATATTCAGACTGAGTATTGTCTATGTTATTATGTATAGTCAGTGCCATGCGGCAGGAGGAGCAGAAATGATGAATGCTGTGCCCCATCTGTCATCACAGTACTATGTTACTACATGCAAATGGTTTAAAATATCTAGTCTTTGTCTGCTTTGGAGATCCCGCTTAGTTCCACTAAGCACATTGACACTGTCTGGTAATAGAGGATTCTGTGGTTGTGACTGAGAGCAGTACATCCAGAACTGAAGGGCCCCATCCACAAATCCAGCCAGAAAATGTGCAATTTGTGTACAGATGACATGAGCCACTTTGCTGCCCATCTCATGGAAGGCATTCAGTTACCCAAGCTGCCACTGTCCACTAGCAAGGAGCCCCCTGTGATGGCAGGGGTGGCCCAGGAGGCAGAGCTGCACTGAACAATGGACTTCCAGCTGGAAACCCAGGTTGACCCTCTAGTTGACCCCCGCTCCACAGAAGCAGGGGACTATGGGATGTGGCATTGTGGCTAGGACTGCTGTAGCCCCTTTTGAAACTATCATGTTTTTAAAAAGTTGAAAAAAGCAGCTGTCTGCTGTCCCTCTCAGATCTCCCATACACAGCAAAGGGCTGGGGGCTTGGGTGTGTGTGTGTGTAGGAGTCATGGGTGGTTGTGTCAGGGAGAACAGAGATGTTACATCAATAACCCCCTATGTAATATTTGCACACTCCCTGTGCCCTAAGCTAGCTGTAACTGGCATCAGGTGTGCCACAGAATGTGGCTCCTCCCCTCTACCTGCCTACCCACCTGAGCAATGCCATAGTTCAGGCAGCAGAGCAGGATTGGGTAAGGTCAGGAGTGGGCTTGGCTTGGGAGGGTCTGTGGATGATAAAGATTATGGTACGTGTGCAGAGGGGGCACTCCATGGCACAAACTACTGTAGCTCTACAGTAGTCACCCACATAGGACTTGCTGGATCAGGACCTTGTGCAGTATCTATGGGTTAGGCCAACGCTAGTAAACAGAGATCTATATGCTTATACACAGCCTCTGAGCGCAGCAGAACCACAAGGCTAGTAACAAATATGTTCTGTAAGAGGTATGACTTGATCACGTTTATTTTTATTTAACTATGGAAAAGGTGCTCTGGATAATAAAGTCATAGTCCCAACCTTCCTTTCTGATGTAATGTTGCCTTGCCTTGAAAGGCAATCGCTCCTTACTGTCTTGTATCCATGTCAGACTTCAAAGACAATGAGCAGTGAGCCTGGGGAAGATCTATGATTACTAATACTCAGGCTTAGTTTTCAGATCTGGTTACAACTGCTCGACACACGGGCCTTGTCGCACTTCTCAACTGCTTGACCCATATTCAGGTTAACCTGACCTCCCCCCCCCCACAAGCATTCCTGAAGAGCATGACATGATCCATCACACTGAACCATAAACACAGTCTTTTTTGCTCTTTTTCCAGATCATATTGGGGCTGTCATCACACACCTGTCAAAGAGTCATCACCAAGATTCATAGCCTCAGTCCATCTATAAAAATAGAGTCAGCCCAGAGCTGATCATCCCTCGAGAGGTGGATCTTTCTTAACTTTTAGCAACCTCCCCCACCCAACCCCACCATTAGACTGGTGTGGAGAAGGTGGAATACAGCAGTAATATGGGACCTTGACTATAAGGTTGTCTGGATGCCGTACCTCTCAACCTTTCTGTACACAACTGTGGCACAGTGACATTCATAATGTGCGACAGAATTCAAACTTCAGGACACCTCATCGAGGCCTAGAAGTCAAAGTTAAGAACACTAGAAAAATGTACTTTCATGTGCACAATGTGTGAGGTTCACTGAACACTACAAATTAATATGAATTGTTTCTTTCAACTCAGTTTGTAACATTTGAGAAAACTGTAAAAAACATGATACACAATTCAGGTTGTGTTTTATATATTGCCTGCATTTCTCTTCCCTTTAGTCTTCATCGCTGGGATAATTTGTATGGAAACAGGATCCCTGTCCTTCAGTGTGCACCTGTTTTTGTTGCTCAGCTCTTTGCTGAGGTCACTCATCATCCTCTGTTTGTGACATCATGCCTTATAGCTGTGGAAATGATTATGATGTCACAAACAGAGGACTGTGACTTCAGCAAAGAAGAACATCGGCTATAGGGGACAAGGATTCCGGTTTCCATGGAAATGAACCTATTGTAGTGATGAAGACTAAAAGGAATAGAATACAGAAAATATAAGCCGAAGTGTGTCTAAACAAAGTTTTTTCCGAAAGTGGCGAACCCTTTTTAAAAACTTAGTATAAAATACAGGACAGACCTTTCTTGATGCGGAAGAGAGAGGGCTTCTCAGAGGTAACATGAGGGATGTGCCATGAAATGTGAGACTGTTGATAGGTATGGCTCACATTTAAAAAAGCAGGCAGCTACCAAACTGCAGTGTTTCTTTACACCTGATTTGTTTATACAGCAGTTACACTTAGCTGTAATTTCATTGGTTCAGTGAGTAGCCAAGTGTAGTATGCTTGGCCAGCCCGGCAGCAGAGTAGTAACACTACTGCTCACTGTGCCAGCGACCTCAGATCAAAAATTAGCTCTTGTCATCGGGTGTGGGGAGTCATCTGGGGGAAGAAGGATTTAGTGTCCAAAGGAGAACTCTCCTCCTTTGGGGGGGGGCAGATTGCATGGCCCACCTCCTGTCTGCCACATAGCAAAGGCTGAATAGCACTGCAGCTGGGGCTCAGCAGAAGGCGGGAGAGACATGATGCTGCAGACGCCAGTGCTGATCACACCTGTGCTAGGCACCCCAGGAGTGTCATCATACTGCAGTGTCCCAGGGGTAAAAATAACAGGGCAAATGGCAGCTGGCTTGGCAGATGATGTCTTGCCTGCCCCCAACATCTATGATCAGGTTAACTCAGACCTCTGAGTTATAGTTGCTAACTATAACTCAGAAGTCAGGGACCACTCCCTACCACCCTCAAGGTGATACATATCAAGAAAGATGTAACAGAACCTCATTAAATATTTTGGGCATGTTGGACCCGCACGAAAAATCGAACTGGAGGGAGCATGCTCACCCACGTATACAATTACACTTGCAGCGACGCCAAGGGGCAGTCCCCGTATGTGCTCGTGGTTGGAAGGGAAGCCAGGCTCCCAGTGGACCTTGCATTCGGAGTGTCATCTGATGGAGACAATCTACAGCTTTACACTAAATATGTTGAGAGATTAAGACAGCAGTGGGACAATTCCTACAGGCTGGCTGCAGAGTTGTCTACAAAGAGAAACGTAGCAAACAAAAAACATATGACAAATGTCTCAGAGCTCAAGAGTTACTCCCTGGAGACAGAGTCTTGGTCTGTAACTTGGGGTTGCCAGGAAAGCATAAGGTCACAGAAAAATGTGTGAACTTGCCAGTGCATAGTGCCCCAGGAGGAATGCTAGCAGAAGTAAAAATTGTACAATAACCATTTGCTCCCTGTTGGATAGTTGGATGTGCCAAATTTGGACGATGGCCCAGTACTCCCCCAGAGAATGGAACCCAGAGGTTCTCATAAGCACAGAAACAAACCTAGTTAGCCTGTACTCAATTTGGATACTAGTCCGCTCAAGCCTTCAGATGGCCGCACCTGAATAGCACAAAAAGCAACAGATTCATCTGACTTGGTTTGTTATCATTAAGGGTGTATTTCTGCACGGGTGTCATGGGTTTCCATGAAATTACACCCCTGCTGTGAAAACGGTAGTTCACCTTGAAAATCCCAGCATTGTACCCTCAGGAGTATAAATATGTAGCGGAGAGCTCCCAGACTTGGTCCCTGACTAGCTCTCCTGCTGATGAAATTGTCAATAGGGCCCGGGGCAGATAGGAAACTCTGGGAAGACTAGAGGGACATTTTGTCATTTCCTGTCAACAGTGCAGCATAATGGGAAAATGATCTGGCAAACACACTCAGGAGAGCTAGTCAGGGACCAAGTCTGGGAGCTCTCTGCAACATATTTACACTCCTGGGGGTACAATGCTGGGATTTTTAAGGTGAACTACTGTTGTCATGGCAGGGGCGTAATTTCCAAATGTCTGTAACCAAAAAGATACCAGCTACCTCCAAGACCAGGAATGTGTTTGCCAGATCATTTTCTCGTTATGCTGCACTGCTGGAAGATAATCACCGCAGTTATCAAGCCGGAGAACTTGCATTTTTTTTCGATGTTTTTCAACTGATTTTTAACATGTGTTGTATAATAAATATTTATACTGTGCATTGCTGTGAAATAACTGCTTTTTCCTGTGCTGGTGTCATGAAAGTGTCCACTTTTTGCCGTGAAAAAAATACAGCCTTAGTTATCATTCTGATATGGACATTCTCCAAATGCTTCCAATGATTAGTGGATGCCAGCTACTCCACCAACACAGATAAATCCAGATGCGAACCTTTTGAACCCCCCAGTTAGGCCAACTACTCCTGAATTAGCGTATGTGGATGATTGAGGAGAACCTAACATACAGCTAGATGCTGCAGTGGAACCAGCTTATTCTGAGGAATCTCATTCACTGGTCAGAGTGGAGGGAAGTGCACCTGCAGTGGCAAATGGACCAGAAGAACTCCCATTGCGACATTCAGAAAGACCTTTAAAACCCATTTTGAAGCTCAATTGCGGCACTCCTCATGCCTTCACCAATCTGCCCCTGTATGTAATGCACTATGGAATCAATACCACACCCCGTTTCCTACCCCAAACTGTGTTCAGTAGTCTTGGGTTATAATGTTGGGATACAGAGTATTGGAAATATTGGTCAGATATAAATCAATTGTCTATAAACCTGTTGATGCTGTTATGTGTCTACGGGCCCTCAGAATAGCCCAGCTAGGAAGCATTTGTCTAGGTTCAGTCTCATAATTCCTTGAAGAAGTGCCAGAGGATTTGATGCTGCCATTGGTAGAATTCAGATCACTTTGTTTTGTAAGTAGAGCTATGCTTGGGCTCCTCTGAAACTGTTCCTGATCTTTCCAGCACTGCTAGGAGTTTCCTTAACTGCTTCTATGTTGTTAGCTGTTTAAGACAGGGAGGTAAAAATCATGCAGATTGCTAAACCTCAGCACTCCTTATGTTGTTGAGGTGGCAGATAGGTGATTCTCAATAGAGTGCAGCCCAATTGTCTGGTTATTTATAGGTTAAAAATACCTGGGTAATGCTATGAATTAACAGACACTTACTTGACTAAGTGGGAGGCTTTTTACTGAATCGGCCTTGTCCGGTGAAGGGTAGGGCTCTCCAGGTCAAGGGGTGGTGGGGGTATCTTTCTGGTACAACAAAAAAGCCCTCGTGGGGGCAGGTTGAGCGAAGTAACACCCCCAGCCACATGCGATGTGGCGGGTGGGCAGCGTTCATTGGAGTTTGGAGGAGAGTGGAAAGGGGACCACAGCAGCAGACCACGGTGATCAATCAAGAGTGACAGCCCACGTGGCCAGCCTAAAGAACAGTGCCTGCACTGAAGGAGTCCTTCCTATCATGTGATCTGCAAACTGCGGGCCTCAGCCCCAACTCTATGGTCAACTTCATGCTGCCAGTCCTGAAGAGGGGAAGGTAGCACTTACAGAAAACAAAAACAAACAAAAAAACATGCTGACCACCATGTGGTGGTATTAGTGGGTTGGCTAGTAATGTCTCACTGGGACCAGCTGTTACAAGTATTAATGAAAGAATTTATACCATGTAGAGCCAGCATTTTTGGAGGGCTGCAGAGACCCCATGGAGCCCTGACTGATCAAATAGGCTCTGTTGAGTCAGAGGAGTCGCCATGCTGTACCAGGCAACATGGCAAGCAGTTGACATGCACTACCATAGCCGCTTGCAAACCACAGGGCCCAACTGTTACAAGAATAATGAAAGAATTCATACCATGCTAGCATTTTTGAAGGGTTGCAGAGACCTCAAGGAGCTCTGGATGATCTGTGAGGCTTCGGCAGGTCAGAGAGGTTGCCACTTTGTGTTAGGCCATGTGACAATCGGTCGGCATGCACCCCCTCTCTGCATGGCATCTGGAAAACTGCGGTTGATTTGAATTATCAGGATACTTCACTGGCTCAAGGCTTGGTGTAAATAATGCTTCCACTGCCTTGATGGGCTTTTGTGAGTGGGGAAGGGGTCACAGCACCTCCTGCTGTAGCCGGTCAGCCCACCAGCTGCCACGTGGCTCGGGTATGTGACGGCGTCTCTACGGGTACTTCAGCTTGTCCAGTAACTGTGTTAATTCTCCAGTTTGGGCTGGAATATATTGCGGGTTACAACTGGCATCTGCTCCTTAGTGATAATTGCATAGTCTAGCTGTAATGCCACAAGGAATAGAAAGAGCCCTTAATGGCAGTTTTATTTTCAAGTTCTTCTGGATTTGAGACAGTAGCACTAATGAAGTGGAGAACTGGTAGAGCATGTTCTGTCTCAATGAAATGTCCTACTTTTTTAGTCCTAACACAGACTGAAACTGTTAGGCACCCATATGGCTTCATTTATCTGGTGGTGTACTGCAACTAATTAAACCAGGCAATTCTTCATGCTGTAACACTAACAGAAAGGCAGAATATCTTTCAGTTTACTGAGAAATGTCTCTTAGATTCTTATGCATAATAAATTACTTGAAACTGCCATGCCTGCTGAGCAACCTGGTTGAGCAGGGGGTGGATCAAACCATGTGGACGATCACTCCCACCCACCCCTCAGGGTGGCTCGTGACCGTGGACCTGTGCAGTAGCTCCTGGCAATTGCTGCAGTTTTCCACAATAAAAAAAACACATGAACAGAAGGGTGATTATACAGAGGGATTCACTGGCAAATGGGGAGAGTGTTAGTGGAAGTCAGGCTGCCGTGGCAAGACCCTCACCCTATGAGCCCAGATTACAGATTCTGGCAATGTTATTAACATTATTTTCCTTTTGGGGGCAGTAGTTTTGTCATTTCAGCTGTTGCAGTGTGAGAATGTCCAGCAAAAAGACCAAGGAAACATCTGGAACAGTGGCTGCAACCACCGCACTAGAACCCCAGCTGAGGGCCTTGTACAATGAAAAAGGTTGTGCATAAAAAGAGAATCCAACCCCAGGGAAGCAGAAGAAGCCAATAAAGGAGCTGACAGCCTCCCTGAGCATGATAGAAAAGAAACCCCAGTAACAAGGTAAAACAAATCCAAGGGTTGATGAGTTATTTGATGACAAATTCAGACAAATTGTGATGCAGATTTTTGAAGGATTCCCCCGTGAATTCCCTCTAGCTCATCCCAAAGCTAAGGCAAAGGCAGCTTCAGGTGTGAGGGGGTGCTTAGCCGGACATGGTGGAGGTAAGGGTATCACAACCCCCCCAGCCGGACCCCTCATGGATAGAGACAGTGCAGCCACTCCCATCCCAAAAGCAGCTGGAACCCACAGGACCACACATCTCCGATGAGAAGCTGGATAGGCTAATGGAGGCAGTGGTCAAGGTCAGTAAGGCTTTTGATAATGAACTGGCAGGTCTCATAGTCTTTTCTAGCATGATATATCAGACTGCCCCTGAAAAGAGTATTGACTTGCTTGACTATCTGAACAGGATCATGTGCACCCACAGGAACAGAGGGGGGGCTGGCTGGCTGGAATATGATGAGGAGTTCTGGCACCACATGCAATACAACTTGTTTAAGGACTGGGGTGTCCTGAGCACATCCTTTGCTGTTTGAGATTATGCATAGGGGTGGGACACTCCATATACTGACAGCAGGCTACCAGTAAAAGTACCCCAGTCACATGGGCTTAAGCCAAATGGGGCCCCAAACCAGGTATGTTTCAGTTTCAACTAAATGAGTTGCAACAAGAGCACGTGTCAGTTTCAACATGAGTGCTTTGCCTTCAGCCAGTAACATCCCTTTGGGCAGTGCCGACCTAGCAAGACCCCACAGGGAGGGAGCCAGTACTTTTGGAAAAAGCAAGCCGGATGTAGGCAAGCCTGCCCACTCCTGTTAGGGTGGACCAGCTTAGGCCCTGGATGGAGCAATACCTGGAGAGGGAGGTGACCACCCTGATGCAGGTAGGATTCACGGTGGGCTTTTTGATCCTGTAGGAGGGCCCTCGGCTGGGCTACTATGCCAAAAACCTAAAATACACTAGGGAGAGGCCACAGGTCATTTAGGACAAGCTCCAGAAAGAGCTGGTTTTGGGGAGGATCAGTGGTCCTTATTTTTCCCTGACATTTCCGGGTCTGTGGGTTTCCCCTATTGGCCTGGTGCCCAAGAAGGCCTCGGGTGAGTACTGTATGATCAGCTACCTGTCATACCCTGACAGCAGCGCGATGAATGATCATATTGACCTTTTCGCCACACGGTGGTTCAGTATAAGTCATTTGACGGCACAGTTGAAGCAGTGCATGCAGCGGGTCCAGGAGCTCTTATGGCAAAGGCAGATATTAAGTTGGCATTCTGACTGCTACTGATTCACCCAGCTGACCAAGACTTGTTGGGGATGAAGTTTGAAGGGCAGTATTATGTGGATGATTGCATGCCTATGGGGTGTTCAGTGGCTTGCATGGTGTTTGAGTGCTTCAACGCCTCCTTGTTTGTTTATTATGGTTAAGAGCATAGAGCAAAGCTCATTTACAATGGCGACCTTATCATCAAAGTTTTACAATATACAAACAAATGGAATTACAAAAAGTCAAAGTACACACAAACATCGGGTGAATAACATACAATATAAAAACAGCAATAGACATTTAAAATATTTTAAGAACAGCTACAGGGCCTAGGGAAGGAGAGAAGGTTTTTCAAAACATACACTGAAAAGGGCCTTATTATATTTATGTCTGAAATCATCCGGAAAGGTTGTTCCAACATCTCGGAATAAATTGGCTAAAGAAATTTTCTGATCATTTTGTTTTTGTGTGTAAGGAACCAACATCTCCTTAATATGACTTTTCCTTAGGGAAGAATCAATATCCCTAAATTTCAATTTATCGCTTAAATATCCAGGGACCATACCCAACCCACATTTATAAGGGAGAATACTTTTATGGAGTTCTCTCCCCTTGATAAGGATATCCATCTTAACTGCTGATACATTTCGCAATGGTGGACTAATCTCGGACAATTTAATATCAACCTGGCAAATTGATTGTATAACATATCTAGCCTGTATAGTCTATCGGAGGTAGAATTACCATATAAGATAGTCCCATATACTGTGAGGGGTAGAATTTGCATCTGAGCAATTTGTTTTAGGGTATCTGCATCCGGATAACGCTTATTTCAATACAAATATCGCACCTTTTTGCTAACTTCAATTATTAAATTATCTAAATGCTTATTTCCGGACCTTAATTGGTCAAGCCAAAAGCCCAAATATCGATAGTTGTCCACATTCTCCAAGGCAGCCCCAGTGTCATCCAGTATAACTAGTTGATCATCTCTGTTGTCCTTAGAGATAGCTCTGAAGGTCATACATTTTGTTTTAGTAGTGTTCAATTGTAATTTGATTTTGGTAAGAAAAAGACTGGAGACTATTGAAGCTGTCCTGGAGAACATTTTGGATACCATCGATAGAGGGTTTAAAGGAATAAATTATGGTATTGTCAGCATAAAGATGGTAAGAAGCATCTCCCACATTTTTCCCCAATTCTTTCAGATCTGTTAAAATGAGCAGTGGCCCCAGGACAGAGCCCTGGGGAACATCCCTATCCACCAATAATGGAGCAGACACCATTCCATTAACAGCTGTAATCTGGCATCTGTCTGATAAGTAGGAGCAGAACCAGTCCAAGGCAATTTACGAATACCCACTAGACTATAAAGGCCTTTGATAAAGGACAAGAAGTCGGAAACGCGTCAGGCGGGAATATGTGTGACACTGTGTTATAATAAAAACTTTTAAACTTATTTTATGATGCCCTTACTACAAGGCGGTGGTGAGTGCTGAAAAGTTTATAGTCTGGTTGTTATTATTCTCTTTAGGCACCACCATACCTAGTGCATACCTTTTTGGCTATATTTACCAATACCCACTTCATAGAGTTGAGACAGCAAGAACTGATGGTCTGCTGTGTCGAAGGCCTTGGAGAGATCGATCAGAATTGCCCCTATATAGTACTTTGACTCCATTGCTGATCCAATGTCATCCAAGACCCTTGACACAGTAGCCACAGTCCCATGTTGTTTTCTAAAGCCCACCTGGTATTGATCTAATAAATTCTGATCCTCAAGATACGCAGTAAGTTGTCAAACTAATAATTTTTCCAGGATCTTACTAACTAGGGGCCATAATGATATGGGTCTGTAGTTATTTAAGTGACCAGTGTCCCCACTCTTAAAGATAGGAGGCACTGTGGCCATTTTCCAACCAAGAGGAAAACAGCCTAAAGATATGGATCTGTTATACAAGTAGGTCAGAAGGCCTGCAATATGGATTCAGAGAAAATAGCCGCACTTGGCAGGTGGCATGAGAGAAAAGAATAATTAGATGCTAGATGTCCACACTACCACCTCGTAGTAAAATCGCCCACAGTCTATAAAGTGCAAAATATCCTTTATTGCAGTGCAATAAAAAACACCACTCATTTATTGCACTCCAATAAAGGATATTTTTCACTTTACAGACTGTGTGGGCGATTTTATTGCGAGGTGGTGAGTGCAAGACTTTTATCTGATTTGGCCTGCAATATGGGTAACAGAATATTTCAGCATAGTTGATGTCAGGACATCTGGTCTGCAGCTCCCACTTACTTTTAAACTCACGAGTAAATCAAGGACCTCATACTGCTCAATTTCCTAAAATGAGAAAAACGAAGATTTCTCTTCAGTACAAATATAAGGGTTTTTAAGAGGTTTAGGGGCAGAATCGAGGAAGTTTCCTCATTCTATAAAAAACTTATTAAATCTATCTGGCAAAGGAGTCTTTTTGATGAGTTTCTTCATTGGACATTTGAATATTTGGACTATTTTTTGAGTGACCGTTTAAACCCTTAATAAGCCCCCAGAATGTTTTAGGATCTCCTGTACATTCAGAAATTTTTGTTTTAAAAAATTTATTTTTAGTATCCCATACTCCCATGAGATCTGCATGTCTTACTCTTCTATAAAGCTGCCAGTCTTTGGCTTCAAAGACCATTTGGCCTTTTCCCGGGCTTTATTCTTGGCCTGTTTCTTTTTCCTTAACCAAGAAGTGAACCACGCTGCTGAATGTTTTTTATTTTCTGAGATCGAAGTGGCATATGTTTATTACAGATCTGGAGTAGTTCCCCCAGGAAAAATTCCCAGGCCAAGTCCAAATCTGGGATTAATCGTAACCGATACTAGTTTACCCTCTCCAGATCTGCAATAAAATCAAAGTAATCAAAATGTTTGAACGATATAAAGTTTATCATTCTAGAAGGACCCTTGTTCCTACAATGTCCCTTAATACAAAACACCAAATTCCTTACATTGGGAAAGTGTCAAAGATGCAGTGAGACAAGGTATCGTCCACTGTCTGGATGACTTCTTGTTCGCAGACCCAGCCCACTCCTGATCTGCGGACAGACACTGGGCATCTTTTTACACCTGTGCCACAGGTTCAGAGTCCCATTGTCCCCCAGTAAAGTAAAGTCCCCAAACTCAGTCATATCATTCCTGGGCATCAACATAGATGCAGAGAAGCAGGAATGTTGCTTGCCTCAGGAAAAGATTGAAGTTCATAGGGCTCTTCTAGATTGTGCAATGTCAGTCAAGAAGATCACCCTAAAAGAGCTCCAACAGTTGGTTAGCCACTTAAACTTTGTCTGCTGGGTCATCCCAATGGAGAGGGCAGTTCTGTGGAAGATTTAGAAGCTGGGTTCTGGTGCCCAGAATCCTTACTAACAGATTTGGGTGGCGGAGGACTTCAAGGAAGACCTGGAGGTGTGGTTAACTTTCATCTTCCACTTTAACAACATCTCCATGTGGCCCATGACAGTACATAGGTTGGAGCTGGAATTGTTCATGGATGCATCAGGAGACTGGATTTTGGGGCATACTTCATGGATGCCTGGTGTGATGCTGAGTGGCCCTCCACCAGGACAGAAGTGGGACTCACGAAACAAATCACCTTGTTGGAATTTTTCCTGATAGTGGTGGCACTCAGCATGTGGGGCCACCAGCTAAGGCATAAAAAGGCAGTTTTATGGACCAAAAACGTGGAAGTGGTCCACACCATCAACACGCAACTAGAGGCTAAGGCCCCGTTAGGAGATCTTATCAGGACCTTTTTCTCCAAATGCATGCTTCTTAACGTTGATTATAAAGCTGTACATGTCCATGGCATTGAGAATGGTACTGATGATGCTTTATCTCATTCAGAATGGCAGAAGTTTAGGGAGTTGGCTTCAGCAGTGACTGGGATCCATGTTCAGTCCCACCTTTCCTGTGGGTGATGGTGACCCTGAGGCCTGGGAGTATATAGGTAACTCTATTGCCCCCCCCAGACAAGATTGTCATATCACTGTGGGGTGGAACACTATCACACCATCTGAGTGGAGGCAGGGTGACCTTATAATTGACCAGTTCCTGCAGGTCAGTTGCGCAGCTGTACTATGGAGGCTAAGCGAAGGGGCCTGATGCCTAGGATGGGGACAGCACCTACCAACGTTGTCATGGTTTTCCCAGGTTTTGGGCATCCATGACACTACTTGAACTTTCAAGGTTCAGAAGGTCCTTGAGGGCTGGAGCAAAGGGATCCTGAAACTGGTCAACCAGGAGTGCCCCTTAGCCTGACAACACTTGAAAATATGTTGGAGGCTTTCCAGCAGTATGCTGGTCTCCACTACAGGTTGGGTTATTCAAGACCACATTTTTGCTGGTTTTCTGTGGGGCCTTTTGGGTCTCAGAGTTGGTGCAGTTGAAAAAGAGTAGGGTCCCCAAGGGACTGCAGAATGCAGACATAGCGGTTACACCGGAGAGTGTACAGATCAGGCTCCACAGGAGTAAGGCTGACCAAGCAGGCATAGATCACAGGTGCACCATGCAGGCTCCTGGGGAGATGGTGTGGGATGTAAAAGCCATTGCGGAGAACTACATAGCCCTCCACCTGCTGGTGGAGTCAGCCTTCCTGCGGCATACAGATGGCACCCTGGTAACAGTTTACTAGTTTAGGGATGTCTTAAACCTGGTGATGCAACAAGCAGGGTTGAACTCTGAGGAATTTAACACCCATTCCTTCAGGATGGGGCAGTAACAAGTGCTGGGGCCAAGGTGCTTATTGATGGGCAAATGCATGCCCTGGGCCAGTGTAGGTCCCAAGTGTTTTTATGTTATGTAAGACCACGCTTGCTTTAACACTGTCTTGCTGTTTTTCAGGTTCCCCTGATGATCACAAGCAGGTTTGGATCTGTAGACACTTCTTCATTTACTGAACAGCAGAGAGAGCAGAATGCTAGCCTGTGTGGAGGAACCTGGCTTTTCCACTGCAGAAAGTGCAAATCCAGTGGTTAGGTCAGAAAGGCATGCACTGGGAGGAACTTCTCCCTAAGCTGATACTGGAAGCCTGGCATGGAAGTTCAGCAGTCATACTGCTGGTTCATCTGGGTGGGAATAACCTGGGACTTCAGAAGGCTATCGATTGCTTCTCAGGATGAAGGAGGACTTAAGATCCATTTATGAACTGTGGCCAGGACCAAAATTCTTTGGTCCCATATTGTCCAAAGGCATAACTGGCAGCATGCAGATAACTTTTAGGCTATGACTAAAGCATGTATATGCATCAACAGGGAGATGTGGCTTTTATGGTGTCTATTGGGGGAACCATAGTGCAATATAGTACTATCAACGTATCCTGCCAGGAACTTTATGTTAAGAATGGTGTTCATTCATGGGACAATGGTTGGGACTTGTTGCTCGATTCATTTTGTTAGGTCACGGAGCAGTATTTGGAGTGAGCTGCTTGAGGGGTTGGACTACATCTATTCTGTGGCAGCTTGGGAGTCTCTCAGGGTGATGGGAAAAGGGGGAGGACTCAAATTCTTCCAAAGGCCTCTTCTTCTTTGGTTAGCATGAGGTGGATGGCCATAAGGCCTAGACCCCAGTTGGAGAAGGGGTCATGTTCCAAACTCATCGGGCTTGCCTGTGGGTGCTGCACCACTAGATGGGATGGTCACTCACCATCTGGTCATATGACCTCCCCACTCATTGAGGCTGGGTTACAACTCAGAAAGGCACATCATTCCCTAAGTCTGCATGTGGGTAATTCCCTTTACAGCAAGGGATGCAGAGGTTTCCCAGAAGACTATTGAGATTTCCCGAGCTGTGCACGCCACTCCAGATGCGTAAAACCTCAGTTAATAAACATATGGCTGCAGACATTTCTCCAAGACTGATGTTTTGTGTGCCCTTCCAGGGAAGGGGTTCACAATGGCGCCAGCAAAAAGAGCGACCGTAAATTGTGTCACCTTCAGACATGACCCCAGGAATCACAGGAGCAGAAGTGGCTTCTGTCTCTGTAATGTTATGGAGGGGGATTAACCCTTGTACCCCCCAGTATTTTTATATAACCATCTCCAGCTGGTACATGGTAGGGGGAAGACAAAAACTAAGTAGCAGCAGCAACCCCCCCCAATGTGTTCCCAGTGAAAGATGATGAAATATCCCCAACGCTAAAAACATTCACGCGTTATTGCTGACGCCCATATTCCAACACCCTCTTTTCAGCAGTCTCTTGATGGGATACCCAAGGAATGTGGTTCATAGGATCATAGGATGCTTATGAGTTCAGTGGGCAAGACTGGCCTTTATGGACTCACCACCAAAACTTATTGGTGGAAATTCAATTTGGTATCTCCGATGTATAAATCCAAATTTGTTTTGAATGAATTAATAGAGGTACTTCTTACAATGCTTTCTGGCAGTGCATTCCAGGAAATAATTACTCTCTGCTTGTACCACTGATTTCTCTTTTGTGTGTTATTTTGAGTACCTTTTAATTTCAGGGAATGCGATCTGGTGTTAACTTTTGACAAATTTCTAGTTAAACCTGTGGTTTCTAGTATTGAGTCATTATTAAAGGCTTTGTGTGTTAGACATAAATCTCCTCACAATCTTCTATACTCCATTGAAAAGAGACCCAGAGTTTTTAATGTAATTTTGTAATCTAATTCCTTTACAGAATGAACTTTTTTGGTAACTTTTCACTGTACTTTTTATGTTGTCTTGCGCATGTGCAAGAAACATATTGCAGTAACTTGGAACAGCAGGTTTTGGAGTTGCGGTCGTGTTGTGGCCAGTGGCGCCACTGCTTTTTCAGGCTGGGCTCTGTGGCATGAATTAGACTGCATGCTGTCTAAGGCAGCAGTGCAAAAGTGTGCCCCACCAACTTGAAACAAATTTGCCACTGCAATGAGGTAGTGACCCATCATTGCAGGCCATGCCTTGATTGGTGCAACATTTCAATAAAAATGGCGGGCTTGCTGCCCATCGCTCACAGTCCCTAGGAAGCTGACTTTGGGGGTGCTCAATCCCCTGTCAACATATGTGGCCCCTTTAGTGTTGTGGTGTGAGAGGGGGTGCCTAGTCCCCCTCAGCATCATGCTCCCAACACACAGACATGCTTGCCGACGGGGGTGCCCAATCTCCCTGTCGGCATGTTAACCTCCCCCATTGCACCGGCATTTTCCTGGTCACACCCCATTTGTGTGCCACACTGGGAGCCCACCCTAGTGTGGCCAAAACATGTGGAAAAGCCAAAATACTTACCGACGGGGGTGCCTAATCCCCCTGTTGGCATGTTAACCCCCCCATCATGCTGGCATTTTCCTGGCCACACCCATTTATAAGCACACTGGGAGCCCACCAGTGGCCAAAACCTGTGAAAAGCTGAAAACGGTCTCATGGTGATGTTTTTTTTTTCATCTGCAACATAAGAAATGGTCCTCGCTTTGGGTCCCTCCCCAGCCCGCACCCACACTCTGTGCACCCTACCTCCCACACACCCCCCCTCACCCCATATTTACCTCTGGAGCCCGGCACAACAATCTTCAGTGGACCGGGAACACGTCTGCGCTCTTCAAAGCTGACCGCGAACTGAAGAAATGCCAGTAAGCTGTATAATGGCATAAATTTTTTTTTTCAACATGGGTGGATATCTCAGCCAGTTTTGTGAATTTTTGCTCCAAATTTTCAACATGGGGTTCTTGGGACCCCACCTCATGAATTCAGTCACTGTCATTTCATTATTTGGTCCCGAAAGGTGATTTTGTGCTCACTGTGCGGAATTACCTTTAGGGACCAATTAATGAAATGACAGTGTCAGTGTTCATGAGGTGGGCTCCCAAAAAGCCTGTTGCAAATTTGGTGAAACAATTCCAAAAAATGACTGTTATAAGCGTGTGTTGCGTAGTTTCCATGCACGTTCATAACTTCAAGAATTTTTTATATTTTCACTCCAGATTTTCTGCATTGCCATTTTTTCACGTCTCCTTATGAACAATACAGCTGTCATTGTTCATATCCTGCCCAAAATGTGTTTTCGCACATCTGGCGCACAATGACTCAGTTGTTGTGGGAAATCAATGTTTGGGACAGATTAAAAAAAATCATAGTGGCACTGTTCATGAGCGGAGGTCCCAAAATGCCTATGTTGACTATCTGGTGACAAAATTACACAAAATGCCTATTTTATGAGCGTGCGTTGCACAGTTTCCACACAAGCTCATAAGTTCAACAGTTGTTAATATTTTCACTCCAGATTTGCACACCTCCTTAAGAACAGTGCAGCTGTCATTTTTCACATCCTGCCCGAAATGTGGTTTTGCATATCCGGTGCACAATGGTGCGGTCGCTGTGGGGAAATCAATGTTTGGGACAGATTAAGAAGATCACTGTGACACTGTTCATGAGTGGAGGTCTCAAAATGTCTATCTTGAAAATTTGGTGAGAAAATTCCACAGAATTACTGTGTTACGAGCATGCATTGCGCACTTTCTACGCACGCTGGTAACTTAGAGAATTTTTAATATTTTCACTCCAGATTTTCAACATTGCCATATTTGCACACTTCCTTAAGAACAGTACAGTTGTCATTGCTCACATCCTACCCAAAATGTGGTTTTCTACACCTGGTGCAGAATGGCGCGATCACTGTGGGACATCAATGTTCAGGACAGATTAACAAAATCACAATGCCACTGTTCATGAGCAGAGGTCCCAAATGCTTTCATGAGGTGGAGTGAGAAACAGCCCATGTTGAAAATTTGGAGTGCAAATACCAGCAAACGCCTGGGGCGTTATGGTTTCTAACCATAACGTCCCACCCTGTAGAGACTGACCGACACCAGGGGTGTGACTTTAGATTGTCGGTTCTAATGCTCATGCCATTCCACCCCCCCCACCCTGCAGCCACTGACAGGCATCAAGGTGTGCCTTTCACGCTCTGGCCCCAAAGTTCACCCCATTCTCCTATACTGCACCCATCTCAACTTATTTCCATATGGAATGGGGTGACTGTAAGGGCTGAGGACCCCAAGGCAGAACGGACTCTGCAGGGTAGGATAAGGTGAAATGGCATGAGCACTGTGGCTGACACCCAAAGGCACACCTCAGTACCTGTCAGTCTCTTCAGGGTGCTTTGGGGTTGGCGTCATTTCCATACTTCACTGCCATTCCTTTTACGCATCTCTCTAACTCCTGCACTAACAATGCCAATGTCAGCAAGACAACATTCAGCATTGACAAATGCGTGTCCTATAAGTTTTAAGTGCGGTGCTACAACTGAGGAACAGTATTCCAGATAAGGTCTAACAAGACCAGCATATAGAGGGATGATTACCTTTTTGTCTCTGCTTTTAATGTTTCTGAGAATGCAACTTATTATTCTGTTCCCTTTTTGACAGCATTTTTTGTATGCACCTCAAATGTAAAGTCTCTTGAAATAGCTACCCCAAGGTCTTTTTGCCACCTAGGTGCATACTGTGTTATCCTGAGCAAGTCATTTAACTTCCTTGTGCTCCCAGGTCGCATCTGGAAACAAGCTTCAGCTTAGTGTGCAACTCCTAGTTAAACAAAGTTCCCTTTCCCTGTTGTCTGTAGAATGATGTTATTCATTTTATATGTGTAGCATGGGTTATTCTTCCCTAAATGCATCACCTTATATTTTAATTCATTAAATCATAATTATTTTTTTTTTTACCAATTTTCTAGGTAAGTTAAATTATTTTGCAATTCAAGAGCAGAGTTTGAATCTGTAATAATGTTGCCCAGTTTGCAGTCATCTGCAAATTTTGCCAACCAGCAATTATTGGTCAATGGGCTAATGTCAGATATTAATATATTAAAAAGAACTGGTCCCAGGACAGAGCCCTGTGGAACCCTGCTGGTAACTTGTCCCCATGGTGAAAGATAACCTTTTATTGAAACTTGTTGGGTGTGGTCTGATAACCAGGGCATTTATCCAGTTTATGATTAATGGGTGAATTTTTGCAAACTCCAATTGTTTGATGAGTATTTGATGTGACACTGAATCAAACTCTTTAGAGAAGTCCAGGAAGAACACATCTACAGATAAACCCTTATCTAGAGCTTCCCTGACAGGTTCCAGAAAATTCAGGTTTGTCTGACATGATCTGTCTCTAACAAACCCTGCTGATAGACTAATAAGAGAACAGAAAGTCTACCAATCATTGAAACTGATCTCACCTTGTCTTTTTCCCCCTCCCCTGTAATGTAGCTTTAGGCAGGCAGGTAGGGTTCCACCTACGCAGCTGGGGAGTGCTCTGGCACCCCCCTTGGGGCAGGAACCACTAAGGCCACCCACAGGGTGTGGGCTTTTGGATGGGGTAAGAGAGTGACGGGCTAAAAAGAGCTGTGGCTTGCAGCCCTATCTCACGCTTCTCACCCAGCTTCAGAGCTCCCACATATCCACCCTCATAAAAGCAGGGCTCAGGTTGGTCAGGCTTGACTAGGGAACCCTTTTCCCCCCATATGAGTGAATGCACTAGAGGTTGGGGAAGAGTTTTCTGGTTATCCCTCAGAGGGTTTTTCGCTTCCTCCAGTGGGGTTTAATAAAGATTAGTCCTAGCATTATCTGTTGCAGTCATTGTATTGTTTCGGCTTGGCAGTCTCTTAGGGCAGTGGTACAAGGGGAAAAGGGGAAGGAGTCAAATTCTTCCAAAGGACTCTTCTTCTTCTCTGTTTGGCACAAGGTGGGGGGGCCATAAGACTTGGACCCCATTTGGGGGGGGTTGTGATCCAACCTCATCGGGCTTGCCTGCGGGTGCTGGGCCACCAGACAGGGATGATCACTTGCCACCTGGCCAAATGACCTCCTCACTCACTGAAGATGGGTTACAACTCAGAGAGGTACATCATTCCCTCGGTCTGTACATGGGTAATGCCCTTCATGGGAAGGGGTGCGGAGATTTCCAAGGTGACTGATGAAATCTCCTGAGCTGCACACACCACTTCAGTTGTGTAATTCATCAGTTAATAAACACATGGCTGCAGCCATGTTTCCAAGACTGGTGTCATTTGTGTTCTTCCAGGGAAGGGGGTTATGGGGACCAACTGGACAATGTAAGATATCAGAAATGTCTTCATAAGTTGTACTTAACCTTTGACCTCATGTGTGGCAAAGTCACAAGTAAGGTCATAAGAGGTCAAGTACATTGAATCTTAACCTTTAACTTGCAACATTGAAAGCAAATATGGCAGAAAAGAGTGCCTTCCACTTCCACTACGGCACTTGCTGCTTCTTGGGCAGAAAGGGCAGATGCATCCGTCATGGAGACATCCTACATTCACATGCCTATGAAGCACTATAGACTTGATTTTCAGAGCTCAACCAATGTAGCCTTCGTGTGCAGAGTTTTGCATCTCAGTGTCCCCAGCTTCTTTCACTTAGTATGCCCTATCAGGTCTTTTATGTAGATGTGTATTGTTTGCACTGGAGTTAGTACCTTGTATACTGCTGCTCTCATAGGGGGTTTATTTAAATTGCAATAGTGCATACACATATTGCACTGCGCATACACAAATATATCTTACCCCCCCCCACCAACTCATTAATTTGCACGCACAGTAAGACACTGTGGGTGGCTCTGCGTTGCTTGAATATGCTGCCCATTATCTGATTACTGTTTTCTCCATAGTAAGATTACAAAAATTAGAATATTAGGCTTTGTCAGTAGAGACTAATTTGCAAAACAAAAAGTAATTACACACACATGGTCACAAACATTTCAACACACTGTAACTGAGAAACAGCATATCCACTTACAGAAAATTAGACACTAAATTCCTCCATTAAACCACAAGTGATTAACTACAAAACAGGGGAGGCTGAAGTGGGAGTAAGGAAGCATCCAGTCTCCTTGCCCAATTAAACCTGGATCCAATGCATTATAACCCAGCTTTGTCGTGCAAATGTACACTGTCCATAAAACACTTTTACGGTCTTCAAGAACCCATAACAGTTAGTTTTGTCATCTTGTTTTGAATGCTTTTTGGTGGTATCTGCTTTCTAAAACAGGTGTTGAGTGCCTGGCTAGAACAAAGTGGAAGGAAATTTTATCTGTTCTTGCAGTTGTTTCTGGGAAATCCGATCTGTCTGTGTTTAAACTGTGCAGGCAGCCCCAAAGCACAAAGGTTTAGCGAGGATATCTTGCTGCTGTTCTCAACCAGCTTCCCTGTCGCCTTCAAGGGTGCCATTCTCAGAAGTGAACTTTACAAAAAGTTTATTATCAATTCAAACATATATGGATATAATATATCTTTCTTACATGATTACCAAAGAATAAAATAAAAAAAGCAAAAAAGCAAACAAAAAAAACAAAACAAAAAAAAAACAATGTGAAACAATTCTGAATGTAACTGTTTTGTTTTGTTGTTTTATGGTTGTCTTACTTATGCCTGCACTATTTACATTTTTTAATTGTACAGGTGCTCCAAACCTTGACGGGGCACCTTCAATAAGTAAACTAAGTTAAACCAAAGACAAAGAATCTTTACTTCAAAGGGTCTTGGGGCTCCTTATGAAGGAATGCTTATGGAACACAGGACTGAGGTAGTTGGTTTGTGTGACAGCTAGTGCAACATATTTTAACTTTGGCTTATGCTCTCACTGTCCCTGCAACAGGGACTACCATCCTGTCGGGGCACTACAAAGTCGCAGGAACTCTCTCTGACAGGAGGGTTCCACCCTTCGAGGTGTCACAGAAATGAAGTCCCCCAAGATGAAAGACACCTTAGGGAAGAAGGCCCAACCCCAAGGAGAGAGGCACCACTGGAGGAGGTGGCAACAAGTATTCTGAGCATTCAAAGGAAGCTTGATTATGTGCATTTTAAATACCGCTCGGGGCGGGGGTGATGAGAGTAGCCCACTGCCCCTCCAAACCATGGGCAAAGCACTTGAATTACTGTATGGTTACCTGATTTGTTGCAGGTTGTGATATTGTTTATTGGACCAACAAAGAAATTGTGCATAGATATTACAGTACACAGTATTTCAAGGATACATAGTCCTTTTCTTCATGTGTGTCAGCAGACTGAAGGGATGAAGCAGGGTTTTTATTTTAATGGTTTAGTTGATTAATTTCTTGAATAAAAAAAATAATTGCATATAAAGCACAGGTAGAGATAAGGGAAGAAAAAAATGCAGAATGTAATTAATTATTTAATTAACAATTTCTTTATCTCAAACTGCATAGTTCATAAAAAAAAACACTAATCAGATTACTACAGTCAGTAACAAATACTTTGACAAGTTGCGCATACAAAATATAATGGGTGAGATATTCAGAGCACTTGCACATGGCGCAACTGAGTTGCACCAGCGCAGGTCCGAAGATGTGCCAATGAGTGATATTCAAAGGGAACCGCCGCACAGCGCCAATCCCATTGCGTCAATGCACAACCATAACGTATGCAGCGCAAGTGCAGGGGGCGTTCCCATGAATAAGTGGTGCATTGGCATATTCAACCATAGAGCAAGGCGCAAGTCTGGAGCAAACCCCAAGTTGCGTCAGGCAGACTTGAGCCAATAAATATAGGCACAAACACACAGACAGCAGATGCGTAACAGTGTGCACAGAAAGAGAGGGAGTGAGAGATTGTGTGTGTGAGAGAGAGAGAGAGAAACAGACAGACAGAGAGGGAGAGAGAAAGACACACAGACCAATGGACGAACTGACAGAGAGTGAGAGGCACCCAGGGAGACACCCAGTGACTGAGTGATGGACAGTGGCCCATTCATAATGGATGCTGTAATGAGGGGTGTGAGGAGGCAGGAGGAACAACAGAGTGGCCCAAAGAAGGGCCCGGCGGTGGTATGCCCGACACAGGTGGTACCATGCCAGGATCACGTATGAGAACTTCAGTGACACAGAGATAGTGGGCCAGTACTGCCTGAACAGGGTAGTTCTGAGGCAGCTCTGTGAGCTGTGCAGTGATGAGATGCAGGCACCCACCAGACGTAGTCATGCCATGTCAGTGGAGACCAAGGTGACAGCCGTGATGTGCCTGCTCACCACGGGTACCTTCCAAAGACCAACGGATGATACCACGGGCATCACCCAGTCGGCCACGTCCCACCTCTTCACCCAGTTCCTCAATGTTCTGCTGCCACATGCTTCGGAGTACATACATTTTCCCAGCACACAGGCAGAGTGTACAGCAAACATGCAGGAGTTCCACCGCGTGGCAGGCATGCCAGGCATGATTGGGGCAATAGACTGCACCCATGTTGGCATCTGCACACCACCTGGCCCAGAGGGCCCAGTCTACATAAATCAGAAAGGGATACCCATCCATCAACTGCCAGGTGGTGTGTGATGCCATGGGGTGCATCATCAATGTCTGTGCCACACACCCCGGGAGTGCACATGATGCCTTCATATGGCACAGTTCTGCACTGTACCATAGGTTTGAGTGGGGAGACATCCCCATGGGCCACTTTGTCAGTGAGTAGGACATGCACCAGGGTGGCCAAAAACCACGGCCCAGGGGGTGGTGGAGGGAGGTTGGGGCAGGTGCCGTGGCATGTGTGGTGGCTGAGATGGAGCAGGTGGCAGCACAGCACAGGGATAACCATGTCATATTCCACAAGGGTGACATTGCATACCCCCAAGGCCATGGCTGCTTAACCCTTACCGGCAACCATCGTCCCCTGCGGAGGAGAGCTACAATGAGGCACACGCCAGCATGCACGATATCATCGAACGTGTCTTTTACATGCTAAAGATGCATTCCGTTGCCTAGACAGGTTAGGCGGTGCCTTACAATAAGACCATCCAAAGCCTGTGGCATATTCCTGGCCTGCTGCATTCTGCACAACATGGCCACTGACCATGGAATAGCAGTCGAGGCTGAAGAGGGTGACAGTAGTGGGGACGATGATGGTGAAGGGCTGGAGGGCGGTGGGCAGCCATCCCTTGGCAGAAGGGACCCTTGAATGGTGCAGGAGGCACGGCGGCACTGTGACACCATCATAAGGGAACATTACGGACAATGCAGGTGAGTGCACCGACACACAGGCAAGGCCCACACAGCCCAGCACACAACACAGTGGCAGGGATGTGCACAGTGGTATGCATGCAGGGACAGGGGAGCACAACACACGTGGCGGATCCACTGGCACACGGGCTCGCACACACAGACACATGCAGCAATGGAATGCACACATACACACACACAGACACCCACACACGTGGTGAGGGACATGGCATGGATCAGAAGTATCACACCGGTGTACAGTCATGACCGGTGCTGAGCTGCCCTCATCACATCCATGCCACACATCCCAGCAGCATGGTCCACACACACAGGGGGCATGCAGCACAACACACATGTGTGCCACCACATGCATGCCACACCACCACCACCACCCACGTGTGTGTGTGGCAACAGCAGCAGATGGCAGGTCAGGGCAGCAGACACATCACTCCAGCATGTCAGATGCCCCCCCAAGGGTTGATGTGCAGGACCACGACCAAGTCCACGCAGAGGTGGCGAGGCGGCCGAAAAGGCCTGCCCTGGGGGTGTCTGGGATGCTGACATCAGATCCCGGCATCCACTGTGTAGGTGTCACCAGACGCCGGGACCACGGGGTGGACAGTGCACTGCGGGGGGTCCTCTGCGCATGGTCAAGCCTAGTGGCTGCCACTGACGCCAGCCCAGCTGCAATGGTATCTGCCATGCAGTCCATTGATGCCACAATGGCACCAGTCATGCGGTCCATTGCTACAGTCGTGGCCTCCTGCATCTGAGTGAGCCTGTCCATAAGCCTTGCATTGCCCCTGTCCTGCTGCTCAGCCATCTGGCGCACCTCTGCACACAGTGCGCACACCTCAGTGGCATGCAATGCCTGGTGTTCCATGGATGCCCACAGGAACTGGGTGTGCTCTGTCAGCCTCTTGGCATCCTGGGCCTCCTGGCCCGCCCGTCTTGTTGGGGGGGTGCCTCAGCATGCTGCTGCACAGCCTCCCACTCAGGTGGACGCTGCACAGTGGGCCATAGAGGGGGCACGGTGCTGTCTGGTGCACCGGTGGTGGGCACCATGGTATGCTGCCCATCATCACCTGCATCCTGTTGCCACTGCCTGACTGTCTGCTGGGCAGTGCCCCGCACCTCCACCACAATGACAGCACCACCGCCACCCACACTGGACATAGCTGTGGCACCACACACAGCTGCACCGGTGGAGCTGCAGGCATGGCGATGGGACCTGGTGGTGCCTGTGTAGTGGTAAGGGGCATGTCATGCACCACTGCCCCTATGCTGTCCAGTATCAGAGTAAGGTCATCATCGGTGTCAGACAGCACCCCAAGCTGGGTCTTTGCACACAGCACCTCCAAGCCATCATCATGCAGGAAACCAGCCAGGGGGTCGTCCAACCCCATGTCAAGCATGGCTGCATGCCCAACAATGCTGGGACATGGCCTGTCCTGGCTCTGGATGCCCATCGATGTAGAGGGGTGGGCATCCGTGTCCATGGCCGCCACCTCCTGGTCATCTGCATGGAGGTGTGCTGGTGCTGCAAAACAAGAACAGAGGGTTAGTGGGGCAGCAAACCCTATGCCCCCCTGCCCCCCATGCTTCCATTGCCACACACCACCCTGCAGCAATGTGTGTCCGTGTCCACACATGCATGTGGCAGTGGGCATGGCCTCAGACACACCTGTGCATCATACCCACACCAGGCACGCTAGGCAGCTGATCATACTCACCATGCAGTAAGGGGCTGCCACCCATCTGGAACCCACCACCAGGCACACACTCCACCGCTGTGCGGCTGATGGTGGATGCCACAAGCTCCTCCATGGCCATCAGTGGTGGCACGGTTGCCGGCCCACCACCGGTCACCCTGCAGGATGCCCGTGGCACAACCCTATCCTTGATATGCCTCCTGTCTGTGCCAACCTTCTTCTTGGACTCCTGTGGGGTGCGATGGTGGTGGTGGCCGTGGATGTTGAAATATCGGGCCACCTCCTCCCAGCCCACTGCCTGCTCCTGCGGCGTGCCCGTGGCACCACTGAGAAGGCCCTCCCAGTCCATATAGGCATCAAAGAGGGCATTGCTCTCAGCAGCCATAAAGTTGGGCCTGAGCTTGCGTACAGGCCCTTGACACTCCTCTCCTTCATTCCCTGACATTCTGCCACCTGTGGACATGAACAGCAGAGTGGGTCACTGCCAGCACGTTGCAATGCAGCACTCTATTGCAGTGTTTGAATAGGCTGCTGTTCATCCATGCCAGTCACTTACCTGAATGGTTGCAATACTGGTCTGTGGCCTGTGCTATTCCGCGGCGCTTTTAAGGTGCAAGGCATGCAAATCAGCCTGTACACAATGTTAATGATATGCCAATGCTCCCCACTGCACTATGCATTGGCTCATGAGGTGATTTGCATGCGGTGTCTCAATATCACGTAATTGTGCCATGCACAATGGGGTTGCGCCAGAGCATCTCTGTGGTGCAATACCTGTATTTGCGCATGTGCGGTGCGTGAGCCCACAGTGCACGTGCCTGCAGTGCGCATGTGCACAGCACTGACCACTTTGATATCGTGCATCATGTGCAGAATGCGTGATGCCATGGCATAATGCATGTGGCACTGGTATGCCATCACACATGACCAATGCCTCTGTGGTGCACCTGCGCACTGTGCACGGGGGTGATGGCCTCTGACCCATGGGTCGGGTCGTGACCCCATGACCCCACTAGGCCCCGGTGTGCTGTGCACATCCATGACTGCACTATGGCCCTGCACTGCTCAGTGTACATGCATCCACGTGCTGCACAATTGCAGCCTTGTGTATCCTATCGTGCATCCTGCGCATGTGGCAGACATGTGTACTTTTCCACAGCCATTTTCCTCTTGAACTCAGCTGATGACCATGGCCCAGGGACAGAGCAGGAGGGCAGGCAACTGGACAGAGGTTGAGCTCATCAACCTGGTGGCTGTGGTTCAGCTCTTTGAGGGGCAGCTGTATGGCCAGGTGCCACTCCAGCAGGCCGGGGGGGTGGTGTGGCACTATGTTGCAGAAGCCCTGGAGAAGAGGACTGGTGTTGGGTGCATGGTGGGCAGCACAGGCACTGATATGGGGACCTGCAGCATAGGGCAACAGACTGCCTGCAGCATATGCAGGCCCGTGTCCTGTGAGGTTCCGTGCTATAGCCAGGTAGGTGTGCTCATGCTGCTGTTATGCCCAGTCATAGTACAGTGGTGTTGACATGGCTACGCATCATGGCCCACAGCAGGGTACTTCGTCGGCCTGGGGGTACTGCGCATTGGGCTTGGCTGCTGCACAGGTAGCCGTGCTGGCGTGTGGGCCACAGGCCTGACAGGGACACACCCAGAGCACAGTGGACTGTGTGGTGGTGAGGGGCTCCACATGCATGACTGTGTACTGATGTCCACCACTCTTCATTCCCTCCACAGGGCCGGAGGACCGTAGATGGGCCGAGGCGGTGGCAGAGGTGGCCAGGGAAACGCAGCCTAGTGGGCAGCAGGTGGCACCAGCTGCACAGCACGGGGCAGGTAAGCATTGTTACATTCCTTCTCAGTGTCACAGTGGGATAGTGGTGGGGATAGGGCACAGCCATGACCACCTCTGCCACGCACCTTGACAGCTGTGTGTGTCGCACAGTCCATTGTGCATGCCACTGCATGCCATCCCTTGGCCACCATGTACCGGCTGTTGGTGGGGTGAGCTTGCACACGGTTTCCACCGTTTGTGCTGTGGCGCTGCTGTTGCTGTGTACCATGTGACCCTCTCATTGTGGTACTTTGGCCGCTGCACTACAGCGTCCGCCTCTGTGCACCACCATGGTGTGCCGTGTGGATGGCTGGCATTGCCCTCCATGCAAGGGTCCTTTCTGGTCTCTCCAGGGGGGTGTGTGCTCCTGCTGTCCAATGCACACTGTGGGTGGATAGGGGTCCTTGGGGCATTGCACTGATTGCCTGTCTTGTCCCATCCCCTAGATGTCAGCTCTGTGGCAGCGAGGAGGGGCCAAAGCACGCGGGTGAGGACCCAGAGGCAGATCCTTGCTGTGCTGCAGAGGATACTCTGCATGGTGCAGTCCATCCAGCGTGTAACCATGGCCATGAGGAGGGAGCAGCGGCACGGAGGGCCGGCCAGGCGTGGACAGCATTGACATGTCCCCATGTATAGCCCCCTTTCCTTTGCTATTGTTGTTCCCCTGCAGTCATCCAGCATCTTGTACAGCCCCTATTCCCTGACCCCATCCTACATTTTACCTCCCCTGTCCCTGCCTCTGTTACTGTGTTTCTCTGCTGTTTCCATGTTATAAAGTGTTTATTTTCCTACATGCCTGTGTCCGTGTCTGCTTTGCAGGTGGCATGTGGAGCCATGCTACAGTGGTCTGGTGTTGGTCCATGGTGCTGGCACAGGTGGGGGTTCCCTGCTGTGTCCAGTGGTGTTTCCCATTGTGGTGGGGGCTGTCTCCTGGGTGTGGTGGGTGTGCTGTGTGTTTTCAGGGTCTCCATGGGGCTGTGATCAGGGATGGGCAGATGGTTGGGGGCATGGGGGTTGCACACGGGCCTGGTTGTCATGCTGGCCTCATTGGCCCACTGGGGTGTGGCCATCCGTGTCCACTGTTGTGCTCCCAGTCCTGTGTGTTCTGGCCACCTGTCTGGGTCCTGACACATTCACTGCCTTGCGCTAGTGCTGCCTGTAGGGGTGTGTGGCATGCAGCATGGGTGTGTTTGGCTCCAGGGCTGTGGGGGGTAGGGTGTGGCATTGGCCATGGCCAGCTGGCTGGTGGCCTGCGGGGTGGGGCAGCATTGGTGGCTTCACATTGGCCATTGTCCCCACCAGGCCCCTGATGGCTGGCCCACCATTGTGTTCTGGGGTGCTGTTCTGTTGCATGCCCCTGTTGCACGCCCATGGACTGGCTGTGGTTGGTGTGGTGCACAGCGCCTCTGTTGGTGGCTGTGCTCCATCCTGTGATGCCCATTGTACCCTCCTGCTCTGTGCCGGTGTATGTACTGGTGTGCCCTGCTGGCTGGTGGGGTTCTGTACCATTGGCACTGTGCTTCCATTGCTGAGTCCCTTGGCCTCTTGCATTTGCACTGACCCCATGTGTTTATACACAGGTATGCTCCGTGCTTCCATGGTTGTGCCAGCGCATCTCTGCTTGCACCATGGCACATCATTGCCATATTCAGTCAGCTTATGCTGCTGCACTTGCGGTGACATAACTTCTGAATATGGCACCCGATTTGCCATGGTGCATCTGACTTGCACTGCGCTGGACTTGCGCCGGCCTTTGGGACATTTCTGAATATCTAGGCCAATGAATTTAAATTATCTGTTTTTTTATAGCTGTTTGCACCCTGTGGCCACCTATGCCTTTCATCAGGTCCCTCTCCAGCTCCCAACTCCATCATCTTCTCCCCCTCTTGGGGCTCGACAAGGAGCAGGGTTCCAGGGCTTCTGGGATTGTCACTTATGGCCACAGGGAGACATGGGACTTTTTGTAGTTTTCACCCATCCCTCCTGATGCAGTGATGAACACAGGTGAGTGCACATAAGTGGAGGTGCACGTGCGCTCCCGGAAACCACATGCTTCTTCCACCCTCCCTGACGTACATCAGTCTCCTGGACCTCCCTTAATCTGACATCCAGCCTCTACTGGGTGTCAGTTGAAAGCAAGGTGGCTATCCTCCTCAATCCAGGGGAGGAGAGCACCCAGAAACCACTACAGTCCTCTCTCAGCCCTCCCCCCTGCTGATCCCCAGCAGCCCAAGCTCGCCTTCAAACATGGATCGCCGGCATGGTGCGAGGTGTGGCATCCTGTGCCTCAACCCTCAGAACCACCAGGCCGACCAACTTAAATGATCTTTCAAGAAACAATCCTCCACAGAGCCTCAGTCTATGGTCTTAGAGCCAACAGCACTAGGACACAAGTTAGAACTTATGGGGCCAGCACACACTATGCACATGGCACAAAGTCTGGTACCACTTGCACTGACAGCATAAATATTGGTACCGGCCCCAACTACCTCAGTTCCTTTTTTGACGTCATCAAGAGTACACCTCATCTGGGGATCAACAGAACTTCAGGGTTCACCTGTGAAGGCACCTAAGTTTCTAGTTTATGTTTGTTTTTGTTGTAAGTGTGCTGTTTCTTTATCAAGTATGTGTTTTATTTTAGTTGTTCCACGCACCACAACAGTTTTGGATCTAAAAGTTTCTCTTAGCACTACCTCATTCAACAGCCACTTCTTTCACTGACCATCATGTCAGGCAAGGTGCCTGTCAATGCCACTTGCATTGGCAATTAATCTGTCTCAGACCACCACTTCCTTCCTGTTGAGTGTCCCAGTACTGGACAACCTCATGCCCAAGAGGATAGGCAGTCCTTCGGAGTTGTAAAAGTTTGTTCTGGCCCTACACGGTGCCAGACTCCTGGGACTGCTTGACTGTGACCTCATCTTTGAGCAAGAATGCATGGGTACAGGCCCGTTAGGTTGTTGCAGTTCTGCCGCAAGGCTACTGGCTTCATGTTGTGTGGAATTGGAGCTGGTACCCCCTCCTTCTCTGGGACAGGATGGGAAACCCTTTGCCAGTCTTCTTTATGCAGCTGTGCTGGTACCTCAGTCTTTGACATCCTCATTAACTATAGGGAGGCCTCAGATGAGCAGTTTTGGCTATGAACTTTGGACTAAGACTCTAGGTCCCTCTGGGCATGCTCTGCCCTGTATGTGTCCCTGGACAATCTTGCCTCCAGCAGAATTTCCCAAGGGACACCAGACTCTGTTTTTTCAGACTCCATCACTGCCATCCCTCTGTACCATCTGGTGCTGAATGTGGTTCTGACCCTTGCTGGACAAAGCAGTCTTCTGCAGTTCTTCTACAGCACAGACCTTTCTGTTGTGCTCCATGGAACCAGTGTCAGTTCTGAGCTCATTGTCAGTATCAGTTCTGGCTTTGGTGCTGGTGTCAGTCTGACCTACGTTCCAGTGCTGATGTCACTGCCAGCAGCAACACCGATGTTACTGCTGGTGTCAGTGCCTATGTCAGTGCCAGCATCTGTACTGACTTCAGTGCCGATATCCCTCCCATCCTTTTTTTAATGTGTTTGCTAGTTTCAGTGCTGACATCACCACAGGCCTGGGTGCCAATGTTAGTGTTGGCATTGGTGCTGGCCAGGGTGCTAATTGTGGTACCAAGCTTCCCCAGATTCCTTTAGATGCTTTTGCGTGGGCATCAGGGGACCTGGGAGAGGGCCACACCTCTGCTACAGCCTTGCTGATGACAGGCATGAGTACCTTGGGCAGCAAGTGAACAAAAGGAGCCCTGACTCCGCTACCTCTAGCAGGAGTGGGATAGTAGGACTTTACAGACCTTAGAGTCTTTTTTGAAGTTTAAAGGCTATGTAGGGTCTCTCCAACATCATAGCAAAACAGTTTTGGCCCTCTAAAGGGAGTATTAAATACTGCCTGCTGCACATCATTGGCAAAGCCATCAACTCTAAGTCAAGAATATCTCCTCATGCAAATGCCAGAAGCTGCAGCCCTGGCAGAAGCATTGGATGCATCATAAAGTGAGTGCAGCAAATGTTTGTCAACTTCAGCACCAGAAACCAATGTTTTTAATAGATCAGACTTGGCAGACTCATCAGGCAAAGCTTTAGTAGCAACTTCCCACAGGCTGTTCTAATATTTGATTCTGAGGGCCAGGTGGTTTGCAGTCCTAAGCCCAATGATGCTGAGGTATAAGTATGTTTGCCTGTCACATCCAGCCTCCTAGATTCCTTATCTCTCTCCTGCCTACTCATGCCAAACCCCAGGAGTCTCTGATCTACTCAAGGCTCCTGGAACATCTCTCTTCTACTGACTGTCTCTATCTGTTCCAATCAGGCTTCAGGAAACAGCACTCCACTGTCTCCTTCCTATTTCGAATCATTTACCATATCCAATCAGCCATGGACAAAGGCCTTGTCACTGCTGCTATCTTTGTCGACCTGGCAAAGGCCTTTGGCTCTGTCTCTCACCCATTCCTGATCCAAAAACTTATTTCCTCTGGTCTTGCCCTATGCACCGCAGACTGGTTTAAATCCTACCTCCAAAATAGACAGCAATCTGTCCAGGTTGGTAACACCTTCTCCCCAAATCTCTCTATTCACACTGGTGTTCCGCAGGGTTCCATACTAGACTCCATCCTATTTTTACTTTTTATAAATGACCTCCCATCCATCTGTTCCCACTCCAAAATTCACATATATGCGGACAATACCGTGATTTTCTTCTCTGGTCCAAATGCCACTGATTTAGCTACCCCCTGTAGCATGACTTCAATACAGTGCAGTCCAGGTTAAAACCAACTCAAGCTTAACTCAAAAAAACAGTCTCCATGCCGGAATCCAATAAGCAAATGAATGCTTATCAGTCAGGATTTAGATCTGTACATGGCACAAATACAGCATTGGTAAAGGTAGTGGGGGCTGTACAGTGGAGTCTGGACAGGAGAATGTCAGTAGGTGCTATATTTATAGATTTATCTAAAGCTTTTGATACTTTGCACCACGGCATTCTCCTGTCCAGACTCCGCAAAATAGGGGTGAGGGATATAGAGTATGAATGGTTTAAAACTTATTTGTTGGACAGAGAACAAGTGGTAGAATTGGGCAAATGCAGGTCTATACCATTACACATTAAAACAGGGGTACCACAAGCATCCAGTTTAGGCCCGCTGCTCTTCACCATATATATAAACAATTTACAATTTTTGGACTCTACAATAAATTACTACATTTACACAGATGACACTGTGATTTACATAGAGGGAAAAACTACCACTGACATACAAAATAAGTTACAAGAGGCTTTTAATCATCTGCAGGCCTTCTTTAGAGCATATAAGCTATGTTTAAATACAAAAAAAAACAATCAATGTTATTCACTCGTAATGGAAATAAGAAAGATGAGTTAAAGATTTATTCTTTAGAAGGAGTTCAGATACAACAAGTTAGTAAGTATAAGTATCTTGGAGTTATTGTAGATGAAAATCTAAATCGGAAATTACATTTGGAGGCCTTAATACTGAATATAGGTAAAAAACTGGGTATGTTGTATAAACTAAAGTATTTTATGTCCAATGCTACTAGGCGGAGGGTAGTAGATACCATGGTGCTCCCAGTATTGGACTATGGAGATATGTTCTATGTGGGGGCCTTGGGGTGGAACTAGCCAAACTGGATACTATGTATAAGAGGCTGGCTCGTTTCATCCTCGATGCCCCCAGGAGAACTCATCACTGTGAACTGTATAAATCATTACACTGGATGAGATTAAGGGATAGGAGAGAGTGGCACCTCCTAGCATTTATGTTTAAAGTGCAGAAAGGAAAAGTGCCTCCCTATATTCAGGAATATTTTACAGTAAGGAAAACAAGAGAAAGCTTAAAGTCTACTTATGGTTTAGAATATATAATTCCAAAATATGGTTTAAATATAGGTAGGTCAGCGATTTGGTATAGGGGACCAGTGTTGGGGAACTCTGTGCCTATTTCTCTGCGCAATGCAAATTACACCATAGATATGGCACCAATAAAAAGATGGTATTACTGGAAATCAGCAATGCCTTTGCATTGCTGCAAGGTGTAGAACAGTGTTTAAAGAGATATATTTTATATTTTAAATTTGTTGAATTTGTAAATTTTGACTGTCTTGTAGGTTATATGTATGATGTATTTGCAGTAAGTTTGCAGTTTGTGACATACGTTGAATTTTTGTGGTTACCCCCCCCCGACAGCGACATTTCTGCGAGATCCCCACAACGACTACGCGCCTAGCTGCGATGGAGACCGCTGGAACCCGGCTGTCTGTCGAGTCCTGCACTCCCAATCAGCTCTGACTGGAGTTGAGAATCCTTAAGTGGGGTGGTGGAAGGATACCCATGTGGGGGTTCGGCGGCCTCCAAGAAAAACAACAGAATAGTGCGAACCAGCAGCCAACTGCAGAATGCAGTCGACCTGCTGGTGTTGCTGACGGGGCGTTCGACAAAATTTTTGTTGGACTCCTGTCGTGGATCTGAATTTTTGTATGTATTGTACTTATTGTAACTTACATGTACAATATTATGTATGTAAAAATAGGACCTCCTTGGAAATGACCTTTAGCTCAATGGAGCTTGTACCACCTATCCTCTTCATATACATTTTATGAATAAAAATTATTACTACTACTACTCTTCGGGTCGAGGCAAAGATTATCCATGTCCCATGACACCCCAACATTTGCCACCCTGGACAGCTCCCATCTAGATGCAGTCAAGGATTTCAAATACTTTGGGGTCTGGCTTGATAGCAACCTTGACTTCTCTGCCCATATTGACTCCATCTGTTCCAAACTTTGACCTAAACTAGGAGCTCTCTACTGCCACAAGGACTGCCTCCCCTTGCCCACCCGCTTTGACCTAGTCACCAAAATCATCTTACCAGTTATCGACTATGCTGACATTGTTTACTGCTCTGCTCCCGCTACGTCCCTTGCTAGACTCGACACCCTACTAAACTCTTTTTGCCGTTTTGCCACTTCTCCCCCCCACTCCCCATTGCACTCTGTATTCCTCCCCCTCTTTAATGCCTCTACCTGAAAGGCACCGTATCCACAGCCTCACTTTCATTTCCAAATTCTGGTTTGGTACCCTCCCCCCTTACCTGAACTCCTGCCTGTCACCAGTCAGCTCCTCCTCCTACTCCCTTTGATCCAGGGATTCTCTTACATTCTGCCTCCCCCATCCATGCACTCACTCTGGTAAGGCTGCCTTCTACCATTTCCCACACCTCTGGAATCAGCTCCCTTGGGACACTCGCCACTCCTCCACATTCTCTGCCCTTAAATCACAGCTCCGAGCTGCCCCCCACCATTATTTGCTCTTGTTTCTCCCCCATCCCAGACCATGTCCACTCCCTTCCACCCTAGCACTCACTTCCTCATATAACCATATACCCTCCCTTCTCCAGCAAATGCCTTCTTAAACATCCACCTTGAATGTCCTGTCAACCCTCCTCCACTATTTTCCCCACCTCTGTCCCTAATTTATCTTTCCCTACATCCTATCACATGCTCTTGTACTCTCTTTTTGCATTGACTCCATCTTTGAGTTTGTCTCTACTCATCCCAGCCACACCAAGGTGATCCTACTGGGTGATTTTAACATCAACTGGTTGGTACAGGACATTGGTCCTTATAGGGATGTGGTAGCAATTGTTGATCTCTCCCAGGTTGTGTCTGCCCCTACCAGGATCAATTGTAGGACTGGATCCAGTACTTTGATTGATCTCATCCTCTCCAACCATCCTGAATGACTCTCTAACACTGTGATCCTGCCTGCCTGACTCTTTAAGTGACCACTCGCCTATTCTCTGTTGTTGGTCTAATCATTCACCCAAACTCCCTGCTAAGTCCTCATCAGTGTATCCTTAGAAAATGGGCTCTCAGACAATTCCAGAGCTACCTCATTGCTGGTCACCTATTCACTCTGCCACCTGCATTGACATAGCCCTCACTTATTTCATTTCCACCTTCAACTCGGTCTGCAACATTTTCTCCCCCTTCTCTACGCATCTTGTAAAAGGCTCTGGCAACCCCTGGATCACCCCTGCTCTACTAAATCTTATGGTCACCTGTGATAACCTCTGGCACAAGGCCATGGCATTTGGCCACCCCATGGACAGGCAACGGTACAGGTCTGCCAGAAACGCTTGTACCAGAGAAATACGTCTGGCTTAGGCTGCCTATTTTAAATCTAGCCTCTCTTCATCTTGGGGTGACAGAAGGAAATTCTGTAACAACCTAAAGGAACTTACTGGTGAACCAAACACCCCCCCCCCACATGCTGACTATTAATGGGGTGACAACCCAGGACCTGCAGCTTATTGTGGATACCACTAACTCCGCATTTACTGATCTTAGTGAAGTACTCCCCCCAGATTTCTTTAGCAATAACCCCAGTGTCCCCAAACTTCTGCCTCCTCACTCACACCTCCCTTTCACTTCAGGACAATCACTCTAAGGGAGTCTAAATTCTACCTTGTCTGTGCATTAGGGAGATCAAGATTTAGTGGAGACTCTCTGGACCTAAAGCTACTCCATCTGGTGCTCAACACTGTTCAATCCCCTCTCAAAAAAATCTTAAATCTCTCCCTCTGTCTTGGCCAGTTTCCATCTCAATGGAAGGTGGTGGTGATAACTCCCGTGCATAAGAACGGTGATAGAACCATTCATAGTAACTACCGTCCCATCTCTATCCTCCCCCAATCTCCAAAGATCTTGAACAGATAGTATCAGATCAATTATCCGACTACCTCACTAAGTACAATCTGCTATGCAATCAACAGCATGGTTTTAGGAAGGGACGAAGTACTGCCACTGCCCTCCTAGAGTTTACTGACTCTATTCAGAAAGCTCTGGACCATGATCATGTTGCAGGGGCTATGTACATAGACCTTACAAAAGCTTTTGACTCAGTCAATCACGGTCTTCTTATAACACCTCTCTGCGCTGGGCCTCTCCCATGAGGCCACGTCTTGGTTCTCCGACTATCTAAGTGGGAGAATTCAGTGTGTGAAAATCCTTGACACCCTCTCCTCCAGTCAACTTGTTCACTCTGGGGTCCTGCAAGGCTCCATACTTGGACCACTACTGCTCAGTCTATTCCTTGACACACTTCCCCTTGCCTGCTCTGGAAACTTACTTCTTTATGCAAACGATGTGGTGATTTTCTCTAGTCAATCTGATCCCCTTCATTTGGAGTCTAATCTGCAAAAATACTTTACTGAAATTGAAACGTGGTTCTCTCTCCACAAACTCATCATTCATTATAGAAAGACCAAAGTGATTCAGTTTGCCAACCCCCCAGAATAAATAAAGTGGTCTGTCTTTATGGGTTCTCAATAGCCAACACCAGCTCCTTGACCAAGTTACTAGCTTTAAATACCTTGGTATCACCTTGGACCCCTCCCTCTCCTATCATGAACATGTCAATCTGGTCTATAAAGCTGTGAATACCAGAAATGGCTTACTTTACAGGCACAGGACTTGCTTGACACCTGATGCTCTCCAGTTGGCTATCACAAGTTCGGTCCTTTCCATTGTGGACTACAGTTTAGTTATCTATGGCTCTGCAACCGAAACAACACTAAAGAGGATCAAGATCGCCCTTAACAAAGCTTGTCGGCTAATGGTCGGTGGACATAGGCTTACCCACACCTGCAATCTCTATGAACAAACAAACTGGCTGAATCTTGGGGGGAGAGTGCAATACCACACCTGTCTACGTGCTCAGAAGTTAGCCCTTGGCCGCACTCAGGTGCTTTCCCAGCAGCTTCTCACTGCTGCCCCTGCCCCCCAGGCTACTCGTAGCACCACTAAGTCAACTTTTCTTGTCCCTTTCTGTAGGACTTCTCAAGGTCATAGGGCCTTCATGTTTAGGGCCCCTGCCTGGCTAAATAGACTTCCTCCTGAGATGCTCTCTGAAATGAAGTTATGCCCATTTAAACAAACTCCGGCAGCATCTTCTTACTTTAAACAGCTGTGACTGTTCCTAGCACCTACTCCTTTCACTCACTTGCCTGCCCCCATTCTCCCCCTCCTGTACTTCAAATTGTCCCGCTCACCCTACCTTCTCTTCCATGTTCCCTCTCCTGCCCCTTATTTACACTTCCTCCTTCCTCTTTCCCCGGCTCATTTTCCTCTCCCTACTCCTCTGTATTGGATTCCCCTCCATCATTTCTCTTGTTTCCTTCTTATTTTATTCTGTGTGATAAGGTCCCCTGGACTGCCTCTCCTCTGACACCTGGACACTCTTGTCCCAATTTCTGCCACTTTGTTTATCCTCTTGCCTCCCCTTAGTTATCTTAGCTTCCTTCTCCCATAAATAACTCCCAGTAATTTCAGCACTTCTCTATACCATCCATCCATTCCTTCCATTGCTTCTCACTCCTTCTTTTCTGGTTATATACTGCCTCATGCATTCCTGCTGCCTAATATTGCTCCGCACAAATATTTTGATGTTTATTTTGCATTATGTGTTGTATTATTGCATTACTGTATTTTCTTGCCTTCCTTTGTATGCCAATTGTATTTGTATTATAACTGTTCTACTCTGTTACTGTTACCTTATGACATGGATCCTTTGTAAATGAGTCCCTGACTCAAAGATCTGTAATTCTGAGATTTTTTAATAAATAAAATAATAAATTGAATCTATACATTATCAGACCTAATAATATGTTGCCTCTGCATACATTTTTCATATGTTGTACATTATAGCTATTTGAAATTTTTTCTGCACTACCCTTTCCTCTGCTGTTACTGTATGTATGCTTTGCTTGTCATTTATTCACACTATTTTTCTGTACGTTATTTTATTCTTAATGCTCTGCTCATGATCGCTTTTTACTGTGTATTTGTTCCCCTTCCCCCAGGTTGCACCTGGAAACGAGCCTTGGCTCAGTGTGTTTTTTTCCGGTTATCAGCTTTTAAAAAATAAATAAAATATATAAATAAATTATCAGGAGGCAAACTACTCACATGTCAAGGCAGTCTAGACCTATCTTGAGCAGCCATGATTATCACAGGGTCAGTTTCTGGCTGGTTAGCATAAGGCTTAGGTAATGGTGCAGACTAATGCTTATCAGTTTTTCTAGGAACTTCAGGCAGGGAGTTTGGTCTGTACCATGCAGCTAAAGTAACAACCTCTAATACACAGTATATAGGTCGAAAGATAATGGAGGGGGAGCAGGACATCTCCAAAAATTCCATGAGATTCCTTTTTGTGGAATCTTCCTTTTCCACAGCAAAGCCCATGGCTGACTGCATTTGCTGCACCATGGCTTGAAAAGATATGTCCTCAGGAGAAGATCTCAGGGTATAAACCACAGAGTCCTCACTACAGGATGAGAGGGTAGAACTAGAGAGAGGGGAACCTCAAGGAATTGTTCTCCCTCATAATCCTTCTCTAAATCCTCCTGTAAATGTATGCGATCCAGATTACATTCTGCTTCATCATTTTTGGTACAATCGATGATGGCAACCACACAATGTAATGTTGACACCAGCTGAGAGGCAGGAATCACATGCTATTGGAACCCATTGATGGGGGTTGAGTATCAAAGGGTCCAGTTGGCATAATAATTGCCTGCATTTGCAACCCTGGCAGAATGCATCAAATTATTACAGGAAATGATGCCAGCACAGCCTGGGGGTGTCAGCGGCACCTTGGAAAGCAGCCAGGACTGCCTGCATTATGGGCCATGGCCTGACGACGATGGCATCATACCATCTATAGTACAGTGGCGTGAAAAAGTATTTGCCCCCTTCCTGATTTTCTCTATTAGTGCATATTTGTCACACTGGATGTTTTCAGGTCTTTAGACAAAATGTAATATTAGATAAGGGGAACCTGAGTGAACAAATAACACTTGTTTTTTTTTTTTATTTCACTTATTTAATGAAAAAAAGTTAACCAACACCAATTGGCACTGTGTGAAAAAGTAATTGCCCTTTACATAATAACTGGTTATGCCACATTTAGCTGCAATGACTGCAACCAAACACTTCCTATAATTCAATATCAGTCTTTCACATCGCTGTGGAGTAATTTTAACCCACTCTTCCTCACAGAACTGCTTTAATTCAGTAACATTTGGTAGGTTTCGAGCATGAACTGCTCGTTTCAGATCCTGCCACAGTATCTCTATTAGGTTTAAGTCTGGACTTTGACTTCGTCACTCAAAACTTTAATTTACTTCTTTTTAGCCATTCTGATGTGGATTTGCTTTTGTGTTTTGGATCATTGTCTTGCTGCATGACCTAACTACGCTTCAGCTTCAGCTGAGGGAAGGATGACTGGTCATTCTCCTTAAAATTTTCTGGTACAGAGCAGAATTCATGGTTCCTTTAATTATGGCAAGTCATCCAGGTCCTTAGGCAGCAAAGCATCCCACACCATCACACTACCACCACCATGTTTGACTGTTGGTATGGTGTTCTTACTGTGGAATGCTGTGTTTGCTTTACACGAGACATTATGGGATCCATGTTGTCCAAAAAGTTCCACTTTGGACTCATATGTCCATAGAACATTTTCCCAAAAGGCTTGTGGATCATCCAGGTGCTTCTTGGCAAATGAGAGACACACATTTATGTTCTTCTTGGTTAGCAGTGGTTTCTGCCTTGCTACTCTCACATGAAGCCCATTTTTGCCCAGTCTCTTTCTGATTGTGGAGTCACGAACACTGACCTTAGCTGAGGCAAGAGAAGCCTGCAGTTCTTTGGATGTTGTTTTAGGATCCTTTGAGACTTCTTGGATGATTTTACACTGTGCCCTTGGAGTAATTTTGGCAGGCCGCCCACTCCTGGAAAGGTTCACTACTGTTCCAAGTGTTCTCCATTTGGAGATTATGGCTCTCACTGTGGTTCAATGGAGTTCCAGAGCCTTAGAAATAGCTTTGTAACCCTTTCCAGACTGATAGAGGGCAACAAAATGTTTTTCTGATCTTTTCAGGAACTTCCTTTGATCATGGCATAATGCGCTTGTTGAATCTTTGTGCTGGCAATGTGACTCTGATGGTAAGGGCCAAAATAAGTGAGGTTTATATTGAGCAGGGCTGGCTGTAATCAAGCCTGGCTGTGTTAAGTCAGCTGACTCTAATTATCCCTTTAATTGGGTTGATTTAACTAGGGGGCAATTACTTTTTCACACTGTGCCAGTTGGTGTTGGTTAACTTTTTTCATTAAATAAATGAAATAAGTAAAAAAAAAAGTGTTATTTGTCCACTCAGGTTCCCTTTATCTAATATTATATTTTGTCTAAAGACCTGAAAACATCCAGTGTGACAAATATGCAATAATAGAGAAAATCAGGAAGGGGGCAAATACTTTTTCACGCCACTGTAGGTATGGCAGTGCCTAAACCAAGCCAAGCCCCAATCTTGGTGTCTCAACAACAGACTGGAGTTCTATAGTTAACAAATTGCAATGGCTAGGTTGATGCCATTTTCTGTAGCAGGTCTGACGAGGATTGTCAATGGTGGGAGAAAGAACTGAGGAGTGATGGGGCCACCAACATTTATATATGTGAAGATGATGCACATTATTGTGGGTGGCCCCCAGATGGCAAATATTTCTGAGTGGTCCTAATGCTAATGCCATATGGTTCCAAAGGTGTGGTCTAATGGAAGAGATATCCTCTTAGAAAATTTATAGACCAGTCAGTCTGATGTCTATAGTAGGGAAGCTGTTGGAATTTATTGTAAAGGAGAGGATAGTGGGATTCCTGGAGGCCAATGGCCTGCAGTACTCCTTCTGCATGGATTTGCCTGTGGGAGGTCATGCTAGATGAACCTGAGTGAATTCTTTGACTGGGTGACAAAGGCCATGGATAGGGTAAGGAAGTAGATGTTCTGTACCTAGATTTCGGCATGGCCTTCGACTCTAGCCCACATTGGAGATTGGTAAAGAAACTGGGTGACCTGGGGGTAGGGGATACGACAACAAGGTGGATAAAAAATTGTCTGGGTGGGAGGACTCAAAGGTTAGTCCAAATAGGAGAGTTCTCAGGGGTAAAGGAAGTCCCAAGTACAGTGCCCTAGGAATCAGTTTTAGAAAGGTCCTCGTAAACATATTTATGTGTGACATATGGGAGGGGATCCATGGTAAGATATGCCCTTCACAGACGACACCAAAATCTGTCATAGAGGGGACACTGAGGAGGCAGTAAGGGCCATGAGGAGCTATACTCAGATATTAGAATGGATAGAAGGCATTCGCCCATAGTATCCATCTCCCCAATGGGATTAATTGTCCCAGTATGTACTAAAGAGTTAGTTATCCAACCTATTTTTATAAGTTTGGAAGGTCAGGGCCTCTACAACCTCTACGGGTAGTGAATTCCAGGTTGGGATAATCCTCTGAGTAAAAAAGTTACTCCTTGACCTTTTCTTAGGAAAGGTCAGCCTTAGTTGTCTTCTGTGACTCCTCAAGGAAACATCCCTTTCTATTTTCTTATAATTGAGGCTGACCATCAACGCCTTATCCCTACTGATCCCATACATCAGTAAGAAATCCCCTCTAGTTCATCTTTGTTCTAATGGGTAGAGGCTTAAGTTCCTTAACCAGATGTCATAAGATTCACTTTCTAGACCACAGATCAGTTTTGTTATTCTCCTTTGTACCCCTTCCAGGTTGTTAATGTCTCTTTTCAAATACGGGCTCCACAGCAGGCCACAGTAATCCAAGTGCAGTCATATAATTGACCTATAAAGGGGCAAAATACAGGCTTTGTGCCTCAATGTAACTGGTCCATTCTGATACAGCCTATCAACCTGTTTGCCTTCTTGACAACCTCTGAACAGTGATTGCTAAAGGAGAAATCATCACTAATTATAATGCCCAACTCTTTTTCTCTGTTGGCTACCTTTACTCTGGTGTTATAGATAGTGTACTCCCTATGTGCATTCTTGTGTCCGAAGTGTAAGACGACACACTTATCTGTGTTAAATTCCATACCATTGTTATCTGCTCAGTCCTGTAACTTGCCCAGATCTTGCTGTAAGGTTGTTGGATTGCTATCATCATCAACGATAGAAAATATTTTGGTGTCATCAACAAATTTTATTAAATTGCTGTTGATCTCTTTACCCATGTTGGATATGAACAGTGAGAACAAAGCTGACCCCAACACGGAGCCCTGGGGGACCCCACTAGTAACTATCCCTCCCTTAGAGACATGACCTCTAATCCTAACCTTTTGTGTTCTATCTTCCAGCCAGTTGGCAACCCATCTAGTGACGTTTGCATCTATCCCAAACCGCACCATTTTTTCAATTATTATGTGCTGAAGAACCCTGTCAAATGCTTTTGTATAATCCAGATATACCACATTGACTGATACTGTATCTAGCAACTGACTGATGTTTTCATAGAAAACCAGAGTATTAGTTAGACATGATCTGTTTTTTTTAAAACCATTCTGTGATTTAACTGTATATCTAAGCATGGATGGGTAACTATCTAATCTGTCCCTAATTATTTATTCCATAATCCTCCACAATATCGAGATTAGGCTTATTGGTCGATAATTACTCATAATTACTGGTGACTCCATTTGGGACCACTATGGCATTTTTCCAATCAGTCAGAATATCTCCAGTATTCAGGAACAGATTAAAGAGCTTACAAAGTGGATCTACTAGCCATGTGCTAACTTCTTTTAAAAGTCTGGGATTAAGATTGTCAGGTCCTGCCGATTTGGAAGTATCAATGCTATATAATTTGTTATAGATTTCTTCTCTAGTAATATTGTCACCACTAGATTGACTGGAACTTATTTTGGGCTTATCAGCCTTAGTGGTATAGACTGTACAGAAATACTTATTGAAAACATTAACCATAGTATCAGAGTCAGAGCAAATGTTATCACCCATTTTAATTGGTCCCACTGTTCTATTTGTTGATTTGTTATTTATGTAGGCAAAAAAATATTTCCCATGATCCCTAGTATGCATCAATCTATACTCTACACTTGCCTTAGCCTGTTTGATTATTTGTTTGCAATTCCTTAGTTCCCTCTTATAAATGAAGGTATTATAGGGATTATTATCCTTTTTCATGTTTTTATAAGAATTTTTCTTCCTTCTCAGTCGTTTCCTAACTCTGTATGTATACCAGACTAGAATTGAACCCTTTTTATTGTAAATTGCTTTGCTAGGTACGTAAATTTCCCCCAACTCAAGCAGCTTATTTTTGATCTTGACCATAGTTCTTCTGTTGTATCAGTTAGAGTCCAAGTTCCAGTTAGAGAGCTCCCTCCTTATTTCATAAATATTAGCACTATTATAGTTTTTGATGACAGTTTTGCCATAAATATATACCAGTTTCAGATTGTAATCAAACAAAAGGACATTGTAGTCATTGTTCATTAGTGGTTCCAAGATCGATATATTACTGTACTCATCTGGTCTATTTGTAAGCACTAGATCTAAAATGTTTTTTCTAGTTGGCCTATTAACCAATTGGAAGAGACCATTTTCTAAATACATATTTAAGAAGATCTGCTCTTGATTATTACTGACAGTTCCAGTTTCCCAATTAACCCCTGCGAGGTTAAGGTCTCCCAGTGTAAGGACATCTTTACTGCTGATGAATTTATCAGAACTGTTTACCAGATCTGTGTGGTCGACTGAATCTGTGTCTGGAGGTCTATAACAGACACATATAAGCAATTTATTTGTATTGGATGTATTTATATCTACCAAAAAGGTGTCACACTTGTTATTACCAGTCCCATCCATATGCCACTACAACTCTATATGTCTTCTCTAACATACTGTATAGGGCAATTCCTCCACCAATCCTACCATCCCTATTTTTATGATACAGTCTGTACCCTTCTATGCTTTGTAACCATACGGTGTGGTCTGACCACCAGGTTTCAGTAACTGCTGCCACGTTGACCCCTTTTGTCCTAAATAATAATTCCAAATCTGCCTTTTTGATACTATTTAAACTTCTGGCGTTTGTTAGTAATATTTTAAATTCAGAGTTGGTAGGAACTTTTTTCCCAGCAAGTGACTTGTTCATATCTTGATGGATACTTGTATCCCTACACCCCCGATATTCAGGTTTTTTTTGGTTGGACAGGGATGTACCAACAGCTTGTGCAAATAATTTGCCAAGGAAGAAGGATCTGGAAAGACTGTAGAAGTGGTTGATGGTGTGGCAGCTGAAAGTTAAAGCCAAAAAGTGCTAAGTAATGCATATAAGGGCCAAGAACCTGAGAATGGAACACAGGATGGATGGGTGGGTAGTGGCAAGCACAATAGAGGAAAGGGGCCCGGGATGATGATAATAGTGCACTTGAAGGCATTGATTAAGCAATAAGGCATAACAAGGAGTGAGTTATGATGGGATAATGACCCCCCTCGGGTGGGTTGAAGCATGGGGTGAAGCTGAGTACTTCCACCACCCGAGAAGGGCCATTAGCCCACAATAATGCCCCCCCCCGGGTCCAGTCCTTGTTAATGTATTCATTAGCGACATGGGAGATGGAATCCAGGGCAAGATGTGTCACTTTGCAGATGACACTAAGCTCATTGGCAGGGCAGACAGTGAAGAGGGATTTATGGAGATGCAGAGAGACTTGCTAAGGTTAGAGAGGTGATCAGAGGTTTGGCAGTTGAAATTCAATGCAAACAGTGCAAGGTGATGATACAGAACAAGAACCTGAGTACACAGTATTGGATGGGGGGATAAAGCTGAGCACAAACCCTGAGGAAAGAGACCACTGGGATCATCATTAGTGACTCCCTAAAACAATCAAGCAATGTAACAATGCCTACAGTAAGGCAAACAGGATGTTACAGTGTATAGGAAGGGGTACTGACAGCAGAAGGATGGAGGTCTTACTAACTCTCTATAGATCACAGGTGAGGACCCACCTGGAGTACTACGGCCACTTCTGGAGTTCTCACCTAAGGAAAGATAAGGACAAGCAGGAGACAGTGTAACATAGGGTGACCAAAATGATTCGGGGCCAGCCAGGCAGATCTTATAAGGATCAACTCGAGGCACTGAAAATGTATTTGTTGGAGGCCAGGCAAGTGAGGGAAGATATGACAGTGATCTTCAAGTTCCTGAAAGGAATGGACATGGTAAACTGCAAAGAAATATTTAGCATAAGTAGTGGATCAAGAATACCTGGGCATGAGTGGAAACTGATAGGGAGAGATTCAAGAGGTAAGTGAAAAAGTTTTATTTTACAGAAAGGGTGGTGGAGTTGTGGAACAGTCTGCCAGCTGATGTGATGGGTGCCAAAACTATCAATGGTTTCAGACATGGTTGGGACACAGTGAAGTGCTTCGTGGTTGCTCGGGGTAGAAGCAGTATGGTGGGGAGCATGGGGTGGATAGTGTAGGTAGAACCCTGTATGGATAATAGGTCCCAGGTTTGTTAGTGTTTATGAGTAAACTGGATGAACCAGTGGTCTTTTTCAGCCCTCACTGTCTATGTTTCTATTGGGGTGGATAGCATTTATCCCAGCTAATATATTGATGTTTATATTGGGGTGGATAGCATTTATCCTATGTAATACATCTGTCATCACCTCCACTGTAAGACTCTTATATTAGACCACATCTTGATTATTGCTCTCAGCTTTGATCAGCTTATTGTAGACACCATATTGATAAACTAGAAAGGATACAATGAAAGGCCACAAATTGATCTGCTCTCTAGCTAAACTACTCTACATAAAACTTAATCAAAAACTAGGATTGGGAAGTCTTGAAAGAATGAGACTTTGATGGGACCTGCTCTTGATGTATAAAATGGCAAGGGATGCAGAGTTACTAAACTCAAGACTCTCACGCACTAGCCTATAGCATACCTGTTTTATACAAACATGGCTTTTTCCTGCCCCTCCCCCTCCTCAAACACCCCAACCACCCTGACCCACACCTCTCCTGTGAGTCACTACACTGGTACAGTTCCATGTCAAAAAAGCAAAAGCAAAATGGCGTGGGCAATCAAGGGTGCCACGCTGTCAATAGAAAATGGTGTGGTGCAAAATTGTGCTAGAGTAGATAAACTTACTCTGAAACTCTGCACACTTTTATGACAGTGCTGTTTTTGACCATGCCATTTTGCTTTTGTGGTTTTGTCGGGACACCCACTGGTACAGTATAGAGCTCACAGTTGCTCATGTACTAACACATTTTCAAAACATTACATACATGGATATAGGTACTTCAATGACATAACTGCACAGAGGGAAGTCATGTCAAACAACTCTGATGCATTTCTTTGACTGGGTGACCAGGGAATTAGACTAGGGTGGAGCAGTGGACATGGTCCACCTAGATTTCAGTAAGGCTTCTGACACTGTTCCACATAGGAGACTACAGCAGTAAGCAAGCTGAGTAGCTGAGGAGTGTATCCAAACGTGGTAAACTGAGTAAGAAACTGGTTAGGGGATAGGCAGCAGAGGGTGATGGTAAATGGAGTTCACTCCAGGGAAGGGAGGGTGATGAGCAGGGTTCCTCAGGGAACAGTGTTGTGACCAGTCCTGTTAAATGTCTTTATAAGTGACATTGCAGAAGATCTGGAAGGGAAGGTCTGCATTTTTGCAGATGACACCAAAATCTGCAATAGGATGAACACTCCGGGGGCAGGGGGAGGATGAGCAGAGACCTGAGGAAACTCAAGGAGTAATCAAGAGTATGGCAGCTAGATCTGAATGTGAAAAGGTGCAAAATAATGGACTTAGGGCACAGAAACCTAGGGGCGGAGTACAAAATGTGTGAAGTGGTATTGATGATCACCAAACAGGAAAGAGACTGGGGTAATCAAATCTGATGACTTAAAGGTGACCTGGCAGTGTGACAAGGCAGTTGGGAAGACTAGTGGGATGCTGGGTGCATAGGGAGGGGTGCTGAAGGACATAGACAGAGTGAAAGTGGTCCAGAAGAGAGCAACTAAAATGGTGCAGGGTCTGCATCAAAAGCCCTATAAGGAGAGACTAAAGGACCTCAGCATGTACACTCTGGAACAGGGGAGGGAGTGGAGGTACGATAGAGATCTTTAAATACCTCACGGGGATAAATAAGGTACAGGAGGAATATTTTTTGGAACAATAAGTGCTCAAGGACAAGGGGACATGCAATGAAGCTGGAAGAGGTAGGTTCAGGAGAGATGTGAAGACGTTCTTCACAGAAGGAGTGGTGGATTCCTGGAACAACCTTCCAGCTGAGGTAGTGTGGGAAAAACTGTGGTGTTGTTCAAGAATGCATGGGATTGGCATAACAGAAACTTAGTAGAATGGAAGGAGGATGAGAAAGTGCCAGAGACCAAGTACGGTCTACAGTGGTATTGTAGGTAGGGAAAAATGGGCAGACTGAGTGGGCCAAGCAATCCTTATTTGCCGACAAATTATATATTTCTATGCTTCTATGCAGCGTTCCATTAAAATCACGAGTAATCCAGATAGCACAGCCATGCAGCCACTTATTACAGGGTGATATCAGACACTATAGTTTGATAATAATACCCATAGGTATTCACTTTACCACTTCACCTTGCTGCTTTAAGCACCACAGGCATCCCCAGTGGGATAGCATATCAGTTACTAGACTCCAATTACTTGTGGGGCATTGGGGTTTCATATCTCTTACACACACACACTCTTACACAGAGTATGCGTAATAGACTATGCATGAGAACTATATCAATAATGCACTTTTTCTATGGGCAACAGCCATATAAGAAATAAAGACAGATGCAGCAATACTGGGACACTGGGCATATTTAGTGTCTCTAGAACATGCAGATTTGAATTTCTGTGTAGTCCCTACTATAGTTGCATACTGATGTGCTTAAGATAATGCATTTCATGAGAACAACCTTTTTTTTACCTCTGATTGATACAGTATGGCTAAATTTGTGAGAACACCCCATTTTGTCTTTGACGTGGTACATTTTCTGGCTCTGATCAGGGGCACTGTACAAATTACAAGTAAAGCATCAGTATAGGAAGATACTGGATATGAGGAAACAAAAATAACAATTACTGAGCAGGAGTAGTTTGCAGTACTTATTAATTTAATCACAGTGCCTTTACCAGGTGTTTATAAGGTGACAAAAATGTATTTTCACAAATTTCTTGATGGAACACTCAATGATACTCTTAGCCAAATGGGTTAGTCACAGACTAGTGTGGAGCATGACAAGGGTAAGGCCTCCACCGTGGTGTCATGAGCACCATGGATGTATGATGTCATGAGCGTCATGACGTGATGGCGCTGGACATACTCCAGACACCTCCACAAAAGGAAACACATATAGAGGAAACTAACGACACAGTATTGTTCTTATTGTAGCAGTTGCTGGGGGAGCCAAGCCAGAGCACAGCAAGTGCAGGCAAGCCTTGTTGTTTTCTGATCAGGCACCATATTCAAGAGCCTTAGCAGAAGATGCAAAAAAAATATCTGTATGAGCTAGAAAGTTAGAACGATGTTCTGTAATGAAGCTTTAGAAATTAGTTCTAGCAGCATCAATGTGACCAATCTTACCTTTTTATTAATATTATTAATTGTTAAACATTAATATTATCTTATTCATATTTTGTTGAAAAAAATGAAGACAAGGACTTTAAAAGCAAGAGACGTGTATCAGTGTAAAAGGAACTGAAATTAAAAGTGTTTTACAGCAGAATGCAATGTCCTGAATTAAGGTGGGTAAGAACTGGGAAACTGAAGTAGTTAATATGTTACTGCGGTCTGCAGTAATGCTGTAAAGAAGTACTTTTAAACTTATTCTCTCGTAATAGTTACATAATAACTGGCGAGTGTTTTCTTCCATAGGGAGAACTGGTTATAATTTGCAGTTATATCCAGCTGGTTATAATGGTGAACACGTATGTGTACACTGCCTTCCTAACAGTGCCCACGCACACACAGCTTTCCTTGCTCTTTCTCAGCATGGAGATCAGTTGCCTTACATTTATATTTATATAATTACTGTGATGAAAAAAAACACTCCATAGCAATTACACAAAAGAAGAGATGGGATAGTGCGTAAAACTCAGATTTTACACACATCCTCAGTGTTGGGTGCTTGCATTAACACCTGTTTGCAGATGACACCAAGATCTGCAACAGAGTAGATGATCCAGATGGGGTGGGCAGAATGAGAAGAGATCTGGGTAAACTGGCAAAATGGTTGGAAGACTGGCAACTGGGGTTTAATGCAAAGAAGTGCAAGATCATGCACATAGGGAAGAGAAACCCTGAAGCCTACTATAGGCTGGGAGGGGAGTTGCTGGCAGTCACAAGGGAAGAAAGAGACTTGGGCATCATCTTCATCGATGACCTGAAATCATCCAAGCAGATCACTAAAGCAGTAGGTAAGGCTAGGGGGATGTTAGGGTGTATTAGTAGGGGTATCACAAGTCATAAGAGGGAGGTAATACGCCCTCTTTACAAGACACTGGTTAGGCCCCATCTGGAGTACTATGTGCAGTATTGGAGGCCACACCTTCACAAGGACATTAACCAAATTGAGGCAGTCCAGAGAATGGCAACCAAAATGGTGCAGGGACTGCATCAGAAAACATATGAGGACAGATTAACGGAGCTCAATATGTATACCCTAGAGCAAAGGAGGGAGAGAGGTGATATGATCGAAACATACAAACACCTTAAGGGCATTAACAAGGTGAAAGAGTCTAACATGTTTCAATATAAGAAAAATAGCAGGACAAGAGGACACAACATGAGATTAGAGGGAGGCCAATTAAGGGGTAATGTAAAGAAGTTCTTTTTCACAGAAAGGGTGGTGGATGCATGGAACGGCCTACCTCAGGAAGTGGTGGATATGAATATAATGCAAGGCTTCAAACAGGCATGGGATAGGCATAAGGGAGCAATACAGATGAGTATGAATAGATAGGCTATTGACAGAGCAAAGGCCAATGGCACATTCATAAGGTAAAAAAAGAAATGGGCAGACTGGATGGGCCTTGCCGTCCTTATCTGCCATCAACTTCTATGTTTCTATGTTTATTTCATTTATTTATTGAAAAGTTTCACCAGGAGAATAACACTGAGCAACAAGATGCTCATCTCACAGTATGTCCTGGGGGAAGGGGAGAGGGAGCAATTACATAGTACAACAGTATACATCACACAGGAAAAAAATAACTTCACTTGTACATAGCCAAATAAACAAGATAACAAGCTATATAATATTTACATAACAGCAAGAGGGGTGGAGCAGGAGGGGTAAAACGTTAGGATGCAGGAGAGTTTAGGAAAGTGGAGACAGTTAATTGGTCCTACAGGAGAGTGTGGCAGAAATAGACTCTCAGCAGAGACCAGCCCAGAGGGACTAGGTGCAATTGCAGTTTGTCACTAGATAGTTTGTTAAGGATGTGGAGAGAGAATTGACTGAGGAGGAGTTTCGGATTTGGGACGGTACTTGATTCCAAAGTTTAGGTTGTCGATGGGAGAAAGTTTGAGTTTCTGTGTTTCAAGCTTCACTCTCAGGGTTAATGTTGCATCCAACACCTTGGGTGCGTGTAAAAATTATCATTATACACACTACCCCATGTATTAATCTACATATTCTTTTCATTTCATTTCATTTTTTTATTTTTATGTTTGCTTGCATGCATGTGCAAGAAACATAGTGCAATCATCCAAAATGCAGTGCCGTACAGCTGAAAGGGAGAGCTCCACTTCAGTGAGCAGCACCCCCCCATACACACACACATGCAAGCCCGCATATTGTGTGCTCATGTTCTCCTCCCCCCATGCACACACTGTATGGCGTGAGAGTGCCCAATCCCCGTCGGCTCGCCCCCAAAAAGCTTTTCAGGTGCCACGCTGGGAGCCCACCCCAGCGTGGCAAAAATTGTTATGAGCCGGCAGGTGCCCAATCCCCATCAGCTCCAGGCCCCCCCAAACAGCCTTCCAGCTGCCACGCTGGGAGCCCACCCCAGCGTGGCAAACGTCCCACGTCATCTTCCTAAAAAAAAAAAAAAAACCTGTAAACAAAAATTTGTTCCCTCGGCGGGCTCCCTGCCCACCTGTACCCACCTTCTGTGCACTCTGCCTCCCCACACCCCCACCTCACCCCATACTTACCTCCGGAGTCCGGCGCGACGATCTTCAGTGGACCGGGAACACATCTGCACTCTTCAAAGCCAACTGCGAACTGAGGAAATGCCGGTAAGCTGTATAATGTAATAAATAGGGTTTTTTCAACTTTGATGCATATCTCAGGCAGTTTTTGGAATTTTGGCATCAAATTTTCAACATGGGGTTTTTGGGACCCCTCCTCATGAATTCTTGAACTGTCATGGCGTTAATCGGGCCATAAGGGTGATTTCACGGTCACTGCGCAAAATCACCTTTTGGGACCAATTAAGGAAAGAACAGTGCCAGTGTTCATAAGGTGAGCTCTCAAAAAGCCTATGTTGCAAATTTGGTGAAAAAATTCCTAAAAATGACTGTTTTATGAGCATGCGTTGCGCAGTTCCTACGCACGCTCATAAGTTCGCAAATTTTTAATATTTGCACTCTGGATTTTCAACATTGCCATTTTACCACACCTCCTTATAAGCAGTACAGTTGTCATTTTTCACATCTCACCTAAAATGTGTTTCCCGCATATGGCATAATGGCGCAGTCGGTGTGCAAAATCAAAGTATGGGACACATTAAGAAAATCACAGTGACACTGTTCATGAGCAAAGGTCTTAAAATGGTTATGTTGAAAATTTGGTGAAAAATTCTTAAAATGACTGTTTTTGGCGTGCATTGCGCAGTTCCTACGGCTCATAAGTTCGCAAATTTTAACATTTGCACTCCAGATTTTCAACATTGCCATTTTACCACACACCTCCTTATGAGCAGTACAGCTGTCATTTTCACGTGTCCAAAATGTGTTTCCGTGCATGTAGCGCACAATGGCGCGGTGGTGTCGTAATCAATGTTTGGGACAGAGTAAGAAAATCACAGTGACACTGTTCACGAGCAGGGTCTTAAAATGGCTATGTTGAAAATCTGGTGAAAAAATTCCCAAAAATGACTGTTTTAGGAGCGCACGTTGCGCAGTTCCTATGCACGCTTGTAAGTTTGTGAATTTTTAATATTTACATGCCAGATTTTCAACATTGCCATTTTACCACACTTCCTTATGAGCAGTACAGCTGCCATTTTTCACATCTCACCCAAAATGTGTTTCCGCACATGTAGCGCACTATGGTGCAGTCGGTGTGCAAAAGCAATGTTTGGGACAGATTAAGAAAATCACAGTGACACTGGTCATGAGCAGAGGTCTTAAAATGGCTATGTTGAAAATTTGGTGACAAAAGTCCATAAAATGACTGTGTTACGAGTGAGCATTGAGCAGTTTCCATGCACCCTCGTAAGTTCATGAATTTGTAATATTTTCAGTCCAGATTTTCACCAATGGCACTTTTCCACACTTCCTTATGAACAGTACAGCTGTCATTTTTCACAACATGGCTGAAATGTGTTTTCACACTTTCAGCACAGAAATGCGTGGTCACTGTGGGAAATCATTGTTCAGGACAGATAAAGAAAATCACAGTGACACTGTTCATGATCGGAGGTCCCAAAATACCTGTGTTGACAATCTGCTGTAAAAAATCCCCAAACTAATTACATTACGGGTATGCGTTGCACAGTTTCTACGCACGATCGTGATTTCACCAGTTTTTTAAATATTTTCACTGCAGATTTTCAACATTGTCATTTTTTACACCTCCCCATGAACAGTACAGCTGTCATTTTTCACATCCTATTCGGAATGTGTTTTTGCACCTGTGGTGACAAATGCCGTAGTCGCTGTGCAAAAGCAGCTTTTGGCTAACAAACTGATATTGCCAATGTTCATCTGGTGGAGGTCACAAAAAAACCATGTTGAAAATTTGGAGTGAAAATACCAATGAATGCCTGAGGCGTTAGGGTTTCCGACCATAACTCCCCACCCTGTAGAGAATGACAGGCATCAGGGCTGTGACTTGAGATTGTCGCCTGCAATGCTCAAACCATTCCACCCCCAACCACACCCTTCAGCCACTGAGAGGCATCGAGGTGTGCCTTGGACTCTTCAGCCCCAAAGTTCACTCCATTCTCCTATACCGCACCCATTTCACCATATTTCCTGATGGAATGGGGTGCGCATAAGAGCCAAAGACCTCAAGGCACACCGTGACACTTGGTGTCTGCAGGGTAAGGTGTGGTGAAATGGCGTGGCGGTTATGCCTGACAACACAAAGGCACACCCCAATGCCTGTCACTATCTGCAGGGTGGTGATGAGGTTGGCTTCAGTTCAATACTTCACTGCCATTCCTATTATGCAGCTCTGTAACTCCTACACTACCAATGCCAATGCCAGCAAGCAAACATTCAGCATTGACAAATGCTTGTTTATACTTGAAAGCAAGATGAGCATTGCTGCCCGTCTTCACAAGCACCACGTTTTACAGAAAGAAACAAAAAAATAATACATACCACAACTTACCACAATTAATAAAAAACATTAAAAAACACACATATAACAGTCATTTAAAAAAAATTACTGGCACAATCACTAGTAGTATCATGCCATGATTTCAGTCTGTTCTTGAATGCACAAACAGTAAAACAGTTAAGGAGTTGAAGAAACAGGGGGCACGATAAAGCAATGATTTCTGATCTAATACCTTTTTACAAAGTGGAAGTTTGAAAACCAATTTGCTTTGGGATCAATAGTCCCTAAAGCATTCATGCTTCTAGGAAAAAGTGTCTATATGCTAACAATGGGCGCTATGCATGAATGGGCAGGATGTACGCGCCAGAGGCACGTATCTCACCTGCATAGGGCCGCACCTGTGGACAGGTGTGTGCTGGCGGTATTCACCACCATGCGTTACCTGTCCATGGCCCTGCTCTCCTGGTGAGCAGGACTTGGCGGGGCAGCCGTGGAAGGGGCTGCGGACCTGGCCGGGCATCCAATCAGATGCCCGATCTGGGTCACTCAGTGGATCCTTTCCATGGCAGGGCATGAGTTAGCAGCAAGCCCCACAGATGACCAATGGCCGGTGGCTGTGGTGGCAAAAGGAGGGAAAAGCCCTCCGATGTGGCACCAGAGCAGTGCGCAGGGATGGGGAGGGGGCTCTGTTGGCAGTACAGGGGGCCCTGTACCCCTCATCCTGATCCCTCCCAAAGCAATGGAGGTGGCCCAACTGTGCCATTGGGGTGTGGGGGGCAGCATCCTTTGTCCAGTACCCCTGTGTGGGGGGTGTCTGGTAGGGGACCTGCACTAACGTGTGCAGGGGAAGGTGGCAGCGGTCTGGGTGGGTCGGCTGTCCTCCCTGTCCCAGCGGAGTCCCGATGGTTGTGCAGGGAGCACAGGGGACTTATGGCAGGGTTCCCCCTGGTGTACCCTGTGCCCCCTCTGCACACCCACGGCCAGCACTATGTGCCTTTGTGCATGGCGCATAGTGCTGGCATGTCCACAGGCTGGCACGGTGTGGTCTGCATACCTGGGAGGATCGGTACATTGTTCCTGCATGCCTCCCCTTAGTGCATCCCATGTGCATGCATATGCGTGCATAGCCACTCTGCTCCAGTCGTGCATAGGGCCCAATAAGTGGAGACTGTAAATAATGTTTTTAGTAGTGAAAATAGTGAGTGGACTAGTGATTGCTCTGATGGGGCTGAGAGAGAGCTCAGCATCAGAGAGTAATTTTTATAGATTAACTGTCTGATTTATAGAGAGTCAAGTCTGATAGTTATGAAAAATATACCAGAGACAGAAGGTACAGTGCATTCCACTTGTATGCACATCAGATGTATGCACTTGTTTTGGTTATATGCACAAAAGATGACATGTTCCATTCCCAATCCTATATACTTAGTGATAAAAAATGTGCTTGTTTGCACACCAAATTTCAGTTATATGCAGAATTTTTCTTCCAGACAGGGTCTCCACAAACATTAATACTGGCATTTGCACAGGTTAAACAGGTGCTAAGTATGCTGCCAGCAGTTAAACACATGTACTTTTTAGTCAGTGTCGACCTGTCTGTCTGTGAGAGCAAGCAACCACAAACAAATTGCTTAAACAGCTCAGAGTACGCAACATTTGATGAACTGGTACGATTTCAATGAGTTTGACATGTTCAGTAAAAGTGGAAGGGGGTAGTAAGTGAGAAAGTGTATTTTACTGAGTGGCTCCATTGATTTCACTACAGTTTCACGTCCATGCCATTTTGGAGGTATGCACAAAAATGTGCATCCCAAGCATCTGCATACATCAGGAATTAACTGTATCTTTATATATTTCTCCAATTTCTTTTTGTTGGCGTTAAAAATATATTTTTTATTTTCCATTGTGGGTATAACCTATGGAGGTCAGCATGTGTTTTTCCTTTCCCTGTAGATTATCTCTGCAGGTAAAGAGAAAAGAAAAAATACCTAATACGGTAAGTAACAGAGGGACATACACTTATGAGGTTATTTTATACATTGCTGTAACCCCCCCACCGGCCACTTGTTTAACTAGTTAGCAAACCTCCCATATTTTTCTGTTTAGAGGAAAGAGAGGGGTTGGGGTACAAAACACAGTATTAAAGACAAATGACCATTACTAAACCCAGGTCCTGAGGAGAGAGCTTTTGCTAGTGGCTATGATAGGTCTGAACTTCTAGAGGGGTTCCCAGAAATTACACACAGGAAGCAGTAGCAATATTGTCCATACCAGGTTGGGGTTCTAGAGTGTGGCTTTATTCCAAAGTTGGTACACAAAAGCAAAGGTGGACCCCCAAGGGTTTACACTTTGTAGCACAAGCCAATGCAGAACAACATCTGTAGCAGACAGAAACTCTAAACTTCCCATATTGCATAGGACTTCAAACCCTTTTCAATGGCAAAGCCTCAGCTGAAACACACATTTCTTCTAGTGGCACTGGCCACAACTTAGAACATTTCCCATATGGCATAGGATTTAAACATTTGGCAATGTGGCAACTGGCCACGACAGAGCACACTGGTACTCAAAATTAACACAACCCACACCCAGGGGTAAACTTTCTTTTCAGGCACTGGCCACCATGTCCTGAATAAGCAGGCACCCATATGGAACCTGTAGTGCTGAACTGGTCACTCCAGATGGGGGATTGCCCACCTTTTGCTTCCGCAGTCCATACCAGCCATTCTTTCAGAGTTACACCTTAACATTTGTAAACAGTAGAACTATGCATCTTGGAATGACTTTCACATTCAGCATTTGAAACATACTACTTCTGAGTGTAAATTAAAGTTCTATACAATGTGCTAAGTCTCACCGGGGACTCCACGATTGTTAGCCAGCTTTAGGAAAGGCATGAGAACAGTCTCAAACAGAACAGAACTTGGTGTATTAATCCCTTTGTCAGATTACACCCCAAAAGAAAACAGGCAGGTACATTTCTCCTGGGATACCCAGAGTCAGATTACTCATGGTTGTCAAAGAAAAGGCAGCTTCAATATCCTGGATCAAGTCTGGGGATTGCCCCTAGGATCCATTCTGCTGTCCTCCTCATCTCACCGGGGATGAGGAAATCAAGAATTCCTGCTAGACGGTTTCCACCACTTCTACAAGGCAGGTAGATGGTTCTCAGCACTAGGGTGAAAAAAAGTTGGTTCTCCTCAGAGCCCACACTGCAGCTCCTCACTCCTCCACTGCTCACTCCAGCTGCTGACTCAGAACACCACACAGAACTGACTGAAAATTCTAAAACTCCCCCCTCACAGCTAGCTATTGTTGCTTATGCTGCTGCGAGAGTTCTAAATGACATCACCGCTCTCCTCTCAGCTGAGACCAAGTAAACAGAGAGGGAACAGGTGAAAATCCATTTAACTAGTTATTCACTAGCTGTCTTCCTTACCTAGCACTGACATTGATGGGATTCTAGTAATCCCAGGGGACCAGGGGGTTACATTGCTGAACTTTTTCAGGTGATGGTTTTTAAATGTTGGTGATTGCTATGAATGTGTAAATAATTAAGTATATAGATATGATGCAATACCAAGCAGGAAAGAGACCTGGAGGTAATCATATCTGATGACCTAAAGGTGGCCAGGCAGTGCAACTAGGCAGTCAGGAGGGCTAGTGGAATGCTGGGATGCATACGGAGGGATATCACCAGCAGAAAAAGGGAGGTGGTATTGCCTCTGTACAAAGTGCTGGTAATATGCCACCTTGAGTACTGTATCCAGTTCTGGAGACCACATCTCTGAAGGACATAGACAGAGTGGAGGTGGTCCAGAGGAGGGAAACTAAAATGGTGAAGGGTCTGTATCAGAAGCCCTACGAGAAGAGACTAAAGGGCCTCAATGTGTATAGCCTAGAACAGAGGAGGGAGATGGGAGATATGATAGAGACCTTTAAATACCTCACAGGTGTAAATAATGTACAGAAGGAAAGTATTTTTCAGAAAAAAAAGGTGCTCAGGAACAAGGGGACATGCCATAAAGGTGGAGGGAGGTAGATTCAGGAGAGATGTGAGGAAATACTTCTTCACAAAAAAAGTGGTGGAGTCCTGGAACAGCCTTCCAGCGGAGGTGGTGGGGACAAAGACCTTGCTGGGGTTCAATAATCCATGGGACAGGTACAAGGGAATCATAGTGGAAAGGAAGGCGGGCAGGAGAAAGAGCTGTAGATCAGGTATGGTCTGCGGTAATAATGTAGGTAGGGAAAATGGGCAGGCTGGGTTGGCAAGCCCAAATTCTATATTACTATGTTTCTGTGAACTATAAACTAAACCCACCTGGATACTGTAGCAGGATTGCATTTACACCATTTGATTTAAATGTATTTTGTTTATGTGGTGACCAGGAAGGGCACAATGAGCTGAATCTTGTTTCCAGGTGTCTGGAGAAGAAATAACAGCAAGAGTTACGAGCAAAAAAACAAAACAAAAAAAAGGAAACACTCATAAATCAGAACAGCCAACACAACAAACATGGTGCATTGTTCATTGTAAGACAGTGTGATATAATGCCCAACTGAATATTGTAGTGAGGGTTACAGTGACCCCATCCAACAAAAGCCCAACTGGATACTATAGCAGGCGTTACATTATATGCATCTGCGGCCTTGAGACTGGACAACTGTAATGATCTATACCTCTGAGCCAATGGAGATATGCTATGGCACCTGTAGCTGTGGCAGAATGCAGCTGCTGACGGGCTTGCCTAGAACCTGCCATATATCACCGCCACTGTGTGATTTGCACTGGCTGCAGGTGGAGTGGTGCATCTCATTTAAAATAGGCTTATTAACATATAAAACCTGCACAGTCTGGATCCAGCCTACCTGGGTGAGCTCCTGCATCCTTACATGCCAGATTGCCCACTCCGTTCCTCTGAAGAGGGCCTCCTGATGGTACCTAGAACAAGGTTAAAATCATCAGGTGATCAAGCCTTTGAAATAGCAGACTCGTTGTCGTGGAAGTCATTGCCCAGAACCCTGAGGGAGGACCCCTCGGTGGTCATATTTAAAAAAGGCCTCAAAACGTGTATTTCAGCAGGTATTTGGGGAAGCCATGTGGTTCTCTGAAGCACATCTATTTTAGTTCTGTATGAGTTTTAACATTTATGCATTATGGGACTGTTTTATGGGATTTGTTATAATTTTATTTGTTGTATTGTTTTTATTTGTATGATGGCCATCTTATTTGTTAAATGTATGTAACGGTTTTAAGTGAATCTTGTTGTAATGGCACCCTGGGCCTCAGGGAAAGGGCACCATAAAGAAATAAAATCTACTATTACTACTACAGTACATTAACCCCATCTAATGAAATCCCAACTGGATAACGTAAAGGGGGATGCATTAACTCAATTTAACAAAATCCCAGCTAGATCCTATAGCAGGGGTTGCTTTAACCCCATCTAACAAAAGTCCAACTTGACACTATATTGCGGATTACTTTAACTGGGTTCCATGTCATAACAGCGATCACTACACAGTGATTGCTGTTACAGTGAGTGTACATTGCCGAAAAGCAAAACAGCATTGTACACTCCCCAATGAATCTGACAACAGCAACAATAAAACAACCATATATCAGCCCCCCTGCATCCCCCCCATGGGGGTTTTGTCCCCTGCACCCCCCTAAATTAGGATTCTCAACTCCAGGAGGCTGCATGTCAGGGAGCGGGAGAAACTTGGAACCCCCCCAAAAAAATTAAGTCCCGCACATAAAAAAAAAAATAGTATCCTTACCCAGCCCCGAACCCTGGACCTCCCTCACTGCAGCTCACCACCCTCACCACCACATCAGAATGCCAGCTCGGCAGTATACCACCAAACTACAGCCCACATATCTTCTCTTTCCTCAACCCTTCTCTTCGCTTCCTTCACCCTCCTATTACCTTGCCATTTTTTCCTCTAACTTGGCGCTATAAGCATGCCTTGCTACTCTTTCAGAGTAGCTCACATCATAAGCGCTCAAACTTGAGTTGCTCAAAAGAGAGTTGCTCAATTTGGGTCGCCATTATAAGGTGCTACTCTTTAACTCCATGTAACAAAATCTCAACTGGATAATACCTTAAGGGGTTATATTACCCCATGAAAACATGCTCAACTAGATACCGTATTGAGGGTTCTATTAACCCATCTAACATTATCCTAGCTAGATAATATAGCAGGGGTTCTATTAACTCCATCTAGCGATATCCTAGCTAGATCATATAGCAGGGGCTCTATTAACTCCATCTAGCAATATCCTAGCTAGATAATATAGCAGGGGTTCTATTAACCCAATCTAGCAATATCCTAGCTAGATAATATAGCAGGGGTTCTATTAACCCCATCTAACAATATCCTAACTAGATAATATAGCAGGGGTTCTATTAACCCCATCTAACAATATCCTAGCTAGATAATATAGCAGGGGTTCTATTAACCCCATCTAACAATATCCTAGCTAGATAATATAGCAGGGGTTCTATTAACCCAATCTAACAATATCCTAGCTAGATAATATAGCAGGGGTTCTATTAACTCCATCTAGCAATATCCTAGCTAGACAATATAGCAGGGGTTCTATTAACCCATCTAGCAATATCCTAGCTAGACAATATAGCAGGGGTTCTATTAACCCCATCTAGCAATATCCTAGCTAGACAATATAGCAGGGGTTCTATTAACCCCATCTAGCAATATCCTAGCTAGACAATATAGCAGGGGCTCTATTAACCCCATCTAGCAATATCCTAGCTAGACAATATAGCAGGGGCTCTATTAACCCCATCTAGCAATATCCTAGCTAGATAATACAGCAGGGGCTCTATTAACCCCATCTAGCAATATCCTAGCTAGATAATATAGCAGGGGTTCTATTAACCCCATCTAACAATATCCTAGCTAGATAATATAGCAGGGGTTCTATTAACTCCATCTAACAATATCCTAGCTAGATAATATAGCAGAGGCTCTATTAACTCCATCTGGCAAATGCCCACCTGGATACTATTGCAAGGGTTGCACTGATCACTTTTAACAAAAGTCCAAGTATCTGCTATAGTAGGGGTTTCCTTTTCCCCTCATAAAATAAAACCAAGTAACATGCTACAGTGGATGTTCCGTTAACCCCCTCTTATATAAAGCCCAGTTAGCTACAATAATGGGGGACATTTACCCTTTATATAAATCCCAGCTCGATGCTGTACTGGGAGAGGTTGCATTTTCCCCATGTAATACAAATCACAGCTGGATGCTATCTGTGGGGGCATTTACTCCACCTAAAATAAAACTCAACCGGATACTACAAAGGTGGTTGCATTTACCCCATCTAAGATAAAGACTAGCTGGAATTTATAGTGGGGTTGTATTTGCCCCTTCTAAAATAAAGCACAACGGGACTGCAGTGGGAGTTGCACTTACCCCTCTTAAAATGAAGCCCGGTTGGACATTGTAGTGGGGACTGAATTTGCATCATCTAATGTAAAGCCTAACTGGATACTACAGCTGGTGTTTGCATTAACCCCATTGGATATAATGCCCAAGTGGATACTAACTCCTCCTAAAATAAAGCCTGCTTAGATACTTCACTTATTGATCTGGCGCTGCAATTAATGTAAAGCAGAACACGGTGCTCTCTTACAGGAGCAGCTGGCGTTCAGGAAGAACACAAACTGTGTTAAATAACTCCACCAAGAGGCGGAGCTGTTGCTCAACAGCAATATATCAAATCTCTGCTGAACTTTTATGTTTGAACTTTAACCCCTTGTTATATGTTGACGCCTTTAACTAAGCATACTGTATGTGGTTCTACGGTATCTGTATTTGTTTTGGCAAGGTGCAATGTTTGATGAATATGTTTGTGGTACAGCATCTTGAATTGCTATTCAAATAAAATGCTGGAGACCTATTTATTTAATTTTTGTTAACTAGATAAGTGCACTAGACAAGGAACTGCATATTTTCAGGAATGACCGGGGGTTATTATGATAGGATTATCAGTACTGTCTGTGGCAACAGCCAAAAGAAAGAAAGTAGTAATATTTCCGGGAAAAGAAAATATATGTGTGTGTGTGTGTTTGGGGGCCCAGAGGGTTGGTCTGAGATCCTATAGTGCCCCTCGCAAAGTTGTTGTCACCACCCCCTTCCATGCCCTCACCTTTTTCTGGATCCTGTTAGCCAACAAAACAAAGGATTGCTTGATCTGATGCCCTATCACAACTGGGGCCGCTAGCTGGCTGCCTAGTTTACTTATCTTTATGCTATGCTTTCCTTAGGCACCAGGTTAAACTCCTGCCCTCCCCCTCCTGCTCCTGTTAGCCCCCTACCTAACCTGCCCTTGGGTCCCCTTTCCTCAGCAGTTGGTCACCCTGCTGGAGCTGGTTTAGGATTACAAATATCAGTGCACTGTTGTTTTCAACCTATGGTTACTACTAACTGTATATTAGGCTTTGTTGATGCTTGTAGCTCCAACTCTAGCCGCCCGTCATTATATGTACTTTTACCATGTTGCACCACTGTTGTTTGCACTGTATTTTTGTATATGCTTATATATTTCTGTACCAGATTGTTTGTGTCCCCTTCCTCTTTCCTTGGGACACACCTGGAAATGAGCCTTGGCTTGGTGTGCCTTTCCCGGTTACCAATTTTCAAATAAGTAAATAAATAAATAATGTTACTGGTCATGTTAGCATTGATTTGACATATTCACAGTATATAGGTAAAAAGGAAATCAGGACATCTTGCATTTTGGGGTATGTCACAATTGATATCTGGCAAAGTTGGGTATATCATAATGAAATACTGAACCAATCAGGGAGCAGTTTTCACAGTACTGATGACATCACAGTAGCTGCCATTTGCAGCACTGAAGCCAGTGGATGAAACCAAGAGGTCTGTTTACATGAGCTGCTCTGCACTGTCGCAAGGGCTGCAGATGAATTGCACCAGTTCAGAGCAGGTCGTGTGAATACCTTGTGGAGCGCTGTAGGTCACTCCATTGTGGCAAATCACAATCCCTGTTTTGGTGTGATCGTTTACCGATACTGGTGTTTTTTGCTAGTGTGTAAACACGTTGTTCTGCCTGCACTGGTGCAGCCCCATGATACACTGTGCCAGTCTCTCTTCCTCTCCATTCCCTTCCCTTTTTCTGCCTCCCTGGTGCACTGCATTGTAGTATGGAACAAACCCAGGGCACCAGCAGTCAGCAGCTGACTCAATGCTGCACCAGCAGACACACAATTATTTGTCAATTTTAAACAGCAACTTCCCTAGGGCTGCCCAAAAGGTATTCATGCTGTCAACGCAGTGAATGAGCTATATAGTCTACCTCTCTGCCCTGCATATCATGTCTGCCCCGCTTCAGCAACAGAGATTAAATACGTATGCTGTGCAAACACTCAACAATTTACTTGGAACATACAGTTGGTATAAAGTCCCAGCCCCAGTGGAAATTTGGTGCAAAATTCTGGACGTTTTGAGATTACCCCTATAACGATGTACAACATATGTTGTGCAAAAGCTGGTTGGGAGGGTTTTGCGAGGACCGGCAGGCTAGCGGTACAGATGGCAGCACACCAACCCAGGTAATGTAAACGTGTCTAAAGAAAAACATTTAAATCTTAATGCAGAAAGAAAATTTAAAAGTTATAACAAGTAAAAATATGTTGTATAAACTTAATATGCAATGATCTGACTCAAATAATGCAATTTATCATCTTCTGGGAGGAGTCAATACTTTTAGAACTCACTCATGGCTCCTCTGTGTGTGAATTATGGTCCTGCCCTCATACTTGTGAAGATAAAATGCACAGTTTGTGCCAGCCTATTGCGTATCCCCTGTATATTTTACATGTACTTAAGATATCCCAAAACTAGGCCACCCCAATGGCCAGTGGCAGCACTGAGAGTGAACTCAGAGCATCCCATCAGGGGCTGGCCAGGATGAGATAAGATGCCGTGTGGTTGTGTGTCCCAGCTGGGGAGTGTTCTGCCACCATAGAGACCCCTACAACTGTGCCAGGTTGCTTGCTCCTGCTGCAGAAGGCATGAATCTGATTTAGATTGTGCCCACACCTTTGGAGGTGGGATGAGCTAGTGAAAGGGAGAAAAATGGAGGAGAAAATGTTTGGTCATGCAGGAAGAACCCTGAACACCCCTCACCCACAGACCCTGCACCACCAAACATGTCTCCTGTCTCCCTTCAGATCCAGACCCTGGAGAAGAAAAGCCCCTTGGAGGGGGGGGAGACACTGCAATGCAGAAACAGGATAAGTCCTGTAGAGGTTCTATGTCATAACGGCAAAAGCCTAAAGGTGATCGCCATTATGCAGAAGTCAGGAGTGCCTAAAATTTATTTTGGCACGCTGACACAATGGTGTACAGCAAAAGGGCGCCGGGGACTTCATTTTTTAATGTTTTCTGTGGGGGGCTTCTCCCCCAGCACCCCCCCTACTATAGGATTCTCAACTCCAGGGGGGTGCATGTCGGAGTGTGTGAAACATTTAAAAAGGTTCGGTCCGGGCGCAACAAAATGTACCAGCACCCGGACCCAGGACCCTGCTGACCAATGCCATCAACCCACCCACCACGTCCACGAGGTCAGCTTGGCAACCCACCACAGCATCACCCCTACATCCTTCGCTGTCGTGCCACTCTCCACCTCCCCCATGTGCCCAATGCAGCTTAATATCCTAGCTATAGTCGCCTAATCTCAACTGGTCACCCTACCCTCCGTAGCTATCCCTGGAAATGCGCTGGGGAGTGGGCTGCTGTAATTGTAGTGCCCTGCCCCAGTGCTCTTATCATGGGATACCCCTGGGGTTGGTTGATGTCAGTACTGGGGGAGACCAACAAAGTGCGAGTGACAGAGGATCTGAGGGAATGAGAGGGGGAGGCGGGGAAGAGAGCAAACATGAGAGGTAGGAGGGAAGTTCTCCTTAACCAAAATTTAGAAGTGAGTTTGGCACAATGAGTGAGGCGACTGTTGGCAAGCAGGAGAACGGAAATGGTGTGGTAGAGGTCACAGTGATGAGTGCGTGATGGAGCATCAAAGGCAAATAGACTGAAGGAGTTAAATAGTGTCCAATCTGGTTAGGGAGGATTTGGGAGTGGCATCATAGACTACATCACAGTAGTTGAAAATGGGAGGATCATCTTCTGGACTAGTTCACAGCTTTGTCTCTCAAAATAGATGAGAAACAGGTCAGGGAGTACAGAAAGAAATGAGAACTCCAGGAAGGACAAATGTCTGTCTCTGGTTTAGTCAACAGTAGTAAAAAAAAAAGATGTTGGCTAGAAGGAGGAGGAGGCTGAAAGTGTCAATATCCTGAACTGGGGACCAAAGTGGCATCGCAGATCTATGTGCAATGGGGGCAACACCTCCAGGTTACTCCAAAACCTGTGGACCACAAAGCAGTATCACTAGTCCAGGACTCCTCTTTTTAAGGCTAGCAGGGGGTGGGTGGACATATTTCTGTGGTGCTGAGGTTTCAACATGAGGCAGAGAACAACTGTGGGTCAGAAACTTCCTAAAGACTATAAGCCTAAAGTTGTGGACTTTATATGCTACTGTACTATGCAGGTGGAGTCCCATAGGATCCAACTGGATTCCATTGCAAACACGAATGAAACAACAATATGGGCTAATATGCCTGTACACTGGGTCACAAAGGCATTAAATCAGTACCTTTGCTCATGATTGGAAATGAAAAGCAGAGGGCTACTGTCTGTTTAGCAGCACTTGCTGATGGCTGTAAGTTACCACCATCTGTTGTTCTAGAAGAAAAAATAATTCCAAAAGAGCTCTTCACAGTACCTGGCATTGTTGTGGAGATTTCTCAGAATGGGTAGATGAATGAGCAACTGACCCTGGAATAACTGGAAAATGTTTGGGGCAGTATCATGTTTGAGTAGAGGCTTCTAGTATGGGGCACCTTCAAATGTCACATTTGCCCAACGTTGAAACAATCTGCTAAAGATAAAAAGGCTATCATTGTCGCTATACCTCGAGGCTGTACAAAACTCTTGTACTCTGCAGACGTACCATGGAAAAGAGCCAGATTAAGGTAACATGGGGCCCTAGGCCCAAGAGAAATCTGGGGCCCCCTCTCGTTGCAACTGTGCCCCTTTGCCGCAAAGGGACCCTGGCACAGACTATAAGGCACCTTGAGATTCCATTTACATAAAAACTGTATCCCAAGATAAGATACAGTTTGTATGTAAAGAGCTGCAGGCAACAGAATACAAATTGAAATTCCTACCTTTCTGTTTCCCTCTCTCAAAATCATATTAGCAACAGTGTAACACCATTCTCTCCTCTCCCGATCCTACAAGTGTCACATACTGTTTGATTTTAATTTTAGTCTAATAATCTACAATGCAGCCTTGACTAGATACTCATTTTCGTACAAGCAAACTTGGGTGGATAATCAAGGGTGCAAGATAATATGGGGCAATAGAATAGCTGGCATCATTTTACACAAATGTTTGGTGGATAATCGAGGGATCACTGTATGTGCAAGACTACTCAGCATTCATGACTACCACTTTTCTTACGCTACTTAACTTACTGCAGATACAATCTTACTTCCTATTACAACCCCACCCACAAAAACCACATAGGGAAGGGGTTGTGGTGCTATAGATAAATTTATAATGGTCAGGGTTAGTAGTGGCCTTCAGATATTATCTGTTTACTTTGCAGGCAACTGAACATAATGTGGGGTAGTATTGTATGTATATAGTTCCATAACATATATAATTGCCTGCAAATTAGACAAATGTGATCTAAAGACCCCGCTGCCTCTGACAGCATTGTAAATCTATCCTTTTTTTTATCTATTGCACTGTAGTCTCTTTACTACTTTGTGTCATTAAAATGTGGTTTTGTAGGTGGTGTTAAAGATCAGGCTTAGCCATGCTGTTTAGGAATTGAACTATAGGATTGTTAAACGACTTAGAAAATTCTGCACCACTTTTTTTTTTTTCATAACTTTGATGATCATTTCCATGACACCCACCACCCCAACCCAAACTCAACCATGAACCCTCCAACTAATTTTCCCTAAGAGGAGAAATGCTTTTAACAATAGAAACATAGAAGTTGACGGCGGATAAGGACCACTTAGCCCACCCAGTCTGCCCTTTTTCCCTGCTTACATAGCCACCTCACATGAGGCCCTACTCAGCCTCAGATTACCCCTTCACTTGCCTTTTTTCTAAAATCCCCCTGTATCTATCCCATGCACTTATGGATGACAATCCACCTCCAGTCAGGGAGTACAAAAAATAATAAATACATTATGCAGTACAGCCTTGTGACTACAGCACCAAGCTAAAAACCTGGAAAACATGTAGACTCCAAACACTTGGATTTGTGAACCACAACCTCTGTCTGCATATTACGTGACCCAGGGCCAGGGCATGTCACAGAACATCCATGTGCTAATGAGAGGCACCTGGAACTTGAAAAAGGCTCACCAATAAGCAGGCTCTGCTGGCTCTCCAATCCTTCCAATATGAATGATAGGGGCACCCTCATATGCATGAGATGAGGCATGTAGTAGAAAAACTACTGCAGGGAGCCCCCATTTAAGATTTGCACCAGTCAGTCTCCCTATCAGGAACACCAGCTGTGGGGCAGGGATCTTCCCAGCCACTTCTTCCCACTTGGGATACCGGGGGTGGGAGACAAAGCAAAGGAAAAGGGACTGTTTTCACCATAAAGGTCAGTCTGACTGGAATCCCCTGAAACTATCAGCCGTACTTAACACCTAATCAGGGAGGTGAGATTCACATTCAAGCAGACAAAGAAAAGGAAAGGGCCCTGTTTACACCTTAAAGGGTCACTCTGGCTGGAGCCCCTGAAGCTGTCAGCTGTACTTAACACCTAATCAGGGAGGTGAGATTCACATCACAATTCAGCTCCCACCTTGATCAGATTACTCAGCAGCCAAGTCCATTACAAAAAAATGCAGCTCAGGCAGAAAGAAATGGGTATGTAGTAAATACTGTATATTTTAAGGGTTGTTGGGGGCCCCCTGGCAGGTGAGGGCCCTAGGCTAATGCCTATGTTGCCAATGCTTTATTCCGGCCCTGCCATGGAAAGCTCCATTTAAGGCTACAGAATAAATTTTATGACCTGTTCTGATTCCGGTGAATCAAGGCCACCGCTCAATTAACAAGACTTCTGCTAGTTGAGCGGTGGCTTTGGTTTATCTGATTCATATTCCTGAAGTATTAAAAAAAGTACTTTAAATCCAGTCCCTGTAGTAGTCTACAGAGTGTGCCCCCATGCTCTCCATATAATTACATCACAAAATATGCTAGAGTGGGGGCAACACTCAGGATAGGGAAGTGAAAGGGATCAGCAGCTTGGCTCCACAGAGCCAAAAAATGACCCCTTCCCTCCCAAAAACCTTACATCTAAAAATTCTAATTTATCTATCAAGGAACTCTGAGGGAGTTAAGGGTTAATACTTATTTATCATAAATCAGCCAAGAAAGGTGCTCTTTAAGAGAGGGTATAGGCACACGGAGGATGAGGAAAAAAGGTGCAGAATGAAGGAGCTAGAGAGTGGGACAGAGGAAGGAAGCTGGTCAGATATGTCAGTTACAGGCTCAAGCATGTACTGTAAGATGAGTTCACAAAATAAAGATTAAAAAAGGGGGAGAAGGAAGAGCATAACATGTGGGGGAAGGGTAGAGCATAGAAGGGAAAGATGGTAAGAACAGGTGGGGGGAGAGAGAGCGAAAGAGAGAAAGAGAGAAAGAGAGAGAGAGGAGGCAAAGTTCTGAGAAGACTACAAAGGGGAGGGGAATCAATGGCCACAGTAAGTAGCAGTGGCCACAGTCTAGAAATAGACACAAGCAGGGACAAATTAACCTGGAAGGCTAACAAAATCCAGCTCTGGAGCTAGGGTAATAGTGGTGACATTAAAACGGAAATGCATTTCACTCTCCACTGTGAAAAATACTGTATTCAGGAACAATATTTTATAGAGCTAGAAATTCATCAGCAGATTGCCTGGTGTTGAGTGCTGAAAATAAACTTTGTATTCTGCTGGGGGAGAGAAAAACTGTAGTAGACATAGCCACAAACTATATAGCATCTTGTCACCACCTTTGAAATAAGGATGATCCAATGCCAAATTCAGGGAACTTGCTGAAATCTGGTGTTTATGCTGAGGTTCACACTGAGGTGAAAAACCGAGTAAAAGAGAAATGCACATGAGCCTCCTGTCCCATTTCCTGTCATTTACATACCCTATATTTTCCTAGTAGGCATGTGTTCAACTTATACTTAAAAGTAGTTGTATTTTTGCTAGGAATTATGTCCAAGGGAAAAGAATTCCATGGTTTAACCACCCTGTAAGAAAACCATGACCATCTTTTAATAGCATTATTTATATTTCCTGCAGTGCAGCTGCAGTGAGTGATGTCTGGTATCTATAATATCCTGCTTGTATTCAAAGTCCATCTAAGTGAACAAGTACGGGTCATTGATTATATCCCTTATCAACAACAAGACTCCTCTTAATCTCCTTGTTTCAAGAGAGATAAGATTTAACTTTCCCAATCTACTGCTGTAATCTAGATCTTTTAAGCCATGAACTTGTTTAGTAGGTTTCCTTTGTATTTTTTACAGTTGGTTAACGTCGCTCCTCTTGTGAGGTGACCAAAATTGTGAGCAGAAGGAACTCAGTTTCTCACTGGAGGTTCAGCATGCATGTTGATGTCATGATGCAGCCCTTTTTACAGAAAACGCACACTGAGTATGTCCAAGATTTTGGCAAAGTCACATGTCCAGCAGCAGCCAATCAGCGATTTTGGGGTTTGGGACTTCTCATGCTGCACACATCTCAGTGCTATTTCCAACTTGCTCTCACAAGGGAAGGAGGTGGATATCAAAAAAAGCTTCTTTTACGTAAAAAAAAAATGATTTTTGGTCAGAAAACTTTGGAAATCATCAGACAATTGTGCATTATCATTCCAGTTAGGTACTGCACTACAGTCAATTGTAGTTTCAGACAGGCAGGCTAGTAAAACCATGCTGCTAAAACGGGAAGGGAAGGGAAGGTTGACTTAGGAAAGTGCATAGAAACATGGAATTTGCCACCAGAAAAAGGCCCACTTGTTTTTAACATCTTCCAATTCTTACCTTACTAATGCTGAAAGAGAGCAACCTAGAGGCTCCTCCCTCTCCCCCTCCCCTCCTTTTCTGCTGCAATCTTTATCAAACCCTTGTATCTGTACCACCCTCATTCGAATCTCCCCACTGATTTTGCACAGACCACATTCTCCAGCAATTTATTCCATCTATCCACCACCCTCTCCATAAAAAGTACTTCCTGGTCTCTCTCTTGAATGTGCCACCCCCAAGCTTCATGGAGTTAGCCCTGATGGTTGTGTTCCAGGTTAGTCTGAAACCTACTTTATTTACTCTGTGCAGGTATTTGTGTGGTTCAGTCATTTCTCCCATCTCACCTCAAGCACGGACACGCTCAGATCCACCAGCTTCTCTTCGTAAGTCTTTTCCTGCTGTCACTGGGTCATTATGGTTAGTTACTCTCCTCTTTACTGCCTCTACTCTGTCCCTGCCCTTTAGATGCAGAATATAAAACTGCACACAGTACTCCTGGTGAGGATATACCAGTGACCTATACAATGACAGCAACACCTCCCTTCGCCTGCTGGTGATCCCCCTCCCTATCCACCCCCAACATTCTTTTTACCCTATGCACTGCCCTGTTGTATTGTGCAGATGTTTTCAAATTTTCTGCAATTATTATTCCAGAGTCAAAATGTACAGGCAGCACTCACCAAACTGTAGCCTGTAAGACACAGTGCTTCACAAATTGCACCAATCAGAGTGAATTGCCTCCAACACCATTTATTTGGTGCCGCAACACCTTAAAAACAATACAGATGCAGTTCAATATAAAACTGCTGGCACATGCTTAACTAAGGGAACGTCTGGCAAGAAGGTGGTAGCCGTCTCAGCCCTCCACCTAACATTTCGCTCCACTTACCAGAGCTTCTTCAGAGGTGTGGCAACCAGGTAGGGGGCTGGATTAAATACACAGTAGCCCCCTGACATCAGTGACAATGTCATATGGTTGCTGGGAGCACAAGTACAAATAAATAAAATTGCATGCAGGACAAACATGAATAAACATCAAAATCCTTCTAACCACGAAACTCCTTATAATAACTGGAAATCAACATACAATTAAATATTTTTCATGTTAATTCCAACTGATCACAATAATCCACACTAGAGGTATGCAAAATTCTGAAATTTCATTATGCAAAATCTTTTGCAAAATTTGCACATTTCGCAAAATATTTCGCGAGTGCAAAATGCAAAATTTCGCTCATTGAACGTGAAATTTCACCAGTGAAATGTGAAATTTCACCTGCAAAATGGAGAAATTTCACCCGTGATTGGGTGAAATTTTGTCGTTTCAGGTGAAATTGCATGTTTCATGGTGAAATTCTGTGTTCCACGGGCGACATTTCACACCAGGTGAAAAATTTTACTGAACGGTGGGATTTAGTGAAATGTTTCATGCAGCAAAATTGCAGATTTTGTGGCAATTTTGTCGGCAAAATTTAATTTAGCAACATCTCTAATCCACACATGTTCCATTGCTTAAACAAGCATTTGTCAATGCCGAATGTTGTCTCGCTGGCATTGGCATTAGTAGTGCAGGAGTTAGAGATGCACAATGGGAATGACAGTGAAGTATGGAATTGACGCCAACCCCACCCCTACCCTGCAGAGACTGACAGGCGCTGGGGTGTGCCTTTGGGGCATCAACTATAACGCTCATGCCAATTTACCTCACCCTACCCTGTAGACACTTACAAGTGTCGTGGTGTGCTTTGGGGTCTTTGGGCCTTATACTTACCCCATTCCATAAGGAAATACAGTGAGATGGGTGCAGTACAGGAGAATGGGCCTCACCCTACCCTGTAGACACTGACAAGTGTCGTGGTGTGCCTTTGGGGTCTTTGGGCCTTATACTTAACCCATTCCATAAGGAAATACACTGAGATGGGTGCAGTATAGGAGAATGGGGTGAATTTTAGGGCCGAATACTCCAAGGCACACCTCAATGCCTGTCACTGGCTGCAGGGTGGGGGTGGGGGTGGAATGGCATGAGCATTACAGCCAGTAATCCCAAGTCACACCTCTGATGCCTGGCAGTCTCTGCAGTGTGGGGTGTTACAGTTGGAAATCTTAATGTTGTAGGTGTTTGTTGGTATTTTCACTCCAAATTTTCAACATAGGCTTTTTGTGACCCCACCTCATGAAGAGCGGCATAATCAGTTTGTTAGCTGAAAGGTGGTTTTGCACAGCAGCTATGCCATTTGGCGACACAGGGATGAAAACACATTTTGGGCAGGATGTGGAAAATGACAACTATATTGTTCATGAGGAGGCGTAAAAAAATGGCAACGTTGAAAATCTGGAGTCAAAATATGAACAATTGGTGAAGTCATGAGCATGAATAGAAACTGCGAAACACACGTACGTAACCCAATTATTTTGGGGATTTTTTTAGCCACGTTTTCAACATAGGCATTTTGGGACCTCCCCTCATGAACAGTGGTGCTGTGATATTGTTAATCTATCCCAAAAGTTGATTTCCCACAGCGACCACGCCGTTGTGCACCACAGGTGCAGAAACACATTTTGGTTAGGCTGTGAAAAATAACAGCTGTGTTGTTCATAAGGAGGTGTGAAGAAATGCCAGTGTTGAAAATCTGGCATGAAAATATTACAAATTTGCGAAGTTACAAGGGTGCATGGAAACTATGCAACGCACGCTTGTAACACAGTCATTTTATGGACTTTTGTCACCAAATATTCAACATACGCATTTTAGGACCTCTGCTCATGAACAGTGTCACTGTCATTTACTGAAACTGTCCCAAAAACTGATTTCGCACAGCGACTGTGCTATTCCATCCTATCTATAGCCAACAAAACTGCCCTGCATCAATGGGACACCACCTTCAACAATGTTTGCAGGTATGCAGCCAAAGTGCCACGCCTGAAGCATCATTGTCAGCTATACAAAGACCTTGGCTGGCTATCTCCCTCCTCCACCAGGCAATACTACCTCTACAACCTTTCGGACACCATCATCAGAACATCCAAACCAGCTGTTCTCTCTAAACTACTCCAACCGGCTATACCTTCACGGGACCTTAGATCAGCTGACAAATCCTTATTAAATATTCCTCTCTGCCGTACAAAAAAGGGCACGGGATCCTTCAGCTATGCTGCCCCTCACTATTGGAACTTGTTGCCTCAGGAACTAAGGAATGCTCCTTCCCACTCTGCATTTAAGCACAACCTCAGAACTTTCCTCACCTCAATGGACAAATGTGTTTGTTTTGATCCCACCGGATCCCCCTGCTCATTGCTTGCTCTTCCCACTCCGCTATTATGTACTTTATGCACTTGCGCTTTTCCTCTTGGTTGTTTTTTTGAGTATGTTTACTGTTAGTGGATGCTGTATAATTTTCGTGTTCTGATGCCAATTGTAAAGTTATTCATTTACCTCCTGGCCACTTAGCTTGCCCTCGCACCCTGTACTGTTTTTTCCCTACCTTCATTCCTTCCCTCACCTTCCTTTCATGCACCCCTTACTAGTCTCTCTCTCTTCCCTCCCCCCTTGGCCATTTCTCCGTATCCCCTTTCATTACCACCCCCCCTTCCTCCTGCCCCTCCCTTCTCCTGCTCATTGCCGCCTCACTCCCCCACTAACCGATCTCTTCTCCCCTCCTTGCCGTCTCCTGGTTCCACCGTCCCGGCTGCACGTTATAACCTATTACCACTAATGCCGTAACTTACCGCCTCACTCCTCCCCTCACCGACCTCTACTCCCCTCCATGCCGTCTCTCAGCTCCACCATCCCGGCCGTACGTTGTACCCCTTCACCGCCAATGCCGTAACTTGCCGCATCCTCTCACCTCTTCCTCTTTTTCCGTCTTTTCGGCTCCATAGACCTGCCGCGTAGGTTGTAACCTTGTACCGCTGATGCGTAACTGGCGTTCACCTGTATTACCTTCTTTTACCCTCTCTGCCCCCCTCCTGCCAGCCTCCCTGCCTTCCACCAGTTTAAGCCCTACCGTGACTCCCCTCTCTTTCCTTCCCATCTCCCTGATTCATCGGCTCGGACATAGGTTACTCACTCAACCTGTCTATGCCACTTTTACTGCCATTCCTCCTGTCCCCTCCCTCTTGTGTGTCACTGCACTCCTTCCAGGTGCATTCCATCCATCGACCTTCCCTCCTTTCGTTTCCTTTTGGCTCCATGCCCAGCAAAACTTTCCCCTTTCCCTGCCCTTCCCACCCTTCACTGTCCTTCCCCAAACCTCTCTCCGTCTCCTGCCGATCCTGCTTCCACTGTCTCGGTCACAGTTGGTAACCTTCTCCCGCCGATGGCGCATATGATCGCCTTTACCTTCCTCCTGTCTCTCACCTTTCTTGCTGCTCGCCCACCCCTTCCTGGCCTTCTCTCTCCTGCTCTACCTTTACACCTGTCCTCTCCACCTATCCCCTTGATTCTTAAACTACCGAGTACATGTATTTTATCCAGGCTCTATACTTAACTACACTGTGTGTATATCGTCCTTTGCAATGTATCCTGCTTTGTATATTCTCCTATGTATTCCTGCTATCATGCTTATGTATCCTGCCTTATGTATCCTCTTATGTATCATGGTGTTTTGTAATTGTACCTCCCGGGTCGTGCCTGAAAGTAGTCACTTGTTGGCTAGCGCACTTACCCGGTTAACAAAAACAAAATAAATAATTCTGCGCTGGATGTGCGAAAACACATTTTGGTCAGGATATGTAAAATGACAGCTGTATTGTTCATAAGGAGGTGTGGGAAAATGCCAATTTTGAAAATCTGGAGTGAAAATATTACAAATTCATGAAGTTACGAGCATGCGTGGAAATAGCGCAACACACGCTCGTAAAACAGCCATTTTTTTTCCCACCAAATTTGCAACATAGTCTATTTGAGAGCACCCTCATGAACAGTGGCACTGTCATTTTGTAACTTGGTCCCAAAAGGTGATTCCGTGCAGTGACCAAGAAATCACCTTTCTGGACTGAATAATGCCATGTCAGTGACTGAATTCATGAGGGGGGTCCCAATAACTCTATGTTGAAAATTTGGTGCAAAAAGTCCAAATAATGCCTGAGATATGCACTAAAGTTGATAAAAAACTATTTATGCCATTATACAGCTTACTGGCATTTCTTCAGTTTGCGGTCGGCTTTGAAGAATGCAGACGTGTTCCCGGTCCAACGAAGATCATCGCACCGGACTCTGGAGGTAAGTATGGGGTGAGGGTGTGTGTGGGGAGGCAGGGTGCATAAAGGGTGGGTGCGGGTTGGGGCAGGGAGCTGGACAGACCGTGAGGGCCGTTTTCTTCTTTTACAGGTTAAAAAAAAAATAAACATTGCGGGACTTTTTTTTTTTTACAGGAGCATTTGGCACGCTGGGTGGGCTCCCGACATGCCAGCTGAGTGTTTCGGGGGGCTAGCCAACAGGTATTGGGTACCTCTGTCAGCACATACTGAAGGGGGGGTCAAGAGCCAAGGAGGATTGGGCACCCCCCTCGGCACATATCAAATGGGTGGGGTGCATTATGCCGACGAGGAGTGGGATCCCCCATTGGCGCATAAACTGGGTCAAGGCATGCTGACAGGGGGACTGGGCACCCCGAAGTCAGCATTGTGGCTGGCAGTGTGCCACCATGTTTACTCTCTAACGTTTCACCAGGGAAGGTACATCAGGAGGTGCCGCTGCATTTGACGAGCTTTGCTCTCATTGCAGCAGACCTTTCCTTAGATGTTCTCGCCACATTATGTATTCCTGGTATGGTGCCTGCATGCTGGCTTATTGGGGAATGAGGGATGCACCTACTGATGTGTGCCCTGCAGTCGCCCAACAGTGACCGCGCCTCCAAATCTGCTACTAATGCAATATGTTGGCTGGCGGGCAAGCGCGAGCCAACATAAAAACACTGACTTTAGAATTATGGGCACAGCGAGATGACGCTACTGAAATCTTTATTGGCCAAGAATATTACAGATCACAGCCCAATTGAAGTGCCAATATTAAAAGCTGTTCTGTAAAGCACTGAACAAGTGCGGATAAACAATAGGAAGTTTCCATGAACTAATTACTTGGTGCAGAAGCCATTCTAGCAGATAAATGTAAAAACTAACTTTTTTCATTTCATTAGATGACCAGCACATCCTATTGTTCACAAGGCTCTCAGTCTATAAAAAGACACACAAAAGTCCACTATTCAAAACTGATATTAATAAAACCATAAAGATGTAACTACAAGTATGACAGCCTAACACTGGCTGAAGTCTCAAGCGACCTGATGTATCAATAAACAATAGCCTTGGGTGGAGGGGAAGAAAGAATCAAAAACCCTTAGGGCAAACAGTACCCACTCAATATTTTAAAAAGGGCTGTATTTCAAACTTGTCATTGAAAGCAGGTGATCATAAGGCCCCCATACAATAAATCCAAAATTGTTGTCTTTTTCCTATTACATTTTCATAGTCTCCACCTTTGATTGTTGGCCATAAATCTTCAAGTGCAATTGCCTTAACTTCGTGAGCGAGTGAAATGTTAGGTGGAGAGTTGCGATGACTACTACCCTCTTGCCAGACGTTCCCTTAGTTAAGCATGTGCCAGCAGTTTTATACTGAACTGCATCTGTATTGTTTTTTAAGGTGTTGCAGCACCAAATAAATGGTGTTGGAGGCAATTCACTCTGATTGGTGCAATTTATGAAGCATTGTGTCTTATGGAGTACAGTTTGGAGAATGCTGCCTGCACTTTTTGAATTTAAGTTCTTCACTTTGCATTTCATCTCTACTAGGAATATTACCCCCCCCCCACCAAGTCCTTTTCCTCAGTCGTGCTTTGCACTACTACCCCCCATGCTATATTCAGTGTTAGGATTCTTTGCCCCAAGTGCATCACCTTGCACTTTTTGGCATTTAATTTTAACTGGCATTCTGTTAACTACCTTTTCAGCCTAATCAGGTCCTCCTCCTTCATAGCTGTGACTCCCTCATCACTATCCACCAGCCAAAGGTCTAATATCATCTGCAAAAAAGGCATATCTTGTCCTGAATCCCTACCCTACCCTATGTCACTTGCAACTGTGCCCCATTACCTATTCCTATGTGTACTTGCAAGTTATGTCCTGTTGTATAACATTTGTTTAATGTTTTATTGCAACTGAGGGTGTTAAGGACCAATTAAGAAGTGTTAAAAATGTTATTAATTTAAAGTAATCTAGGATGGTTAACATAGAGAATACCTAGAATTGAGCAATTATTTACAGTAGATCCATAAAGTATAGATTTAACTGGTTTATTTTAGAACTGATTTAATAAATAATTTTATTTGTATTAAGGAAGTGTTTCTCAAATGGCGAGGCCAGTCACCTAGGGGAGGACCCAGATTGTTCCAGGAGAGGCCCAGTCAAGCATTACAATGCACTGTATCAAAGTACTGAGAGCAGCAGCGCGTGCTGTTGTGAAAACTGTGACCTTTAAAGAGCAGCTGACACATTCAGGAGAACTTTAACAAAATATAATATTTAGACACAGTTCAGCTTGTATTTCACATTAGTTGTATATTCCTCCTCCTCATTATTTATTACTGAGGTCATTTGCATGAAAACAGGGTCTTTGCTCCTAAACAGTTCATGTATTCCTATTGCTTTCTCCCTACCTGAGGTCATAATGCACTGCTTGTGACACCACAGTTTCTCTCATGACAACAGACTGTGATGTCACAACAGATGAATATGACTTGAAATAGGGAGTAAGGTACAGAGGCACATGAACTGTAAGTGAACTCTACAGCATACAGATCATATATTCATGCAAACTGACTCAGTAATAAATAATGGAAATAGAAATATATAGACTATACATGGAATGCAAGCTGAATTGTACATAATTATTATGTTGTTCAAAGTTTTCCTTGAGGTGTCAGTAGCTCTTTAAGATTTTAATTCCAAATTAGATCACTCTTTTGTCTTGTTCTGCATGTGGAATGAATCTGCTTTAGCATATAAGATTTTAAATAATTAAATGAAATTAAATGGATTTAAACTTACTGTCCCCACACTTTCACTAATTATTAACGATCTTTGAACACCGATTGTCCCACATAAGGGAGCAGTGTCTGCTGTACCCTAGTTTACCCTTGTCATATGAAAAGCAATATTAAACAATGTGTGTTCAAAACCAGCTGCGAATAAGGATGAAAACCTGGGGATAACCTATTGAAAAGAATTCGTCTTTTAATTATTTCAAATTTAAAAGCATGCTAAAACATACAAACACAAAGGTAACAAGCATTTGTCAATGCCGAACATTCGCTTGCAGGTATTTGCAGTGGTACTTGGCACTTGGACATGGCTTAAAAAAATCAGTGACAAAGAAGTACAAGCATTTGTCAATGCAGAATGTTGCTTGCTTCTATGTGCTGTTTAGGTATTTGGAAGTCATTGGAGTGCAAATATTGAAAATTCGCAAACTTACGAGCGTGCATAGGAACTGCGCAATGCACGCTTGTAAAACAGTCATTTTTAGGAATTTTTTTACCAAATTTTCAACATAGCCATTTTAAGACCTCTGCTCATGAACAGTGTCACTGTGATTTTCTTAATATGTCCCCATACATTGATTTCGCACACAGATACGTCATTTATGCGCTACATGAAACGGAAACACGTTTTGATGAGATGTGAAAAATGACAGCTGTACTGCTCATAAGGAGGTGTGGTAAATGGCAATGTTGAAAATGTGGAGTGAAATATTGAAAATTTCAGAAACTTACAAGCGTGCATAGGAGCTCGCAAATGAACACTAGTAAAACAGTCATTTCTAGGAATTTTGTCACCAAATTTTCAACACAGCCATTTTAAGACCTCTGCTCATGAACAGTGTCACTGTGATTTTCTTAATGTGTCCCATACATTGAGTTCGCTACGGACTGTGCCATTGTGTATACATGGTAGGCTGCGTTTTGGGCAGGATGTGAAAATGACAGCTGTACTGCTCATGAGGAGGTGTGATAAAATAGCAATGTTGAAAATCTGGAGTGAAAAATATTAAAGAATTCATGAAACTTCTGGCGTGCGTGGGAACTGCATAGCTTGCCTAAATAAAACAGTCATTTTAGGAATTTTTTCACCAAATTTTCAACACAGCCATTTAAGATCTCTGCTCATGATCAGTGTCATTGTGATTTTCTTAATGTGTCCCATACATTGATTTCGCACACCGACTGCGCCATTGTGCGCTACATGGGTGGAAACACGTTTTGGGCAGGATGTGAAAAATGACAGCTGCACTGCTCATAAGGAGATGTGGTAAAATGGCAATGTTGAAAATGTGGAGTGAAAATACTGAAAATTCGCAAACTTACAAGCATGCATAGAAGCTGAGCATTGAACACTCATAAAACAGTCATTTTTACGAATTTTTTCACCAAATTTTCAACATAGCCATTTTCAGACCTCTGCTCATGAACAGTGTCACTGTGATTTTCTTAATGTGTCCCATATATTGATTTCGCACACCGACTGAACCATTGTGCGCTATATGGGTGGAAGCACATTTTGGATGAGATGTGAAAAATGACAGCTGTACTACTCATAAGAAGGTGTGGTAAAATGGCAATGTTGAAAATCTGGAGTAGAAATATTGAAAATTCGCAAACCTACAAGCGTGCGTAGGAACTAGCGCACGCTCATAAACCAGTCATTTTTTGGAATTTTTGCACCAAATTTTCAACATGGGGTTTTTGGGACCCCTTCTCATGAATGATGTCACTGTCATGGCGCTATTCAGGCCCGAAGGGTGATTTCACGCAGTGACTGCGAAATCACCCTTCAGGCCGAATAACGCCATGACAGTGACATCATTCATGAGAAGGGGTCCCAAAAACCCCATGTTGAAAATTTGGTGCAACAATTCCAAAAAATGCCTGAGATATGCAATAAAGTTGAAACCCCTATCTAGCCCATTATACAGCTTACCGGCATTTCCTCAGTTCGCGGTCAGCTTTGAAGAGTGCAGACGTGTTCCCGGTCCATCAAAGATCATCGCACCGAGCTCCGGAGGTAAGTATGGGGTGAGGGGGGTGTGGGGAGGTAGGGTGCGCAGTGGGTGGAGTGCGGGTTGTGGGAGGGGCCTGGGAGAAGCGCCGTGGGACCGTTTTCAATTACAGGTTTAAAAAAAAAACGACGTGGGACATTTGCCACACTGGGGTGGGCTCCCAAGCGTGGCAGAAGGATGCTGGGGGGCCGTGGACGACGGGGATTGGGCACCCCGTCCGGCAGACAGCGTGACGAGACATTTGCCACGCTGGGGTGGGCTCCCAGCGTGGCAGAAGGATGGCTTGGGGGCCTGGAGCTGACGGAGTTGGGAACCCCGTCCAGCAGATGACGTGGGACGTTGGCCATGCCGGGGTGGGCTGCCAGCGTGGCAGCAAAGATTTGGGGGGGGGCGTGACACGGTGCTGTGTATGACAGCGGTGGTTTTCTTTGAAGAGAAGACCACTGCTGTCATACACAGCACCGCATCTGATTGGTGCAGGACTGCCATGCCTGCTCAATGGAGGAGGGGATTGCAGGGGAGGGGCACACCTCCAAAGTGTCCCATTCTCCCAAGACGTTCCTTGCGCATGTGTGCCAGCGAACGTAAAAAGGGCATATTACAAGACAGGAGAAAAGGGTGATCAGAAATTTAAAAAAAGGAATAGATTCAAAATTTCCCCATTACATCTACTGCTAATTTAAATTCTGAGTTTTGGATGTTTTGTGTAACGAGATTGGTAAACTGAATGTAAACAGTCCCAGGTGAATGAAATGAGTCATTTCTGTAAAGACAGTTCACATTATTCCTGGTGTTCAGTGTAAAGTAATGTATGGTAAGGATTTAATAGTAGGTATTTAAGCTAAGTGGCAACCATAACACGAGGAGGCACAGTCTTAAGCTGGAGTGGGGAGGTTTAAGAGGGAGGTCAGGAAGCACTTCTTCATGGAGAGGGTGGTGGACACATGGAATGTGCCACAAGAAGAGGTGGTCTTGTTGAAGATGGTGGGCAGCTTCAAGAGAGGCTAGGATAGGCATAGGGGGAAAGTAAGGATTATGGGTAGGGAGGATGGAAAGGTTGGGAGGAGTGGGGAGGGTGCCAGGGTCAGTAGCTCAAGCTGTGAACCCTGCAATACAAGCAGACTAGACAGACCAAATGGCCTTCTCCTGCTGGCTTCTTTGTATGTTCGTATGGTTTTTATTTATATGGGGAGGCATGGCAGTTTGTCAATAAGCTTGAAGAGGCCTGATATTTTTTTCCATATCTTGAGAGAGTCTCACCATGACAGTGTTAGACATCTGATGCATTAGAGTATGCTTCACACCTTTCCTAGTAGCTGCAACCCATGCACCGGCCAAGAGCAGCATCTGGAAACCGGGACCCCCCTAACTTGTACACAGACAAGGCAACAGGCCACAAGTTGGCAAAACAATATACATCACCCCTAGCACTGGGGCAAATACCTGGCTCGGCAGTCTAAAGGGGTCTGGGGTTTAGGGTACAAAATAACATTTGTATTTACTCCAGGATCTGGGAGAGAGGTGGCAGGGCTACGCTGGGTCTACCACAATTTTAACCACCCAGACACTTCCCTACTACTCGATGACCTAGGGGCCATAAACTAGCAGGGCCCTTATGCTCTCACTGATGCATCCCCTGTGGTCACCAACTTCACTGACATTCTCTTGGATATCCAGGACCGCCGCTTCCCTACCACCATCAGGAGAGTCAGAGGTGGCCGCACCAATTAGATCTCCAAAGAACTCCTCGCCCTTATGAAAGAGAGGGACCAAAAGTAGTCTGTCCATAAACGGACCCCTTACCCTTCCCTATGGCACGAATACCAGCATCTGTGCAACTGTTGCAAGATCTTGACTAGAACCTTAAAATAGAAATACTACACCAACCTACAGAAACAGAGTTTTGGTAATCCCAGAAAATTATGGGACTCCATTAATTCTATTCTCAGTCCTTGCACTGGCAGCACCAACATCCTACTAACCTCTCCCGCTGGCCTCTTGATGGACCCTGCTGAGGTCGCCATGCTGCTCAAAGCAAATTCACTGGCCTGTCAGCCCTCCTCAGCAAACTCCCCTCCAGCAGTCCCCCTAGCCAGGGTCACCCATTTCTCCCACCCCCTTCCCCTCTACTTACACTGCCTGCCTTCCACCTAGTCAGTCCCCTGGCCAGGGGCTTTGCTGCCCCCACATCCTCTACCTCCCCCCTGACAGGTGCCTCTCTCTGACCACCTTTCTATTTCAAGACCATCTCCCCCAAGGATACCTGCAAACTCATTAGGGACCTACCCAATTGGAGTAGTCCGGGATCCAATGGTCTCTCCCCATCTTTTTCAAGATCGTCTCCTCAATTATTGCCAAGACTCTCTCCTTTATCTTCAGCCTTGCCCTAACTACCTCCCACATGCCCCTCTTCTGGAAATCTGCCAAGGTGGTTCCTATCTTTAAATCTGGGCCCCCCCATCAGACAACTATCGAATTATATCCATTCTCCCCCACCTTAGTAAGCTTCTCGAATGAGTTGTTCACCAGCAGCTGTCCTTCCCATTATGGTCATGACAACAACCTAATCCATAATATCATTTACCACCTTTCCACCTGCCCCCCTTTCCCCCTCCTCATGGCTCCACTCATCCTCTCACTTCCGGTACCTGTACATAGCCCCACTAGGAAAGCATCTGCTGTTGTCAGGGAACACAAACGTATTAAGTTTGCCATAACCCAACACATCCTCCTCCTTCTTTTATCTGGGGATGTTCATCCTAACCCAGGGCCAATTACCCACACCACTCCCGCTGGTGATAAAAGGAAAGGCTTTATTGCTGTGTCTCTAAATATCTGTAGCCTACTGAAAAAATTTGACTCTCTTCAAGGATGGATTATGCAGCACAAGCCAGACATCCTGGCTTTAACTGAGACTTGGCTCCCCAAAATCACTATGGACTCACATGTGGCCCTAAATGGCTGATCCATTTTTTGCTCGGATCACCAAAGCAAGCGGGCTGGCGGCTGAGCACTCTACATCCGAAACTCCCTTCAAGCATTGATTGTCCCTCCCTCCCCCCCACAGATGGGGCCCAAGTACTCACCGTAAAGCTTACTCTGGGCAATCCAGGTAAAACCCTCTGTGTTTTATTGGTACATATCCCACCACGGAACCAGAAGGCAGCCTTCACAGCAGTTGCCAGCTGCATCTCACCCCTTCCTTCCTCTAGTGAGATTATTGTATTGGGCAACTTTAACACAAATTGGCTAGCAACTTCAGCTGCCCACTATAAAGATGCCGCCTTAGCCAAGGGCCTGACTCAAGTAGTCCAATCCCCCACAAGACATAACCACAGGACAGGGACCGCCACTTTGCTGGACCTAATCTTCAGTCACTCATACTGTTTCTCCCACCGCTGCAGGCTGGCCTTTTGTACTGGGCCCCTGCCTGTATTGGTGCCTTTTTCTGCCCACAAAGAAATCCACAGCAGTCCTGACAGAGCTTCGGTGAGTTCACTCACTCCCCCTCCTTCATTCGCTCTCTCGTTCTGTTTCTCCCAGTGCTGCAGGCTGCCCTTTTGTACTGGGCTCTTATGTTGGGGCCTTTGTCTGCCCACAAACAAATCCGCAGCAGTCCCGACAGAGCTCATTTGAGCTTGGTCACTCCCCCCTCTCACTCGGTCAATCTTAATGTGTCCCAAACACCGATTTCCCAGAGTGACCGTGCTATTGTCTGGCAGGAATGAAAAAACATATTAGCCAGGATGTGAAAAATGACAGCTGTAGTGTTCACAAGGAGTTGTGAAAAAATGCCACCGTTGAAAATATGGCGTGACAGTATTACAAATTTGTGAAGTTACAAGGGTGCGTGGAAACAGTTCAACGCACACTTGTAACACAGTCATGTTATGGAGTTTCGTCACCAAATTTTCAACATAGGGATTTTAGGACCTCTGCTCATGAACAGTGCCACTGTCATTTTCTTAATCTGTCCCGAACACTGATTTCCCACAGTGACCACGTTATTCTGCGCTGGACCTGTGAAAACACATTTCAGTCAGGATGTGAAAAATGACAGCTGTACTGCTTATAAGGAGGTGTGAAAAAATGGCACTGTTGAAAGTCTGGTGTGACAATATTACAAATCTGCGAAGTTACAAGGGTGCATGGAAAGTGCGCAACGCACACTTGTAACACAATCAATTGATGGGCTATCATCACCAAATTTACAACATAAGCATTTTAGGACCTCTGCTCATGAACAGTATCATTGTCATTTTCTTAATCTGTCCCAAACAGTGATTTCCCACAGCAACCGCTCTATTCTGCACTGGAAGTGCGAAAACACATTTTGCCCACGATGGGAAAAATGACAGCTGTACTGTTCATAAGTAGGTCTGAGAAAATGGCAATGTTGAAAATCTGAGTAAGAAAATAATATAAATTCTGTGATTACGTAGCGTGCATGCTAACCGCTGCAACGCACGCCGCACAGAACACAGTTATTTTATGGAGTATCATTACCAGATTTTCAACATAGGCATTTTAGGACCTCTATTCATGAACAGTGTCACTGTCATTTTGTTAATCTGTCCTGAACACTGATTTCCCACAGCGACCGTGCTATTCTGCACCAGAAGTGCGAAAACACATTTCAGCCAGGATGTGAACAATGACAGCTATACTGCTCACAAGTAGGTGTGACAAAATGCCAATGTTGAAAATCTGGCGTGAAAATATTGTAAATTCATGAAATTACGAGCGTACATAGCAACTGCGCAACGCACGCTCGTAAAACAGTCATTTTTTTGAATTTTTCCCACCAAATTTGCAACATAGGCTTTTTGAGAGCCCACCTCATGAACACTGGCACTGTCGTTTCATTAATTGGCCCGAAGGGTGATTCCGCATAGTGACCACGAAACCACCTTTTGGGGCTGATTAATGCCATGGCAGTTCAAGAATTCATGAGGAGGTGTCCCAAAAATCTCATGTTGAAAATTTGGTGAAGAAATTCCCAAAATGCCGAGATATGCACTAAAGTTGAAAAACCCTATTCATTACATTATACAGCTTACGGCATTTTCTCAGTTCACGGTCGGCTTTGAAGAGTGCAGGCGTGTTCCCAGTCCCAGAAGATCATCGGCATGAGCTCTGGAGGTAAGTATGGGATTGGGGTGTGGGAGGCAGGGTGCGCAGTGGGTGGAGTCTGGGGTTGTGGGAGGGTGCTGGGAGACTACGAGGACCGTTCCTTTTTCAGCTAAAACAACAAGAAAACATTAGGGACCGTTTTCAACATTACAGGGGCATGTGGCACGCTGGGGTGGGCTCCCAGCATGCCACCGGAGTCTGGCTTTGGGGGGGCAGCTGTAGCCGATGGGGGATTGGGCACCCTCGTTGGCAAACAACAAAAGGAGGGGAATTTGTTTCTGCCGACGGGGATTGGGCACCCTGTCGGCAAACAACAAAAAAGGGGGGGATTCATTTCTGCCGATGGGGACTGGGCACCCCGTTGGCAAACAACAAAAGGGGAGGGATTCCTTTCCGCCGACGGGGATTGGGCACCCTGTTGGCAAATAAACATGGGGGGGTAGATATTGTTTGAGAATACGGTGGCAAGCCACCGCCATGTTCACAAACAATATCAGACATCCTACATCCTGCCCTGCAATGACGGGTCGCTCCCTCATTACAGCGGATGGCTGACGCTGCAATGACGAGGCAGCCCCTGATTGCAGCGGCTGATTTTTTTAGAAAGTTGTGGCAAGCTGGCTGAACTAGTGTCAGCAGCAGCATGCCACGGCATTGAGGGATGGGGGACAAGCCTTTGCAGACTGTGGGGGCATTGAGCACAACAGCGCCACACCTCCACAACCTGCTTGTGGAGAAAGCTGATGCAACATGTTTCTTGCGCATGCGCGCAATCAACATAAAAATGGCCAGCTCAGAATATGTCTTGACCCCAGAGACTTAAACAGAGCTATAAAAAGAGAGCATTTCAAGTTACTTAGCAGAGAAGAGACAATGTCACAGTTTGCTGGTGCTAAATGGTTAGCAAACTGGATGCTTCTTCGGGATTTTGGCAAATGAAGCTAGATAAGGCTAGTTCAAAGTTATGCACATTTAATACTCCAGAAGGAAGATACAGATTTCTTCATCTGCCGTATGGGATACTGTCAGCTCCAGAAGTTTACCATAAAAGAATTCACATGATTTTTGAGCACATTCCAGGTGTTGAAACCATGATGGATGACATCATTGTGTGGGGTTCCACAAAAGATGAACATGACTTCAGATTGAGATAAGTGCTGGGTCTGACAAGAAAAGTAAATCTTAAACTCAACAAAGAAAAATGTGAGTTTTGTGTAAAAGCACTGACTTTTGTGGGTGATATTGTTACAGATCAGGACATTAAACCTGACCCTAAGAATACATCTGCGATAATGAATATGCAAAAGTCCAGCTGCAAAGATGATGTCAGGAGGTTCTTAGGGATGATCAACTACCTAGGGAAGTTTATCCCTCAACTTTCAGCAGGATCAGCCCCACTCAGATGGCTGTTGGAGCAGAAAAATTAATGGATGTGGTCACATGAACAGGAGCAAAGCTGGAAAGATCTGAAGAAGGTTTTACAGATGAACCAGTGTTAAGATTCTTTGATCCTGCTAAAGAAACAAGAATATCAGCTGATGCTTCACAGTTTGTCTTTGGCTCAGTACTTCTGCAAAATTATGAAGAAATCTGGCAACCTGTAGCATACGCTTCCAGATCCTTGACGAGAGCCGAGACAAGGAGTGCCCAAATAGAAAAAGAGTTACTAGCAATAACTTACGCTTGTGAACGATTTCATCAGTATGTGTATGGTCAGGTCTTCACAGTGGAAACAGACCATAAGCCTCTAGTAGCTATTATGGCCAAGTCTCTAAATGACTGTCCAATGAGAATACAGAGAATGCTAATTAGATTACAAAAGTACGATGTTCAGTTGTTCTATAGTCCTGGAAAGTACACGTACGCTGCTGACACACTTTCACATGCTGTAGACAAGAGTGAAAGCCCGGAAAGTCAAACAGACAGAGAAATAAAGGCATATGTTGACATGATCGTGACCTCTCTTCCTGTGTCCAGTGAGAGACAAGAGCAGATCAGAAGAGAAACAGAGGCAGATGAAACAATGAGAATCCTGAGAAATACCATATTGAAAGGTTGGCCGAAGTTGAAAAGTGCCTGTCCGTTGTCTATTCATGATTTTTGGACATGTAGAAGTGACCTATCTGTTGTCAATGACATTATTTTCAAAGGCAATAAATTTGTTATGCCAGGAAAACTTCGCAAAGAAATGCTACGTAAAATGCATGAAGAGCTTCTGAAGATTCATGACTCAGAACAGGTGAAACAAAGCAAAGCAAAGAAAAGGCAAAAACAGTTACATGATAGGAGAGCAAGAAACTTACCTGATTTATGGCCTGGAGATCAAGTGCGCCTTAGAGACTACGACAAAGGAATGTGGCTGAAAAGGGGCACTGTACAAGCACAAATTGCACCAAGGTCTTACGAGGTTGAAACAGAAAGAGGAACGGAGGTGAAACGGAATCATGTGGATTTAAGACTTCTGCCAAAGGTTAAAGATGCCAATTTGACTGAAGTTGACTTACCAAATTTCGCAGCAGTCAGTCAAGACAACACCAAAGAGACTAATAGCAAGGATGATTCGGAGCAGGGTGCATCCACTGAAAAGTCACCAGAGAAGGAAGCGAGACCCAAAAGAGAAATTCGACGTCCAGAGAGACTGATTGAAACTTGTTAGATAAGTACAGTGGAGTGAGTGGTAAAAACTCACTAGACAGTGAAGTACTAGCGACCTCTCCTCTCAAGATTAGGTTTAGTTTAATTATAAACCTCAGTTTGTAAGAAGTTAAAATAATAATGATAATTCGGCCAAGTTACTGTAATCCAATAATTCAGTTTGAAAATAATATAGAACTTTTCTTTAAGTGAGGAAGATGTGATGTTATAGGAATTTAACATACTTATTAGATGGTCCCTAAGGTAAATGTAAGAAGCTGATGATTTGTAGACAGCCCCTAGAGTGTGGGGTGTTATGGGAAGTTTGCTTGGCTGGAGCAGTGTGTTTAAGATGGCTGCACAATAAAGATGAGTAAAAACTCATGCTGCCTTGGTGATTATTAACAAGCAAAACAGGTAGTAGGGAAGAGGCAGGTAATTACCGACTGGCCAACCTGACTTCGGTGGTAGGTAAGGTAATGGAGACACTCCTTAAAGAGAAAATTGGTGAATACCTTACAGCCAGTGGTCTCCAGGACCAGAGGCAACATGGATTCACAGTGGGGATGTCCTGCCAGACAAACCTAATTGAGTTTTTTGACTGGGTGACAAGGGTGGTGGACCAGGGAGGAGCAGTGGACATGGCCTATCTGGACTTCAGCAAGACTTTCAACACTGTCCCACACAGAAGCCTGGTGAACAAACTGAGCAGTCTTGGGGTGGGTCTGAAAATAGTAAAATGGGTGGAAAGTTGGCTCAGTGACAGAAGCCAGAGAGTGGTAGTAAATGGGGCTCACTCAGGGGAGGGCAAAGTGGCAGGGGTCAGTATTGGGCCCAGTTTTCTTTAATATCTACATTGAGGACATATCAGTAGGAGTGAAAGGGAAGGTGTACTTATCTGCGGACAATACAAAAATCTGCAATAGGGTATATGCACTGGGGGTTGGGGTGGAATGGATGAAGGAGGACTTGGGGAAATTGGAGGAATGGTCTGGAACTTGGAAGTTGGGATTCAGCACCAAGAAGTGCAGAATTATGCACTTCAGACACAAACACCCACTGGCCACGTGTGAACTGGAGGGGAGCAATCACAGAAACAGGGCATGAGATGGACCTGGGGGTTATAATATTGGATGACCTAAAGGCGGTGAAACAATGTGATAAGGCAGTGGGGAGGGCAAATCGTATGCTGGGCTGTATAGGAAGGGGTATAACCAGTAGGTGGAAGGAGGTGATACTGCCTTATATAAATCACTGGTGAGACCCCACCTCGAGTATGGGGTGCAGTTCTGGAGGCCCCATCTCCGTAAGGATATAGACAGCATGGAGAGGGTACAAAGGAGGGTGACCAAAATGGTGCAAGGCCTACATCATAAGCCCTACGAGGAAAGGCTAAGTGATCTAGATCTGTACTCCCTGGAGATCAGGAGAGAAGAGGGGCATGATTGAGACATTTAAATGCCTAAAGGCAATAAACAAGGTAACATAGAAACATAGAATTTGACAGCAGATAAGGACCGCTTGGCCCACCTAGTCTATCCATTTCCCTACGTAACGGATGTAACCCCCTCACAAATGGGGGTTCCTAAAAGCCTTCCCGGAGCTTGCCTAAATGCTCCCTGCCTAACTGGTGTTCGGCAAAATGCCGCCAAAATGCGGGTGTTGTGAGTGCTTCTGAAGCCTCCAGTACTGTCTCTTTAAGAGCTGCCTGCTCGCAGGCTCCAGCGGGTTGGTATGGGGGGGACTGGTGTTTCCCTGTTTGAATCCTGCCTGAGCTGTAGTGAAATCACTCCAATTTGGCAGTTGCTGTATGTGCAGAGGGAGCCCTTTTAACTAATGTAACTGTTTGGACATAATTAGCTAGCCTGTTGGTGGAATTACCGTTTGTCTAACCTGCTTTTTTTGCAGCTGAGACTGTGTGCACTGTGCCCCTCCATTTTGGACCAGAACTGTCTGATGGGTCCAATAGGGGCAGGGGGTATCTAAAATGGAGTAACTGGTGACCAACCAGAATTAGGGCTCTCTAGGGAGCCGACGGACCAATAAAGATACAGCTAGTAATTGTGGGAAGTGAAATCTAGACCATGGCGCCTTTTTGCACCACTGAGGGCAAGATTAAGTGACTGGCATCTGTAGCCAGCCAATGGGATCAGGTGGCACCCGAGCAGAGAGGATGGCCCCATGCTGTCAAGGGACAGAGACGCTGTGGCTGTGAACGAGGAAGGAGCTCGGGGCTCCTGCGCCGATGAGTTTTCGCACAAGAAGCGTGTGAGAGGCCGGAGGTGGCCTTTTGAATAGCCAGCGAGCTTCCGACTAAATCCGTGGGGCAGCGGTCAGAGGAGGCTGTGTAAAAGCACAGCTACTTACCAGGCTCACCCTGTAGAGTACTGGAGAATCTGCTGAGTCGAGGCTATCTGTCAGGGAAAGTGAAGCTATGTGAGACTCTGAATAGCTGTGCGCTCGGGTCGGGCCATATGGAGCAGCTGCCTGGTATGGTACCCTCTGTTGCTTTCCATATAAATGTGTGGAGAAGTATTTGAAGTTCAGGCTCAGCCCTGCGAGTGGTGTGAGAGCGGTTTTCTTCTGGAGTTGTGAGTACTAAAGCAGGGTAGCTCCCTGTTAAATGTTTCTAGCAAGGGCATGAATCTTCAGGTTGCTTTACTGACTGCACTAACTGAGCCTGCTGGCTCCATCTAGTTTTCGTAGGAACTAAACGCTCGTTTGTGTCAGGGCCCCAACCAGCTGCATCGAGGAACTAGCCTTTAGGGCTTGGGTACCCATAGACAGCAACTTAGAGGTTAGGTCTGTACACAGAACCCTAGGTAGATACTCATATATTGTAGTGGTAAGCCAATCACTCTGATTCCCCCTGGTCCTTGTTATTTCCCCTTCAATAAATCAGATTGCTTGTTTTGTAAAAGTACCCTGGCTAGTTTATGTATTACTGGTGAAATACTGCACAGTGAATATGGTATAACTGTACCTTACTTTTCAGGGGGTCTGCAGAGTGAGCTGAGTGGTTTGAGCCGGGGGGTAAGTGTCTATGGTAAGAACACTGCAACTAAACTGTGTGGGCCACTAGTGGGAAGAAAGGGGGGTTGCAGCAACCCAGAGGGCTGTGACCAAGTCAACATCGACCGTTTTAACCTCGACCTCTGGGTGGAGGCACCCACCAATGGATCTGGGCCCCTCACCCTGTTACAGTTAAGGCAGGCAGGGGTAGTAGCCCTTAGGATAGCACCCCCTGGGGGTTACACGGATAAGCTGCAGATCCTAGTTAACCAACAGCCTACTTCCTCCTACCCACCACTAGAATTGCCTTATGTCTGTCCCATACATTCTTGAATTCCCCCACTGTTTTTGACTCTACGACCTCCTCAGGAAGGCTGTTACATGTATCCACAACCCTCTCTGTGAAGAAATACTTCCTCACATTACCTCTGAGATGTCCCCTCTATCTTCAAATTGTGCCCCTTGTTTTTGCACATCTCTTTTTCTGAAAGATGCTACCCTCTTGGACTTTGTTGATTCCCTTGAGGTATTTGAAAGTTTCTATCATGTCCCCCCTCTCCCTCCTTTCCTCGAGGCTATACATCTTTAGTTCCTTTAGTCTTTCTTCATATGTCTTCTGATGCAGACCCTGCATCATTTTGGTTTCCTCCTCTGGACAGCCTCCACCCTGTCTATGTCTTTGCGGAGATGGGGTCTCCAGAACTGTACACAGTACTCCAGATATGGTCTTACCAACTGTCTGTACAGAGGGCCAACAACTTCCTGTTTTCTACTGGTGATGCCTCTGCCTATGCATCCCAGTATCCCCCCAGCCCTCCTTACTGCCTTCTCACATTGCTGGCCCACCTTTAGGTCATCTGATATGACTACCCCCAGGTCCCTTTCCATTGTTGTTGTTGTCAGTATCTCACCCCCCAGTACTTCTATTGACCGGATTAGGTATTTCCCCCTGCTTTTCCATTGTGAATACTGAGCAGAAGTATTCATTCAGTATCCCTGCTTTTTCACTGTCGCTCTCTGCCAACCACCTTCCTCTTTGTTCAGCCTCAGTATCCCCGCCTTAGTCTTTCTTTGCTCCCTAATGTACCTATAAAAGGTTTTATCCCCCTTCTTAACTGAGTTGGCTATCTTTTCCTTGGTTTGGGCCTTTGCTATTCTGACTGTCTTACCCACTTCCTTCTGCTTTAACTGGTACAGTTCTCTATCCTGCTCCTTCTTTTTCCTTATACTTCCTGAATGCTATCTTTTTTCCCTTACCTTCCCTGCCACTTCTTTTGAGAACCATAGTGTTTTTTTCTTTCATTTTGATTTGTTTATTTGCTTCACACAAAGACTTGTTGCCTCTGTGATGGTGGTTTTGATGTTTCCCCATTGTTGCTCCACCCCACCTTCTTGTCTGTTTGCTAGTGCTTTTCTGAGGCACTCTCCCATTTTGACAAAATCAGCCCTCCTGAAGTCCAGTACCTTCACTTTTGTGTGGCTTCACTCTACAGCTAAGTTTATCGTGAACTACACTGTTAGGTGGTCAGTTGTTCCCAGATGGCTACCCACTTCAAGATCAGAGAGCCTCTCTCCATCCCTATTTGAGAGTACCAGGTCTAAGATTGCTCTCTCCTGAGTGGGTTCCAAAACTAGCTGTCTGAGGCATGCCCCCTGTAGGGCATTGAGAAAGGCCCTGCTCTTGGATGTGGCTGCAGCAAAGGTGCTCCAGTCAACATCTGGCATATTCAGGTCCCCATCAGCAATATCTCCACTTTCTCTGCCATCCCAAGGATGCCTTCTATCATTTCCTGTCCATTTCCTCCCCTGAGACGGGGTCTGTATACAACCCCTGTGCGGATTGTGGAGCCATTTCCAGTTTCAGGGTGACCCACAGTGCCTCTCTCCTCCTGTTTACCCTTTAGTTCTGTTGCTTGATCCCTTCCCTTACATAGAGAGCTACCTCCTCCTACTCCTCTTCTTCCTCCCCATCCCTCCTGTAGATTGTGTACCCTGGTATGTTGACATCCCAGTCATGGTTCTCTGTGTACCATGTTTCTGTGACTGCCACAATATCCAGGCATCCCTCTTCCATCAAGGCCACCATTTCAGGGAGCTTTTTACCTGAGACTATGGGCATTGGTACTCCATTACCTCCATTTTTTATGGCTTTATTTCTTTTTGCCCCATCCCTGTCCCTACTGCCTTTTTCTCCATTTACCCCTGCCCTTCTCCCTATCGACTGCTCTATTTTGGTGTTTACCTCACTAATTACCCGATTTTTGGGGGGGCTAGGATTTTCCTTCTCCTCTTCAGTGCCTCCACCCTTGGCTAGTTTAAATGCTTGCCAATGAAGCATTTAAACCTATCACCTAGGATCCTGGTTCCCCTCCAGGATAGATGCAGACCATCCCGCCTGTATAGGCCTGCATCCCTCCAGGTGGAGCCCCAGTCCCCAATGAAGGCAAAGGTACAAGAAGAGAGCACATTTCAAAGAAAAAGATGTCCAAAGACTAGCGGTCACAATATGAAGTTGGGGGAAGGGTAGGATCAGAGGGAACAGGAGAAAGTACTTCTTCATTGAAAGGGTAGTAGACCCCGGAAACTGCCTCCCAGTGGAAGTGGAGGGGGCCAAAATGGCTACTGGATTTAGGAAAGCATGGGACAAAGACATGGTCATCACAAAAACTGGTAGGGAAGGAAAACTCAGAGTCCGAACAGGGTCTGGAAACACCTCTGGTAGGGAAAGGGGAAGGGAGGGCAGAGGCTGGAGACTATGTAGGGTCTGCAGTTTGAAATTAGGCAGGGTAATAAAAAATGGACAGACTGGATGGGCCAGGCAGTCCTTTTCTGCTGTCAGCCTCTATGAATCTACGAATCTATAAGTATGCCCATCAGTGCTTGTCATGCACCGATGCACAATTGCCTCAGTCTCGTGACCTCACGTAGTGTGTTGACGACAAAATGTTAAGCTGCCAGTGGGCAGCAGCTGTCTTAATTGTTATTTCAGTTCAGCCAATATAAAAACATTTTACAAATTTTAAAATGTTAAAAACAAAACCAAAAACTTCTATATCTATGCATGGTAAAACATTAGGAAGGTAAATGTATTGTCTTTTAATTTGTGTGTGTGTGTGTGTGTTCTTGGATGCATAACATTTTTGCGTGTGTGGGAGGGAAGTACTGTATTGGAAATTTTAAAAATATATAGGGATTGCAAGATGGTAGCAGTTGGCATGGAGTAAAACAGAGACTACAGGGGGATAGACCTTGAACACAGCAATGAATATTAGCAATTACTATAGCTCAGAACTGGGGCGCAGCAGTCATGCTTGTTGCAAACTGTGTTACACCGCCAGAAACACACCAGTCTCCTGAAGGGGCATGCAGACACCACCTGCCACAGGTAAGTTATTGTAAATAATATTCATTGATTTGCTCAACCCCCCTCCCATTTGTAGTCTGTTTTACCCAATGCAAATTACTGCAGCCAAAGTGGTTTGGCCAATTTGACAAAGCTAACTCAAATGTTCAGGCCTGAACTTGAAGCTGAGTCGAGGATGACGCTGGTCCACTTCTCTTACCCTTACTTTAATATACACCATAGATTCATTACACTAAGCTCATTATAGTGTATATTAGAGCAGTGTTCAATATAGAAATCCATCCTTTTAAAAATGCTGTTGTACCACAGTTCAAAGGTCATGTAATGTGATTGTACCCATCTGTGGTACAACAGCATTCTAAAACCTCTAGAGACTATATAAGTCACTTTCAATCTAAAAGAGAAAGACCACAGTGCACATATTTCACATAATACTATACACTATAGAAAATACAGGATGTGCAACTTTATCCATAACCAGTGTGTTCTTCCACCTCGGTGTTCTGATTCCCACAGACCTATCGAGCTTCGCTCTTGAGGTCAGGGGGAATCAGAACCACCCCTCTGTGGAGTTTTATAGTGGGAGAGGGCAAATGGCGGTCCGTTCAGTTCAAATTTATTTGTTTGACTTTTTCAGTCTTTTACAGAAGTTAAAAGCAAATGATTGCACAGGACAATTCAAAAGTACAATCTGTACTCTTTTTACAATAGATAATAAAAAGATTTATAAATATGAACATTTCTAAACATTAAGTCCCTTTTTCCTACTTATGAGGTAACAGCCTTTAAGAAACTTTGCCACATTTAACATTGGGTATTCCGTATCCAATTTCACCCAATACAAGTTATTCTGATTGGCTAAATCTGTTCACATAAGAGTGAAGGAATTGGGGTGAAGCAATAATAGCAAGTACAAATCATCAACTGTGTTTTTGGCGAGATGTGTTGAATAGTGCATGGTGTATTCAGCAAAGTATTAAGGTAATGCAATGTAAGCTGTCTGGAACTGAATTTGGCTATTTTGTGCTGAAAACTCATGGTGCTCTGTAGCCTAGTGGTTAGAGTCATTGTGTGTCTGTTTTCTAATTGTAGCAGACCTGGGTTTGATGCATATGTGTGTGTATATATATATATATATATATATGTATACACACACGTGTGTGTGTGTGTGTGTGATCTACTCCCTTCCTGACTTTGTCCCCCTCCCCACGTTGTGTTCCCTGAGATGACTATAGATAGTAAGAGGTGCGGGGCAGACCCCTCAGAAAGTCACTACAGGTATATGTGGTGATTTTTCTGTGGTCCTCCCGTTCTCCCCAATGTATGCCCCCCAAATCTGATCCCCATTTTCTCCCCATCTGCAAATTCCATCCCCACCCGTAGAGCTGGAGATACGGTTGGTGTTTTGACTTTGTGGTCCGTGCTGTTGTGCTGGTCGCTATTGTGCTGGTCACTGTTTTTGCCAGTGCTGTTTTCACATGGAACCTTAACACTGTGACACTGTCTTCAGTATTTCAGTAATTTCTCTTTCAGTGATATTTGGGCATCTGATTGTATTTGAGAAATAAACTTTACAAATGTTACTGCACCAAATACAAGAAAAAAATAACATGCTGCAAATCCTCCACTTGGTTCAAACCACAACTGCATTCAAAGATTCATGCAGGATTTTTACTATATCTCAAGTCTGTTATATTTTATTTGAAAAGACCCATTCTGTATTTTGTCATGACAAAGCTGAAGGATGATTCTTGAATAGGTAACAGAAACTCGTCCCATTTGGGAGTGACTTTGATTTTGTGGTACCACTCAGAAACGTTTGATTTTTTTTTAATAGTGTGAACGTTGGATTGTTTGTCCAAATCTCTTAGTCTCATTTTGAAAACTCATGAATATTTTTACTGCTAATAATCACACCATCTTGTTGTAATTCCCATACATACAAAAGATCTATAAAATTTAAATATGAAATGATATTTCTAACCAAATTGATGCAAATCCTTTAGTTTTAAAGAGAACTTTTTCTTTTAAATGTAGTAATGGCAATTTCACTGGGTCCATATTAAAAAATTTGATCTAATAACTTAAAACTTTTGATATAATGAAAATGAATAGCCTATTCTGACTTTAGTCAGCCCATACAAAAGATGAAGGGATAGAAGGTAGAACCCCAAGAAGTGTTTTGTAAATATTTAATAAGCTTTATTTATTTATTTAAAATGTGGTACCCGGGAAAGGCACTCTGAGCCAAGGCTCATTTCCAGGTGTGACCCAGGGGAGGGGGAAACAATCAAGCAAACACAACAGAATTGATGTACACCATACAAATAAGGTGCAAACAAAGGTAGTGCAATATAGCAACAATGCAAAATAGCAAAAGCGGATGTCTGGAACATGACACACTCTACATCCTAAGATAAACTCTAACAACTGGTTAAACATATAAGAGCAATGAAATTTGGAGATGTAAAACCAACCTCGGAGGGGAAGCCTGAACTGGGGAGGGGAGAGGAATAAAGGGCAGGTCAAGCAGGAGCTGACGTATGGAAGGGGGGAGGAAGGGTGTTTTGCTTCTAAGGGGAAGTTGGGAGGTGAGATGGAAGGAAGAGGGGAATAGGTTCAGGAGGGAGGGAGGGAAGGTGATAGGAGAAGACTGACTGCCCAGAGGAGGAGTGAGGGTGGGGGAAGGAGAAGGTGCAGGGATTCCTGGAGTGAAGGAAGTATGAGGGAGATGGAATGGAAGAGATGAGTGTGGACAGGTATGAGGGCAATGCCTCAAACCAGTATTTAGGGATGACAGATGCACAATGGTGCAGGTGACAGGAAGAGGGAGGTTGACGAGAGCAGAGTAGAGTGTGCCATGATGAGTGCAAGGGGATGAGTTTGTAGCAAAACAACAGAAGGCGCTACAGAGGTTGTCCAGTCTGGCAAGGGAAGAGAAAGGAGTGGTACCATAAAACACATCAGCAGAGTTAAAGACTGGGAGCATGATTTCGGTAACCAGCACCCGACAGACATGCGGGATCAGGCAGTCTTTATTATGGTACAGGGCACCGAGCTTGGGGTGAAGCTTGGCAAGGATGGCATCAATGTGAGCACCGAAATCAAGCCCGCTGCCAAGCCACGCTCCAGTACTTGAAGGAATGAACTGCTTCAAGAGGAGAACCATCCATAAATTCATAGGTTCATAGATAGAATACGAGTTCAGGAGGTGTTAGCTTTTCGACAAACTCGCCACCTTATATTCATACCGGTGGTTCATGAATTTGTTTTCACCCATAAAGTTGTCAAGTCTGTTTTTAAAGGTTGCCAGTGTGTCACAGCTAACAACAGCCTTTGGTAAAGTATTCCAAACATTGACCACTCTCTGCTTGTAAAAATTGCTCCTTTATTTTGAAACACAAACTTCACCTAATAGTTATGTTCATGTAATCTAGTATTTATGATTTGTTTTATGCTCTACTAAACCAATAGTTGCCTTGAGCGATCTAGCACAATCCAGGATAGTGAAGGAAGAGAGGGGAGCAAGTCTGGCCAGTTTCTGACTAGATCCAAAGGTCAAGGACACTGTTTTCTTTGCTTGGTGTTGACCTGGAGTTGGTTGTCCTGAAACCATCACAAGATATTGTGGAGGTCATGCCGGAGAAAGACTTCCACAGCCTCAGTTGAAGGGCCTGCGGTGTAGAGAACTGTCACATCTGCATACATATGAATAAGCAAGTTGACGCCAGCAGAGGGGAGGTCATTGAGGAAAATGAAGAAGAGGATGGGAACCAGCATGGAGCCCTGTGGTTCCCATAGCCTAGACCAGAAGTGGAGGGGACAGAATGCCACCCACTTCTACTGACTGCTGACAGCCCGAGAGGTAGGAACAGAATCATTCAGCAGTGGGGGCTGAGAGATCGGCAGAACTCAGCTTGTCCAGGAGGAGCGGATTGGACATTAAATCAAAGGCTTTGGCCAGATCTATGAAAATGGCTGCTGTGATTTGACCTTCATCCATCCCAAAGAGGATGGAGTCACTGACACATAGTAAGGAAGAAACGGTGGAATGGTGCTTCCGAAAACCAGACCAGAAGGAAGAAAGGAGGTTGGAGGAGTGTTGGATGTCAGAGAGCAGGAGTAGACCAATTTCTGTTGCAACTTTGCAAGAGATGGAAAGAGGGAGAAGGATGGAAGTTGCCAGGGTGGAGGTATCACTCCTTTTATGGACGGGGAGAACTTTGGCCAATTTCCAAGCCTGAGGGACAGCACATAGGGTGAAGGAAAGGTTGAGAAGTTGAATGAGGGGGGATGGAGGTGATAGCAGGAGCCAAGAGATGGAGGAGTTTAGAGTCCAGGCCATCAGGGCTAGATTTGGACTGGTTGAATGAAGAAAGGGCAAGCAGTGTTTCCCAAGCAGAGACATGAGAGAAATGAAACCCCAGGGAAGGGGTGAGTGGAGAGGAATATGGAGATGGAGGGAGGGGAGAGGAGATAGGAGTGGGTGAAGAGGGGAGATTAGAGCACATGTGATGAAAAATGTATTGAAGTGAGCAGCAACAGAGGAAGGATCAGAGACTGGTGAGCCATTTACCATGAGGATTGGGGGAACAGATTGGTTTTGGGGATCAGAGAGGAAGTGAATGGCCTTCCAAAACTTGGTGGGGTATTTAAGACAGTTCTGGAAGTTGGCCTTGAAGCAGTGGGATTTGGTGGTACAAATGGCCTTTGTGCAGGAGTTTCTAAGTGCTTTATAGGAGTGGAGGCCAGAAGGTGACTGTGAGAATTTGAACTGGGACAAGGCTTGATCACAAGTTTTGCACAAATCGGTAAGATCAGGGATGTCCCAAGGGTGATGGGAAGACTTAACCCTGGACTTCCTGATGGGAGCATGTTTGTCCCAGGCTGAAGTAAATATCGAGAGGAAGAGGAAGAGAGCAATATTTGTCAGGGGTAGTGAGAATAGGGGGCCAGTCTATTTCATACAGGTTGCCCAGTAGAGCATCTTTGTTTAGTGACCATAGGGACTTAACGCAGATGTACTTAGGGGGGCAGGGAGGGCGCAAGACTTTCCTGACACAATATGTCATGCAGTGGTCACTAAAAGCATTCAGCAGTATACCTGATGCACTTCTGCAGTGTATGTGTGAGGAGAGAACCCAGTCCAGAAGGATGTGGTTTAAGGAGCGTGGATTGAGCTGGGTGGATTCAGCAATGAGTTGTGAGAGATTTGGGAATTCAGTCCTGATGAAGGTTGACCTTTGGACCCCCAAATTTCGGTATCATAAGATAGCATTGGTGACAATTTACTCTCTCTTGCTTTTAAGAGAGGATAAATGGAATGTCCCCCAAATTTGTTATTAAATCTGATGAGAGCTTGTTTTACAGTTTGTGTTCTTTGTTCTAAGTATTTCCAGTAAATTATCCATTTTCTATTTGTCGAAAATACCAACCTAAATACTGTAAATGTATTCTCTGACTTGTTTGATTATCTGGCCACCCATGTGCCATACATTTTTTTTCCCTTTCACCAAAGACCAACACTTTTCATTTTTGAATAATTAATGATTAACTGTGATTCCTTGGTTACTGTATGTCATTACTGTTAGTACTGAGATATATTTTTATCTGTATTCACCTCTCTGACCCCATGGTTTGTTCCTGTTTCAAATTCAGTGAACCAAGAGTGTTCTAAGGGCTAACTTCGTCTGTGGTGTTTCAGCTCTGAAAATGGTAAGGAATTATGTTAAGTTTAACTTTGAATGTGCGTAATAATAATTTCTCGAAGCGCTGCGCCAATGAAGGCAGTAAAACAATGTCTCAACAATGAAGAGACAACAGCCAACACTAGGTATGAAAGACATGAAACAATATAAGTGATAGAATTATTACTCAGTGCAATAGTGAAAAACAAAAGTACATAAAATGCCTCCCTCTCCAGGGTATGCAGTTTGCCAAAAACAGAACACTCACAATTTGCCTTTCTGCACCAGTGGCTGGCCAGTTCAAGAACCCAATAAAATCCACTTATGAGGCTCCAATAATTGATATTAAATGGCCTCACACTAATACAATACAGTTCGTTGATTGTGTTCAGCAGTTTGGCTAGGCTGTATGTGTTGTGTAATGCATTTGTTCATCTGAAACTCAAAGTGAAACCACAGTTTCAGTCTCTGATGAAACACAGGGAAAGCAGAGAATGTGGGAAGGGATAAACAGCTCCTACTCCCTGACCCTTGGGAATTATGGGACATGGTGCCTCCAGAACCTGACAGGTGAAAAAATGGAAAAATGCAGAACTTATGCCGCATAGCAAAACTGTCTCTTGAGGCCGTGCATCACAAATGCCATTCTGAAAAAGTATGCACAGATAGTGCACTATCTCCAATCACAAATATCATCCTTAAATATTTTTATAAATCACTAATGTGATTTCAGCCAATCAGCACACAGAGCTACTGTACCTGTTATGTGCATTCAGCGGGCTCTCGTGCAGGAGCACTGGAAGGGAACACTCCATTTGAACCCCAGGGAGAGGACGACACAGCAAAATGAAAAAGAGACTAAACTTATTATTAATCACTTAAACTAAACTGTGGTGATTCATAATAAGTTAATAGAGCCTCAGAGCGATGTCCCTTATTGTATGACAGACTCCTCTCCTGAGGTTTGGGCAGACAGCACTGCTCAGTTTCGCTTTGCAGTCCTTTCACCCACATCTCAGGGTCAGAGTCTCTTATATTATAAGAGACAACCCTTGGAGGCATAACTCATAGTATCTGTAGCCAGCGCATCAGTGCAGCTGTAGGGTTACTGCGAGGGGATGCCTGTGATCGGGTTCAGGAATAAATACAGGTCATTGAGGGCTGGCCAAGGGAGGGATGCTTGAGCATCCCATAAATTTCTCTTCTCCCTCAGGGAAGGAGGATTCACTATCCCACTGCTGTTGAGTTTAGGGGGCAGCACAACAAAGACTCTACGGGGGGGGGTGAGCTCATCGACAGATGCCAGGAAATATGTGTCTCCATACACACATGCACGCACATCATTGCATGCATGCACCACAGGGAGAAATAACCAGAGGAGAAAACCCCCCAGTTGGCCCACTATGTGCCCATGTCCTCTGCAGGGGCTCCATGTCAAAATAGCGAGGCAATATAAGCAAAAGTAAAAATAGTGAATCAATAATAGTGACTGCATTTTGAACGACTACCAATAACAGCGCAGCACAAAACAGCTATTATATACTGCTCAGACCAACTGGTAATAGATCTTCTCTCCCACCTCCTTATCCCATCTGTAGATGAATCCTCCATAGAGTGCAAGGGGCATTCTCTTCTGGCTACGAAGGAACTCAATCGCCATCCTCTCAGCAAACAGAACATGTAGGCAGAGCACTGCATCACATGCCCACTGTTACTCTCCATTGCCAGGTGTCGTGAATTGTTTCTTACACAGGGGGCTCTGCCCCCACACCCCCCCCACAGGGGGCTGCACCCTCTACCCCTCTATCTTTAGAATTAGAACATCACGCCGCTCATTGATGGTGGGGTATCGGCAACATCCATTCGCTCATCATTGATACTTGCTCATATGTGACAGTTGCTCTTATGTGCTGGTCACGGTAATGTGCATCGCTATTATTGATTCACTCTTATTGTTTCGCTATTGTGTACTCGCTGTTATGACGTGATACCCCCTTCAGGCACAGCAGGACCGACAGGGCAGGGAACCACCACACTGTGGTCTTGGGCAAGCGTGGATAACCAGTAAATCCTGAGAAGGTCAGTGATACTTACATGGATGAAATGTGTAAGTAGACTATAGTTTTAATGTACTTTCACTTTTACAAAGTCAACGTTAAATGCCCCAGGATGGGGCTTACATAGAAAATGCAATCAGCACCAAGTTTGGGGGGTCCCAGCCAGCCTCCCAGCCTGGGTACAAGGACTCCCTGTGTACTTGCTGGTGTCCCTGATACAGTAAGAAATGGGCCCCCTGTGTAATTGTAGTGCCCTACATGAGGTGCTCTGGCAGCAGGGGTTTGGTTTATTTATTCATTTTGTGCCAGCTGGCACCAGCCTCCAGTGTTCCCCTGCCAGCATGTCCCTCCCCTGTGGCAGTGTCCCCAGCCTGTCAGTATTCCCACAACAAACACTCAGCACAAAAAAGCAGAACCCTTGTTTTTCCTCACAACACTCCTAGCTTGTGGCACGAGCCCAGTGCCAGCTCAGTTTTTTTTTAAGTTCCAGCTTATCCTCAGCAGTTGCTAGCTCACCTCCCCTCCATTTTCAGGGACTCAGCATCCCAATGTTGGGGGGCTACTCACAGAACCTGCAGTGGTGGTAAAAGGAGTTGCCCAGAGCCACTCAGGCAATAAAGAGAGCTCTCTCAGGCACTGAACTGTGGCTGTCCTGTCATCGTGTGAGGCGTGAGGGAGAGAGGAAGAAGGGGAACCAGCTGTAAAGGGAAAGAAAAAGCTTACCTGTGGTCCTCCCCTCATCCCTCTTTCAGTCGTCAGCTGATTTTTTTCTTAGTCAATGTTCTCAGAATGCGAGGACCCCTCCTCCAGTGGCAGCAGTCAGTGGGCCCCCAGGAGCCACATTCATGGTGTGAGAGTAGTTGCTTCATTCCTTGTTCTTTATTTAAAGTAACAGTCCTTTGTCAGTAGCAGCAGGCTACAGTGGTGTGAGAGAGTGGACACGGCGATGAGCAGAGATGAGCAACAGCAGGAGTCTGGTTGGCACCAGAGCGAGGCGCAGTTGCACCAGAAATGAAAGCAGCGGCTGGCCATGGTGGGGGAACAAGTTGGCCAGGGTCCTCAGGGTGATACAGCATCAGGCATCAGTGGCAGCAGACGAGGTCAGCCAGGTCCTCGACTTGTCTCACCAGTCCCAGCATCCTTAGCAACAGCAGCATATAACAGGGTCAGGCAGGCCCCAATATAGCATACACCCAGCTCCAGCCTCCTCACCAGCATTATCTTCCCCATAGCACTATACCCTGGGTGGGGTGGCAAGTCGGGGCAGCACCACTGACAGGTGCTGCCCGCCTATTTATAATAAATACAAAATGGGGCAGAAACATTTTCTGGGCACAAGTTTAGTGCCAGACAGGCACAGGCAGCTAGGCAGATGGCCAAGGCTGTGAGGGGGTGGGCGAACAGCTCTAAAGCTCCCCCAAAGTGGGTGTGATAGGCCTTGGGGCCAAAGGCCACCCCAACAATGAGGGCCCACCTATTGAGGGTCATCCCAGCAGGGCTTCAGTGAAGGTCCCTAGACAGCAGCATAGCTGTGATTGGCCCCTAAGTCAGGGGCAGGGCTAGCTTGCCAGTTTATTAATTTATTTGAATTAATTTATTTAAAATGCAGTTCCCACAGAAGGGGACTCCTTCTACCTTACATTTCCCATAGCAACCAGAGGGGCTTATGAATATTGATGCATGCTAATGTGAAGCAGTGAATATAGCTCTGCAAGAAAGCTAAAGATTGACTGCATGATTTAAAGTGACAGTACTGCTTACTGAAATATTTGAAGTGCCTGATAATATACCCATTCAAATTGTTGGCGTGCCACTAAACTGCATGTTTGAGAATATCTGAACCCTTACAGTAAAATGTACCACTGAACTGCCTATTTAAAGAAATTTAAGGTATTTAAGGTGATATGGCCCACTGAACTGCCTGCTCTAAACTGTTTGTGGGATTTAAAGTAAACATAGAGTCCCTTGCCCATTCCACCAGGTTTTCCGTGGTGCATTGCCCTAGCCAGGAGCACAGGGCTAAACCACGTTGGGACTGATGGCATACCCCACAGGAGAAAGAAGGTTGTATGAATGTGTGACAGTGAGAGGTGAGCCAGGTACAAGTTCCAAGACCGTGCTCAAATACCATTCTCCAGGATATGGGCACAAATTCTTGCAGGAACTGGAGGGTTTCATGGCCGACGCAGTGGTGTAGTTCCCAGACATTTGGTCTTGGGTAGCTTTAATGCCTGGTTTGACAATGAAACACTTCTTTATGGAATGCAGTTCCTCCAGATGATATCTTCTCTGGGCTTCATACAGGCAGTTGCCACTGGTACTCCCCAGCACAGTCATGCCTTGGACCCGGTTTCCTTGTTGGATCTTGACATTAGTGACGTCAAGGTTGTTGCTGAGCAGTTTCTTTGTGGGGCTGCCCACTTATCCTCCCCAGTGGAGATGGTCAGTTACCACTCTTTAAGAAGTCTGGAGTCTCAGAGTCTCCTGGTGGTACTGGACTTCTTGGGCATGGAGACAGCTTGAGCAATGGGTGTCGAGACAGCCATGGAGGGCTACAATGTGACTCTTATGGCAGCTGTCAACTCCCTAGCACCTCTCCGTGTCTGCCACTTGATTTTCTGCCATAGATCGCCATGGTTCGATGGTGACCTGATGAGGTTGAAGACTAAGAGGTGGAGGCTGGAGGGTTGTTGGAGGAGGTCCTGCTCAGAAGAGGATAAATTGGTGCTAAGGGCTTATTACAATGAGTATCAGTGGGCAATCACTCTGAAAAAGTCAGTATTCCTGTCATGGGTGATTGGTGCTGGAAAAAATGTCCAGCTCAGCTGCTGGAAAAAAATGTCCAGCTCAGCTCTCCAATACTTTGGACGGATTATTAAATCCTTCTCTCTAATTCCCCCAAGTCCCTCCCACCTTTACCCCTCACTATCTCCTATCTCCTCCCTTTTTATTTCCCCACTATTATCTACATTCTCTCCCCATAGCTTCCTTTACATGTATCTACCATCTCTCCAGCAGTTTCTAATTTATTCTAGTGAACCATATTACAACTGTGTTTTTTTTATTGTATATATGTTCTTGAATAATATACACAAATTACTGTAACTTAACATATATACTGTGAATCATTGTATATATTACAGTAATTCCATATGAAAGCTTTAATGTACTCGACAAAGCCTATGGCTGCTTGAAACTACTGTACTTGTCATTGTCCTCACTATGTTCTGTATTGTTTCCCCCAACATGGAACCTTTGTTAAACAGCCTTGGCTCAAAGGTGATTTCTGAAATAATAATAAATAAATAAAAAGTCCTGTAGAGTCTTTTCCATTGATAAATGTAAGGAGTTTAACTGGGTCTTTCTGGACAAGGTGTCCTGTATTCAGGCTGGGATATCCTCAAGCAGTCTGTTGTCAGCCGACAGTGTCCAGTCTTTGATCTACAAAGGCACTCTGTCTTTGTGGGTGAGTTTGAGCCTGTGGTAGCAGGTACTGTACTCCAGGTGATTTCTGGACTGCACCTCACCTACTGCATCTTGGACCCTGGGCTGACCCAGTTTCCTTTAGAGTGCTGGAGTTTGCTTAGTCTAATTTTTGTGAAGATTGTTGCATGTTCACGTAGGGAGGGGATTTTCCCATATGCCCTGGGTTGTTCACTTCGAGAAGGATTTTCCTGTTCACCCTGAAAAGGGTGGTGGTGAAGCCCCTTTTGAGAAAAACATCCTTGGACCATGACATTCTCTCAAATTACAGCCCTGTTTTAAAATGTCCCTTTCTGGGGAAGTTGATCAAGAAGGAGGTGGTGGTGAAGCTAGAACCACATCTGGAGAAATATGACCTCTATGAGCCTTTCCAGTCCTGTTTCTGGCCTCACCATAGTACGGAGATGGCTCTAGTAAGGGTGCATCATGATCTCCTTCTAGCAAAGGACAGCAAGCATTGTTCCATCCTTGTCCTGCTTGAACTTTCTTCGGCTTTCGGCACAGTGGATCGCGGGGTGCTGTTGACTTATCTGAGGCTCTCTGTAGGACCTGCGGGGATGGTGTTATGGTTGTTGGAGTCCTACTTCTCCAGCATGGTGCAGCAGGTGGCACTTGGCTCTTTCATCTTGAGCAGTGTTGTGCTCTGCTGTGGAGTGCCTCAGGGGTTGATTTTTAACTCCTATGTTGTTCACTGTGTAAATGTTGCCGTTGGGAGTGATCATTAGGTGCCATGGCTTGGGTTTTCATTGCTATGCTTATGATACCAAGCTGCATGTGTCTTGTGCCCCTGATGATGGTGAAGTCATTTTGGATTTGAGTGAGTGCCTTAGGAAAATCCAGAATTAGATGGTGGCCACCTGGCTTAGATTAAACCCAATGAAGATGGAGGTGTTATTAGTGGGGCCAGGTTGGTTTGACCCAACAGCAACAAGCAGTAGTGCTGTCCTACCTTCTTTGGATGGCATGATATTTGTAGCTTCAGACAGGGTGAGGAATCTGGGGTTGATTGCGGGCTCCAAGCTGACACTAGAAACATAGACTTTGACGGCAGATAAGGACTGCTTGGCCCACCTAGTCTGCCCATCTCCCTACCTACAGGATAAGCTGCAGATCCTAGTGAACCGACAGCCTATTTCTTCCTACCCCCCACAAAAATTGTCTTAAGTCTGTCCCATGCATTCTTGAATTCTCCCACTGTTTTAGACCCCACAGCCTCCTCAGGAAGGCTGTTCCATGCGTCCACCACCCTCTCTGTGAAAAAATACTTCCTCACATTGCCCCTGAGCCGTCCCCCCATTATCTTCAAATTGTGTCCCCTTATTCTTGCACATCCCTTTTTCTGAAAGATGCTACCCTCTTGGACTTTGTTGACTCCACTGAGGTACTTAAAAGTTTCTATCATGTCCCCCTCTCCCTTCTTTCCTCAAGGGTATGCATATTAAGCTCCATTAGTTTTTCCTCATATAGCTTCTCTTGCAGACCCTGCACCATTTTAGTTGCCCTACTCTGGACTGCCACCATCCTGTTTATGTCCTTGCGGAGATGGGGTCTCCAGAACTGGACGCAGTACTCCAGATGTGGTCTCACCAACTATCTGTACAGAGGGATAACATCTTCCTGTTTTTTGCTGGTGATGCCTCTCCCTATACATCCCAATATCCCCCCAGCCCTCCCTACTGCCTTCTCACATTGCTTGCTAACCTTAAGGTCGTCTGATATGATTACCCCCAGGTCTCTTTCCATTTTTGTTGTTGTTACTACCTCCCCCACATTGTGTAATCTTCCCCAGGGTTTTTGTTTCCCAGGTGCATTATTTTGCACTTCTTTGCATTGAATCCAAGCTGCCATACTTCTGACCATTCTTCCAGCCTTGGCAAGTCCCTTCTCATCCTTTCCACACCTCCTTGTGTATCAACCCTGTTGCAGATCTTTGTGTCATCTGCAAAGAGGCATACTTTTCCTTCCAGTCCCTCTGCAATGTCACTTATAAAGACATTAAAAAGGACTGGACCCAGTACTGAACCCTGTGATACCACACTAGTAACCCCTCTTTCTTCAGAGTGGACTCCATTTACAATTGCCTTCTGTGTCCTGTTGTCCAGCCAATGTTTTAACCAGGTTACCACCCTGGGACTCACTCCCAGGCTGGTTAATTTGATTATTAATCTTTTGTGTGGGACTGTGTCAAATGCCTTCCTAAAGTCTAGGTAGGCCATGTCCACAGCCCCTCCTTGGTCTACTACTTTGGTCACCCAGTCAAAGAAATCAATTAGATTCGTCTGAGATGACCTTCCCACTGTGAACCCATGCTGCCTTGGGTCCTGTGCCCCACTGGCCTCTGGATACTCAACAGTTCTTTCCTTCAGAAGTGATTTCATCACTTTCCCTACCACAGATGTCAAACTGACAGGTCTGTAGTTTCCTGCCTCTGTTTTGCTCCCACTTTTGTGAAGGGGAATCACATCTGCCTTCCTCCAGTCCTCAGGTACCACACCATCCTCCCATGATTTGTTAAACAGGGTAGTCAGTGGTGTCACTAGTTCTCCCCTTAATTCTTTTAGAATTCTGGGGTGAACTCCATCAGGCCCCATTGCTTTGTCCACCTTCAGTTTTAGGAGTTCTTTCAGAACCCTTTCTTCTGTGAAAGGACTGGGACTGACCTCTCTATCCAGAGTGCTTCTGTTAATTGGATTAGGCACCTCCCCCTCCTCCTCTTTTGTGACTATTGAGCAGAAGTATTCGTTCAGTATCCCTGCTTTTTCACTGACCCTCTCTGCCCACCCACTGTCCATTCTATTGAGTCTCACTAGCCCTCCCTTTGTCTTTCTACACTCCCTGATGTACCTATAAAAGGTTTTATCCCCTTCTTAACCGAGTTGGCTATCTTTTCCTCAGTTTGGGCCTTTGCTATTCTGACTTCCCTCCCTGCTTCCTTCTGCCTTAACTGGTACAGTTCTCTGTCCTGCTCCTGCTGTGTTTCCTTATACTTCTGAATGATATTTTTTTCTCCCTAACCTTCCCCGCCACGTCTTTTGAGAACCATAGTGGCTTTTTTCTTTCATTTTGATTTGTTTATTTGCTTCACACAAAGGCGTGTTGCCTTTGTGATAGCAGTTTTGATGTTTCCCTATTGTTGCTCCACCCCTCCTTCTAGCCTGTTTGCTAGGGCTTTTCTAAGGCACTCTCCCATCTTGCTAAAGTCAGCCCTCCTGAAGTCCAGTACCTTCACTTTTGTATGGCTTGACTCTGTAGCTGAGTTTATTGTGAACCACACTGTTTGGTGGTCACTTGTTCCCAGATGGCTACCCACTTCTAGATCTGAGATCCTCTCACTGTCCCCATTTGAGAGTACAAGGTCTAAGATTGCTCCCTCACAAGTGGGTTCCAAAACTAGCTGTCTGAGGCATGCCAGCTGTAGGGCATCGAGAATGGCCCTGCTCTTGGATGTGGCTGCAGCAAAGGTGCTCCAGTTAACATCTGGCATATCCAGGTCCCCCATCAATAGTACCTCCCCTTTCTCTGCCATTCTAAGGATGCCTTCTATCATATCCTTGTCCATTCCCTCCCCCTGACATGGGGGTCTGTATACAACCCCTGTGCGGATTGTGGTGCAATTTCCAGTCTCTAAGGTGACACACAGTGCCTCCTCTCCTCCCTGTTTACTCTTTTGTTCTGTTGATTTTATCCCTTCCCTTACATAGAGAGCTACTCCTCCACCTCTTCTACCCTCCCTGTCTCTCCTGTAGGTTGTGTACCCTGGCATGTTAACATCCCAGTCATGGTTCTCTGTGTACCATGTTTCTGTGACTGCTACAATATCCAGGCATCCCTCTTCCATCAAGGGCACCAGCTCAGGGAGCTTGTTGCTCAGACTACGGGCATTGGTACTCATTGCCCTCCATTTCTTGATGGTCTTACCCCTTTTTGTCCCATCCCTGTCCTTATTCCCTTTGTCATTTTCTCCATTTACCCCTGCCCTTCTCCCTATCGGCATCTCAATCTTGGTGTCTACCTTACCTACTACCCTGATTTTTTTTGGGGGGGGGGCTAGGATTTCCCTGCTCCTTTCCAGTGCCTCCCTCCTTGGCTAGTTTAAATGCTTGCCAATGAAGCATTTAAACCATAGGCCCTTATCTGCCGATACTGTCTATGTATCTATATAAAGTAAACTTACAAGCTCAAATGGGCAGACTGGGTGGGCCGTAGGCCCTTATCTGCTGACACTGTCTATGTAGCTATGTATCTATGTAACCTATTACCTAGGATCCTGGTTCCCCTCCTGGACAGATGCAGACCATCACGCCAGTATAGGCCTGCATCACTCCAGGTGGACCCCCAATCCCCAATGAAGCCAAATCCCTGAGCTCTGCACCAGTTTTTCAACCACTGATTGAATCCCATGTTGTGGAGCACCTTAGCCTCACCCTTGCCATAGACAGGCAGCACCTCCGAGAAGGTTACCATGCATGCTACTTGTCTAAGGCCCCTCCCCAACTCCACAAACTCTTCCTGCACTGCTCTGATCCCTTTCTCAGCCAGGTAATTTGTTCCTAGGAGGACAATGACATCCAGGTCCCTTCCACGTGCAGCTGCTCCGGCGATCCTGAGGATTCGCTCCCTGTCCCTCCAAGCCATGGTGCCAGGCAGGCACCTTACCTCCTTCTCCCCTTCCACCCCCAGTTCTACCCCCCTAACAATGGAGTCCCCCACCAGGAGTTGTTTCCTTCCCCTGTGGGGTCCCATGCCACCCCCCTGTGGGTCTCCTTTGTGGAGGTTACCAGCATCCTCCTTGGTCTCCACTGCGGGTGCCTCCATAGAGGAACCACACTTTGCCAGAATGGCATATGAATTGTGGAGAGGTACAACTGGAGGGATGTGCTTCTGTTCCACCACCCTCACCCACCCTGAGCCCACCATGATCCAACCACTCCTCTTTCTTGGCAACTTCTGAGGCAACGGCAGTGGCCCTGGTGGTTCCTGGGTGGGAGAGGAGGTCCCCCAAATCCTGGCCAACTCATCCTGGAGATGAGCAACCTCCTCCCTCAGCCCGGAGAGGTGCCTGCAGATGGGACAACACCGCATCCTCCAGAACATCTCCCGGAAAACTGCAGCTCCACATCCACTGCACTGCACCACTCCCATCATGTCTTATTTTTGGCCCCTTAACTGTTGTTTGGACTACTTACTCTTTCCTCTGTTTATTTTTCCTTTTTTTTTTCTTTTTTTTTTTTTGTTCTCCTTAGTTACTTACTGCCTCTGTGCCCTTTAAGCTCCTGATCTTCCTGTTCTGAGACAAGAAGATCCTATATTTCTCAGTAGTCTCCTTACTTGCTCAGAGTCAGACCTCCAGCAGCTAGGGGGGGACGGAGAGCTACTCTTTTCCTTCTAGGATGGTGAGTCTTTCTTTTGTGGCTCTGAATATCACTAGAATAGATCACTAGAATATCAGGTGCCCACTGTGGTTCATAGTGGCTTTTACCATCTTCAAAACATCTCCCGGATCAATCCCTTTCTTGAATTGACTGACCTATCAGTACAGGTTCATGCCTTAGTCACATCAAGAGTGGATTACAGTAATGTTCTTTACCTTTGGCTATCCACAGCATCAATGTATCACTTGCAGCTGGTCCAGAATACAGCAGCCCGGCTGGTTGCTGGGACCTCTCAGTTCGAGCATATCATGCCAGTTCTCTGTGCTCTACACTGGTTGCCATTGCAGTGGCATATCAGTTTTAAGGTGTGCATGTTAACTAATAAAGCCCCACACAGTCTGTGTCTGTGATACCTGAAAGACCTGCTGATACCATGCGCTCCAGGCCACTCACTCTGGTAGGTGGAGGCAGACCTCCTCTCTGTCCTGAAACCTCACCTAAAGTCCTCTGGAGATAGAGCACTCAGAGTGACTGCCCTAATTTTCTGGGATGCCCTTTCCCTGGAGGTGAGAGGTGCTCCTTCACTGGCCATATATGTCACATCTGAAAACATACTTATTTACATTGAATTTCAGGCCTGCTGCTGTGACATAAGCTCTCTTCTGATGTTTTAATATTTTTTTGTATTTTACTGTTTTTATTAGTAATGTTTTTAATCTATGTTGTATATTGTAAGGCACCCAGAGCCTCTGAGATGGAAGCACCAAGTTAGGTCGACAGTAAATCTGTCGACCTCCTGCACAGCGATGGCACAATACTGACGCAGGTATTGTGCTGCCCAAGCCCCAGTGTTTCCTCTTGTAGGGGTCTGCAACCCCCACACCCCCATGAGGGGGGGGGTTTACCCCACACCCCTCGCATTTTAGGATTCTCAACTCCAGTTTGGAGTTGGTACAGAGAGGGGGCTGGATACTGGGGGAAAGTGAAACATGGAAAAGGACCATTACAGCGACTGTCGCTGTAGTGGTAATTTTCCGTGTTTCGCCATTGGGTGTCGGGCAAAAGGGGACCACTCCCCCTGAGATTGGGTGCCATTTAAATAAAACTGCCTTGCCTTGTTAACTACCTAATAAAGACTCCTTACAGCATTTGAAGCAGTTACAGACATTCCTTTTTATTTTATTTTTTTATTTATTTAGTCTTTGTTAACCAGGTAAGGCCCACTAAGCACAAGTGCCTGTTTTCAGAGGTGACCCAGGAGCTTTGGGCTGGTCAAGTTCTTGCTCAGAGTTACACAGTATACAAGTAGAGTTTGTGGGAATCAAACCCATGTCTGCAGGTACCAAGCTCATTCACAGCTCATTACTCTAACCTCTAGGCTATACTGCCAGCCCAATTCAAATTCGAGGGCATGTGCCTTTACACAGATTACACAGATATTTGACAGCAGAAAATGACCACGCCAGCCCATCATGTCTGCCCTTTATATCCTCCCCTTCCCCCCTACCCCATTATACTGTCTCTGGATTTTCACCCCTCCTCCCAACCCCATGCATCTGTCCCAAGCTCTCTTGAATCCTGCCACCATTTCACATCCCACCACCTCCTTCTGGCAGTCTGTTCCAGGCCTCCACCACCCTCTCCATGAAGAACTGCCCTCTGACATTGCCTCTGTATTCCCCCCTTCTAATTTGAGGCTATGCCCCCTTGTGTTTCCTCCCTCCTTCTTTTTGAACAAGATCCCCTCCTTCACCTTATTTATCTCCTTCAAGCACTTAAAAGTCTTTATCATGTCCCCCATCTCCCTCCTAGTCTTTGTTTAAATCATAAACTGTTGAAATTGTACTGCATAATCAAGCAACCATTGTGCTGCTGAGAAACTGTGCCATGTGAATGCAGGAATCCAGCCATGTTGCATGATACAGAGACTAAGAAAGGGGCTGGACGTTTAGTTATCATAAGGGATAGTGAGTCCTATGCTGCACCTGGAAACTGCAGAACATTTTCCCCTCTTGTCACCAGTATTAGCTTAAGGAATGCACCAGTTCAGTTCAGTAGTCAGGGCTCTTGGACATAGAGTGCACTAGAATTCTTCTTTACACAGGTTCCACCAAGGCACGTCTTCCTTTCCGGGGATCCACAGTGGCTTGGAGGTTCAGCACTTCGACAGTGACTCAAAGGTCCAGCATTTCTTCAGTTTCTTAGAGTCTTCTTCATTTAGTTTAGGGAGATGGGAAAACATCCTAAATAGTTAGCATGCTCTGTAGCATTTGCAGAGGTACTTCCTGTCTACAATAGGGGGAAGGAGAGGGTCTCTGCACAAAGGCTTTCAGCTCATGGTTGAAGAACTGATGTAGAGAAGAGGGCTATGACTGCACTGGAGACTGGGAGCCCACCTGGGAGGATAAAAGCCTATATAGAGGTGATGGCCTACATCCATCCAGAAGGAGAACTACAGTTGTCAGTGGACAGTTTAAATGTCGTTGTTTTTTTATGAATGTTTAAACTAGCGATGGGGTGGTAGAAGGAAAAGGGGAAGCAGAAACTGCCCCCCCAACACAGACTGAGCAGGAGTGTATAGTGATTTTGTGAGGCAATAGTTCCACAACGAATCAAGTAAACCAAAGAAGTAGGCGATTAGCAAAAGAGGAAGGGGAAACAAAGCAAGCAGATGAAAAGTTGGGGGGTAGGGGGCAAAAGGAAAAAGAGGGAAGTGACAACCAAAGCGCTAACAAAATCTGGAAGGCCATGAGTGCTAATGATGGAATTCTGGGAAATAAGATCCCAGCCCTAGAGGCCATCATGGCCGAGGCTGACCTGGATATTGTAGCCATTACTGAGTCATGGTGCACTGACATCCATGATTAGAAAATGGGCTTTTTATTTCCTGGCATCTGATTGGCTAGTACCCTTGCCAGGGGGATACATTAACTTTCAATAGATGCCCAGGAAATAAAAAGTACCAGTCTACAGTGCCCCTTCACCCACTAAGTATCGTAGTGCCCACCCTGCATCCTAATTGGCTGTAACCACTTAATTTAAATTTCAAATTGCTGCCATTTTTATGTTGCTTGCACGCATGTGCAAGAAACATAGTGCCATCATCCGAGTTTTCGGTGGTGTGGCAGCCCTCTTCCAATTCAGTCAGTGTGTTTGCAGGCACGGCCGCAGTTCTCTAATCGTTGCTGGAGCTGTCTATGACAGCAGTCTAAAATGCAGTGGCATACAGTTGAAAGGGGGAGCTACACTTCAGTGAGCAGCGCTAAGATATCGCCTGCCCATGCACGCCCCCTACACACACACACACACACACACATACATACCGTATGCTCCGGCCCCCATTATCAGAGCAGCCAATGGGGTGCCCAATCCCCCATTGGCTCCACTGTCTCCCCCGAAAGAAGGTGCCACGCTGGGGAGCTCACCCCAGCTGTAACAGATGCTATCGCCGACGGGGTGCCCTAATCCCCATCGGGTTTACACGCTTCCCCCAAACAGCGCTCTTGTAGCTACACTGGGGAGCCCACCCCAGCCGCGTGGCAAATGTCCCCATCGCCCTCCTGTTTAAAAAAACAAAAACAACCTGCAATACAAAACAGTCCTAGCTGTCTGGGCCCCACCGCCACCCACTGCGCACTGCCTCCCCACACACCTCCCCAATTTATACGTTCACCGAGTTCAGCACAACGATCTTCGTGGACCGGGAATACGCCTGCACTCTTCAAAGCCGACCGCGAACTGAGGAAATGCCGGTAAGCTGTATAATGTAATAGATAGGGTTTTTCAACTTTGCTGCATAGCTCAGGCATTTTGAATTTTGACCAAATTTTCAACATGGGGTTTTTGGGACCCCTTCTCATGAATGCTCTCACTGTCATGGCATTAATCGGGTTCGGCAAGGATTTCCAGTCACTGTGTGAAAATCACCTTTCGCACCGATTAACGAAAACGACACTGCCAGTGTTCATAAGGTGGGCTCTCAAAAAGCCTATGTTGAAAATTTGGTGGAACAATTCCTAACAAGCACTTGTCAATGCCGAACGTTCGCGTGCAGGTATTTGCAGTGGTGCTTGGCATGTATGGTGCTGTACCCTAATGCCCTGTGCGATTGCTGGTATTTGCACAATAAATTGTCAGCATGACCTTTTTGTTACCCTCATTGTGCGCTACATAGGCGGAAACACGTTTTGAGCAGGATGTGAAAAATGACAGCTGTACTGCTCATAAGGAAGTGTGGTAAAATGGCAATGTTGAAAATCTGGAGTGGAAATATTGAAAATTCACAAACCTAAGAGCGTGCGTGGGAACTGTGCAACGCACGCTCATAAAACAGTCATTTTTAGGAATTTTTTCACCAAATTTTCAACATTGCCATTTTAAAATCTCTGCTAATGAACAGTGTCACTATGATTTTCTTACTGTGTCCCATACATTGATTTCGCACACTGACTGCGCCATTGTGCACTACATGGGCGGAAAGACGTTTTGGGCAGGATGTGAAAAATGACAGCTGTACAGCTGTACTCCAGATTTTCAACATTGTCATTTTACCACACCTCCTTATGAGCAGTACAGCTGTCATTTTTCACATCTCACCCAAAACGTGTTTCCGCCCATGTAGAGCACAATGGCGCAGTCGGTGTGCAAAAATCACTGTATGGGACACATTAAGAAAATCACAGTGACACTGTTCATGAGCAGAGGTCTAAAAATTGCTATGTTGAAAATTTGGTCACAAACTTCCTAAAAATGACTGTTTCACGAGCGTGCGTTGTGCAGTTCCTACGCACACTCGTAAGTTTGCAAATTTTCAATATTTGCACTCCACTGACTTCCAAATACCTACACAGCACATACAAGCAAGCAACATTCGGCATTGACAAATGCTTGTTTTGTCTGGCTTAACGAGAGATATTTCCCATAGCGAGTCAGTCCTAGCACAGACGTGGGGTACAACCATGACCACAATTATTTTACTATAAAAAACAAAACAAAAACCTACAGTACTTCATTTGAAAGCGGCAGTAAACCACCTATTATACTTGTCGGTAGCCCTCCCCACCTCGATCTGTACCCTGTCCCAGCCAATCCTAGATCAATTTGTACAAAAACATCACCAAATGTTCACAAATATACCTACTTTGTGCAGGCTTAAGTTTACATCTTCGTACCACCTCCTACTCGGTTAAACAATGTTCCCTTTTCTTACTCATGTTAGCCACATCATCACCACCATCTCCTAGGCTCCTCGCCAGATTTCCATTCACCTTCTCCACATCGTGGCCACCTGTCCGCCATCTCCACTCCTCATGTTCAATACATTTCACCTGATCCACAGTGTGGCCGCCCGCCACCTCCACTCATCACCCAGTTTCCAATATGTTCACCTTTTCCATATCGTGGCAGCCTGCCTGCCCACGCATTTCCGCTCCTCATTCTAATATGTTTCACCTGCTCCACAGCATGGCCACCCACCCATAACCTTTGCCTAATTTTTGATTCATTCACTTTGAAACTGCAGCCCACCTCACTAACTGCAAAGTCCAACTGCATACAAGTACCGCACTCTGTAAATTGGGAAGAGGTACGATCCAAATAAATACATTTTGCTTCTTTTTTATTAGCACCTCACCCAACCGCCACTACCACTCCTCGCTCCTGTGGTGTGTGTTGTGTGTGGGTGTGGTGGGTATGGTGTGTGTGTGTGTGTGTGTGTGTGGGTGTGGTGTGTGTGGGTGTCTGTGGGTGTGTGTGTGTGTGTGGTGTGTGTGGGTGTGGTATGTGTGGGTGTGGTGTGTGTGTGGTGTGTGTGGGTGTGTGTTGTGTGTGGGTGTGGTGGGTATGGTGTGGTGTGTGTGTGTGAGTGTGTGTGTGTGGTGGGTGTGTGGTGTGTGTGTGTGTGTGGGTGTGTGTGTGTGTGTGTGTGTGTGTGTGGTTCATTAAATCAATGAACAAATGAATTAAAAAATCAATGTAAGTGAACCTATGTGTCTCTGGTGTGTGTGTGTGTGTGGGTGTGTGTGTGTGTGTGTGTGTGGTGTGTGGTTCATTAAAATCAATGAACAAATGAATTAAAAATCAATTTAATTGAACCCTGTATCTCTGTGTGTGTGTGTGGGTGTGTGTGGTGTATGTGGATGTGTGTGTGTGTGTGTGGGTGTGGTGTGTGGTGTGTGTGTGGGTGTGGTGTGTGTGTGGTTGTGGTGTGTGTGTGTGTATGGTGTGTGTGTGTGGGTGTGGTGGTATGGGTGTGGGGTGTGGTGTGTGTAGGTGTGGTGTGTGTGTGTGTGTGTGTGTGTGTGTGTGTGGTGTGTGGGTGTGGTGTATGTGGGTGTGTGTGTGTTTGTGCGTGTGGTGTGTGTGGGTGTGTGTGTGTGGGTGTGGGTGTGGTCATAACCATGACAACCAGCTGCAAAAAAAAAAACACCATTCCAATGCAAGCGCAGGAACTGTTTTATTATAAACTAAGCAAACAGCTAAGAGTTTTAACTGTTAAAAATCAAAATTATTTTTTTAAAAAAACATTATTTGATACAGTTGCCTATTTTCTAAGTGCAATAATACCCTCCAGGGTGGGCGGTATGGCCAATACCGGACCTTCCAGGGGCTATAAGGCCCTCCACCTGCAGCATCAGGCCTCATTACACCCCTGGGCGGTCCGGTGTTGCCCAATACAGCCAACCCTGTTGGGTGTTCGAAGGAAAGGAGGGAAATGTTACTTTATATGAAGGAAAGCATTAAAGCAACAGAAATACAGGGAATTCAGAGAGGGCAGAGATGCTGTTAGGGACACTTGAATCACAAAGACAAGCCACTATTGGGACAGGTGTAATCTACAGGCCTCCAGCACAAGGGGGTACTTAGATAAGGTACTGTTAGAAGAAACTGGCAAAATGGCAGAAAAGAGGGAGGTGTTGCTGATGGGAACTTCAATCTGCCAGCCCAGAAATAGATTGGAGCCTCCCTGCTGCAGCCTCAGCTAGAAGCAGGGACATCTTGGACTCCCTGCAGGGGATGTTCCTCAGGCAACTAGTCGGTGAAGCCATGTGTGATGGGGCAATACTGGACCTAGTACTTACTAACAGGGACAGTGTTGCAAACGTCAAAGTGGAAACCATCTGGGGACCAGTGATCACTGTATGGTGTGGTTCAACATAAGCACTGCTGTAGAATCCAACCACGCAAAGGCAAGGGTCCTAGACTTCAGAAGGAATGATTTTACTATGTTTGGTGAATGCCTCATAAATGACCTGGCGGGGGAAATGACCTGGAGGGGGTGAAGGAAAAGTGGGCCAAACTGAAAGAGGGCATAGTGAAGGGAACAAACCTTTGTGTTAAGCAAGTAAATGAAGGTTAAAGAAAGAGCACACTGCTATGGTTCTCCAAAGAGGTAGCAGACAAGGTAATGGCTAAAAGAGCAGCATTCAGAAGGTACAAGGAGACCCAGAGAGAAGAGGATAGGGAAGTGTATCTGAGAAAACAGAGAGAGGCAAGTACAGCAGTGAGGAGAGCAAAAGCACAAACTGAGGAAAGAAATGCTCAGGGAGTATTAAAAGGGGACAAGACATTTTTAGGTATGTTAGCGAAAAAAGGAAGACAGAGGAAGTGATTGTACGGTTAAAAAGAGACAGGGTGACTGTATGGAGGAGAATGAAGAAAAGGCAAACATCTTGAACAAATACTTCTGCTCAGTGTTCACAGTAGAAGGGGAAGGGGAGGGACCACCAAAAGGCACCAGAGGTTTTGATGGGAAGGAAATGGACTAGTCCATTTTCTGTGGTGAGAGTCTGGAAAGCACTTGTTAACCTGAAAATTGACAAAGGCATGGGCTAGATGGGGTACAATCAAGGGAACTCAGGGAGGTACTATCTGCACCTCTGACAGACCTTTTTAGCATGTCACTGGAGACCAGAGTGGTCCCAGAGGACTGGAGAAGGGCAGATGTAGTCCCACTTCATAAAAGTGGTAGCAAGGAAGAAGAGGGCAATTACAGACCATGTTAGCCTGACATGAATAGTAGGTGAGTAAATGATAAGACTATTAAAGGAAAGGATTATGGAATATCCGGAATCGAACAGGTTACAGGATCTCCGGCAACATGGATTCATAGGGGGGAGGTCATGCCAAACAAATCTGATAGACTTCTTTGACTGGGTGACCAAGGAGATAGATCAGGGAGGAGTAGTGAACATTGCCTACCTGGATTTCAGCAAGGCTTTCAACACCATTCCACATAGGAGACTACTAAACAGGCTGGAGAACTTGGGGGTGGATAATAAGGTGGTATGGGGAAAGTGGAAATGGTTTAACCAGGAAAGGCACATTGAGTTGGAGCTTGTTTCCAGGTGCAACCTGGAAGCACAAGGAAGTTAAGTGACTTGCACAGGGTCCCACAGTATGCAAGTGAGGGCACTGGGATTCAAACCCAGGTCCCCAGGTTTGCAGCTCAGAACCCTAAACCACTGCACTATACTACCTCCTAAGGTAAGGTAATGTGGCGAACAGATTGTGCCGTGCATCAAGTAGGGTCTGCAACAAAAGATGAAGGTAAACAAAAACACACAAATGGGCAGACTGGGTGGCCCCGTGACCCTTAACTGCCACAACAGTCTATGTATCTATGTATTATTCCTGGGCTGCACCCCAGCTCAGACGTCCAGCATTTCTTCAATTTCTGTGCAAGTTGCCCTTGTTTCTCCTGAGTCTGAGCAAACCCAGGGATCGTTTGCATGGTGCTCTTTCCTTACACTGCAAGTGCAACAAGCCAGCCAACATTTCAATGGTTGCTTTGTGCATCCTCATCAACGAGCTCTATCTTGTGACACCTCACACCCATTTGATTCTGCAATGTGTTGTGAAAACCAAATGTTCTTGTGATTGCCAAATACAAGGTTTTAGATATGTATGGAGTTTTAAGTGCTGGCACAGTGCGAAAGATTTATGGGGGCTGAAGTAGTTATACAATCTAAAGTATTATAGAGTATTTACGTAACACGGTATTAGTCATTGCAGTGATTGCCTTGCCTTTTTCCATCCTCCTTGCAGCTTGTTTTATGCAAATAAAGTATTCATTCCATTCTACTGTAATTAGTTTCCTGCCTTTCCTTGTGCTGAGTTTGACCACTGCATCCCTACCATTGGAAGAACCAGCCTTAACCACAGCAGTTCCTTCCACAGAGAGACACAACACCAATACCAACACTACCATCAGTGGATCTTCTTGTCTGCTACAAAGTATATTAAAACCGCAGAGTAGTTACACATATTATCCATGTAGGTACACAATAGTTACCCCATAGTTACAATGTTAATTACCTGAGACTACGTGGTTTTTGGAATTGCTGGGAAGAGTCCCAAGGGCAGTCTCATACTGACATACTAGCAGCAGCAACACATTCTGAGGCTCCAAAGTTGCCAAGGGAACCATGAGAAGCTAGCTTAGTGTGGTTATTCATCGATGTCCATACTTTGTCTTTTCTAGTGTGTGGGCATCGGTAGCAGCTATTATAAACAGAAACAGGACACTAGTCACAAAAAGGAATCATATCATTTTTCTTCAAAACAGCTGCCTCTGGTGACAGTGAGCGTGTCCCTCAGTGGCTGCCGTACGCAATCATTTCTTGCTTTGCAGTTTTGAAATCGCAACGGTTGTGGTGACAAAATTACAGAGTCTTGCTTTGTGGGCTATTGCAGTGCGCTCTGTTTTTTATTTCTTTATTGTTGAGCCTGGTATTTACAGAACACAAAATGGGGGGGGGGCCAATATGGAGTCCGGGGGGACCAAGATGGAGTTTGGAGATTCTAGGATGTAGTGGGAATGAGAAGCCCAAATGCGAGGAGGAAAGTGTCAGTGAGTGAAACAAAATGAATTATTTATGCCTTCTGCCGGAAGGCGGACACTGTGTATTCTGAGTGCCATTTATCTGTTTGTGAGTGTTTCTTAGGTGGCATTATGAAATGGGCAAAAAAAATCTTTACATGGTTGTGCCATCGCTCACCCGGTTCTCTCAGATCCTAGGTGAGGAGCTGTAGCGGGAGAACAGCACCACACTCAACTACTGCACTTGATCCCAACTTTTGAGCTAGCTAGCTTGCACTTATCCCTATCTCATTATATACCACAACCCAATACCTTAGCAGGATTTCCTCATTGTAACTGTTACTCTCGACTATTAAGGTATATGTATTAATCCACACTCACCTATTCCTGTCAAACATATGCAGCTGTATTATCTAATTATATGTTTTCAAGGTATAAAACATAACATCCCCATGTAATTGCTACTATACTATAAGTAAGGGTAAATTGTCATCTATGCCCAGCTATTTCTGCCAAATGTTTTCAACTGTATTGTAATTGTATGTATATATGTCAGGACCTGGACTACCCTTGTCCCCTTCCCCACTGTACCCCTCCCCACAGGTTGCACCGGGAGACGAGCAGTTCTTGCTCAGTGTGCTTTTCCTGGTGAAACAATTTCAATAAATAAATAAACAGTGGCACGGATTGATTTCTCATGTGCTGCATTCAGGTTGCCGCAAGTAGTGCATGTTGAAACATTATCTGCTGATAAGGACATGGCTGGAATGGGCATCCAGCCAATCAGCATTCAGGATTTTTTTATTTATTTATTCGAGTCTAGGATTACAAAGTACCTTTGAGCCGAGACTCTTTTACAAAGGTTCCACGTCAGTGAGTACAAGTTTCAATTACAGTATAGAACAATCAGTAACACTGATGGTCATAACATGTTATTACAAGGATTACTACATGAAACACAGGGAAGTGTACGCAAACAGGGGAAAAGGAGAAATGAGAGGTGGGGAAAGGAGAGGCGGGGGTGGTGAGACAGGGGCAGGGGTATAGCAGCCTAGGGGGCTTTGTCAAGGATGGACAGGGGTAAGTGCATCAGATGGGCTGTGGTGGAGGCAAGTGCTACTGTAGGTGGAGGGGCAACAACAGGCAGCAGAAAACAAAAAGCAGTTAGGTGGGAGTACTGATTAGTCATGGCAGTCACAGGTGCTGGAGGCAAGAAGAGCGAGGCGAAGCTTGGACTTGAATGCACCCAGCGTGGGTGAGGCAGAGATGTCACTACGGAGACTATTTAGCCAGCTGGGTGCCCTATGTGCAAAGGACCTTTGGCCTTGGGATGTGCGACAGTGGGGGATTTGCAGGAGTTGAGGTTTAGACCTCCTGGTGTTGCAGTTGTTGTTTCTGAGTTTAAGGAGAGAGAGCAGACACCAGGCCCATTTCTGCCCATTTCATAATATTGTTTATTATCAGCAAGCCACCAAATTCTGTTGCCACCAATGTTTTATAACCCCTAGGCCAGTTCCTCAGGGCTCATGGTGGTCTTTGTTAGTATTACTCAATACTTATTGATTATCTCTGCTAAAAATTAGGGGTACAGTGAAGCTTGACAGGATTAAACCCAATTCTGCAGTATTCTGCAGCATTCTGCAGCAGAGTTACTGCAGTAAACATGTAATTTCAATGGAAATTGGTCCCTTTTGTCATGAAAGAAACTGTGGCACTGTGCTTCTTCCTGGCAGTGTCACAGTTTCCTGCATGACAAATGGGACTAATTCCCATTGAAATTACATTGTTTACTGCAGTAACTCTGCTGCAGTATGCTGCAGAATGCTGCAGAATTGGGTTTAATCCTGCCTAGCTTCACTGTAGACACTTCACCTTATAAATTCTTGGACATACTGTGAGATCTGCTTTCTCATTAGTAACTGAGGGCTCCAAATGCCATCGCAAACAGTGTGTAGGTAGTCCGTGGCTACCTCGCCCACTTGCAGCCTGGCTTCCGGGAAGATCAGTCACTAGGCCTGGTGGCACAGAGGGCTGAGGTGCTGGGCACCTTACCTAATGCCAAGCCTGTGACCTTGGTTTGGGAACAGACATATGTCACCCATGGGCTCACCCAGGAGCAAGGACAGAGCATCCTGTAGGACAGCTCTCATCCCTTGGGGAGGGGGGACTGCTCATCCTGTGGCTTGCCTGCCACCTAGAGGAATCTAGGTGGCAGCACTGTGGAGGAGCATAAGAAGGGACCCTATGCATGAATGCTTGGGGCAACTCCGCAGAGCCAAAGTATGCACATGTGTAACCCCCTACAAATGGGGGTTCCCGAAAAGTCTTCCAAGAGCTTGCCTTATTGCTCACAGCCTGGTTGATGTTCGACGCCTAAGTCGTTTAAATGTGATTGCCAGTGAGTGCTTTTCAAGCCTCCATGTACTGTCTCTTTAAAGGCTGCCTGCTTGCAGTCATAATTAGCTTAAATGGGGGGTCTGTGTGTTTCTATGCTCGAGTCCCGCTTGGGCTGTTGAATAATCGCTCCGTTTCTGCCATCGCTAATTGTGCAGAGGGAGCACTGCTGAAAGATGTAATTATTTGCTGCACATTTGCTAGAGTAGTAATGATAATATAAGTTGTTCTAACCTGCCTTCTTGTAGCACAGACTGTTTCTGTTTAGCTCCACCATTTTGGTCCTGAAATGCCGAACTGGACCAATCAGGTTGTGAGGACTCTAAAAAGGAGCCTGTCAGAATGGAACTAATGGTGCCAGCCTCTGGGAATTGTAGTTTTAGCCTGTTGGCACCTTTTTGCAACACAAGGGGGAGCTCTTACTGTGATTGACAGCTAAACTGCCCAATTGAACCTTTTGGATCTAAGGGAAATCCCAAGCTATCTGCTGGCAAGCCAGATTCGAGTGGGAAGCTGAGAGAGAAGGAGCTCGTCTAGTTCGAGGGTCATGTTGCGCAGTAGTTCACGCGGAAGAACTGTGGAAGGCCTGACTTCTAGCCTGCTAGCCTGATTTCTGCCCTGAGAGGGAGAAGAGGACTTTTGTCGGACTAATTCCAAATTCTATGAGAACAAAGCAAGCTGCTGATTTGAGACCAGGCTTAACCTGTAGAAGACCAAGGATTTTGCTGAATGAGATCGGCCTGTCAGGAATTTCAGTTACTTCTGAGCTCCCAGTATGAGCAGAGACTTGCGATCGTGACTGGGGAGCATTTGGCCTGGTACAGGTAGAATTTTGGTATATAAATGTACCGTGAACTGAAAGAGAAGCTCAATTTAGTTTGGCTGTGTGCTGCTGCCTTGTACATATGAATGTGCTATGTACTGGATGGGGATCGCGATCTAATCCCCCTTGTTCTAAACTGTGTGCTAGTGGCTGGAAGCTGTTTCCCAGCTAAAATCGGACTGAATCCATTGTTGCCTACTGCAGACAGGCCCTGCCACACAGGCCTTATCTCCCTACCCTGCGGCACAGAGAAGATCCGTCGATGAGGGACCTGCCAGGGGATCAGCCCTCTGCTCCTTGCCTGAACAGGAACAATGCTGAAGCAACTCCTGTGGGCCTGGCTTCCTCTGGCAATCCAGAACATCCATCCATTGTCCCTCCTGTGTTCAGCCTGGGTACCGTGAGTACATATCAGGGTAGCTCCCTGCAGCCTTTCTTAAATGAAAAGTGTGTCATCTGATTCTTGTTGTGTTGTTTTCAAGAACTGAGCGCTCTGGCTCCAGATTACAAATTGATTGTGTGTGCATGTTCTTTCTCCATCACAGGTCCCCAACCAGCTGCGACGCTGGACTACAGTTACTCCCCCCAACCCCCATTTTTATACTCAGTTCCTGGCTTTCAATAATCCCAGGTGTGTGATTTGCACTTTTTGGCACTGAACTCCAGTTGCCATACCCTTGACCACTCTTCAAGTTTTGGAAGGTCCCTACTCAGTCTCTCCATGCCCTCCAGAGTATCTGCCCTATTACAGATCTTGGTGTCTTCTGCAAAAAGGCATGCTTCCATTTCAGCTCTTCCATGATGTCGCCTATGAAGACACTGAAAAGGATCAGTCCCAGTACTAAGGGCTTTGGCAGCCCGCTGGTCTCTCTCCCTTCATTAGAGTGAGTGGCCATTTACCATCACCCTCTGCTGCCTATCTATTACACAGTTTTTAACCAGTTTATCACTTGGGATCCCATCCCTAGACTGTTCAATATATTTATCAGTCTCGAATATGGCACAGTGGCATATGCCTTGCTGATGTCTAAGTAGGCCACGTCCACTGCCATTTTCTGATCTATTTCTCTGATCATGCAGTCAAAGAAATCAATCAGAATTGTCTGGCATGACCTCTCCCTCATGAATCCATACTGCCTTTGGTCTTGCAGTCCACTGGATTCAAGATATTCCACTAGCCTTTCTTTTAACAGGGTTTCCAATAATTTCCCCACCACTGATGTGAGACTAACCAGTATATAGTTGCCAGCTCCTTCCTCCTGCCTCTGTTATGGAGTGGAACTACATCAGTTCTCCTCCAGTCTTCCAGAACCACTTCTGTTTCCAGTGATATGTTGAATAAGGCCACCAGTGGTGCAGCAAGCTCCTCCCTGAGTTCCTTTAAAAAGCACTGGAGAAGTAGGAGGAGTGAGAGGTGGTGGGAGAAACACTAGATAGTGACTCTGTGACTGTTAGGGGTTTATGTAACTGTTGGTAAGCTTGGAAGATTTCAGGATATGGATCTGTACTGTAGGTTTCAAGCATGAAGAGTCCAATGACCCATGATTTTGATTATTTGAGCTGGAATGTTCTTTCTAGATGCTAAGGTGGGTGCTCCAATCCTGAAGAACTAGCTGGAGAATTGGGCTGTGTCATGGTCCAACCAAGTTAGCAAAAGTCTCTTGTGATGGACAAACCAGGCTGTACTAATGATGGTATCATTTTCAGTAGTCAGAAGAGGGTGTATGATATCAGGATGCCCATTCACAGTCTGAAAATGGTTGACAATTTTGATAGGATGCCATGATCAGTTTGTAGCATAACATGATACAGGGATTCCTTTGTTACTCTGGTTTGTTTTTTTGTTCGTGATAGAGAAAGAATATAGTGATCAGAAGACACTTTCTTGAGACGTGCATTAGACAAGTGGATAGGGGGACTGAATGCAACTGAGGTGGCAGTAAATTCCACAGGTCAGAGGAGTCAGAAGAAGGCCAAGATCATAGTTGATTGTACTAAGTGTTAAGTGGTTTGGAACTGAAGACTCTGCCTTCTAAGAGATCCATTACTCAGGCTTCTTTGAGGGTGGGCTTGCAGAGTAGCTCTTCTAGGCCTTGAGGGAATACTTTAACTGTTGGACTTGAAGTACAAGCTAATGTAGCTAGGATAGATGGACAGTAAGGTAAACTGAATGCCCAGAATGTATTGTTTGATAATAGTGGTTTGCTGGTTGAATGCTTGTGAGAAGTATGATGTCGCCAAAGAGGACAAATACTTGTGAACAGTATAATATGGCCAACATGCTGGTTGCTTGGAGCAGCATGATGTGGGTGAAATACTTTGAGCAGAATGGTGGGCCAACAGGCCGAATGCTTCTGAGCAGTATAACATGGTCAACAAGCTGATTGCTTGTGAGTGGTATTATCAGGCTATTTGCTCATTAGCAATGTCAGAAATTACAGTGTTGGAAACTGCCCACAGTATCAATACTGATACTTCTGCTACCACTCTATACCATAATACTATGATATCCCTAGTAATAACCCTCTGTTAAAAGCATTTGGTTAATGGGAATGGTCTGTTTTTGTGGGGTAGTGTGCCCCAGTTTTCTTTGCTTTCCCTCTTTCCTTCCCATTGTTTTTGTTGTTAAGGATTTTTATCATTATCTTGAAATCACATTACAGAGTGCATACGAGGGATGTACCTACAACGGTTACACATTACATACGTATCATATGGAGAGGATTGAGGAAGTGGGAAGGTTGTGTGAGGAGATTAGGGAGTCTGTGGCATTCTCCAAAGTGCTCCCAGTACCCTGCGCAAGGACAGTGAGAAAGGAGAGAAGTAGGGAGTTGAACACATGGTTGGTAGAATGGTGTCAAACTAACGGATATAGGGTTGTGGGTGGCTGGGGCAGTACCTGGGATAATAACAATCTGTTTGCAAGTGATAGGCTGCACCTGAGTGGGGAGGGGAAGGAGGCATTAAAACAAAGACTGGGGAGGTATATTGCGACAAAAGTTAATTTAAACTAGATGGGGGGGTGGCAAGTGGGCAGCAGGAAGGCAGGGATCTGATAGAGTGGAGTCACTACCCTCCCAGACTAGCAGGGAAGGACTCGGGGTGGCTGAAAAAGGAGGGAGCAGAAGGAAGGAAATGGAGGCCAATGAAGGGAAGGGGCAGGATGGAGGGTGGTCTTGCTGAATGCAGGAAGCTTAGGCAACAAATCTGCTGAGCTACAGGCACTCTTAGCAGTGTGGAGGATGGATGTTGCAGCTGCACAGAAACATGGGCAACTGAACGACGAGACTGGGATCTGGCAATCCCAGGATACAAAATATACAGGAAGGACCGTAAGGAAGGGAGGGACGGTGGGGTGGCAGTCTATGTGAGGGATGGGATCAAATGCACAAGGGATGAGGGGGAAGAAAGGAGAACAGAGGCAATCTGGCTGGAGCTCCTAGACTCAAGGGGTAGGAAACTGAGGTTTGGGGTGGTATACAGGCCACTGTCCCAGTCTGAGGAGCTTGACAGGGAATCAGCAGGCCAAATTATAAAAGTATGTAGAAAAGGGAAGGTGGTCATCGTGGGGTTTTCAACTTACCGGGGGTTGACTGGAGCATTCCAGTCACCTCCAGTGCTATGGAGCAAGTGCTCCTAGATGCAAATCCAGGAGGGTCTCCTGACACAGTTGGTTAGTGTACCTACTAGGCTAAAAGACATTTTAGATCTGGTGTTGTCGAATGGGGAGGCAGTAAGGGAAATAAAGGTGGAGGACCCACTAGCTGACAGCGATCACCAAACAGTGTGGTTTAATATCATGATGTGCGGGTAGCCAGAGAAATCAGTTACTCAGGTAGTAAACTTCAGGGGGCAGACTTTGGAAGGATGCAGGAAGTACTGAAAGGGAAACTAGAGGGCATAAGGCAGGAGATGGATGCAGAGCAGAAATGGGATTTATTAAAAGGGGGATTACAGAGGCAACAGAAGCCTGCACCAAGACACAGAGAAAGAGGAGCAGAGCAAGAAAACCATGCTGGTTGAACAGCGAGGTAGTGGAGGTGGTGAGAGCAAAACGAGAGGCGCACCAGAGGTATAGAAAGACAGGGAAGGAAGTGAACAGGGAGGAGTATGCAAGGCGGTCCTGGGAGGTGACCAGAAAAGTGAGAGAAGCAAAGGCCCAGAGGGAGCTGAGATTAGCGCAGGGAATTAATAGGGGGAGAAAGACTTTTTCAGATACATCAGGGAGAAAAGGAAGTGCAAGGAGACAATTGTGAGGATAAAAAGGGGTGAGGAGTGGATAGAAAAGGGTGAGGAGCAGGCAGAAGCACTGAATGACTACTTTTGCTCAGTGTTCACGTAAGAAAAGGGGAGACTGCTATCACCATGGCTGGGAGGGTGGGGACAGGGGGAGAGGAGGCAACAGATGGAAGAATTGAGGCAAGTAAAGTCCTAGAGGGACAGAGGGCACTGAAGGTAGACAAGGCACCAGGGCCGGACAGCATCCATCCCAGGGTGCTGAGGGAGATGGCGGGGGTGTTGGCGGAGATGCTGGCGGATCTGTACAGCACCTCACTGGAGTCGAGATGTGTTCCACTGGACTGGAGGATGGCACATGTAGTACCATTACACAAGAAAGGACCAAGGGATGAACCATTTAGTTATCGCCCGATAAGTCTTACCTCCACAGTGTGCAAACTCATGGAGACAATACTAAAGGAAAGGCTGGTGTCGTACCTGGAGGACAATGGCCTCCAGGATGTGAGGCAGTATGGGTTTGTTTCAGGGAAGTCTTGTCAAACCAACCTGATACAATATTATGACTGGGTGACAGGTGAGCTGGATAAGGGTCATGTGGTGGATGTCCTTTACTTGGACTTCAGCAAGGCCTTTGATTCTGTTCCTCATGGGATGGCTTGGGGGGAAACTAACTGGTGTAGGGGTAGGGGCAAAAATGATGAACTGGATTACAAGCTGGCTCAGTGGGAGGCTGCAACGGGTGGTGGTGGTGAGAGGGGAGCTTTCAACTCCAAGGTCAGTGATGAGTGGGGTGCCACAGGGCTCTGTGTTGGGGCCAGTATTGTTCAGGCTCTTCATATCAGACATTGCACATGGGGTGGTGAGCAAGATAAGTCTGTTTGCTGACGACACCAAAATCGGAGCAGTGGTGAATGGAGAGGAGGGATGGAAGCAGCTGCAGGGGGACCTAAGCAAGCTAGAGGAGTGGTCAGAGAGGTAGTAGCTGGGGTTCAATGCAAAGAAGTGTAAGGTTATGCACTTTGGGGTGAAGAACCCAAGGAGAGAATACTGGCTGGGAGGGGTTAAGTTGGGGATCACTAAGGAGGAGAAGGACCTAGAGGTAACGATAACAGGGACCATGGACAACACTGCCCAGTGCAGGAGAGTGTCTGCAAAAGCAAACAAAATGCTGGGGTGCATAGTGAGTTTTTTTTTCATCCAGGTGAAGAGAGGTGATCTTGCCCCTCTACAGATCGCTGGTAAGGCTGCACTTAAAGTACTGTGTTCAGTTTTGGAGGCCATACCTAAAGCGTGATATCAGGCTACTGGAGGGGGTGCAGAGGAGAGCAACAACGATGATATGTGGAAGGGAAGGGAAAGACTATGACAGCAGGCTGAGAGACCTGAATATGTACACCCTGGAGAATAGAAGGACAGGGGGACATGATGGAGACATTCAAGTATCCGAGGGGAATCAATAAGGATGGAGCAGATAGGGTCTTTAAGTTAAGGAGTGGGAGGGTCACCAGGGGGCATGTGCTAAGAATAGAGGGGCAAGATTTAGGAAGGAAATGAGAATACACTATTTCACAGGGAGGGTGGCAGCAAAATGGAATGCCCTACCAGAATGGGTGGTATCATTTAAATCTGTGAACAGTTTCAAAAGGGCATGTTACAGGGAACAGGGGAGAGTGAGGGTTGGGGAGGTGGGGGATGGCAGTGGGATGACAAGTGGGGGGGCGGGGCAGCTGCAAACTAGGGGTGCTAGCTGCACACTCAAGCAGACTTAGATAGCCCAGGTGGTCTTTTTCTGTTGGCACATTTGTATGTTTGTATGTTTGTATATGAACTTCAGACACGGGTATGTGGAAATAACATGTAACAGGTAGTACCAGGACCTTAGACAGGGGGAACAAGTGGGTTAGTGCCACTAGAATGGAACTGTTCATTAGTGGAATACAGCAACTAATTAGCAGGTATGTAGCAAGTATTTAGCTTACCCCCCTCCCACCATCTACTAAACCTAGAAGGGGGCTAGCACCTGTTATACCAGGATAAAACTAAACAAATCTTCACTAAACTGAAGAGCTTTAACCTGTACAACAAGTGAAACTGTGTGCTGCTACTACTTACTGGTACCTTAGGCGACAGGAGGAAAATGCTGCAACGTCTAGTGAGGACAATCTCATCATAGCATCAATCAGAAGTCAGAATGGCTGGATCCACAGACACGGTAACCTGAGGCAGTACTGGGCTCTGAAAGACAATAAGGGAATCACAGAGTACACAAAGGCAGTACCAGAGTCCTGAACATCTAAAACATTCTGTCTGCCCCAGACTGGGAGGATACAAAGGTGCCAGTCCAAGTTAGAGTAGGGTAACCAAGCTCCTATCCACAGGAAGGGTGAGGGGGTGAGGGGGAGATTTAAGGATGCAAGGAGTAGGAAACTACCTACTATTTGACAGTAAAGTAGTTGCACCAGTTTTGATTTCCTATCCTATCCCATTCTGGGGGCTAACATAAGCCATGTATGGTACCCAACAGGAGCTGAAGTGCTCTATCTGGTTGACTTTGAAATAGGAGTCTGTCCATGTGAGCAACCCCAGTGAGAGAGGTGGGGATCCCCCCTATACACCTGATAAATGGCACTATGTCAATTACACAGAATAGCTCTCTTGGCCTGTAGAGCTAGTATAGTAAGCCACCTAAATGCTGAGTGTGAGACCTTTAGCTGAATGCCTAGTATTAGTAGGGAGGGTGATAGGGGGATGCTGGTCCCCCACACCTCTGCACCCAGCCTACAAATCTGCCTCCAGAAGGGCACCAGCTTGGGACACGACCACAGAACATGATTTAAGTCTCGACCCAGAGCTCGACGGCACCAACATCTATTGTGGTCCAGGACCCCTGCCACATGTAGTACTGCAGGCGCCCTGTACCATGAGTGCAGAATCTTGTTCTGGATAAGGTGACGAGCATCTCTAAGGAGGTTGTGTGCACTGTGCCAAGCATGGGTCCACTAGGCATACTAGGATCATACTAGGAACATTAAGGAGTTAGAGAGCCCAAAGGCCAAAATGTACTACTATCATTACTGATCACAAGGGCAAAAATCTGATAATATAATATTATCCAACCGAGATTTAAACATATCCTTAGATGTGCTAATGATTACATCAATTGGCAGTGCATTCCAATGCTTAATAACTCGTAAAGTATAGAAATGTTTTCTAGGCAAACAGTTGAATCTTCTGGGTTGTAACTGGAGAGGGTGACCTCTAAGATCATAAAAATCCTTTTTAAACTTAAACCCAAGATTAGTTAGTAGATAGGGGTCCTTCATAATATCATATAGTAAAAGGAGATCACCTCTTAGACGTCTGATGGAAAGTGGCATCAGATTCAAGGAGAGCAATCTAGATTCATATGACGTATTACACAACCCACATACCAATTTAGTATAACCTCTTTGCACTCGTTCTAATAGCATAATATGCTATTTTTCTATAAGGAGACCAGAGCTGAGAGGAAAAATCCAAAAGAGGGCGCACATAGGTTCTATAAAGAGGCATAATAACATTTCTGTCCCTAGAATTAATATTCCGCTTAATGGACCAAATAATCCCATTAGCTTGTAGTATTATCTTATTTATCTGAGCATTTGGAAGGAAGTCCTCGGATACCAGGACACCTAAGTCCTTCTCTGTATTCAAAACGGAATTGGCCAATCTGTAGATATGATGGGGGTTATCAATACCAAAATGCATAACCCTACATTTTTTGTGGTTAACAGTCATACCCCATGTATTGATCCATGATGACACTAAGTCCAGATCATGTTGAAGAGCATTTATCTGATCTAAATTGGCACATAAACCACCAATTTTGATATCATCAGCATACTTAATAGTGTTGGAAATGCGTAGCTTTGTAATGTCAGCTATGAATAGCTGAAATAAACAAGGGCCCAAAACGGAACCCTGAGGCACACCACTTGTCATATCACCCACTTGTGAACGTATTCTGTTGATCAGGACTTGCTGTGATCTATGTGACAACCAATTTGCTACCCACATGATAATGTTAGAGTTTATCTTAAAAGAACAAAGCTTTTGCAACAATGCCTAATGAGGAAGTAAATCAAAAGCCTTGCTAAAATCGATGTAAACTACATCATGTGGTAATTTGTTATCAAGATTCAAACTGACTTTCTCATAAAAACATAACAAACTGGTAAGGAAGCTATGACCTTTTTTAAAACCATGCTGTTCATTATCAGATATATTCAAAATGGGAAATATTAAGTCCTTAATCAAACTTTCTAATGTCTTGCATATGGGGGAAGTAAGACTAATAGGCTTATAGTTATCCCAGTTATTCCTGGGACCCTTTTTGTGAATGGGTATGACGTAAGCAATCTTCCAACTATTAGGGACATAATTATGGTTGATACAATACTCAAATAATAATTTAAGGGGGAACGACAAGCTGTCAGCCAAAATATATAGTAGATGACCAGGAATATCATCAGGTGAAACATAAAATTTACCTTTAAGTGACATCAATTTAGAATGAATATTGGAAACAGAAATAGAAATTGGACAATCTGTAGACACATTAATGATACTAGTATTCTGAGTCTTTTGAAACATATTACAAAAGTTTGTGTTGAATAAATTGGCCATGTCCTGTGGGTCATATATTAAGGTACCATTGTCCAAAAGTGGGCCCATCTGACATAGGGTTTTTATCAAGGAGTTAATATATACATAAAAGCATTTGCTATTATCCCTACTTGCATTGGCAGCTAATCTCTGTTCCCAAGTTGTTTTAACTCTGTGAAAACAGTTCTTACATTTTTTTTTTGAGATTGCAGAAATATACTCCAGTTAGAAGGGTTAGGTGATTTTAGATAAACAGAATAGCATTTTCTTTTTATCCTTATGAGTTTGGATATAGTTTTATTCATCCATTTCGGTTTTAGTTTACTACACTCAGATTTTATCCTAAAGGGAATATAACAGTCACGAAGCTTAATGATATTATTATGTAGTGTAAAAAAATAGTCCTCAGTTCTCACAGAATTAAAGATGGAAACCCAATCTACCTTATCCAACTCATCTTTAATGTTGGATATATCAGCCCTGTCATACATATATACAATAGATTTATTGAATAGTAGAGGGATTGAATGTTCCAAACAAAAACTGACACAGCAATGATCACTATCTCTGATCGGAGCTGATATACCAAAATTTTTAACTAACAAGTTCTTACTATGTAGCACAAGGTCAAGAATCTTATTTCCCCTGATTGGTAAAGTCACACCTTGCATAAGATTACACCGTTGAGACATCTTAATCAATTTTTACCCACGCTAGAGGCAGCTTTCAATTCCAACCAATCTATATCACTCTGATTAAAGTCCCTTGAAAGAATGATGTCATATAAGGTGCATGGTGATTCTATTTCATTTACAGTATTGGTGTTTCTAGAAGTTCAATAGTTGAACTTGGAGAACAATAACAAACCCCTAGAATAACAAATTGGCTGTTATTCGTCATAGGTTTTATCCAAACAGATTCTGTGTGGTTAGTCTGACTCTTAACTTTATTAGAAATGTCAACAACTTGTAGTACATTTGTAACAAAAATGGCAACTCCACCCCCTTTCCTATTAGGCCTATTGTAGCTAAAGGTTGGTATACCCAGGTAAAGAACGGTACCAAGATTTATCATCCCCCCCAAGTTTCCATAATGAGTACAATATCAGTGTGTTCCAAGTTAAGAATGGCCTTGAAATTCATCTAGTTTATTATTAAGGCTTCTTGCATTAAAATATAGACACTTCAACTCAGATATTTTAGCATGCAAGCTTTTATTACCTAACAGTATCTTGTGGGGAAAGCCGACACTCTCCCCTAAATCAAGCAGTTTAAATGCAGGCTAATATGTTTTAAGATGTGCTCCCCCAAGAGAAGGTTACCCTTATGGTTCAAGTGAAGACCGTCCCTACAGAAAAAATCAGTTATATTAAAAAATTCTTCCCAGTGTGTAGACATTTTTGATCCTGCAATAAGCATCTCATACGTAGCCAGTTGTTAAAAGCACGTATCTTATTATTAAAGACAACCGAAGCTCTGGGAACTGGTAGGACTTCGGAGAAGGCTATCTCACATCCGATGTCCACAAGTAAGTTGGAAAGAACCACTAGGTCCTGTTTGATGTCTAAAAGGGATGAGGAAGAAAAATCATTGGTTCCCACATGTACAATGCCCAATGGGTTTGGGTCACTCCCTGCTAGGATGTTATGTACCATGCCTGAAATAGCTTTAATTTTGGTGCCTCGGAAGCTTGAACAGGTTAGATTAGCTTTATCAGGATTACATATGTGCCTATCCAGATGTTTAATCATGGAGTCACCTATAACAAACACCTGTCTGTTAAAAAGGCCGGAAGTAGAAAGAGGCTCACTCGGAGCTGAAACAGGCACACTATCATGATTTGGGTCACTAGGTTCTACCTCTATTGGAACTAATAGGATGTTAGAGGGTAAGGGGCAGGACACAGTTGGACTAGAACAGATAGTAAGGGGCTCAGTGGAATTTAAAGAAACAGTAGTGGTGACATCAGGTATCATCGACTTCTCATCTGTGAGATCAAGTGTATTCAACATTTGAAATCTACTGCTAGTTATCAAAGAAAACTGGGAGGCCTTACAACCTTTTTTGTATGTGTGTTTGAACTGCACCTCATACCACTGATCATCAGGGTTATCAGAAATGTCGTTATCCCTAGGCCGTTGTTTTGAGTTACCATTAGATGTACATGATGTATGACTACTCAAATTACTACTAACAACGGGGATCAGTGTCAGAGACCTTATAGTTGAGTCATAAGAATCACTAAGGAGAACCTGATTCAGTGCTTGAAATTTGGCTTTCATTTGAATCTAGCTATCCTCAAGTTCGGATAACCTAGTGTTGAACAAATCCACTGCTTGTTTTAAAGAGATATTCACAACGCATTTTGAGCAAGTACGCTTCCATACCTTCCCTAAAACAGTACATTTGACATTCAACACAATAGCAGCCACTAGAAATGCACACAGAATTAATGGGGGTTGCCATATTTAACTCACATGCAAATGGGGGGTACAACACACGTACATGTTTTTACAAATAACCCAACTCCGTGTTATTACATAAGGTACAGGCATCAGGGATACTGCAACCCAGAAATCTTTACCATTTATGTTTGGACTCTGCAGATTGGCTCTGCAGGGAGTCTCATAACTGGTCATATATTTTGCCTGCCAGTCCCTTAGGAGCTTTCAACCAAGCGGTAAGCTCATTGGGGTGTTTAGCATGATCTCCGGGTGTCAGTAGGGGTTTTACAGCCTCTCTGAGGTGTAGGTACCTCCAATGCTTCTTACTGGGAAGGCTCCATATACGCTGCAGGGATTGAAAGGTGGCAACCATGCCTGTACCCCCCCTCTAGTATGTCTCCCGTGAAGTGGATCTCATTGGATGCCCACTGTGCCCAGTGACTTGAGCGATTGTCTATCTGCACCCGTGGGTTGTTCCAGATTGGAGTATGGACCAGTGGGATTGGGCTGTTCTCTAATCTACGGTGTACTTTATACCAGCCACTACCCGCCGAGGCTATGGTCGGGTGTTGATTTGGGGGCTTTCTGCTGGAACTGTAGAGAAGGGCTCCGGCTATCCCCACCCCTCCCCTCCCCTGTATACTGCTCCATGTGAACCCATTGCAGTGATCTCTCTAAGCAGGGATTGAACAAATGCCTGGTTTGAGCAGCATGGAAGGCTAACTTATAACCCTCAAACCAAGGAAGTCTCCATCCCTCTGCCTCCAATGTGCTTGGAGTTTATTGCAGCTGAACCAAGGTACCCCCCCAAGAGAAAATCACCCACCAAGCTATGTATTTTTTGCAACCATTTCAGGGGTAGGTAGAGAGGGATGTGTGCAAGCAAATATGAAATTTCAGGTGCGGTCACCATTTTATTGGCTGCTATCTTCCCAGCCAGGGTAAGAGACAACGTACACCATCTGCCAGATTCAGTTTTGCATGCTTGTAGTAGGGGTTGCAGGTTCAGCTCCCACATCTATCCGTGTGGACAGTCTGATACCCAGGTATGTGAGGCCATCACTAGCCCACACAAGGCCATGGTCGGTGGCCATCTCAGGGGTACAGTGGGGGTTCATGGGCATTTGCTCAGTTTTGGACTGGTTCAACTTAAGTCCAGAGATATCCACAAAGTCTTTGAGGAGGGATAACAGGGGAGGGAGGGACTGTGGGACATCTGACAATAGGATAAGCAGATCATCAGCGTGCATAAGGGTTTTTATAACTTCTTGACCCTATCTCAACACCCTTGATTTGTGGATGGAGACGAGTGGCAGAGGACAAGGGCTCAACAGAAAGGATGAAAAGCAATGGGGAGAGGGGGGGCAACCCTGTTGGGTGCCCCTCTCCAGTGGGAAAGTCACTGAGGTAGCCAGTTGGTAGCTACTCAAACTGAGGGGATATGACAGATGGTCTTGACGTATGCCCTGAACCTGTCCCCAAAACCCAGGTGTGTGAAGACTGCGTGCAGTTAGTCCCATTCCAGGGAGTCAAAGGCTTTCTTGAAATCCACGGCCATGGCTGCCGCTGGGATATGTAAGCCCTTTGCAGTGTATATGAGATTGAGCAATGACCTAATGTGGTTCGAGCTCTTCCTCCCTGGAATTAATCCTACCTGGGTCTGATTGATCAAAGCAGACAGCAAGGGACTCAAGCAATTGGCCAATACCTTGGTGTAAATCTTGCTGTCAGCATTGATCAGTGAAATGGGCCTATAACTTGCCATCTTAGTGGGATCCTTGCCCTTCTTGGGAAGGACCATGATGACCACCTCTCCTAAAATAGGGGGAGGGCACTGCACCTTTCTGCCTCCCTGTAGACCTGCGTGAGGAGTGGACTGATCTGGGGACTAAGTGCTTGTAGAAATTCCACCAGAAAACCATCCCATCCTGGAGCTTTGCCACCCTTTATGAAAAGCAGTGCAGCCGAGACCTCCTCCGTGGATAGGGGGTTCATCCAAGTGGCCAGCCTGCTGGTGAGTAAGTTTGGGGAGACTGAGGCCCTTCAAAAAGGGCAGGATGGAATCTGGGGACTGTAAGTGGGTGGTCTTATACAATGTGTCATAAAAGTCGGCCATTGTATCGTTCACTTCTTGTGAGCTAGAGTGTACCTTCCACTGGGGCCCTAAGAGGCCAGCAATGTGTCTATCTACCATTTGTTTCCTGAGCTGATTCACCAGGACCTTGCCCCCTTTATCCCCTCCCTCCCAGTATCAGTGCATCTGCCTCAGGATAGCCACTTCTGCTTTTCTACTGATCAGCTGATTGATTTCCTAGTTGGAGACCTAAAATCCTCCGCCTTATTGGGGATTTCAGGGATGGCAGCTGCTGTGATTTGTATTGGTCCTCTGCAGTTTTCAGAGCTGCTTCTAGTGCCCTGAGTTGCTGATCCCTCTCCCACCAATGTCTGGAGGCGTAGTCCATGATTTTGCCCCACATGCTGGCCTTAAAGGCCTCCCATGTTACCCCTGCACTGGTGTCCTCAGTGGGGTTATCCTAGAGGAACCATGCGGTTTCTTCCCTCATCCATGTCAGGAAGTCTGGGTCCCTAAGCAGAAGGGGGCCTAGCTTCCAATTGGAGAGTGTCTGCAACGTGGGGCTCCACATGAAATAAAACTGGACTGGCACGTGGTAACAGATTATAATAGGCAGGATGGTGGTGGATAGGGCAGCTTGGTTCAAGTCCAGGGATGTGAGCCAATAGTCAAGCCTACTTAGGGAGCAGTGCACCCCAGACTGAAACGCATAATCACGTTCACCCATGTGGGTGAAAAGTACGCCAGATGTCAGTGAGTCCTATGTCTGTCATAAATTGACTTATCCCCCAAACTCCCCGCTCATGAGGCTGCTCACTAAGGGCACTCCTGTCCACTGCAGGAACCAGGGTAAGATTTAAGTCACCTCCCATCAAAATGGGGCAGCCCTGGGGTACTAAGGGCACTGGCTGGCTCATGAAAAAAGGCAGGACTGTCTAGGTTAGGCCCATATACGTTGCAGAGAAGAATCTTACCCTGTGCGCTATCCCATACCCCCATAATCCACCTCCCAGAAGGGTAAGCCAATTGGGAACACAGTTGCCACTTAAGCAATTTGTGTCAAAGTACAAGAACCCCACATTTCCTAGTCTGTGCACTGGAATGTATCTCCTGCCCCACCCAGTCTCTGACCAGAAATTTGTGGTCATTCTGGTTAAGCTTGGTTTCTTGTAGAAAGGCAATTTGAGATGTATGCCCTTTTAGGTGGGAGAGGACCTTTTTCCTCTTAATGGGAGAGTTCAGCCCTCTTACATTCCACGTATGGCTCATAAGGTCGGCCATAATCTAGTGTTGGGGTTATCACACATTCCAATAAGACGTTCAAATGAAAGAGGGGTGAGGGCTGATAAACTACCCACCCAGAGATCATGCTTGCCCATGTACCTACTGTCTGCCCTGTCTGAAAGGGGGGGACCAGCCAACCCCTTCTAGTATAACCATACCATAGGATACTTCGAACCGGTACATTGCCTTTTCGCCTAAACAATACACAGCAAATTTGAGACACATCAACATTAAAACATACAGGAACATTTTCATACAGAAAAAACTATATACAATAAGCAAAACTAAACAGTATTTTGGAGTATGAACTACAACATTAGCCGGCTCCATTACGGACCACATGGCAAGCCGAGCTCCTCCTGGGGGCCTGGTAAATGAAGGCTATCCAATTAGGCCTAGGGTGAACCTCTAATTTAAAGGGGCTGACTGCTAGAAGTTCAGTCACTGCTCCTTGAGCCACTCCTGATCAGTACATTGGGACTAATCAGCTTATGGGAAGGGGGGAGACCCCTCCTCTCTAACCAGAAGTCCATATATAGCAGCACAAGCATGTTACAGACGTGTCAAAACTGTGCTGAAATGTACAAACAGCAGGGAGAGGGAAGGGGAAGGCATGGGAAGGTAGGGGAAGGTACAGGGGAAGGCCATGCAGTGGCCTAATGTACCTGGCGGTCCCTATCAAATGGCAAGTACCCTAATGTCACCTCTGAGGCCCCCCTACAAGCCAAGTTTCATAAGCTCAGCGGCTGCGTGCCACAGCCGGGGAGGTGGGGGGTTGGAGGAGCAATCATGAACAGGAACCTGAGCAAAAAGGGGGTGGGGGAAGGGCCACCCACTAGATGTGGTCCTAACTACCCCCACACAGCACTCTAACTCCTGGCAGCAATTTATCCCTTTCCTGCCTGTTATCTCATGCATGGGGACCAAGGGGAGGCTCATGCCCCCTACCCTTCAGGCATGAACTGTAACTGCAAAGGGGATCCAGGTCTCAGGCAGGAATCTGATTCTCCCCTCCCCAGCCATGCACTACTCTCCTCAGAGCCACTTATCGGGGTACACTGAACAACACGCGGCAGTAAACTAAGAGTAGGAATGTAAGGGGAGGCGTCATTGCGACTGGCAGCTCCTGAAGAGAGCATAGTGCAGGTATTGATCAGTATCTGCCACTCCACAAGCAACACCTACCCCCCGGTGCATGCGCAGGGCCACCAACATCTGCCCACGACATGTATAGTGGGCTGCAGGCCCTTTATAGTCCCCCACCACCGTAACGATTCCACCCCGAGCCCCCGAGCCCCAATGTACCTTTTATTACATAAACAATCTTGAACACCATTGTGGCAAACTAGAACCTGTGGCTGCAACCATAGACATAGGATGTTAGTCCAGCAGCCGTTAATGTATGGGACCCGGAAGTCAAGTGCTTTATCTCTCCTTTCCCAGCCCCGGGCTCTAAGGAGCAGGCACATGGAACCTCACCTGAGTGGTGGTAGGAGTGGGTGGCTAGGAGAACCCAAGGATGTGGGCCTCCTGTGTGAGCATCACAGCAACAGTCCTAGCACCTACCCAGCCCACCCACCACTACCCCAAAGCAATTAAGCTAGATAAAAATGAAAAGAAAACAAGCAGTTATCTGACATAGGCCAAGTCCAACAGGGACAGTTAGGATCCAGCAGCAGCTGGGTAGACAATGTGTGCCACAGCAGCTAACTCTATGGTCAGGTCCTGCGTCTGTAGCAGGTTGCTTTGCTCCTTGTGGACTGATGGATCAGGCCTTGTCTGGATATGTTCTGTAGGATCATCAACTGCCCAGGAAAGAACAGGGGTGTCCGCATGCAAAGTCTCTGCTGACAGTTCCATATAGTCCTCACCCCCATCCACTATATCAGCCAAGGTAACATATCTGTTGTCCGAGAAGTAAGGGCTCCTGATGTTGGGCTTCACATTCCTCACTGAGATGGATTCCCTCCTGTCCACTGCCGCATGGTTGCCTCTCTCCAGTGGGTGCTCCCTGCTTGAATGCCTCTGTTTCTTGGCCTTGGACAGCCCCGACCACGGTCTGTCATGGTTCCGATTGTTGTCCCAAGGAGGAGAACTACCTGGGAAAAGCAGAGGAGCATCCCACATGTCACGGCTTCGTATGCAATCTCCCTTAGGGTTCCCTCATTGGCTGGCAGAGCTCTGATTATTTAAACCTTGTTTGCAGGTCTTTTCCCTCAGCTCCTGGGGCCAGGTCCTGTGAATGAAGTCCATAAGGGCCTCAGGAGCAGCGAACATGAGAAGGGAGCCCTGGTGCATCAGCCACATGGAGGATGGGTTTTGGAGGGAGAATGGAATATTTAACATATGCAGCAATTTTCTGGCCTCGGTATACTCCTTCTGTTTTGTTGCCAGTTCCCTGGAGTAGTCCTGGAACATCAAGATTTTATGGCAATTCCAGGACAGGTTGTTTAGCTCCCTTGCCCTGTTCTGCAGGTGTTCTTTTTCAACAAAGTTCAAGAATTTTGCCAGAATGGGCCGAGGCCTTTTCCCCGGCTGCAGCCGGGGCTGGAGTGTGTGGTGTGCTTGCTTGATTGTCAGCCTTGCCCCTTCTGGTAACTTAAGGATTTGGAGCAACTCTGCTGTAAGAAAGTCCCCCACAATGCCTCGCTCTGTACCTTCAGGAAAACTTATGAGCTGCAAGTTATTGCAACGGCTCCTGTTTCCCAGGTCTTCCACTCTGTTGTGCATGGCCCGGAGCAGGTGGGCCTGTTCACTCGTAGTAGCTTGCAGCTCTTGGATTGCAGCATCATGGGCAGCGATGGACCTCTCAAGTTTGTGCAAATCTGGCATCAACCTGCTGCAGAGCTGCACTCGTATTGTTGGTAGCCACGGTTACATTGTCCAACCTGCTGAGGATAGTTGCCAGCATCTGGCTGACCGATTGAATGTCCATGGTAACAGCCAGCAGCCTAGCAATGTGATTGTGAGACTGTGGACAAAACGGAGGATTGAACCTTGCCACCATACCATAAGTGTTTGCCACGAGTTTGATGTCTATGGGCTAGCTCGTGGTACCAGAATGTTGTGCCAGAAAACTGAAAATGGACTCATAGCCCCATTCGCTTATTTTGGATGGATAAAGACTCAAAGTCTACAGCGCTCCCAAATTAAGTGGCCATCTTGTATTAGGCTTAAACCATGCCCTCCCCTCCCCATTGTTGGTGTCATCAAAGCTGCCTTCACATTTCATGTTTGCCTGTCAGAGAGCGCTCAGTTGCTAAGTGGCCCATGCCCTCCCTCCCTCAAGAAGCAAGAGCCTCAACTCCATGACCTGTTCAGCTCCTATTGATCTCAGGGCAGACAATCCAAGTCTAGATGAGAACGCAGGATTTTTGGAGGATGGTACAGTGCCAATGTGGTGGTTGTGTATATTCTCTGTTTGTTCCAAGCCAGCCCCTGCCAGATGAGGGAATTCTACTTGCTTCCCACACTTCCACACTCCCAGCTGCATTTGCTGCACTTTCACTGCACAGTAGGGCCCCTGACTGGGAAACCACATTGCCTTCAACTGCAGCAGGAAGTTGGGACGTCTTTACCCAGAGGCATTTATGATGAGCCATGAATTTTCTTTTGTAAGTCTGTCCCCACTATCCTGTAGTCACTGTCTGTATGTGCCACCCACATGGTACCTATAGGCTTTCCCATGGACAATAGTACAAGTTAGGAGCACCACCGACAAATTGGGTGTGATCACTAGGTTGTGCTTCTGCAGTGGGTGACCAAAACTTCCCTTCCTGCAGCTAAGTGGCTTTCCTCTTCCATACACCCAGTGAGCTGAGTGAGGAGTGATAGTGGTACTTCCTGACCCTATTTCTGGAGATTTCTTGAGTTCCACTGTCCCAGAGAAATTGTGACAGCCTGGTACACACTATTAGCAACTGGTGTGGTGCTCTCTGGGAAACTGGAGTTTACATTTGACCCCCATATTCCCACTCTGAGGCCAGTTGGGGGTCTAGCATGTTGCAGAGGTGAGACACGGATGTCATGGAGGAAGGGAAAAGGCCACCCAGTGGTGGAATTACATGGGGCTTGCTGGGCATAGCCACCACATCTCTGAAGTAAGCCCCTGTAGCTTTTGAATCACTGCCATTGACTTAGACATGGGCCTCAGGAGCCCCCATAGCTCCAAAAGCTCATAAAATGTAATTCCAATACATGAGGCCACCCTGCATTCACTCAACTCTCTCTCTCTTGAGTAAATCCCTTGGCCTTCCCTAGGAACTACCACCTCATCTCTGTTCTTCCTGCTCTAAGTTACAGGAATTCTGTTTCTCTTAGCTCTCTTCCTTTATGGATTCCATCCCCTCCTGTTGGACAAGATGAGGCCTTTCTGAACTAGCAGTGAACTGGTACCACTCTTTTCTCTGACCATTAGCAGTCAGTACAGGCAGGGGGTGCCATTTCTCTCCCCCTCCCAATTCAGACTAGAGTCCTGCAAGGCTCCCTTCTTGGTCCCATTCTATTCTTTCTCTTCCTTAATGACCACCCCTCCATCTGTGTCAATGTCCACATACAAACATATGTTGATGACACAGTCCTATATGCCACTGGTCACTCTGCCTTACAGCTTAAAGCACTGCTTCAGCAGGACTTTCATAATGTCCAGCATTGGTTCTTCTCAAATTGGAGTCTGCTTAATGCCAAAAAGACTGTTTTCATGACCTTTGGCACTAGGCAGCAGCCGGCTAGGCTCCCTCTCTCCTTGTTTAACCAGCCTCGTTGGCTCGCCTCTGGAAGAATTCCCCTCCTTTAAGTACCATGGCATGTGGCTTGATTGGAACTTTAATTTCTCTCAGCATATCAACACCATCAACAAGAGATTGCATCCCAAACTTGGTACCCTATACCACAGCAAAGGTTACATCCCATTCCCTGTCCATCATGAGATCATTCTTAAAAGGATCTTGCCAGTGTTTGACTATGCAGACATGGTCTGTGAGGCTGCTCCTAAATCCAACCTGGTCAGGCTGGACCCACTCTTCCACTCTTTCTGCTGCATTGCTTCCAACTTCCATCCACTCACTCATCACTGTCTCCTCTACCACTCCCTCTCCCTGTCATCTTTGAAATTCTGTCCCCTGCTCCACTGCATTTCCTTTTTGTCCAAATTCTTGTTCTCCTCTCTTCCTCCTTACCTCAATCATCTTTTATTCCCCTCTTCCTCCTTCCAAATTGTCCCTCTGCTCCTCTGACTCTTGCAGCGTCTCTGTTCATGCCTGCTAGGCTTCCTTCAGCCAAGCTGCCTTCTCATTCTGGCACCTAGCAGTTTTGAACAATTTTCCTGCCTCCATTCCCCTATCCCCCTCATATTGTATCTATTTCTCAGATCCTCGCTGCTAAACTTTTTTTTCCCTCCTGCTCCTAACCTTCCGCTCACCATTCTGTGCCTTTCCACTCCTGTGTAGCCTTGGTCCCTATACACTGTAACTTTAGCTGGTCTTGTATTCTGACAAGCACATTATGAATAGTCCACAGTTCTGTTTTTTTTTCCCCTACCCTTTCCTCTTATACAATTGGAATCTGCTTTTGGGCTGCACTGTCTTATATTTCTTATTTATAGTACTCACTAATTTCTTGTACCTGTTTTCTCGGTTGTGCTATTCAAATATCACATCATCGTACCTTGGTGCTCATTCATTGTTAGTTTGCATCCTGCTGTTCCCCCTCCCCTGCGTTTCACCTGGAAAGAAGCTTAGCTCAGTATGCCTTTCCCTGTTACCAGTTTTCAAATAAATAAATTGTATGATGTAGCTGACAGGCCAATTACTTGGGAGTCGTATGATGAGGCCAATAGGCTGATTGCTTGTGAGTAGTGTGATGTGTCCAACAGGTCGATTGTTTATGAGCAGGATGTGCAAAGGCAAGGAAAAGAGCAGCTGAATACAACAGAGGATTTATGTTTTGGATGGCACAACATGTAGAATATTTTTCTAGGAAGTTCTATAAGCAGCTTTGAAGATTCTGCAAGTGAATTTCTTCTTAGATCATTGAGTTAGCATGGCTGAGGTAAAAAGTTATGTCATTTGCAGCTCCTGGAATGCTAGAGAAGGAATCATAACTTTGTTAGCTTGAGAAGGGAAAGTTTGGAATTGCTAAAGTTAGACAAAGGAGAGACAATCAGTAAGAAAATTAGCACAACCTCATATGTACGTGCGATTAAATCTGAAACGGTAGGATAAAAAAGTCCATATTAATCTCAGGAAGTTCATTTTGGAGAAGGAGGAAGACTGACTTTTATTTATGATGACTATGGCTTCTTGGTTATCAAAACAGAATACAAGTCGATTTTTTCAAAAGTGACCCCAGGTGAGAGAGGATGATTCAGCGGGATACGTCTCAAACTATGAAGAGGTAGACTGACAATGAGGAATACCTCAGATTTCTAGTCCCCATGGACAAGCAAGCCAAAATCGGCCATAAATGACTGTGAAACCATAGGATTGGGTTGTGACATTGAAAAAAATCTCAATGTGCATTCCTGGGGCTGGATCTTAACAAAACATGGATATGCCATTCCAATCTGAGAGAAAGTGTAATCACGTGGCAAGGTCTGAATGAGTGGCAGCAGTGATGGTAAGAGCAGTAACTGAATGCGCCAAGCCAATAAGAGATATGAAACTTCTGCTTTGAAGAATATTGTTCATTGCAAAACTGAATCATCCTAGTAGGGATAATAATTCTCATTTCATGCAGGATCATTTAGATCAGAAGGAAGTGACCAGTTCAAAAATACAGAGCAAAATCTCTTGAGATGTCTGGACCTATACTAGTGGACTGAAGATTAGGACAAATAACTGAGGTGGATAAAATGGAGTAAGTCCAGTATGGAAGCCTTCAGCAAGGCATGAGAGAAGAAACTGAATCAGACTAAGATGGATGAGTAGATAACTGTTGGAGATGAGGAGTATTAACTGGCATCAAAAGCCAGCCAAATGTCTGCATAATCTAGCTATCTACACATAACTATTTCCATTCTAGTGCGTCAGTGGAGAATTTTAAGAAATATCTAAAATCTCACCTGTTCATCCTGGTTTTCCTAATGCTACCATGTTAACTTGAAGCCCATTACTATATACTGTATTTTGTTACTCTCAAATGAGAGGTTTTCAACAGTGTGGATGTGAATTCTGATGTACATTGAGCTGGCACCTGTTCATACCCAAATGCATCTGAGCTGCCCTGCTGCTATAGTCAACAGATGCATCCATTTGTGACAAAAAGTTATGATTGACAGTAAATAATTGCCACAAATATAAGTTTTTTTTCCCCTGCATATTTTTGGGACACAGAATTCAGATGCATTTAGACTATTAACAGTCTGGACAAATTTTACATTTGAAACTAGCAATACGTGGGTTTCAGGCAGATCCTTTTGGAAATGGTGCCTGGAGTATTTATTTATTATTTGTGTTCCTATGTGGATCGATTATGTATTGTATTTTAATTATAAAGCACCACAAGGCTTTGGGAAGTAGTGCCCTAGAAACGTAACTGCTTTGCTGAAGTTCCATTCTGTCTCCTCGTGACTGATGCAGCCAGATTTAGGAGAATAGGAGAATTAAGAGACAAAAAAAGACAAGACAGAGCACGTGTTCATTGGAAGATAGGTACTATGGTGCATTACGACAGAGGCAGCAGGCTGAGTCGTCCTGTCTCCATGCACACCAGAGGAGTGCTTATATCTCCAAATAGATGCAGCACTCTGGAGTGAGGTATTTCACTTATAAAATGGCCTGGTATTAATACTTTTGGCTTAGCAGTTGCAGTGCCGTCTGTATGTAAGTACATACAGGCACAGGATACCTGATTTGTATAATAAGACAGCAGTATTTGTGGCAGCCATCTTAACCCATTTTATAAAGAGAGTTAATAAAATGAAACGGTGCATAGAGTGTCCCACAGCTACATTACCTTTGTCCAGGTGGGGGAAAAAGCATTGACTGGTACTTTGGAAATGGGGGAGGTGTAACAGTCTACTCAGGTACTGATGTTTGTCATGTATGACCCCACTGGCACTGTAGAAAATTATTTTATTTGTTTATTTACTGAAAACTTTGGACAACTACTTTTGAGCACAAGTGCTCATTTACAATGGTTACACGTCAAATACATAGTCACAAAAAACATTACAATTACAACAAGCAGTTCCAGAAGAAATGCAGTCGAGTCAGGCTCAAAGCACTTAAGGCATAACAATTAAATACAGTTTTGAACAAAAAAAATCTGCCAGCCCAATGGCACAGCGCTAGCACTACAGCTCATGATGCAGACGATCCGGGTTCGGAAGCAAATTTAGGTGTTGGAAGGCCAGCTGGGGGAGGAGGAGGATTGAGCATCTTTAAGATTGCTTTCCTCCTTGGGGAGGTGGGCAGAGCCTGCACACTTGCCTGGCCCCTGGTAGAAGCCAAGGGAAAAGGCAGCATGGGCCAGAAGATCAGGAGGTGTGGTAGACATCGGCACATGTTGTGTGGAAGTGCGTGGCTTGTGCCTAGACATCCTTGCATGCAACACTTCCCAGTGGGACCACAACAGGGAAAATGCCAACAGCTGGGTGCGAGCAGGTACCCGCAGGTCCCACGCCCAACTAGTTGGGCTGTCCAGCCTGAACTGGATCCGGTCCTTGGCAGGGACTGAGGACCCCTCACCGACCCCACGGAGGGGAAGGCAAGCCTTGGGTGGAGACAGCTTGCGGTAAGTCCCGGAAGAGGTTAGTGACGGACTGATCACACGCTCGGAAAAGGGGGGAGTCCACAGATCATTGTGTAAAAAAAAAAAAAAAGGTCACATGTAATGTCCAGAGAGAAACCAAATAAGATTGTTTAACAGTTGCAGTTACACTGGATTGTAAAGGCAGATCACAAAGATCTCTTACACTGATTAAACTTGGGGAGATTCAGCAGTGTGTCAGGCAGTTCGTTTAACCAATTAGCAGCCATGACAGCAAATGGCTCCATGCCCGATGAGGATGCCTGAAAGGAGGCTTAAGAGCATTTCTGGCCCTGTTCCTGGTATTGTATTAGTTGGAGATGATGTGGAAGCAATTTTTGAAAGCAGGGGATGTTAGGCCAAGAGCACCTTTTTTGCCAGCAAACATGTTTGGAGCTTTATTCTGCTGGGTAACGGTAGCCAGTTAGAGAGTGCATACAGGGTATAACTATGAGTGTGGTTATCTGCACCAAGTACAAAGTGTTCTGCCTTATTACAGATCAGCTTTACTCTGTTTAGTGCCATGTCACAGGCAGCTGCACAGACAGGGAGCCCCTAATCTATAAATGACTGAATGATGCTGGCCACAATAAGATGTCCTGCATCCCAAGTGAAATTGTCCCTGTTCTGGTACGGGCACCAGATTGTCAATGTTTAAGGACAGCCAGGAACCTGGTGCATCTCTAAATACGCCTCCCCTCTTTTCCTCTTATTTCTCTGTCTCCAGATAAAAGATCACATCAGAGTGACTGATCTTCTTGGCAGCTTCTTTGTTCTTCCCTCCCTATTATTTCCTTTGGCTTGTGGGCTTCATAAAAGAGTATCAGATTTAGTGTTTTGCATGTCCTGAGTGAAAAAAAAAAAGGAAAACTGAAATAAAAACGGGTCCCTGGGGAGAAGGGATCGCTTACTCTGACTGAATGGTTTTGCAGGCCACATCACTGTATAGCTCAGAGCATCAGACAGGCCAATAAAGAAACTTTTTTTTGGGGGGGGTGACAGAAGGGTTGTGCCTTCATAACTCCTTCAGGGCAGCAACAGCAGTAAAGCTACTAGTTCAGAGCCCCACAGAAGGAATGCTGTGGATATCGAATGAGGTTGCATAGTTGCTCTCTAACACAAAATGAACATGCATGTTGGCTGTGCATTGTTCTAAAGGCCTATTCAATAGTATGGGCTCGTGTTACAAGCAGAGACCCCATTCCTCCATTATTCTGTTTTTCTGTGTGGTTTCCTTGTTTCCCTCTAGAATGTCTTGTAAACATCAAACAGAGTTAGCTGATTTATTTTTTTTTATCAGTTGTAGCCATCACCCCCAAGGACTGGCACAGCCTGGTAGACAGGAGCAGAAAAACAGCGCACTCTGCCACATTAATAAGGAGTATGCTAAACATAATTCAATAAATTCCACCACTAGGACCAAACTGGATAACAAAGAATAGATATCTAAAACACCCTGATGTTGTGCTGTTCACTACTGCTTCCTTAGGGTGTTTTGGGCATCCGTGATTTGTGATAAAGTTTAGTCCACGTGACATGGTTTACTGTACTGAATACAGTTTAGCATTTTCTTTATTAGCAAAATGGTGCGAGCTGTTTTTTTTACACTTTTGTGTTCAGTTCGTTTTTTCTTGATAGCAGCAGCACCCATGAGCAGGGCCACTGGAAAATGGCGCCCACAAATTTTTTGTGGAATCCGCAATTTTCACCATTCTCCGCAAAAACTGACATGTTCTGCAATTTCTTGCAATTTTTGAGTTTTTATATTGAACTGTGTAAAAAGTGTTAACATTTTTAATAAAATACTCTCAATATATTTGACAATTTTGCATGCAGACTTGGGTTTGGCCGAAACAATGCAGTGCAAGGTAGAGCAAAGGTTTTATGTGACTCTGATTTGTTTTGAATCTTTGACTTGTTTGTTTTCAAAACCCACTGGTCAAACATAAGTACACTTAAACACTTAACATTTGTTTTGTGTTGAAGCAGTCTATCAGAAAACTTTTTGTTGACACACAGACTGAAACAAAAGATGGGAGAAAAAGGTGCAAATTATCCCATTCCCTTAAATGGGGTGCTAACCATGACACCTTTTTATAAGTGACAGGGCAAGTTTTTCCTTGTGAGCATACTTTCATTCAGACTAGTTTTGATTCAAACAGCTGAGGATTTTTGGATGACCCTGTCGATTTTAAACTTGAATAAGCTAGCTGATAAAAGTGATCTACTTCTTAGCAACTACCCCCTAGATGCTCACGTGCAAAGACTACAATAAAAACCTGACTAAAGTCTAAAAACAAGCTTATAAAACACAAAATGTATCTGAACATTTATCTTTAACTGAACAAAATCATTGCAGTCAGATTAAAACAAAGGTAAATTATAGGGTACCCTGACTACTGTATGATGCAGTAAAAATATATTGATTTTTTTTTTTTTTTTTTACATTTTTTGGTAACCGCGTAAGGCCCACTAGGCACAAGTGCCTGTTTTCAGGTACAACCCAGGAGCACTGAGGAGGTTAAGTGACTTGTTCAGAATCACGTGGTATGCAAGTGGAAGTTGTGGAAATCAAACCTAGGTCTGCTTGATGTTGTCAACTCGTCCACAGTCTGTTACTCTTACCTCTAGATTATACTGCCAGCCCCGATAGCCCCCAGATTTAATGTTTAAATATGTGATTTCAAAAATAGTGTACAGTACCTGCAGTATATATTATGACCATTAAACACTTTAACAACATTTTACTAAAACTCAGTTATTCACCACTCTGTCTGCTTATTTTTTCTTGTACCAAAGTGGGTGAATAGCTGGCAGAGCACTGTAAACAGCTGTTGATTAGGCTTCATTATTCTACAGCCAGAAACAAAAAAAAATATTTCTACTGGCTTTATTTAATATTTATTTGCTGTGGCTGACTTTATAGAATCAATTTAGTACTGTATGAAGAAGATGCTTTTAAATTTTGGAAGATAGGCAACGCTTATGATAGCTTATTAGTTTAGTATTCTTGTTAGGAACATAAACTTTTCTTTATGTTTTAAACATATTCAGGTGTCAGTGTATTCATTTAGCAATTTATACTGACTAACATATGCTGCAGAAAATATTAAAAGATTTATTGTGAAGCACTCAGGGTCTATAGTAGAATCCCCGCAATTTCCCGCAATTTTTGCAAAACGCCTCGCAATTTTGGGTAACCTTTTCCGCAATTTTCCAGTGGCCCTGCCCATGAGCAGTACTGTGCTCTTCTTTGTTTTGTGCATCCTGGTAGCTGTTATTAAATTGCAGGAACCTTTATGCTTTAGGGCAGATGGCCCCGGGGTCAAGGTTGGTCTCTTGGGTCATGGAATGATGAATCCAACAGTGTGGGCCCTCACTTGATGTCTTTTCTTCCCAGCAGGGTGGGTGATAGACTGCTGCCTTCTAAAAAACTGAAAATAATACAACCTGTCACAAACTCGCTCAGCCGGGCAGCCCTCTACTCCAAAAGTGCCAACCTCTGAGCATATGATTTGTGGACAGTGAACAGAACAAGGTAACTCTCTTGTCTGTTTTGTGGGTTCAAGTCACCTTAGTCTCAAGTTCTGGAGGGATTCAAACTGATAACCTCTTGTTAGCATACCCAATTATCAGGCTTAGATAATTCTGTCTTCGGGGAGCCAGATATCTTTGCCAACGGGCAACCAACCAGGTCTTTCAAATGAACCCTTAGAACTCTATGCAAGACTTTAGAGAACTCTATCCGTTTCCCAGTTTGGTATATCAACAAGCCCATACACAGTGTTAACTATAACCTTTAAAAGCTCCACTTAAATAAAAAGAAATGTCAAGGCACTCCAGGCAGTTTCCGTTGTAAAATGTATCTTTACTTTAAAATATCAAAACAGAACAATAAATACAGAACAAATATCCCAAACACTTACAATCTTAAAAACAAAACAGGTTTTTAAAGTACAAACTAAGCTCTCTTATCCATATAATACTTATCTCCCACAGTGCTGCTGATGTTGTCCTTCTTCTCTCAGTCAGCAATAAAATAAAATGTGTCTCTCTAAGGCTTGCTCAGTTGGATAAAAGCAGTCCTGAGCCGGCCTCCTCTCTGGGGTCATTAAACTCCGCCTTGGAGTATTAAAAGTTACATTTTACAGCACAGGATGTCCCAACAAGATTGAAAAAAAAAATGATAAGTGACATACTCAATTTTCTCTCCTCAGGTTAACTGGTCAGAACTGGTTTTTGTTCTGCCACACACGCACACACACACACACACACACACACACACACAAACACACACACATAAACAGTTTCTGTGATGTCCTTCCAAAGCATCCTGGGAATGTGTATTGGACCTTCCAGATTCATCTGGATCCTTGTTATCTACATATCAAAGGTCTTTCTGATGTAATTCAAGGGCTCCCTGTGACACCCTTCCCAACACAGGTTCTTCCTGGCAACTATTGCAAGTCAAAGGATCTCCCTGAGGGCATTATAAAGTGGATACTTTGGTTCCTACCTTCAAAGAAAATTTAACCAAGGAATAGCATTTTAAATAGCTGCAGATTTAGCTATGTCCTGTTCTTTGAACTTATCCCTGGGGTTTTTTGGATGTGTCAGTTCAGCAAGACTGTGGGTCTTCTGACTGGTCTTCCCTTACATAAATTATATGTAATACAAAAAAAAATGGCATACAATGATCAGAATCAGTGGTCCAAGTGTGACAATTCCTCCCCACCTAAAGTGAATTTGGGGGATCTATCCTCTACATGGAATGAGCTTCCCAAATTAATTCATTCCTCATACACATGGGACAAACCATCTGAGTTCTGATTCTTGGCTCTGGCCCTATGTATGATTTTCAAATCATACCCTTGTAAAGCAAGACTCCATCTGAGCATTCTGCCATTGTTTTTCTCCATCTGTGTCAACCAAACCAGGGGGTTGTGGTCAGTCTGCACCACAAAAGGCTGCCCATACAAGTATGGCTCCAATTTCTTTAGGGCCCACACTAGGGCAAGACACTCTTTTTCCACAGTGGAGTACGCTTGCTCCCTGGGAAGCAGTTTTTTACTCAGGTAGGCAATGGTGTGGTCCCTTCCTTCGCTGGATGTCTGGCTTAGTACTGCCCCAATACCCACATCTGAGGCGTCTGTCTGAACTATAAAAGTTTTGCTATAGTCCAGACTTGTCAAAACAGGAGCACTGCACAGTGCCTCCTTCAGTTTGGTAAAGGCTTCCTCACAGGCTGGGCCCCAGATGATTTTTCTTGGCATTTTTTCTTTGTCAGGTCAGATAGGGGAGCAGCCAGGGCACTGTAATTAGGTACAAACTTTCTGTAGTACCCGGCTGTCCCTAGAAATCTCCTGACCTTCCTCTGGGTTTCTGGTCTGGGCCACACCTGGATCACCTCTATCTTTATTTGGCTAGGACGGACCTGTCCTTGGCCTACCACATGCCCGAGGTATGCCACTTCTCCCATGGCCACCTGGCACTTCTCGGCTTTGACAGTGAGCTCAGCCCTTTGTATTCTGCCCAGCACTTCCCTAAGGTGTGAAAGGTGTTCCTCCCAGCTGGTACTGAAGATGGCAATGTCATCCAGGTATGCCACGGCATACTCCTCAGCACCATTTAACACCTGGTTCACCAACCTTTTGGAAACTGGCTGGGGTGTTCTTCATTCCGAAAGGCATTACTCTGAACTCAAATAAGCCCATTGGAGTGATGAAGGCCGACCTCTCCCTAGCTCTGTCCGTCTAATCTACCTGCCAATACCCCTTTGTCAGGTCAATGGTCGTAAGGTAGGTCGCCCCTCCCAACTTGTCCAGGAGTTCGTCCATCCGGGGCATTGGGTAGGTGCCTGATGTCATGACTGCATTCAGTCCATGATAGTCCACACAGAAATGGGTCGAACCATCTGGCTTGGGTACAAGGACTATGGGTGAGGCCCAGGGACTGTGGGATCTATGGATTACCCCCTAAATCCAGCATCTCCTCCACTTCCTTCCTAATGTCCTTTTGGACAGCCTTTGACACCCGATATGCTGTCCACCATAAGGGCATCTGTGTCCCCCGTCTCCACATCGTGTGTCACTAAGGAGGTTAGTCCAGGTTTGACGCTAAACAAGGGGGCCAAGTCTGCTAAAACCTCCCTCACTTTCTGGTTCTGGTCTGGGTTCAGCTGGGGAGACAATTTTACTGCCTCCACAGAGGACTCTCACTTACTTTCCTCCAGCAAGTCCAGAAGGGGGTCTCCTTCATCTGTCCCCTTCCCATGACTACACACTGCGAACACCATGTCAGCCCTATTTGCATATGGCTTCATCATGTTAACATGGTACATTCTTTCTGTCTGTCTACGGTCAGGTAACTCCACAATGTAGTTTACATCATTTACCTTCCTAACCACTTTGTATGGTCCTGCCCACTCAGCTTGCAGCTTGCTTTCTGGACTGGAATAAGGACCATGACTTCGTAACCCACCATGTACGAGCTCTGGCTCTGCGGTCGTACCATACTTTTTGTTTCCATTGGGCAGCTGCCAGGTTACTCTGGGCTGTCCCCGTAAGCTCCTTCAGCCTTTCCCTAAACCATAAGACGTAATCCACAATGGGAGTTCCCTGGGTGGCATGCTTGCCTTCCCTGTCCTTCCGGATCAAGTCTAGGGGCCCACGTACCCGGCGTCCATACAAGAGCTCGAAGGGGGAAAATCCTGTCGACTCTTGGGGCACCTCCCTGTATGCGAACAACAGATGGGGAAGGTATTTCTCCCAGTCCCTCCCATGCTGTTCAGCAAACTCCCGGAGCATTGACTTTAGGGTACCATTGAATCATTACACAAGTCCATTGGCTTGTGGGTAATACGATGTTGTGCATCTCTACACCACCTCACACTTCTTCCATAGACATTTCATTAGGTCCGACATGAAGGAACCCCCTCGATTGGTGATTACCTCCTGCAGAAATCCAACACGGGAGAAAATCCCAAGTAAGGAATCTGCCACTTTTTCTGTCCTCAGTGAGGATAGAGTGACTGCCTTGGGGTACCAAGTGGCATAATCCACCACAGTCAGGATGAGCCTTTTCCCTGAGGAGCTGGGGGAATTTATAGGCCCCAGAATATCAATTCCCACCCTCTGGAATGGCTCCTCCACTACGGGCAATGGAATCTGGGCAGCTTGGGTTTTCTTCCCCGCCTTCCCTATTTCTTGCCACCAGTGACAAGACCTGCAATACTCCTTCACCTGCTGGGTGAAGTTAGGCCAGTAGAAATTCTGGGCCAACTGCTGCATTGTGCGCGTGATTCCCAGATGACCAGACAAGGGAATATCATGGGCAACCTTGAGCAACTACTCATGATATCCCTGGGGAACGACAAGCTGCCTGCGTAGGATCCCTCCCTCTGTCTGTACTGCTTGTGTATACATAAGTCCATTTTCCAAATAAACCTTATGTCTGCCATCACCTCCCTGTGCATCGTCCTAGTCTGCCGAAGCCCTCAGCTTCTCTAAACTAGGGTCACTCCTCTGAGCAGCTGCAAACCCCTCAAACCTTCCCAAGACATGGGACAGGTCCCCTTCAGTCACTAAACTAGGGTCCCTAGCACTAGCATCAGGGGCCTCAGGATCACTGTCAATCCCAACCCTCTGACAAGAGGTCACCCCTCCCTCTTTGGAGTAACCCTCTGTAGCTATGTGGTTACTTGCTACTGGGGAAATGTCTGCCCTCTTTTTATCAGTCTCCCCCTCTGGAGACACAGGCTGGGGAACCAGCCTCTCAGTATCTTCCCCAATGGCTTCTGGGGGTCTCAGGGAACTATAGTTTTCCCTGGCCACTTGGCTATGGGTAACTGCACATACCACCCCCTGCTGGAGATTGTTACCCAGGATCACATCTGCTGCTAATGTGTTGGCTACAGCCACCTGTTGTACAGTTCCCCCTGTTTCACCCCAGTCAAGGAGAACACTGGCGAGTGGCAATGTTTTCTCTTCACCAGTAAACCTTTGTACAGTTACGTATTTATTGGGTATAAGCTGACCAGGCTGTACCAGATCCCCCTTTACCAATGTCAGGGATGCCCCTGTGTCCCTTAACCCCTGCATCTGTACGCCATTTACCATGACTGGGTGCATGTGTTCCCTCATGTTCACTGGTATGCTTCCAGGGACATACAAACAACCCACTTCCTTTCTGGAACTACTTTGCATATTATTGCTTGCCCTTCTTGGACACTGTCTGGCAATGTGCCCAGTTTCTTTACATAACCAACAAACATTTGTTACTTCAGAGAAATCTTTTCTTTGAAACCTGGGGCTAACTGGTTTCGGTGGAGGCAATGAGGGTTTTAGCTGCCCTGAAGGTGCACTTTTCCCTTTCTGCACTGCCACACTCACCCCATTTGCTCTCAGAGCAGGTCTGCTCTTGGCATAGTGGTCCGAGAGTTCAGCAGCCTCTTGCACTGTTTTTAGATCTCGGTCCTCTAGCCAGGTTTTTAACTCTGCTGGGCATGCCCAATAAAACTGTTCTAACAAAATCACATTTTCAATTTTATCAACAGAGGTTGCCTCAGTTCCTTCCCACCAACATTTTAAAAACTGATGTTGTTTCATGGCTAGCTCCTCATAGCTCGTATCAGGGCTCCTCCTGAGCTTACAGAATTTAGCTCTGTATGAGTCAGCAGTTAATTAAAACTTTTTAAACAGTGCAGCTTTTAACTTGTTGTAATTGTCACTGTCTTCATTGTTCATTTGACCCAATGCATTCCAAGCTTTTCCGGTAAGTAGTGGGGATAGCTGGAAGCTCCAGGACTCTCTAGGAATTTTAGCCTGAATACAAACTTTTTCAAAAGAATTTAAAAAGACATCCATGTCCTCCCCTTCCTTAAACTCGGCCATTAATTTGGAGTTCAATTTGTAACCCAGTCCTGCAGTCCCAGTTAAACCCAAGCCACTTACCTGCCCTGGTGCCACTGGTTGGAGTCGTAGCTTCTCCAGTTTGTGTTGTCACTGGCGTTCCTCTCTCCTCTCCAGCTCACTGTTCTTGCTCTGCCTCTCTGCATTCTTGCTCTCTCTCTCTTCTCTTCTGCCTCTCGCTGGCGCTCATGCTCATCACGGTCTGCCTCTCGCGGTTCCCTTTCTCTCCTCTCCTGGGACTCCAGCTCCATCCTGTGCAACTGAAGTTGCAACCTGAGAACTTCTGGATTTAGGATACTGGTGACTTGTCCCTGCTGCTGTGGCCCTTCACTGACAGTGGCCCTGCTGTCCGCCTCATCGGCTTGGGACCCCTCACTAGCCGCTAGCCCTTCCAGACCTGAGGTTTGGTCCCTTTCAGTCACGGTCTATGACTCGCTGCTCTGGGGATCTGCTACCATCAGGGCCTCTATGAGGTTCTGCTTACTGGTTTTCACCCCAAATGGGACTCCCCTGTCCTAGCACAACTGCTTTTAGAAATCTACAGTGTGCCTGCTGTAGTCGGAAGCCATTTTCTTCTTCCCTCACTATTAATACTATTCTGACTGGCACTTCAGAAAAAAAAATGGGTGGGAACTTAACTCTAAGTCAAGGGATATAGTTCTGTGTCCTTTTGAAATAAAATACTGTCTTTCTTTTTTTTTTTCAAGTGAGCTAAATGGTCTCAAGCTGACACACTGAGCAATGAAGCTTATATCACCAAACTTTTTATGCCACTGCTGCCAATCAATCTGTCACAAACTCGCTCAGCCGGTCAGCCCTCTACTCCCAAAGTGACAACCTCTGAGAGTATGATTTGTGGACATTGAACAGAACAAGGTTACTCTCTTGTCTGTTTTGTGGGTTCAAGTCACCTTAGTCTCAAGTTCTGGAGGGATTCAAACTGATAACCTCTTGTTAGTGTACCCAATTATCAGGCTCAGATAATTCTGTCTTCGGGGGGGGCAGATATCTTTGCCTATGGGCATCCAACCAGGTCTTTCAAATGAACCCTTAGAACTCTATGCAAGTGCAAGACTTTAGAGAACTCTATCCATTTCCCAGTTTGGTATATCAATAAGCCCATACACAGTGTTAAATGTAACCTTTAAAAGCTCCACTTAAATAAAAAGAAATGTCAAGGCACTCCAGGCAGTTTCCATTGTAAAATATATCTTTATTTTAAAATATCAAAACAGAACAATAAATACAGAACAAATATCCCAAACACATGCAATCTTAAAAACAAAACAGGGTTTTAAAGTACAAACTAAGCTCTCTTATCCACATAATGCTTATCTCCCACAGTGCTGATGTTGTCCTTCTTCTCTCAGTCAGAAATAAAATAAAATGTGTCTCTCTAAGGCTTGCTCAGTTGGATAAAAGGAGTCCTGAGCCAGCCTCCTCTCTGAGGTCATTAAACTCCACCTTGGAGTATTAAAAGTTATATTTTACAGCACAGGATGTCCCAACAAGATTTAAAAAAAAATGATAAGTGACATACTCAATTTTCTCTCCTCAGGTTAACTGGTCAGAACTGGTTTTTGTTCTGCCACACACACACACACACACAAACACACACACACACATAAACAGTTTCTGTGATGTCCTTCCAAGGCATCCTGGGAATGTGTATTGGACCTTCCATATTCGTCTGGATCCTTGTTATCTACACATCAAAGGTCTTTCTGACGTAATTCAAGGGCTCCCTGTGACACCCCTCCCAACACAGGTTCTTCCTGGCAACTATTGCAAGTCAAAGGATCTCCCTGAGGGCATTATAAAGTGAACACTTTGATTCCTGCCTTCAAAGAAAATTTAACAAAGGAATAGCATTTTAAATAGCTGCAGATTTAGCTATGTCCTGTTCTTTGAACTTATCCCTGGGGTTTTTTGGATGTGTCAGTTCAGCAAGACTGTGGGTCTTCTGACTGCCCTTCCCTTACATAAATTATATGTAATACAATAAAAATTTGATACATGGATCAGAATCAGTGGTCCAAGTGTGACACAACCCACCCCCACCCTTGGCAGATAATACAGTGTGAGGTAACCCTCAAACAATGTACAGGGTACACTAAACACAAGGATGCAATGTGGACACACAGTAACAGCACAAAGGTGAAATGGGTCTATTGGGGGAAACATCAGAAATGGGGGGGCTCTGGGAAATCATGGTGCTTAGCGTAGACAACATACAACAAAAGCAAAAATACCTCAGTCTTTAATCAGTCTTTATTTCATATAAAGGACTTCTCAGTTGTGACACAGTGGGCGTCACAATAACAGTTTTTAAAAATTTCTAAAAAACGCATTATAAACATACTGATGGATACCAATAAAAGTACAGATAATTTCAGTAGAAATATTCCTAACTTCCCATAAAAGCCTCTCAGAACAGAAAGGTCTTGAGCCCCCTTTAAGAATATAACGTGACAGGGAATGCCACAAGATTGGAGAAAAAGGTGCATACAACATTGCTAAGCAAACAAGGACCAGGATATAAATGGGGTAAACAGGAACATGGGAGACGGCATCTTGAAGGGATATAGGCTAAGGCAGGAAATGGAAATAATAGCAAATGCCATACAACAAGGTGTGAACACACAGAGATCTTACAAGAGCTAGAATGCTATTCACATGACTTTTCCATTGGCCCTGATATCGGAACCAACAGTCACCTTTGAGTAGGACAGTGAATGGGAATTACCAGAGATCTTATAAGAACTAGCATGCTAACTCTACCAATGTTGTGTCTTACCCACCAGCGTCTTCAATTAGGGCTATGAATGGAAATTTCCATAGGCACATTTTTAGTGGGAGACAGGCAAAATGTGTCTATGGGAATTCCCATTCATTGCCCTAACTGAAGATGACAACTGGTCCCGGCACCGAGCCAATAGAAAAGTCATAGCTGTCTAGTTCTTATAAGATCTATTGTAATCTAAAAAGAAAGTGCACAGAGCTGGGGTGCCAGGATAAACAAAACAGTATCACAGTTATTTAAACAGTGGGGTTGGATCTATATCCAGCCTCTGATAGAACTCCACATTGTTAAGCTGTTTAGTTATTTCACAAATATAATCAGCTACATTTTGAATCAAAATAGCCCCCCCCCCCATCAGCAGGTTTGATAGCAATTTGCTTATCTTGCTTTAATTTGTCCAATGCACTGTGTTCTTCCCTGGAAGTATTACTATAGTTAATAGTGGGTAAGTTGGTGAACAGAATCTCTAAATCATTTTTGCATACCTCTTGAAACATGACAATGGCTGCTGACGGTGCCAGATAAAAATGAGATTTCCCTCTAAAATGTGAGGCATTCGAATCTTAACTGATCAGTTCAGTGTTAGTTGAACTGCTGTCAACGGTAGAATCAGTGTCCACAAAAAGGAAGTGTTGTTCCTGTTTCTTATTGAAAAAAAAATTGTAAACATAGGTTGTGACAGAATTTCTTAAGGTCCATAAATGTCTCAAATTTGTTAATGCCACTCGTTGGAGCAAAAGACAGTCCTTCGTTGAGCAAACTCATCTGTCGATGTTAGTACTTGGTCTGATAAACTGATTACCATCTGTAGGGTTCCTGACATCCCTGGGGCGATAGCCCTGGTTCTGCTGCTGTTGTTGATGAGGAAATTGTGGGTTGGGGGGATCATAGTGTTGCTGTTCTGGGTAAATCTGCTGATCTCACTATTCTGCCTCTCCTCCCCTTCCCTCTCCTTGTTTTCCTCTTTCTCTTGTTGTCAATCTGCCTCAGCCTCTCCCCCTCTGATAGGGTACCTGAAGCCCCTGATACGTGTTTTGCCTTGTGCTCCTTCTAGGCAAATGAACTTCAGGTGAGGACTGGGGATGTTCAAATGGTTCCTCCCCCGATATAGCTGTTTTTGGAGCCATTGCAGTCAGTACTTAGAGTAATGGAAACTCTTCTCTCATATCTAAGGATCCCTTTGGGTTTATTAAATTTTTTCCAGTTATAGGTGTGCCCCAGCTGGTAATCATCTAAGTTCCATTTAAATGTGGTCAATTTCTTACTTTTTAATTCAAAATCAAGTTTCTCAACTGTTTCTTTTAACCTCTTGTTGCATATATCAAAGTCCATATGATCTTTGAAAGTTGGTACTGTCTTTTCTTGTTCCTTTATCTCCATTCTTAAAGTCTTGCTTACCTCTTTGCCATATTCAGTGATGAGTGTAATCAGCTTATTGGATGCTTCTTCCAGGATCTCGTGCCATTTATTCATAAAGGGTTCGACGTCCAATCCAAATGGAGGATTTTTCAAAATTTTAATTCTCTGCAGTATCCTCTGAACTTGTAAATAGGCATTGAGGTTAGTGATATTCCAATAGATTTTTCTTGCTTTCATCACTGATTTTTTTGAGGTTCTGAAGGCTTCCAGAAGGGAACTTGTGGTTCTGCTGTTGTTTCACGCTTGGGCATTTGATTCAACAAGAAAAGGGTTAGCTCTGCCAGCTTCAGTTAATAGGCAGTTAACAAAAGAAAAGGGGTCATCCTCAGTAAGAGCCTCTGTAAAAGCCAGATTGGGCATTGCTTCAAAGGACATGGTAGAGCCTCATTCTATGAAATCCACTGAGTTCTAGACAATTGGTCACACACAGCACAACAATCGTATAAACCCGTACGACTTGACTAAAACAGTTCAAATGTAATCCAAAAAGAAAGCGCACAGGGCTGGGGTGCTAATATAAACAAAAGAGTATCACAGACAGGATACTGATTCTACCATTGACAGCACTTCAACTAACACCGAAACAAGATTCGAATGCCTCAATTTTTAGAGGGAAATCTCATTTTTATCTGGCACCATCAGCAGCCATTGCCACATTTCAAGAGATATGCGAGAAAGATTTAGAGGCTTTGTTCACCAACTTACACACTATTAACTATAGTAATGTTTTCAGGGAAGAACATAATGTATTGGACAAATTAAAGCAGGATAAGCAGATTGTTATCAAACCTGCAGATGGGGGGGAGCTATTGTGATTCAAAATGTAGCTGATTATATTTGTGAAATAACTAAACAGCTTAACAATGCGGAGTGCTGTCAGAGGCTGGATACAGATCCAACCCCACTGTGTAAATGTAGGATAGATGAATATGTGTCTGAATCCTTTCAGAAAGGCTGGATAGACTCAGATGTTAGAAATTTTATGACTGTGGAACATCCTCTAAGGGCCATTATCTATACTCTTCCTAAAGTACATAAAGCATTTTCTGCCCCCTCCCCAACTCCCAGGAGATCAGTGGTTAGTGGTATGGGCTCTGTGACAGAACCACTATCCTAGTATGTTGATTTTTACAACAGACCCTTCTTTGAGCAATTGGGATCATACATCAGAGATTAAGTTGACATTTTGCAGGTCCTTGAGGATATTGAGGTACACAGGGACTCCTATCTCATCACGATGGATGTGGAGTACCTATATACCAATATCCTTCAGGAAGAAGCACTGGACAGTATAGCTTTCTTTCTGAGCTCAGTGAGTGTAAGCTTGTTTCCAGGCAGGACAGACATGACTGCAGTTCAGCATTAGTAAGCATGGATGGTTAGCAAACATTGCTGAACTGTTTTTAATCTCTGAACCTGTGAACCTGTTAACTGTTGCCAGCTGAATACAGCAGATTACAGCCAATTACATGTCAATTACATAACTACTGTATTCAGAAAATACCAATCTTCTGTCAGGGTAATTTACTATAATCTGCTAAGGATCAGCTGTCAAGCATCTCAATAAGGCAGCACTCCCGTTTAATGGAGTCCCATTTATACGAATTTATGCACCTATTAGTAACAGTATGATTAAACTGTTCCTACAGAGACATCCCGCTTACGCGGCCGTCCCACTTCAGCGTATCTCGTCTAAATGGCGCACACTGTACCCCTGCTAGATACATCAGTTTAGATTAATCTCCTTTACTATTCAAAGGCTGTCTGGGATTTAAACAGTACATGTCATTGAAACATTCCAAATTTGGCATCAAAACCTATGGGCTATGTGAAAACTATTAAGATAATGGTTGGATGGGAGGCTGTGTGTGGAATTATGTGGTGTATTCATGTGAAAACAACGTAGCAAATATAACACTGGACTAGACCATCACAGGCCCTGGGGAGGACAATAGGGAACAGAATGCTCATCAAGAAAGAGAAGATATTCTTGTAGTAACAGTAGAGGTTGTGCACAATGCCACTGCACTAAAGACAGGGCAAACAACTCATGACATTGTAATTCAGTTGTTAGGTCCACTTGCAGGACAGGGGTACATTCTTTTTATAGGCCATTTTTACTCCTGCCCCAGACTTGTGCAGTACTTGCAGGAAGTGAAAACAGAATTCTGTGGCACCATCAATAAATCATGATTCGAACTACCAATACAGTATTGTGATGCACAGCTTGATGTTGGACAAAATATTTCACTAGCTGTGGAGGATTGTTAAAAAATGAGAGCAGTCATGTTAGTTATACACAAATATGGTTCAGTTGGGTGTTGGACCAGTTCTGAAGTTCTATACCGAGTTTATGGTTACAAACACATTTCACATAACAAGTTATAAGATGCATAATCATAAAGTTTCATGTTAGGAATTGAAAAAAGCCATTTTCCTGAAAGTATTATGATATTTAGTGCTTTTATTGCACTTACATAAAAAACTTTGCATTACAATTTACAACAATTGACAATTCACAGAAAAATTGTTTGATTTTTTGTAACAGCTGCACACAGTACATTGATGTAGCGAAATGTAAAAAAAAGAAATAACATGAACATGTATCTTTAATTTTTTATATTAGTTGCCAGACTATTAAAAAACATAATCTGAGCTGCAGTTATCTTTTTTTCTTAAAAAATAGTGCACAGCACATGGAGTGGACAGAAAGAAATTCATAATTGGAAATAGCTTTTTGTGGTGCATTACATGATTGTGCTGTTCACGTTCCTTTAAGAGGAAGACAGTAATTTTACATCTAGTTGCAGCTAGTGGACCTAATGTTATATTCTTAAAATCTCATTATGATATCTTAGATAGGAAAAAAGATATAAGGATTTACACATGAGGTCCAAATTACAGCAAAACTACCAGCTGCAGGGTGTCTAAATTAATAATGGTGACCAGCCATTATTTATTTATTTCAAAAGTTTTACCAGGAAAGACATACTGAGCTGGTATCAGCTCATTTCCAGATGCATCCTGGGGGTAGGGGAAGAGAAGAGATACACAATACAGAGTATAAAATACATAGATTAGAAATAAATATATCAAAATAAACAATACAATAAAACTTCAGAATGAACTGACAATCAATAAGTTACAAACGGTAAATTGTGGAACTAGCAAAAGAACAATTAAATAGCAATCAGGTTATCCAAAATAAGGAACAAGAAATGATCGATGCTAGGGAAGTGGGAAATGCTGATGTCGGTGACAGGGTGAGCTACAGGTGAAAGGGGCCCGAGCCAAATCAAAAGCAACTGCTGGAGTGAGTGGCCTGGTCATGAAAGAGAGATTTAAGAGCGGGAAAGGATGGAGCAGAGTGACTAGAAGGGGGACAATAACCCTATAGTTTATAGAAACTAAACAAGATGGTAGCCTGGCCAGCAGTACATTTCATTTGAGGAAGAGCAAAAGAGCAAGAGGAAGCAGAGCAAATATATTAATATATGTTATTACATTATATATTAATGATATACAGTATATTTATGTTGTCATTCAGGTTAGCCCCATACTTTGCGGAAGTTATGAGTCCCATTTATCCATCTAGTCAGTGTACATATCGTAGTCATATTTAAACTTATATAAATATTCATTAAAGAGTTAAGATGATGGTTGCCAGACTGCAGGATAAATAGTGAGCTGCCAACTGCTGAAATTACAAGTACGTGTAAATCCAAACTACAGTCCCAGACAGCAGAGTAATGAAAGCAAACGGAGAAGCAATCAATTATTTTGGGTCAATATAATCACACAGTCATTGCCCACATGCTGTCTGTCTAATCCTTAGTTAATTTTCAGAGCAGGACACTGTTTAGTACTTTCAAAACCAAGAATGCAGCTGCACGCAATTACTGTGGTCATACTACTCTTTCATTCTGTAGACCAGCTTTTTTTAATGGTGCTGAAGACCTAACATGGTTCTGGTCAAAAAGTGTGGGCTATACTCCAAGTCATTCCTCTTTGTTACTTGAATGGGACTATCCTCTTCACCCATCCAAAAGCAGGCAGTCACCCAGGGCCTAGGTGTGCTTAGCCATCTACAGGGATGAATCCCTGAAGCAGGATCAGAGAAGCAGTATCTGAGAAAAGCAGGCTGGCCTCTCTCACAGAATAAGACCTATGGCAAGGTATCTTTGTTCTGAGGATCGAATCCCTGGGTAGGGATTCCAGAGTTCAAGCTCTGAAAATGGTTTCAGAGTCCAAGGCAGGGAACTATGATAGCCCTTACCTCTAAGGCTGAACTAAAGAAATCAGGTTTGTCTTTCAGGTGGTCTGGAAGATCTGAGCTGGAGCTAAACTCTGTAGCAATCACACTCCCCAGATCCAGTGTCTATTGGTTGAATCTCACCAAAGGTAGGGGTTTCTCAGACTATTCTGTTTTCTGATTGGTCTGTTGTCACAGAATTGTGCTATGCAGACTCCAAGTCTCAGAATCCTTCATGCAGGCTTCCTGTTGCCACTGGCTGCAGTCCATTTTGGTCAGGAGACTTTAAGATGGCCACATCTTGTGTTAAAAGCTTGTTTTATTTTATTTTAAGTAAACCCTCCCTCAGTGTGACTTCTGGACAGACTTGGAGTGTCCAGGGGATCTGTTAACAACTGCAGTCCCTGGTTGCTGCAGCAACAGATGGGTAGCATATGTGAAAGCTCTGTTCACCTTGCTCCACATTAGCTTCTGTCTTTCCATAAGTCCCTGTCACTTCTGGCATTGGCAGGTAGATGACTATGTTTATACAAATAGTTCCATGTTCCAAGCAAAAATCCATTTCAGACCCCTGATGTACTATATAGTAAACATACTCTGTATGAGCCTCAGGTGCAAAGAAAAGAAAGTGATTCTGCTGCCTGACCATTTTGTTTGAAGTTCTGGTCCAAATGAAGAGAGGCAGTGCAACTGGTAGCTGTAAAGTTGGGTCAGGCAACCAGTTGCAGTTTCAGGCAGTGAGCAAAGTAAGTCTTCTTGGGAGAAGGGTCACACTCTCCCCTCACTGAAATTATTGATGTCCTTGGCAAGAATCTGTAAAAAAACACAGCACCATGGACAATACAGTGCTAGCTAAACACCTGATGCCTATCTAACCAATAATGTATTTCAGAGCATGGCAATCTAGTAACAAATATCTCTTAGCTAGACAGGTATTTAACCTCAAAAGGGGCATTAAAAATGAGTTGGTAGTTACTACCTGGGGTTTACTTTTCCTATATATTTTGTGTACTGACAGTCCATATTTTCCCCTTAAAGGAAACCTGAGGGCAGCAGAATGTGAACTGGAATCAGAGTTACTTTTAATGTACCACATACCAGGGAGTGTTGGGGGAGGCACCAGAGGAATCATAATTGGGTTTTACAATGGGTTTGACTTTTCTTCCACAGCAGAGGGATCCAACTGTCATTGTGTCTTCAGTGGTGCATGCACAGCCATTGTAGAGACTACATCCAGCATAGAGGTATCATCACAAGGTCCTAGTTCTTTAACATCTGGTTCAAATGCCTAAAGCTATGTCTCCTACATCATCCTCATAGTGACCAATCTCAATTATGGGCCCATAGTCCAGTGAAACAAAAGGTTCTGAATTAGGATTCAAGTTGGTAGATCAAATCCACTGAAGTGCCAATGTCTCTTTCCCCTCTGTACTGTTTGACGGGATGCCAATGTCCTGGGTATAAGTAAATTCAGTGGCCCATTGGGCTCCTTATACAGGAATGCTTAGGCAACACAGGGAATGGTTTGTAGGTTGAAGTACTGAATTGATTGGTGTGAAACAGACCAATTTGTAATGGACTGGTAGGTCCTGAGGCAGTAGTGTGTAGGTCTTGTGCAGTGCTGAGTGCAACTCCTGTACCTAACATGACTAGGGTCCCCCATGCTGTCTGGACCCATGGATGACAGGGGTGTAAAATAGCAGGACCCTTGTCCCAAGAAGGAGTAGAGTGGTGGAGTAAAACAGCTCATGTAAAGGCTCTGGCTGAGACTGGTCAGTGGGTGCATGAAAGACTTGAGAGGTGTCTTAATAGATCCCAGGCCTGGTGAGTAGCATCTGTCTTCTCCAAGCCATGTCTCTGAAGCTTGTTGTAGCTATCACTAATGAAGACCATCACTGAGATAGTGGGGGTCTGTTGTGGTTTCCCCTCAAGGAGTTTGGCTGATAGCGTTTTCAGAGCTGCCCTTCTGAGGTCCAGCACCAGCATCTTTGTCCTGGGATGTTGGGCCCATGCTGTGATTGCTTGTCTCCAACGTTGCCTTAACCTGTACTCCCTCAGTCAGGTTTGAGTGCTAAGTTGAGTATGACTCCCTTCCTGATGTGTTTCCTGACATGTTATACAAGGAAGCAGTACTGAAAAGTGTCCACCATAATGCCTGACTCCATGCACTCCTTGACATAGGTATGTCCTGGTCCATGTCAGAAATGTTAAGTTCTTCTATCAGGTCAACATTCCCAAGCTCTATAGTGTTCTTAATTTTCCCTACTAAAATCCTGTCTCTTGCTTAAATCTGCTTGTGATCCAGTAGGAAACAGCCTAATGTTCTTCCCCCTCTACCACCAGCTGTGCCCACAGCAATTCCACACCCTGCCCAAAATGGATTTTGCCTACACTGCCCTTATACTGTCCCTTATGTATAACATGACTGCCCCCCCCCCAACAGCTATCCTATCCTTCCTGAAGAGAGTATAGCCTGGAATTGTGAGGTTCTAATTGTGGTTGGGTGTAGCTAACATTTCCATAATTGCTATGATGTCTGCTTGGGTCTCTATAACCAATGCCAACAAGTCCCCAGTTTTGTTCCCAACAATCCTGCTATTTCAGGTTTTCACACCTCCCCCATGCTTCCCTTCTCCTGACTCTGCCCAATCTGTCCCCTTCTCTGCTTCTACCTATTTGTTGTCCCTCCATCACCTTTCAATGCTCCCTATCACTATTCCCCTCTGCCTCACCCCACCCCACCCCAGTTGGGGGACAGACTTCAGGGTCCCCTAAACTTGCTACTGTGAGCTGGAGTCCCCTAGCTTCAGCCTCCCCCACTCTTAATTAAAATGCCTAGTGATTAAGTCATAAAACTTCTTCCCAAGAACATTTGCCCACTTATCTTTGGGATAGAGGCAATCCCTTTTAAAAAGTCTCTTCACATTTGAATCCCTCTTCCCCGCACCATTCCCTCAGTCATAAGCTGAACTAGCTAATCTTCAGAAGTCTTTCCTTCCCATTGTGCTACAATAGCAGGACATCTGAGAAGGCCACTGGTGGTGCTGCAGCAGCTCTTAGCCTGCCTCCAAACCTGTGGCAATTAACCTCTACAACACACAGCTGGCCAGGTCAAGTGGACAGTCATGTCTAGCTTCTTCCCATGCACCCCAGTATCCCATCTATCCTCATGGGGTCCTTCTCACTATAGCACCTGGAAAACAACTCACTACCCTGGTCTACTGGTTGTGTGCACAGACTACTGTACCTTCTCCATCCCTCTTACCATTGAGTCTCTAACCACTAAGATCTTTCTTTCTACTCTCCTATTTTTATGCCTCCCTCTTTCTAGGAGTTGCCCTAATGACAGTCATTAGAGCTAGAGAAGGAAAAAACTTCATTTCCCTTTGAAGAGGTTTTGGCTGGACTGCCTGCCTCAGGGGGTGAAGCAGTTCCAGATAACAAGTCATGGGCTCCTCAATCACCATGAGGTGGCCCCTTCCTTCCTTCCTTCTTTCCACTCAATCCACCTCTCAGGGCATACTCCTGTGCCCACTGTGGGAGAAGGATGGTAACAGGTGACCACATTTCTCACTACATTATGCTGCACAAAAAGTATGATTCAACTTATGCTGCAGCCAGCTCTGAAGTGAGCCTTGCCAGTCTGTTGAATATTGAGCAGGCACTGAGTCTCCAGAATTCCACCTGAAAGACAGCTGCCCTATAGTCCATGCAGCTATTCCACCCCTACAACCACACCAGCCATCATGCTGTCCAGTTTGAGCCTATTCCTTTGACTCCTGACTCTAAATTGCTTAGATGGCACAAGCATCTCATCCATGAATCACCTGGCCAAAGATGTCCCTTGAATCCTTCATCTGCTCTACAGGTCAGACCTTGACCCTCAACTCTGCCCAGAGATGGACTTTTTTATTACCACTGTGAAGAGAGTGGCCATTCCAATCAAATATGTGACAACTCCAGAAATCAGCAGTTGGTAGACCAGAAATAATAGAGACAGCAAAAAATCACAGGGAACAAGAGCTGAGCCCAGTAAGGGAGCATCCAGGGACTCCAAATGTCAACAGCTCTGTAAAATGGACTACCCCCATAGATTTTGTGGCATTCGAGATGTACATGATTCCTTGGGAAGTATGTTAATCAGTATTGACATGTAATTTATTATGGTAATGTGTGGAGTATTTAAATTCTATAGTGTGAGTGGCAACCAGCTCCTGATGTACGCCATTTTGAGGCTAAAATCAGTTGAGATGGAGTATTAGTTTGTCTCTTTGCCTTATTCACATTGCTTTAATAAAGTCTTTATGCACTGCTCTTAAGTTGTAGTGATTAACATTTATGGTATTTTTATGAAAACATAATTGCTATAAATAAAACGCTGTTTATTTATTTAGTTTTTGTTGACCAGGAAAGGAGGGCTAGGCAGTTCTGGTTATCTTCAGCCTTGTCTAGTGGAAGGAAATACAGATGGAAACCAACTGATATTGAACAAGATTAAGCTGTTGGTGGTATTTTTAGTGAATGGGGAGTTTGGCCAAGATACAGGGGGAAATTCCCCTACTCTTTTTGAGAAGTAAGTGAGATCTTTAATATCCACCTGAACACCCACCAGAACAGGCAGATGGGACCTCGGTTTAATGTCTCATCTGAAAGGCAGCACCTCAGAAACGCAGCATCCCTCTCATGCTGCACCACAGTGCCAGCATTGGGATTTAACCCAAATTCCTAATGTAGGCTGGAACCCACAGCTTTCCGATCTTCTGGCATCAGAGGCGAGTACGCAACCTGCTGAGCCACTGACATTGACAAAGAAATTAGCTAAGAAAGGGTGGCTTGTATGATTAGTGCAGCTCCTTGCACTACCAATACCTCAGCCTATATATAAGTTCCACCAAATACAATTTGACTACAGTACCCTTGATGGGTGAACCAGGCGATGCTTATCTTCTTGCTTACCTACTGCTGCTTGCACACAGATCATGTGGGAAGGATGCAGACCATTCTTACCTGTGCAACCTACTTGTAACAAAGGCCTCTTGCTCTGGACTAAGGTCTGTTGCAGGCCATGAGCTTCCAATCCCAGCAGAAAAAGCAAATCTGTCTGGCAATCATTCTCATTTGCCATACCTGAGACCTGGACCTCCCAACCTGTCAGCTGATGTCCAGCAGTAGACTTTTCCCCTTAATTTCATTACTATCTTACTGGTTCATGAATGAAGCAAGTGCTCCTCATAACCAAAGCTCAATATTCTTCATGGCACTTCAGCCCTGATATCTGTGGCAGAACTCCTAGATGCCTGTGGAGCATTTGCTCATTCCTGCTGCATGAATTATTTATTTCTGTGACAGGATGCAGTCCTGCCATTGACTAAAATTTGATGTGGTGTCATCAGTGACATCACATTCAAAGCATAGAGGATGGGCTTCAGAAAAAGACAAGAAGGGGAAGGGAGCCAGGCATTATGGAAAACTGTATACAGTATATGAATACAAAATCACCAAGAGCAAAGACTTCTGTGGCACCGCATACTGTATATTCCTCAGCATCATAGAAGTTCTGCAGAAAAGTCTGCAGCCATGGAAACACAGAATTCCAGGGGCCTTGTGCATAACTACTGCTGAGAGGGCATGCTATGTCACCAGTGATTTTGGTACCTGTATACCACAGGCTATTGTATCTGCTGCTTGTAGTCAACTGTTACTGACACATGCTGACTTTATCTGTTGTATGCATATAATATTGTACCTGCACACGCCTTTATGGAGGAGCCTTGCTCAATGGATTTCTTGATTCGTTCCAAATGGAAGACAGGAAGGAAGGAAGGAAGGAAGGAAGGAAGGAATTTGGAGATATTGAACTTTAAACCACTAACAGTAAAGCTGATGGATGACCTGTCTGAGGATAGTCTTCTACCACTCTCCTTTTTCTCCAGAATAGAGATGGTTTGTATGAACATCCTACCCTGAATATTATATATTTTGCAGTCTCTCACATTCCTCCTGGCCCCTTGCTATTTTTCAATGTGGAACAAACTGATTTCACAAGTTGTTTGGGGAGGTCAATGCCCCAGACATAGATTTTCTATATAACAGTTACCAGTATCTCATGGTGGTGTGGTGTTAATTTTCTAAACCTTCTCATGTATGCCTGGGCTTGTCATCTGCATAATATCTTTCATTGGCTCCATATGAGGACTTCTCCCACGGAAAGCAACTGAATTTGTCCTCAATTTATATGACACAGGGAGAATTCTTATTTCTTTTCTGTTGGATCAACCTAATTTGTCCAATTTTACTAAATTCACAGAGAATACGCTCAGGATCTGGTATCAGAGGCAATGACTTCCATGGTTATTGTTTTTTTTAATTTTGTTGATTATTCTCCACTGATCCAGAATTTCTCCCCACTCAACTCAATATAACTTTTACCTGATGGCAGCAACTTGGGCTCTCACCCATTTTCCAGTTTTTTGATACTCCAAAGATAATCCGCTTTGAACTCTTATTTGGAGGTAATCCCCTCTGAACTCTTAATAACCACATGTGGGCTTATGGGTCGAGAACACTATTGGTACTTTCAGGTCCGAATGTACCTCCTCCATAAAACAGTTGACCAGGCAATGATCCCAGACCCAGTGCCACTGCTCCTCACTGTGTTAGTGGGTGGAGGGGGGGCAATAGGTGGCACAGACTGAGGCCATATAATCAGCGACTTCTATAAGGGACTTCAGGACCTTCTGGGAGACTCCACCTGGTTGGTCCTTGATTAATAGAACAAGGAGCTAGACATGGTGATTTCCTATGATGTGTAGTTATGCCATACTCTCCTAGCATTCAAAATGACTTCTTCCAGTAAGTGGAGGGAGTTTACGTAGAAATGCAGGTATGGACTTTTTGCGACCCCAGTGGTGCTACCACACTACCTACCACCTGAATATGGCAGGTGATACGTGATATGAGCGACTCAAATTGAGTGCCTGGAAGAATAGAAAGCTGTAAAGAATAGCGTGTATGTGAAGAGAGCGAGCAGGAAAAATAATGAAAGATACAGAAGTAGGGGAAACAGCGAGCGGAACGAGGCCAGGCGATATTTAGAGCAGCAGCTGTTGGCTGAAAACTGAGCTACTCACTTACCGTGGTGCTTACAGTCACCACCATTAAGTAGCTTGGTCATGCATTTAGAGCTGGATTCAGTTTCCATCTGGTACATTTTTTTTTACTTTGTTGTTGGTTTTACTTTTTTCCCCTGGGGAACATCTCCCCTCCTGAGCTTCTCCCATTCCCCTAGTTGCCCCCTCAAGAGATGGTTATCTTAGCTAGAGGGGTGAGGGGGCAAAGTCCCCCACAACAGGGGGACTTTGTCGTTATTTTAGTAGCTGTATTGCTGGTTGCTGTAGTGCCGATTGTTATTTTGTGTTTGCTATATTGTGACAGAGCTGTTATTCATTCGCTGGTATTATATGATACCAATATGGCACATGCTGGCACAACTTTGGGCTTAAAAAAGTTACACACTTCCATATTTTGTGGTTGTGCCTACTTTATTGACATTTTGGCAGGATATTGCTGTATAATTACTGGTGACCCCCTTTAGCAACCTGATTTCAGATACTCTTCAAACGCCGTAATAATCCAAAATCAGGTTATTACGGCATTTGAGTAGCTCTGAGTCACTTCTCCCTTACGCTGTCTGTGATGATCACTTTTACTTTTCTCTGACTTGGTAGCATAGCTGAGCGTTGTTCATTTCCTTAAATTATATATCCCAAAATCCACACAAAGAGAAGTGCCTTATATAAAAAAAGTGTCACCTGTGGGTGCTACACTAATTTTTTCTTAGTTTTGAGATACAGAAGCCGCCCAGTATAGACTGATGAGAGCGAGTGACTTGGCGGCTTCAGAAGGCAAGACTGAAGCATGAATGAGTGTTGCTATAACAACACTCGGTGCATGATGCCCACATAAACCTCTCGAGCTTAGCTCTCGAGGTTTATGGGTCTTCACACACCTTTGGTGTGAAATAAATATTCATAACACACACTTGCCTATCCATTATTCACTATGTAATTTCAAGAACTTTTTCTCTCACATGATCTTGTCTCCCCCATAATGGTCCTTCTTTCTTTCACCCCCAGGCTGCCACCTTAGTAGTCATTCGCCTGCTTACTTGTATATCCTTGTGGCCAAAAAAGCAATTCCTCATCTATGGATGCAGGCAGCAACCTCCTACAGTGGAGTCCTGCTGTGCCATCCTTCTGGAGATTTATTACATGGAGCATCTTCCTGCAGCTATACATGGCCACCAGGAGTCCCAATGAGTTTTGCGGCAAGCTTGGACTTACTCCTATATAGCAGTACACAGCTTCTTTGTACCTTAAAGATACCCATGGCATTATGATAATTGGTAAGCCACTTTCTGTCTCTGGGGCAACACTATATTTTCATAGGGAATAGCCCTTTGGAGTTTTTATTTTTTCCAATGTGCAAGCCTGAGTACTACACCATGCCAATCATATTTTGGCATATGTACAATATATATAATTATTGAATCTTTGTATGTGGTCTGTTGTATCTGCTCAGATGCTCTTTAGTTTGTTGTGCTGTATCATATTGCTGTCTCAATAAATTTAGAATATACAGAAATACCATATAAGGTGTGTTTTAAATTAAGCTTTCCCCATATCCTTAAGGCGGCACTAGTAGCATAGAATTAGCCATACATTTTATGATACAATGGCGCACACGGTATAAAAGTAAAAAATCACATCCGGCCTGCCAGTACAGTGGTAGAGTTACCACTCACGATGCTGATGACCCAGATTCATGAATGAGCCTGGAGCATCAAAGGGCTGGATGGGGGGGGGATGTTGGATGAGCGTCCCAGGGACAGCTCTCCACCTCTGGGAGGAAGGGTTGGTGGTGCACGGCACTTGGGTGGCACCCAGTGGAGACTGGGAGTACACCAAGCTGGGACCACGAAGCAGAGGGAACGGCATGGTGGATATCTGTGGGGCGGTGCTCGCCTTCTGCTCAACACCCCGACGGCAAAACATGAAAAAAGATCATTACGGCGACAGTCGCTATAACGGTCCTTTTCCATGTTTCATTTCCCCCAGTGTTCTGACCCCTTCCTGTACCAACTCCAACCTGGAGTTGATAATCCTTAAGTCTGGGGGGCAGAGCATCCCGCATGGGGGTGTGGGGGGTGCAGCCCCCACAGAAAACACTCGCAGATTGGGTGGCATAATACCTGCATCGGTATTGTGCCATCGCTGTGCAGGAGGTCGGCATTTTCACTGTCGACCTCCCTTGATGCTTCCTGGTTGGGCATGCTTGGGAGCACACATGTCTGCACACTGATGTCATTGCACATCCATGACTTGGAGGACTGACACAAGGGGAAAACTCTATGAGGCAGTGCAGCATAATAGCCTCCAGCCCTGCACTGAATCATAGTGAAGACAGCCCCAGGATTCCACATGGTAGATCTTGGTCTCCCCTTGGGGGGCCCTGCCGTGTGGGGCAAGCCGTGGGTCTTGGTTCTGAGCAGCTGCTGAGAAATGCTGGTGATGGGTGCACAGGCATTGAGTTAGGGAATATCCCTACCTGCAGCACAGAGGGAAACAGAACTGGAAAAAAAAGAAGATAAAACTCATAGTTAAGAAAATAACAGTTCTGGAAGACTGGGGTACTTTTGGTTTCATCAGCAGGGATGAGCCATGTGATCTACAAGGAAAGTATGGAAAAATAAGTTTAATTCCAGGGGCATGTCACAATTAAACATTCTACATATGATGACAAATATGAAAGAGAGGATGGGGAAAGCGTTTTCTGCCCTAGGACATCAACTAGGCAAAAAGAAAATAGCTTTGACTTCATGGCTTGCATACAGCCAGCTTCACTGAATACCAGCAGTTACTTTGTAAAGGCAACATTTCACAGACGGGGAGGTTAAAGAGAATACAGTTTTTAAAATGGTCCTATGCTTGCTTGCAAAGTTCAAGAAGCAGAGTAGAATTTCCTGTATGCAATATTTAGGGCATGTTTCTGTCGACATAAGACTATAAAGGACCATTTGGAAAACATTTTGTGGAATAAGGGTTCTTAGCTGTATTTTGGATATTAGGTCAGCTTACTGTTTCTCTTGTGTTTGAAGAATCTGTGGGTAACAGTTAACAAGGATATTGTTCAGCACTGCTGGTATTTGTGGTCCATTCTACTGTTGGTATGTACTGGGAATTAGGAATGAGCTACTAAACATTTGCTTTTGTAGCTACTGAATCAGGGCTAAAACTTCTTCAGTTCTCTTACTGAAGATTTTTAGGGGAAGCTATCTATAGAAGTACTTTCCAATGTCTGCACTATACTGTGCATCCAGATTGACAGTCCATACCAAGCAAGATAGAAGTTTTGACCTTGCAGAGCAATCTGGTGGCGAGCACTGTAATTTGTGCACTTGCATACTCTGCTAGTTGACACTTTCGCAGATTTGATAAGGATGAGAAATGCATAGCTGTTGTTGAAAACAATTGTAATTTATACATTTTTCAGTGTTTTTCTTCATGTATTGTTCCAATTAATTAACATACTCTTTATTCAAATAGCATTGTCGGATGAATTTAACCAAACTTAATCATTACAAAGGGCATCTGCTATGCATACACTCATATGGCTGTCTGTTGATCTGACCTGTTATGCCGGGTGGGCGCATGCTCCTGGTCCTGAAAAGTTTGCTGACCTCTGGTCTAGTCCTTAGTTATTCCTTGAGTCCCACCTGAATCCCCTTTCCTCTTGCCTCATTACTAGTGCATCACATGGGCATCAAAACATTTTTAGTACTACTGCAGTTAGTTTTCATAGTTTGACTTTGGTGTCCTCCAGCCACTGCATCATTATCGTGTCATTGTCACTCACGTCAAGTATAAAATCTGCAGAAATGTGTTAGGATTCTCCAAGTCTCAGTAGGGTTGGGAGAGAATCTGTGATCTGTGCTGTCAGTGGGTTTGGGAGTTGGGACTATTTGGGTGTGGCTGGTGAAAGTAAATAAAATAAAATAAAAACAAATAACATTTGATTAAAACAAAAGAAAAACATATACGTTACCTGGTTACACTCCCAAAACAAGCGGCCTTTCAGGTTGTCCAGTGCAACTGGTAATGAATCATCCTGAGCAAACCAGAAGCACATTGATGTCCTCCTGCTCCTGTAAGTAGTGCTAGTTCCAGTTTCACTTCCATACCTAAGACAGAAATGATCCAGCCATAAATATAAAGCCAAGCCCTCCCCCGTTCATCTCATATAATCAACATGACAACAGCTGTCTGTATCCAGCAATATCATTTCCCTTTGCACCATAGTGTCTCAAAAAATCATCTCATTACTGACGTCTAACAATACCTGGAGAAAGTCAAGGGGCAAGCCTAAATCATAACTATCATATATTATGTACTATGTATTCTCACTCCCAGACCATAGACAAAAAATATCTCATCCTCAAATAAATTAGTACTTACCATTCTTGACATCTTTAAATATTATAAAATATCTAAATTATATATTCATTCACTAGGGAAAGTGAAACATCTTCCACTATGAATTCACAATTCATGTTTTCAATAAAAATGAATAGAACAATCATATATTATATTGTATATTATCACTGTACTATTTCATTATTTCTCTTAGACTACAACTGATAAATACCTCAGCCTCAAATGAATCTTGTTTATTAAATTACTGCTCATAGTCTTGAACTATTATAAAATATAGCAATATGAATTATGTAAATTACAGTGGAGCCAGCCAGGATCTATGCAGTATCCTATCAACACTGCATGTCTAAAGGGATTAACAGCCATTGAAATTGTCTTGTTTACTGCAGTAACTGCTGTAGAATGCTGCAGTATTGTGTTGCATCCCGGCGGGCTCCACTGTAAACAAATTAAATAAAATTATAATTTTTAAAGTATAAATAATTTAAATGATAAATATATAAAATACAGTATTATAAACTTCTACAATAAAAAAACTGACTGAGTGGCTGCAGTGTATTTTTATTGGGAGCACTGGTAGTAGCCATAGCTACTGACAGTGCATGTTCATTTCCTCTGTAATGACAGAGTATATCCAGCAATACAGTAATACAGTGTCAAAGCAAGAATGTGTATATACATAGCCTCCTGGTCTTATTGCTCATCCTCCTTGTCTGCCTTCTCATGGCGGCAGTCAGAACGGGCTGCAGATTGTGTCACAATACCGCAAACATATCTGTCCAAAGCAGTGGCATGTCAACATAACCTGCCAGAAAGAAGCTCGAGTAATAAATAATCATTACCGAAAGGCTTTTATTACCTCCATCTGGCATCTGCTTTACTCCATGACAATTATTGCATTGAAACCCTAAGTGGTTCAGCCAAATTCTCGAAGCTGAACCAAATTCATGGAGCCCAACTCGAAGCTGAACCAAATTTGTCAGTAACCCACTTCTCTCACCCTTATCACCAATGTGGTCCTGCTTGTCACTATGGCTGGGCCATCTGTCTGCCAATCACTCTTTTGCTCTTCTTTAAGGAGACCATGACTATATCTTGAGGACAGCAGCCTCATTCTCATTCATTCAATTTATTTCAGGAAAAAAAATTCTTGAGCATTGCTCATTTTAGAGGCTGTCCTAGTTCCCCGGACAAGTACAACAGTAACAATATAAAAACAGGTATAACATCATAACCCTATAACCTGACAGGGTAACCAAATCTGGTTACTTCAACAAAACAGATAATGACACATTAAAATCACTATGTACAGTTACAAGATTCTATACAAAAACAGTCCAGAATCTCTTTAAAAGCTGCATCTGATATTGTTCCTGGCAAAACCACCAAAGCCATCAATTTTTCTCAAAGGTTGGTGCATTGCACCTAAAAATACCCATTTGTAATATATAGCACCTTGGTATGGCCAACCTGTGAACCTAAACAGTACAGAAGAAAACTGGCACAATGTGTCTCTCTGCTCAACCAGGACAGTGATATAGCTGACTTTGGCATTCTACAGCTGTGTTTGTAAGGTGCCTGGACTAGGTGGGAGGGTATATAATGATGCTGGTGCCAGGTAAGGTGTGCTAGAGCTCTGTTATTTGTTACATACTCCACAATCTGATGGTAATACAGCGACTTCCCCTGCCAGAGACCTTGCCGAGACACAGGGAAGAAGGAGGAGGAATAAACAGGGGAAGGATGTAAACTGGCACCTGGGATGGGGTGAAGCCTAACACGTAGGTAACACCTAAACCTAAGAATGTCACACAAGATAGAGCCAAAAGGATAGCTTCTTTGAGTTTGTCTCTCCTACAGTAGGGTACCCAGAAACTGACATATGGCACTTTGACCTTGTCCATGACTCTACAGTTCTGGAGGGTTTCTTATTTGTGTGTTTCTGCAAGGGTATCCACTGCCAGCTATTTCTCAGGTGTTGTGCCACTCCCCCATTGCTTCAGTGGTCTAATATTGTGGGATACAATCGTGTGTTCCATTTGTCATGCCTCACTGGTCAGTACCAAGCTGCAAGTGGTATTCAGCACTAGTGTCCATTCTTTATCCCTTCAACAGTGTTGGAGAAGTTACTTCTAAAAAGTAATGCTGCAGTTACTAGTTGCTCTCGAATGATTATTTTTGTATAAAAGTAACAAGCAGCTGTAGTAATAATGCATGCTACCATTTATGTTACTTTGTATTACTTTTCATTACATGTCTCCTGTGGATGTGCAGTAAATGTGAACTTTTTCTTATGAAACCAGGTTCTGTGGGAGCAATGTTAAAAAGCCAGATGACTCAGAGCCCTAGATTTGCCATATTTCTCTGTGTTACTAGAAGATGAGCAAAGTGGGTGATTTGATGCCTTTTATTGGACCAACAAGAGATTTACGAAATGCAGACTTTCAGGTTACACGTAGCCCTTCAGTAGCAGACAGGTTCTATAGAGAACAAGTTTCTACACTTAGGAGAAAGAAATCTATTGGTAAATAAACTTTTACACATCGGTATAGTAAGGAAGCAAGTAGAGACAAAAAACAGTCTTTGAACTACTAGGTGGTTGTAAATCAGATAAGTGATGCAAACTCCTCTCTTGAAATGGCATGAGATAGCAGGAAGTCTATAAATTATAAAATGTTTATATTCAAAGAGCTTCCCTAATTACAAAATGTGTGTATGTGTGCGTGCATGCAAGCGTGTGTGTGTGTGTGTGTGTGTGTGTGTGTGTGCGTGTGATACTACCATATAAATAAAACTTTTTTAATATATAAGGCACACTAAAATATATATCAACTGTAAGAGACAATGTATACAAGTACAAGCACAGGAAATGCATATGTAACTATACCAAGAAGAAGGTAGTTTTCAGTAAACTCTGTAATGGGTCATAAAACCAAGGTCTATATTCAGTCCATTATTTTTACTATCAAATACCCCTAAGAAACCTCTTAACTACGGGCAACTGAGCCAGTGACATGGAAAGTACCAGTTCATGATATGCTGAAATGGCACAAAGATGAACACTGACTGTGGAGTACTACAGACCTGTGTTTGAGAGGCCTAAGAGATACTCCAAGACTTTATTCAGTGGGCATAAAAAAGGGTTCCAAGAGGATTTTGCACACCAGATAGAGAAATTCTTCCATTTAGCTGTGTAGGTTTTTCTAGTGGCTCACTTATGCGCGGCTAAAAGCATATCTGAAACTCTATGAGAAATATTGAACTTATTCACCTCTATCTCCTCATGAGCCAAACATGAAGGTGAAGTGACCTCAGGTTGGGATGGACCGCAGGACCCTGGGTCAGAAGGTTCATGTGAAGGGGAAACATTTTCGGGGGGGGGGCGATAGCCTGTTGAGTAGTGGGAACCATATCTGGCGAGGCCAGAAGGGGGCAATGAGAATCATTCTGCCCCAAGACTCCAATTTGAGCAGTATCCCCTTAATTAGGGGAAGAGGAGGAAAAGTGTATAGAAAGAGTTTTGTCCACCACAGCCTGAACGCATCCTAACAAAAAATGCCAGGTCCTGGATTTCTGGAGCAGAAAAGAGGCAGTTTTGCATTGAGTGAGGATGCAAAAATGTCCAGGTCTGCAGTTCCCCAGTCTTTGAAGAATGACTGAAAGACAGTTAAGTCAAGAGACCACTCATAAGGATCCACCTCTGTTCTCCTGAGATGGTCTGCCAGGTCGTTTTGTACTTCTGGCAGGTAAACTGCCTGAATCAGAGCCTTGTGCTCCAAACACAGTTCCTACACTCTCATTGCTTCCCTACATAATGGGTAAGAGTGTGCACCACCCTGTTTGTTGATGTAGTACATCACTGCCTTGTTGTTCATTTGGAGGAGAATGGTCTTGTGACAGAGTACGTCCTCCAAGCCTCAGACTGCATACAGGACGGCTCTCATATCCAGGACATTTATGAGAAGTTGAGACTTGTCCTGAGTCCATGTACCCTGGGTGTGGAGATCCCGGCAGTGAGCTCCCCGACCCCTCAAAAGATGCATCTGTGGTAATGGAGATCTGATGATCCAGAAGGGCGAAGGGATATCCTTCCAGAAGGTTGTCCTCCTGAGACCACCAGGTGAGTGACCTCTTCAGAGGTTCTGTCACCTTGATGAGAAAAGACTGAGGGTGAGTGGTTGGAGACCACTGAGCATCCACTGAGACGTTCTTATGTGAAGATGAGCCAAAGGTACAGTGAACATCAAGGATGCCATGAGGCCCAGCATCTGTTGCATTGAGATAGCTAGAACCGAGCTGTGTTCTCTGATGTATCGGGCCATCTGTAAGATATTGCTCCTTCTGTCCTCTGGAAGAAAAGCCTTCGCACAGGAGATGTCCAGAAGAGTTCTCATGAAGAGGAGCTTCTGGGAGGGCTGCAACTGTGACTTGTTGAGTTTCAGCAGGACTTGCATGGATGTGAGGAAGTCTGGGAACACTTGTATTCCGATTTTCCTGAGGTGCACTACGAGAATTGCACAACACTTTGTAAAAACTCAAGGTTCAGCTTTAACCTGTTGGATATTGGTGTCAATACCCCTAGTTATGCTTTGAAGTAGCTCTGAGTTCACCTCTGATTTGGTCAGAGCTTCTACCATTACTTTGAGTGAATGCTAAAGGACATACTCGTATTGAGAAAAACAGCCCTGGTAGCTGGCAATGCGCATGCCCAGGGTTGAGGCAGCAAAAACTCTTTTACCTAAGGTGTCTGTCTTGTGAGATTCTTTGTTTATATGCTGGACTGTAGATTCCTGAGGTAGGACAGCCTTATCATTCTCTGCCAGGACCACAATGGCATCAGCAAAGGCTTGTGAGGCCAACATGGGGCGATCCCTGGGAGGGGCATACTTCTTATCTATGGACTTGGCCACGGAAGGAATAAGAGCCAGATTCTTCCACACCATCTGTGAAAGGGTCTCGGAAGAGGGCTGTATCGGAGGGGTTAAATCCATAGGGATTTCCGGGATATGAAGATATTGAAGACACAAAAGCTTCCCAGGATTGATTTCTGTGGTCTGGAGAGAAAGAGTATCATTTAAATTCTTGAGCAGAGACTTAAAGAAAAGGTCCTCAATAAAAGGCTCTGCAGGAGGATTAATCCCTGCTCCCAGGGCAGTGTCAGCATCAAAATCATCACCCAGGTGAAGATCTGCATCTTCAGATTAGTATTGTATGTAACAACCAAGGGTGTCCAGTTGGTGGTGGTCTTTTCTCTGTATTGTAGTAGTTGTGTTCTCTTGGCATAAGCATAGCATGTTCCACAGCTCTGTCAATTTATCTAGAGGTGTTTCTGTTCAGTAAATGTTGTTTTCAATGTGACAAGGTGTTTATCTCTGTCCTCCTTACTCAAAACATTATTAGGTAGTATCAACACACTTGGCTGTGCATTACAGATTTTTTGTAATACCAGGATGATTGCTGTTTTTGTGTAGGTATCGCTGTCTGTTGGATTCCTGTAGATGCAGGTCTGTAATGGTCCATCTTTGATGGTAACTATGGTGTCAAGGAAACTGATTCTGATGTTAGAGTACTCCAGGAAAAGTTTAATGGATTGGTGAAGGGTGTTAAGTTCCTGACGAAATTCTATAAGTGTGAGATTACCTTCTGTCCAGATTATAAATATATCATCAATACATCAGAAGTATGCGAGTGGTTTGATTTTATACTGTTTTAGGAAATCCTCTTCCAAATTGGCCATGAAAAGGTTGACATATTGTAGAGCCACCCTGGTGCCCAATGGTGTTCCCATAGTTTGAATATAATGTTTGCTGTTGAAACTGAAGCTATTGTAGGTCAGAATAAATTTGATAAATCTGGCAATGTTGAGTGGATGACATGGTGCTGTCCTTTTGTCTTGTAGGTGTTTAAGATAGGCTGAGATTCCATTCGTATGTAGAAAATTAGTGTAGAGGGAGCTCACATCTATCATGGCTAACATGGTATTAAGGCTGCAAACAACTCTGTATCTGTTACTACTAGGAAAGCATGAGATTATAAAGATAAATTATCCCCTTCAATAAAAATGTTATTACAGTAACTAGTTACTAAAAATAACTAATTTCATTATATATGGCTATAACTGATCCCACTTAAAAATGATACTACAGTAACTAGTTACTGAAAAGAGTAATATCATTATATATGCTTAATTCTTTTTTTAAGTAGTCTAGTTCTAATACTAGGTACTAAAAGTAATAATATAGAGCATAATGTATAGGTAGCAGTGTGTAATGTGAGTTTGATTTTTTACACACCCGAGGTTTGTGATACCAGAAAAACCACAAGAGTGACGCTCAAGGGATCTATACTGTATCATACACTGAGGCTGTGTAATAAAATGAGTTTTGCTGCTGGCGACCCGGGTTCGGGAGTGGACTCAGGTCGTTGGTGGGTCGGCTGGGGGGATACGGCTTGAGTGTCCCATGACAGCTCGCTGTCTCCAGGGAGGGCTGGGTGGGAAGGTCGATGCCACCGCACTGTACTACTCTCTGAGCAGAGGCTCAGGGGATTGCAAGCTCCCAATAGAAGGGAGACAGGTGGCCCAGGCATGCAGTAGATATCGGCGGCTAGTGCCTTGATGTCTGGAGCTAACGCTACATGGGGGAGGAACAGCGAAAAACACCTGTCGGCTCCGGGATGATGGGCTTCCCGGGGCATGCCTGCGATTTGCTCCTGCTCACCAACTACCTCCAGACCCAATGAAAGGAAGAATTATGGGGGTCTGCCCCACTTCATCCCCCCTCAGGAGGCAAGCCAAAGCTACATGGGGGACTGGCAGGTAAGTATTGATGAGTGGGAGGTGGTAGGAGGATGACCCCTTGGATGCCCTGAAGGGTCGAGGCTGACAGGCAGTAGGAGGGGAAAAAGTACCATTTAAAAAAAAAAAAGAGTTTTGCTGCTCTCCATAGTTTCTTTTATAATTACTGGTTCATGGAACAGTTAAGCGGTTTCACAGTCGATGGGCAGTAGCAGAGTAGATCAAAAACAGAAGTACTGTCATGGCTCATGCTTGGTGTTCAAGTGCTTTGTGCTGTGTCTGAGAGCCAGACAAGCCTACATTACACAAACTCATGTATAAAGGATTGCGTGTAATGGAAAATTTAGGTACGTGTTTCAGGGTGTAATCCACCTTAACAGGTAATTTATTACTGTAACTTGTTATAAGTAACTAATATTCCCCAACAATACCTGCCCTGGCTTGCATGCCTGGTGTTGCAGTGTTTGTGAATCTGTAGTGGTACAGTATTTCTCTGTATTTAGGTCCAGACAAGTCATGGTTCTGCCTAGTAGGGGATGCTTACTGTACTTCTCCGATGTGATTTCTATGGCCATTTGGTAAGGGCATGCAAAGGTTCTCTCAATATATGATTCCAATATGATCACATGAAGCAAGGGCCATTGAATGCAAGCATTTTTTATATACAGGGGGGTGAAATTGTGAGGAGGTGGGCTCCAAATGCTACACATGTTACGTTATTACACAAGGCATTTACACACATCTTTCTGAACTGAACCTAAAATACCCAACAGTCATACCTCCAAACTGTTTCACATTACAAGGAATGTCTCTCATTTTACCTCTCAGAATTGTTAAGTCCTACATTCATCCCATGTAGAAAAGGTGCTGCCCATATAGAGAAGCTGTAAACAGATTTTAAGCAGAAACATAATAATCTATGATACTAAAGCAGAATTAAACTTTGCACAAATAAAAGCACTAGTTGCTAAAGAGTTCTGAGGTTGTCTCTCCATGTCTGTTGATCTGTCCCACATTTCAATAACAACAGATTGAGAGGTATACCAACAGTATCCACACATTGCAGATGATGTCTTTTTGAATGTACAGTAGTAATGTTGGCCAGGATGTCAGGGATATGCCTTAAATATCAAACTAAACTTCGACATAAACCACATCAAAAAAATCACTTGTTGAGATCACAACACACTCAACCTCTTACACAGACCACATCACACTGGCTTGCAAAGACCACATCAAGCTCATTCTCTTACGTAGATCACATCAAGTTAAGATCTTAGGCCACATCAGGGTCAATCTCTTACATAAACCACATCACACTCAGTCTCTTGTATCAACCACAACACAGTCAGTCTCTTACATGGGCCACCCTATCGCACTACATCTTACGTGAAGAAAGAATCAAATAGACTAGAAACAGGGAGATCTGGGTGCGTTTTGCTCACTCTCCACTTGTCAGTGTTTTGTTTTGTGCTGCCCAGTGATCATAACTGCTCAGTGGTCGTATCCTTGGTGCCTCTTTTTAGGTGCTTGTCCAATCTTCCCTTGGAGGACTCCACGCTGTCTGCCAGTACTGCTAGTACCTCTTGTGTGGCAGGCTATTCCATCCTTGGGTTAAAAGTACTGCTGAGTGCAGAGCTATCTGTCCCAGGAAAGGGAGTCCTGTTACACAGCATACAAAACAACCCCTGTAGCAGGCTATTCCCTCCCAGGGGCAAAAGTACTGCTGAGTATAGAACTCTCTCTCCCAGTAAGGGGAATCTTGTTGCACAGTGCCCACTGTCACAAATGCACTCTACAGGTCAGGCCTTCTGCTCCCAGAGTGCCAACCTCAGAGTGCAATAGTGTGAACTGGTAACAGAAAGGGTAACCATTCTGTCTGTTTTGGGTCTGAATCACCTGTAGTCTCAAGTTCTGGAGGGATTTAAACTGTGAACATTATGCTAGCATACCCAAATGTACAGGTTCAGATAATATTCTCTTCAGGGGGATGCAATATATATCTTCCACCTAAGGGCACCTAACCAGGTATCCAAAATGAACCTTTAAAACTCTATAAGAGACCTTAGGTATACTCTTACCTTTCTCCAAGCTCAGTAACACCATCAAGCCTTTTTAAACAGTCAGACTTAAAAATACAGGCACTCCACATGTAAAAAGAAAACTGGGAAGACACAGGCAGTATCTTAAGAAAATGGTATTTTACTAAAAATATGAAAATAAGTAAGATAGAATACAGAACAAATATCAAGAGCTTACAATCTCAAAAGAAAATGGGAAAAAGTTACAGAACAAAACTTCTACCACAATACATTTAGATCTTTTCTATATAATGTATTACCTCTGTAAGTGCATTTAAAGTTAGATGTTTCTGCTTTCCGAGCCCAAGATGATATCTCACATTGCAGATACACTGATATATTTTCAACTCTATTTCCACACCCATTTGATGAGTCATCTAGCTCCTCCTTTTAGAATATAAAATTACAAACATGATTTCCTACCAGGAGGTATGTTAAATAATGTGACATCCGAAGAAAAAAGACATTTCCTACATATGACTCCTTAATTACACATTTTTCCTTTGAATTTAGCAATCCCACACTGGCACCAAGGTGTTAAAAAGCCAACAGGACTCAGCCTAATGACGTCCTTTCCCTGATGTCATAAAACTCGTATTTAGTTTCCAACATCAAATAGCAGCAGGCAATAAACTGTTTTCTGGAGGAGGTTCCAATTATTCTGGTCTGTTTTATCACATCCTGTGGTTTCAGCTGCTGGCCTTGTAATTTAAAGGCCAAACCACTCCCACTGAAATGGTCATTCACAGACCATGTATTTATAATACCAATATCATACAATAATCAGAACCAGCTGGCCAAGCGCCACACCCACAACAATACCTGTTGCAGGTCATTCCATCCCAGGGACAAAAATACAACTGAGTGCAAAGTTCGCTGTCTCAGATGGGGGAGTCTTGTTACCCATCACCCCCATCAACCCCTGTGGCAGTCTACTCCATCCCAGAGGCAAGAATACCACTGAATGCAGAGTTCTCTACCCCAAGAAGAGGAGTCTTGTTAAACAGCACCCACAGCAACCCCTGCAGCCAAGGAAGAATATGTATAAGGATGTTTTTCACAGGGGTATTGTAGATGTTGGATGGAATGACATGCATTAGTGCTCTGGGTAGGAGGATGAGAGGAGTATGCAGCATTGGAGCTGCAAGTAAGTGTGTATAGCAGCTCTACTGACGGGGGGGTCAGAGCATGGGAAAATGAAGTAGAGGACAGCTTAGTGGCTGCCATATGCTGCCTATGTCCTGCCTACAATGCTGTATATGTCTATTACTTTTTGTTTTCCTCATTAATGTGCTTCCCCAGCCCTGATCACCCAGAACTAATGACCTGAGTCAACGCCCGAACCCGGGTCACTGGCAGGGTAGCACAACGTTCTACCATTGGGCCAGAATTACATTTCGTGTTAAAGACTGTTAGTTAGTTAGCTAGCTAGTGAGTTAGTGAAATAGTTAGTTTTTGTTGACCATGAAATGAGGGCTAGAAAATACTGGCAATTTTCAGCCTTATCCTAGGGGGAAGGGGATACAGATGCAAAGAACTGAAATTGGACCAGATTAAGCTGTTGATGGTACTTTTAGTGAATGCAGAAAATTTGGCCAGGACATAGGGGACATTCCCCTACTCGTTTTGAGAAATGGGGTGGCATATTTAACATCCGCCTGAATAACCACCAAGCCAGGCAGACAGGATCTCAGTTAAATGTCTCATCTGAAGGATGGCATACCCCAACTGTATTGTATCCCTTTAGTACTGCACTCAGGTGCCAGCATTTAATGTATGACCCCAATTCCAATGTGGAACTAGAACCCATGACATTCTGGACCAGAGGTGCATGTGCTACCAATTGAGTCATGCTGGCAACATACTGCCAATAAGTTGCAAAGAACTTGCAAAAACTATTTGGAGACAAGCATTAGTTAGCCATGACTGTATGCTGTATTCAGATTGGTAAACATTAAAAAACAGCTATCTACTTCAGCTTGGCGTCCAAGCCCCTTACCAGATAGTTGCATCAGTTCAGAGATTTGACCCCTGCCCAGGTCCTCTGCAGTCCACCCCAGGTGAGGGTGTCACTGTGGTGGAAAAAACTTGTTACCAACCTTCCTGGCTGAAAGCACTGTCATGCAGCAGTTCTAATCTAGCACTCCACAGTCCCCCACGGGGGTGGGTCACTGTGGTGGGAAAAACTTGTTACCAGCCTTCCTGGCTAAAAGCACTGTCATGTAGCAGTTCTAATCTAGCACTCCACAGTCCCCCACGGGGGTGGGTCACTGTGGTGGGAAAACTTTCTTAGCAGGGAGCGTTGTTGTGCAGCAGCACCACCCCAGTCCACAGCAGGAGGTCACTGTGGAATGGGGGGATTAACCTGTTACCAACCTTCTGGACTGGGAGTGTAGCCATATAGCTGCACCACCACCACCACCTCATCCCTCCCCAGCCCACCACAGGGGGTCATTGTTGCATGGAAACATGTTGCCAACCTTCCTGGCTGACAGCACTTTTGTGCAGAAGTACTGCCCCAGCACTATCCAGCCCACCATACGGGATCAAAGAGGTGGGAGCACTTACTACCAATCTTCCTTGCTGGGAGCACTGTCATCCAGCTGGGTCACCCTAGCCCTCCCCAGCCCACTGCAGCACATCACTATTATGGGGAAACATGATAACCAACCTTCCTGGCTGGGAGCACTGTTGAGCAACATTGCCACCACAGCCCTTCCAAGGTCCAATTCCCAAGCCTCCTCCTGTACACAGATGGTTATATGGCACTACAGATAATATTCCCCATTGGACGACCCTTGTAGTATAGATTTTTATTTATAATAATATTTTAATTTGAAAAGAAAGAACCTCATATAAATTCACTAAATACATACCATTTTCTCCAATTCAGTGTAATTAGCTAGATAGGATTTAGAAATAGATTGGATAATTGGGAGTAGGAATCTAAGAATTTCCAGATGAATAAAGACCAACAGTCTACCATATGCACCCTGGCCATCCAGGCAGTGCTCACTCTGTATTATGAGAGATAGTTGTAGTTAATGGTAAGTTCTACCAGTAAATGCTATGGGCCTGGGCAATTTGAAAAGAAAAGCTTTCAGTTGGGCACACTTCTTGAAACCTGAGGCCACGTCTACTCTTTTAGAAACTGTACCTTCTCCAAGCTGTAAACCAGATCCTGCTGTTGTATGAAACAATTGTAAATCAGTTCCTGATTCAATGGTGTATCCATTTCTCATAAATACAATTATAATTCTTATTATGATTATTATTAGTAGTAGTAGTAGTAGTAGTAATTTGCCTGTTACTCACATGCATACTAATTTCTCTTTTTATGTTACTATTATGTGTGGTAGACACAGCAAAGCAAACACCATGCTTCTCTTGGTGGTTAGTAGGAGGGTCCCCATGCTTGGATAAATCAGAGGCCTGACTGTGGACAAACTGGCATATCAGGAGTATGATCCCAGGAGAATACATAGGGCTGGATTCACAAAGGAAGCCAGAATTCCTGCAGCTGCGGTAAAAATGCCTGTAGCACTGCGGAAATGCAGTTGTGTGGTATACACAAAGAAAACCGGTGCAGCTGCGGATTTCTGCAAAAAGTGCCACAGGTGTGGTAATTTAGCAGCTGCAGAAATTGCACAAGTGCTGCACAGCTGCAACTGTGGATCTGGAGTTGTGGGAATGGCTGAGGAGCAACAATTGTGACCCCAATTAGCTGGAGCAGCAGTCTAACACAGTATGCCACAGCACGTAGCTGTAAGGACACACACAGAGACCAGCAACCAGTTCCCCAACTGGGACCACTGCAGCACCAGCACTACCATGGCACCACAGTGGCCGTCTGTCACTGCTGGTTGTCCCTTCCTGGGGTGTTCCTGTTGCCTGCAGGGGTAGCACTCGCTGCATGTTGGTCAGGCTCTACTGCCTGTGGGGCTCCGTCATGGGCTGCACTGGGTCTGGTGGTTGTTGCCTGTTGCCATATCATGGCAATGTGTGCTGTTGTTACTGTAACATCAGCCACTGCTATACACACTGGGATGCTATTACCTGTGCCTCACCTCCACCGTAATTGATTTCAATTGTTGGGGCACTACTGCAGTTTGCTGAGGGAGAGTTACAACTCACTCCAATGTGTGTAACATTTTTTCTGCAACTGCAGAAAAAAACTGGCTGAAATAGCCTTTGCTGGGCTATGCCTTACTTATCTATCATCTTTTTTTCCTCAGGGACTTCCGCAGCTGCACTTTTTTCCACAGTCCACAGTGTTTTTTTCCGCAGCTGCGGAGGTTTTTGTGAACAGCACTCAGAGCAATCTCCCCTTTTTTTCCATAGCTACGGCAGTTTTGGGGCTGTAGGGAAGGTTTTACACCTTCAGAAAGCTTTGTGAATCCAGCCCATAGTGTCCATGTGGGTAACATGACTTAACAAGCCAGAAGGAATAAATACTGGGGACAATGACGGGGTTCTAAAATAAAGTTAAGACAATGGGATGTTAGGGTTCCAATGAGACCAGTGTCTCAGAAATGTTGCTTTGAGGTTTCAAGGGTTATGGTGAGTTATTAAACAGGGAGTGCAACTCTAATTTCAACACACTGTTTTGAAATATGGCACGTTAACTTCATAGGTGTCATGAAAGGTACACCGACAAACTGGCACTTAGGAGCCCTGGCTATTGATTTACCTGCCAGAGTTAAGCATTAGAATTCCACGTTGTTCTTCTTTAAGCAAATACAGAAATGGAGCTGGTGGCACTGTAGCTAATTGCCACACACAGTAATGGCATTTATTGCTCAAGCGGAACAGAGGTGCTGACCCCAATATAATCCTTAGTTGGAAATGTTCCAGCACGAGACAAACAGCTAAAAACAAAATAAAGTCTCTTTCCCAAATTAACTGAGTCATCATTTTGTGCTTTAGATGGTATTTTTATGAAAGAGATACATGCAAACTGAGATAAAAAAAAAGGGACGGATTCAAATCTCTGGGACTGAAACAGTTAACTACAGTAAATAAGCACTGATTTACCTAGCAAGGCAAGGTCAATAATTGATTTCATATTTTGTGCCAAAGGAGTACCTGTGTTACCTCCGGGGTGTTGCCAATCGCAATCAGTGATTTGCAGTACAATTTGCTGCACTTTGGAATATGAGAAAGCGTGCTCAAGGACAAGCTCTGTTCCTTTAAGATGCCGGAAGAAACTGAGCAATGCCAGCTTGCTTCAAGATGTCTGCAGCATAACCTGGCGATGGTTATGCTTGATTCCAGATGTCAGCTTGGCATGATCAGCCCTGTGGGCTCATTTCATAGGATTCAGTGCATGCCCTATCTTTCTTCATTTCACTTTTTCTCTGATGTCCCCGTGACCGTGCCAAGACATTAAGGGCCCCCCCCAGCAAAATGTTTTATGGGCCCTACCTCCCCACCAATAAGTATAAAATAACCCTTAGCACATACCATTTATAAAGTAGGTGCTTTTGAATCAGTCCTGCTGAGCATCCTTAGATTTCCCATGCTGCCTGCTTCCCCATCTTGCTGGCACCAGGATCAAAGAGTGAGCAATGTAATTTGCCCTTGCTTCTCCGGGGATACCACTATCTAGATCAGATTTCTTTGAGTAATGGAACCCTGTTGCTTTTTTTGTTCTGTACTGTCTTCCCTCCCAGCCCCAGCCCATGACACTGGAGTTTGAATCTGCAGAACAGACTGCACTGCTGCCACAGTCGACAGCCCCAAATGTCAAATGAATAAGCAATGGCCAAAAATAAAGTTGCAAGTTAGTCTAACAATAAAAAGTTTTCTTAATACTGACCTATGAGGCAATGGGCCCCCGGACAGTGCAGGCCCTAGTGCACCTGCGTCTCTTGAATCCCTGCTCTGCCGGCCCCTACTGGTGCCACTCCCCCCCCCTTAGCCCCATTGCCTACCTTCTGATGGATCTACGCCTTAACCACCACTTACCATGACCATTGCATTATGGGTAGGGAGCCATTATTGATAGTGCATGGGCCTGTGGGAGGTGCTGGAGGCATCTGCAGCAGACTGCAATCTTTTCTGCACCAATTCTCTCCACAGGGACTCCATCGTGCAAGTACATGCATTGAGTTGTGACCATGCCAGCAACTGATGGAGTTCTTTCCATGTCTGGTGACCCTGATTAAGATCTCCCTCTTACCACCACTACGGGGGTGATCTCACTGTAGGAAACACATCCATACCATCATGAAGAAGGAACGCTGTCCCTGGGCTGCTCAGTCCTCCTTCCCTGGCAAGCTCCCGATGAAGTTGAGTCCACTCCAACCGCTGTGCTGCTTGGCTGGCCTCTACTTGCCCTATCTGTTTTTCATTCTGCAACTTTGACCTTGAAATGCTTCCCTTTAGATGGCACTCTACCTGTTTTCCTTATCCTTTGTTTAGGTTGATTTTTAAATGTAGTTTAGGCCAATGGGATTCAGTTCCTTATGTACACACAAGCACATGCATGCATAGCTTAAATGAACCTCTAGTATGTTTTGTGAGTTATTTTTAGAAGGGAGTTATCTGTTCTGTGACATTTGATCTTGGAATACCTTTCCTCGATAGAAGTCAGCCTGTGTTCTCTATATCGTTGCTGACTTTTAAATATAATTTTTAGGCCAATGGGATCCTTTACAACCTTTTTGTCTGTTTTTTTTATTATGATCTGGTCTTTAATAGTATGTATTCTTCCAAAACAACTGGTATTAGCTTCTGATGAAGGACTGTGTGTAGTCCAGAAGCTTAAGCACCTGTTTTCTTTTGTAACATCTGTGTTGGTCTAATAAAAGGTATCAAATCATCTTTTTTTCTGTATCGATCATTAATGGAGAACTGTCTTTGAACAGCATGATAAAACACAAATAGATACACTTGCTGGATGAAAAAGAGGCAATCCTAGTGAAAGTTCAACACTTTTGCTGTGAACGTGCAGCACAAGAAAAAGAAAGCAGCAACAGAGCTGGTCACGCAGTTGCCTTGGGAAGCAGAAAGTACCTGGCCCCCTGAGGCTGCAGCCATGCTGCTCAGCTCCCTCTGGCCTTGCAGACACTCACTACTCTGACCACATCAGGTTCAGTTTATCATAAAGCATGCAGGATACTTTATTTTACTAGTGGCCATCATGTGGAACTTACCACCAGGAGGGAGGGACATTACTATTTACGTAAGGAGCAAAGCAAGCAGCACTGCACTGGCAGACTGGGTGAGGGACACGGTGGGAAGAAGGCTGAGTGACTAGCCTGGATACTGGTTGCCACTAGCCCCCACAGTCAAGGTAAGGGGTCAATGTGGGGAATGACATTAAAAAACTTAAAGCTGAAAGTACGGGGAGTGAGGCCAAGGTGGGGGTGAGTCTGAAAAGATGCCATCAGCTCCTGGCAAGGTGTTACAAGCTGACTATTAAAATATTTAATTCTGCCATCTTCTCTGGGCATCGGGAAAGGGGAAGGTGGGTGGAAAATCATTGGAAAGGACTGGAATGGCATCCAGGAGATCAGCCCTAGTCATTGGGTGAGGGTATTGGGTAATTTTAGTCATTTTGTTCCTCCCTCAACACAAACAGCCGAATAACAAATACCAAATACCCAAACTTTGGGGGACCCAACTATATATAGTATTCATCCCAAATATTCAGGAGACGGTATTCCCTGAGCTTAGACGGGGATGATGGAAGGCGTGTGGGCAATGTCAGAAGGTGGTTGGCGATGGTTTTTCATGTATCTCTAGTTGCCGTCCATTAGTAGTGCGAAAGTCAGGAAACTTCACTTCACTAACTTTTTCGTGAAGTTCCCTGACTACACACTCTGTGTAGCAGTGCATCACAGAGTTCTTCAAATGGCAAGTGCCTATTTTGCCAAGTGAAGATGATGCATATTGGCACTTCACTGGTGAGGTGCCACTACACATAGTTCTTCGCCAGGCACCGTACCACTAAACATAGTACTGATCTAATCAAAAACTTTTGTTTCTAAGCCAAAGGCCCACCCTCACTTAGGCAGCTATATTCTCCCACCCCCAGCAGCACCAACTACTGAAAGTAAAGCCCCCCACCCTAGTAGCATCCATATCTTAATCCTTCTCCTGCATTCTGGCGAAGTTGTGCTATGCATTAAAAAATAAAATGTCACCTTTCACTTAAGTTGTACCAGTCTCTTCCCTCACCCACCACTTTCAGAAAAGTTGATGGCTGCTACCACTATTCACCTCCCTCACCCCATTCTTCAACACATAATTAGCCTTGACCCCACTCATTCTCTGGCTCCCCACCACCTTCAGCCCCCACCAACCCCAAAGGCCACTGATAGGATAGAGGGCTCCGCTGTTGCTGCTTTGCCTATAAAACCCACCTTCTGGCAATCAAAGAAAGGATATAGGAGGGAGGCAGTGACTGGCATAGACCCTCCTCTCACCGCCTTGGCTCTCTGCTGTCTCATTGACTGGGAGTGTGCACTTTTTTATAATTGCATGCTCTTATTCATCAGATGGTAGTTGGGCAAGGTGGTGAGAGGAGGGTCAGTGCCAGTCACCCTCCCATGTCTCTACTGTATCCTTTATGTGGGAGGCACTGTGGCATGAGAGGAGGAGGGTGATGGATGTTGAGAAGGTGGGCTGGGGGGGTTGTCAATTATGTCTTTTAGTGTGGCAGGGTGGATGGGATGTTGGACTTGCTGTTATGTAATGCGGGAGGGGGTACAAGCAAACTACATTTACGAGATATTCAAGGCTGGGGGAAGGAGGGTGGGTTTCTGAGTACTACTAGAGAGTGGTGGGGAGGGAACATTGCTTTTTTTAACAGAGAACGTTTTTAAAAAAGGTACTTTGCACAACAACTTGCTGTCAAATTGCCAACTTTTGTCAACTTTGCATTACCTATGCATAGTGCGACATTTGGCCCATTGCCTACAATTACTGTACCTGCAAAGTTACAATTAGCAATATATCTACAGCCTATCCATAGAGACTGCATGTAGGTCTTTCTTACATGCTCTAGGGATATCTGTGGGCAGGTGGTGGCAGGGCGCAGTGTTTGCACTCCTCTAATTGCTGCCCACCCATAGAAATCACATATAAGTCTTTATTACATGCAATCTCTGATCTATTGGGATATCTTTATGTAGGAAGGCAGTCATCTAAGAGACACTAAAATGTAGTCCACAACTCACTTGGTAATGTCCCTGCTTTCCTCTGGTAGACCTATTCTTGTGCACACTCCAGGAGTCGTTCTGCTATGCCATGTGGCCTTAAAAAAATGCTGCCAACGTGAGCTGTGCAATGTCCAGTATTGCAGCAGGCCTCTGAAACCAGGGTCTCTATTTGGTCTGGGAGAGGAGCATGTGCTTCTGCTTGGGCAGAAGGCAGTGGGGGGGGGGCTAGGTAGCTTGCCAGTGCCCAACAGCCCACAACAAAAAATATTTTTCCTTTTGTGTTTGCTTGCATGCATGTGTAAAGCAAATATATTGGTGATGCCTGGGAACTGTAGGGGGATATGGAGGTGTGTACTGTGTAAGTCAATGGATGTAGAAATGCAATAGGCTTAGTACTCAAAAGTCAGTGCTTAGAAGGCTGATGATAACAGTGTTCAGCTGGCTGATGATTATAAACTTTGTGTAGTTCAAAGGATGTAGCCCCACTAATCACACTGATTTTCTGCCCATTAGCCTGCTAACAGACAGCATCATCAGGTTTTGAAGGTTAACATCAAGTCTCACAGTTTCTGGTTGTATGTATGGGTTTTTCCCCACTTTTAATGGTTTCCCCTTGTTACAGATAGGAGTCTGGAGAGTGTCTCCTTAACACTTTGGCAGCTAATGGTGTTCTGCTCAGAATGGCAGTTTCCACAGACATTCTGTTCAGTTTAAAGGGACACTATCAGCTGTTCTCTGCCATTTTTTTACCCTGTTAACACAAAAGTGCCTGCACTCCCTGATGCCTTCTTACTGGCTCCATACTATATATAATTGCAGAATAAGCCTGCAAATTACATATTTTTCTCTTTTTAATGTGAAAAACGTAATCCTGGCCATTTTGCAAACTGAGAGGTGTATGCATAGATACAAAGACACTGTTGGCAGATAAGGGTCTATGGCCCACCCAGTCTTCCCATTTGAGCTTGTAAGTTCCCTTTATGTTTTTCTAGAAGTCTGTTGCCCCTTACCTCCAGGATTCCCTTATTTTTATCCCATGCATTCTTAAATCCCATGATTGTTTCAGCCCTCACCACTTCCTCTGGCAGGGTGTTCTACTTGTCCACCACCCTTTCCATGAAGAAATTCTTCCTCATGTTTCCTCTGAATAGCCCTCCCTCCAACTTCATCCCATGCCCTCTAGACCTGGAACATCTTTTTCGCTGGAAAATAGTGTATCCCTGCACCCTGTTCCTCCCTGTAAGGTACTTGTATGTCTCTAACATATCCCCTCTCTCCTTCCTCTCCTCCAGGGAGTACATATTCAAGTCCTTCAGCCTGTTCTCATAGGATTTGTAATGCAAACCCTCTACCATCTTTGCTGCTCTCCTCCGAACCTTCTCCACCCTGTCTATGTCCTTACGTAGGTACGGTCTCCAGAACTGTACACTGTACTCCAGGTGGGGCCTCACTAGTGTCTTGTATAGTGGACTTACGACCTCCCTTTTCCTGCTGGTGATGCTCCTGCCAATTCATCCCAGCATCCTATTTGCTTTACCTGCTGCCTTGTCGCACTGTTTCCTTACCTTGAGGTCATCAATGATGATAACCCCAAGGTCCCTTTCCTGCTTGGTGCATGTATATCCTCAACCCCCAGCTGATATATTGTTCCAGAGTTTTTGTGCCCCATATGCATTATCTTGCACTTCTTTGCATTGAATTTCCACTGCCAAACCCTCAACCATTCTTCAAGCTTCTGCAGGTCCGTCCTTATTCTGTCTACACCCTCTGGCATGTCCACTCTGTTACAGAGCTTTGTGTCATCAGCAAACAGGGAAATTCTGCTTTCTAGGTCCTGCACAATGTCACTGATGAAGATGTTGAATAGGACCGGTCCCAGCACTGATCCCTGTGGTTCACCACTGGTCACTCTTTCCTCTGTGGAGTGACAGCCATTTACCACCACCCTTTGTATCCTGCCACCCAGCCAAATACCCACCCACCGTACTACTGTCCTGCTCACTCCCATATTCCCCCAATTTTTTAATAGCTTTCTATGTGGCACAGTGTCAAATGCCTTGCTGAAGTCCAGATAGGCCATGTCCACTGCCCTCCCCTGAGCCACTTTCCTTGTCACCCAGTTGAAAAATTCAATGAGGCTGGTCTGGCATGACCTCCCCACAGTGAAACCATGCTGCCTTGGGTCCTGTAGTCTGTTGGCAACCAGATGTTCCACCAATCTCTCCTTCAGTAGAGCTTCCATGATCTTCCCCACTAATGAGGTCATGCTGACTGGTCTGTAGTTCCCCACTTCATCTTGTTCCCCCTTTTCTATAAGGGGACTACATTTGCTGTCCTCCAGTCTTTGGTTACCTCCCCTGTTTCCAGTGATCAGCTAAAAAGTATTGCCAGAGGTACAGTCACCACCTCTCTTAGTTCCTTTAGGACCCTGTGGTGCACCCCACCTGGCCCCATTGCTTTATTGACTCTTATTCCTCCCAGTTCCTTTAGGGCTCCTTCCCATGTAAAGGGACTTGTGTCCATTTCTGCGCTGTTCCCAACCCTTGTACTCCCTTCAGGCCCATTACCCTCCTCTTCCTAAGTAAAGACTGAGCAGAAATATCTGTTCTGTATGTCAGCTTTACTGTTGTCATCCTCCACACGGCCCCCATGCTCCCCTTCAGTCTCACGTTCCCTACCTTTGCCCTTCTTTTTTCACTTATGTACCTGTAAAAGGTTTTGTCCCCTCTGCCCACTGATTTTGTGATGCACTCTTCTGTCTGAGCTTTGGCTTCTCTTACTGACCTCCCTGCCTCCCTTTGCTTCTCCTGGTAATTCTCCCTATCTCCTTCTGCCTGCATCTCTTTGTATTGCCTGAATGCAGTCTTTTTGGTTTTCACTTTCTCTGCTACCTCCTTCGAAAACCATAATGGCCTACTCTTCCTTTTCCTCTTGCTAACCTGCTTAATGCATAATTCTGTTGCTCTTGTAATCCCTGTTTTAAATATTGCCCACTGTTCCTCCACCCCTGATTCCCTCCCCATTCCCGTTAGTGCCTCTTTCAAGCATGTCCCCATTTCCCCAAAGTCTGCCCTCCTAAAATCCAGGATACTGTACATGTTTTTGTGCAGTTTGGTTCTGCTCCTTCTGTGATGTCAAACCACAGTGACCGGTGGTCACTGTTCCCCAAGTGCTCCCCCACTGTTGCCCCTATCCCATTGTTCCTGTTTGTGAGCACAAGGTCCAGTATTGCCTTCTGCCGAGTTGGTTCCATGACCAGTTGCTTAAGAAGGCACCTTGAAGGGAGTCCACGATAAATCTGCTCCTGGTTGATGCTGCTGCTGGGAGGCTCCAGTCAACATCTGGAATATTGAAGTCTCCAACCAGAACCACCTCCCACTTGTCTGCCATCCTTTGGATGGCTAGCATTAACTTCCTATCTGTCTCTTCCTCCTGGGCTGGTGGTCTGTAAACCACCCCTATGTGGATGGCTGACCCCATATTCCTTTTCAGCTTAACCCACAGTATCTCTCCCCCATTTTGTTCCTCCTGGATCTCTGTGGCCTTTATACCATCTTTCACATAAAGTGCCACTCCTCCTCCTCCTCCCTCCCTCCCTGCCTGCCCTGTCTCTTCTGAATATGTTGTAGCCGGGTATGACCATCTCCTAGTCATGGTTATCATTATACCAGGTCTCCGTGATGGCCACAATGTCCAGGTCAGACTGCGCCATGGCAACCTCCAGATTCTCCATCTTGTCGCTAAGGCTCCTGGCATTGGCACATGTGGCTTTCCAGGATTTGAAATCCCTGGACTGTTTAGCTGTTCTACTCCAGCCCCCTCCCTGGTTGTCCTTTATCCCTGGTTCTCCTTGCTGTCTGCCCTTCTGTTGAATTTTGCCCCCTTTCTGTCTATCAACCCCTTGAGTGCCTATCTCCATCTTTTGCATACTGCTTTGTAGAGATATCTCCCCTCCTGTTCACTGGTTCCACTGCTAGCTATTGGGGGTGGGCAATTGGGTACCCTCTTTGCTGGCCTGCCACCCCCTTGGCAAGTTTAAATGCTTGTCCATGTAGCACTTAAACTTATCATTAAGTGCTTGGATTCTCCTCCAGGACAGATGCAGGCTGTCAGGCTTGAACAAGTGCCTATCCCTCCAAGTGGGTCTCCAGTCACCAGTGAATCCAGACCCTTCCTTACAGCACCAGTTCTTCAACCGTGTGTTAATGTCCCTGGTGCATGTGCCCCTATGCGCTCCCATGCCTCTCACAGGTAATACTTCCAAAAAGGTGACAGACGTAGCTACTTGCTTGAGACTCCTCCCCAATTTTCTAAACTCTTCCTTAGGTTCCCCGTTTGCCAGGTTATTCGTACCTAGGTGGATAATGACATCCAGCTCACCCTCCCGTCTTGCCTTCCTGGTGATCTCCAGGATCTTCCTCCCATCCTGTCATGCTGTGGCACCTGGTAGACACCTCACCGCCCTGTCCTCCCCCTTGTGTGTTTCTAACTGGATTTCTCTTATGATAGAGTCCCCCACCAGGATTGGCTTCCTCCTCCTCCTCCTCCTTCTCTGGGGTCCATTGCTCTTCCCACTGAGGTCACCTCCTTGGTTGACCTCCACATCCTTTCCTTCCCCTTCTCTGGGGACCTTTGTTTGGTTCCCCCTGCTTGCCAGTGCAGCATATGAGTTCTGAAGTGCAGTAGGACTTGGGATGTGCCTCTGCCTGACCACCCTAACCCTCCCTGAGCCTGAGTGTATTGGGGCAAATCTGTGTTTACAAGTCAAAGCTGACACTGTGCATGCATGTCAGTCTGTGCATGCCCAGTGTCACGGTTTGATTTTTAAATGCAAATTTACAATAATATATATGATATTATAATAGATATATAACTAATACCTCATTTCGTCCTCCTGGGGAAATTGATGGTGAACTTTGCAAGGAGGACCAGGGGAGGTGAACAATGGTTGGCAGAAGCGGGAATGGGACTAAGAGCCTACCTACCTGACTTGTCAGGTAATAAGCTTTATGGAAAAAAAATATACTGTATACAAATTTTAGATGTGTTTCTAAAATCTATGGTTTATCAGTACACCATGTTTATTAATACAATGTTTTGGTTCCTTATGGTTGTTGTTCTTGGTCAAAGTTGCCATAGAGTTCCTTAAGCATCTCCATGAATTATGGTCTTTCCCAGTATATTTTTTGAATCTTCTGGCACACCGTGGTCAACCACGATTACCCATTATTGATCCATGTTTGACCATAGTTTGTTTATGGTCATAAGAGTATGGGATAGAAACCACATTTGCATAATGTATTTACATTTTGTAACCCCACTTCCCCTTGGGCAACAAACAGCGCAGTAATCCCCTAGCATTACAGCAACACCTGGCTTGGTATCTAGGAGACCGGGGGAGGGGCAAATATTTTGAACATCCATTCCTTTATCTGGGCAAATGGAACTGGGCACCAGAGTCCCCCAAACATTTTAGTATACACTGGGCACCATAGTCTCCCAAATATTTTTAGCACACTGGACCTTTGAGTCCAAAAGTTACCTGCGGACATACATTCCCAACCAGGAGGGAGGACAAAGTTAACTCCCCTTTTAACTTTCAGGGGAGGGTAGTACCTAACTCCCCAAAACATTAGTGACCAGATTTGTCCCTCAGCAACTGGACTGAGTTGACTAGCTTGCACACAGCAAAAACCAGACCTCCTCTGAATTCACCCAGGAATAAATAACTTGTGAAGGCACTAAATATATTTAAGCAATTCCACTTTAGTTTTGGCAGATCATACTTTACATTTCAAAGTGGTGAGGGTCCTGCTCTCTTGAACCCTTCCCACAGCAAACAATTGAAGAAGGTCACTGTCATAAGACTTCCAGGCACTCCCAGCTGAAGGGGCTATCCTGCTTTACAGTCCTTGAAGTGACAAATTCCAAACTCACAGCATTTCCATGACTGGAGGGCTTTGATTTACCCAAACAGTTCTGGGCCACACTTCAGTTAAAATCTTTACAGGTGTGGGGATTGCCCCAACAACTACTAACTGTTACCAGTCCCATAAGAAACTTCTGTGAAGGAATTCAACCCCTCAGGGTGTCACAGGAGACAGTAGCCACCACGCCCCAGTGCACAAACTGTTCCACTCAAGAACTAAGGTGAGAAAAGAAAAGGGGGGGCTCCCCTTTGGCAATCAGTCTGCCCACTGGCAGAGCACCTACCAACTAACTTGAACTCCAAACACAAACTGACTGCTTCAAACTTCACTGTAGCACAGTAGCTGGATTCTGACACCAGACTGAACGATCTTCCATTGACTATGGGAATCACCTGTTGGGTTGCCCTAAAATCTTCCGTTAAAGTAATCCAAAGTCCACCTATGATCCAAAAGCTCAGGTCTCGATGCCTTGAATGCTCCCCCATACTTCTCCACGAGCACTGCACTGTCTAACACCAGACTCCAGCTTGGAGGCAGAGTTTATGCTGCATTGTCCAATCATACAATGCCATGCAAATGAGCAGGGGCACACCTCTCTCTCTCTCTCTCTCTCTCTCTCTCTCCCCCCTCCCTCAGGCACTCATCGAGCTGCTGAGATGATTTTAAACAGCAAACTGAACTTTTGTTTTCCAAGTCCACAATGCAATTGACAAGTTTTCTCCACACAAAACATTTCTTTAACTGGGTGCACCACTAGAAAAAAGATCACAACCTTACCCTCTGCATGGCAACCTTCTCACCGACGAAATCTAAGAACAAGCCCCCAGTTTTATAACCCCACACACCCTTGGGCAACAAGAAGCACAGTATTACCCCTGGCATTACTGCAACACCTGACTCTGTAGCTAGGAGGCTGGAGGAGGGGTGCAAAATAACATTTCTATGTTATCGATTCCTGGGGGGAGAATTACCTGGCAATGGTGGGTCTTGCGAGTCTGAGGGGGCCACAGTGGAGTCACACAGGTCACACACAGATGGAATGTCCACAGAAAGCATAGGATTGCACAGTATGGCTTATTTTGACAGGTGTCAGTCAAAAAACTTTGATGGTGCCACAAGGGCTTTTGTAGGTGCAGAACAATTGTACACATAAATCCAAAGGTGTAGAAATTACTACCAGAACAAACATTTTGAACACCCATTCCCTCTTCTGGGCGATTGGAACTGGGTACCAGTGTCCTCCAAACATGGTTAGCACACACTGGGTACCGTGGTCTCCCAAACATTTTTAGCACAAACAGGGCACTACAGTCCTCAGAGCATTTTTAGCACACTGAAGCCTTTGAGTCCAGTAGTTACCTGCGGGCATATGTTACTAACCAGGAAGGGGGGGGCAAAGTTAACTCCCTTTTAACTTTCTGGAGAGGGTAGCACCTAATTTCCCAAAACATTAGTGAACAGATTTGTCCTTCTTCAACTGGATCATGTTGACTAGATTGCACCCAGTCAAAGCCAGACCTCCTCTGAATTCACATAGGATCAAATAACTTGTGAAGGCATCAACTCCATTTTAATTCTGGCAGATCACACTTTGCATTTCAAAGCTGTGAGGGTCCTGGTCTCTTGAATCCTTCCCACAGCAAACAATTGAAGAGGGTCACTGTCATCAGACTTCCAGGCGCCCCCCAGCTGAAGGAGCTAGCCTGCTTTACAGTCCTTGAAGTAGCAAATTCCAAACACACAGCATTTTTATTTATTCATTTATTGAATAGAATCAGAATTACAACCCTTTGAGTCATAGACTCGTTTGCAAAGGCTCCACATCAGATAAAAGTAACAGTACAGAGGAAGCATAAAACAAGGTACACATATGATAATAAAGTAATAATACAAGGTCATACTGTCCTGGCTTATACGGTATTTGAGGGTTCATCAACAGGAAGCATAAAGAAGGTCCTGGGTCTGGGTTAAGACAGGATACAGTTCCATAGGATCTTGAAGGATCCAGAGTCATAATAGCTAAACAGAGGGGATAGGGAACCTAGGAGACATAGGAGAGAGAGACTAACAACAAACTATCTTTTAGCTACGGGATACTTACTGAGATAGAGTAGGTGTCTGAGTACGGTATGTCTCCGGAAAGGGGTTTGGGTGGGGTGGAGATCATAAAGTGTATGGGGGTTTAGATACAGTCACAGGTTGTTGAGCCATGGAGTAAGGTTTTGAGACCTGATTTAAATAGGTTGAGATTATGGGCCTGGGAGATGGAGGACAGTAGGCTGTTCAGCCACAGAGGAGCACGATAGTGGAAGGATCTTTGTCCATGAGATGTTCTACAGTGGGGGACTAGGAGGGTGGGGTTAGCTGAGTACCTTTGTGTCCTCCTATGAGGGGTAGTGTGGATAAGTGGGTGGAGGCTAATTGGGGATTGCTTACGTTGTATCTTTTTTGCAAGGAGGCAGGTATGATACTTAAGCTTACCTTGGAAGTTTAGCCAGCCAATATGTTTATAAAACTCACATGTGTGAGTTAACTGTCACATCCCCTGACCAGGCAACAAACTTTGTTGAGGGCGAGGTTGATGCTAAGTAGGGCAGTATGGTCAGCCAACCCATAAATCACTATTCCGTAGTCCACCAAAGATAGAATAGATGAGGACACAGTGAGATGCATGGCCTGAGGAGGTAGGCAGTGCTTATGCCTGTACAGGATCCCCAGTCTAGTGTTAATAGAGGAGGAGGAGACTTGTTGTATGTGTGAGTGGTAGGAGACGGAGGTGTCTAATGTGACTACAAGGTATTTGAACTCTGAGACCTGTTCAAGCACAGAGCCAAGGGTGTTCATTACACCTAGTGGTGCATAACAATGGGGGCTTTGGTGATGTGCAAAGATCATAGATTTAGTTTTCTTGTAGTTGACTATTAGTCGGTGTTCCAAGAACCAGGTTTCCAGCTCCCTAAAGAAGCCCTGCAGGGCAGTTCGTAGAGAATTTGGGTGAGGGTGTTTCCAAAAGACTACTGCATCATCAGCATAAAGCAGCATTTTTCTGCTGCGGGAATTAGGGAGGGAGTTCAGGAAAAGGGTGAAGAGTAGAGGGCCAAGTATTGACCCTTGTGGGGCACTAGTTAGGAATGGTTTGCTGGGGGAGATAGTTGTATTGATTTTGACTTGTTGTGTCCAACTTGAGAGATTATCTTTGACCAGGCAGTGACCTCTGGTGCAAAATTAAGGGATGGGAGAGTATGGAGTAGTACCTCGTGACTGACGGTATAAAGTGCCTTGGTCAGATGAACGTAGACAGCCCCTGCTACGGAGCCTAGTTCTAGGGCCTCATGAATAAATGTAGCAAGTTCAGTGAGGGCAGTTGAGGTGCTGTGGCCCCTCCAGAATCCGTGTTGTTCATGGCAGAGTAGGTCAACATGATTTTTTCAAGGGCCTTAGAGAGGGGTGGCAGGATTGATATTGGTCTATAATTGCTTGCAGTGGTGGGGTCACCACTCTTCAGGATGGGGGTTATTACTGCTCTCTTCCAAGCAGAGGGGAATTGGCTGAGGCATAAGGACAGGTTGAGGATTTTAGTGAGATGAGGCAGTGTTACGTCCAGAGTAAGCAGAATGATTTTGAGGGTCAGGGAATCACTATTATAGCGAGAGTTCACCAGCGCTTTGGTGAGATAGTGTTTTGCCTCATTACAAGAGATGACTCTTAGTCTGAAAGGGGTAGGGTTGGAGATGGCCGAGGTATCTGTAGGGGGGTAGGTGGTTGGGTCAAAGAAGTTTGGTGGGAGAATGTGAGAGAGATCAGAGGAGGAGATATTGAGGGCATCAGAGATAAAATTAGAGTCCTGGGTGGTAATTCCATCTACTATAAACTGAACAGGGGTAGGGGATACAGTTTTCCCGCAGAGTTCCTTAATATTGCTCCAGAATTTTTTTCCGGAGCCCTAGGAGGAAGTGAGGGTTTGCTTATAATATGCAGCTTTGGCTTGCCAGGTAGCCCACGTGCATCTGTTTCTAGCTTCTCTGTACAGCTGCCTGTCCTGCAGGAGCTGAGAGTCAAGGGCCTTATGCCATAGATTATCCCTGTGGAGCATTAGGTCTAGAAGAGCTTGGGTGATCCAGGGGGTGTTTCTTTGCTTTATTATCTGATTGGAGAAGGGTGCGAATATTTCACAGGCTGTACTGAAGATAGCAATGAAGTAGGTAAGAGCAGCGTCCACGGACTGGGCAGTGTGAATAGGGGACCAATTGCAGGAGGCAAGGTGAGACTTGAGCCATGCTAGCGTTCCTTTTTTGAGGCGTCTTTGTACAGAGACATTTGGGGGGGTGGAGAGGATTTTAGTGGACCACAGGCAGGTCACTGGGGAGTGGTCACTTATTGAGTCAGGGAGCACTGTGACTTGGGACATATTATTAGGTCTGTTGGTGAGGATAAGGTCAATAAGGGTTGAGGTCCCCGTTCGGGCTGAGTTCTTGTAGGGGGATGAGGCCAACGACAGCCAATTGACATTGAAATCTCCCAGTAAAATGACTTTACTCTTTGGTGGGAGGTGGGTGATACTGTCCAGGACAGATTCGAAAGTGAGCTTTTGGTTGCAAGGGGGTTTGTAAACCGCCATAATGTAGAGGGTTTTACCTGGGTTGCCAAGGCTGAGCTTGACTGTTAGGGTCTGGGCTCCATGCATGGGTGGCAGTATGGGGACTGCCAGGGAGCACAGGGAGGATTTTACATAGATGGCCCAGCCGCCACCCCTCTTACTAAGCCTATCAGCACAATACATGGTGTAGTCACTGAGGGTGACCGATCCGTTAGGTATTTTATCTGAAAGCCAGGTCTCAGATAGGGCTAGGACATCGGATGAATTCTGGGCAATCCAGCCCTTCAAGGGGGGAACTTCTTCTGCAGGCTGCAGATATTAAGGGTGGCCAGCAGGAGGCTTCCATGCTTGCCTGCTGAGGAGACAACAGGGGTGGGTGGCCCTGGGTTAGGGTGAACATTTCCTGATAGAAGCAGAAAGAGGAGAGCATGTTGGAGTAGTGCTGACCTGAGCAGTTTTGGTGATGCACATTTTGACTGGTAGTGTGTGATTGGGACTGCGAGGATGCGTATGAGGTGGGTTATCAAGGTGGGGGATACAAGAAGATGGTTACCAAGATGGTAGATAATAAGAGTTGTAGGGGGCTGTAGCCTGAAGTGGAACAGTGTAGCAGTACAACGTGCGCTGTGGGTGTAAGGGTTGGTTATTAGCGCAGGGAGGTAGTATGTGCATGTAATGTGGCGTACCTTGGCAGGACATGCGGGTGTGCAGATTGTGGTCCCACCAGGGTATTAAGCAGGAACCCATAGTGTGGTAGGCAGTGGTGCATCCGTAATGGGGAGATTCCATGGAGGTGGGAGATTGAGCCATTATGGGGATCAGTAAGGCAATGACGGCAGGCATCAGGAGATGTGGGAGCATGTTTACTATAGAATGGATTAGGAATAGGGTGATTGAGATTAGTGGCCACTAGTGGTGAGTTGGTATAAGCTGCTGCTGGAGAAGTGGGCTGATAGATTATTTCTAATCACACGTGGTGCTATAGTCCCTATAAATGAGCGAGCCGACCAAGGGTGGTGGTGGGGGCAGTGGGGAGCCGAACGCGCAGCGTTCGGCGGGGCAATCCTCTGAGCTGAGCTGAAGCACCAACGGCCATGATCAGGTGACTGCACGCAGCTGAAATCTGTACCTGGATAATTTTTTGTTTTGGCTCCTGGCTGTGGGGGAGGGCTGCTCCAAGCCCTCATGACCTCCTAAGTCCTCGGAGGGGTCAGCTGTGGAGGAAGGAGAGGGAGAAAAGACTCCGGTTAAATAGGTAAGGGGAAGGGTGGGACACTGCTGGGGACTGAGCTGTATCAGGATTTCTGTAGGGTAATGATTGCAAAACACTGTTTACAGCCTCTGATTAATTCTGAAATTGCAGAACCTGCCTGGGCTAACTGATCTGGGCTCCTTTTATTTTTATTTTTTTTCTCAGCTGCTGCAGTAGTATGAAATCGAATTGCAGGCTCAAATTTAGGTAGTATAAGCTGAAAGAGAGGGACAGGTTCCAGTTCATTTTCTGCCTGGGCTTGCAGCAAAAGGTGCTCATAGAGCCAGAGGTAGAAAATACAGTACAGAGATAGTTGTTAAAGTAATTCCTCTGTTGCCCTGCTAAGCTAGAACTTTTACTGGCAATTAAAGTAACTTGCTTGGATGCATTAAAGCAAACATTACAGTTGGATGCTATATATAGAGTGTAGTTAAGGTAATTAAGGTAACTCCACTGGCACTTTACTAATCTGGTCTTTTAAGATAAAATTTAAAGTAACGAATTAGGCAGTAGAGACTAATACCTGGTGAAGTGTCTGGGTTCAGGGACCAGGTGAGCAGCTGAGGGATTCCTGGTGGGCAGCGGCCAGCGTGATGGCTGTCCTGCACCGCCTCTGGTTGAGAGGCGCCGCACAGGTGGTGAGAGCCTGGTGAAGTGTCTGGATTTGGGGACCAGGTGAGTGGCTGCAGCAGATGGATTCCTGGCAGGCAGCGGCCAGTGTGACGTCTGTCCTGCGCTGCCTCTGGTTGAGGGGGGCCGCACAGGTGGTGAGAGCCTGGTGAAGTGTCCGGGTTCTTGGAAAAAATGAAATTATATGAGGTGCATAGAATTGTTTTTATAACACAGAATTTCTAAAATGAAAAGTCATGGGTAATTGTGGACGACCATGTTAAACTTGAATAATTCTCAAATGCAGTTAATTATGGTCATCTGTGGTCTGTACCTGGGCCATTTACCATTGGTGGTTGTATAAGGAAAATGGCAACGAGTTGTTTTAGCTCAGTATGCCTTTCCTGGCAAAATGTTTTCAATTAATAAAAAATAAAAAGGATAAGCATGGTTAAAATCATAGGCAAAGCAAGGATGACCATGGCTCCTGAACACATATCACAATGGTCGAATCATCTACAACTTAAGTTTATCTATGATCATAAGAGTGGCGCCCTTCTAGTGGTCACTCTGAGCCCAGGTCTTTTTTTGACAGGATTGCATAAGGTATCTGGGTCTTTTCCTACTCAAAGTATATGGATGGATGCATACCAGGTTCCCCTAGTAAAAAAATGATCTCTAGATTATACACAGTTTGCTTACATTTACAGAAAAAACATTAACTTATTTAAAGGTCAACTGGTCTCGAGATTTCAGTAAGCAACTCACTCTTGATAGATGGTGGGAAATGATTCAATCCCCATTCAACTATGTTATATCAACCGAACTCCAACAGATACAATACAATATTCTTCATCATACGTATTATACCCCCGCAAAACTCAATAAAATGAATTCAAATATAACAGACACTTGTCCAAGATGTCATCACTCCCCGACAGATCTTCCCCACGTTTGTCTACTGCTCAAATTTAAATAAATTTTGGCAAGATATAGTATCAGTTATATCTTATATTACTAATATTAAGCCCACTATCGAGGCTGAATTAATGTTTTTTGGCAAATATACTGAAAGTTTTTACCACAGCCACAATGAATTTTTATACATCTGGCCCTTATTGTAGCTAATAAGCTCATTCTGACTCACTAGAAAAATCCTAATGCTCCGATATTTAATCACTAGCTAAATATAATGTTAGATCTTGCCAAAGTTGAACAAATACATTATAATATACGAGCTAAATGACAGCTGTGGGAAAACATATGGTTACCTTTTGAAAAAAAATATAAAAGTCATGATGATATTTTATAGTTTTTTATGCTTCTCTGTGGCTCTGTCATAGAATTGTTACTTTTTTTATGTTTTGTTGCCATATCTTACAAGATCTTATTTACGGTATCTCTGTGACTCTTTGTAATTCTGATTTAATGTTTTAATAAAAAGAATGCCAAAAAAAAAAAAACTAAGTATATGGATGCTGTGAGATTATTCATGAGAACAAACTTGGAATCTCTGGATTTTTGAAGTCCTGTACAGTAGCCATCCTCGCTCCACCTTTATGACAGTAAAATGAATATGTGAACTAATTTGTCACATCTAACAAGAAAATAATTTCCTTTTATGGTGGTAGGAAGCACCATTATGCCACTTTTTTTATTATTTATTCCTTCTGCACCCCTCCGCTTTGGCATGACAAATATACCGCACTCAGGCCAGGTATATTGGCCTGCAAGGAGCTATAAGCAGGTAGCGGGGATATTTATCATCATTTAGTTTCCCCCTATATCATCTTCTTCTTGTTCCCCTTACCCTGCAGAGACACCGGCATTTGGGACTAGGTCCCCAACATGAGGGTGCATTCGCACACTCTCACGATATGCAGCACAGGGTCCATCCCTCCTTCCCCATGTTCCCAGTGATCTGCCAGCCATACGTCTACAGGTGGCAGTAGCACTGTGGGTGCAGCTCCCTCCTCCCTGGAGAAGGAGAATATCCACTAGAATTCTCAGTCATCCTCCCCAGCCAGGCCCTGGTGACCCAGGCTCATTCCCAAACTCGGGTCGCCAGTCTCCCCTACAGCTGCACTGATGGACCAGTTTTAGCAATTGTACCACTCTGTTAGTTATGAATGAGGAGCAACTCCATTAGACAGAGGATAATGTATGGGGCATTGATGAACAACCACTCTATAATCACTTCGAATGGCTGCCACGACAACTTAGATAAACCTTGAAAGTGCAGCTCAAGAGGTTTTCTTAAGTTGTCATGGCAACCACGAGAAGCAATAATAGAGTGGTTGATCGATGCCCATACATTGTCTTTTATAGTGTATGGGCATCAGTGCAGTGAATTAAAAAAAAATATATATATATACATATATATATATATTTATATATTGGTGGGCAAGAGCCTTGCTTTCGAACTCTCACCACTGCTCTCTCTCTCTGGGTCCAGCTGTAACTGCTGTGACCTGTTCAGTAAGGCCATCTGTTCGGGGAACACACATGCACAGATCATTTCATGCTGTTGTACCATCGATGGGTTAACAACATTGTGACACCATATCGATGGTACAACACCCTAAAAAACAATAGATTTTTAAAGTTAACAACATTTGGCCATACATTATAAACAGGATTAAGAGCAGCAATGGGTACACACTACAAAAAAGACATTTCAAAAGTATGTGTGGATAAAATATATTCAGTACAGACTGTTAAGACTGTTGGAAAAAATAAAATGATCTGAGCTGTGTGGATCTTTTGTTCTGTAATAAATTTCTAAAATTAACAACCATGAATCATGGTCAACTTGAATAGTTTTCAGACTAGACATCCCTGGGCCATTTACCTTAAGTGATTGTCCATTGATAAACACGGTTAATACGATGGTCAAACCATGCATGACCATGACCATGTGTTACCGTGAGCTAACCATGTGCAACAAAGGTTCATCCATGATCATAAGCTCAGGATAATCTAGTGATCACTCTGAGTCCAGGGGCCCAATATTCAAATGTCTGTGCAGGAGCCGGCCCAGTGGTGCAGAGGGCTGAGGCACTGGACACCTTACCTCTCACCATGCTGGCAACTTGTGTTCTGGAATGAGCATGGGCTGCCTGGGGTCAGCCGGGGAGGGGAGAGCTTGGAGTGGTTAGAGCAGCCGTCAAGCAGCTCTCCTCTCCTGGATTGGGGAGGTAGGCCTCTCCAGCTCTTGGCTGCCAGTGAGTGTAGGCTTGATGGTAGAGGAGCTAGCCCTAGGCCGGGTGGGTGGGTCAGGGCTGTGCTTGGGCTGCCAGTGAGTGGAGGCTTGATGGTAGTGCCAGGGTACTGGAGGAGCTGGCCCCTAGGCCGGTGGGTGGATCAGGGCTGTGCTTGGTGCCAGTGGTGGAGGCTTGATGGTAGTGTCAGGTACTGGAGGAGCTGGCCCTAGGGTGGGTGGGTGGGTGGGTCAGGGCTGTGCTTGGCTGCCAGTGAGTGGAGGCTCGATGGTAGTGTCAGGTACTGGAGGAGCTGGCTCTAGGGTGGGTGGGTGGATAAGGGCTGTGTTTGGTGCCAGTGAGTGGAGGTTTGATGGTAGTGTCAGGTACTGGAGGAGCTGGCCCTAGGGCACATGGGTGGATCAGGGCTGTGCTTGGTGCCAGTGAGTGGAGGCTTGATGGTAGTGTCAGGTACTGGAGGAGCTGGCCCTAGGCCGGGTGGGTGGGTCAGGGCTGTGCCTGGTGCCAGTGAGTGGAGGCTTGATGGTAGTGTCAGGTACTGGAGGAGCTGGCCCTAGGCCGGGTGGGTGGATCAGGGCTGTGCTTGGCTGCCAGTGAGTGGAGGCTTGATGGTAGTGTCAGGTACTGCAGGAGCTGGCCCTAGGCCAGATGGGTGGATCAGGGCTGTGCTTGGTGCCAGTGAGTGGAGGCTTGATGGTAGTGTCAGGTACTGGAGGAGCTGGCCCTAGGCCAGGTGGGTGGATCAGGGCTATGCTTGGTGCCAGTGAGTGGAGGCTTGATGGTAGTGTCAGGTACTGGAGGAGCTGGCCCTAGACTGGGTGGGTGGATAAGGGCTGTGCTTGGTGTCAGTGAGCATGCGTGCTTCCACGCACATGCACAACTGTGAATGGCCACAGCCCCGGGAAAGTAATGGGAGAAAATCAGCAGAAAAAGAACCCCCGGAGGTAGGATAAAGACCGACTCCCCGCAGGCTCCACATTGGTGGCTGGGCATACACCACAAGTCCTATGGCAGAGGAAGGTAGTGTAAGGTAAGGGGAGCTGGTTGACAGGGCTGGGGGGGGTCAGTCAGGTGGGGGACAGCCAAGAAAAAGAGAATAATTAAAAAAAAAAGTTTGTGCAGGCACTAACTGATTGCCTCTGCAAACTGGGTTTTGTGGTGGAGCCCAATATTGGAAAGGCTCTGTTGCACCGGCAAACAGGGGTAGCACCTGCACAAGCCAAAAAGGGAGGGGTATGAAAATGGTGGGGTGGGGACAGAAATATCAGGGCAAGTCAATATTTAGTGGATTTGTGTGGCACCAAAGAGTTTTGCGCAGTCCTTTTGCACCATGCAAATACCGGCAAAGAAAATCTCCTTTTACTCCATACAACCCTAGTGTCTGCCAGAGAGCATGCAGCCAACCAGCTGGTTGACCTCTGGGGACTCTTACACAGCCCTTTGGTCCATGGCACCCCCCCCCAATTGCCTTCCCTCCGTTAAAAGCACAATCACAGGTGCTAGTGATCCCCCCCGATTGCCAGTCCCTCCATTAAAATAACATTCCTAGGTGCTAGTGGTCACACCCCCGATAGCCAGTGTCTAATATAAAAGAAATCCTGGTGCACTGACTGCAGTTTTATGGAGAAAGAGGGCTCCTGCTTTAACCTTTTTAAGTGTCTTTCTGAATCTTCAACAACATCAGATTTTGCTGATTCCGAAGTACTAACAATTCAACTTCTGTGTGTGTGTGTGTGTGTGTGTGTGTGTGTGTGTGTGTGTGTGTGTGTGTGTGTGTGTGTGTGTGTGTGCATTGCTTTCTTGCAAACTCACTTTGCTATTGTCACTGCATAATTCTAGTCTCTCTCTCTCTCTCTCTCTCTCTCTCTCTCCCTCTCTCTCCCTTCTCTCTCTCTCTCTCTCTGGGATCTCTGATCCACTTCAGCAGAATTCCATTGGTAAGGTAAAATGGAATAGAAAATACAAACTTTTGATGGAGCTCAGCTTCAGCCTCCAATTGTGATATTCTAATATCAGTCATTGCTTTTGGGTGTATGTCACATGCACCTCCCCTCTCACTCTCTGGTGCCCCCTCAATCTCAATTCTCGGATTTGGGGGGGTGCTGGCTACAGAACTTAAGTCTCTAGCTTCTCTCACTCCTGAGCCAGGCAAATGGGGGGGGGTAGCTGACAGGAGAGTTTCAGTTTCTAGTACTCATTCACTGCTTGAGCCAGGCCATGTTGGGGGACGGACAAGTTGTTTCAGTCTTTAGTACCTCCTCACTAACAAATCCAGGCTGGGGGAGAAGAAATAAAGCTGCAGTCTGTAGTGCCCTGTGACTCTGTGAACCAGGATGGGGGTAGGAGAACGTGAGTCTCTAGTGCTCCCTCATTGCCCAATTCAGGCTAACACAGGGGTCACGGGGTGTAGAAGCACAGCATCAGGCTGTAATACCCCCTCATTCCTGAATCCATCCATGGGGATGGAAGGTGAACTGCAGTCTCTAATTCCCCCTCAATGCCTAGGCTGGGATGCAGGAGGAGAGTTGATATATCTAGCCCCCCCCCCAATATCCAGGCTCAGGGGGGCGAGTTGATAGAGAACTTCAGTCACCAGCACCGCAGCCCCTGCCCTGCAGGTGCTAGAGGAGGTGAAAGGAAGCCGTGCAAACAAACAGCAGTGCCTTCACTCCCCAGACCTACATAACATGGCAATTTAATTAATGACCTTTTTAGCAGTGGGAAAAATAAACAATAGAACTGCTATTATTTATACTCAGGTCATGTGACTGCAATTCCGATGATTTATGCAACCAAACAATCGTAGCACATTGCATTTAGTAACCCTTTCATAGACAAAGATTAGTCCTGCTGACTTTTCTGCCATTAACAGCTGGATGACTTGCTCCTTCAGAGTAGTTGTTACATAAATGGAAAGTATTAAATACACACAACCATGTATGCTAGCTGGCTAAGCTCATATTTCAGACATCTTAAAACTGTTCATAGATTATAATTTATTCCTAAATAGGTTCTGCGATTATTTCCCATTTCTAGGGTAATCCACACATTTCCTGATTTTTTTTTTGTTTTACCTGCCTCCAGTATGTCTGCGTCTAGACCAGAAGGTTATGAGTTCAAGTCCAATGACCCATGGCACTTTTCTCAAGCACATGGGTTATTCCATGTCTGTGCGTGAGTGTTAATGAGTGGAATGGCTGATTTCACACATTTACAGTCTCTGTGCTACCAGGCTCTGTCCTTGCTTGTAAAGCACTTTAGGATGTAGTGTTTAGAAAAAGCACTATATATTGCAAATGCAAATCATTATTATTATCCATTCCAGAAGACTGGCTCCCCTTCCTGTGGTGCAGATTTAGCAGTTTGCTGTTAGGACGGGCCCGAATTTAGGGATATCATTTCCTATCCTTTCTGGTTCCTTCTAGGGACAGAACCTGAGCAGGACAGGCTGAAACTGACTTGCTCATTGTTGCTGAACAAATAGGGGGTCCTATGCATGATGCTGAACAGTGCGTGTGAGAAATAGACATAGCATATGTGCGAAGTTACATGAAATGGCAGTGTGCATAAACAGGTGATACACGCAACATGTGTGCACGGCAAAGTGGAAACCTATTTGTAGCTGCAAACAACTAGGTGTGGAAACCAGAAAGGGATACAGAAAACAGCGGGGACATCCTGCCCCTGGATTTCACCACAAACAGGCATATGCACGGCCACAGAGGCACAGAAGTATATATCTGATGTGAATACCACAGAAACTACAACAGACTATAAGAGTGGAAACAGAAATATGTCAATGGAGCAGGCATCTGGAAATGGGACCAGTGGCACCATGGGACATGCACGTGACACAGCAGCTGTGCTGCCTGAGGGTCGACATATGGAAACTCCTGCAAACGAGCACACAGGCAGTGTGCCACACGGGGAATGCACCATCACCAGTGTACGTGGATTTCTCTGTACCACAGGCACAATACTCAACTGGGTAAGCACAGAAGTTCTCATGGGAACAGGCCACCACCACTATCACTGAACCATGTGCCCACTATACAATAAGAAACAAAATTACTCACCGTAGCAATATTGTTTCTTCCAAAGGGATTCCTCACTGTACTTGACAAATACAATCATTCCCCTGGATGAGCAGTGACCATTAAAACTAGCTAAATGGCTACCAAAAAATACTAAAATGTTTCTAAAAATTGGAAAAATAGTTTAAACAAGGCAGAACAAACGTATTTGTTATGAAAAATAAAGTACTCTAACTCAGACCATCAAGCAACAGTTGTAGACACTGTAACAAATAATGGTCAAACAAAAAAAAAAAAAAAAAAGAACTGATTGTTGCTGGAACCTTTTTCCAGGTTCTGGAAGCAGAAACAGCAATTAGGGATTGTTAAGCATACTGATGGATCCCTTTGAAAGAAACAATATTACTACGGTGAGTAGTTTTCTCTTCAAACTCCAAGACTCCCTCACTTATGCTTAACAAATGCAGACTCCGTAGCAGTACCTTGGGAGGCTGGATACAGAACCTATCTAGGGGAAAAGGAGGCGAGACAGCAGTGCCACAGTTGGCATCCCTTACAGACTGTATGTCCAGATGGTGGTGCTTTGTGAAAGTGTGTACTGTTTTCCAGGCAGCTGAATTATTTTATTTAGTTTTTGTTGACTGGGTAAGTGCACTAGACAAATCCTGCCTATTTTCAGGCACGACCGGGGGACAGAGAGGAATGCCAACTGACCTTGAACCAGATGAAGCTGTTGGTGGTGGTATTTTTAATGAATGAGGGAAATTTGGCCAGGACACCGGGGAAATTCCCCTTCTCTTTTCGATAAGTGCCATGGGATCTTTAACATCCACCTGAACTACCACCAATCCAGGCAGATGGGACCTCGGTTTAACATCTCATCCGAAAGACGGCACCTCAGAAGTGCAGCACCCCTCTCATGCTGCACTACAGTGTCAGTACTGGGATATTAACTCAAGTGCCAGATGTGGGAACTGAACCCACAGCCCTCTGATCTCCCAGCCTCAGAGGCGAGTGTGCTACCTACTGAGCCACTGACACTGCAAGATTTCCTGCAGGGAAATATCCCTTGATGCTACCCGAGAGGCAGAGGTGCCCCTTGTGGAGTGTGTCCTGAGACCTTTCAGTGACAATTTACCAACCTTGTTATAACAGAAGGGGTGGCATGTAATATATCAAGGATTTGTTTTATGGTGGTGCACTGTAGTCTTTTACTGAACTTAGGCAACAATATAGCATACTAGCGCGGGGTTTCTTTGCATACCAAAGAACCTGGCAATACTTGAGTGGGCTTAACCCACAGCTGTCTCCCATCGAAGAGATTCTGGGCAAACTTCAACCCTCTACATCAGTCCTGACTGCATTATATGGATCGTTCATGGGAGCTACCCTTACACCAGAAATTAGGGCTAGAAGAGAGTGGGAGCAAGAGCTGCATGTAATAACTGATGACGAGATATGGAGGGCAACTATAAAACAGACTCGTATGTGCTCCAGATCCAATAAATTGCAGAGGATCCAATAAACGTTTCTCCACATATCTTATTCAACCCCAGCCAAGCTTCACAGATACAACCTGCATACATCTGACATATGTCCAAAATGTTTGGCAGAATGTGGCAGTTTTACACCCATGGCATTGCTATGGTCTCAGGTTCACATTATGCAAAAACTACTGTGGATCACCCTTCCGTACACCCCACTGGAGTTTATGCTGGGTGAAGAACCACGAGTCCAGGGCAAACAAACCGGGAACAAACTTTGGGATTTGGCATTAGCCAATGTCAGGAAAACAACTGCCCAACGCTGGATAAGTGCCACTCTGCCCAGCATAGCACACTGGCTTAACAATTAGCTTTATGCATGAAGCTAGAAAAATCCCAATTAAATACAAATGGACAGGGGCATTGGAATCCCCTTCTAAAGGCTGTGGAGTCAGGTATTATAAGTCTTTAAAGATCATGTGCAACGGTTTTTGCATATTTTTAATAAAAGCTTTAAAAGCTGAAATTCAAGTCATTGTGTAATGATTAGTGTTTCCTGAAAATTTCATGCTGTTTGGTTTTGTGGTTTTCTTTAAATCAGCATTTGTTAACTTGCTCTACAGTGGCTGAAAACGGTGGAGTTATTTCTGCCCTCTCAGTCAAACTTAGAGTGTGATGACATCATTTTGGAGTAGCTTGCTGTTTCAGATTCCCAATCAGAGCAGCACTCTGTAGAGTTTATGGTTTGCTGAGCTCTTCAGGTTCCTTACAAGCCCAGTCTCTGGTTTGTGTTTAAATAGATCAGCTTAAAATATATCATTCTCTTCCTTTACAAAGCTGATCATTTCAGTTCCAATGCTGAATTAAAGTAGTGGAAATCTTTTCCCGAGAGAAGTCAGCTTGTCTGTATCAGAGCTCTGTTCTTTCTAATCAAACCTCAATATTTTTTCTAACTATATAACACAGGGTTGTTGAATGAATATAAAATAAATCTAAATTTTGTTCATTCACAGAAACAGTTTGTCTTTGATGTAGCCTTTATAAATACAATCATGTAAGAATTTTTTTTTTCATGTCAAATTGACAAACAGGTGCTTCTCACACTCTGCTACAGTATTTCAAGCACATGTACTGTCAGAACTCACAAATGTAAGCTTGTTGGTGGTTTCTGTGTGAAAATACATCATGTACGTGTACAACTAGAACTGCACTGTGTCTCTGCCCCACAGTTGAGGCAGCTGCAATCTACTGCCACAAGTCCCCTGCCCCACAAGCCCCCTGCCTTCTGCTCCACATTCAAGGCTGCTGCACCCTGCTGCCAACGGTCTTCTCCCACATAGTCATGGATTGTGCACCCTGCTGCCTCCATCCCCTACCTAAAGAGTCAAGACCACTGCACCCTTCTGCTCGCTGCCCAAACAATTGGGGTTGCTGCACCCTACTGTCCTATCTCCCCTGTCCTCACAGTTAGAGAAGCTGCACCTGTTGCCCCCTGTTCCTGTCTCCACAGTTAAGGTTGCTGTGCTTTGCTAGGCCCTAATGGGCCATGTTCCCTGCCTTCAAGGGCAGTGCTGCTGCACCACGTGTACCCCATCTCACAGTCAGGGCTGCTGTACCCTGATGCCGCATGTGTCCTGCCCCACAGTCGAGGCTTCTGCACCATGCTGTTTTCTATCACCACAGACAGAGCTGCTGCACCCTGATCCTTTCTACACAGTTGGGGTTGCTGTGGCCTGCTGTGCTCCAGAGACTCATGCCTCTGCAGTTAGGGCTGCTACATCATGCAGCCACTTGCCACAAGATTCAGGGCATTTGCTGCGTCCTATTACATGCCTCCACAGTTGAGGCAGTTGCACCCTGCTGTTCCCCTGCCACCAGAGTCAGATCCTTTGCTGCTACACTCTGTTGAGACAGGAACAGGGGGCAACATGTGCAGTGTCCCTGACTGTGAATGTGAGAGAGAGAGAGAGAGAGGGAGATGGTAGCAAGGTGCAGCAACCCCAACTGTTTGGGAAGGGTGCAGCACAAGAGTAAGGGCATTTGCTGCACCCTGTCCCCTGCTTGTAGAGGCAAGGGGGGCTGTGTGGTGCAGAAGGACACAACAGTGGCAGTGGACAAAGGATAGCATGGTGCAGAAGCCTTGACTGTGGGCAGGACACAGGCGGACATCAGGATATAGCAACCCTGACAGTGGTACAGGAAGTACATTGTGCAGCAGCCCAGCCCATTTGGGGCAATGGAAATATGTAGCAGGGCTCAGCAGCTCCAAATGTGGATGCAGGCAGCCTGAGACTCTAGGGTGTAGCACAGCACAGCAGCCCTGACTGAGGAGACAGGGACAGGGGGTAACAGGGGGCCATGGCCCTGACTGTGAGTGTGGGGACAGAGGGAAGTAGGGTGTAGCAGCCCTGAATGTTCGGGCAGGAGATAGGGGTGGCATCAAGATACAGCAGCCCAAACCGTGGGACAGGGTGTAGCAGCCATGCCTGTCTGGGACAAGGGATGTGGGCAGCAGGGTATAGTAAAGGATCTGACTCTTGTGGCAGGGGACAGCAGGAAGCAACTGCCTCAACTGTGGAGGCATGCAACATGGCACAGCAATTGCCCTGCATCTTGATGTAAGTGGTAGCATGGTGCAGCAGCCCAGTCTGCAGCAGCATGGGGAACTAGAGCACAGCAGGCCACGGCAACCCCAACTGTGTAGAAAGGAACAGGGTGCAGCAGTTCTGTCTCTAGTGACAAGGCACAGAGGACAGCATGATGCAGAAGTGATGTGGTGCAGAACACAGGGGGGCATCAGGGTACAGCAGCCCTGACTATGAGATGGGGTACAGATGGTGCAGCAGCCCTGCCCATTTGGAGCAATGGAAGTGGGAGCAGGGTGTAGCAAAAGCCCCACCTCTGGTGGCTAGGGCAGCATGGTACAGCAGCCCCAGCTGTGGAGGCAGGGGACCTGGCACACTAGGGCTTAGCACGGCACAGCAGCCCTGACTGTGGAGACAGGAGTGGGTTCAACAGGTGCAGCTTCCCTAACTGTGAGGGTGAGGGAGAGATGGCTGCAGGGTGCGTCATCCCCAGCTGTCTGGGCAGGAGGTGGTAGGGTGCAGCAGCCCTGATTATTTAGGCAGGGGATGGAGGCAGCAGGATGCACAATTCCTGACTGTGGGCAGTCTCGCATGTGGAGCAGAAGGCAGGGGACTTGTGGGGCAGGGACAGATGGCAGTAGACTGCAGCTGCCTCAACTGTGGGGCAGAGGCACGGTGCATCGGGATGCCACATAGTGTTTCTAGTTGCACACGTACATGATATATTTTCACACAGAAGCCACCAAAGAACTGAAATTTGTGAGTTCAGACAGGTGCCTGTCACACTCAGCTACAGTATTTCAAGCACATATACTGTTTGTCAATCTGACATAAAAAATGTTCTTACATGAATATATTTATGAAGGCTACATCAAAGACAAACTGTTTCTGTGAATGAACAAAATTTAAATTTATTTTATATTCATTAAACAGCCCTGTGCTATATAGTTAGAAACAAAATCAGATTTTTGATTAGAAAAAACTGAAAGCTGTGATACAGACAACCTGATTTCTCACAGAGAAAGATTTCCACTACTTCAATTCAGCATTGAAACTGAAATGATCAGCTTTTTATCAGAAAATAATGATATGTTTTAAGTTGATCTATCTAAACACAAACCAGAGACTGGGTTTGTAAGAAACTTGGAGAGCTCAGCAAACCATTAACTCTACAAAGTACTGCTCTGATTGGAAATCTGAAAGAGCACGCTACTCCAAAATGATGTCATCGCACTCTAAGTTTGACTGAGAGGACAGAAATAACTCCACTGTTTTCAGCCACTGTAGAGCAAATTAACAAATGCTGATTTAAAAAAAGACAAAATCAAACAGCATGAAATTTTCAGGAATCACGAATCATGACACATGGACTTGAATGTCAGCTTTTCAAGCTTTTATAAAAAATATGTAAAAACCGTTGCACATGATCTTTAATGACAATGGCTTAATGTATGAAAGTAGTATATTGCTGGATAGGACTGCTAACAAACTTTTATTTATTTATTTATTTAAACTCTAGCCCATTTTTTTCCTACTTTAATCATATACGTATGTAAATACTGACTATAAATTTACTGTACACTTATGAATTTAAATTTCAAACTCGTATGTAATGGACGTTTGAATCTTTTTCAATAAACTATGCTTACAAAAACAACTGTGTGCAGGAGCCTATCCAATGAGAAATGGTTCTCTTGGATGCTGGCTTACATTTCCCCACTTCACCTCAGGTGACAAATAACTAGGGTGTTAGAAGACCCAATACCCTTTGTGTGGCTCAAGTAGTAGCTCAGAGCCCCCTTCACAACCAGACTGTGGAGCTTTTGTTCTCCTGTGTTGGATTTTGCTGTGAAGAAAACTGGAAGGTTGATGGATTCAGATCGAATTCAGACACCATGTTTGGAAGGAATTTTCTGTTGGTTCCTAGGACTACCTTATCCCTATGGAAGATTATATAGTTTGTGTCGTCGAGGCACAGGTCAGAAAACATAGGGAAAACCAGGAGGAGTTGTAGAATTCAACAAAACTCTTTATTTGCAGCTGCAGTAACATAAAAAACAAGCATTTGTCAATGCCAAATATTTGCTTGCTGGCATTGGCATTGGTGGCGTAGGAGTTACAGAGCTGCATAATAGGAATGGCAGTGAAGTATTGAACTGAAGCCAACCCCACCACCACTCTGCAGACACTGACAGGCATTGGGGTGTGCCTTTGGGTCGTCAGGCATAACAGCCATACTATTTCACCACACCCTACCCTGCAGACACCGACAAGTGTCAAAGGTGTACCTTGGGGTCTTTGGCCATTATGTTCACCCCATTCCATCAGGAAATACTGTGAGATGGGTGCAGTATAGGAGAATGGGGTGAATGTTGGGGCCGAAGTGTCCAAGGCACACCTCGATGCCTCTCAGTGGCTGCAGGGTGTGGGTGGGGGTGGAATGGTATGAGCACTACAGGAGACAATCCCCAGTCACACCCCGATGCCTGTCAGTCTCTACAGAGTGGGGCATTATGGTCGGAAAACCTAACGCCTCAGGCATTCATTGGTATTTTCACTCTAGACTTTCAAAATTTTTTTTTGTGACCCCACCTTATGAACAGTGGCAATATCAGTTCGTTAGCCAAAAGCTGATTTTGCACAGCGACTATGCCATTTGGCACCACAGGTGCGAAAACACATTTCGAAAAGGATGTGAAAAATGACAGCTGTACTGTTCACGGGGAGGTGTAAAAAAATTGCAATGTTGAAAATCTGTAGTGAAAATATTAAACAAACCGAAGTCACGAGCATGCGTAGAAACTGCACAACGCATACCCGTAATGTAATTAGTTTAGGGAATTTTTACAGCAGATTGTCAACACAGGTATTTTGGAACCTCTGCTCATGAACAGTGTCACTGTGATTTTCTTAATCTGTCCTGAAAATGTATTTCACACACCGAATGCACCATTGTGCGCTATATGTGGGAAACACATTTTGGGCAAGATGTGAAAAATGACAGCTGTACTGCTCATAAGGAGGTATGGTAAAATGGTAATACTGAAAATCTGAAGTGAAAATATTAAAAATTTGCAAACTTACGAGTGTGCGTAGGAACTGCACAATGCACACTCGTAAATCAGTCATTTTAGGGAATTTTTTCACCAAATTTTCAACATAGGGTTTTTGGGGGACTACTTCATGAACTGTAACACTGTCGGTTCATAAATCAGTCTTGAAAGGTGGTTCCACGCAGTGACCGTAAAATCACCTTTCGGGGCCTATTAACACCATGTCAGTGCCAGAATTCATGAGGAGGGGTCCCAAAAAGCTGATGTTGAAAATTTGGTGCTAAAATTCCAAAACAATCCTGAGATATGCATCAAAGTTGAAAAAACCCTATTTATTCCATTATACAGCTTACCGGCATTTCCTCAGTTCGTGGTCGGCTTTGAAGAGTGCACATGTGTTCCCGGTCCACCGAAGATCGTCGAGCCAGCCCCCGGAGGTAAGTATGGGGTGAGGTGGGGATGTGGGGAGGCAGGGTGTGCATAGGGTGAGGCGCGGGTGGGGAGTCAAGACAGTCAGCGAGGGACCGTTTTTCTTACAGGGCATGTTTTTTGTAAAGACAACACGGGACTTATGCCATGCTGGGGTGGGCTCCCAGCACGGCAGCTGAAAGGCTGTTTGGGGGGAGTAGTGGCGCCAACAGGGAATTGGGCACCCCGTTGGCCACACAGACTGTTGCCATGCTGGGGTGGGCTCCCTGCGTGGCACCTGGAAGTCTGTTGGGGGGATACAGTGGAGCCGACGGGGATTGGGCACCCCCGTCGGCCTTACGGAACTGTTGCCACACTGGGTTGGGCTCCCAGTGTGGCACCTGGAACTCTGTTGGGGGGAAGCGGAGCTGATGGGTGATTGGGCACCCCCATCGGCCATACAGTGTGTGGGGGGGGAGCACATGAGCACGCTGGGGTGGGCTCCCAGCATGCTACTCGTTACGGGGGATGGAGCTGTCTGTGACAGCTGATTCAGTGCAGTGCTGACGTGTAGGCACTTTGCATACTGCCGACATGGCAGTATGCAAACTGCTTACACGTTACCACCGCTGATTGCAGCATTTTTTTTGCCTTCAACTGTACACCACTCATCTGAAGGGCTGTCATAGACAGCTCCAACATTCATTGGCAGGGTGCGGCCGCGCCTGCAAAAGGCAGCAGGGCATTGGAAGTGGGGGAGGCACACCTACGAATTCTCATATGGTGGCACTATGTTTCTTGCACATGCGTGCAAGCAAACATAAAAATAAACTTGTTCAGAATAACTATGTACAGAGAAATAAAATAAAATCTTTCTTCAGTCTCTGTCCCTTTTTCTTCTAAAACTCCTTTTATAAGTCTTTTCAACCCCCATCCTTAGCAAATATCCTGTCCTTGTAAGTTTCAAGAGCTGCTGGAACACAGTATGCTTCTTGAGCTGAGGCCCCCTTTTGCAAAAGGCTGGAAGATTTGCACTCAAGTAACCTCTAGAGTTTACAATCATCTCAAATTACAAATATATACATTTCAGCAGTAACACTATATATTTTCTAAACAATAGGGATCCCAATATCAGTTACATTTCCATACACTGATTTGCACATAGTTTTATATTAGCTGATATAGATATGCAAGGGAGCAAAAACAGACAGCAAAAGAAAACAGAGACAGAGAGAGGCAAAGAATTGCAAGACGATTCGGGTTGATCAAGTCCGAGGTCTCACAGAAAAATTGGGTTGCGCAACCAGACAGAGGAGAGACAGAATAAGGAAAGATCTTGCATTTAAACGCTATCTTTAACAACTGGGACTGGGTCTTATGTCACCCTGTCACAGTTTGTATCTGTGCAGAGGGCGTGCATCTGTCTCACTCTTCTGGCAAATGTCACTGCACCAGGAAGGATGCTTTCCAGGTGACAAACTTCAGAGCAGCAGTTGCCATAGGCTTGAAAGAAGCCTCTGTCAGCTGAGCAATGCACATGTTCAAGTCCCAAGGAGGGACAGGGTCCCTTTTGAGGGTACATGTGATTAAGGCCTTGGAAAACCTTTGAAAATGGGCTGTCACGCACTGGCCTGACATTGCCAGCCGATGTGTAAGCTGACATTGCAGCCAAATTAAACTTCAGGGTTGAGGGCCTAAGACCTTTAGAAGGACCAAGATTGTAGACAGACCTGCCTGGTAGGGGTTGAACTATCTAGGAGAACACCAGAAGTAGAATCTTTTCCATTTTGAAGCATGGGTTTTCCTTGTTGCTGGTTTCCCTAGAAGCTTTCAACACTTCCATTACTTTCTCAGAGGGATTTAGTCCAGAGAACTCTAGCTCTTCAAGAACCATGCTCTGAGATGTAGAGTTCTCAGATCTGTGAAACGTATCTTGCCCTGAGACTATGTCAACAGATTGTATCTCAGCAGCAGGTTGATAGGAGGCCTGTTGCAGAGGGACAGGAGCACAGAGTACCAGGTCTGCCTGACCCAGTCTGGAGCTATGAGAATTACTGTTGCTGACTCCCTTCTCAGTTTTATCAGTACTCTCAGTAAAAGTGTGACAGTGGGAATCCACATATGAAATTCCTGACTAGTTGGGAACTAGAGCATCTTCTGGGATGAATCCACTATTGGTAGTCTGTAACAAAACAAGGGAGCTGGTTGTTGTTCCAGGAAGCAAACATGTCTGTTTCTGGTGTACCCCACCATCTGAACACTGATGACAGCACCTGCTGGTTCAGGGTCCATTCATGATTTCCTGGCTGATCCTGCTCAGAAAATCTGCCAGGTCACTGTCTTTCTCTGGCAAGTGTACTGCTGAAAGCTAATCTTCCAGAGGTATACTAAGTTACAGATCTTCACTGATTCTGTGCTCAGCTTTGAAGATTGTATTCCTCTCTTAGTAGTTTTCCAGTAGAAAACAGAAGTTGTTATCCCTCTGTACAGACAGCTGGTGAGACCCCATCTGGAGTACTGTGTGCAGTTCTGGAGACACAATCTCCGCAAGGACATAGACAGGATGGAAGCTGTCCAGAGGAGGGCAACTAAAATGGTGCAGAGTCTGCACCAGAAGACATATGAAGAAAGAATAAAGGAGCTTAATATGTATAGCCTTGAGGATAGGAGGGGGAGGGGGAAATGATAGAAACTTTCAAGTACCTCAAAGAGATCAACAAAGCCCAAGAGGGTAGCATCTTTAAAAAAAGAGTGTGCAAAACAAGGGGCACAATTTGAAGATGGGGGCTAAGAGGTAATGTATAAGTATTTTTCACAGAGAGGGTTGGGATGCATGGAACGGCCTTCCAGAGGAGGTTGTGGAGTCAAAAACAGTGGTTGAATTCAAGCATGCATGGGACAGTCATAAGGCAATTCTAGGGGTGGGGTAGAAAGAAGTAGGCTGCTGGTTAACTAGGATCTGCAGCTTATCCATTAGGTAGGGAAATTGGCAGACTGGGTGGGCCAAGCGGTCTTTATCTGCCGTCAAATTCTATGTTTCTATGTTTCCCTGTTTGTTTATGTAATATTTTTCCACAGAATGAGTGCACACTGGGAAGTGGTGCACAGAAACACGTCCATTGCAACAAGTTTCTAGCTCACACAACTTCATTAAAGGGACATAAAAAGCAGTCAGAAAACTAAAATTCCATTGCTACATATTTTATTCTCGACAACTTCGGCCAGAGAAGTTGTCATGAACAAAATATGTAGCAATGGAATTTTCTTTTTTGCGTCCCTGTAATGAAGTTGTGAGTGCTAGAAACTTGTTTATGTAATACAGTCTCGTGGTGTTGTCTGTTCTGATCTTGACATAGTGACCCCTGATCTAGGAGGAAAAAGCCTGCATTATCAGATACACTGCCCTAAGCTCCAGGAGACTTATGTGCTACTGAGTCTCCTGTGTACTCCAAATACCACTTACAGTGAGGTCCTCCAGGTGGGTGCCCCAGCCTAGGAGGGAGGCATCTGTTGTGAGTATAGCTGTAGGGAATTGCTAAAGGAAGGGAATTCCTTTGCTGAGGTTGCATTCTTTCTTCTACCATTCCAGTGCCCTTAGCAAGGACTTTGTGACAGGCATCAGTTTGAACAGTGGATCACACCTCTATGATGATCAATGGTCCTCCAGGTGATATTGGACTTCTCTCATTTGGAACCTGGCCCTGGGCACCACTGCATTGAATGAGGCCATGTGCTTCAGTAACATAGAAAATCCCTTGCAAGCTTTGACTGAACTTCCTTGAAGGACTCTACACTAGAAATCAGGTTTGCTAGCCTTGCTAGTGGAGGAATGCCTTCCTTGCAGAGTATTCAGCCCCATGTCTATAAAGTCCAGAACCTGATGTTTGTGATGTTTGAAGATTTAAGAGGAAACCCAGCTCCTCCAATGTGTATTATGTCAGCAGTATGGAGGACTTTGCTTCCTCATGTGTTTTTCCTGAGACCAGCCAGTCGCCCAGGTAGGGAAAGACCACCACTCCCTGCCTTCTCAAATGTGCTGCCACCATAGCAAGGAACCTTGATAACACTCTTGAAGCTGAGGTGAGGCCGAAGAGAAGGGTTGTGAACTGGTATTGGCAGTTCACTATCCTAAACCTGAGGTACTTTCTGTGGCTAGGCCTGACTGGTATATGAAAGCAGGTGTCCTTCAGATCCAGTGACCCCAGCCAGTGTCCTATATGCAAAGATGGAAACACTGAGCCTGGTGTTACATCCATAATTTTTCTTTAAGAGTCTGTTCAGATATCTCAGGTCTAAAATGGGTCACCACTCCCCCAATTTTCTTGTGGGTTAGGAAGTACCTGGAATAAAGTCTCTTGCATGCTGTGAGGGAGGTACTTTTTCCACTGCATTTGCTTGCAACAATTTCTTCACCTCCATCTAAAATTGAATTCTTCTTGTAGGGGTGCGAGATTGGAAAACTTTTGCAATCTGTAACTTTGGAAATTTTTTGCACTGCAAGGATAAACCTGGACTCACTATTTCCAGTTTGTTTGTGGTGATTTTTGTCAAGTCATGGAAATGGTGTGTCAGCTTTCCTTCCACTGGCAAAGGACAGGTGACGGTATCCAGTGATATGGGCAAAACAAATTGAGCGACTCAACTTGAGCACCCTAGGAAACAGCAACCGTTACAGAATAGCGAGAGGTAATGAATAGCGAGTGCAGAGTCAGTAAATAGCAAGGCAGAGCCTGCTAGATATTGGTATATAGATTTATTCAGCAAGCCAGTTCTGAGCTGGCTGCCTGGCATGGTGGTTACGGTCATCGCCTATAAAGCTGATGGACCTGGGTTTGGGACTGAATATAGGTCGTTTTTCTTTATTGTTATAGTTGTTTAATTTTCTTTTTTTTTATGACCTCCCGTTCTCCCGACTTTGCTCCCCCACCCACAGGTTGTCCCTCCCCAATATCCCCCTGCAGACTAGTATCACCCATGGAGTAGTCCTCCTCCCATGTTTTCCTCTGTCCCCCAAGGTCTGCCCCTGGAGTTGATTATTTATATATGGGGTGTGGGAGGCATGGTCCCCTGCATAATCAGCAAGTTTAGATCACGCCCCCCAATACACACACACACTGAAAGTATGGTGCAGTTGCTGTTTCTATTAGTTGGTGCAGTGCTGATTGCTGATTTTGTTTGCAGTGATTTGCACTCACTGTATTTTCAGTCGCCTTTTAATCTTTGCTATTATCACATGGAACCATTGGTGACCTGTGCAGACTTGTCAGGGGTTTTGCTTTGCTAGGGTTTTGGGAGCTAGTGTTGCAGCTGTATGCCTGGTGCACCTTCTACCCCCACCCCTATAGTAGCCCTGATTGTGTAGGGTACTCATAGGAGACACAAGTATCCCCTATCCCTACTCCCTTCCATAAGGCCTGTAGGAGGTGGAGGCCTTTTCCTTCTCAGTGTTGCTCTTGTAGGTGGCTTTGTATTCATCTACGCTTTCATGTAAAGTTATGGCTTGTCACCAAACAGAGAATTTCCCTTGCTGGGAAATCCATTATTGTTGTTTTTGAATGTCCTTGGATAGATTGGTAGTTTCTAAGCCAAGAAAACCTCCTTAAGGACACTGCATGAACCATGACCCTAGAAGGTATCATTTGTGTCCCCTGCCACACGGAGCTGGTACTCTGTGGCATCTATGGTTGATCTTGCTGTGTCAGCCATATCCTGTACCAAAGCCTCCAGCAGCCTTTTCGCCTCAGTGCCAGAATCAAGTTCCATAAGGCTTCCTGGTTCTTTGCTGGGTAGGCCAGGTAAGCTGCCAGCCTTAGGAGCAGTGAAGCTGACCTATACACTTTTTTTCCTTCATACTATCCAGTTTCCTGGAATCCTTCTCAGGGGGCTGGAAGGACAGGGACTATTTGGTCTTATCATAGGCAGCAGTCTGGACCAACCCCTCATGGGCAGTGTGGGAATACAGGTATTCAGTTCCCTGTTTGTCCACCTGATATTTTTTCTCAATTTTCTTATCTATGCCAGCAGCTGAGGTAGGTGCTGACATTATCTTGCATGTGGCTTTCCTTAGGGATTTGTCAATGGGCAGCATCAACCTCATTGTGGGTGCTAAGCCCATCCTGTCTATGAATCCTACCTCATCTTCATCTTCCTCAGCCTCGTGGTGGTAGATGCTGAGGGTATTTAACATATGCCTTGTAAAGGTATAGCAGGAAGTATGGTCTTCAGAAGGCCTAGGAGAAGAGACAAATCCTTGCTCAGGAGAACCATCTGGTTCTATGGCTTCTTCGTCCTCCTCATCTTCATAGTAAATATCAGTCTCATCCTCCACAGGCACTGGGAATCGAACCGGAGCCGGGGGGGGGGCAGGGGAGTATTAATGAAATTCCCCATAGCCTGGAATGTCTGGAGGAATTGCCATGCCTTAGTTATGTCCTCTACTGAAGACATTTTATTTGTGTCCACTACTGGCTCCTTTCCTTCTGCAGGAGGAGGGACAACAACATGTTTTTCTTTTTTCTTTTAATATTTTTATTGATATTTTTCCATCTAAAGACTATGTACATACAATCTGAATTATACAAGTATAATAACAGTTTATAAATTCTCTTATAGTATGCTCTTATTCTAAACTAATTCCATCAATGCAACTAAAGCAACTGAATTGAGTCAAAGCCTCTTGTGAATGCAATAGTATAATCCCTCCCCCACCCATACAGCATTAACTAATATAACATCAATACTGATAAACTTAAATTCTCCACTTATTCCCCCACCCCACCCCCCTTTGTCCACTTGCCAGGGCAGAAACAAATTGCATATTTCTTTTTCTATTAAAGAGCTTCAATCAAGTCTCATGAATGGAGGTAGATTTTCTTGAATTTCTCTCCATGATAACCTCCGAATATCAACAGTTTCATTTAATATGCATCATAATTTTCCATATAACATGGTTTCTCTAAAATAATTCCACCATTTGTTTATCTCAGACACAGGAAGTTGTTTTACATTCCAACTATTCAGTATTAATCTCTTAATGGCCATGGTTGCTAAAGAAAGAAAGTCTGGTCAGAACTGATATAGCTGTTCAGAGCAGCAAAAGCGATGAAAAGAATACACAGTGCTCTCGTCACACCCAAGTCAGCTGTATGTAAGATTGTGGCAATAACAGAACTGTGCATGTGCAGTACTTGCACTTACACAGTTTGCCCTGGAGTCAGCCATGCGTAAGATGGCAGCGATGACAGAACTGCACATGTGCAATACTCGCGCATGCACTGTTTGAGTTGGCACCACCATCTTGCACACGGCATCTGTCACTTCTGCAGTTGCGAAAGAAAAAGTAGTGCACCAGGAAGGAGGTGTGATTATTTGGCCCGCGGAGGGGAAGTGCCACCTAAACAGCACCACTGGACATTTTCCAGGGCACTGTGGAAGCACACCGGACAGCGGTCCGGTCACGCGGTTCCACAGTGCTCTTAAAAGATCATATGGTGGCATAACGTCTGCGGAGTTCTGCCCACGTAGCCATAAAAATAACACTTTGTACCTAATTGTCTAACACTCCATTCACATTATTAAATAAAATAGGTCAGATTTTACTGGAATATAAATATTTAATATGTCTTGCATTATATCTCTAATTCTGCTCCACCACTTCAGGACTTGTGGATATTGCCAAAAACAATGGTACAAGGTACTTCATGCATGGCATCCATGTCAGCATTTATTACTGTAAGATTTACTTATTTTTAATATCTGGTCAGTTGTGTAATGAGCTCTTTCTAATATTTTCCACTGAATAGTCTTGTTCTTGGCTGAAATATAACTTTCATTAGCCAATATACTCAAATTTGTCCAATGTTGTTGTCTAACATTTAACTTTGCTTCTGTGTTCCATTTTTTATTTAAACTTTTTTTCTGTTTTCTTTATTACTTATTACAGTCAAGTTATATATTCTACCCCATAGTTTCTGTTTGCCTTTCAGTATGGTTTATCTTTGTTGTTTTAAATAGTTGTGTAGGAATTCATAACACGAGGAACATGTTTTTCTTTTTGGTTTTTTCTTGGCAGGCATCAGTTCCAGCGTCTGAGCAGAGGCTCCTTTAATTTTACTGGATTCAGGGTTCCCCCTTTCAGTTACCCTGAGTTCTGAACCCTCTTTGGCAGCATTCTCTCCCTCTCTCTCTCTTCTGTCCCCTTTGACAGGGACTTCTGCTTATTCTGAGGGCTGGGCCACCCTCTGAGCCTTTGGTGATGTCGAGGCAGACTGAGAAGCCAAAAAAATCTAACTTTTTAGCCTCTTTCCTTTGTGTTTTAGGGCACACATTTATACAGAGGTCTCAGAAAAATCATGGTCTGTACCCAGGCACTTTAAACACAGCTCATGGCAGTTTGCTTTTGCCAGGAGCTGAAAACAAAGAGCACAAGGTCCTGTCTTCTTTTTGGGTCTGTCAGTCATGGCAAACACTGAAAACCCCAAGAAGGTGTTCCCAGTAGACTAAACGGAAATAAATAATAAGCCCGAGAAATGTTAAAAGGGGTCCAAAGTAAAAAATGTGATTCAGTTCTCAAAAGTTAAAATCATAGTAAACAATACCTCAGAAGAGGTTTCTTCAATAGAAAAAGCAAATTCTCATCTCGGTTCCTAAAATGAGGAACTGAAAATAATTTTAGATAAAACTGCAAAGCAGCTTAAGAGAAAACTGTTTTCATTTAATTTGAAATTTTTTTTTTTTTATTATTATTTAACAAGCTTTATTGGTTTTAAGCACCGGTTAAAATAAGTGAGACAGTACAAAGTAATGACAATAGTATTAGGTGCAAGATCCATTAACTCAAATTAAACCTCCACCCCCACCCTTCCTCCCAGACCACACACTATGATTTACATTTAGATCCCTACACCTGAGATAAATTTGGTCATTAGGGCTTCCAGATTGTCAGAAAAGTCTCTAAACTACCCCAGAGAGATGAGTAGCTTTTACTCTATCTTGCATGGAAGCAATATGTCTTTCCAGTTGCAACGCCAGGATACTCTCTCTGTACCATTCCATTATAGTGGGAGGCTTATCCTCTGCCCAATGCCTCATAATTATTAATTTAGCAATTGCAGAGATAAGTATCATATGTGCTTTCCTGACTTTGGGGATATCATCTGAGAAATAGTTTATCAGACAAATTTCAGGGGTAAATAAGGTCTCCAAGCCAAGGATAGGATCCAAAGTGCTATTAATAGCTTGCCAGAATATCTGCACATTGGGACACGACCATAACATATGATAGAGTGATCCAATGCCACCCTTACATTTACCACACATTGGTGCAGCTAATGTCCCGTATCTAAAGAGCTTAACTGGTGTAAGGTAGATGTTATGCATGATGTTAAAATGGACTAATCTGAGTCTATCTTGTTTTATGAATTTGTACATTGATATCCAAAGTTTCCTCCATAGATTAGGGTCTGAAATGTTTTTAATAGTGGTTTCCTTAAAGTGGGAACCATTCTGAGAACAACCTTCTCCAGTTCCTGGGAACTGATTGGGAACCAGAGAAAATGTAAACTTACACAGAGAAATGAAAATAACACCCTAGCTAACAGAGTATTGGACATTTTAACTAGAACACTTTAACATTATAAAATGTAGAATAATAAAAAATGGTCAGAAGTCTAGAGAAGACATCAGGGAAACTGCTCTCTTCAGGCAGAGAAATAAATTTGACGTTAGAGTGCAGGGGTGAGCATGACCACACAGCAGAGTTTGAATTTCATTCCAAATTCCATAATTAGCAAAACAAATTTTAAAGCTCTGGGGCTGCTCATTCCAGAGGAATGACTGCATCTGTTAGGCATAAGTGAGGGATTCCTGGGGTTTGAATATATGGTTATGCATCACTCTATGCACAACAGGAAAATAAGGCATGCATCTGGCTTGGTATACAGAAGACTGCCAATGCCAGTGGACCTGTACCATGGAGCAATGAGGTCTTTAAGCATAAATAGAGGGCTATGAGGAGTGGTGACGAGGAAGCTGGCAGTGGCATAAAAGGCATGGAATGTGACTCAGACAGACCACCATTGCCACTGGATCTCACACCAGTGGAGGACATGATGGCAGACATGTTCTCACAGACTGCACTAGATGGCAAGGACAATGGAGTGGACCCCTTAACAGGTAGGTGTAACAGAACACTGTGCAGTCAATGGGCAAGCAATGGTGCAGACATGGTACTGCTACACTACATATACACAGTAACCAGTGCCCAGTGTTGCAGCTGACATTGTGCAAACAGAGGATGAGGGCAAAGAGTCCCTAGCTGCAGACTGGTGTGGAGCATAACACAGAACACAGCCATGCTGAGCCTGTACCTGAGCAGCTGGTGCCAGCAGCATCCACACAGAGCATCTACAACAAGTTATGTGTGTAGATCACTCATGTGGCATGGAGGACCCACAAACACAAACTACCACATGTCACACCTTCTCCCCATGGGCAAGCCAACAACATAGACAACACAGACAGGCCATGGTTCCATGGATGGTAAGGACAGCACACCAACCAGAAAGACATGCTGAATACACACAGCAACATCACAGGCAAACCCACAAAGCTGGTACCACAGACACCCTGGACACACAGGGACATGGCTCTGCTGCCGCGATGGGTTGTCTAGTGCTCTGTCAGGAAGATGGATTAGGGATTTGGAGAAATTTGGAAATCAGAGCTACTAGGAAATAAATAATCTGGTTTTGTATGGTACATTTCATACAAGCCGCATTGTAATACACTTTACAATCCAGGAAAGAGAAGGGAGAAAATCCTGCTGCTGTTTAGGCACACAAAAAAATTCGAACAGCACAGGGAGAAATATTATTTAAATATTTGCATGAAATCTTTTTTTTTTTTTCATAAAACCCAGTGAGTTTCACATGAAAATGGTTAATTTTCAAGTAATTTCACCAATGCACAAAAAATGGTCTTCTACTATCGCTGTGGAGAAGATGGGCACACTAAACAAGTATATAATTCCCCTGAAGTCTTGTGAAAAGTAACAGCCAAGCTACTTAACCAAGTGAGAAAAAGTGGTCTGAAGCCTCAGTCTATACCTTTCTGCAAGCCTTATGTCAGATGGTCTGCTGTCACGCATCATTTAAACAATGCTCCTCCTGACTGGTCACAGATGGTAGGTCCTTCCATGGAGACTACGGTACACATAGATGGCATCCTGGTCTGAGCCATATTAGACAGCGGATCTCAGGTAGCGATCATATTCAAAGATTGGTATGATCAGCATCTATCTGTCCATATCTTACAACCTTTGATGGACTGCATGTGTGGGGTTAAGTGACAAGTCATATCCTTATCTTGGCTTTCTTCAAGTATGGCTGTCTTTCCCTCAACTATAGCAGGTGTCAGAGACAGTAGAGACAACAGCACTAATGTTTCCACCTTCTGGCTTGCTACGATGGAGTCCCCATACTAAAAGCAACAATGCACATATGTTCGGCCAGCTGGCACATACATGTCAAGAAAGACAAGCATAAACAACAGGGAGGGCTCTATACAGCCATGCTATGGTGCATAAGGCATACAAGATGCAGATGTGCCCAGATGATGGTGACCAAGATGAACCCATGGGATTTGTATGAAAAAAAGATTCTTCACCACTCATACTTCCCTCTAACAATCAGTGAAGTGTCTGTGGAGAGGTCCGCCTGTGCAAAGATGTGACTAATAAGATACTAATGCTGGACACTCCAGAAGAAGGAAAACTGCCTGAGGCACTTCTGGTTAAACCCAGTGTGCTGCCTGTTCTTGCCCACGCCTATGCTTGGAGAGGTGGTCCAAATTCAAAATGTTACAGATCGACAAGGTTAACCAAGCTGCACCCTGGCCAAGGTCTACTGTGCTGATACTACCATGTTGCCATCCAAGTACCCAAGTGGAGCAGAGTGTGAAGTGTCACAGACATGTTTGATTTTGGAAAATACCCCATCCCCAATAGCTGGAGAGATAGAATCAGTCAAAAGTTGGCTCAGCAAGCCAAAGTGTTCTCTCTTAAAGAATGGGACATTGGTTGTGTTACTGGTGCTGAACATGACATTCGCCTTCATGATGAGAGGCATTTTAGGGAAAGATCTCCACACCTAGCTCCTGCTGACATTAATGACATCAGGCGCCATTTACAGGAAATGCTTGCAGCTGGTATCGTACAGGAATCACATAGTCCTTACGCTTCTCCAATTGTTGTAGTCAGGAAAAAGAATAGTTCCGTCCTTATGTGTGTAGACTACAGGACCCTTAGTAAAAGAATTGTGCCTGACCAATATACTATGCCACTCATACAAGACACATTGAACTGCCTCAATGGGAGTAAATGGTTTTCAGTCCTTGATCTCCACAGCAAGTATTATCAAATCCCAATGACAACAGAGAGCAGGGAAAAGACTGCATTAATTTGTCCCTTTGACTTCTACAAGTTTCCTCACATGCCGCAAGGCATATCAAGTGCACCAGCGACTTTCTAAAGACTCATGGAACATGGTGTGGGAGATATGAACCTTCTTGAGCGTTTAGTCTACCTTGACGACGTCATCACTTTTGGCAAAATCCTTGAAGAACATGAGGCTCACCTATTCAAGTTGTTGGACAGACTTGAAGAGTTTGGGTTAAAGTTATCAATTGACAAATGCCAGTTTTCCAGAGCTCCATAAATATGTAGGTCACATTGTGTCATCAGAAGGCATTCAGACTATCCTAGCAAGGTAGAGGCACTAACTGACTATAACAAAGCCAAGTAATTTAAAAGAGCTGCAACAATTTCTGGGCTTTTGCAGATATTATCACTGTTTTGTCAGAGACTACACCAAAGTAGTGCATCCACTGTGGAACTTAACGGCAAGGTACCCTCCCACTCAAAAAAGTACAAGACTGGCGCTGAGAAAGAAGCTGTAAAATCCTATTTCTGGCCTCATGAACCCTTTGGTTCCAGATGGACTCTTGAATGTGATACAGCTTTTCATTAAGTCATTTACCAACTGACTCACACACCTGTTCTTGCATATGCAGACCCATCCAAACTCTATGTGTTGCATACTGATGCTGGCCTGAGTGGCCTTGAGCTGTGCTCTATCAAGAGTATACAGAAGGATTATGCCCAGTGGTGTATGTCAGCAGAAGTCTGACTCCTTCTGAAAAGAACTCTCCCATGCATAAATTTGAATTTCTCACTCTCAAGTGGGCAGTTGTGGAACAATTTCATGAATACTTGTACGGTGCCAAGATATTGGTTAAAACAGATAACAATTCCCTAACCTACGTCCAAACCTCTGCAACACTTGATGCTACTGGACACCGATGGCTCTCATCTTTATCAACATATGATTATGCGGTGGAGTACCAACCTGGCCTCAATCATATCAATGCCGCTGCCTTATCACGAAGACTTGCCTTCAACCAAGAGTGGGTACGAATGTTACTGCATTCCGTAAAAACATTGTGCCATAAGTTTGATAGAGATGAAACCCCATCTGCTGAAACTGTGACTTGCCTAGCAGATTGTCTGGGACTGCCTGATACTTGCTTGCCAGTGGCTTATTATAATTTTGCTGCTTTAAACCTAAGTGCTTTGCCACAGCTAATGCCAGCTGATCTCCAAAGGGAACAATATTATGATCCAGTGATTAGACCAGTTCTAATTGCCCTCACCAAGGAAGAAGATGTTTCAAAATTGCTGTCCCATGATCCCAAAACTGCTCTGTTGTTTTGAGAAGGACCTAAACTTAAGTTAAGAGAAAGCCTGCTATACAGAGAGTTGACTGATAATCAAGGAGAGCTTGTAAAAAGACAACTAGTGTTGCCCACAAAGTTCAAGTATATTGTACTAAAGGTTCTGCATGACCAACTGGGACATTTGGGTAGTGAAAGAACTCTGGACTTGGCCCGTGCACATTTCTAGTGGCCTAAAATGGGTATAGATGTTGATCAGTATATAAAGACTTGTAGTAGATGTCTCCAGCGAAAGGCTCAAGCACAGAGAGCATCCCCCTTTGTCAACATAACAACCAGTGTGCCAACGGATCTAGCATGTATAGATTTCCTGAGCCTAGAGCCAGATTCAGAGAACCTTGGTAATGTGCTCATAGTGACGGACCATTTTACCCGGCATGAGCAGGCATACCCAATCAAAGATCAGAAGGCAGCCATAGTAGCGAAAGTCCTTGTGAAAAGTTCTTTGTTCACTACGGTGCCCCATATCAAGTCCAGGACTTTGAGTGCAGACTCATTAAAGAGTTATTATCTATCTGGGGTATGAGAAAATCTAGAACCACTCCTACCATCTGCAAGGAGATCTGCAGCCAGAAAGGTTTAACAGAACCTTACTTGATATGCATGCCACTTTGCATCCAAGAGATAAACCAAGGTGGAGTCAACAGATAAGCTCATTAGTGCATGTTTACAATTGCACCAAGAATTATGCAGCGGGTTTTCCTCTTACCACCTCATGTTTGGCAGAGAGGCACGCCTTCCTATTGATGTCTGTTTTGGAGTCTCTTGTGATGGAGTTCAGTCCAATAACTATCTGCAGTATGTCAAGAGATTAAAAGCTCAATTAAACTATGCTTATCAACTGGCCAACACCATGGCTGCAAAGAAAAATCTAGCTAACAAGGCATCATGACAAGCGAGTAAAGGACCATGAATTAAAAGCTGGAGATTGCATGTTAATGAAATCTTGGTTCCAGGGAAACATAACATAGCCGACCACTAGAGTCACACACCATACATTGTAATCAGCAAGCTGGATGACCTACCAGTGCATAAAGTGTGACCAGAAGGAGATCCTCAAGCTATAAAGACAATACACAGGAATCACCTTCTGCCTAGTGGGCAAATAGTTTTGGACACAGCACCTTCAGATACTGTTCCAACAGGGCCTTTCACCTGATCTGCTGCTCAGAAGAAACAGTCAAGTCAGCCTCCTGCTGATCAACAGCCACAACCTTCAACCAGTACTGACATAGTCAATAATGATGTTGATTCCAAAGATAATAGTGAATGTGGTGTTGCTTACTACCCCTTCCTTTGAACTTAATCAGTTGTTCCAGGGAGCCAATCATCCTACCTTTGTTGATGACTCTAACAGCCCAGTGACCTCAGACAATCCTGCTCTCCCAGTTGTACCTGAACCTCCTGAGAGTTATGCACAAAGTGTGACTTCTGACATAGCAAACTCCCTTTGCTTAGTAGAACTGTCTGATATTGAAGTGCTTGATTCTGACAGAGAAAATGGAGAACCAGCAAATGAATCACAAGGTGATGGTGAACTTGTCAGTGAACAAAAAAGTGATACTGGATTAAGTGTGCTAAGTGAACTATTTCATGATCAGGAAAGTATGGCCATTCCTGAAACTGCTAGCAGTGTGTTGGATGACTTGAATTTTGTTGAAATACCACTTTCAGATGAGAATGAGCCTCAAGAACCAGAGAACCAAGGTAGTGTGCAAAAAGTAAAGAACCTATAACCCATTCTGAACCACAAGACAGTGCAGAGGTGCCCCTTTCTTCAGAAGCTCCTTTATTGGTGGACAATGAGCCGGGAGTCATGAACCCGAATGCTAATGTTGAAATGCCAGTGCCAATGCCCCCTACTCCACAAAGATCAGGAAGAATTGTGAAACCAATGGTTTGACTCACATATGACACATCAGTAAAGCCTGTTGACTTGCCCATGAACGTAGTTCATAAAGGGGTGTATGTTACAGCCAATTCCCTGCCTAAGCTAGAGTTTTCAGCATCTTCTAAAATATTGATCAGGCCATCCTCCCAGTATCTTAGGGTCCCCATTATAAAGTTCCCAGGGTTAGCTGAAAAGTTCAGGTCTATTGCTCATATTGATCCAAGCTTAAAGGTTTCAAGGAAAAATGAATCCATATGAATAACTGTCTGAAACAATACAGGGAAAGTGAATTTAGTAATGCTGAGCTAAAATGCAACTAGTTAAACAATGCAATTGCTTCAAGAAATGTCATTTAAAGTATAGCACACTATAAGGTACATAGTCATAATATATTTGCACAAATATTGTATATAACACTGTGTGGCTGCAACCTCTATAGACTAGAAAGTCTTAATAGTAATTGTTACTTATGCTTATAGACTTGATGCGGACGCCAAGTATTCTGGGCAGGGGAGAGTGTAGCCCCACCAAAATTAGGGGCTTACTTGAGTGATTTCCTGGCTCTTTGATGCTTACTACCTGGCAGACATCCAGCAAGAGAAGATAAATCCATGGTTGTAATGCTCTGCTGTTGAGTGTGCCATGTTATGCCACTGTGCTATCCCTTTAAGAGCTCCAGCCCATGTGTTCAGGTAAATAGCCTGGCTGGGTCTGAGTGCTTTAGAGCTCATCACCATATAGGCCTCACCCTAATCGGCTCCATTCTGCTGTCGATTACAGAGCAGAGGGAGTCCTCTGATAATCTATAAATATTTGTTGCTAGAGCCTTTCTATTATTAAAATAAATGAGTTGTAGGGTGTGGCAAGTCACGGGATGGTGTCTTGTGCTGTGGTGTGCACATGCCTACACATGCGCACACCTGAACAATAATGGGGATGGGCAAAAATGGGGAGAAAAAACACACAAAATATATATATATAAAAAATAAATAAATGGATTGTTTATAATACCAGTACTGAACTTTCAACTGGGAGCTGCCATCTTTGGTCCTAGACTCCTGCTTTGGATCAATCAGAACCAAGGGGTTCTCAAGGGGTCCTAATTAAAGTGCCTTGTGGGAAAAGCTATGAACTTTCCAGGTTGGCACCTAAACTAACCAATGAGAATCCTCGGAAAGTGATTGACAGAAAAGATAGCCAACCGAAATACACGAATCCTGGACTAAGTGTGGAACTGTTAAATGGAAAAGTCAGTTCAGCCAGGGCTCAAGCGAGAGAAAGAGAGGGAGCCATGTATAGTTCTGTTCTGCTCGAGCCACCGAGAAGGTAACAGCCTATGTGTGAGCTGAGGGATACTCCACTAGGAGAGGCCTGTCTTGCCTCCTGTGGACACAACTTGGTCCCAAAAGGGATCAATTCAATTCAGGACTGCAACTAAGTAGTGTGAAGAGGGTTCTGTAGCCGAGAGCTGCAAATTTGAAAACTGTCCCTTTATCCGAAAGGGAAAGGTGCTGTTTCTTCAGTCACCGAGACTGTGGCCTACCGCATGTGTGGAGACATTAATCCTGGGACTCCTGTGCCAAATCAGGAGCCATTCCAGGGCAGGAAAGACTTTTTACCAAAGCAAAGCTAGAGGGTTCACCAGCACGCAGACCAGACGTTTAAAAGACATTTTATTCAGCAGGGCTTATGCCACCAATGGCCCAGCCAGACTGTTCCTGTGCCATCACCAGCATCTGACCAGCCTTGGGCAATCATCCCTGCACAGCAATCAAATGTAAGTTGTGCCACCACAGGAAAGGCCGTGAAGTGGAGGTGAGTCGTGTCTGCCCTGGTCCCCACCAACTGCTCAAGCAAGCAACAGGTCTTCCATGTCACCAGCACCTTCTTCCTTTCATCTTGGTACAGTGAGTAAAATCAGGGTAGATCCCTGCAAGAGATCATCAATTATTTAAATGGTACCATCTGATTTCATTTGCCAGTTAATGTGTACTAAGGTGACTGGGCCACCCGGCCAGGATTACAAATGGTTTTACAAATGTGTTGCTCAACTTTAATCACTTTTCTTTCCATCAAGGGCCTCAACTTCAGCTGCAATGCTGACCAACCCGCGGCACTGCCTCAGGCATGCCTGTTTTCCCTCTGGGTACCCAGTAGTTGCAAAGACTGATGAGTCAGGGACTAAAGTAATTAGAGAGCAAATAAGCCTGCCTCAGTACAGCAAAGTAATCATTTGCCTAGATTCTCTCCTTCCTTGTTCATGCCCCTCAATAAACCTGATTTACTGTTTTACTGTTAACTTGGCTTGTGAGCATATCATTACCTGGTCTGAAGTTATTGAAACATTAGCAAAGCATTCTGAAAGTGCATGTTTGCATTATTGAAGCTTTCTTTCTTTCTTTCCTAGGGGGGGTTACAGGGTGAATGCTGGAGGCCTAGACCCTGCTGGTAAGTGGAGTGTACATGAGCATATCATTAATGCTGGTATTCCAGGTGTTAAGTGTTGCAATTGTAAAACTAAGTGTAAAAGGTCACTAGGCAGGATTGTGGGTGGTTATAGCTTCCCAGAGGGCTGTACCAGTTCTGTTAGGAACCCACTTGAGCACTACTCTGGGTAGAGGCACCAACATTATATGTACACTGTGGGTAGCGAGACCCCAGTAACAGTTAATTCCAAACCCAGGCCCCTCAACCTATTGTTAGGGAAGCAGGCAGGGGCAGTAGCCCTTGGTATAACAGTGCCAGGGTTACATGTGTGAAACTGACTCACCACCAGTCAGTGTTCGTCACCCTTAATTTTATCAAACACATTGGTACTTAGAAAACGAGAGCGGCAAATTAGAAGCAGTGGGTTACTATCTTATTCTGTCCCCGTTTTTAAATTACAAATGAGCAAAAGAGCTTTTTCCTTGTCTATACTGAATGAATATGGTAATCTGACTAGGGGAGCACACAGTACACGGCATTTCAAACAACTGTTGCCTAAATTCTTACATTGTGAGAATGTGTGTAAATGTAATTAACTGTGTCTGTCATTACATTTATCTGTCTTTTGTATATGATGCTTTAAATGTCAGGCGTGGATGAAAAGGGCTATGCCCAGTCACCTCCTGGCTAAAATAAAAAATAAAATGAAAAAAAAAATTTCTATTCATTTTATAGTGCTTTTTTAAACACACTAGTGGAAGGACATCTACTGGATAAGGATCTTTGATCAGAAGCACGTTGCAGTCAGTATGGTGGAAAGATAAATTGGGTCAGTTTACTCAGAATTTGAGAACCAGTATTCTGGATGATCATTTAAAAGGAGAACGTGGTATTTTCCTAACAGCCACATCCATTACAGTGTCAGTGGCTCAGTAGGTTGTAAGCTTGCCTCTGGGGCCAAAAATCAGAAGGTCTTGGGTTCTAGCCCACACCAGGTACTTGGGGTAATACCCATAACTGACACTGTAATGTAGTATGAGTGGAGATGGCACTGTTGAGGTGCCATTCTTGGAGAAGACATTAAACTGAGACCCCATCTCTGGTCACTGTCTTGGTGGACATAAATGATCCCATGGCACTTCCTGAAGAAGAGTAGGAGGTTTTCCCCAGTTTCATGGCCAGCATTCCCTTGGTCCATGTAAATAAGTTATCATAGCTAGCTATGCTTTTCCTGGTCAAAAATTACAAATAAAATAAATAAAATTCCTAATCCCCACTCTAGTTAGATATGGCAGCAGCAGAGACAGTGGGGGATGGGGAAGTGGCGGGATAAGACATCCAGTCACCATGACAGCCTGAGCAACCAGCTAATGCATCCGCAGGTACTACAGCTGCTTTTCAAGCATTCCAACTATCAGCAGCCAGAACCAAGCCCCACGCCCCATGCACACCCCCCAGCACTGCTCCTAAATTTGTTGCAATTGAAAAAACTACCCTGCAGCACTGCAAGAGTCATTACATGTTTACATTAATTGACATGGTACTCATCCACTTTTTGTATTAACCCCACAAAACACTTAGGAGGTGATGATCCTTAATCTTCAGCTATTCTCCAATGGCTGAAGACATTGGGCTGATTCTCAAAACACAGCGCAAGCCGCGCCAAAGGTGACTTGCGCCGATGCGAAAGTACCACGGACCCTCGCAAGATTCTCTATCAGGTAGGGTCCCGGTGGCAAAGTCCCACAGCCTGGCAAATAAACTTGGCCATGCATCAAACAGAGGGTACTTCAGGAAGGTTTGCCACAAGCCATGGGTCCATCTTGCAGCAACAACACCATAGAGAGTGGCCTAGTGGCCACGCCCCTCAAAGCCTCGATCATCCGTCATTAGTGCAACACAATCCATGGTACTCTAGTGGCACCACCACCAAGCCTTGATAGAACCCGTCATTAGTGCAGCACAATCCTTGGTAGTCTAGTGGCACCTCCCAAGCTCTGATCACCCACCATTAGTGCAACACAATCCTGGTAGTCTAGTGGCACCCTCCCCTAAGCCCCAATCTCCCATTATAAAACTTAAAATATCTCTGGTGGTCTAGTGGACTGCTCAAGCCCCGATCCCCCCTTAAATAAATTGGATCATACCTGAAAATAGGCATGTGTTTGTCTAGTGTACTTACCTGGTTAACAAAAGCTAAATAAATAAAAAATAAATAAATGACATTCCCCAATTCCTGGTGATCTAGAGGACCCCCCCCATCCCGCAGTGTCCCACCACTCTGCTCCCTCATCCCCTAACGGGGGAAACTGGCACAGCCATCTCACCGCCATGGCCAGCCTCTGACTGGCTCTATATAGTATGCACTCATTCAGAGCTCAGCCGGCAGCTGGCCGTGGTGGTGAGGGGTTGGCTGGGCTTGCACTTGTGGCACAAAATGAAGTTCCATTAGTGTTTTATAAATGACACCTGTCATGTTCAGAAGGAGGGTCATAAAAAGACTATGATAAAATTTGGGACAAAAATGTCAAAAAAGTTATGAAGAAATGTGTGCTGGGCAAGCCATTGGCCCAGCTGATAGTGTGCTGTGTTCCCGTGCCAGTGATTCAAGATACACTTGGGGAGTCAACTGGGCAGCACGAGGATGGGATGATGTTATCACATATTTGTAATGGTAAATACCACAGCACTGTACTAATATATTTCATTTTTTCATAGAGTCCATGGCACGAGACTGGGAACTTTTAAAACCTTCAAAATCCTGTATCTTGCTTCAGAAAGAAAATACATAAGACAAACATTACTACTCACTGACTACCAAAACTCTTTTCCTACAATACTCTGCCTTTCATCATTTTCACAAATACAACTAAAAACCTACCTGATGATAACACGCAAGCAAACACGTGGCACTGAGATTTGCTTGTTTACAGTTTTATTGGGCCAACTGTGGCAGAGAATAATAGGAATATTGTTTAGATGCTGGCAACCCAGCTTTGTGGACCGAAGCCCGGGTTGCCAGAAAAAAAAGTAACCATTTGTAAAAATAAATAAAGGCAGTTTTTTATTAATGTTAAAATTGTCCACCTGTTGATCAGTACACAAGTAAATGTGTGCCGGTATACAGAGGTCATGCTGCTATTACAGTACAAGAGAATGGGTGTGCAAACAGATACTGTTTTAATTTATAAAGTGAGCGGGGGGGGTGGAGCGGGTGGTTGAGTGTGAGAGCAGCCTGGAATGGGTCCAGAGGGACCGTGATGTGTTCTGACAGGCTTGTTTCACTGTGGCTAGGATTTCATATAGGGGGTAAGCTGGTAACTACTGTTATACATTTTAAAGGTTCAAGATATTCTTTTTTTTTCCCCTATTATTTGTTTTAGCCGTTTTTCCCCGTTTTCACCCACCCTCATATCCTTGCCATGAGTGTGCATGTGTGGAGGCACACACACACATCGCACTGTGGGATGCCTAACCCTACTGGTCGCCCATTGCCTGCCTGCGCCACCACGGACCTCCACCTGGAGGCAGCAGGTCTGTGGGAGGGTGACTTCCCCTCCCAGGAGAGGAGAGATGCTGTTGGGCAGCTCAATCCTATTCCCACCCACCCCCATGCTTGCTCCCCAATGACTCATGTCCATTCCGAACCCGGTCATCGGCGTAGCATGAAGTGTGGTGCCCAGCGTCCTCAACCCTCAGTGCCACTGGGTCAACTAGGTTCAAGATATTCTTTAGAATTTTTGACTGTCTGTGGTGGGATAGTCTGTTATTTTATTACTCCTGAAATATGCAGTTTTTCTCCGGTGGGGAGAACAATGTGGCAGGTGTTTGAATTCTCAACATTCCAAGGTATGGCACGAGGATTTGTTTTGCATTGTGTTATGGCTAGGAGCACTTATTTTTACCCATGTGTTAGACTGATCTAATTCGTTGTTAGAATGTTTTTCCTGTGATTTGACAATGTTGTTCTTAGCATATGTTCAGGCACACCTCATTAGTGTTGTTGCATCATTAAGGTACTACTAGCTCTCACACCGGTGATATCAAAACACTAACAAGATGTGTGAACCAGCTTGTTTGCAACACTTAGCTGTTAATCATTCTCTGTCTAATGCACCAGTGACAGCCAATCAGGTGTCAATATATTCCTAATCCATTTTATAGCTACCCATTTACATGACAAGTTGTCCTTTTCGGAAATCAAATCAACATGAGATCTCCATGATTTAAAAATCCTGTGATATGGTTTTCAAAACTAACACAGGCAACACCAGTCAATAAACACTGCTATAAAAACAATGTGTGGTCTAGGTTTTGACAAAAATGGACAATTTCATACTTTTTAGTTCCTTTTTGGTGTGCTCCATTCCTCCAGGGTTCTTGAATGCTGAGTCAGCATGCCTTCAGGCTGCCGATGTCATTTGTGGTGCTACTCTACTGTGCCTGTATTGAAGCTGCATTGTTACTAGTAGTGTAATGTTGGTAACTATTGCTGTTGATCAGTGGCTGCTTTAGAATAAGTATAAATAGGGGCCTTATCCATGTTAATTCCTACAAGGGATGGATGTGTCCATCCTGGTAAAGTGATCCTTTTCAGTAGGCAATACGGCATTACAGGGTGGTGGTTGTCATGGCTGGGTTAATGTATGCACAGGTGTGTAGTGTAGCATGAGGCACTTTCGCCGAGTGCCTTCAGCACCTGAAAGTGCATTAACCCATGACCACCACCACCTTGGACTTTCCTATTGCACTTATAAAATGTGTCCCTATGCAAAAAAAGAGAAAGAATAAAAACTAAAACAATTTGGAAAGAAACTGAAGAAAAAACAATATTTTGCAGTAAAATGAAAAAAAAAAAAAGTTCCTGCAGTTTTCTGCCATAACATGGCACTGTTCTGTTATGTGAACTAGTTTTAGTTTAGGAATAGGACAAGGAACCTAAACTTTCTCAGTATCATGTTTTATTATAAACATAATTTCAGCCTTGGTTGTTTACTTTTTTATTTCAGCTCTAAAACGATGACCTGATTCCTGTTCCCTCACTCTCGCTCAGCTGCCACCTGTGATGACTACCTGGGGACTGAAATAAACTTTTTTGCTTTCTTTATTTGCAGCTCTGAGCACAACTGAGAGGGGAATCTTCACCCACCATCTCCCATGTAAATTTCTGTGGAGTGGGGAGAAATCTAAGACTCCTTTCCTTTTAGCCCTGAAGAGCGGAGATATGTGGGGAATTCCTCAAGTCACTGCCTCCCGCTACTGCCCGACTCTGCTCATTAATGGCGGATTGGGGAAAGAATAAAAGGAAACACTTCCACTCCTGCATTTGAAGAACAGAGAAAGTCTGTAATTTTGTGAGTGTTTGATTCCTGGTGACAAAGCAAGAGCGCTGAGCTGCCGGCCACTGGAGAGTGTGATTCTGTTTGTGGTTGCCATGGATATGGGCAGCAAAAATGTTTTAAAAATAATTCAAAGCAGTGGGAAAGGCAGGTCATTCAGTGAGCAGGCAGGTCAGCGAATAAGGGGGGGCAGACAGATACAGAGTGGCAGAGTGGAAGGTTTGAAAGACTGGCCTGTTGTACTGTATGACATCAAAAGAAGGCAAGTCTACTATGAGGACTGGAGGCCTGTGAAACAAGAAGACAGAGAATAGACACAAAAAGGTTAGTAGATGGGTTAAAATGTTTATTGTTATATGTTTGCTCTGTGTTAGTTGGATGGGAGTTTTTTAAAAATGTAGTGAACTGCAGTTGCTTGATTTACAGTATGGCAAGGGTATTGCGCTACTTTACCTTACAAACATGGCTTCCAGAAATCTTTTTTCAAAAAGTTCCTGGGAGGCATGGATAGCTAGATGTGATGTGTCCTGGTTGCTGGAAGGGTTTCTGACCTGGCAGTTGCCACCTTGCAAGGCACTGGGTTCCAAACCCTCCCAACCAATCAGGACACAGGTAATTCCCCAGCTATTTTATAGTGTGGAGTAAAGAATAGCCGAGCCTGAGTCTAGGTCAAGCAAAACCCTGTCCAGGAGAAAACAGCATGCTGACTAGTGTATAGAAACTCAGTAAGGTTTCAAAACAGCATTACCTCTCCCACCCCATTCCCAGGCAATCTTGTAAAACAGGATAATTGGTTTTCTTCCATTTTGAGCAATCCCTACACTGAATGTCAGGTGTGAATGAACATAGCAGGTCTTTACAATGACAATAAACAGTCTGCAAACCTTACAGCAAAGTGCCACTCCCTGACTTTGCACAGGCTAAACTTATTAATTTAAAAGAGGTTTTGTGCGTTGTTGGCATTGAATATGATAAAACCAAGTCAAATCAGCTAGTCGGCTTTCAGTTTCTTGGCACAGGCACAGAGCTAGAAAAAACAGTCTTCATAATGGGAAAATCCTGCATCCTGATTGGTTGTTACCTGTGCATTACAGCTGTCAACTACACAGGAAGAAACAAGAACTCCAAAGGCAGGGAGCAGTGCAACAAAACTAATGAGCCAATGTGTGCCACATAGAACGTTCATTTTTGAAACACAACCATTTTTTTTCTAGTGAGGAAAACAACACACTTGATCAGCCTACCTAATCTCAATAAAAGTCTTCAGCAGGAAAATAAACAGACCTTCTCCTACTGTAGTGTGTTTTTATCACTTTAGCCCTTTTCTCACTATCGTAACTGTGTTCCTCTCTCCTCTTGCCGCTGTCCAGCACTCTCTTGCTTGCTCATGCTCTGTAGACTCACTCACTCACACTGTCAAGCTGCTGCAACTTGCACGTCTCACTCTCTGTGTGAAATCACTGCCTCTCAACAATAAGCCATCCAGACTGCGCCTGATCAACTTTTTTAATGTACTAAAAGAAAAACGTCCTTCTCAACAGCTGCAACAGTTATTAACACGCACATGCTGTCCCTCATGTTGCAAGCTTATCATCTGGTCAGTGAAAGTACACTTTTCCTCTTGCTCACTTGCCTTCAAAATGCATCCAAAACTAAAATCTCAAAAGAAAACAAACAAGAGAAACATTACAAACACTGTGCCTGTGATGGGGTGGTGGGGTCTGCAATTTAAAGAACCACAGCTACGGATGCCTTGATACAGACAAAATACCAAAGAGAATAAAACATATAGGCCAGATATTCAAACTGCTCCCAAAATGTGTGCAACAGCAGGAGCAAGCAAATTCAATTGCACATATGCGCAACAGACGCGATATTCAAACATGGAGCAGAACAAATTGCGCAAGCAGCCAACGTCTGAATATCGCACAAACTGCACCATAGCGCAACCAGGAAGGGGAAGCTGAGCAGAAAGGTTGCACCACAGCACAACAAGGGCAGCCCAGCTGAGCAGTCCAGAGGTGCCATAGTGCAAGCAGAGCCCCCCCCCAGCAGAGCAATGGAACTGCACAACCAGGGAGGCAGGCTGGGGCCCACCGCCAGCCATGCCACACATGGGCACAGGAACACACTGGAAATGTTGCGCAATAGACCACCATAGGTTTCAATCGCGCTGTTCATACAGCGCCGTCGGTCCACATAGTGCTGTCACCAGACCAAGCGCAATAGGGCCGCATACTCGGCAGCCGAACAGCGCCAGGGGGCAAAGCGTCGACACCAGGTCAGGGGTCTATGACGCAAGGCCACGACAGCGCCATCTGACGCCTACGCATCCTGGCGTGATCACCACCCGCGTGCGATAGTGCCACAGTGGACTATTGCGCAGTGGTGCCATTAGTGCTATATAGTGCCCAGTGCTGTAGCACCACTGGCACAATGGTGCCATGGCCTGAATTGCCGACGCGCACGGCATCGCCATCAGTGCGGCAGACGCCTGTGAAGCTACCTGGGCATGCGTTAATGCAGTGTACCGCGACAGTCACAGATCTGCGCTTATTGGCTCAGCTGGCTCAACCGTGATTGGCGAAAGCGAATGGCGCCGATATTCAGCTGACACATGCAAATCATCCGATCAGCCATTCAAAGGCGCAGTGGCGTGATTTGCATCTCATTACAGTTGCTCCACTCCTAATTTGCATGCATTGCGCTATAAAAGTGCGACAGTGGGCTGCGCTGGCCAGATTCGGTTACTGCAGGTGAGAGGTGAGTTGCATGCTGTTGGATGTTCTGGACAATGGGCATGGGATAATGCTGTAGACTGCACAGTGACAGGTGTCCACTTCCACCCATACAGATTGCCATGACCGAGCAGAGCCAAGGTGAGGGTGAGGATGGTGGGTGAAGGAGGAGGAGGCCCAACTTCACCACGGCAGAGACTGAGGCCCTCTTCCAGGCCTACCTGGAGGAGGAGGCACTACTGAGTGGATGGCGGGGCACCCCTCAGGCCCGTGTGGCTGCATGGGAGGGGGTAGCCCGGGCAGTAAACCCGCACGGAAGCCACCAGTGCTCCGTGCAGGAATGCAAAAAGAAGATTGGGACAGACCGCAGGAGGGTGAAAGAGAAGGTGGCAGCCCTCAGGGTGGCACATGCTGGCATGGCGGGGCCAGCCAGTGGTGGTGGAACTGACCCCAGCTGAGGACCGACTGGCTGCATCAATGCAGCGCAGTGCTATTGAGGGCGTCATCAGGGTGGATTCCAGACGGGTGGAAGCCCATCACTGCATGGTATGACATGGTGGTGGTGTTGGGGGAAGGTTGTCTCACATGCACTCACATGTCCTCTTTCTGTTACAGATCCTGTTCGTCTTCAGGGACGGTGGTGGTGGGTCCAGGCAGTGAGGATGACCTGCTGGACATGAAGGAGGGTCCATCCACCTCTGTCACCAGCCAGCATGCACTGCACCAGCATGCACGCTGGGCTGCCAACTCTGGTGTCGGTGATTCAGGTGGGGCATGCCTGTGGTCTCCAGCAGTCTGGCATGCAAGCATGCCAGCACGCTGTGACTGTGGCTGTAGTATGTACCTGCACCATTGATGATGCAAGGACTGCAATGGGCAGTGATATGTGTGGTCCCATGACGGACACACAGTAGGCCAGCACGTGCCCCTGGGCCTTGCTGGTTCCAACTTGTGCAGTGTCGGCACAGTCCCAGGCTGTGCCTGCTGCACCGTGGGCAGCACCGGTGGCTGTGCAGGTGTCTGGCACTGCTGCGGCCACAGCGGGAACGAGTGGTCCCTGGGGCACAGCGGTTGGAGGGCAGCAGCAGCCACCACGGTCTGGGGGTAGGTGTCCAGTGGTGGCACATGCCCACCGCCTTGATACGCCCATTCCTGGTCCCGCGAACAGCGCCACCTCAAGGGGCAGCATCAGGATCTTCCACACCCTGGGGGACAGGATGCCATTGTGGCAGAGTAACCATTGACGAGCACACCCGCCTGCTGTGGGAATCAGTACAGCAGCAAAGGCGAAGCTGCAACGCCTGTGGAGGCACTGTGTGCAGCTGTGGAGTGGCACAGCAGGGAGTGTGCTCTGGACCGCAGAGATGGTCCATATGCGGATGGATGTGACCGCCACCATTGACAGGCAGACCCAGGCATTGGTCGCTGTCGTGGCTGCATTGGGCACACACGCAGGTGCTCCTGTACCGCAGACCCACACAGCACGCCTCCACTCCCCATTCCCGGTGTCGTGGACACCAGGCCTGTAGATGCCGGGTTCTGCTGTGGGTCCGGCACCCTGTGCAGGTATGTTTCGATCCCATAGACCCCAGTGCGGACAAGGCCGCGATCACAAGAGTGGACCCCTGGTGGATCATCGGTGCCACCCCATGTGGCCCCTGCTCAGCCTGCCAGTGCTGTTTGGTCATGGCGGGCCGCCCATGCATCCGCTGGTGGCCGTGGAATGGTGCAACATGACTGACCTGTCTCCCAGTGCGGGCCCTGTCTGCTGCTGCCTCTGGTGCACTGTGCGCTATGGTGGGCAGTGCACTGGTGGGTGCCCTGCCCATCACACCGCTTACACGGACCACCTGCACACCATCCCAACTGCTGTCCACAGGTGCGTGCATGATGATGCCTGCATTGTACTGTACACCAAGTGCAAGGGACCCAGCATCTGGACACACGTGTTTGGACAGTACAGGTGGTGGTGTTGTCTCAGGATCTGTGTGCTTGCCATGTCTGTTCCTGCTCTGCTGTGCACCTGCCCATGTACGCTTTGTGCCTGGTGTGTTTGTGTGTGTGTGTGTGTGTGTGTCCATATGACTGTTCACCCCTCCCTGATGGTGTGTTGTGTGCCTGGTCCTTCCACCTTTGCCATCATGCACCCTGGCGGTTACTCTGGTGCCTGTGGGTTATGCTCAGACAGTGTTGTTTGCAATGGCCCCTGCTTACCTGTGTTGTGCATAATGCCTCAGTGATGGTGTCCCGTGCAGTTGGGCCTGCCGGATCAGTCCGGGAGTCCCGCCGCCCAAGGGGGGTTGCTCATCACTATCAACACTGGTGGGCTGGCGCCTGAATCGCTGTCCCCTCTCAACCTGTACGGCTATCCCACAGTCATTGGTCATTTGCAGGATACAACAGGCCAGGAATATCCCAACGCCTTTGAGGGCTGTACTGTAGGGCACTGCCGGAGGTGTCTAGGCATCGGAAGCGGCCTTGATTATCCCAAACACCCGCTCAATGATGTTACGGTGGCGGCATGTGCCCCACTATAGCTGCTACGATGGGTCATGGGGTGCCTGCACGGTGAGCAGCCAGGGACGGAGTGGGTATCCGCCTGTCACCTGTGTGGAGATAGTGGAGATCAGTCTCATGTTCAGGTCCATATTGCCCATATCCCTGTGTGCCACTACCATGGCACCTGTGGCATTCCCACCCTGCCCTGAGTTTGCATTTCCTACATGCATACTCACCCACTAGATGGCCTGTGGGATGTCCCCACTCGAATCGATGGCACAGTGTGGACTGATGCCATATAAAGGCACTCATGTGCTCCGCCAGGTGTGTGGCACAGACATTGATTATCGCCAGTGGCATCACACACCACCTGGCAGTTGACACTGGGAAGCCCTTTCTATTCCTGTATGTGGCCCCATCAGGCCAGGTGTGGCGAGTGGCCGCATGGGTGCAGTCTATGGCCCCAGCACGCCAGGCATACGCATGCCCTGTGGAATGCCTGCATGTTTGCTGTACGCCTGCTGCGGTGCTGGGGAAATGGATGTGCTCCGCAGCATGTGGCAGCAGTGCGTGAGGAATTGGGTGAGGATGCATGACGTGGGCGACTGTGTGATGCCTGTGGTGTCCCCTGTTGGCCTCTGGAAGGTGCCCGTGGCGATCAGGCACATGCAGACTGTCACCTTGGTCTCCACTGACAGAGCATGACTCACGTGAGGGTGCCTGCATCACATCACTGCACAGCTCACAGAGCCACATCAGTATTGCCCTGTTCAGGCAGTACCGCCCACAATATCTACATCTGTGTACAACTCAAAGCTGATGCGGGATGGTACTGCCTGTTGGGGTAGGTCACGACGGGCCCCTCCACGGCCACGCCCCTGCACCTTGCATTCTCACCCTCATTACAGCTTCCATGTGGAAGCTGCCACTGTCCATCTCCTGGCTTGTGCCCCCTCGGCTGATGTTGCTCTGTTACCTCCGCTGTCCTGACTGCTACTTCCACTGCACCAGGCAACCCCTGCTGGCCTCTGCAGCCTATGGCCCACACTGCTTCCCTTGCCTGCCCTGGCCTTCACTGTCTGTCTTTCTCTCTCTCTCTCTTCCCCACTTGGCATCCCTGTGGCATTCTGCGCTGCTTCCTTGAGCCTTTTATTTTGGCTCATTTCCGCTGGGAATGTAACTTCCGGCTGGTCCGCTGTTGCGCATTGCTCAAGTCTTTGGATATCGCATTGCGCTCTTTATGCATGGATCCACCCCCTTCGGTTGCGCATGCCGTCATTTGCATTGCGCTGTTGCTCAGCATGTTTTCGGTGGTGCAACTGCCTCCTGCTGAATATCGCAGAATGGCGCACTTTTGGACTTGCGCAGGCGCAACCCTATTGCGCATGGCGCAACCCTTTTGAATATCCCACCCATAGGATAATGTATGAGAGCCCATACACAACAATGCTATTCTTATACTGAGTGGTTACCATGATGAAGAGAAACTCGAGGGTGAATTTTGAAAGGTCCCACTGTCATCATGGTAACCACGAGGTTTAAGAATAGCGATGTTGTGTACGTCGGCTCTCATACACTATTCTATATAGTGCATGGTCCCACAAACAGAATCGTTTACATTTTCTTGTTCAAGCAGTCAGTCTCTGCCATCCATGACCCACATTTCTCAGCCATCCACCCACTGGGCAGCTCGTACACGTGATGCTTCAACCGCCTGCCCCATGAACCGTATCTGATGGGGGCAGTTACATTGTGATGTATCTACTAGTGGAATGAAAGTCATTCTCATGCTAGTGCTTGTCACTACAGCAGCAGAATGATTTTTACAGTGTATGGATCTCCATACACAATACTGTTCCACCATACACTATAACACATTAACTCATTTGGAGGTTGTAGGACTATTTTATCAAAAATTAAACAATATTGTTTAACATATGCCTATTTAAAAATGTTTATTCCTACTGACCTATAAAAACCAAAAAGTCCATTTTATACGTACAAGACACTCCAGTGTGCAGACTGAACAGATCTAACTGCATGTCCAGGTGCTGAAAGCACTCGGCCTGTGGCCTTGTGTCTTGCCATGCCCCAGAGTGTGTGGTTAGGTCTGGTCAGTGCACATCCCATCTTGTCTTATTTCTCACTTATACACCCCACCAATTGGACAATTTTCCTGGCTTCTTCATAAATGAAGCAGAATAGCACCACAAATTACATCACCAAGGTGGAGACATGTTGATTGCCACATGGATCAGCAGGTCTCAGCATCTAACTATCTGATGAATGCAGAGCACACACCAAATGCATCAAAATAGTATGAAATGTTCTATTTTCATATAACATGCCAGGCACACACTGTTTTTTATAATTGAGAGATTTGCTTGAGGTTCAGTGGAGCAGTAGGTGACACTGCATGCCCTCCTGAGGCGCATAACAGCATAGGCCCGATTCTCAAAGCTCCCAGGGCAGCACAAGGGCTTACATCCCAATGATTGGTGCAGAGTGTCCCTTGCATCAAATGATGCCCCAGGAGTGATTCACAAAGGCAGCCTGTGTCCACAGCAGGTTGCCTGCACCAAATGGAGCTTGCACTGCCTGTGCACCACAGAATGGGCTATAGCAAGATGCTGGGGGCTTGCAGCAGACACAGGCTGCCAAATCTCCACAAACGGTATTCTCAAAACCCACACAGAAGGCAAATTTCTAAGTACCCTTAGACCAGTCAGGTCTGGTCTAAGGGTACTTTGAAATTCATCCTCTGGGTGAGTTGAGCACATTGCAGCAATGTGCCGCAGTTCCCCGCACCAGCCTGATCTCCCGTTATAAAAATTAAACACTCCCTGGTAGTCTAGTGCCCCCACAAGCCCCAATTGCCCAGTAGAAATGTGAATAACTCCTGGTAGTCTAGTCCCACCCCAGCCCCAGTCTCCATCAATTGTCTGTTCGGATACACTACTAAACCAATATCAGTTGCATGTTAGTAGACAATACTAAACCAACATCAGTTGCCTGTTAGTAAACACTACTAAACCCATATCAATTGCCTGTTAGTACACTACTACTATACCAATATCAATTGCCTGTTAGTACACACTACGAAACCCAGATAAATTGCCTGTTAGTACACACTACTAAGCCCATATAAATTGCCTGTACGCACACTACTAAACCCATATAAATTGCCTGTTAGTACACTCTACTATACCAATATCAACTGCCTGTTAGTACACATTACTAAGCCCATATAAATTGCCTGTTAGTACACACTACTAAGCCCATATAAATTGCCTGTTAGTACACACTACTAAACCCATATAAATTGCCTGTTAGTATGCACTACTAAACCCATATCAATTGCCTGTTAGTATGCACCATTAAACCAATATCAATTGCCTGTTAGCACACACTATAAAACCCATTTCAATTGCCTGTTGGTACACAGCACTAAACCAATATCAATTGCCTGTTAGTACGCACTACTAAACCAATATTAATTGACTGTTAATACACACTACTTAACTAATATCAGTTGCATGTTAGTACACTCAACTAAACCCATATCAAATGCCTGTTTGTACACACTACTAAACCCATATAAACTGCATGCTAGAAGAGACTACTAAACTCATATAAATTGTTTGTTAGTACACAATACTAGACCGACATCAGTTGCCTCTAGCATGCACTACTAAACCCATATAAAAGCCTGTTAGTATGCACCCTAAACCCATATCAATTGCCTGTTAGTATGCTAATTAAACCAATATCAATTGTCTGTTAGTTCACACTACTAAACTCTTGTTAATTGCCTGTTAGTACACACTACTAAACCCATATCAATTGCCTGTTAGTACACACTACTAAAACCATATCACTTGCCTGTTAGTATGCACTAAACCCATATCAATTGACTGTTAGTACACACTACTAAACCCATGTCAATTGCCTGTTAGTACACACTACTAAACCCATAGTAATTGCCTGTTTTACATAATTACTAAATAAATATCAGTTGCCTGTTAGTATACACTACAAAACCAATATCAACTGCATGTAAGTACACACTACTAAACCAATGTCAATTGCCTGTTAGTAAACACTACCAAACCCATATCAATTGCATTAGTAGACACTACTACACCCATATTAATTGTCTGTTAGTGCACAATGCTAGACCCTTATAAAACTGCCTGTTTGTACACACTACTAAACCCTTATAAATTGTCTGTTCGTATACACTACTAAAGCAATATCAGTTGCATGTTAGTAGACACTACTAAACCAATATCAATTGCCTGTTAGTACACACTACTAAACCCAAATCAATTGCCTGTTAGTACACACTACTAAGCCCATATAAATTGCCTATTAGTACACTCTACTAAACCCATATAAATAGCCTGTTAGTATGCACTACTAAACCCATATCAATTGCCTGTTAATATGCACCATTAAACCAATATCAATTGCCTGTTAGCACACACTATTAAACCCATATCAATTGCCTGTTGGTACACAGCACTAAACCAATATCAATTACCTGTTAGTACACATTACTAAACCAATATCAGTTGCCTGTTAATACACACTACTTAACTAATATCAGTTGCATGTTAGTACACACAACTAAACCCATATCAAAAGCCTGTTTGCATACACTACTAAACCCATATAAACTGCATGCTAGAAGACAATACTAAACCCATATGAATTGTTTCTTAGTACACAATACTAAACCCATATCAGTTGCCTCTTAGCATACACTGCTAAACCCATATACATTGCCTGTTAGTATGCACTACTAAACCCATATCAATTGCCTGTTAGTATGCCAACTAAACCAATATCAATTGCCTGTTAGTACACACTACTAAACTCTTGTTAATTGCCTGTTAGTACACACTACTAAACCCATATCAATTGCCTGTTAGTACACACTACTAAAACCATATCAATTGCCTGATAGTATGCACACTAAACCAATATTAATTGCCTGTTAGTAGACACTACTAAATCCAATATCAGTTGCCTGTCAGTATGCACTACTAAACCCATATCAATTGCCTGTTAGTACACATACTAAACCCATATCAATTGCCTGTTAGCACACACTACTAAACCCATATCAGTTGCCTGTTAGTACACACTACTAGAGCCATATGAATCGCCTGTTAGTACACACTACTAAACCCATGTCAATTGCCTGTTAGTACACACTACTAAACCTATAGTAATTGCCTGTGGGTACACACTACTAAATCCACATCAATTGCCTGTTAGTATACACTACTAAACCAATACTAATTGCCTGTCAGTACACACTACTAAACTAATATCAATTGCATGTTAGTATGCACTACTAAACCCATATCAATTGCCTGTTAGTACACACACTACCAAACCAATATCAATTGCCTGTTAATACACACTACTTAACCAATATCAATTGCCTGTAGTATACACTATAAACCCATATGAACTACATGCTGTGCACTACTAAACCCATATAAATTGTTTGATGGTACACAATATTAAACCGATATCAGTTGCCTCTTAGCACACACTACTAAACCCATGTCAATTGCCTGTTAGTACACATTACTAGAGCCATATCAATTACCTGTTAGTACACACTACTAAACCCATGTCAATTGCCTGTTAGTACACACTACTAAACCCATAGTAATTGCCTGTTGGTACACACTACTAAATCCATATCAGTTGCCTGTTAGTATACACTACAAAACCAATATCAACTGCATGTAAGTACACACTACTAAACCCATATCAATTGCCTGTTAGTAAACACTACTAAACCCATATCAATTGCAGGTTAGTACACACTACCAAACCCATATCAATTGCCTGTTAGTAAACACTACTAAACCCATATCAATTGTCTGCTAGTGCACACTGCTAAACCCTTATAAAACTGCCTGTTTGTACACACTTCTAAACTCATATAAATTGTCTGTTCGTATACACTACTAAACCAATATCAGTTGCATGTTAGTAGACAATACTAAACCAATATCAGTTGCCTGTTAGTACACACTACTAAACCCATATCAATTGCCTGTTAGTACACTATACCAATATCAATTGCCTATTAGTACACTCTATGAAACCCATATAAATTGCCTGTTAGTACACATACTAAGCCCATATAAATTGCCTGTTAGTACACACTACAAACCCATATAAATTGCCTGTTAGTATGCATACTAAACCCATATCAATTGCCTGTTAGTATGCACCATTAAACCAATATCAATTGCCTGTTAGCACACTCTATTAACCCATATCAATTGCCTGTTGGTACACAGCACTAAACCAATATCAATTACCTGTTAGTACACACTACTAAACCAATATTAATTGCCTGTTAATACACACTACTTAACTAATATCAGTTGCATGTTAGTACACACAACTAAACCCATATCAAATGCCTGTTTGTACACAACTACTAAACCCATATAAACTGCATGCTAGAAGAATATACTAAACCCATATAAATTGTTTGTTAGTACACAATACTAAACCCATATCAGTTGCCTCTTAGCATACACTACTAAACTCATATAAATTGGCTGTTAGTATGCACTACTAAACCCATATCAATTGCCTGTTAGAATGCCAACTAAACCAATATCAATTGCTTGTTAGTACACAACACTAAACTCTTGTTAATTGCCTGTTGGTACACTACTAAACCCATCAATTGCCTGTTAGTACACACTACTAAAACCATATCAATTGCCTGATAGTATGCACCACTAAACCAATATCAATTGCCTGTTAGTGGACACTGCTAAATTCATATCAGTTGCCTGTTGGTATGCACTACTAAACCCATATCAATTGCCTTTAGGTACACACTACTAAACCCATATCAATTGCCTGTTAGTACACACTACCAAACCAATATCAATTGCCTGTTACACACTATTTAACCAATATCAATTGCCTGTTAGTATACATTAAACCCATATGAACTACATGCCAGTACACACTACTAAACCAATATAAATTGTTTGGTGGTACAATACTAAACCCATATCAGTTGCCTCTTAGCACACACACACTAAACCCATATCAATTGCCTGTTACTACACACTACTAGAGCCATATCAATTGCTTGTTAGTACACACTACTAAACCCATGTCAATTGCCTGTTAGTACACACTACTAAACCTATAGTAATTGCCTGTGGGTACACACTACTAAATCCACATCAGTTGCCTGCTAGTATACACTACTAAACAAATATTAATTGCCTGTCAGTACACACTACTAAACCAAAATCAACTGCATGTTAGTATGCACTACTGAACCCAAGTCAATTGCCTGTTAGTACACACACTACCAAACCAATATCAATTGCCTGTTAATACACACTACTTAACCAATATCAATTGTCTGTTCGTATACACTACTAAACCAATATCAGTTGCATGTTAGTAGACAATACTAAACCAATATCAGTTGCCTCTTAGCATACACTGCTAAACCCATATACATTGCCTGGTAGTATGCACTACAAAACCTATATCAATTGCCTGTTAGTAAACACTACTAAACCCATATCAGTTGCCTGTTGGTACACAGCACTAAACCAATAACAATTGCCTGTTAGTACACACTACTAAACCAATATTAATTGCCTGTTAATACACACTACTTAACTAATATCAGTTGCATGTTAGCAGACAATACTAAACCCATATCAAATGCCTGTGGGTACACACTTCTAAACCCATATAAACTGCATGCTAGAAGACACTATAAACCCATATAAATTGTTTGTTAGTACACAATACTAGACCCATATCAGTTGCCTCTTAGCATACACTACTAAACCCATATAAATTGCCTGTTTGTATGCACTACTAAACCCATTCCAATTGCCTGTTAGTATGCCAACTAAACCAATATCAATTGTCTGTTAGTCCACACTACTAAACTCTTGTTAATTGCCTGTTAGTACACACTACTAAACCCATATCAATTGCCTGTTAGTACACACTACAAAACCATATCACTTGCCTGTTAGTATCGCACTACTAAACCCATATCAATTGCCTGTAGGTACACACTACTAAACCCATGTCAATTGCCTGTTAGTACACACTACTAAACCCATAGTAATTGCCTGTTGGTACACACTACTAAATCCATATCAGTTGCCTGTTGGTAACACTACAAAACCAATATCAACTGCATGTAAGTACACACTACTAAACCCATATCAATTACCTGTTAGTAAACACTACCAAACCCATATCAATTGCATTAGTGGACAGTACTAAACCCATATTAATTGTCTGTTAGTGCAAACTGCTAAACCCTTATAAAACTGCCTGTTTGTACACACTACTAAACCCATATAAATTGTCTGTTTGTATACACTACTAAACCAATATCAGTTGCATGTTAGTAGACAATACTAAACCAATATCAGTTGCCTCTTAGTACACACTACTAAACCCATATCAATTGCCTGTTAAGTACCTACTAAGCCATATAAATTGCCTGTTACTACACACTACTAAACCCATATAAATTGCCTGTTAGTATGCACTACTAAACCCATATCAATTGCCTGTTAGTATGCACCAATAAACCAATATCAATTGCCTGTTAGAACACACTATTAAACCCATAGCAATTGCCTGTTGCTACACAGCACTAAACCAATATCAATTACCTGTTAGTACACACTACTAAACCAATATCAATTGCCTGTTAATGCACACTACTTAATTAATATCAGTTGCATGTTAGTACACACAACTAAACCCATATCAAATGCCTGTTTGTATACACTACTAAACCCATATAAACTGCATGCTAGAAGACAATACTGAACCCATATAAAATGTTTGTTAGTACACAATACTAAACCCATATCAGTTGCCTCTTAGCATACACTACTAAACCCATATAAATTGCCTGTTAGTATGCACTACTAAACCCATATCAATTGCCTGCTAGTATGCCAACTAAACCGATATCAATTGCCTGTTAGTACACACTACCAAACTCTTGTTAATTGCCTGTTATCACACACTACTAAACCCATGTCAATTGCCTGTTAGTACAAACTACTAAAACCATATCAATTACCTGATAGTATGCACCACTAAACCAATATCAATTGCCTGTTAGTAGACACTACTAAATTCATATCAGTTGCCTGTCAGTATGCACTACTTAACCCATATCAATTGCCTGTTAGTACACACTACTAAACCCATAACAATTGCCTGTTAGTACACACACTACCAAACCAATATCAATTTCCTGTTAATACACACTACTTAACCAATATCAATTACCTATTAGTATACACTATTAAAACCATATGCACTACATGCTAGTACACACTACTAAACCCATATAAATTGTTTGTTGGTACACAATACTAAACCCATATCAGTTGCCTCTTAGCACACACACTACTAAACCCATATCAGTTGCCTGTTAGTACACACTACTAGAGCCATATGAATCGCCTGTTAGTACACACTACTAAACCCATGTCTATTGCCTGTTAGTAGACACTACTAAACCTATAGTAATTGCCTCTGGGTACACACTACTAAATCCACATCAGTTGCCTGTTAGTATACACTACTAAACCAATACTAATTGTCTGTCAGTACACACTACTAAACTAATATCAATTGCCTGTTAGTATGCACTACTAAACCCATATCAATTGCCTGTTAGTACACACACTTCTAAACCAAAATCAATTGCCAGTTAATACACACTACTTAACCAATATCAATTGCCTGTTAGTATACACTATTAAACCCATATGAACTACATGCAAGTGCACACTACTAAACCCAAATAAATTGTTTGTTGGTACACAATATTAAACCCATATCAGTTGCCTCTTAGCACACACTACTAAACCCATGTCAATTGCCTGTTAGTACACACTACTAGAGCCATATCAATTACCTGTTAGTACACACTACTAAACCCATGTCAATTGCCTGTTAGTACACGCTACTAAACCCATTGTAATTGCCTGTTGGTACACACTACTAAATCCATATCAGTTGCCTGTTAGTATACACTACTAAACCAATATTAATTGCCTGTCAGTACACACTACTAAACCCTTATTAATTGCAGGTTAGTATGCACTACTAACCCCATATCAATGCCTGTAAGTACAGACTACTAAACCCTGGGTGCCTCTTAGTACACATTACTAAAGAAATATTCTTTGCCTGTTAGTGCAGACTACTAATCCCAAATAAATTGCCTGTTAGTATACACTACTAAACCCATATTAATTGCCTGTTAGTACACACAACTAAACCAATATCAAGTGCATGTTAGTACACACTACTAAACCCATATCAATTGCCTGTTAGTACACGCTACAAAACCAATATCAACTGCTTGTAAGTACACACTACTAAACCCATATCAATAGCCTGTTAGTACACACTACCAAACCCATATCAATTGCATTAGCAGACACTACTAAACCCATATCAATTGTCTGTTAGTGCACACTGCTAAACCCTTATAAAACTGCCTGTTTGTACACACTACTAAACCCATATCAATTGTCTGTTCGTATACACTACTAAACCAATATCAGTTGCATGTTGTTAGACAATACTAAACCAATATCATTTGCCTGTTAGTACACACTACTAAACCCATATCAATTGCCTGTTAGTACATACTACTATACCAATATCAATTACCTGTTAGTACACACTACGAAACACATATAAATTGCCTGTTAGTACACACTGCTAAGCCCATATAAATTGCCTGTTAGTACACACTACTAAACCCATATAAATTGCCTGTTAGTATGCACTACTAAACCCATATCAATTGCCTGTTAGAATACACTTTTAAACCAATATCAATTGCCTGTTGGTACACAGCACTAAACCAATCTCAATTGCCTTTTAGTACACACTACTAAACCAATATCAATTGCCTGTTAATACACACTACTTAACTAATATCAGTTGCATGTTAGTACACACAACTAAACCCATATCAACTGCCTGTTTGTACACACTACTAAACCCATATAAACTGCATGCTAGAAGACTCTGCTAAACCCATATAAATTGTTTGTTAGTACACAATACTAGACCCATATAAATTGCCTGTTAGTATGCACTACTAAACCCATATACATTGCTTGTTAGTATGCACTACTAAACCCATATCAATTGCCTGTTAGTATGCCAACTAAACCAATATCAATTGCCTGTTAGTACACACTACTAAACTCTTGTTAATTGCCTGTTAGTACACACTACTAAACCCATGTCAATTGCCTGTTAGTACACACTACTAAAACCATAGCAATTGCCTGATAGTAAGCACCACTAAACCAATTTCAATTTCCTGTTAGTAGACACAACTAAATTAATATCAGTTGCCTGTTAGTACAAACACTACCGAACCAATATCAATTGCCTGTTAATACACACTACTTAACCAATATCAATTGCCTGTTAGTATACACATTAAACCCATATGAACTACATGCTAGTACACACTACTAAAACCATATAAATTGTTTGTTGGTACACAATACTAAACCCATATCAGTTGCCTCTTAGCACACACACTACTAAACCTATATCAATTGCCTGTTACTACACTACTACTAGAGCCATATCAATGACATTGGTACACACTACTAAACCCAAGTCAATTGCCTGTTAGTACACACTACTAAACCTATAGTAATTGCCTGTGGGTACACACTACTAAATCCACATCAGTTGCCTGCTAGTATACACTACTAAACCAATATTAATTGCCTGTCAGTACACAGTACTAAATCAATATCAATTGCGTGTTGGTATACACTACTAAACCCATATCAATTGCCTGTTAGCTCTACACTACCAAACCAATATCAATTGCCTGTTAATACACACTGTAAACCAACATCAATTGTCTATTACGTATGCACTACTAAACCAATATCAGTTGCGTGTTAGTAGACAATACTAAACCAATATCGGTTGCCTGTTAGTAAACACTACTAAACCCATATCAATTGCCTGTTAGTACACACTACTATACCAATATTTACAATTGTTAGTAATCACACTCTAGAACCCATATAAATTGCCTGTTAGTACACTACTAAGCCCATATAAATTGCCTGTTGGTACACACTACTAAACCCATATCAATTGCCTGTTAGTATGCACCATTAAACCAATATCAATTGCCTGTTAGCACACACTATGAAACCCATTTCAGTTGCCTGTTGGTACACAGCACTAAACCAATATCAATTGCCTGTTAGTACACACTACTAAACCAATATTAATTGCCTGTTAATACACACTACTTAACTAATATCAGTTGCATGTTAGTACACACAACTAAACAAATATCAAATGCCTGTTTGTATACACTTCTAAACCCATATAAACTGCATGCTAGAAGACACTATAAACCCATATAAATTGTTTGTTAGTACACAATACTAGACCCATACCAGTTGCCTCTTAGCATACACCACTAAACCCATATAAATTGCCTGTTAGTATGCACTCCTAAACCCATATCAATTGCCTGTTAGTATGCCAACTAAACCAATATCAATTGTCTGTTAGTCCACACTACTAAACTCTTGTTAATTGCCCGTTAGTACACACTACTAAAGCAATATCAATTTCCTGTTAGTACACACTACTAAACCCATAACAATTGCCTGTTAGTACACGCTACAAAACCAATATCAACTGCATGTAAGTAAACACTACTAAACCCATATCAATAGCCTGTTAGTACACACTACCAAACCCATATCAATTGCCTGTTAGTACACACTACTAAAACCATATCACTTGCCTGTTAGTATGCACTATTAACCCATATCAATTGCCTGTTAGTACACACTACTAAACCCTTGTCAGTTGCCTGTTAGTACACACTACCAAACCCATAGTGATTGCCTGTTGGCACACACTACTAAATCCATATCAGTTGCCTGTTAGTATACACTACAAACCAATAGCAACTGCGTATGGTACACTACTAAACCCATCAATGCCTGTTGGCAACACCCATTAAACCAATATCAATTGCTATTAGCACACTATTAAACCCATATCAATGCTGTTAATTTTTACAGACTAAACCAATATCAATTACCGTGCACACTACTAATATCGTTGCCGTTAACACAATACTTAACTATCAGCGGTTGCATATTAGTACACACAACTAAACCATATCAAACTCCTGTTTGTATACACTACTAAACCCACTTATAAACTGCATGCTGGAAGACACTATAGCCCATATAAATTGTTTGTTAGTACACAATACTAGACCCATATCAGTTGCCTCTAGCATACACTACTAACCATATAAATTGCCTGTTAGTATGCACTCCTAAACCCATATCAATTGCCTGTTAGTATGCCAACTAAACCAATATCAATTGTCTTTTAGTCCACACTACTAAACTCTTGTTAATTGCCTGTTAGTACACACTACTAGCCCCATATCAATTGCCTGTTAGTACACACTACTAAAACCATATCACTTGCCTGTTAGTATGCACTACTAAACCCATATCAATTGCCTGTTAGTACACACTACTAAACCCATGTCAATTGCCTGCTAGTACACACTACCAAACCCATAGTAATTGCCTGTTGGTACACACTACTAAATCCATATCAGTTGCCTGTTAGTATACTCTACAAAACCAATATCAACTGCATGTAAGTACACACTACTAAACCCATATCAATTGCCTGTTAGTAAACACTACCAAACCCATATCAATTGCATTAGTAGACACTACTAAACCCATATCAATTGTCTGTTAGTGCACACTGCTAAACCCTTATAAAACTGCCTATTTGTACACACTACTAAACCCATATAAATTGTCTGTTCGTATACACTACTAAACCAATATCAGTTGCATGTTAGTAGACAATACTAAACCAATATCAGTTGCCTGTTAGTACACACTACTAAACCCATATCAATTGCCTGTTAGTACACACTACTAAGCCCATATAAATTGCCTGTTAGTACACACTACTAAACCCATATAAATTGCCTGTTAGTATACACTACTAAGCCCATATCAATTGCCTGTTAGTACACACTACGAACACCATATCACGTGCCTCTTAGCATACACTACTAAACCCATATAAATTGCCTGTTAGTATGCACTACTAAACCCATATCAATTGCCTGTTAATACACACTACTTAACCACTATCAATTGCCTATTAGAATACACTATTAAAACCATATGCACTACATGCTAGTACACACTACTAAACTCATATAAATTGTTTGTTGTTACACAATTCTAAACCCATATCAGTTGCTTCTTAGCACACACACTACTAAACCCATATCAGTTGCCTGTTAGTACACACTACTAGAGCCATATGAATTGCCTGTTAGTACACACTACTAAACCCATGTCAATTGCCTGTTATTACACACTACTAAACCTATAGTAATTGCCTGTGGGTACACACTACTAAATCCACATCAGTTGCCTGTTAGTATACACTACTAAACCAATACTAATTGCCTGTCAGTACACACTACTAAACTAATATCAATTGCCTGTTAATGCACACTACTTAACCAATATCAATTGCCTGTTAGTATACACTATTAAACCCATATGAACTACATGCTAGTGCACACTACTAAACCCATATAAATTGTTTGTTGGTACACAATATTAAACCCATTTCAATTGCCTCTTAGCACACACTACTAAACCCATGTCAATTGCCTGTTAGTACACACTACTAGAGCCATATCAATTACCTGTTAGTACACACTACTAAACCCATGTCAATTGCCTGTTAGTACACACTACTAAACCCATAGTAATTGCCTGTTGGTACACACTACTAAATCCATATCAGTTGCCTGTTAGTATATACTACTAAACCAATATTAATTGCCTGTCAGTACACACTACTAAACCCATATCAATTACAGGTTAGTATGCACTACTAACCCCATATCAATTGCCTGTAAGTACAGACTACTAAACCCATATGAATTGCCTCTTAGTACACATTACTAAAGAACTATTCTTTGCCTGTTAGTGCAGACTACTAATCCCAAATAAATTGCCTGTTAGTATACACTACTAAACCCATATTAATTGCCTGTTAGTACACACTACTAAACCAATATCAAGTGCATGTTAGTACACACTACTAAACCCATATCAATTGCCTGTTAGTACACACTACTAAACCCATATCAATTGCCTGTTAGTACACGCTACAAAACCAATATCAACTGCATGTAAGTACACACTACAAACCCATATCAATTGCCTGTTAGTACACACTACCAAACCCATATCAATTGCATTAGTAGACCCTACTAAACCCATATCAATTGTCTGTTAGTGCACACTGCTAAACCCTTATAAAACTGCCTGTTTTACACACTACTAAACCATATAAATTGTCTGTTCGTGACACTACTAAACCAATATCAGTTGCATGTTGTTAGACAATACTATACCAATATCAGTTGCCTGTTAGTACACACTACTAAACCCATATCAATTGCCTGTTAGTACACACTACTATACCAATATCAATTACCTGTTAGTACACACTACGAAACCATAAAAATTGCCTGTTAGTACACTACTAAGCCCATATAAATTGTCTGTTAGTACACACTACTAAACCCATATAAATTGCCTGTTAGTATGCACTACTAAACCCATATCAATTGCCTGTTAGTATGCACCATTAAACCAATATCAATTGCCTGTTAGCACATAATATAAAACCCATATCAATTAGTGTGTTGGTACACAGCACTAAACCAATATCAATTGCCTGTTAGTACACACTACTAAACCAATATCAATTGCCTGTTAATACACACTACTTAACTAATATCAGTTGCATGTTAGTACACACAACTAAACCCATATCAAATGCCTGTTTGTACACACTACTAAACCCATATAAACTGCATGCTAGAAGACACTACTAAACCCATATAAATTGTTTGGTAGTACGCAATACTAGACCCATATAAATTGCCTGTTAGTATGCACTACTAAACCCATATCCATTGCCGTTAGTATGCCAACTAAACCAATATCAATTGCCTGTTAGTATACACTATTAAACCAATATCAATTGCCTGTCAGTACACACTACTAAACCAATATCAATTGCATGTTGGTACACAATACTTAACCCGTATCATTTGCCTCTTAGCACACACTACTAAACCCATATCAATTGCCTGTTAGTACACACTACTAGAGCCATATCAATTGCCTGTTACTACACACTACTAAACCCATGTCAATTGCCTGTTAGTACACACTACTAAACCTATAGTAATTGCCTGTGGGTACACACTACTAAATCCACATCAGTTGCCTGTTAGTATACACTACTAAACCAATATTAATTGCCTGTCAGTACACACTACTAAACCAATATCAATTGCATGTTAGTATGCACTACTAAGCCCATATCAATTGCCTGCTAGTACACGCACTACCAAACCCATATCAATTGCCTGTTAATACACACTACTTAACCAGTATCAATTGCCTGTTAGTATACACTATTAAACCCATATGAACCACATGCTAGTGCACACTACTAAACCCATATAAATTGTTCGTTGGTACACAATACTAAACCCATATCAGTTGCCTCTTAGCACACACTACTAAACCCATGTCAATTGCCTCTTAGTACACATTACTAAAGAACTATTCTTTGCCTGTTAGTGCAGACTACTAATCCCAAATAAATTGCCTGTTAGTATACAATCTACTAAACCCATATTAATTGCCTGTTAGTACACACTACTAAACCAATATCAAGTGCATGTTAGTACACACTACTAAACCCATATCAATTGCCTGTTAGTACACACTACTAAACCCATATCAATTGCCTGTTAGTATACGCTACAAAACCAATATCAACTGCATGTAAGTACACACTACAAAACCCATATCAATTGCCTGTTAGTACACACTACCAAACCCATATCAATTGCATTAGTAGACCCTACTAAACCCATATCAAATGTCTGTTAGTGCACACTGCTAAACCCTTATAAAACTGCCTGTTTTACACACTACTAAACCCATATAAATTGTCTGTTCGTATACACTACTAAACCAATATCAGTTGCATGTTGTTAGACAATACTATACCAATATCAGTTGCCTGTTAGTACACACTACTAAACCCATATCAATTGCCTGTTAGTACACACTACTATACCAATATCAATTACCTGTTAGTACACACTACGAAACACATAAAAAATTGCCTGTTAGTACACACTACTAAGCCCATATAAATTGTCTGTTAGTACACACTACTAAACCCATATAAATTGCCTGTTAGTATGCACTACTAAACCCATATCAATTGCCTGTTAGTATGCACCATTAAACCAATATCAATTGCCTGTTAGCACACACTATAAAACCCATATCAATTGCGTGTTGGTACACAGCACTAAACCAATATCAATTGCCTGTTAGTACACACTACTAAACCAATATCAATTGCCTGTTAATACACACTACTTAACTAATATCAGTTGCATGTTAGTACACACAACTAAACCCATATCAAATGCCTGTTTGTACACACTACTAAACCCATATAAACTGCATGCTAGAAGACACTACTAAACCCATATAAATTGTTTGGTAGTACGCAATACTAGACCCATATAAATTGCCTGTTAGTATGCACTACTAAACCCATATCCATTGCCTGTTAGTATGCCAACTAAACCAATATCAATTGCCTGTTAGTATACACTATTAAACCAATATCAATTGCCTGTCAGTACACACTACTAAACCAATATCAATTGCATGTTGGTACACAATACTTAACCCGTATCATTTGCCTCTTAGCACACACTACTAAACCCATATCAATTGCCTGTTAGTACACACTACTAGAGCCATATCAATTGCCTGTTACTACACACTACTAAACCCATGTCAATTGCCTGTTAGTACACACTACTAAACCTATAGTAATTGCCTGTGGGTACACTACTAAATCCACATCAGTTGCCTGTTAGTATACACTACTAAACCAATATTAATTGCCTGTCAGTACACACTACTAAACCAATATCAATTGCATGTTAGTATGCACTACTAAGCCCATATCAATTGCCTGCTAGTACACGCACTACCAAACCCATATCAATTGCCTGTTAATACACACTACTTAACCAGTATCAATTGCCTGTTAGTATACACTATTAAACCCATATGAACTACATGCTAGTGCACACTACTAAACCCATATAAATTGTTCGTTGGTACACAATACTAAACCCATATCAGTTGCCTCTTAGCACACACTACTAAACCCATGTCAATTGCCTCTTAGTACACATTACTAAAGAACTATTCTTTGCCTGTTAGTGCAGACTACTAATCCCAAATAAATTGCCTGTTAGTATACACTACTAAACCCATATTAATTGCCTGTTAGTACACACTACTAAACCAATATCAAGTGCATGTTAGTACACACTACTAAACCCATATCAATTGCCTGTTAGTACACACTACTAAACCCATATCAATTGCCTGTTAGTACACGCTACAAAACCAATATCAACTGCATGTAAGTACACACTACAAAACCCATATCAATTGCCTGTTAGTACACACTACCAAACCCATATCAATTGCATTAGTAGACCCTACTAAACCCATATCAAATGTCTGTTAGTGCACACTGCTAAACCCTTATAAAACTGCCTGTTTTACACACTACTAAACCCATATAAATTGTCTGTTCGTATACACTACTAAACCAATATCAGTTGCATGTTGTTAGACAATACTATACCAATATCAGTTGCCTGTTAGTACACACTACTAAACCCATATCAATTGCCTGTTAGTACACACTACTATACCAATATCAATTACCTGTTAGTACACACTACGAAACACATAAAAATTGCCTGTTAGTACACACTACTAAGCCCATATAAATTGTCTGTTAGTACACACTACTAAACCCATATAAATTGCCTGTTAGTATGCACTACTAAACCCATATCAATTGCCTGTTAGTATGCACCATTAAACCAATATCAATTGCCTGTTAGCACACACTATAAAACCCATATCAATTGCGTGTTGGTACACAGCACTAAACCAATATCAATTGCCTGTTAGTACACACTACTAAACCAATATCAATTGCCTGTTAATACACACTACTTAATCTAATATCAGTTGCATGTTAGTACACACAACTAAACCCATATCAAATGCCTGTTTGTACACACTACTAAACCCATATAAACTGCATGCTAGAAGACACTACTAAACCCATATAAATTGTTTGGTAGTACGCAATACTAGACCCATATAAATTGCCTGTTAGTATGCACTACTAAACCCATATCCATTGCCTGTTAGTATGCCAACTAAACCAATATCAATTGCCTGTTAGTATACACTATTAAACCAATATCAATTGCCTGTCAGTACACACTACTAAACCAATATCAATTGCATGTTGGTACACAATACTTTACCCGTATCAGTTGCCTCTTAGCACACACTACTAAACCCATATCAATTGCCTGTTAGTACACACTACTAGAGCCATATCAATTGCCTGTTACTACACTATTAAACCCATGTCAATTGCCTGTTAGTACACACTACTAAACCTATAGTAATTGCCTGTGGGTACACACTACTAAATCCACATCAGTTGCCTGTTAGTATACACTACTAAACCAATATTAATTGCCTGTCAGTACACACTACTAAACCAATATCAATTGCATGTTAGTATGCACTACTAAGCCCATATCAATTGCCTGTTAGTACACGCACTACCAAACCCATATCAATTGCCTGTTAATACACACTACTTAACCAGTATCAATTGCCTGTTAGTATACACTATTAAACCCATATGAACTACATGCTAGTGCACACTACTAAACCCATATAAATTGTTCGTTGGTACACAATACTAAACCCATATCAGTTGCCTCTTAGCACACACTACTAAACCCATGTCAATTGCCTGTTAGTACACACTACTAGAGGCATATCAATTACCTGTTAGTACACACTACTAAAACCATATCAATTGCCTGATAGCATGCACCACTAAACCAATATCAATTGCCTGTTAGTAGAGACTACTAAACTCATATCAGTTGCCTGTTAGTATGCACTACTAAACCCATATCAATTGCCTGTTAGTACACACTACTAAACCCATATCAATTGACTGTTAGTGCACACACTATCAAACCAATATCAATTGCCTTTTAATACACACTACTTAACCAATATCAATTGCCTGTTAGTATACACTATTAAACCCATATAAACTACATGCTAGTCCACACTACTAAACCCATATAAATTGTTTGTTGGTACACAATACTAAACCCATATGAGTTGCCTCTTAGCACACACTACTAAACCCATATCAATTGCCTGTTAGTACACACTACTAAACCTATAGTAATTGCATGTTGGTACACACTACTAAATCCCTATCAGTTGCCTGTTAGTATACACTACTAAACCAATATTAATTGCCTGTCAGTACACACTTCTAAACCAATATCAATAGCAGGTTAGTATGCACTACTAAACCCATATAAATTGCCTCTTAGTACACATTACTAAACAAATATTCTTTGCCTGTTAGTGCACACTACTAATCCCAAATAAATTGCCTGTTAGTATACACTACTAAACCCATATTAATTGCCTGTTAGTACACACTACTAAACCAATATCAAGTGCGTGTTAGTACACACTACTAAACCCATATCAATTGTCTGTTAGTACACACTGCAAAACCCATATCAACTGCATGTAAGTACATACTACTAAACCCATATCAATTGCCTGTTAGTAAACACTACTAAACCCTTATCAATTGCCTGTTAGTACACACTACCAAACCCATATCAATAGCATTAGTAGACACTACTAAACCCATATCAATTGTCTGTTAGTGCACACTGCTAAACCCTTATATAACTGCCTGTTTGTACACACTACTAAACCCATATTAATTGCCTGTTAGTACACATTGCTAAACCCATATAAAATTGCCTGTTTGTACACACTACTATTACCACAACATTGCACCATCTTCACCAGCAAATTATAACGTTGCTGCACCTTAACAACAACACTGGGGGAGAGGAGTGAGTGACCACTAGGGCTTTCCTGTCATGCAACAGGTAGAGTCAGGCAGACTGACTGGGCCTGTGGGCCTTTTTCTGCTGCCATTGTCTATGATTTATGTTTTTATCCTGGCTTTTAGCCCCTCCTTTGCTTGTTCAATTCTAGTCCCTCAGTGCTGCTCTTTAGCCTGTAGCAACCCATCTCTTTCCAGTTGTCGTAGACCTTCTTTTTACTCAGTTCCCATTAAGCAAAGGGTGCCACACCTTGGCCCTATTTCCTTTATTGCTCAGAGGGATGCAAATCTCCATGGCTGCTTCAAGCCCATCTGTATCTAATTAATGGGTGAATGAAATGTCCTTTCATATGATGAGCAGCATGTGTGTCTGTGCGTTGAGTGTGAGTGTGCATAAGTGCGTGCATGCATTTGCTAGTGTGTGTGTGTGTGTGTGTGAATGCATGCATGTGTAAGTGAGTGTGTGGCTGGGTGGATGGGTGAGGGTGTGTGAGTGTGTGTGCATGCGTGTGTGTGTGTGTGTATGTGTGTATGTGTGCCTTGAGGGTGTATCTGGGTATATATTTGCTATAGATATTTGTCAGTTTATAAGTTGTTGCATGTGCAGCATTTACAGTTTATTTACCCAAGATAGCCCTGACATCCAACATCTTAATTTCAGTCAGGGTCTACTTCATTCCACTTTTATGGTTGTATTGCTATGCAAGACCATATAGGTTTCAGTAGGGGTCAGGAAAGTGGAACTAGAACTGTTGTATGTTCCTTTTGGTCGCCACAAGTCCCCTGGCATCACCAAAGTAGTGTTATCGATTGCTGTGCCACCCTCTTCCCCTCAGTGTAGTGCTGCTTTTTTTGAAGTCAGCTGCCTTTGAGCTGCTGGGGGGACCACTGGCACCCCTCCTCAGGAAAGGGGGACAATAAAAACTTTACAATCCACTTGTCAGTACAACCCCCAAATAGGGGGACAAAATGTTACCACCAGCTTGGTGAGACATCTGCTAGCCCAGTGGTGATACCAGGCAAGGGTACTTGCCCAGAAGCATTTTGTTATGCATTGGTTATGCCCCATTTCTGGCTCTGCCATTCCAGTGTGTGCTTTATATTTTTGTTTTACCTAAACTAAATGTCTCAACCCATTGCTTGGCACCAGCTCTGCCAGACATCCGGCAATGCTCACTCCTCCAGGCTGGTATGGCACACAGGCACAGCCAATAGAGTATGGGAGCAACTTTGGAGAAGGGTGGTCATAGAACATAGACTTTGATGGCAGATAAGGACCACTTGGCCCACCTAGTCTGCCTATTTCCCTACCTAATGGATAAGCTGCAGATCCTAGTTAACCAACAGCCTACTTCCTCTTACCCCCCACTAGAATTGCCTTATGTCTATCCCATGCATTCTTGAATTTCCCCATTGTTTTTTTGACCCTATGACCTCCTCAGGAAGGCCATTCCATGCATCCACCACCCTATCTGTGAAAAAATACTTCCTCACATTGCCCCTGATCCACCCCCCCATCTTCACATTATGTCCCCTTGTTCTTGCACATCTCGTTTTCTGGAAGATACTGCCCTCTTGGACTTTGTTGATTCCCTTGAGGTACTTGAAAGTTTCTTTCATGTCCCCCCTTCCTCCTTTCTTCAAGGGTATACATATTATGCTCCTTTAGTCTCTCTTTATGTGGCTTCTGTTGCAGACCCTGCACCATTTTAGTTGCCCTCCTCTGGATTGCCTCCATCCTGTCTATGTCCTTGCAGAGATGGGGTCTCCAGAACTACATGTAATGCTCCAGATGGGGCCTCATCAACTGTCTGTACAGAGGGATAACAACTTCCAGTTTTCTACTCGTGATGCCTCTCCCTATACATCTCAGTATCCCCCCCCAGCCACTCTTATTGCCTTCTCACATTGCTTGCTTACCTTTAGGTCATCTGATATGACTACCTCCAGGTCCCTTTCCATTTTTGTTGTTGTTAATACCTCCCCCCCATTGTGTACTCTTCCCCAGGGTTTTTGTTTCCCAGGTGCATTACTTTGCACTTCTTTACATTGAATCCAAGCTGCCATACATTTGACCATTCCTCCAACCTTGCCAAGTCCTTTCTCATCCTTTCCACTCCCCCCCCTTGTGTATCAACCCTGTTGCAGATCTTTGTGTTGTCTGCAAAGAGGCAAATATTTCCTTCCAGTTCCTCTTCAATGTCACTTATAAAGACATTAAAAAGGACTGGACCCAGTACTGAACCCTGCAGTATTCCACTAGTAACCCCCCTTTCTTCGGAGTGTAGTCCGTTTACTGTTACCCACTGTGTCCTGTTGTCCAACCAATTTTTTTTTACCCAGGCTACCACCCTGTGACCTACACTGAGGCTGGCTAATTTGTTTATTAATCTTTTATGTGGGACTGTGTCAAATGCCTTGCTAAAGTCTAGTTATGGCCATGTCTACAGCCCCTCCCTGGTCTGCTACTTTGATCACCCAGTCAAAGAAATCTAGTAGATTCATTTGACATGACCTTCCTGCTATGAATCCATGCTGCCTTGGGTCCTGTGCCCTGCTCCTTCTGTGTTTTCTTTTACTTCCTGAATGCTATCTATTTCTCCCTAATCTTCCCCACCACCTCTTTTGAGGACCATAGTGATTTTTTCTTTCGTTTTGATTTATTTATTTGTTTCACACAAAGGCTTGTTGCATCTGTGATGGCAAATTTGATGTTTCCCCATTGTTCCTCCACCCTTTCCTTCTTGCCTGTTTGCTAGTGCTTTTCTCAGGCACTCTCCTATTTTGACAAAGTCAGCCCTCCTAAAGTCCAGTACCATCAATTTTGTATGGCTTGACTCTGCGGCTGTGTTTATTGTGAACCACACTGTTTGGTGGTCACTTGTCCCCAGATGGTTACCCACTTCTAGATCTGAGATCCTCTCTCCATCCCCATTTGAGAGTACCAGATCTAAGATTGCTCCCTGCTGAGTGGGTTCCAACACTAACTGTCTGAGGCATTCTCCCCCATGTAGGGCTTTGAGAATGACCCTGCTCTTGGACGTGGCTGCAGCAAAGGTGCTTCTGGCATGTTCAGGTCCCCCATCAACAATATCTCCCCTTTTTCTGCCATCCTAAGGATGCTTTCTATCATTTCCTTGTCCATTTCCTCCCCCTGAGATGGGGGTCTGTATACAATCCCTGTGCAGATTGTAGTGCCATTTCTGGTCTCCAGGGTGACCCACAGTGCCTCCTCTCCTCCCTGTTTACACTTTAGTTCTGTTGTTTTGATCCCTTCCCTGACATAGAGAGCTGCTCCTCCTCCTCTTTTTCTCCCCTCCTTGTCCCTCCTGTAGATTGTGTACCCTAGTATGTAGACGTCCCAGTCATGGTTCTCTGTGTACCATGTTTCTGTGACTGGTACAATATCCAGGCGTCCCTCTTCCATCAAGGCCACCAGTTCAGGGAGCTTGTTACCTAGACTATGGACATTGGTACTCATTATCCTCCATTTTTTGATGGCCTTACCCCTTTTTGCCCCATCCATCTTTACTGCCTTTGCCTCCACTTACCTTTGCCCTTTTCCCTATTGACTTCTCTATCTTGGTGTTTACCTCATTAACTATCCTGATTTTTTTTGGGGGGGGCAGGATTTCCCTAGCCCTTTTCAGTGCTTCCCCCTCTTGGCTAGTTTAAATGCTTGCCAAAGAAGCATTTAAACGTAGGATCCTGGTTCCCCTCCTGGACAGATGCAGACCATTGTGCCAGTATAGGCCTGCATCCCTCCAGGTGGACCCCCAGTCCCCAATGAAGCCAAAACCCTGAGCTCTGCACCAGTTTTTCAACCATTGATTGAATCCCATGATGTGGAGCACCCTAGCCTCACCCATGCCATAGACAGGCAGCACCTCTGAGTAGATTACCATGCGTGCTACTTGTCTAAGGCCCCTCCCCAACTCCACAAACTCCTCCTGCACTGTCTTGACATCACAGCAGAGCTGAACCTTATACAGTCATGTAGCATTTTCATTGATGGTGCGGGGACGAGGAGTCCAACTCTGAGCATATGCTGGGGTGTGAACAAATACACCTGCCATCAACATATCAAGGCATATACAGAGCTTACTCCAGACTCATCTCTCCACCCTCTGTTAGGTCACTTGTATGTGTATGTTTTCTCCCTCTCTCTCTCTCTCTCTCTCCCTCGTCTCTCTTTCTCTTGGACTCTCTCTCACCCCCCAGCCCATCCTGGCAAATGGTCCATCCCCTTTATCATACTGTACCCTGATGAGTCCATTGTCTCTCTCTCTCTCAGACTGCAGTACTAACAGCCTGCTTGTTGCACCATTATTTGCCTGCAGCTCAGCTTACCACTGCATAACACATGCTGATCAAAGGCTCATCTGCAGTGAGCAAGCTCACCATCGAGGGCATACATACCGCAGAAACTGGGAATCATCACAGAGCAATGAGACTCACTGACCAACAGTACAGCAACAGGGGGAAGCACATCAGCTGTTCTAAAGGTGCTCCAGCAATAAACAAACAAGATATGCAAAAAGAAACTGGGCAGACTCCAGTATATGCTGACAGTAAGCAAAGCTGTGTTTTATTTTAAGTTACAGTATGTCAGGTTCCAGGGCTAACACCCCTACGTATCGACTCAGCCACATGGGTCTTCCTCAGGGAGTCCCTGCTGTAACTTAAAATAAAACACAGTTTTGCTTACTCTCAGCATATACTGGTGTGTGCCCAGTTTCTTTTTGCACACAGACCAACAGGGCTAATCAATAAGTATCAATCATTAAGAAGATGGCCACTGGGCTGAGTGTGCTGCTGCTTTGTGTGTTGTTTTGAACTGTATTTTAAGTTATTTTTTAAGTTATTTTTATTTTATTTTTTGCTTTGGCTTTTTGGCATTGCTCCTCTGCCGCCCGACTCTGATTTCGACCAGCGTGGGGTGAACTGGAGCGAATTGACCCTGTGATTGGAACATTGAAGGGCGCTGTTTACTATGGGAACTATCGGCGCTGAGGTGCTTTGTGTGTTTACCCCTGAGTTTTCATCTGATCAGGGCCGCATTTGGGATTTGCGCTCTGTTGGATCTGTGAGCTCGCAGAGCTTGTAGGATTTTCTACACTACACTATACTGGCAGGATGGACTGCATCTGTCCAGGAAGGGAACAAGTCTTTTGGGCAATCAGTTTAAATGCTTCATTGGCAAGCTTTTGAACTAGTCAAGGGGGGAGGCACTGATAAGCAGCAGGAAATTCCCAGCCTCCCCCTACAAAAGAGGGTACTAAATGAGAAAAAGACCAAGGTAGAAAGGACAGTGGGGAATGCTGCTACAAAAGGTAAAGCCATCAAAAAATGGAGAGCAATGAGTACCAATGCCTGTAGTCTGGGTAACAAGCTTCCTGAATTAGTGGCCTTGATGGAGGAGGAACATTTGGATATTGTGGCAGTCACAGAAACATGGTACACACAGAACCATGACTGGGACATAAACATACCAGGATACACTGTCTACAGGAGGGACAGGGAGGGTAAAAGAGGAGGAAGAGTAGCTCTCTACATAAGGGAAGGAATCAAAGCAACAGAACAAAAGGGTAAACAGGGAGGAGAAGAAGCACTATGGGTCAACTTGGAGACAGGCAATGGCACCACAATCCGCACAGGGATTATATACAGATCCCCCTCTCGGGGGAGGAAATGGACAAGGAAATTATAGAAAGTATACTTAGAATGGCAGAAAAAGGGGAGATATTGCTGATGGGTGATCTGAATATGCCAGATGTTAACTGGAGTGCAGTTGCAGCAGCCACTTCTAAGAGTGGGGTTATTCTAGATGCCCTACAGGGGGCATGCCTTAGACAACTAGTATTGGAACCCACTTGAGAGGGAGCAATCTTAGACCTGGTTCTCTCAAATGGAGAGAGAGAGGATCACAGATGTAGAAGGGTAGCCATCTGGGAACTAGCGCCATCGAAAAAGTATGGTTCACAATAAACACAGCTGTAGAGTCAAGCATACAAAGGCAAAAGTACTGGACTTTAGGAGGCCTGACTTTGCCAAAATGGGTGAGTGCCTAAGGAATGCACTAGCAAATGGGCAGGAAGGAGGGGTGGAAGAACAAAGGGGAATAATAAAAACTGCCATCACAGAGGTAACAAGCCTTTGTGTGAAGCAAATAAACAAAACAAAATGATGTAAGAAACCACTATGGTTCTCAAAGGAGGTGGCAGCGAAGGTTCAAGAGAAAAAGAAAGCATTCATGAAGTACAAAGAATCACAGAAGGAGCAGGACAGAGAATTGTATCAGTTAAAGCAAAAGGAAGCTGGGAAGACAGTCAGAACAGCAAAGGCTCAAACCAAGGAAAAGATAGCCAACTCAGTTATGAAGGGGGATAAAACCTTTTATAGGTACATCAGGGAGCGTAGGATGACAAAGGGAGGGAGGGAAGGAGGGATAGTGAGGCTTAATAAAGGGGAGGGAGGTGGGCAGAGGGTGAAGGTGAAAAGGCAGAGATACTAAACAAATATTTTTGCTTAGTATTGACAAATGAAGAGGGGGAGGTACCTAAACCAAACAATAGAAACACTCTGGATACAAAAGTTGATACCAGCCCATTTACAGAAGAAAGGGTTCTGAAAGAACTCTTAGAACTGAAGGTGGACAAAGCAATAGGGCCTGATGGGATTCATCCCAGAATTCTAAAAGAACTAATGGTAGAACTAGTGACACCACTGACTACCCTCTTTAACAAATCATGGGAGGATGGGGTGGTACCTGAGGACTGGAGGAGGGCAGATATGATTCCACTTCACAAAAGTGGGAGCAGGGCAGAAGCGGGAAACTACAGACCTGTTAGTTTAACCTCAGTGATAGCGAAAAAGATGGAATCACTTCTAAAGGAAAGAACTGTCGAGTACCTAGAGGCCAGAGGGGCACAGGACCCAAGACAGCATGGATTCACAGTGGGAAGGTCATGCCAGATGAATCTAATAGATTTCTTTGACTGGGTGACCAAAGTAGTAGATATGGGAGGGACTGTGGACATGGCCTACCTAGACTTTAGCAAGGCATCTGATACAGTCCCACACAAAAGATTAATATACAGGTTAGCCAGCTTGGGAGTGGGTCCCAAGATGATAGCCTGGGTAAAGAATTGGCTGGAGAATAAGACACAGAGGGTAATAGTAAATGTAGTCTACTCTGAAGAAAGGGTGGTTACTAGTGGGGTACCGCAGGGTTCAGTATTAGGACCAGTCCTCTTCAGTGTCTTTATAAGTGACATTGCAGAGGGACTGGAAGGAAAAGTATGTCTCTTTGAAGATGACACAAAGATCTGCAACAGGGTTGATACACAAGGTGGGGTGGAAAGGATGAAAAGGGACTTGGCAAGGTTAGAGGAATGGTCATATGTATGGCAGCTTAGATTCAATGCTAAAAAGTGCAAGGTAATGCACCTGGGAAACAAAAACCCAGGAGAAGAGTACACAATGGGGGGTGAGATACTAACAACAACAAAAATGGAAAGGGACCTGGGGGTAGTCATATCAGATGACCTAAAGGTGGGCAAGCAATGTGAGAGGGCAGTAAGGAGGGCTGGGGGATAGTGGGATACATAGGGAGAGGCATCACCAGTAGAAAACAGGAAGTTGTTATCCCTCTGTACAGACAGTTGGTGAGACCCCATCTGGAGTACTGTGTGCAGTTTGGAGACCCAATCTCCAAAGACATAGACAGGATGAAAGCTGTCCAGAGGAGGGCAACTAAAATGGTGCAGGGTCTGCACCGAAGACATATGAAGAGAGAGACTTAAGGAGCTTAATATGTATAGCCTCGAGGAAAGGAGGAAAGGGGGACATGATAGAAACTTTCAAGTCCCTCAAGGAATCAACAAAGTCCAAGAGGGTAGCATCCTTCAGAAAAAGGTGTGCAAGAACAAGGGGCACAATTTGAAGATGAAGTGACTCAGAGGTAATGTAAGGAAGTATTTCTTCACAGAGAGGTTGTGGATACATGGAATGGCCTGAGGAGGTTGTGGAGTCAAATACAGTGGTGGAATTCAAGCATGCATGGGACAGTCATAAGGCAATTCTAGGGGATGGGGGTAGGAAAAAGTAGGCTGCTGGTTAATTAGGATCTGCAGCTTATCCATTAGGTAGGGAAATGGGCAGACTGCATGGGCCAAGTGGTCCTTATCTGCCGTCAAATTCTATGTTTCTATGTTCTCCAGCACCCGGACTTTTCCCTCAGTCTGCTGTTGTGAGGGCTTTCTGTACCCTTCGTTCTGGGTGGTGACTGAAGTCGAAGTGGAGGGTTGCCTGTTTATTATAATTCGAGCAGATTTGAGACTGGGACAGGGACTGGGACTCTGGATACCTTTTTCTGAACATTGAAGAAGGATGGAGGGGGACTTGCCAAGTTAATTTCAGGTCATTGATGGTGTATACGAGGTTATCCCGAGCTTGGTTTCAGGACTGGTTTGAGGCCCGACTCCCACTGGGATTTTCCACATGATTTGTGGTCTGAAGGGGGTATTGAGATTTCTCTAGCCAAGGAGTTGGCTAAAGTTTCGTGCCCCCTAGACTCTTAGACTGGGCTACTAATGTGACTTGTCCTGGGCGTTTTATCAGGCTACATTATCTCCTGTGGTGTTTTCCCAGTTGGGAGTGAGGGGGCCCTATTCTATCGAGGAAACCTTGTAGATTTGGTTGACTTGGACCCTGGATGTTCTCTGGATGTTCCCCGTAGTTGCCTTCTTAAACAAGTTTGCATGGATGAGTAGACTGACTGTGTTTTCTACTTATGATTTCCATGGATTTTGGTTCTCCATAGCCTGTGGATATAATTGACTCTGTGCCCTGTGGAGTGAGGACTTCTTATTTTCCCCCTTGACTTGTTTTAAGTTTATTTTTTATGGATAACGAGGTGGTGAGAGGACCTTGTGTCCATTTATTTCCTGAAGTTCTGATTGTTTTTTCCTATACTCCCTGGTCGTGAGAGGATTGAGGGGAAGGGGATGTTTTATTTTATGTTTTTGTTTTCAAATTAAAATGTTATTTATGATTTGATTTGTAGAATACATCTGAACTCTGGCAGTGAGAGTGCCAACGTTCCTTTCTCTGGTTGTGAGAGAGCTAGGGGCGGTAGACAGTTTTATTTTATATTTATGTATTTGTCTTTTGTTTAATTGGGGTGATGAGAGAACCCTTTATATTTATTTTAAGTCTAAGGAGGATGTTAATAGCCCTCTAGCCTGGCTCAGATCCGATTTCCTGTTGGGGGTGGGGTAGCTTTTTATTTATTTAGTTTTTTAAGTTTTTAGAAATTATTTTGGGAGATTTATTGTAAGTAGGTTAATCGTTTGATTTTAATTGTTTTGTAGCGCCATGTGTTGGCCTTCAAGCCCCACGGTAGTGCGCTATTCATCCCCCTCTCTTCGCGCCCTCCACCCTTTTTATTCTCCCTCTCTCCAATATGAGATGTATCAGTGCTGTAGAGCACTGGGAATTACTTGTAGGAAAGGGAAGAGGGTGGGGGACTGTGAACAAGTGAGGATGGACGAGGGGGGCCACCGTATTAGGGTAGTTGGATCCAGAAGGCGTACTGGGGCGAAATGGAATCCAGATCATGGTTTGCCATGTCTGGTGCCCATACCCAAGGGCACTACTGAGTTTAGTAGGCAGATGGGCCCGACAGCCTCCCAGGTTCATCCAACTTGGGCGGTGTTGTGCAATGCCAGGTCTATCAGGAATAAGACTGGCATTATTGCTGATCTTGTTGGTTCGGTGGACTTGGCTTGCTTCACTGAGACCTGGCTGGATGAAAATCCAGGCCCCTTTTTGGAGGCTATGACTCCGGCTGGGTACTCGGTGATACACCACCTGAGATTGGATCGCAGGGGTGGGGGGTTGCAGTCTGTTTCAAGACTGAATTGGGCCTCACGAATGTAGTAGTTTGGGAGACTGAGTCCTAGTGTACAGTGGTAGCAGGTGTAGGCATTCGAATCATTCTCATCTACCGTCCACCCAGGGATGGGAAGCGATTCTTACAGGAAGTAGTGGACTTCGTCATCGACATGGCATTTGAGTCGCCCAGATTGATGGATCTGGGTGACTTTAATGCCTGAATCGATGATGAACTCTCACAATTTGGTAATCACTTCCTCCAATTAATGACTTCTTTGGGCCTTACACAGGTGGTTTCCACTGCTACCCATAAATCTGGACACTCTCTGGACTTAGTCTTCCTACTAGGGATCGAAACATCCAACCTGAGGGTGGAACCAGTCGCCTGGTCAGATCACTACACCGTGAGGTTCAGTTTTTGCACTCCCCTCTGAGAAGGCCTACTTTGGGCTTTCAGGGGCTGAAATCTGCCACCTGCAGCTAGTGCAGAATGCAGTGGCCCGGGTTTTGACTGGTTCCAGTAAGTCCTGTCATATTACCCTGGTGCTGCGCGAACTGCACTGGCTGCCTATACAGTGGCTGATCACCTTTAAAGTCAGTTTACTGACTTTCAAAGCCCTTCATGGTCAGGGTCCGGCCTATCTGAAAGAACTTCTGGTTCCTTACTGCCCTGGCCAATCGCTCCGCTCGGCCAAAGAGGGGTTGCTGGAGATTCCAAGAGTGAATCTTAAATCATGTGGATGTAGGGCATTTTCTTATGCTGTGCCCACTCTTTGGAATTCTCTACCTCACCGGTTACGGGAGGGCACTTCCGTGGAGGAATTCAAGAGGGGTTTGAAAACCCATCTTTGGCAAATGGCCTTTTTAGAAAACTGATTGTTCTGAATTTGATGATTTTATTATTGTTTTTATCTATGTTTGATATTTGATTTTTATGTTTGATTTGTACTGTTTTAAGCTGTACAGCGCTTTGGTAACTGAAAGGCGCTATATAAATAAAATTATTATTATTATCTGAAAGGAATAAATAGGGTGAACAAGGAGGGTCTCTTCAAGATCTGTGGGAATCAAAACATGAGGAGGACTCAGTTTCACGTTGGTGGGGGAGGTTTAGAAGGGACGGCTAAGAGGTACTTTTTCACAGAGAGGGTGGTGGTTGGTCAGAATGGCCTTCCTAAAGGGATGGTTTCATTGAAAATGGTGGGCAGCTTCAAGAGAAGTTGGGATAGAGTTAAAGGGAAACTAAGGGACAAGAAGTGGGGTGGACTAAGGGGAAGGGCTGGTTGGGGAGGGGGGCTAAGGACCCTGCAATATAAGAAGACCCGATAGACCAAATGGCCTTCTTCTGTTGGCTTTTTCATATGTTTATATGTTCTTATGACGGACAGTCCAGGCAACCAGCTGCCCTCAGTTGGTCAATCAAGGTAAACTTCTGGACCGGCCCAGTGGTGCTGAGGGTTGAGGCGCTGGATGCCACACCTCGCGCCACGCCGGCGACCCAGGTTCAGGAACAAGCCAAGGCCGCAGGGGGTCGGCGGGGGGGAAGAGATTGAGCCTCCTTTAACTGCTCTCTCTTCCTGGGGGTGGGTATGGGGTAGTGTTTGCTCTTGGAGCGACCTCTAGCATAGGCTGGAGGATCGCCAGTGTAGTGACGTGGCTCAATGCCTGGGGGCGGAGCCATGGCAATACGTAGCCTTGCTGGCCAGGCTCCAGCGGGGGAATAGGAAAAAAAATAAAGAAAAAGCCTCTATATACCGCCGAGAGATGACGGTGGCCCCAGTGGATCCTCCCACATCCCAAATACCGGCCCGGACGCGCCCAGGATCTCTCTCAGGCCCAACCCGATGACTTACAGGTAGGCCCCTCACACTTAGGAGGTTGCAGCTGAGGGGAGGCGGAATCAGCCCCGGAGATGATACCGGGGGTCGGGTCTGCCCGGGGTCGTACAGGGAGTAGAGAGATCGGGGTGATGTGGAGGTTCAGGTTGGGAGTAGGGTAGGGCTCCGAGTGGGCACTCCTGAAGGATGCCCGGGGGTATAAAGAGAATAAAGAAAGTTTAAAAAAAAAAAAGGTAAACTTCTGGACATATCTCTTAACCTTATGTCACTGAAATGCAGGACACTGACACCCAATGTGTGGGAAAGTGTGTAACGCAGGCCTTCAAAATGTGGGCACATTATCAAACATGAAACAGCAGGCTGCAAATACTGTAGAAAAGTGGTTTTATGTGTGCAAAGTTGTTGTTTTTTTTATTTTACTTCATAGAGTACAATGAATTTCTCCTTTACAGACTGAGTTTACAGTGAGAAACAGACTACAGCACTGTCTCTCAGGGAGAGCTATTTGTTTATGTGGGATGGAGCAACTCTGAGGGGTAAAATGAGGGACATTCCTCATAATGTGGAGGAAATGAGAGGGGTATAGTGAGTCGGGCTGGGAAGAATAATAGAGTAGGTCATGGATAAGGCCAAGAAGGGATCAGGGCTGAGTCAAGGCTTGAGAGGAAAGAAAAGATTATAATCGACTGAGGCAGTGCTCTTGACCAATCAGAGTGCTACTGTCCTTGCTTGTGAGACATGTAAAGAATGTATCACATACAGCTACCCTGGAAACGAGCAGGGGGCATTTACAAAATGTTTAGTATATTATTGATCAGCCTTGATCAATAGTATTTTAATACAGTTGTGGAAACTACTCTTACAGTTCTGTAACCGGGGTGCCGTGTACCTGCAGGCTACTTCCCCTGCCTTGCAGGCCTGACCAAAGTTAAGGGGCTTGGCTCCTAGTTTTGGTGGAAAGGGGTGGGTTCTTTCCCAAAGATATAATAATTAATGTGGTGCCTCCACCCAGAGTTAACATATAATGGGCATTATTTCAGCAGTACAATCCCCTGGGATGCTGTACCAACCCATGTTTCCTCACAGTCACCCCACACATGAATTACTGCAAACCAAAACCTTATTTCAATAACTTGTAATTACTGACTTACACTAATAATATGCTCACTAATAATATACTCAGGAAACTTTTGTAAAAAGGTTAACCAACAATTTATTTACACGGGACAGGGTTAGGTGAAGGGACACTGGATGTGGAGGTTAAGCAACATTTTGGATTGGCATTTGGTAATTGGCAAAACATCAATCAATCACTTTTGCTTTAAATCCTGACAGGACCTGAGGGAACTGGAGGGTGGGAGGAGACCTGGCAACTAAAATTTAATATTAAAAAATGTGCAGTTATGCACCTGGGGTAAAGAAATCCAAGGGTAGTGTAACCCCAGTCCACTTTTTAAATTACTGAGCACACCCCCCATTAAAATCTGGAACACTGGTACCCACATACTGGCATACCATTTTACTTTACAAAAGGTTGGCACCACCCTTGGCATTAGGATGTATACCTGGCTCATTTTCTAGAGGGGGAGAGAGGGGCCGGGGTACAAGAACAAAACAACATGAACATTGTGTAAGTAAAACCATCTAGGTCCTGGGTGGAGGCTGCTAGGCATATACTAGATCTAACCTGTTGAGGATGCCCCAGTAAATCCACACCACCAGAAGCAATAATCGTAATGCCCATAACAGTGACTGGGATTGTGCAGTATGGCTTTATTCAGCAGATGGAAATTTAAAGCAGAAGTGGACCCCCAAGGGTCGGTCTAGGCAGGACAGGTACATTTCATGAACTCTCCTTGCATGCAGTACAGTTCATGAACACTCAAAAGAACACCTTCTTCCCATTTCCCAATGGTGCATTTAGTAGACACCTGGCCACGCACCGAACATTTTCCTCCCACGAGTGTCATTTGGTGAATCTATGCCACACACTAAAAACTCTTCTACGAACATAGGTGCAATTATGTGAAACTCAGCCACATACCTAAACCTGCAGCTTGGCCCTTGCTCAGGTATAACTGGTGTCTTTTACAAACCAGGAAGCCCTGCCTTGTAAGCACATAGGTGGCATTCCTCCCACCCTTGGCCCCAACTGACAGTCTCTGCCATTCTTCAGGGTTACACCACTGAAACCTCCATTTCCCACTGAAATGCTAGAGGTCCCACACTTTACATATCTGTCACTCACTGGGGTGACCAAAGAATAAACTGCACTCTCCTGGGTGAACAGTTTAACAGAATGTTCACTCTCTTGGGTGAACTAAGGGCACTGACAGGTGTGATCCAGCCTTATCTATGGTACACGGACCCCAGACTACGATTCGCTTAAAGCATTAGTTCTCAAATTTTGTTATGGTGAGCCTCCCCAAAGCCATGGAAAAGGTCTTGAGCCTCCCCCAAACATTGAAATAGTCTTGAGCCTCCCCATAAAAAAATAACATCTTAGCACAGTACCTCAGGAATAAAGTGAAACTCATTTGAGTAGTTAGCTCTCATTTTATACAGTTTATTGTACTCCTCCTTGTAACCCCCTCCACAGGCCAGCCTACTTGCTCCAATGTTTTGACTCTCAAACCATTGTTACCCCTTGCTGCAGTGCCTTCATTAGTCAGACTGCTTTCTCTGTTTCTCCTCTATCTGGAATAACATGCTTACCCACTTCTCTCCCTCTTCCCCTGCTCTTAAACATCCTCTCAGAGATCCTTTTGCTTCCTCCTGCTCTTGCTCCTACAACGTCTCTGCTTAAGTCTTGTATTTAGGTTATTCTGCCACCAGTCTAATTGGTCAGTTGTTACCTCTCATTATTTGTTGATTGTTCCTATTTGTTCGCACTGTTATTCATTTTGCATTGCTTTGTTTTGTAGTTGCCTTTTGAATTTTATTCACTCCCTACACTTCCCAAGATACACTTGAAATGAGACTTGGTTCAGAGTGTCTTTCCTGGTCACCAATTTGTAATAAATACATAAATTCATCTACTATTATCCTTTTTCAGATTGCCTCATCCCTTCACACAAAATACCTAAAACTCAAAATTTAAATACAGTTCTTTTTCAGACTTGGTTGAGCCTCCCCTGGAACAGGTTGGGGCCTCCCCAAGGAGGCTGGCCTCACCATTTGAGAAACCCTGGCTTAAAGTATTTGGAGATCTTGTCTCCTAGAACAGTACTCACAACTGGTTGTCCCGTCCAATGGGCATGGAACAACAAAGGAAAAGGCATTCCACTGGGTAGCAGATCAAACAGTCTCTCAGAGTTCCTTTCCAAGGCAGCTCAAGCACACCAGAACCTTCAGGGGATTGCCCCTTGAGTCCACTGAGAACAAGCAGTTCCTTCCACTTCACTGGCAATAGAAATCAGGAAATCCTGCTGTAGCACTGGTCTCCACCAGGGTGTGAAATGCTGGACCCTCACCTCAGAGCCCAACTGGCAGTCCTTCCGCCACTCTCACCTCCTCACTGAACAACAACCCACTACAGACTGAACATTCTAAGCTCCCTAGAGCAGCTGTCCAGCACAGTGTTGCTTATGCTTCTGCAAGAGTTCCAAATTACCTAATTATTCTTCCCTCAGGCTAGCTGAATAAATAATGATGTCATTATGTAGGAAGCCCCTAATGAGCTCCCTACCAGCTGCTTGCTACCTTCCTAACACTAATAGTGATAGGATTCTAGTAACCCCAGGGGACTGGGTGATTACAGTAGGATACACACTTGGGAGGAGGTGGTCAAGGTCACGGAGGAAGAGAGAGAGAGATCTAGGGATAGTAGTGTCTAGTGACCTCAAGGTGGGGAAGCAGTGTACCAGGGTGGTGGAAAGGGTGTATGGGATGCTGGCAAATATAGGAAAAGGGATCACTAGTAGAAGGGGGGGGAGGATCCTGATGTCCTTATGCCAAGCCATGGTGAAACCGCACCTCGAGTATGGGGTCCAATTTTGGAGGCCATATCTGTGAAAAGATATTGAATTGATAGAAAGGGTTCAGAGAAGCGTGACCAAGATGGTGAAGGGGATGAAGGGCAAAACATATGAACAGCGATGTAGGGAATTGGGGCTCTTTACACTGGAGACTAGGAGAGAGAGAGAGGGGAAATGATAGAAACTAAATACATTACAGGGATAAACAATGTGGATCCAGGGCGATTATTTCACAGGAAGGAGAGCACCATAATGAGGGGGCATAGTCTGAGACTACAGGGGGAAGCTACAGGAGTAATGTGAGGGGTCAGTTCTTCACTGAGAAGGTGGTGGAAGCCTGGAACAGGCTTCTAGAGGAAGTGGTTGGAGCCAAGACTGTATTGTGTTTCAAGAGGGCATGGGACAGACACAAGAGGCTACAGGGCAGTGGGGGAGCATGCTAGGAGGGGGAAGGGAAGATTAGGGGATGATAAGGCAGACTGGATGGGCCAGGAGGTCCTTTTCTGCTGTCAAGATCTATGAACCCAAACACAATCTCAGTGCCTGCCTCCCACCAGCACATAAATGGATGCAGATCAATACTTTCTAACAAGCTAGCTGCTTATGCCAGATAATCACACCCCAATTGGTACCAGTTTCCCCAGTCAATTAGATAAGAGCCCCCTACACTCTATTCTGGGTACCCAGCCATTGACGCGTTGCAGGTCTGATATTGGTGCAGCTGGTTGGCCAGCATTGGCGCTCTTAAATAAATTCAATTCAAATCTCTTGCATTGTTGCAACAGCTGCTTACAGACACTTAAATCTTTTAGCTGGGCAGAAAAGCTCAGAAACTTGATGGCAACTATAATTTGGTACCAGAAACTTGGCAACAATGGATAGCACCTATTTACAGTTCCCCAAATGCAGGGCAAGCCCTGAATTATTCATGATATTTGCAGAATAGTCTCTTGGCTGGTGCAACTGATGACATTCAGACTGCAGATCTGGGGTATTTGACTCAGCAAAACTTGGACGACAGGATAGTTGAGGTGAGCAGCAGGCTCTTGCAGCCTGGACCTTCTCTTTGTGTCTTGCAGCTTGGGCCTTCACTGCAGCAGGTGCTTGCATCTTAAGCAGGCTGGAACACCTCTCAGCTTCTCTGGCTACTTAGCATTTTCTTCAGAAGAGACCAGTTCTGGTGACCTGGGCTGGCACACCTCAACCCCAATGTCCAGGCATGACCCCTCAGGGGGAGGCACAATGGTAATGCCTAGCAGTGACACTACCAGGCTGATTCCCCAGGGCTGACTTCAGATGGCAGTCACCCTCTCTTTCAAGTATTCAGTCACATTTGGCTGTAAATAGCATTCAGCCACACTACACTGCAGTTTGCAATAGTGGTTCTCTTGCAAACAGGACATAGTCTCTTGGTTTCCCACTTGATTTTAGCAGGAAACAGTCTCTCAGAAGCAGTCTCTCAGACTCAGGCTCTCAAACATTTCAGGTGCAGAAATGTCTTGATCACAAGAATGAATCTTCTCATAACACAGGCTCAAACCCAATCAGAAGAACAAATCCTCTCACTTCAGTGGACAAAGACAGGGGATACTGTGGCAAGTCTCCTAAAGTGGAACAGAAGCAAATCTTCTCACTCCTTCCTCTGGCCTTTGGACACATCTTGGGCTCAGAGAGGACAAGGAGAGATTATGGTGAGGCTCCCAAAATGGACAGAAACAAATTCTCTCACGTTAACATTTTCCATCTACAGGAAAATCAGACAGCTCCCCTTGGCTGTCATGGCTCCATGACTCCCAAGCAGGGCATCAGACAGGCTTCCTTTGGTTACCATAGCTCCCACAAGCCCCTTAAGTAGGCCTCCAAACTTCTTTCAGACATCACTGGTGATTTCCTTTCTCTAGGGGAAACTCCCAGATGATTTCTGTAACTGGCCAGCATCAACATCACTTTCATTCAGGCATCCACTCTTCCCAGGTGTTGGAAAGCAAAGCAGAGCAACATAGAATATCAAAGAGCACCTGCTGGGCTGGTGGCTACACAGGCCTACAGGCAGGTCTCCAACCTCACTTGAAGAATACAGAGAGGCTTCTTCTCCTGTGGGGAACCTCTCAGGTGACCTTCTTGCATCTGAATAGCAGATCACCATGCAGCACACTTCCAGTACTGGAAGGCAACACAGGTGCCTCCTGGGCTGGTGGTTTAGCAAGGCCCCAGGCAGGCCTTCCTCATACTCTACAGCAACATCTTGAAGCAAGGGACCAGAGCCCCCCTCCCAAAGGAGGGGCTCCCGCCAAACTGAACTGAACTGGCACTGTCCTCAGATTTGCAGCAGCTCAGAGAAGCATCTGATTGGTTAAAACAAGTTGTCTGTCAGAAAATTAATATTCATTAGGCTCCTTCAACACCTATCGATAAGGCAAACAATGGCACCACTAGGCAATGTGCAAAAAGTCTTTATTAAAGTGCAAAAATCTATGCAACTGTCCACAGCTCAGGAAAAGTACCCTCAACCAGTTTTGCACCAACTGTACATCATTAGGAGGATCTTCCTGATGACGCACAGTTGGTGTGAAACTGGTTGAGGGAACTTTTCCTGAGCTGTGGGTGGTTGCATAGATTTTTGCACTTCAATAAAGCCTTTTTGCACATTGCCTAGTGGTGCTGTTGTTTACCTTATCGATTGGATTTTTCTGCTGCTGGCACACCACACGATTTGGAACCAGATTCGTGCTCTGTCCTTCAGTGCCTAATTGGTTCCTCATTTGGGTGCTAAACATTGTCCTTGCCTCTTTTCCTAAAAGTCCCTTGATTACAGGTCCTAGGCTCCTAGCTTTCTGATTGGCTGTCAGCTGGTCAAAGGTGGCTAATATGGCTGTTATTATACAGTCCGATTTATAGTCCCAACTTCAAAAGTATCTGGCAGCCAAACTATAATATTTTAAATTTATTTGTCCCATTTATTTGTTAGTTGCCCCTCTGCCCTTCAGTCCAGTGGCAGAGTGGGATGTGACTTGGTTTTCCCCTGCCTGTCCCTGCTGCCGAAATGTACTGTCCCCAAGCGGCAGGCAGAGCTCATGAATATTCACAATCACATAGCAGCCTCATCTGTTCTTAAAATGAACTGTGCCCTTTAAGTCCCTAGTGCTTAAGAGCACTCCTACTTAATATTTAATTCTTTCCCCCAACATGCCTCTGGACCCTTTATCATTGTCTATGTCTACAGGGGCTGGGACATGCTCAACTAGCTGGCAGGTCTCACCAGGGTGGCTGTGAACACCGAGCGCCACAGCACTTACTCAGGAATGAGCCGACCCACCCGCTCACACATTCGAGCAGCGTGGGGAGTCGGCAAACTGCCAAGTGGGCAGTTTCTCTTTCTGCTTTGCTCAGCCAGTCCCCCTATTAATTTACAACCCTCAGGAGCTGGCAGGAGTAGGAAGGAGCCCAAATGGGACCAAGGACTGGCAGGGCAATCAGTCGGGAGGCAAAGCACACACGTGAGAATGCCCAGGTAAGCCCCCACCCATAGCAGGGGGGTTACAGTTGTAAGAAGGGTCTCACTTTTTTTTCTGTTTGTGAATCTAGTGCTCCTGAAGGGCACCGTATTGAGAGCTCTGAAAACTAAAGCCTCATGTTTATCCACATGACAGATACAGCACAGGCGATCACAGTGAAAGCTTCCCCACACTGCCCTGCCAATGTGCCTTAACCTTGTCATGGAGGGACCACCACATAGGTGAGAGGATAGCTCAGACTCCATGTCCATTCAATCCTTGGCCACACATGTAAGTTGGCCAACAAGGATGCCACTTAGTGTCAGCTGTATCTCAGAGTTTTCTGTAATGTAGACATCTGCCCACTGGGAACTGGAATGAGACCACCACAGCTCATTTCATAGAGACCACTGAACAGCCTTCAGATTATAATAGTTTTTGACCACAACCAACCTGGGCTGGATTTGAACCGGTGACTTAGAGATGAAAGGCTCCTTAACCTGCTGCCAATTCACTGAGCCATCCCATTCTCAAAAGTTGTCTCTTGCAGTCTTAGGGTGTCAGAATCATTTAACTTTGGTTTGCAGTTCTCACCCTAAGACTGTGAAAGAGACTATTCATACAACCCTAAAAGTGTTCTCCATGTGCTGTATGTTATATGTTAATATGTACAGTTACTGTGTCTGCTATGGTTATAAGAATGTAACCACCCAGTCCTCTAGGGTTACCAGAATTCCATTAGTTTAGCCATAGGAAGGTACTGGGCAGCTGGTAAAGGTGCTTATTAGGAGCCCTTTACAGATGATGTCATTGTCTACTCTGCTAGGCTGAGCAGAGAATGGATTATGTCATTTAGAATTCTTGCAGCAGCATAAGCCACTTTGGAATCAGCTGCTCTGGGGGAGGTTTAGAATGTTCAGGCAGGAGTCAGTCAATCAGTCTGTAGTTAGCAGTAGTGTGAAGTGGAGCTCTGAGCCTGCAGCAGTGCTCAGAGTGGGGGGTACCTGCCAGTCTCCTGTGAGATTGGGTGAAGGACCCCCGGCAGTTTCTCTCCCTAGTGTGTGAGAACCAGCAGAACAAGAAAATGTGATGGAGACCGTTAGTCTGCAGGACCCCAGTGGGTCACTTCCACAAAAAATGTGGTTTGGACTGTGTTTCAGTGGGGCCAAGGGGCAATCCCCTGAAGATCCTGAAGAGTGTCAGCTGCCCAGAGAAAATGTATGTGCAGCTGAAGCTATGCCAAGCTACCTGTGAAGGGAAGAGGATGTTTTCCTTCTTGTTTCCATGTCTGTATCAAAGGGACAAACAAAGCTGTGAGTACAGGTTCATGGGACTGATCTTGGGGGTTGGTCTGAGATGTATGTGCCTAGAGATAAGGCTAGAGTGCACCTGTCAGGGTCCCTATTTCACCACCAAAATGTGCTAAATGTTCACATTTAAAGTTTGGGAGTCCTTTAGCATTTCATGCGAAATGGAGGATCATTTGGTGTAACCCAGAAGGAATGGCAGAGGCTGGGCATGGGGTAGGGTTGGGTATAACCCCAGTTTGATTCCTCAGTCAGGGCTAACTGATTCAAGTATGGGCACCAGGTTAAACTGGGCATGTTAACGGATGTCATCACACCAACAGGATTTGAAATGTTTTTAAGTGTGTGGCAACTACCACAGTATACAATTGTTTTGGAAAGTAAAGTCCGGAGATTCCTAGTACAGAGGGATGGACAGTTCTAAATGTGTGCGAGGAAAAGTTTGTTCTAAAGTGTCCAGACAGTTGTTGTTCTGGAAAGAAAAGTGTTTGCTCCTGCGTAGACAGTACCAAACCTGGGAGACCACCTCATTCTGCATTTTTCTAGCTTGTGTGAATAAAGCCATACTGTACAATCTCAATTTTCAGTTGTGGACATTACATCTCTGCTTCCTGAGTGTGAATTGTTATGGGGCCCCCTCAGAAGTTAAACCTAGCATAGCCCTGGCACCTCTCTCCCAGAACCTGGAGTAAATATACGTTATTTTGTACCCTAACCCCCCACCGACTCCTTTAGACTGCCGAGCCAGGTATTCACCTCAGAGCTAGGGGTGATGCCTTTTGGTTTTGCCAACTTTTGGCCTGTTGCCTTGTCTGTGGTACAAGTTAGGGGGGCCCTGGTTTCCAGACGCTGCTCTTGGTCGGAGCATGGGTTGCAAAACTGGGGTCTCATCCAGGATCTTGGGGGAGAGGATAATGTTGAGGGCATGTCTAGGTTCTTTCTGTCTGTTGACGGTACCCAGCATAACAGGAAATGTTGCCAAGGACAAATAAATGTGTCCCCAGTAAAGTGCCATCCAAGAGGAATTTTGCTGCCTGTGTTTTCTGTGGACAAATGTGCTAAATGTGTGCTAGAAAAGCTGTCATGCAAAGTGCTTAAAGACTGTTAAACTGAGCAATGTGTGCCCCTGCCATACAAACTGCTTAAAGACTGTTAAACTGAGCAATGTGTGCCCCTGCCATACAAACTGCTTAAAGACTGTTAAACTGAGCAATGTGTGTCCCTACCATACAAACTGCTTAAAGACTGTTAAACTGAGCAATGTGTGCCCCTGCCATACAAACTGCTTAAAGACTGTTAAACTGAGCAATGTGTGCCCCTGCCATACAAACTGCTTAAAGACTGTTAAACTGAGCAATGTGTGTCCCTACCATACAAACTGCTTAAAGACTGTTAAACTGAGCAATGTGTGTTCCTGCCATACAAATTGCTTAAAACTGTTAAAAAGTAAAGATTTCAAAGTTAAAAGTTGTTGTGGATTTTAAGAACATCATTGCCTAAGTCTCCAGAAAGTTTCAAGTGTTTGTGATAAAAAAAATGGGTGAGTTGCTAGAGGAAATGTACAAAACACTGTGTTGAATTGCTTAAAAAGCACTCTTGCTGTTGAAATTTCAAGCCAAAAGGAAAAAAGTTACAGTTTGCTGTTTAAATTTTGCCTGCTCGATGATCATCGTGAAGGAGAATGAGCAGGAGTGAGAGAGAGAGAGCTCATTTGCATGGTGTCGTGTGATTGGTCAAACACAAAATAAGTCCCGCCCATTGCCTGGAGTCTCAGAGCAAGAGGAGTGTTCAAGGAGGAGAGCATGGAGCTTGTGAGCAGTGAACAGCAGCAGAGAACCATCACGTAGGAGAAAACATAATTTTAGACTTTGTTTTTGGACTTTGAAAGCAAATTTGGGCTTCTCCCAATTTCCGACCACTAAGGCAGTTATTGCGGTGAATATAGTACTAAGCCATGGGCTCAACAGCCTGATTAACCCAAAAATCCCTCAAATTCGGCAGCAGACTGTCAACTGTCCTTGGAGGGAACCAGTTACTTTCTGCAGCAAGTAGTTGCCTGTGAACAAATGAACTGTGTGCAAAGTAATAAATCTAATCATACAGTCTTCATGGCAGAAAAGGACCACACCGGCCCATCCAGTGTGCCCCATTTTTCCCCCTACACCTTCCCCTTCCTGACAGCCCCCACCCTCCCTCCAATACTCAGCCCCATATGCTTGCCATTCCCTCTTTAATTCTTCCACCAATTTAGCCCCCACCACTCCATCTGGCAGTCTGTTCCAGGGATCCACCGCCCTCCCCATGAAGAAATGCCCTCTCACATTGCCCCTGTATCTTTTTCCTTGCAATCTGAAGCTGTGCCCTCTAGTTCTGACCTCCTCCTTCCTTTTAAGTAAACCCCCTCCTCCTACTTTATTGAGCCCCTTTACGTATTTAAAAGTTCTAATCATGTCTCTCCTTTCCCTCCTTGTCTCCAGTGTGTACAGATCTAGCTCCTTACACCTCTGCTCGTATGTCTTTCCCTGCATACCCTGCACCATCTTGGCTGCCCTTCTCTGAACCCTCTCCAATGCATCTATATCCTTGTGGAGATGTTGTCTCCAGAAGTGAAACCCATACTCCAGGTGCAGCCTCACCATGGCTTTGTAAAGGGGCATATTACCTTCCTCCTTCTGCTAGTAATGCCCCTTCTTATGCATGCCAACTTGCCATTGGCCTTTCCCACCACTCTGCTACATTGGTTTCCTACCTTAAAGTTTGAGGGGACTATGATACCCAGATCCCTCTCCTGTTCTGTTACTTTGATTTCCTTCTCAGTTAGGTGTACCCTGCTCATGTGTTTCTACTCCCCAAGTGCATCACAGCGCACTTATTGGCATTAAATTTCAGCTGCCACGTCCCAGACCATTTCTCAAGCATCTTTAGGTTCTCCCTCTTGTCCTCTATCCCTCCCCCCGGGGTGTCCACCCTATTGCATATTTTTGTATCATCAGCAAATAGGCACACCCTCCCCCTTAGACCCTCTGTAATATCACTGATGTAGATGTTGAAAAGAAGACCCAAAACTGACCCCTGTGGTGCTCCACTCTGCACCCTCGCTGTCCCAGAGTGCACCCCATTTATCACCACCCTCTGTCTTCTTCCTGTCAGCCAGGCCCCCACTCAGCTTGTCATTTTCCCACCCAGCCCCAGGCTTTCCATCTTGCTCACCAGCCTCCTATGGGGACGGGTGTCAAGGCCTTACTGAAGCCCAGATAGGCCACATTCCCCCCCCCCGGTCAATCAGCTGGGTCACCCAATCAAAGAACTCAATTAGGCTTGTCTGGCATAACTTCCCCTTCATGAAGCCATGCTGTCTGTTGTCCTGCAAGCCACTCTCCTCCAGGTAATCCACCATCCTCTCCTTGATTAATGCCTCCATTACCTTTCCCACCACTGAGGTTAGGCTGAGAGGTTGGTAGTTCTCCTTCTCCTAATGCTTGAAGTCAGCAAGGATTGAGCAAAGCAAAATGTTAGGGACTAATGGATTGAGTTGTAGTAGCTGTAGCCAGTAGCAAACAAACAAGTTTATAGTCTAACCATGGGCAGTGCTAAACAAGGTCTCAGAAAGTGTGCCAGAGATTTAAAGACTGTGCTAATTTTTTACAAAAGTAAAAATTGCAAGGTTGTGCATAGAAGCAGCAAAACACTAAGTCAGAGAGCATTTGCAAGTTAAAACAATATGTGTGTGTGTGACGCAGAAAAGTTTTCAGTGGCCATGTTGTGGCATAGTCTAAAAAAGTAAACAAACCACCAGGTGCCACGTTGGTCAGAGGGTGCAGTAGCAGAAAACACCAGAGAAATTGTATGAAAAATGTGTGAAACCAAATGCAAGTCAGGCAACAGTTTCAGAAAATGTGTGCAAATGCGTGAAACCAAATGCAAGTCAGGCCACAGTTTCAGTAAAGATGCCAGGAAAATAACAGTGTGTGTTTGAAACAGAGTGCAAAGTCAGGCAGCACGTTTCAGCAGTAGCAGGGAGGCAAATCAAGCTGTGCAAGTGTACCAAGTCAGAACCAGTACTAGATGCAAAGGGCAGAGCAGTAATTGGGACTTGTGTGTTTGTTTTTCAGAAAATGGCAGGTCACAAAATGGGTTACCCCCTCCATTCTAGAGTGTGGGTCAACCAATGAGAAAGGGAACTTGCTGGATATGAATGAATGTATAATTGTGAAGGAGCCCCAGCCGATGTAGCTCTCCCAAACTTTCCAGTGAATGTCTGTGTGGTTTGCCTGAGGCCAGAAAGGGACGTCCTAATGGTACCACACTGTAATAACTTCAGGAGGCAGTATGGAATGTGCATGGAAGATGGTGTTGTACAAGCAACAGCAAAGGCAATTTGTTTAGCCCCTACATGGGCACTGGTAGAGGGCCCAATCTGTACAGTTCAGCAAAAGGCTGATAGTAAACTGGAAGCTGAAGAACTAGTTAAAGAGTTTTTCGAGGGTGCAGTTCAGATTAACTTGCAAGGGCAGGAAGAAGTGATCTTTTCCACACCAGAAAAAGTGGAAAGAGACATCTCAGAGACGGAGTCTGTTAATCCATGGACAGCAGGCCCATGTCCGAGCCTCATTGGAGAGGACGAGTTGGAAGATGCACTGCAATGGGAGGAAACCACTTCAGAAGTCAAGGAGCAATGGACTGTGTCTGGGACTCAACCAGCTATCAGTTCCTGGGCAGAAACTGCAGAGCAAGCAGAATTAGAGCATGTTGATAAGATGACTGGTAGTGAGACTGGTCTGTCAGTGTCCCCAATTGCAAATGAGCCACAAGAGACTGTTTGGGGCTCAGAAGTAGTAGAAATTACAGGGATGGACTGCTTTGTCCCTATTCAGAACATCCGCAGCTGGCTTGACCAGGTCTGGCCACCCCCAAGTTGGGCCATGGGTTTAAGTCTGCCCAAAAGTAGCAAGAAGGAATGTCTAGTTAGACACAGGGCTGTGGCTGAGTATGGACAGACCTATCCAATTTTTGCAAGGTGAATATGGGAGGCAACTGAAGAGAATAGACCTACATGGCTATGGGAAGAAGCAAGTGTTAATGTCAACTCCAGAGTGAGCAAGTTTGTGAAAATAAAATTGTGTCACGAATGGTTGTAGTTTTGGAAGCTTAGCAGAACTCTCTACATTAATTCAGTGAGAGGAATAGACAAGACTGGAAAAGAGACAGTTCACAACATGCGAATGACTCATCCAGATGGAACTATTGTTTATACCCCCCATCCTGAGTGGTACTATCCCTGAGTGCCAGTATGTCAGCAATGTGTGCCAAGATAGCTACAGCAATTGGATGCAGTGGACTGTGCATGTTCCTGCCCATCCAAAGAGGCAGAAACCATCAAGGGTGCAACTCTAATGGTGCATGTCTCCAGCCCATCCAAAGTGGTGAAAACCCACAAGGGGGCAACTTTACTGGAAGATCCAGGTCATGTCTAGCAGCTACCAGGTCCAGCAGGTGGTGAGGAACCAAAGATTTCCACCAGCCCATAGAAACAAAGTTGTCGGCAGATGGAGACCATATGATCCATCAAGTCTGCCCTTGGTTTCCAATCCCCCCTTACTTAGCTGCCTGCTTGAGTATCCCACATTGTCTGTCCCATGCCTGCTTGAATTCCCCCACTATCTTGGCTCCCACCACCTCCTCCAGCAGGCTATTCCATGGTTCCACAATGCACTCTGTGAAGAATAATATCCTCATATTGCTCATGAACTTTCCTCCCTTAAGTCCAAGGTCATGCCCTCTAGTCCTGTTGTAGTCTTTTAACTGAAAGAGGTTCTGTATGTGCACCCTGTTGTCGCCTTTAAGGTATTTAAATGTTTTGATCATGTCCCCACGATTCCTTCGTTGCTCTAGGGAGTATAATTTGAGGTCATCTAGTCTTGCCTTGTATGGTTTCTGATGCAAGCCCTGCACCATCTTTGGTGCTCTTCTCTGTACCGTCTCCAGCCTATGTCTTTCCTGAGGTTTGGCCTCCAGAACTGGACATAGTACTCCAGGTGAGACCTTACCAGGGACTGATACAGGGGCATGATTGCTTCATGCCTTCTGCTTGTGATGCCCCTCCCTATGCCTCCCAGGATGTCACTAGCTTTTAGTGCTACCTTTTAACATTATTTACTGACCTTGAGGTAATCTGATATGATCACCCCCAGGTCTCGCTCCTGCCTTGTAGCCACCAGCTGCTCTCCTCCCATTCAGTACAGTTTCCCTGGGTTAAGTTTTCCCAGGTGCATGACCTTGCATTTTTTGGCATTGAATTTCAATTGCCAGGTCCTGGACCGCTCCTCCAGTTTTTGGAGATCAGCTTCCATGCTGTGCTGTCCTTCTGGTGTGTCCACCCTGTTGCCGATTTTGGTGTCATCTGCAAATAGGCACACCTTTCCCTTCAGTCTATCTGTAATGTTGCTGATGAATATGTTGAAGAGGATCAGCCCCAAAACCGAGCCCTGTGGGACCCTGCTAGTCAGTCTCCCCTCTTCTGACAATGTGCCATTCACTAATACGTTCTCCCACATAACCAGTTTCTGACCCAGTTCATTACCTCAGGCCCAACTCCCATGTTTTCCAGTTTTTTGACTAGTCTCTTGTGCAGAACAGAGTCAAACGCTTTACTGAAGTCCAGGTAAACCACATCCACTGCCCCACCCTGATCCACTGTTTTCATGACCAAACTGAAAAAATCAACCAGGTTTGTCTGGCAGGACCTCCCTGCCATGGAACCGTGTTGATTTCTGTCCAGCTGACCAGTTTGCTCCAAAAAAGCTACAATTCTTTCCTTCAGCAGGGACTCTATCAGTTTTCCCATGACTGACGTTAGACTAACCAGACAGTAGTTTCCTGGCTGTTCCTTGCTTCCACGCTTGTGGAGTGGTACTACAGTTGCTCTCTTCCAATCCTCTGACACCTCCCCACTTCTCAACAATTTGTTGAAGAGCACTGCTAAGGGGGCTGCCAGTTCTCTCCCAAGTTCTTTAAGTATTCTTGGGTGTATCCCATCTGGCCCCATAACTTTATTTACCTTTAACTTGTCTATTTCCTCTAAGACCCTTTCCTCTGTGAAGGGACCTGTGTCTATTCCTTCAATTGGTCCGTTTCCATCTGCTTCCTGTGTGAAGACTGAGCAGAAGTTCTCATTGAGTGCCTCTGCCTTCTTCCCATCTTGCTCTGTGGGTTGTCCGTCCTATTTTGTGATTCTAACAATGCCCCCTTTGGTCTTCTTTTTTTCTCATATGTACCTGTAGAAGGTTTTGTTACCTTTTTTTACTTCCTGAGCTATCCTAACCTCTGTCTGAGCTTTTGCATTTCTTATCACTTTTTCTGTCACTTTTAGTTTCTGTTTGTATTCTGTTTTGTCTGCCTCGTTCCCTGACTCCTTGTACTTTCTGAAGGCTATGCGCTTTTCATTCACCATGGTTGCCACCTCCTTGGAAAACCATAGTGGGTTTTTCCTTCTTTTGCTCTTACTAACCTGACGGGCCTACTGTGATGTGACCATGGTTATTGCATCCTTCAACCTTGTCCAACATTCCTCAGTGCTCCCTTCTGTTGTGTTACTAAGGTTGTCCCTCAGGCAGGCCTTCATTTTTGTGAAGTCTGCCCTCCTGAAGTCAAGAACCTTCAGTTTGGAGTGCGTGGAGTCTTCAGTCCTTCTTACCCTGAACTATACCATGTTATAGTCACTGTTGCCCAGGTGGTTCCCTACTTTGATGCTCAGAACCCTATCGCTATTTGTGAATATCAGATCTAGAATTGCGTTACCCCTTGTGGGTGTTGTCAGTAGTTGACTTAGACCTGCTTCCTGTAGTGTGACTAGGAATTCCCTGCTTTTTTGTGATGCTGCTGTGTGGGTAGTGCAATCTATATCCGGTAGATTGAAATCCCCCACCAGCACCATGTCCCCTTTGCCTAACATCTGGAGGATGGTTTCCAGGATTTCCTTATCCCTAGCTTCCTCCTGATTTGGGGGTCTGTAGATTATTCCTACCCAAATGGGTTTCTGGCTTCTGGCCCTGATTGTGATCCATAGATCCTCTGTTTCTCTTTGTGCCTGCTGCATTTCTGCAGCATTGATGGTATCCTTAACATAAACAGCTACCCCCCTCCCTTTTTCCCAGTTCTATCTCTCCTGAACAAGTTATACCCCAGGATAGCCACTTCCCAACCGTGATTGTTTGTGAACCATGTTTTGGTCACGGCAACCCAGTCTAGTCCTGCTTCAGCTATTGTGGCAGTGAGGTCAGTCATCTTGTTAGCCAGACTGCATGCATTGAGGCATAGCACTGACCATTCGTGATGTGTCACTTTGTTTGTCATGTCCCCCTTGATCTTACTGTTTGTCCCTTTAACTTTTTTTATGTTTTTGTTTCCTCCCTTTTCTTTGCTTTGGTCATCTGCAGAGTCGGAAAGGGTTTTATGTTTCCTTCTCTCTGCTTTTGCTATCCTGGAGTGTGTAGATATGGTGCTAGCCGAAGGGGGAGAAACGGCAAGTTCTATGTGTGCGTCTCCTAGAGCTACCATCATCTCCTCTCCCTCTAGTTTAAATGTCCCATGTGGATGTCAAATTTCTGGCCTAGCGCCCTGACTCCCTCCTTAGTCAGGTGGAGGCCATCGAATTTGAAGAACTCCCTTTCCCAAAAGTTGCCCCAGTTTCCGACGAAGTGATACCCCTCTGTGTGGCACCGGTCCTTGAGCCATGCGTTGAGCTCACTTATCTCTTTCTCTCCGATTTTCTGCCTGTTCTTGCCTTTCTCCAAGCTGGCAGAATTTCAGAGAACGCAATGCTGGACAAAAAGGAAAACAATTTCTCGCCGAGCTACGCAATGTGCTTCTTAACTTCCTTGACTGACCGGTTAGCAAGGTCATTGGTCCCTAGGTGGACCATAATGTTTGAGCACAGATCCAGAGAGGTGATCCAGATTGTCACCCTACACCTAGAATCTGGTAAGGCGTAGACTTTCCTCTTTGACTTTTTCTGTTTATTAAATGTGCAACATAAGTGAAGATGTCGATTGAACTGTTAGTCCAAAAGAGACACTCCTGGTATCTGGACTGCAATGTCAGCAGGCCTCGAGCCTGTCCAAGAACAGTTTTCACAGGCTTCAGCCTATAGAGACTCTTCTTTTATGGAGCACCTTGTGCACTCAGGACTTCTTCCCTTAGAGTACAGACTTTGTAGGGATCTCCTTTCAGGTGTCAGCGTGGCTCAGTTGGTAGCACATCCGCCTCTGGACCAGAAGGTCGTGGGTTCTCGTCCCACACCGGGATTGGACTTGCACCTAAAAATCGCTGGCATCCGAGTGCAGTATTGGGGGTGCTGTACTGCTAGGGTGTGCCGTCCTTCGGATGAGATGTTAAACCGAGGTCCCTTCTGCCCATCCTGGTGTTGTCCTGGTGGGTGTCCAGGTGGAAGTAAAAGAACCCAGAGCACTCTTCGCAAAGAGTAGGGAACACTCCCGGTGTCCTGGCTAACATTCCCCTTCCCATAAACTGGTTCATGCAATTATCCAGGCTGTGTGTGGGTGATGATGTGCGATATGGCCGCCACCACACATTCAGTCACTTCACTACCAGTCTAGCATTGCTTGTAAAGCACTTTGGATGTATGAAAAGTGCTATATAAATGCTGATTCTTCTTCTTTCCCCCAAATATTATTATAAATGTGTTTATTTTATAATGTTATATTGCCTTTTGTAGAAAACCTTTTAAAATCTTTTTGGGATTGGATAGTATCTCCTGGCGTAAGGTTTTGGTCACTGTGTTCTTCTTGCAGGATGTGTTTTGGAATGTTTACTTTTGCAGGTGTTCCTGAAAGAAGAAAAGAAGGCAAGAAGAGGATGTTTAAGGGCTTATCTGAGTCCTCTTTTTAGTGTAATTTGGACATTGGGAAGGTTTAACTAGAAATGTTAACCATTTTTCTGCTTTTCTTTTTTGCAATTTAGTAAGCTTTATTGAAAATTTTTAAACCAAATACAACAATCAAAGCAGAGCACAAAGAAAATGTCGACTTACAGATATTAACAACCAACCTCCAACCCCCCAATCTTATAACAATCAAATGTAACCTACTAAACAACCACAGTTCCCCCCAAAAGCTCTTCCCCAGTACCTAGTCCACCCTCCCACCCCCTCCCCCACATCAATCATATAAAGGATTTTATACCTGACGTGCCTTTAAAGATTCAGTCAGGACACACATATCTTAGAAATGTCCATCATACAATTGTCAGCAGATGTTATCACACCTAATATTATTGGGGCAAGATCAGATAATTTACATACCCTTTTTATGTGGCGGGTCCTTTCACCTCCCAGCTAGCAAGTGGGGAAAATGGCTGCCTTCTATCTTGAAATGGTGACAACAATTTCCACATTAAGAGCCGTATACATCTCCTGAAACCACTCTCTCTCACACATCTGGGAGGGAGTCCGCAAGCCAGTGTCTCATAATGATAAGCAGAGAAACAGCTGAAATTAATGCCATATAGGCCTTGTGAGTTGGGGATTTACTAGCCGAAAAATTACCCACCACACAAATGTCTAAAGTAGTCAGTACTTCTAAAAAAGGGGCAGTGAGTTTGTTTAGTTAGCTCTACTGTACAATCCCAATTTTCAGTAGTGAACATTACATCTGTGCTTCCTGAGTATGAATTGTTATGGGGCCTCCTCAGAAGTTAGACCTAGCGTAGCTCTGGCACCTCTCTCCCAGAACCTGGAGTAAATATAAATGTTATTTTGTACCCTAAACCCGCGACCCCTTTAGACTGCTGAGCCAGTTCTTCACCTTAGAGCTAGGGGTGATGCTGTTTGTTTTTGCCAACTTGTGGTCTGTTGCCTTATCTGTGGTACAAGTTAGGGGGTCCCAGTTTCCAGACGCTGCTCTTGGCTGGGGCATGGGCTGCAAGAGTACATTCCTCAGTTCTTTGGGTGAGAGAACTGCAAAGCAAAGCGGAGCCATTCTGGCACACAAAGGATTTTAAAAGAAACTCTTAGAGCCATAACAGACACAAGAACTGTATACATAACCATAAATTAACACACAGTGCATAGTGAGCCCTTGTTCAGCATGGAATTCCATCCTCGCTGAAATATTGTTGTACCACAGTTCAGAGGTCATGGAACATTGTTATACTCTTCTATGGCACAACAATATATTGGCTGATCAGAAATCCATGGGCCATCTGTGCTGAGAACCAGTGCGTGTGCTGTGTTTTCTGTTTTTTTTTTTAAGTGAAACTGCTCAGCTGCCAGGTGCAGGAGATGCACAAATTAGGTGATGTGATACATTTTATTGGACCAACAGAGATTACAGAAAAACCTTAAACTTTCAAACTCAAACAGAGCTCTTCAGAAGAAGAAAACATGGCAACAAACATTCTTTTGAGGCACAGTAGAGGAAGACCAGACACAAACTCGCCACAGGACAAATTCAGAATTACACAGATAAGTCCTGTGTCAACATTTATTTATATTTTTTAATTTGCCAGTTTTAAAACATGACTGTTAAACAGTCATTTCAGAGCAAGTCTCCGGAAGGCTCTGCTTTCAGTTTCGCCACTCACTTGGGGCTCCCTCCATTTAAAAAAAAAACACAAAACAAAATTATACACTACAAAAAATACTGGTTATACAACCACATGCCCAACCAGCTTGTGCTGCCACCTTGAGCTTCTGATTACATCGGACCTCTTGAGCTTCACTCTCAAGGTCTGATGTAATCAGAACCCCTCTGTGGCAGCACAGGCTGGTTATACTTGGCTGCCCAACCAGTATTTTATCTATATAAGAAACTTTAAACATGAGACCGTCTGAGATTGGGTTTAGCTAGGTTACTGGGTACGGGAATTGATGGATTAAGAATGGGTTGGGAAGAGACAAGGAATTAGACTAGATTAGAGCATACTTTAGAAAGATGCCGAGCCAGCCTCAGTAGAGGAGCAGAAATCAAAATTTGAGGGAGTGGTGGGAATGGAGACCATGTCACATGTGGTCATGGGGTGGGTGTGGGTTCAGATGCAAGAATGCAATTTATTTGCACCAGTGCAGCAAAACTGTCTGGTTCAGTCTCTGTGTGACTTTTTTCAACAGCTTGGAGCAAGCACTCAGGGACAAGCTAGATACTTGTGTTTACACAGCCACTAAAAACCGACAAAAGGTGAGGCACATGATCAAAGACGCAGGTAAAAAAACTGTAAATTTATTACATACAGTGCAAACTCCAAAAAGTTGTCAGTGCCCCAGTAGTGGTGATAGGCTAAGCACACACATGATGTGCAAAGAATATATAATTCAGTATAAAAGCTTCAACAGAAAATTGTAGCCTTGCCCTAAAAGATTGGTTGCCTCCATGCCCCAGCGCTTCGCTTATAAAAGAGCTTTGTCAGGGGGCTCCTGTGCCTTTCCTTTTGTCAATTTCTAGTGGTGGCATAAACATATGCATCTAGCATGCCCCTGAGTGCTTACTTCACACTGTTGTCATAGAGTTATGTTTTAATTGGGGATTAGCCATCCCTGGAGCAAACACTGTCCTGGCACTACAAGCACAGCTTGAACCTTTAAATATTAAGTTTCTGTGTACCCTACTTCAAGATTTCTGAATCCCGACTGTACCTCAGTCAGTCCAAATTCCTGGAGTTGCCACTGTGCCAAGCTCCCTCAATATACTTGCGCTGTGTGGAGAAGTCGGCAGCCGTAGCCACGAGAGAGTTCGGCGGCCGTAGCTGCAAGGTGAAAGGGTGGCCATTGCTGCAGGAGTCAGGGATCAGGCTCCCAGCTTGAATTTTGGCCCGCCCACTCTTCCCCCAACCCACATCCTATTAAATGCTCATACAACAAGCCGCAGATTGGCAGAGCAAGTAAGGGGTGGAGCAAAGGGGAAGCAACCATTCAGGGAGAACCAAAAGGGAAGCACAATTACAGTACAATTCCTTGATCATCTGATGAACTAACTGCTTACATGTTTACATGTAACTTAAAGGAACATGCTTACAAATGGCTTAAAGTGAAAAGCTACTTAATGATAAGTTTTCACTATTTGGTCTCCTAGGTTAAAAAAGGACTCAGAGGACATAACAGTATTTATGGTACTACACAATTATTACATTGCTACAGGCGGTATCTATTTACCATTATTGCATGACTGAGGGAAGGCTTTTTACTGACCTCACAGTAGTGACAGTAATATTTTATTGCATAAGTATTGAGGGGACATCATTGCATTTTATTTATTTATTTAGCTTTTGTTAACCAGGTAAGTACACTAGACAAGACAATTTGCCTATTTTCAGGTACAACCCGGGAGAGTACAGGAAATTACATACTTATACACTTGGGACAACATAGTACATAATTAGGAACAGGTTACATATCATGAGACTAAAAGGTAAGATTACACATCACAATAATTTGGAAAAGGTTTCACATCATAAGACTAAGGTAAGATTACACAACACTTGATTAGGCACAGGTTACACGCCATGAGACTACAGGTAAGTTTACACACCTTGAGATAAGCGGAGCATCAGTTATGGAGCAGTACAGAAATACTACATCTTAAGCTGGCAGTTTTGTATGGGTGCAAGTGCTATCAAGTGTCACGGGGGTTTTTGACACCCACAGGCCAATGCCATTTTAAGATGGCTCCATAGGGAACAGCGTAGGTTGCCCTGCGAGGGGGCAGCACGGACCTGTGTTGGGAAGGTGTTTCAGAGTTTAAGGGCACATGCTGTGAAGTTCCTTTCACCCATTTGGGTCCTAGTCACAGGAATCTTGAGTGTGGCAGACCCCTGAGACCTAAGGTGATATGACGAGGGGGCAGTTTGGGCTAGCAAGCTTGCCACCCCTGGGGGGGTACCTGTGTTGAGGACCTTACCAGTGAAGCAGCCAAGTACAAAGTCAATGTGCTTTGTAGGCGAGAGCCAGTTTAACTTATTGTAGAGCTCACAGTGATGAGTGAGCCGGGGGGCTGATAGGGCAAAGCGGCAGATATTGTTATAAGCCGTCGACCACCTGGAGAGATGGGCCTTAGTGGTGCAGGCAAACAGCAGGAGCCCATAACACAAAGAGGGGGGAAGCATCCCTCTTGCGAGGGCAACACGCGCGGCTGGTGTGAGGTTGCTTTTTACTCTGTAGGCCAGACCCAGTTTACAGTTGATAGTTTTACATATCCTCTGGATATGAAAGCCAAGGTCAAGCTGTGGGACCAGCATTACTCCCAGGTATTTGAAATTGTCCGTGATTGGGATCGGGACATCTCCCTTACCGGATACACAGAACAGCACATGGGTGACCTTAATCTTAGCCCAGGACCCAAAGAGCATAGCCTGGGTTTTTTTTTTAGGTTAAGGACAAGCTTGTGGTTCAGGATCCATGCCTGAATGTTTGTTAGGTCTACACTCAGGTGTTGATTGATGACCTCCACCTCATGGGAGTGAGACAGGATAACCAGAGAAGTGGTTTGCAGTGGGCAATGGTTTCAGGGAGATTATTAATAAAAATGGAGAAGAGCATTGGTCCAAGGATGGAGCCTTGGGGGAACCCCATTGTTACTGGGATGGGACCCGAAACCTCTTTGCCAAATTTGACCCACTGCGTTCTACTATATAGGTAGTTGTCAAACCAGCTAAGAGCAGTAGTGGAAAGACCAATTGCTCTAAGCTGAGCCAAAAGCCTGGCATTGTCGACCAGGTCAAACGCCTTCGAGAGGTCAATGAAGAGGGCCCCCAAGAGTTTACCCTGGTCCATGACCTCCCTAATCCATGATGTAACAGTAACTAGGGCTGATGAGGTACCGTGCCCCTTCCTGAACCCATGCTGTACAGGAGTCATTATGTCATGCGCCTGTAAGTACTCTGAGAGTTGTCCTGCAACAACTTTCTCTAGAAGTTTGCTAGCCGCTGACAGGATGGATATGGGGCGATAGTTCTCTATCAACTTAGGGTTCCCTTGTTTTAGGATAGGGACTACCCTGGCAACCTTCCATATGTTTGGGACCACTCCTGTTGCCAGGGACAGATTGAAAATGTGCACCACCAGAGGTGCCAGCCAGGGTGCACCAAGACTGAGGAGCTTAGGTTCTAAGCCATCTTGTCCGGCACTTGAGTAGGGGGAGAGTCCCGCTAGCAGTTTCTGTACCTCTTGAACCACCACTGCCCTGAACAGAAAGGGCAGGCGGGGTAAGGAGGGTGCTGAGGGCTGATTGCCACTGTCACCATCATCATTAGAGAACAACAAGGTGTACTCCGACAGATCCGCAAAGTAATGGTTGAAGGAGTTGGCGATGGTTTGCGAGTTATTACAGCTGGAACCATCAATTATCATATCAGTGGACTCAGTGCTCTGTGTACCACTCACAACTTGTTTAATGTTCCTCCAGAACCTTCTAGGATCCCTAGCCGAGTTCAATAAAGCAGATTTGCTAAATTCACTCTTGGCAATCCTAATGTTCTTTTTGCATTCATTTCTGAATTGCCCATATCTCAGAAAGATAGTTTGGTCAGCCATGGCCTTGAACTTGGCCCAGCACTTATCTCTAGTGTTGAGGAGTGTCAGGAGACTACCATGAAGCCATTTAGTAGCCATTCCCCTCACCCTCCATCTGATGAGGGGGCATGTTTCTCCTGCAGGGCCCTTAGTGTGCTAAGGAAGTGACTGACAGCAGATGTGGGGTCATTAGCATTCCAAACTGCCGCCCAATATGTGTACTTGATGTCATTTTGAAAGGAGGTCAGATCAAACTTGGAGTAATCTCTGATCTGGATAATTTTATGGGGAATATTTTGATGTGGTACCCTCCAGACACAGTACACTGGGGAGTGATCAGAGATAGAGTCCGGAAGGATACCTGACGAGCAGATCCTATCCGGTCTATTTGCCAGGATCCAGTCCAGGAGTGAGCCCTTGCCACCACCACTAGGGCATCTGGTAGGATCCTTGACAAGGTGAGTCAGAGAGAGACTGGCAAGTGACGGTTCAAATGCCTTAGTGTTGCCACCCAGCCAATTTAGGTTGAGATCACCCTGAATGATTAACTCATTCTGCCGTGTTACTGTACCTACTGCACCAAGGAGGCCAGTCAGTCCCTCTACACCTCCCTTTGGCGGATTGTATGCTTATACAATGTGAATCTTTTTTGTCATTCCTAGTAACAGTACCGTATGCAGGGCCTCACAGGGGGCCTGTATGGTCTGTTGATCAGGGAGGGCGGACAGGTTTAAATGGTACCTGTAGTAGACCAGGATACCACCACCTCTCTTACTTCCCAGATGATCATGCCGGATAAGGTCGTAACCAGGGAAGGCACATGCTGAGCTGGGGGTGGACGGCTTCAGCCAGGTTTCAGTAATTCCATGGATGTCAGGACTGTGTTGAGTTACCCAAACATGGAGGTTTGGGAGCAGGCTTCTGATATTTAGATGGGCCACTTTCAGCCCTTTTACCACTGACCAGCCCGCCTGTGAGGGTGTGGTCTGGGATAACAGTCCTGGGTTTAATTCAATGTCCCCTTCCAGCACAAGTGTCACCAGCAGGAGCCAGAGTAGATGCCTTAAAAGGGGGGGGTCCCTCCTTGTTTGATGACCTACGGTCATAGCACCAGACTTTTTGAGAGGGTTTCAGCAGGTACCTTAGTTTAAGACCACTGAGGACCACGATCAGGGGAGAGCCCTCTGCTAGAGTGTTCGAGAAAGTAAAGTCCGCCTCTTCCGGTTGGACACATGTACACCATGGAGCTATTTTTAGGGGATCAACCATCCCATAGGTCCAGGCGATCCAGGAGACAGTGAGGCACACAGTAGCTACAGTGGCTAGTGTGCCCAGGAATAGCTGGCACCGGACTCACTTTGATGGGAGCTCAATGAGTCCCATGATTTCTCCGGTACAATTTTCCCACTGGAACGGTACCACCTTGGGTCACCAGTGGACACCGGCAATGCACTGGTACTAGTTGCCTGACAAGTGACACCAGACAGTGGCATGGGTGTTATTCAGCAACAGATAAAGTAAGGCATGCTACAACGATATGCAGTTTTCCCCCTGAGTCCAGAGATATACCCTGTGAGTAGAGTAACTTGCAGGGTGACAGCCTAGATTAACCCTCCAATTAGGATTACTATGTAGGTGGGTAGTCTAGGATGCGACTAGATGTAATGCCTGTAGCAGTATACTGGCAGTCTAGAAATTAACCCTACAACTTGAATTACCATGCTGGTTGGCAGTCTTGTCTGCTACTAGAAAGGGTTAGGCATGAACAGAGTACAAAGGTTATTCCCTAGATTAACCCTCCAATTAGGACTACTATGTAGGTGGGCGGTCAAGAAAGCGACTATATGTAAAGCCTGAACAGTATACTGGCAGTCTAGAATTTAACCATGCTACTTGAATTACCATGCAGGTGGGCAGTCTTGAATGCAACTAGAATATAACTAGAATATAAGGGTTAGGCATGAACAAAGTACAGAGGTTATTCCCTTACACAGCAGACAGTCTGTAATGATGAAGTAGCAGCTGACAGATAGTGCAATAGCTGTGCATCCTTAGACCGCAGCCCCCTACTACCCTACTCAGTCTGATTGGACAGAGTGACACTGGGGGTATGGCTACTGCATATTTAATGGGAGGAGGGAACGGGGTGGGCGGGTAGGCTGAAATTTAAACAAAGAGAATGCAGGGGTCTCGAGATTCCAGCGACAGGCAGGGAGGGTCGCTCAGCAGGTAAGCGACTCACGATTTACACCACAGTCCCGCATAAAGTCATTATTCAAGTCCACCTTTTCTTTGCGATTTGGATTCCCAGCTCCTAGTCCCTCCACAACCCCTTCTGGATTCAGCGGGTGCTTCACTCGGTTACAGTCTTCAGGGAAGGTCCGTCCAGTTTCCCGGCACCTCAACCCCGTGGCTTGCGGCTTCATGGGGGGCAGGGGGCCAGAGCCACCTGCTCCCTGCTTGGACAAAGAACTAAAGGAATTCAGCAGCAGTCTACGCTGCTTTTAGCTCGGAGAGCAGCAGCTTTGGTAGGCAATCGACGCTTCTGCCTATCAGCTGGGCACAAAAGGCGCCAAATTTAAACAAAGAGAATGCAGGGGTCTTGAGATTCCAGCAGCAGGCAGGGGGTCACTCAGCAGGTAGGCGACTCACGATTTACACCACAGTCCCACATAAAGTCATTACTCAAGTCCACCTTTTCTTTGCGATTTGGATTCCCAGCTCCTAGTCCCTCCACAATCCCTTCTGGATTCAGCGGGTGCTTCACTTGGTTATGGTCTGCAGGGGAGGTCCGACCGGTTTCCTGGCGCCTCAACCCCGCGGCTTGTGGCTTCATGTGGGGCAGGGGGCAAGAGCCGCCCGCTCCCTGCTTGGACAAAGAACTATTGCATAGTTAGTTAGTGAAGGGATCTAACAGTATTAACAATACTATACAGTTATTAGTTGGTTATTGCATTATTTTATTGCAGCATTAGACTTTCTATGCAGTTATTGCATTGCAATTATGTAACATGTTGCTCAATTGAGGGAAGACTTTTCACTGACCACACAGTATTGATAGTAATATTAATTTTATCACATAGATATTGAGGGGACATCATTGCATAGTTAGTAAAGGGGCCTAGCAGTACTGACAACACTATACAGTTATTATTTGGTTATTGCATTATTTTATTGCAGTATTAGATATTCGATACAGTTATTGCATTGTATCGTGCTAGGTGAGGATAGCACAAATGTGGCACATGAGAGAGGGACTAGTATGGAGCAGGGAGAATTATCATGGTAGGGAGTGGTGGTTGGAAGGAGGGGAACATCAGGGTGAAAACTGGTAGCAGGGGAGAGGGAGGTTACCCCGGAGGCAGGAGGAAAGCAGAGAACCTAGAGGCAGGAGGATAGTAGGTTGTAATAGATGTGGTGTGGACATCTTTATTAGCACACTATGGAGGTTGAGAATGCGCCCAGTCTGTCAGAAACTAGGGAGACTGGAAGCTGAGCTGATATGGTTAAAAAGGGAGATGGAGAGGGGGATAGGAGAAGGCCATGAGGTAGGAATAATGAGCTAAGAAGGCAGAAAGGATGGGAGGGTGGAAGGCTATGTAAAGCAGAGAACCAAAATAGAGGAAAGGAGGAGGAGGGTCAGGATCGGGGAGAAGGCAGGACACAGGGGTACACAAGACAAATGAAAACTCAGAAAGATATACCAGGGGATCGAACAGGAACTGGCCTTTAGCTGGCTTGCTGGAACAGGAGGAGGCAGAGGAGATAGGAGCAGATAAAAGCAGAGTGCTGAAACACAGAAAACATAGTGACCCAAAGGTAGAGGAAATGCCCTCAGTAAGAGAACAGAAGAGGAGAGGAGAGATAAGAATGGCACAGCAGTAGATGGGGAAGACAAAAAGGGATGGGGGAGGCAGCCAAGGATGAGAGGGGAAGGAGAGCAGGGTAGATTAGAAAGATGCAGAAGTAGGTGGGAGACAGGAAAAGAGAAACAGCATCGGGGTCAGTGAAAGTAAGGGAAATGCAGGTAGGAAGGGGAGGGGAAGGGAGGTGGTCATAGCAGGGAGGAGAGGAGAGAAGGAGATGGGGCAGGGCAGCAAAGAAGAGGGCAGGGAGAATCAGAGATGCACCTGCAAGGGGGGAAGAACAGGGTGACCAGGCTAGAAACACAAGGAAGTCAAGAAAAAATAACCAGGGTAGGGATACCAAGGCATACTCAGGGACAGGAAATATAGAATCGGTAATGGTCTATGGAGACTCAATCATAAAACGAATCCACTGGTTGAGGAAGGGGTAGCATATAAGGGGAGATCAGTTTTTTGTGACCCAGGGATGGAGGCAAGCAGGGCACTTCCAAGAATCAAAGAAAGCATTAGATTACTTGGAGGTAAACCACACCTAGTCCTGCACCTCAGAACAAATGACCTGGCAGGGGAGGAGGTGGAAGAGTTACAGAGAAGATTCAGGGAGTTAACCAAAGGATGTAAGGGAATAGTCAGTTCTCTGGCATTTTCAGAAGTCCTGCTGATACTCTCTGCAAGTATGGCCAGGCACTTAAGCATAAAAGATTTTAACCACTGGCTAAGGCAGTGGTGCAGGAGGGAGGGATACGCATGCATAGGGGAATACGTGGGTAGACGAACACCTGTATGCAAGGGACAGGCTACATATAAATGATGAGGGCACTAGACTGCTAAGGGGGAAGCTGCAGGGGTATATAGATGAAATCCTTGGGAAGGATTTAAACTAAGGGGGGAGAGTACGAAGCTAGGGAAGGACTAGAAAAAGTAGCTAGTGAGACTTACCTAACTCACACTCCTCCACAAAAGGGGGCAAGGGACACTAGGAGGAAGGAGAACAGAAGAGGAGGAGATCAATGTAAAGGTCTGCTGGCAAACACTAGGCACCTGGGGAATAAGATGGGGGACCTGGAGGCAGTGGTGGGGATGAATGACCTAGACCTGACAGCTGTAACTGAGACTTGGTGGACAGAAACCACAGTTGGGAAGTGGAAATACAAGGGTATAGTCTCTATAGGAGGGACAGGAGAGAAAGAAAAGGGGGTGGGGCAGCTCTATACATAAAGGACAGCATAAAAGCAATGGTGAGTAGTGAAGGACAGGGTGCAGCAGAGATCCTCTGGGTCACGATAACTAAGAGGGCAGGGGAGGCAGAACAGGTAGGGATTGTGTACAGACCACCAAGTCGAGGGGGTGGATAGGGAAATGGCTAGTGAAATACAAAGTATGGCCAGCAAAGGGGAAATTCTGATGGTAGGGGATCAAAATCTCCCCAATGTGGACTGGGGGATTCCAAAAGCAACATAGGAAATGAGTATGGAGCTGTTGGAGTCCACGCAGGAGGCACTTCTTCAACAGCTGGTCAAGGAACCAACTAGGCGAGAGGCCATACTGGACCTGGTGATGACAAATGGGGACAGTATTGAGGATGTTGAGGTCTGAAGGATAGCGACCACAAAATGGTCAGGATTAGTCTTCGGACGGGTTCAGAAATAAACAGAATCGCCACAAGGGTAATGGACTTTCAGAAAGTGGATTTTAAGAAAATGAAATAAATTTTCAAAAAGGAGCTAGAGGGGAAGGAGAACCTCGAGGGCACTGAAGAGATTTGGGGGTCAATAAAGGGGAAACTTCTGCTGGTAACAGAACAATGCATCAGGAGGATGAGCAAATATAAACGAGGGAGGAAACCACTTTGGTTTACAAATGAGGTGGGAAGAGCAGTCAGGGGAAAAAAGAAAGCATTCAAGACCTACAAATGTTCATGGGGGATGGCAGAAAAGGAAGCTTACAGGGAAAAGCTAAAAGACGCGGGGAGAATAATCAGGAAGGCTAAGGCAGACACAGAGGAGAAAATAGCGAGGGAGGATAAAGGGAGGACAAGAAAATTTTTCCAGTATATAAGTGAGAGAAGGAAAAGTAGGCAGGGGAATATGAGACTCAGAGGGGAAGGGGCAGCTTTGCTGGAGGAGGTTGAGGATAAGGCAAATCTGCTGAAAAAATACTTTACCTCAGTCTTCACAGTTGAAGAAGAAGGGAAGGGGCCAGAGCTAAGAAGCAGAGGAAGAGTGGGCAAGGAGATGGACACAAAACCCTTTTCAGAGGGTAGAGTATTAGAGGAATTAGGAAAATTGCAGATGGGCAAGGCAATGGGCCCGATGCAGTCCACCCCTGGGTGTTCAAGGAGTTAAGAGAGGAACTTGTGACACCACTCACAAAGTTATTTAATCTGTTCCTAAACAAAGGAAGTCCCAGGGGATTGGAAAAGGGCTGATGTGGTGCCATTGCACAAAGGGGGAAGGAAGGAAGAGCTGGGTGTCACAAACGCACTCTGCAGGTCAGGCCTTCTGCTCCCACAGTGCCAACCTCGAAGTGCAATAGTGTGAACAGGTAACAGACTGGGTAACCCTCTTGTCTGTTTTGGGTCCAAATCACCTATTAGCCTCGAGTTTTGGGAGGGTCACAATGTGAACCTTATGCTAGCATACCCAATTTACAGGCTCGGATACCTACCCTCTTTGGGGGGATGCAGTACAATCCTTCGCTCAGGGGCACCCAGCCAGGTTTCCAAAATATACCCTTGCAACTCTATATGAGACCTAGGTATATTCTTACCTTTTTGTAAGCTTAGTAACACAATCAGGCTCTTAACAGCTGTTAGCCCTAAACACGGGTTCAGCAATCACATGTAAAATAACTGAGAGAAAACACAGGCAGTATAATAAAGAAAAGGTAGTTTACTAAAAAGTTTAAAACAGTTTAAAATCAAACACAGAACAATTATATCATGAACTTACAATCATATAAAAATGGGAAGTTACAGAACACAAACTCCCACCACAATTACTTAAAATCTTTTCTATCCAGATGTTACTCTTAACTGCTTTTCAAAAGTCCAGAGAAAGTCTCTCTTGAGTACAGAATAATATGCTACTCATTTCCCAGATGCATGTTTCATTTCAACCTCCCTCTCCCCACCCCCTTTTGGTGAGGTCAGCTAGATCCTCCCTTAGAGTTAATTCTAACATAATTTTCTACAAGGAGGTATTTTAATGAATGTGAACATCAGAAAAAAAAAAAATTTCCCAAATATGACAGTCTTCGATCAAACATTTTTCTTTGACCTTAACAGTCCCACACTCTGTTAGTAATTCTCGGCTATGTGCTAAAAACAAGAGACATCAGCCAAATGGCTTCTCTTCCTGCTACATCATAAATACATACATGGGAAGCAACTTCAAAAGCATGAGCAGGTTATAAAAGGTAATAAAATGTCCCTCTGGAAGGAAGGTATTTTTTTTATTAGGATCCCCTGGTCTGTCTATAATATCCTGTTGTTTTCAGCACCACTGAAACCTTGGGTCAAAGGTCACTCACTGAACCAGCTAGCCTGTTTGTATCTAGCAGACATTCACATTTGTTTATATTACAAATATTATACAATAATAATATTAGAGGGTTTATCTCGTCACAGCGGGCAATTATCATCTGGTCAGCCTTACTTCTGTGGTGGGTAAGCTGATGGAGGCACTTACAAAGGAAAGGCTGGTACAATATCTGGAGGGGGGGCTCACAGATGACAATCAGCATGGGTTCACAGGTGAAAGTTCATGTCAGACCAACCTGATTGAATTCTTTGATGGAGTGATGGAAATATGTGATCAGGGAGGGGCAGTGAACATGGCTTATCTGGACTTCAGAAAGGCCTTTGACACCATCCCTCACAGGAGACTAATAAGCAAGTTAAGAAGCTTAGGGGTAGGGAGCAAACTAACAAACTGGGTGGAGGATTGGCTTGTAGGTAGAACTCAGAATGTGGTGGTTAATGGAGTGCACTCCAAGGAAGGAGGGGTGATGAGTGGGGTTCTTCAGGGGTCAGTGTTGGGTCCCATACTGTTTAACATATACACTGGGGACATTTCAGAGGGCCTAAATGGGAAGGTGTGTTTAGTTGCAGACGATACGAAGATCTGTAGCAGGGTGGGCACTCTGGGAGGGGTGGAAAGAATGAGGAAGGATCTGTGCAGGCTGGAGGAGCGGTCAGGGATGTGGCAACTGCAATTCAACACAAAAAAATGCAAAATTACGCACATAGGGCATAAGAACCCAAGGTCAAAATACTGGCTAGGAAGGGAGGAACTTGAGGAAACAGAGCAGGAAAGGGACCTGAAGATCATCATTTTGGATAGCCTGAAGGTTGGAAACCAATGCAACAGGTGGTGGGGAGGGCAAGCAGAATGTTGGCATGCATAGGGAGGGGCATTACAAGTAGGGAGAGGGAGGTGATAATGCCAATATACAAAACTATGGTCAGACCACATCTGGAATACGGGCTGCAATTCTGGAGACCACACTTACAGGGTGACAGAGACAGGGTGGAGAAGGTCCAGAGAAGGGCAACCAAGATGGTTCAAGGACTACATGGGAGGCCATACGAAGAATGACTGGAGGAACTAAAGTTGTACACACTGGAGACGAGGAGGGAGAGGGGGAATATGGTAGAAACCTTCAAATATCTGAAGGGAATAAACAAGGTAAAGGAAGGAAGCATATTCAGGATGACTGAGAACAAATCAACTAGGGAACACACACTCAAGCTAGAGGGGGATTGATCTAGAGGAAATATGAGGGGGCAGTTCTTCACTGAGAGAGTGGTGGGTCCTTAGAATAGACTGCCAGAACGGGTGGTGGGAGTAGATTCGGTGAGCAAATTCAAGAGAGCTTGGGACAAACACATGGGGCTAAACAGAAGTAACAATGACAAGGGAATAAAGGGAGTAAGATAAGCCAGACAGGGAGGGGGAAATGGGCAGACTAGATGGGCAAAGGGGCCCTTTTCTGCCAGCAAATTTCTATGTTTCTATAAGGGACAGTCAACAGGAAACTGCCAGTGCTCCACAGTCTGAGAACGAATGAATAAGTGAGAGAGAGGGACACCACCAGCCTGGTGAGGGAGTCTACAGGAAGAAGGTATGTGATGTTTGAGTTCACCAAATGGCTCTTGTACCAAAAAATATTAGCCATTGTTGTAAAAGGACAGGAATATGTAACAAATAACTGATGTATTTTATGCTTGCCTCGGCTAATGCAAGGACACTGGAATATTTACAAAAGACCATCTTTATTAAAGCATGGTTATTGTCATATCACTGGTCTAAACCAAATCACATGACAGTATTTAGTAGGAATTATTAAACTTTGGATTCAACTGGAGTCCTCCCATTAGCTAAAAGCCAAGCACATGACTGAAAATAGCTGCAGTATTGCCATCTGAGTCCACAGCAACAGCCAATAGTGCATGGCAACAGTCAGTAGTTTAAAACTATTGACCGCAGTAGTGAGGCACCTGTAGCTACAGCAGATGTTGGAGCTGCCAAAGAAGATGCGTAATGAGTTGTCAACATGGGTGCCACTCCTGCGGCCATGTAAGAAAACTGGGGAGGGGCATATTGTTATTTAATCCAAGTTCCAAGGGGCTCTGAAGCTCTCAATTTGGAGCCAGATTAAATGGGTGGCAAGAGCCGCTGATGTGCAAACTGCTTCCATGAATGTATGAAAGCATGAAAAATGCACCCTGTGGAAGATATAATAGTCCAAGCGCTGGGGCTACCAGTCGGCGTTTTCCAGGGAGACTCTTGAATAAATACTGCAATAAGGAAATTCATGTGCCCCGCTCAGTTGGAGTGCTCTTTTTTTTTTCCTCTGTCAGTTAATGTATGAGAATGCATGAGGGGCTTAGTTTAAAAGACGACTCTCAACAGGGAAGGAAGCAGAGGGCAGAGACCGCCGCAAAATAAACCACTGCACTTGCAGCTCAAAGGGCTTAGTTAAAACGAATGATTTTTTTTGGTGGGGGGGATTTAAGTTGCAGAGGAGTTGCAAGATTTAATGAAACACATATCAACTGGAATTTTCATGACATAGTGGGAAAACTATATATCCCTTGGAATGAACTATTGACTTCCAACAGTCATATTGCCCTCAGACTTCGGCTTCAAGCAATATAACCATTGTCAGTCAATAGTTCATCCATTGGGGTCAATATTTGCCCACTATATCCCTCAGCCCCGATCAATATTTGTACATTGTTCTGCAGTTTTCAGCAGTTTGGGGCATGCTGGCTGTTGCTTTCATGTGGTCATGCTGCCTGTTTTTGCATTTTCTGAAAAACCTCAGAAGTTCAGAATGTGGCAGTAATGTCCTCAACAAGCCAGGGACCCTTTTTCCAGCTCCATGAAGGAACTCTTTGCCTAGTACATCTGTTGGGACCTGAGACATGTCCCAAAATGTCACTCATCTTCTCATGTCCCATTTGCTAGCTGAGCAATATGGATGTGCAAATACCTTATTCCAAATATTCAGGATGAATATTCTATTTGGGGGGCAAAATATTTGTTATTTGTTATTTGCATGCAGATATGGGGTGGGGGAAAAGCTTTTCCCCTCCCAATGCAGCAAGGGCTAGTCTCCTGACCACCCTCTATCCCAGTTCTCAGCTTTTCTTACCCACCTCCCTCTTCCCCTGTATCTCCTTGATAACATAAACTGATGACCATGGTAAGCCAACAGCATATTCTTTACCAGGACAGCCCCCTTCCTAGCCCAACTACCTCCGCTACTTACATATAATAGTACCAGGTATCTGTACCCACACTACCCCCTTGAACCCAGTAGTGATTTGTGTCAGGCCTAGTGTACTGGGCTAGCCTCAGTTGGCACCCCTTCCCAACATGCATCCCAGCAGCTGCCTGCACTCATACTGGTCAGCCTTCAATGAATAAGTGCAAGCGGGCTTAGACTATCATGAGGAAGGGGCTGGGACAGTTGCATCTTCAGTGACGCTACGCATCCTAGATCATCAGGCTGTATAGCATCTCGACTGATGCTACTGCCTGCCCCTTCTTCATGATAGTCCGACCCATCTTGCACTTGTTCATCATTAAAGGCTGAGCGGTACGAGTGTGGAGCAGGCTGCTGGGGTGCATGTTGTGAGGGGGGTGCCAACTTAGACTAGCTGGGTAATTTAAGTAATGGAGGCAGCTGGGGTAGGAAGGGAGCTGGGCTTTTTAAAGACGATGCTGTTGACTCCTGGCAAGGTGCCAGGAACCGGCGGCCATGGCCATCAGTTTATTTGTATCTATGGGACACAGGGGAAAGAGAAATGTGGGCAGGAAAAGCTAGGAATTGGGAGGGAGAGTGGCCAGCAGAGCAACACTGGTAGCCTGGGGAGGGGGAAGCTTCTTTAAAAGCCTTGTTGTATTAATTCCAGAACACCTGAAGATGAATAGTAAGATCTATTCTTTATTTGAATATTCAGAAACCTAATATTTGTGGTATTCAGGAGTTAATATTCGTTACTCGCACACCCCTAATGTTAACACTTTAGATGATAAATAAACCCCAAACTAAAGAGGAATATATTTAAATGATAATGGGCTAGTTGCTTCACTATGCAAAGCAATAATGTGATTGATGAGTGGGATAGAGTATGCGGCTAAAGGCTGCAGCTGAAGGCCGCGTACTTCATCCTCACAAGACAATCACATTATTGCCGAGGATAGTGACCCACTGTTATATTTTCACTATTGTATTTCACGTGTTTGGAAAAAGCTATTGGTACTGTTTTCTGTTTCTAGGATTTTTAAGTTTGCAGTAACTCCACTCCTCCCCCACCCTGCATCGCACTAGTTCACAGTTCCGCTGTGAATGCTGTGAGGTGCAGACCAATCACAATGTAAGGTGGGATGATGATGTCAATACCATCATTTTATTGGCAATACAATGACTGTTCTGAGCTCTCAGCAGTCATTTTGAGACTAAAATGACAGCTGTGAGTTTGCTGTGGAATAAATAGTTTGTATCTCTGGCTTGTGACTGGAGAAGAGGGTCTGTATTTAGTATAATTACTGCTAAAATACAGAAGATGGGACAACAACGTAAGAACATACATTGTGTTGAAGGACAATATATGCATTTTTCTTCTATAAACTATCGACAGGTTGGCAACCGTAACAGCTAGTAGGATATTGGTGGAAATGGACTTCTCTGTTGTATGGACTGTATTTTGCTTACATAATGGACGGAAATTAAATGCTACATGTCATTTCAGCTTTTCCCAGTTATTAGGTCAATATTTTTTCAAGTACTATGCAAAACTGACACACACAGTTTTGTTTATTTGTAATTTTTGACCAGGAATGGCACACTGAGCTGTAATAGCTCATTTCCAGGCGTGTCAGGGAGGGGGAACTTTACATGGACCTGTTTATTGATGGTGAATGTTAGGAAGGAAAGGGAAAGGGGAAATTGTTTAATCAGGAAAGGCACACTAAGCCAAAGCTTGTTTCCTTGTGCAACCTGGGAGCACAAGGAAGTTAAGTAACTTGCTCAGGATCACACAGTATGCACATGGAGGTTGATGGGATTCAAACCCAGGTCTCCAGGTTTGCAGCTCAGTGCCCTTTAACCACTACACTATGCTACACTGCCTCTTATGTTGGCCATAACACTGAGAAAACTTCCCTATGGCTCTTGATTCTAAAGGCCTGTTTACACGACCTCATCTGCACCATTGCAGGCGGTGCACAGGAGCTGCACCAGTGCAGATCAGGTTGTGTAAACGGCTTGACGAGTATTGTAGGTCACTCCATTGTGGTGAACCACGATCCCTGTTTTGGTGGGATTGTGTACCTGTGCAGGCATTTTTACACAGTGTGTAAACTCACTACTCTGCCTGCACTGGTGCAGTCCTCTGACACACTGCGCCCCAACAAACCATTCCCCTGTTTTACAGCTGACGGCCCTGCAAAAGCTATGCAATAATTAAACAATTTACACATTCGATTATCTCTTGTGTATGGGATCTATGTCAGAAAAAACCCAACCCACAGTGCGTGCTATGAGACACAGAGCAGCCTCCCCTTCCTCCATTTCAAACAGCCCAAAGTGAACTCTAGCTGGATCTCATACATTCTTTTCCAGTAAGAAATGGCAAGAAAACTAAAATCTCGACTTTTCTACTAGATGTCCATAACCAGGTGCTAATAACCTGCCTCCTGGCCGCACCTCAGCAGAAATGCACTAAGGAATGCAGGAAGCACTTCTACCATCCTCTACCAATGCAAAACTGTCTCTGTGTAAACACAGTCGCTAGCAGTGTAGGTGGAGCAGTGGGCGAGCAGCGCAGATGGAAGTGCAACAAGTCAGGTACGTATAAACACACCTTAAGACTCTTGACAAGCAGGTTGCTGGGGTGCATCAAAATGGGGGTGACCAACAGAGCAGGGGAAGTAATCCTACCACTTTACAAGGCACTGGTCAGGCCCACCTGGAGAACTGTATGCAATTTTGGTCTTCTCAATACAAAAAGGATTTCAAGGCAGTCAGGAGGGTGCAAGACGTGCCAAATATGATCAGTGGTATGGGGACAAAAACTATGAGGAAATGCAGGAGGGCCTTAACGTATTCACTCTGGAGAAAGAGGCTCAGAGAGGGGGGTCTTAATCTCAGTCTATTCAAGGGTATCGACAAGATCGAACAGTCAGAGAGGTTTGATCTGGAGTCCTGCAGCAGAACATGGGGACCAACTCTTAAGCTCCAGGGTAATACATTTAGGGGTACTGTCAGGAGGCACTTGAGATAATAGACATGAAGACAGTATAGGCCATTAAGGCAAGCCTGAACAAATTTCTGCTTACCAAGGCAATCACCGGGTACCCTCAGTAGTAGAGTGGGTATGGAATCATCATACATTGGTTCATGTTTGGGCAGCACATATAGAATAATACATGGGGTGGTGTGTATAATGAGAACTTTACACATGATCAAGGTGCTAGATGCTACATAAACCCCGAAAGCAAAGCTTGAGGGGGTTGTTTAAGCATCCAGCACCGAGGACGTGGGTAAAATTCTCATTATACTCACCACCCCATGTTTTATGTTAGATAATTAGTAGGGAGTGTTTTCTCTCTTGCACCATTTTGTGAAAAAAGTAAGTTTTGCCAGTAGATGGAGATGCCCTTTAAAGTGTTAAAGTAGTCTGCTGTTTAACCCTCCCCCCAAAGTGTGAGAGGTTGTGCTCTGTAATAAAGAGTTACATCCCCCCCCAACAAATAGCAATTGAATAGGTTGCAGTCCCTGAGGTCGATACCTGTGTATAGCAGTGGGGATCAGAGGGCAGAGTCCATGCTGCAACGTCGATCAGTGCCCACTCCTGGTTTGTGGTAGTTTCACTGTGATTCCGGGAAGGACAACGACCAGGAACAGTACTGTATGGCAACAGAAAATACTAAAATATTGATAAAAATCGGGCTTCACTGCTGTGTGTTGGGTAGGTGGTGGTGAGTGGGTATTTGAGGTGGCAGTTAGTTCCGGGAATGTTCACTGAGGGGAAGCAATTGGAGCAGGTGCATAACAAGGGAAACCCAGCGCGTGTTCACCGTTATAACCAGCTGGTTATAATGGTGAATTATTGCTGGGTTTCCCTATGGGAGAAAAAACTCCCTAGTTACACTTACTTAATCTCTGCTTATGAAGGGGGGGGGGGCATACACAAGGGATCTAGAGTACCTTCTGACCCTAAATTATTATGTTACTGCGAATGAATGATGCTATATAAAATGAAATGCATTTAGTTGCTTTGAAGTAAAACTACCATTAGAAGGTGACGTAGTTGGTTTCAGATCTCAGAGCTACACTGCGGTACAAAGTCCAGGCAGCATCGCTGGTCATGCCTTCGGCTACAAAAGATCTGTGGAAATGTAGCGTGATGTCTATTTCATTCAGCAAAATGGTTACATGGTGATGAATGCTGTGTTTGTGGAAGTTGCTGCTAGAGCCAGCTGTTTAAGAACCGACAAGGTCACTTGATTATTTCTGTGCAAACGGGAAGGAGACAGCATTCCAGCAGATTACAGCTGGCAGGTAAATCTCTCTCTGCAAACAGAGATTCAATCATTTCTATTGACATACTAAGATAAACAAGGTAATGATCAGTCAGGTTTCGTGACTCTGTGAGGGAGGAAGCACAGCTGGTCTCATGCAAAGGAGGTGCCAAACAGAGCCAGCTGATCGGCGGTATTTTGGTTGTTTGGTTTGAGGTTGTAATGTTTGGATACACTTCAAATCAAATCCAGAACATTTCCCTGGGCAAATTTAGACAAGGGCAAAAATACAAATACAACATAGTGACTTGGAGTGCTCTAGATAGGCAGTGTTTTTTTCTCCCCTGACCCCCCTCCCCCCCGAGGCCCCGGCACACAGCCATGCAAGTGTGTGGAGGCATGCTTCATGGTGCCAGGTCAGCCCCTTCCACCTCCTGTTACTTTTCTGTCCCCTCTCTGCCTACGCTACCCACCGGATCTCCACCCGGGAGAGCGGAACTACGGGGGGGCACCAACTCACCCCCACCACCCTCAGGAGAAGACAGCTACCTGCCAGCATGCTCAATCCTGCTCCACCCTCCGCTGGCACCCCGATGACTTGGGGTCATTCCCGAACCTGGGTCATCAGCCTAACGCAAGGTAAGGCATCCAGTGTCTCAACCTTCTGCGCCACCGGGCAGGCACATAGGTAGTGGTTTTTGACAAGTCCAAGAATACACATACAGCATGGTGGCTGGGGGGGGGAGATTGTTTAACCAGGAAAAGCACACTAAGCCGGAGCTTGTTTCCACATGTGACCTGGGAGCACAGGGAAGTTAAGTGACTTGCTCAGGGTCACACAGTACGCAAGTGAAGGCTGATGGGATTCAAACCCAGGTCTCCAGGTTTGCAGCTCAGTGCCCTTAACCACTGTGCTATACTGCTTGGCAATACACCAGATAGGCAGAGGCTTTTGGCAAGTCCAAGAATACACATACAGCACAGTGGCTGGTAGCACACCAGATAGACAGGGGTTTTTGATAAGTCTGCAAATATACAAATGATGACTGGGAGCACACTACATAGGCAGAGTTTTTTTTAGAAATCCAAAAAATATAAATACAACATGGTGACGGAGAGCACACAAAATAGGCAGCAGTTTTAGTGGGCTATGCACCACCACTGTGTCATTGTTTCCCCTCCTTCCCTGTTAGGTGGGCCACCTGGTTGCCTCTTGTTCTCTACCATGGTGGACAGGTGAGAGTGTGTGCCTTTGCAACAGATCATAATGGCTGATCAATGGAGGGTTGGAATGCCAAACAGTGAACATCCATCACCAGAACTGGGAGCCAGACCATCCTAGCTGAGAAGAGCTCCTGCCACTCCCAATGTCGGAAACTCAAGTTCAGACATGAAGCTAAGTCTCATAGGTGGGAGCTTGGAGCACTGTTGCCATGCCTCTGTGGCCAATGGTGGCAGGGCATAACAAATAGTGGGGATCAGAATAGCCTAGGCTAGAAGGCAAAACTCTGCAACACCTCAGCCCAGGTCACTGGGGAAACAGCTGCCTTCTTGAATATATTTCAGTCAATCCACTTGATGTTTTATAATCCAAAATATTTCAGAAATCAGGACATCATACCAAAAGAATCTTGGGTGGCAGGCACACAATTAACAAGCATTTGTCAATGCTGAATGTTATCTTGCTGGCATTGGCATTGGTAGTGCAGGAGTTAGAGAGATGCATAATAGGAATGGCAGTGAAGTATGGAACCAACGTCAACCCCACCCACCCTGCAGAGACTGACAGGCATTGAGGTGTGCCTTTGGGTCGTCGGCTATAATGCTCATGCCATTTCACCTCACCCTACCCTGCAGACTCTGACAAGAGTTGCGTTGTGTCTTGTGATCATCAGGCCTTACGCTCACCCTATTCCATAAGAAAATACATTGAGATGGGTGCAGTATAGGAGAATGGAGTGAACTTTGGGGCCAAAGAGTCCAAGGCACACCTTGATGCCTGTCACTGGCTGCAGGGTGAGGGTGGGGTGGGGTGGAATGGCTTGATCATTCCAGCTGATGATCCAAAGGCACACCCCTGATGCCTGTCAGTCTCTACAGTTTGGGACGTTATGGTTAGAAAACCTAATGCCCTGGGCGTTTGTTGGTATTTGCACTCCAAATTTTCAACATGGCCTTTTTTACAGACTATGTCCTCCTTAGGTTTGACACAAGCTGTTACTGCAGCGACTCATTAGGATGGCCACATATTGGACCTGGTGTTCTCACTGGGGCTTGAGATCGGTGATCTCAGGATTGATCGAGTACTTTGGTCCGATCACTGCACAGTGCAGTTCATGCTTGGGGCTCCCGCCAGAAGCCCTTCCCCTGCTGAGATGATGAGCTGTCGCCCTTTACGGGGTTTGACCCATGAGGGTTTTTTGGTGGCAGCTAAATTATCTAGTGTGGGTGTTGCATGCATCGGAAGTGTTGGTGCCGGGGTTGACACCTATAATAGGGTGTTATCTGACACCATCAACTCCCTCGCACTTGTCCGTGTACAACCCAGAACTTCATACCTGAGGTCCCTGTGGTTTGACGAGGATCTCAGGGAGATGAAGAGGATAGAGTTGAGATTAGAGCACTGCTGGAGGAGGTCTGGCTTGGCGGGGGACAAATTAGTCCTGCATATGCATTATAGTGCGTACCAGGAGGCAATCGACCATAAGAAGGCAGTGTTCCTGTCCAGGGAGATTGCTGCCGGGAAGAACCGACTAGCTATACTCTCCTGGGCTGTAGACAGGCTACTCCATCCTGCTTGTCTGCAGCCCGAGAGGGCTTTTTCTAATATAGAGTGTGAAGAGTTTGCTCGTTTTTTCTCGGACAGAGTGTCCATGATCCAGCAGGTAGCTTCTTCAGCCAGCAATGTTATAGCTGACAGTGGTCGCCTTATGTGCTCTGAGTGCGCTCCACCTAGTTGGGGGGAGTTTAGACCAGTGGAGGTTAGTGAGGTCATTGAAGTGGCAGTCAATCTGAAGCATACCTTTTGTGAGCTGGACCTGGTGCCAACGCGTTTCTTAATGAGATTTGTTGATTCTGTTGGCCCGGTGTTTGCCTTGATTGTCCGGGTGCTCCTTATCTGAGGGGGGTCTTTCCGGATGCCTTGAAGGAGGCACTAGTGAGACCCCTCTTAAAGAAATCATCTCTGGACCCAGAGGTCAAGGCAAATTACCGTCCTATATCCAACCTTCCCTTTTTGGCGAAGGTGGTGGAGAAGGTGGTAGCGCTTCAGTTGGAAGAGCACCTCGTGACTCATGAGTTGTATGAACCCTTCCAGTCGGCATTTCAGGCTAGACATAGTACAGAAACTGCACTTGTTCGGGTACAGAATGGTCTCCTCAGGGCAAGAGATCAGGGGGACAAGACAATTCTTGTTCTCCTTGATCTCTCTTCAGCATTTTACACTGTGGACCATTGTGTGTTGCTTGACCGCCTTAGGGAGTTATGCGGACTCACCGGTACTGTCATCCACTGGTTTGAGTCCTTTTTTACCAACAGGAGGCAATGGGTCATGATGGGGAATTCTTCCTCTGCACCCAGTCTCCTATTTTGCGGAGTCCCTCAAGGATCGGTACTGGCCCCAATGTTGTTTGCAGTGTATATGCTACCCCTGGGAGGGATCATTAGGAAGTACGGTCTGGGTTTTCATTGTTATGCCGATGATACCCAGCTGTATTTGTCCTTTGCCCCAGGAACATCCAATACAATGGATGTGCTAAATATCTGTCTGGCTGAGATCACCGACTGGATGGCCTCCAGCTGGTTGTGACTGAACCCTGATAAGACGGAGGTATTGGTAGTGGAGTTGAACAGAGTACGTGATAGGATGGCCTCTGACTCAGCAATGGACTTGTTCTTGGAGCTGTGTCATTGAAGGCCTCCTCTTGGGTGCGAAATCTTGGAGCGATTCTGGACAGGAACTTAACTATGGAGGCTCAAATATCCTCCACGGTTTGTACCTGTTTTTTCCATCTCAGAAATATCGCCAGGATTAAGCTCCTTGTTCCACCTCTGGACCTCCCTACCTTGATACATGACTTAGTCACATCTAGGCTTGACTACTGTAATGCGCACTACCTCAGGGTCACAGAGGGATATCTCCGCAGACTGCAGCTGGTGCAAAACGCAGCTGCCTGGTTACTAACTGGGCAGCATAAATTTTGCCATATTACACCGGTGTTGCGCGAATTGCACTGGCTGCCAGTCAGGTGGAGAATCCTCTTTAAGGTGGGTCTTCTCACCTATAAGGCCCTACATGGGCAGGGCTCTGGTTATCTGTTGGACCTTCTGACACCTGCTCTCTCTATCCGCCCTCTCTGTTCTTCTAGTGGGGGCCTCCTGGCCATTCCCAGAATGAGGCTTAAATCTGTTGGCGATAGAGCCTTCAGTGTTGCAGCTCCCGTTCTGTGGAATTCTTTGCCGGCTCAGGTCAGGGGAGCACCCACTGTGGTTACATTCAAGGCTCGCCTGAAGGCACTCCTATTTTCCCAAGCTTTTATTGGGTACAGTATAAATTGTAGTAGAATCTGAGATTATTTGTGGAGTTATTTATTTTATTTTATTTTTAGCTTAAATAATTTTGTGATGTTTTGTTTTGCTTTTTATGCTGTTTTACTAATATTTCTGTACAGTGCCCAGAGCTTCTGGGATTGGGCGTCTTTTAAATAAACTTTGCCTTGCCTTGCCTTTTTGTGACCCCGCCTCATGAAAGCATTTGGGACCTCCGCTCATGAACAGAGGCACTGTGATTTTGTTAATTTGCCCCGATTGTTGATTTCCCACAGTGGCTATGCCATTCTGTGCCAGATGGGTGAAAACACATTTCAGGCAGGATGTGAAAAATAACAGCTGTACCATTCATAAGGGGGTGTGAAGAAATGGCAATGTTGAAAATCTGGAGTGAAAATATTGAAAATTCTCGAAGTTACGAGCATGCATGGAAATTGTGCACAGTCATTTTGTGGAATTCTTTCACCAAATTTTCAACATAGGCCTTCTGGGACCCCTGCTCATGAACAGTGTCACTAAGATTTTCTTAATCTGTCCCAAACGTTGATTTCACACAGCGACCGTGCCATCATGTGCCACATGTGCGAAAACATTTTGGGCAGGATGTGAAAAATAACAGCTGTACTGTTCATAAGGAGGGTTGCAGAAATGGCAATGTTCAAAATCTGGAGTGAAAATATTAAAAATTCTCGAAGTTATGAGTGTGTGTGAAAACTGAGCAATGCACGCTCATAACATAGTCATTTTTGAGAATTTTTTCACCAAATTTGCAACATAGGTTTTTTGGGAGCCCACCTCATGAACAGTGACACTGTCATTTCATTAATCGGTCCCGAAAGGTGATTCCATTCAATGACCCTGACATCTCCTTTCAGGACCGAATAACGACATGACAGTGACTGAGTTCATGAGGTGGGGTCTCAAGAACCCAATGTTGAAAATTTGGAGCCAAAGTCACAAAAATGGCTGAGATATCCACCTAAGCTGAAACCCCCCCATTGATGCCATTATACAGCTTACCGGCATTTCTTCAGTTCGCAGTCAGCTTTGAAGAGTGCAGATGTGTTCCCGCTCACGAAGATCGTCGCCGGGCTCTGGAGGTATGTTTGGGATATGGGAGGTGCGGGAGGAGGGGCGTGAGGGTGGTGCGGGTTGGGGAGGGGCACTGGAGACAACATGGGACCATTTCTCTTTACAGATTAAAAAAACAAAGACATCACAGGAAGGTTTTTTGTTTTTTTTTACAGATGTGTCTTGGCACACTGGGGTGGGCCCCCAGTGTGTCACCTGTGTTTTTTTGGGAGGGGGACTGAAGCCAAGGGGGTTTATGCCCACCATCAGCAAAGAAAACGTGTCTGTGCTTGGGGGGTGCATGATGCCGAGGGGGATTGGGCACCCCCTCGGCAGACAAATTAAAATGGGGGACATTATGTCGATGGGGATTGGGCTCCCGTGTTGGCAAATGAACTGGGGAAGGGGCATGCCGACAGGGGGACTGGGCACCCCTGACATCAGCATTCAGGCGGGACTGTGAGAGGCAGTCGGTGACAGCCACCCCAATGTTTATTGAAATGTTACACCAGGCAAGGCATGCCTTGCAATGACGGGTCGCTCCCTCATTGCAGCGGCGAAATTGTTTCAAGTTGGTGGCACGCTTTTGCAGTGCTGTCATAGACAGCATGCTATTTCACTGGTGCCATATAACTCAGCCCGAAAAAGCAGTGTTAATAATACAACATGACCGCACCTCCAAAACCTGCTACTCCAAGCTACCATAATATGTTGTTTGTGCTTATGCCCAAGACAACATAAAAATGAATCAAAGGAGGGCATGTTTTTGCACTTTTATTACCCTGCCAGAAATATTAGTGAATAATCCATGGTTTATTCCCAGAAATTATTTCACGAGTATCAAAGTGGAAGAGGGTCAGGATGTAAATGTAACAGAGAATTTTGAGTGACACAGGGAAGTCCAGATAATTATACAACGCAACCCACTCAGCAGGGTAAAAAATGTAATACAGTATAACGTGTTTTTTTTTAAACTGTTCTTTCTGTTGCCTGGGTTCTCTCTACATATTGAGTACAAAGGTCTTAAAAGCAGCCAGCCCGCTATTCTCAAAAAGTAAACCAGCCTGATTTATTTTAAATTAATGGTGCTCCACTGATGGAAATGTAGGGAGTCAAAATGCATTCACTGACCCCCCAGCTAAAAAAGTGAGGAGTCTGCTGACCCCCTGGCTCTGCAATCAATGGCCATTACAGAGCTGCCCATTTCAATAGCCTCTGACTGCATTTACCCCCCCAACCCCACCCCGGGCTGATTGATCTGGTCACACTACAGCAGGCATAGCTTGAAAGACTGACATTTAGTTATTTAGCATTTGTTGACCAAGTACTGTAAGTACACAAAGGGATTGTCTATATTCAGGCACAAACCAGGAGATTACAATGAGCTAAAAAATGGATGAACAATAGTATAGACAAGTAAGCAGAATGCAGAAATAAGTTGCAAAACTACAATTACAAAAGTTAATGCATAAAATTAATGATGGCATATGTATTATATGTTAACATAGATTATATGGACAAAAAAGACCCTGAGGGTGTCACAAACCCACTCAGCAGGTCAGGCCCTCTACTCCCAAAGTGCTAACCTCTGAGCGCAGTCTTGTGAACAGTTTAACAGACAAGGTAACCCTCTTGTCTGTTTCTGTGAGTTCGGATCAACCTTTAGTCTCAAGTTCTGGAGGGATTCAAACTGTTAACCTCTTGTTAGCATACCCAATGCACAGGCTCAGGTATACCTGTCTTCGGGGGGGCCACATATCTTTGCCAATGGGCACCTAACCAGGTATACAGAGATGAACCCATTAAAACTTTAATAAAGACCTCAGATTTAAAACGCTTCTCTTTCCAGTTTGGTACCACCATTCAAGCTTATGTTTAGCATCTGCAATAACCATATACTTTTCTTACAACTAAAAAGAAGTCAAAGACAGACCAAGTAAGTTCTAAAAAGAATTTTACTAAAATAGTTAAAAATATGTAAAACACAAAATACAGAACTCTTATATCAAAAGACATACAAATCTTTTAAAAGAAACAAGGTTTAAACAGTGCAAATTCCTACTACAGTACTTAGTCTCTAAATACTTGCTTAAGTGCTCACCGATCTTGCTTGGTCAGAGTCTAGGCAAAAGTGTGTCTCTGTAAAACAGAATTATTCCTTAAACTACTGTATTGGCCAACCCCTTTTTGGTGAGGTCAGCTAGCTCCTCCTCTGTCAGATTATATTTAAAAATATATCTAATACAAAAAACAGTAGTCTTTTTAAAGTATCAGTTTTTCAATCCTTCAGCATGACTAATGTTTCAAATGACATCTCTTTTGATCCATGCTGCATCCTCATCACACAGGCTCATAGGAGCATTTACAACCTCGCACCCCTGTGTAATAACCTGGGTTTCCTCTTCAACGTCATAAACCTTTTTTATGATTTCCCTCTTAACAAAGTTAACTTAAACAACTCTGTAATTAGCTCCTGGTCTGCCATGTAACACATTGTATCTAAAAACTGAGTGTGTGTGTGATACACATGCTGTGAGCATTTCTCTTAGCTTGCATCTGTCAGCTGAAAACTGGGGGCGGTTGAGGTCACTCCTACAGCATTAGATTTTTCTGCAGATATAGTCAAGAATACATTTTATATTAAAAAAATATTATACAGCACTCAGAACTGGCTGTCTACATCACAGAGGGTTCCTGTAGTCTGCCAATTTCACTGCCTAGCTCCATGCTGTGCTTAATGTTGGGCTGGATTTGGAGATCTGATAGCCATAGCAGCTGATCGTTTCTTCCCTTCCTCAGGTATCCCTTCCCCTCTTCTGCCAGTGCATCCCACTATTCACTTGTACCTGTCCCACCACAGTTTAAACTCTGACACAGTTTCAGCTTCAACCACCTCTCTGGGCAGTCCATCACCCACTCTGTGAAGAACTTTCTCGCTTTCCTTCTGAATTCCCCCCAACCAGTCTCCACCCATGTCCTCTAGTCACTGAGCACTCATTCCACATGAACAAGTCCTATCACTCCAGCCTGTTGATTCCTCACAAGACTCTGTATGTCTCAAACATATCCCCTTTGTTCCTGGCCTGCAGAGTCTACTTACTGAAGTCTGTCAACCTTCCCTCATATGTACCAGTCATTGTTGCCTGTTGGCCATGTTTCATTATGGTAAACAGATTCATCTTAGCCTCTGTCACCACTGCCTGGAGATCACTCAGTCTGTTCCAGAGGCTGCTGGCATTTTAGCAGAACCACCTCCGGGACCCGTCTCCCACCCTTACCCTTTCTGCTGAGAAGCTGGCAGCTAGCACAGAAAGGCACCTGACTCAACCAGCCCTCCTTCACATTCTGTCACCTTCTTGTGAATGAAAATGCTCCTGCACTTGTTCACATAGTAGAAGAGATGATCATGTGATCAGCTGTTTTACTGTGTGAGCAAGCACGGGAGTGGTGCATTCACAAGAAAGTGACAGACTGTGGAAGAGGGCAAGTTGAATCAGTCACCTTTCTGCACCTGGGCTTCATGGTAAGAAAATGTGGGTGCTGAGGGGAGGAGGTTGGGAGTTGGGTGCTGCTGCCAGGGTGGGAGGGTGGGATGATTATTTATTGATTCCCTAGGCTCTGTTTTAAAAAGTCCAAAACCGCTACAAGAGATGGCAGCTGACTGTGGTGGTGGTGGCAGGTGTGCCAGTCATCCATCCTAGGATCGTTGTTTAAACAAATTGTGCATGCCAGTGGGGAGGGTGGGGGCAGCTGACTATGGTAGTGGTGGGCAGGTGTAGCAGTCATCCATCCTAGGATCATTGTTTAAACAATAAATTGTGCATGCCAGCAGGGGGGAGGCTGGGGGTGGGGCAGCTGACTGTGGTGGTGGTGGGCAGGTGCACCAGTCATCCATCCTAGGATCACTGTTTAAACAATAAATTATGCGAGCCAGCAGGGAGGGAGGCAGGGGGTGGGGCAGCTGACTGTGGTGGTGGTGGTGGGTAGGTGTGCCAGTCATCCATCCTCACGATCACTGTTTAAACAATAAATTGTGCATGCCAGTGGGGGCAGCTGACTGTGGTGGTGGTGGGCAGGTGTGCCAGTCATCCATCCTACGATCATTGTTTAAACAATAAATTGTGTGTGCCAGCGGGGGGGCAGCTGACTGTGGTGGTGGTGGGCAGGTGTGCTGGTCATCCATCCTGGGATCGTTGTTTAAACAATAAATGTGGGTGCCAGCAGAGGGGAGGGGGGATGGGGCTTGTGATCTTTAGGCAGCTGGGCTGAGGACAAGGGCAGGGAGCTGTCTTTACCCCCCAAAACATGAATAAAAAATAAAAATACAAATACAAATAGGAATACCGAATTCTGAATATTTGAAGAACTGAATACGAATATTCAGGTAAATATTTAAAAAATAAGGTATTCACCCACCCTTAGTATAAATACATGGAATGGCACTGGAGGTACTTTTTTTTATTATAGATCAAGGTAGTGTTCTGACCAATCAGAGCACTCCTTTCATTTGCACATGAGACACTCTTATTCTGTGACGTGTGTCTTACATGCAGCTCTCTTAGGAACAGGCTTGTTCAGGGAAAGATTTTTTTAAATTGTAATATATAATATCTAGATCAATAATATATTACTACCACCACTGAGACCGCTCTTAAGGTTGTAAGACTGGTCTCATTTACATCCTTAGGGTATCAGAACTGCTCACCTTGATCTCTTTCCAGTTGTCATAGACCTTCTGTTCTGGATCAATTGCCTTAGGTCCCTGTTGAGGCATGGATCCACATTTTGGCTCTTATCCCCTTATTGCTTACAGGGAAATAGGCCACTACAGCTGCTTAAAGCACCCTATTTAACAAATGGTGTATGTGCTATGCTCTGTATTACCAGCCTCATGCAGCTGCCCTGAACACTTGGACACCAGATCCTTCATCTTGGCAAAATCCCCTTTTCTGAACTCCAGTGTCCTGGTAGGTGAGGCACAGCTAGTATTCCATGTCACTGGGAGAAGGTTACCCGGTTGTGGTCATTGTTTCCCACTGGTTCCTTCACAATTACACAGGAGATGACCCCGTCCCCACTGCTGAGATCAAGGTCAAGGGTGGAATCAAATATAATCCCCCAGTCAATATGCTGCTCTGGGAAGCTGTCCTTGAAGGTTGGCATAAACTCCTTCTCGGCTTTGCCACTAGCCCTCTCAAGATACCAGTGAATGCCCATGACTGGAGTTGAAGTCACTCAGGATTGCCACTGCATCCAACTTCCCCCAAACGACTGGGTATGATGCTTCAGGGAGCTGTTTGGGGTGTGTAGAACACTCCAGGGCGACTCATTTACTCTCCTTTTCCCTAGCTTGACCCAGATAGACTCCATGATAGTTTGCCCCCTGATTTCCTCTTTGTCCTCCCCAGTGACTCCCTACTTTATGAATAGAGTCGCCCCATTTCCTTTCCTGTCAGGCCTATCCAGTCTCTATCCTTCTATTCTGTTGTTGCAGTCATTTTCTCCCCCCCAGCAGCTTTCTGTGAGTGCCACTTAGTCCTGGCCTTCAAAGTGCATTAAGCCCTCGCCCATTTTGCTGGATAGGCTTCTCACATTAGCCTGCATTCATGTGAGGATATTATTATTTGGCCCTCAACACTTCCTCATCCCTCCCTACCTTTTTATCTCCTGAAGCTCCCCTGTTCTGCTGTACCTCCCTCTTTGTTTCTCTGCATCTGCCCCTTGCTCTTGCTAATCACCTGCACCAATGCCCTCCCCATCCTCAACATATGAACATACGAAGAAACCAGAAGAAGAGGTCCATTTGGTTTATCTAGTCTACTGGCAAGGTCCACAGCTTGAGCTACTGCCCCTGCCCCCTGAAACCTCCCATCCTCCCTACCCTTTCCCCTATGTCTATCCCAGCCTGTCTTGAAACTGCCCACCATCTTCAACAAGACCACCTTTTATGACAGTGCATTCCAACTAGCCACCACCATCTCTGTCAAGTTTGAAATCCCCCGATTGCCCTGTCCATTCTCCTTGCCAGTACCCCAATTACTTCTTGGCACTGGCACAGACTGTCCTGGGCATACAGGTGTCCCTTGCCCCAGACGTTCTTCAAGTCGTACAGAAAAACAAACATCCCTATTTCGACAGGCCTTTAGTCAAGAATTAGCCTGTCTAATGGTCCATTGCAGCTCCTCACAAGTCCCATGGACTGGAAAGATCACAGAAAAGATCACCATAGATACTTTTCCCCTTCAAGAACATGCCCAGTTCCATGAATTACCTCCTTATGTCCTCAGGATGTTGTTCATGCAAATATGGGTGATTACAGTATGTTCCTCCCCTCAGTCTTAGTCCAGCAATGCTGCTACACTTTACCCATTGCCCTGACAGTAGAGTTCCCCAGTAACTAACACCTTCCACTCTGGCACCTTTCCTTCGTTCTCCATGGCAAATTAAATGTTCTCGTGCCTGGACTGCCCCTTACATCCCCAGACATCTGTTGACCCTCTCCACCTGGCCAGCCAGAAGTTGATAGCTGTTGCTGGTTTCTACTGGTGACAATACTCCCCATGATGCCTGCAGCCTCCCTTATCCACACTGATCCATCTACTATCCCTTCTGCTACAGATCACAGTTTTAGCCACCCTTCTCCTTACCCTAACTGTCATTTTAACTCCACCCTCAGGCCTAGTGCCCAAGTCATTAACCTTCTCTGCCCCATCCTCTTCAGTTGCTTGCTCACATCCCTGTACCCACTCTGGGGCTTCCATCTGTCACCCAAGCTGTGTGCTGTACTTCTGGAGATTGTTGACCACCCTACAGTGGCAACAGTTGTATCCCAACTGTCCCCTATAGGCAGGATGGTTTATCTATGCCGCAGTGACAGTCATCACGGGGACATCCCCGACAGCGACAGCTGCAGTGCTAAATGTCGGCACTGCAGTGTCAGGGATGCCTCCATGTATCCATCGGGGGGGCTGCACCCCCCTGAATCCCCCCCCATGTGGGGGGCTCTGCCCCCACACCCCCTGGTCTCTAGGATTCTAACTCCGAGTCAGAGTTGGACGGGGGGGGGCAAACACCCAGCGAGGCAGTCCTGATTGCCATACAGACCACCACAGTGACTGGCAGATTTTGCCCGATTCCTGTCACTGTGGTGGTCTTCGCGATCAGGGAGCCGCTGTGGCAACAGTATACGAGGCAGGATGGCATACACTGCACAGTACTGGCAGTGCACAAGGTGGGCTTCACTACCCGTGTCCTGGACAATAGCCTGCCCACCACGCCCCATATCAACCTTCAATCTGCCATCCTTCTTTCTGTGCCCCAATGGTGCAGCCAAATTCCCTTCCATACCAGTAACATGCTCTTCCAGAGCAGTGACCAGCCACCCCGCAGTGATTACACATGTACCCCCTACCTCTGCAGGCAGGATGGTGTGCATTATATAGTACTGGCAGTAATCCAAATATACTTCCATCCTCCCTGGTATATCCCACTGTTAGAATGCCTACTGGAATGCATTTAGCCTGTTCAGGTCCTCCTAACTCCACCAATCAGTCTCCTGCTTTACAGGTACTAACCACTTAGCCCATAATAGAGTGTAATATTCTAACCAGCCAGTTTCACCACACTGTCTACTAAAATTTAAAAGAACTGCCCTAAACACTCAAGAGGACTTCAACCTACCCATGCTGCAGGAAGTTTGAGTGTAGCCAAGAACTGACATCCATCCGTCAAGATGAAAGTGGTAGATAAAGACTGATTCAGTAAAGCCATTAAACAGAATGCGAGGCTGTGTGTCATCAGCATAAAAATGATAAGACAGATTGCAAGAGAGGTAAGGAAGCTTAGAGACATACAATAAATACAGCACAAAAGAGGACAAAGGAGAGTACCTTGTGGCTCTCCAGATAGGAGTGGGCAGGATGCAGATGGGAATCCGCCTACAAAGGCTACTGTATATGATCCTTTGGACTGACAGGATTTAAATTAAGAAAGGAGAAAACAGGCATTCACATATTTTTCTAAAGTAAGTGACAAAACCCAACAGGGTGTGGGCGTTGCGCGATACCTGTACACCCAGGGCGTAATGAAGCACGGTGCCGTAGGTGGAAGGCCACAGACTCTGGAAGTGTGGGTGTCCCCAACAACCCACACTCTGAATGGTTTCACTGTACTTAGAAAACAGGCTTTTGCAGTAACAAAAGTTAAGAAAAAAGTATTTAAAAACATTGAAATAACAAGTTTTACATGTAAAATAGTCTTTATGCCGGAACAGTGTTGGCTTTTTTTAGAGGACTCTGTTGTCTGCTAAACTCATGCATTGTGACTGCTATCAGCCAGTAAGGTTACAGGATTTTCATAACCCATTTTCCAAATAAGAATAGAATGGCCAACGGTATCAAATGCAGCATAGGGGTCAAGCTGAACAACCTTTGCAAAAGATAAAGTTACAGTACTACAGACTGCATTAAGTGCACTGCATTCCTACCTCTCCTCACTTTTATCTCTCTCTCCTCTGAAGCCACCTACCCTCTCTGTTCTAAGGACTCCTGCACATTCTCCCTCCCTCCCTCAGCCTTCCTTCTGCTCTGGCTCAGCTACTTTCTCTTACAGACTGCCCTCGCTCTGGAACACTCTACCCTTTCATATCAGACACTCCCCTCCCCTTCCTCCCTCTCAAGTAACGTGCTCTGTCCCACTCATCCGTGTGTTCCCAGCATCCTACTACTGTCAAAGCTGATTTCCCCCTTTGCCCCCCCAAATGCTCCTCTTGCTTAGTTTTAGGCCCCTCCCCAGCACTTTATCTCACCTTTCCCACTCCCTTTATTTCATTGTAGCACTTTCCCTCCTCCTTCCTCTCTCTCTTCCCTTTTCCTTCCCCCCACAGGAATATTTTGTTGATCAATGCTGTTTTATTCACTTATTTGTTTAGTCACACTACCTGTTTTCTCCATATGCCCCATTACTATCCTGTATTATTGCCTGTATTGCTCTATCTACAATGTATTCTACTTATATTATGTACTCTGTATACCTCTTTAAAATGTATGTACTGTATTTACATTGTATATCTACTCAAATGATGTACCCTGTATACCTGTTTAAACTTATGTACTGTAAACCTCCCAACTCCCCTTTTCCCCGGGTCGCACCTGGGAACAAGCCTTGGCTCACTATGCCTCTCCCCATTAACAATTTCAAATAAAAAACAATCCTGACTCATTACCAGACCAGGTAGATGAGATGGCTTGTTTCAGCCTGGCTTCGCAGAAGGTTCTGTTTTGAATGTGAATGCTATCATGTTGTATGTCAGCTTAGTAAATGCACTGCATGTGTGAACTGCCTTTCTGTGGAATGTTTTAAACTGCTAGTGGATCCAAAACATGCAGACAGGAAAATAATAAAAATTTTTAAGAAGTTTTCAGTTGTCACATCTTATTTCTGAAGTATTTTTCCTTTTGCTCATTAGAAAGTCTTCTGCATGACAATGCTCTGCTGGATGTGTGGAACAGCTTTTAACCTGGCAGCTGACATATCTATCTCTACCCCCACTACATCCCCAGCATGGAGATCTCACTGACAGTGACATCACTGGTGACTGGCCTGGCAGCTACTGAGTGGCTGTTCCTAAACAGTAGTGATGTCACAGTCGGTGAGGTCACAATGCTACTGATGATGATGCAGTTGCAGTTCTCAGAAAGAACTGGAAGGGGACAGGATCAGTTGTGTTCCAGAACAGTAGCTGCTGCTTGTTGTTTTCACAGGGTTCTTGTGGATTTTACTTGGTAGAAGGTTAGTTCTTTTCTTTCTTACTTCTAAGGGGCTAGCAGGGTATTGTTTTGGGGGCTGCTGGAAGTTTGAAAACTGATTTGGTGGCTGTAAGTGGGCTCATTTTGTGGATGTTTCACTGTGTAACAGGCTGCACTGGTAGAGGCCTATTTCTTCTGATTTAAAACCTATTTGGTGGGATTTGCTTGGAGATGGTTATTTGAATTGGAGACCTATATCTGTTAATTTCAAGCCTATTTTGATGTGTTGTTAGTGAAGCTGATTAAATTGGAGACCTGTTTCCTTTGGCAGCAAACATATTTTGGGGGCTTTGAGTTGAATTTTGATTCTTTGCTGACTCCACTAGCTGCAAAGGTTAGTGCATAGTGGGGGAGGGGTGTTAATGGTCTGGCCAGGTCTCACTCAGCCAATTGACTGGAGGCAGAGCTGAATCAGGTTTGAGGTGTTAGCTGCTTTGTCTTCTCAGAAAGAACTGGAAGGGGACAGGATCAGTTGTGTTCCAGGACAGTAGCTGCTGCTTGTTGTTTTCACAGGGTTCTTGTGGATTTTACTTGGTAGAAGGTTAGTTATTTTCTTTCTTACTTCTAAGGGGCTAGCAGGGTATTGTTTTGGGGACTGCTGGAAGTTTGAAAACTGATTTGGTGGCTGTAAGTGGGCTCATTTTGTGGATGTTTCACTGTGTAACAGGCTGCGCTGGTAGAGGCCTATTTCTTCTGATTTAAAACCTATTTGGTGGGATTTGCTTGGGCCTGGTTCTTTGGCTGCTGGGCTTGGAGGGGAGACACAGGGCTGATACACTCTATCTCGAGTCAGGTGTCTGCCAATACCGCCCTCCCACCCTCCTCAGAAGTCTGCTAATTTATGGGGAACACCTACCCTGCAATTGGAGGAAAAGGCTGCAGGTGCAGCTCATGTAGTTCTAGCCACTGGGGGTTGGATTTAAAGGCTGGGAGAGAGGAGCTTAGGGAGTTGTTCATTTCCATTATAAGTTTGTGTTGTGCTGCACCTAGTAACAGGGTTACTGGTGTACAGTGGGACTGTCTCTAAGATTAGTGGGTGACCTAATTAGGCAGTAGGGTGTATCTTGGATTAGGGGGAAACCTGGTGGCTCACCCAAGGAAACCTATTTGGAAGGGGTTGGAACCACATGTCATTAGGGCCAGCATCTTTGGGAGGGTGGTGGGGTGCACAGGGTGTGGAGCAGCCATGATACTGGACTGGGCTTGGAAGTTCGGTGGTTGCCCAGTGTGCTACCAGCTGGCACAGCTTAGGGAGGAGGTTGCAGGGATTATAAAGCTGGGGGAAGGGGGGTGGTATGGTTGGGGAAGGGGGCTGGGAATCTCCCACGGGGTTGCACCAAGCACTGGGGGTGGCGGCATAGGGAAAGGAGTGCAGGAGAATACTCAGGGGTCACATAGGGACCCTGGCAGAGGGGGTCCAAAAGGACACTACCTAGGAAGCAGGCAGGTACTGGGACCCTCACAAAGGAGGGATGGAGGGACAACATTCAGGAAGTAGGCAGATGGCCAGGGCTGGACAGAAGGAAGCAAGGCGGGGAGGTGGATCAGACCTTACACTCAATAACCGCTTCAATTCTCTTCTTCTGCTCAAAGATGATGGGGGTGATGTAGCCACGACAGGGGTGGTTAGAGACGGAAAGGGAGTGGGGGGCAGGAGGCAGGGGCCAGATAGCAGGAAGAACAGGGGCGGACCTGGAATGCAGGAAAATGGGGGGAGCAGTGAATCAGAGCAGGAGGGGCAGGGGGAAGAGAGAGGAAAGCGCAAGGAGAAGGACCAGTTAGGAGGAAAGGTAAAGGAGAAGGAGCAGAACTACAAGGAGGATTCAGTAAAGGGAGCTGAGGTTTTAGGCCAGGGGAGCACGACGAGCAAGGAGGAACTAAATGGAGACAAGAAGGAAGGGAGGACGAGCCAGGCTAGTTTAGCAGATGGAGGAGAAGGACCAGTCACGAGCAGTGAGGGGGGAATTAGCAAGGTACAGAAGGATACTCAGGAGGGGGAGAGGCATAGGATTGGAGGGAGGGGTGGCATGGTAAATAAGGAGGGGGTGGCATGTGGCACCCAGATAGGGGGAGGAACAAGGAGCCGGCTGGGTGGAGGGGCCAGTAGAAAGGATGAGGGACATGGAAGGGGGGGAAATGGAGGAAAAGGAGCGGTCAGAGTGCTCCTGTTGGGGGATTCTATGATCAGGGGTATCAAATGGGATAGGGAGGGAGAAGCCTGGCCAGTTAGAACAAGATGCTTCCCTGGACTAACGGTGCACAGGGCTAAGCATGAGGTATATCAGCTGGCAAAGGATTGTGGGGGTTTCCCAGACATACTGGTCCACCTGGGTACAAATGACATTGAGGGAAATAGCGAGCTAGAGATACAGGCAAGATTCAGGAGGCTCGCAGGGTCTGTCATGACATAGGATGCACAGTTTCCTTCTCAGAAATCCTGCGGTGCCAAGGGCTAGTGGGGAGCACAAAAGGAACATTAGGGAGATAAACCAGTGGCTCAGGAGTGGTGTGAGGCCAGAGGGTATGGGTTGATGGGGAATTGGGGAGACCTGGGAGGATAAGGAGCTGTATGCTAGAGATAGACTCCATCTCAATTTGGAGGGGAAGGGAATCCTTAAGTTGAAAATAGAGGGTTCATTGGTGAAAAGTGGGGTTTAAACTTGTGAAGGGGGGCGGGATGTGAGAAAAGGCTGTCAAGGGGGTGCCGATAAAGGAGGAACTCTGTCTCCACCCCCTGGGGACCAGGAGGATTGCAGGAAAAGGCGACTGGCAAAGTGCAGACCAGGGGAAAACAGAATCTCCATGGGAACACGAGCCGGGGAAATGGAACTATAGGGAAAGGGTGGAAGGTAGTACTGCTAAATGCCAGGAGTTCGGGCAATAAAATGCCTGAGCTCCAGGCGATGCTAACTGAGGGAGCAGTGGATGTGACAGCGGTCACTGAGACTTGAGGCCACTGCAGGACATGACTGGGACCTGAACCTGGAGGGTTACACTATGTTCAGGAAGGACAGGGGAGGGAAGGGAGGAGGGTAGCAATGATAGTCAAAACTGCATTGGCATAGGGGGAGTAGAGGAGGCGGAGGGAACCGTGGAGGTATTTGGCCACTTGATAACAAGGGGGGCAAGACAGTAAAATAGGAGTGGTGTATAGACCCCCTGCCCTGGCGGAGGAGCTGGAGGACAGTCTGGTGGCAGATCTTGGGAGACACTGCAGACTGGGCAGAGGAACAGTGGTGGTGTTGGGGGACTTAAACATGCCAGGAACAGACTGGGAGACTATGACATCCTCTGTGACCAGGGAACAGAGGTTGTTGGATGTCTTTCAGGACGCGTTCCTAACTCAGCAGGTGAGGGAACCGACCAGGGAGGCGTGGGTACTGGATGTGGTCCTGGCAGACAGTGACCAGATTGGGGGCCTGGAGGTAAGGGACCCATTGGCGGGGAGTGACCATGCCACGGTCTGGTTCTGCCTGGACCTAGGAGGGGTAGAAGGCTGCACAAAGATGGAAGTAACCGACTTCAGGGGGGCGGATTTTAAGGAAATGGGAAGGATCCTTAAGGAGCATTTGGATGGGATTGGGTCAGACATGGACGCTGATAGTAGGTGGGAAATCATCAAGAGAGGGGTGCAGGATGCTACCAGCACCTGTGCAAGAGTAAGACGAAAATGCGGTAGGGCCCAAAAACCCTGCTGGTGGACCAGGGAGGTCCAGGAGGTGGTGCAGGAAAGAAGGCAGCCTATAAGCAATTCAAGTGCTCAAGGAGTGAAAGGGATCAAGGGGAGTACGAGCTGATGGCTAGAAGGGCCACTAGGGTGGTGAGGGCGGCTAAGGCAAGGAAGGAGCAGAACCTGGCCAGGGAAATTAGGAGAGGGAACAAGGGTTCTTTAGATACAGTTGAGGAAAAACTAAGTGTGATGGAGCAGATTAGCAGGATTAAATCAGGGCAGAGATGGGCACAAGACCCGGGGAGCAGGCTGAGGTAATTAAATGAGTACTTCACCTCAGTTTTCACCAAGGAAAATGGGGTGCTGCATCATGCATAGGAGAGACAGAGATACTAGGGGACCCTTACCGCTCCAGGCGGGTCTGGGGAGAGGGGGAGGCATCACTGGCAGGTGGGGGTAGGGCTAAGTGGGGAGAAGAGGTACCGGAAGTGGAAATCACAGCAGAGAGAGTGAGGGAAGCCCTCAGCTCCCTTAAGATGGAGAAAGCACCGGGGCCGGATAAATTACATCCCAGAGTGCTGAAGGAACTTGCGGATGTCCTGGCAAAACCCCTGGCAGAGCTTTTTACCATCTCTCTGAGGACAGGGTGGGTGCCCCAAGACTGGAAGGTGGCGCATATAGTGCCTATCCACAAGGGTTGATCAAGGGAGGTGGCAGGGAACTACAGGTCTGTCAGCCTGACATCGGTGGTGGGCAAGGTGATGGAGGACATTGTCAAGGAGAGGCTAGGGGGTACCTGGATAAGTCAGGGTGCCTGGACGATAGACAGCATGGATTCATCCCGGGAAATCGTGGTCAGACAAACCTGGTGGAGTTCTATGACTGGGTGACTAGTGCCTTGGACCTGGGTAGACCAGTGGATGTCCTCTTCTAGACTTCAGCAAGGCATTTGACTCTGTTCCTCACGTGGGCCTGTTGAATAAGCTGAGAAAATGGGGTGGGAACCAGATGATCAGATGGATATAGGCAATTGGCTCCAGGACCAGACCAGAGGGGTTATAGTTAGCCAGGATAGTCTCATCTGAGGAGGGTCGTGAGTGGGTCCCACAGGATCAGTCCTTGGGCCTCTTCTGTTCAACGCCTACGTCTCTGACATAAGGACAGGAATCAGGAGTGAGATGAGTCTCTTTGGGGATGACTCGAAACTGGGGGCGGTGGTGGATGGGGAGGAGGGGAGGGTGGCCCTATAGGGGGACCTGGAGGCTCTGGAAAGATGGTCTAGAAAGTGGAAGCTGAGGTTCAATGCAGGGAAATGCAAGGTACTCCACCTGGGGGCCAGAAACCCAGGCCAGGTGTACACCCTGGGGGGGGAATGCTACAAGTCTCGATGGCTGAGAGGGACCTGGGGGTGGTGGTGGATGTCAAGATGAACAACTCTGAGACTTGTAGGAGGGCAGCAGCCAAGGCCAACAGGATGCTGGGATGCATCGCTAGGGGGATCACCTCCAGAAGGAGGGAAGTGATACTCCCTCTGTATAACTGCTTGGTGAGGCCGCACCTTGAGTACTGCGTGCAGTTTTGGAGGCCACACTTAAAGAGGGACATTAACCTCCTGGAGAGGTCCCAGGAGGAGGGCAACCAAAATGATTTGGGGCTTGGGGACAGGACCTATGAGGAGGCTCAAGAGCTAAATATGTACACATTGGAAGAGAGAAGGGACCGGGGGACATGATAGAGGTCTGGTACATGAAGAGGGTAAATGGGGAGGAACAGTCAGGGTGCTTTGAAGGAAGGGAGGGGGCCACTAGAGGGCATGGGTGGAAGCTGGGGGAAGATTCAGAGGAGAAAGGAGGAGGTGCTACTTCACTGAGAGGATGGTGGAGCCATGGAATGCACTGCCTAGGGGGCTGGTGGAGGCAGAGACAGTGGAGAGTTCAAGAGAGGTGGGACAGGTACAGGGAAGGGTTCTAGAAGCAAAATCCAATGCAGCAAGAATATCTGGAACTGGGAAGGAGAAGCCAGAGAAGGCGAGGGGGACAGCAAGGTCAGCAACCAGGGTGGGGGCTGACCAAACGAGCAGACACGAAAGACCGTTAGGCCTATTCTGCTGGCATTTTAGTATGTTAGTATGTTAGTTGGGGTGGTAGAGACAGATATGTCAGCTGCCAGGCAACGTGCTGTCCCACACATCACACCTACTGACATCAGGTAAACAATTTTCTAATTAAACAAAGGGAAAAGAAAAAGTACCTCAGGTATAAAAGGTAAGGGTTGACGGCTCTGCTATTAAAAACTAATATTAGTTTTAGGCAGTGCATTAGCTTTTTAATGCTCTTGCACTCTGCAGTTGAAATGTCTGTAATCAGTATTTGTTGTCTTCTCCGGGCCACCCCTGAAAACAGGTTTGGTTCCCGGTGGCCTTACCGGTGAGCAGAAACTAAATGAATAAATAAAAAGTCAGGAGCATGTTACACATCCGATGCTGTCACTCCATTTTCTTTGGTGTCTGAGGAGGACAACGGAGTGCACAGCACCAGTTGAATTAGCATATCTTTATTGCTGCCTGTGACTTTAAATGCTTGTTGTTTACCCTCGCCTTGAGATGTGTGCCCTGCAGCCAGAATCTCTTTGATAAGTCTGCCTGCCCATCACAGACAAAACAAGGACCCGTGCTGTTGACTGTGTTACTGCCCTGCTGCAAGAATAAGAACATGTAATCAGCAGGAACTGCTTACTGTCTATACCTTCAAATTATTGCCTGCCCCCCACAACATTTTTTTTTTTGCCAGGTGCCTGTAGTCTTTAGGCAGCCCTTCAGACTCCTGAGCTACCTGCCATGGGGTGGTCCACAGAGCAATCTATCTGTCTGTCTGTTTCTCTGGTGGTCTGTTTGTCTATCTGGATCCCTGCAGCAGATGTGCAGAGAGCTAAAGGGGCACCTGAAATCACAGGAATAACTTTGGAAAATATGACTTTCAGGAATTCCTGCTAATTAAATGTTCTTATTTTATATTTTACATACTCCCTATATTTGCTTCCACCCCCTTTCCTATTTATTTATTTATTTGAAAATTGGTAACTGCAGAGAAAGGCGCACTGAGCCAAGGGTTGCTTCCAGTTGCAACCCAGAGGAAAGGGAACAAGAGATACCAAAATAAAAAAGATACACAATAAACATTAATCAGTACAAATAAAGTGTAGTCAAAGTACAATATGACAGGTTACAAGTGCAAATAAAAGCAGCAAGGCACAATGAGCATTAATAATGTACCAAACGGGATCTGCGCAGAGGAAGGGTGGCAGTGCAGAAGTAGAGAGATAGGAAGCCTGATACTGGCTGAAGCAGAACCCAGGAGGAGGTCCAACAACATGGACAGTAGTGACTCCAGGAAGGGGACGGTCAGAGAGAGGGGTGACAGGAACTGGTGGGTTAGGGATGAGCTTCAGCTGGTGTTTGAGGGTGCCAGGGGAAGTGGAGAGGTAGAGGGAAGCAGGTTCCAGATTGAGGGAAGAAGACTGCTTAGCAGAGGAATGGAGATGTGGAATAGAAAAGGTGCGATGTTCCCAGAAGCAGACAGAGCATGAGGTGCAAGGGAAGGGAGAGAGAAGTGAAGAAAGGTAGGTAGGAGGGAAGGGATCCAAACTTGTATTTGGAGATGAAGGAGACGCAGTGGGACAGGTGACATGAGGGTGTGGGGGTGAATAAGAAGGAGTAGAGGGAGCAGTGGTGAGTTCAGGGTGGTGAGTTGGTAGCAAAGCAGCAAAAGGTGTTACAGAGGGTGTTTAGTCTGGCAAGGAAAGTGGAAGGGGAGGTGCTTTACATCACATCTGCACAGTTGAAGACCGGGAGCTAGAAGTGTGTGAAGTCAGCTAACTTTGCTTCAACAATTAATGTGCACATTCATTGCAGTTCATGAAATTATTAGACCCTGCAAAGTTCCAGTTCACAATATAGGGCTCACTTCATGAATGGCGAATTTGGTAACTTCTCCAATGAAGCTTGGTGAACTTAGACGAAGTTAAGTGAGATTGGGCTCACAGGTGAAGTTTGCAATGTACCATGGGACTGGAGGGCCCTTGGTACTGAAATGTGTTTAGTGCAGTCTTATGAAGAAAGACCTGAAGAGAAGTCTGTCCCTACTTGCCTGAGCCAAAAAGCTTGAAAACTATTCCGAAAGTGGAGTATTTTGAACCAAATCACTCACAAAAAACATCTGGAGTGCCTTGTGCAGCTGGACTATCATTGTTTGTTTGTAGTTTTTCAGATTTATTTAGTTGAAAGTAGTGGCTTTATTTTGTTTAGTGAAGAGTGCTGTATGGGGGAGCAAAGGTTTTCTGGCTAGCAAGCAAGGCAACCCTGTAAGCACTAGTCTGATTTTTCTTCCTCAGCCTTTCTTCTTAATAATGCTAGTCTCTGCTCTGTGAATCGTCATTTTATTTCTGTAGTACAGTTTTGTGTGAATTATTTGTTGGCCTGTTTCTGCACTGATTGTGGTCATTTGGTTTAGTTCTTGAAGTGACTGTATTACTTACAGTAACTTTTTTTGGTGGGGGGCTGGCCCCCGATCCCTTTCCGAGCTCGGTCCTGCCCCGCCCACAGTCCCCCCATGCCCAGGCTCCCCCCCCGGGGTGGAGCCACGGGAGTGGGACCCCCCCAAGGGACACTAAGTAACTTGTTTTGAATTACCCCTGTCATGTATCTTTTTCTTCTCTGTCATGTAAAAAAAATGTTTAAAAAAAAACCATTTTGGGTGGTTTACTGTAGCTACTATTACCGCAATCAGCTGTTCTGTTCAGATTCAGATCATACTGTTAATCACTCTGGTGAGGCATTCGATACTGCTGCTGGTATCTAGTTTTACTGCAGTGTTTATTTTTCACTTGCAGTATTAAACATCTAAATATATAAAATGACTGGAAGGAGATGCTTAAGCAAAAGGAGAGGTGCTGACGAGGAGGCCAAGAAGTGCATAGGTTCTGTGGGGCAAAAGGATGTTGCACATAAACTACCTCTGCAGCAGCTTCATCCAAGGGCTCCAGGACTGGTAGTAGTAGCAAAGGAGAAGCTGGTGGAAGTGGCGGTGGCATTAGAGTTCCCAAATTATTCTCCACCACATCTGTGGCGTCCATGTTGGTGGGTACTGGGGGAGGTAGTGACAAGTGGATTAGTCCAAGAGGTAGAAAAAACTCTGCCTCAGATTCCCAAACAAGGGTGTTGAACTTGATGGAAAGTTATATTTGGTCTCTTGTACCTATGGAAAGATTTTGCCTGTTGGGGGGGCTATAAAGTTAACAGATGACTGTTTAATACTAATGTATGTAATGCAATTGTATGTCTGTATGTTTTGCCAGGACCCTTAATGCACTTTGTCCTGATGTGTGCAGCAGAGCTCCAAGGCTTCTGTGGCATGATTTGTTCATTTCTGTGGCAGACTGCAGTGCTGTCACTGGCCAACATAAGATGTGATGTCACTGATGACCACAAAGGAGAGGCTTTTGGATAAACGCAGTCGGGAAGGGAGCCAGACACTATGGAAAACTATATATCTGAATGAAAATTCACCAAGAATATTGAATGCTGTGGCACTATGTATATTCAGCAGCACGATGCAAATTCTGCGGAATTCCAGAGACCTTGTGTTTTGCACAAAAAAGAATAAACTTTAAGTGATAAAAAAAAAAAAAAATCACTGTTTTCTTTTGAGCAGCATCAGTGAATCCCCTGGCCCTGGGTCAAATGCTACCTGACCGGCTGTGCTGCGGCGCTGAGTCCGGCTGTTTGGTATCCCAGCACCCAGAAAGGTCCAGCCTACAATGCAGAGCATGTTTTTGGAATGTCATGCCGAATAACCACCAAATCATGGTATTGCATGGGAAGTGAATGCAGCAGCCACTGAAATGCTGGAAATTGGTCTACTGCTGTTCTTCTCTTGTGGAGAATGTGGGATTTAAAAGGTTGATGGCATGTGTCTAGTCCCAATCGGCAGATTCCCTCACAGACGTACTTTTCCACCCGTGCCATTCCTGAACCTTATAGGATTATGTCATGCATGGTAATCCATGCCCTGCTGCATTCAGCATCCCCATACAGATATCTCAGTATAGATATGTGGACCAGTGGCCAGACAGCTGGTAGCTCCTATTGGAGCATTGCAGCACATTGGGCACACATACCTGGGGTACTATTCAACTCTGGTAGGGGGAAACATTGTACTAAGCCCAATTGAAGTGGTAGCAACACTTTGGATATTCGCCAGCATGCTATGCTGGCAATCAAGAGTGTAACTAGATCACACTTGGGTCTGAAAATGTAAGAATTGCCCCAGATTGAGACTGATAAGTGGATACAGCCTGTGGTGGTGGTACCATGGGGGAGGGGGGTTGCACAAGGTCTTCAGGCTGCTGCAAAGTTGGTGGGGGGGGCATTGGACTGCTGACCTTGAGGCATTTGTGTATCAGTAGTCTCATTTTGATCCAGTTTCACCTTGGTGTACCCCAAGGGTAAGGTGACAGGTGAAGTTACCAGGCAAAATTGCCAAAGGCAAATTTCCTATTAAATAGAAAAAAATCTGTGAATGTATTCTCATATTATTATGTGGTCAAAAAAGCAACAAAATCAAATGATCCAAAAGAAAAAAAAAGAAAACCCCAAAAGGAGGGGACAGTGGGGACCCAGCTGCCCACAAGGAGCAGCCGAAGACTGAATTCAAAGTCCAGCCAAAGGAAAAACTATACAGTCCACAGGGCTTTTAAAAACGCATATGCTCTTACAAGAGTCTCCATCCAGTCGGACATAACAGCAATAGTGAACCTCAACAGAAAAAAGTTTCAACGTAATATATTGCTGGTGCCTTGGTAGAGAACAAAGGTAGCCTCCATCCACAATGAAGAGAGACCTGATCAGGCTGACTCCTCTCAACGAAAGGTCTGGACAGGAGCATAGGTTTAATCTCCGAAAAGAGCTTGTTCAGACCAATGTTTTTCGCTGTGGGGCAAAACTTTCTCCCAAGTGTCCCTTTGTAGTTCTCGCTTCTCCCGAGTAGTTGAATACTCCATAGATTCAATGGGGACCTCAGCATTCTTGGCACGCAAAATCTTTATGGCAGACTCAGCATCTTCAAACAGTTGGGAGTCCTCGGGGAAATGAATGTGAAGCTGGGCCGGGTACGGGGTAGCAAATTTAATTTTGTTGGCCTTCAGACAGTGCAGTATAAGGGAGCAGGCTCATCTTTTATTAAGGAATGTAGCCGAATAATCATTTTCAAACTACAAACAATGCCCTTTGTAAATAATCGCTCCCCTTGCACTAAGCCCTGGATAGTAACATTTGTTTTCCAGCAAAATTATACTGTCGGAACACCACTGAGTGAGGGCGGTGAGAAGGATCAGTGGGCTTGGGAGTTAATGCCCGCTGAGCTCATTCAATAGGGAGGGGGGAGATATCAGCCACATCCAGTAAACAGGGCAAAAAGCTTTGCAAAAATGTAATTGTGTCACCACTCCCTTCCTCTCCTTCTGGCAGACACTAAATGCATATATTGTTCTGCCGGGAATGATTTTCTAAATCTTTGCAGCTGTCTGCTAGATTTTGCCAATATTTAACCACTCTCATCAATACCTGTTCAACTTGGTCCAACCTTGCGTCACAGTCCGAAGCATGTTTCCCCAGGTCTGCTACTTTTACCTTTAACGCTGTCACTGCTGTTTTCAACTCCAGATGCCTCGCTGGTATTTGGGCCCGAAACTCTTTGATTTCCTCTAGTAGAGCTGCATTAGAGGATTGTGGTGGAACAGTAGAGGCACTGGTCACTGGTCACCATGTCTTCAGAGCCAGCTACAGATTGTGGCACAGAAGATGAAGACTGAGGAGACCCATCGTTTTTGACTTTCTTATTTTTGCCCATCCAATAAACTGCACTTCCCAGCATCAGAAGGACAACTTTCTCGGAGAGTTTATAGCCAGAGAGAAGCCTCAAACTTAGGTTACAGACCTCTGCAACTAGCCATCCATTTGCAAAGGTGATGTCACCGGAAGTCCCAAAAATCCATGAGTTTATTCTCAAAGGCAAATTTAGTGAATTCGCCTTAACTTTGCTGGTGAATTAAAACGCTGAAACAGCTCTACTGGGAGCACCATTTTGGTAACAAGCTCCTGATGGACTTGTGGAAACAAGCAGTCTTTCTTGTGGTACAAGACACTAAGTTTGGGGCAGAGCTTGGCATGAATGACGTCAGTGTGGGCAAAGAAGTCAAGTGTATTGTCTAGCCACACACTGAGGTACTTGAAGGACTGAACCACTTCAGGGGAGGATGCCATCCAAGGTGGAGAAGATAGGGAGAGTGAGGAGTCTGGCCAATTTTTGGATAGTGCCAAAGGTCATGGACACTGTTTTTTTCAGTGTTGACACAGAGTTGGTTGGAATGGAACCAGCACAGGATGTTGTGGAAGTCTTGTTGAAGCAAGCCTTCCACTGTTGCGATAGAGGGATCAGAGGTGAAGATGACTCTGTCATTTGCATACATGTGAAAATGCAAGACAGAGGGGTAGTCATTTAAAACAATGGAGACAAGGATGAGACCCAGTATAGAGCCATGTGGGACCCCAGCCTGGATGGGTAGTGGGGGTGACAGGACTCCTCAAACCTGTACTGACTGTTGATAGGCCGTGAGGTAGGATTGGAACCATTTAACAGTGGGAGCTGTGAGGCCAGCAGAACTCAGCTTGTCCAGGAGGAGTGGGTGGGCAACTGAATCAAAGGTTATGACCAGATTGATGAGAATGGCTGCCGTAATGTGCCCCATATCCATTCCAGAGAAGATGGAGCCAGTAGCATGCAGCAGGGAGGAGACGGTGGAATAGTGCTTCTGGAAAACAGACTGGAAGGAGGAAAGGAAGTTGGAGGAAGAGAGGAAGCTGGGAAGCCTGGAATAGGCAAGTTTCTCATGCAGCTTTGCAAGACAGGGGAGGAGGGAGATAGGTCAGAAGTTACCAAGGGAGGAGCTCTTCCAGGACTGAGGAACAGCACAGAAGGAGAAGGAGAGGTTAAGGAGGTGAGTGAGGGGACTGTAATGGCAGGAGCTGAAAGGTAGAGGAGTTTAGGATCTAGCCCATTGGGGCTGGATTTGAACAGGTTGAGGGATGAAATGACAAGCAAGGTTTCCTGAGTAGTGGCAGGGAAGAAATGGAAACCTTGGGAGGGGTGGGACAAGGAAGAGGGAGGAGCATGTGGGGGAAGAAAAGAACCAGGAGAGGGGAGAAGGGAGGGCACAAGTAGTGAAGAACTTGTTGAAGTGAGCTGCAACAGAGGGAGGGTCAAAAACAAATGAACCATTAACCATGAGGACTGGATAAGCCAACTGGTTAGGAGGGTCCAGTGGTTAAACAGTAAATGTTTAGGTGTCGGAGACCTTATATCTGGATTTCTAGGTGGTGGAACTCTCCTATAGTACTCAGTGGAGAAAGATGACAGAGGGGATGGAACTGTCATGCAATTTATTAAGAGGTGGTGGAACTGCATTCCTGTGGGTTCCTATCCAATTTAAGCACTAGGAGGATCAAAAAGGGAGTGAATTACCTTCCAGAATTCAGCTGGGGCATTAAATGGGCAGATGTGAAGCCCTGACCGCTGCACATATCGAGGCTTCATTCCACAGATCCCCCCCCCTCCCCCCTTGCAGGCACCATAAGTTTTTTTAACCTGAATGCTCACAAAAAGTATCTAAACCCCAGTGCAGCTGGCATGTTTAAATATGGCACTCCTCACACCACCCCTAGAGGTCCTTGCAAACATGTGATATATTGACGTGGCACTGCCCCATCATTATAGATGCCCTTATGTATGGAAATTTAATAATCTCTGCATCTCCCATGCCTAGCACTATTTTTACAGAATTTGCCTAAATGCTACGTGTATGCCTAACATATACATGGCATTTAGGCAAATTCTGTAACAATAGCACTGGGCATCCAAGATATGGAGATTATTAAATCTCCGTACACAAGGGCACCAATAAGGAAGGGGCAGTGCAACGTCACTATAACACGGTGTTTGCAGTGCAATCGCAGGGGGTGAGGACCATCATATGTAAACATGTCGGCTGCACCGGGGGTTTACATACTTTTTATGAGCATTCAGGTAAAAAAAAACTTTTAATTTAATATGGTGTCACCAGGGGGGATCTATGAGGTGAAGTCCCGATCTGTGCAGTGGTCTGGGCTTCACCTCTGCCCGTAGAAATCCTTTTAGGTTGTTCTGGAGGTCGGCCTTGAAATAGTGGGATTTTACAGCCCAGACAGCCTTAATTTTTCACTAGCTATATGAAAACAAGATCATTATCCATCACCTTTCATCTGTTCTGGTTGGTTACCCATATGATAACCCGAAATCATCATAGTCTTCTGATAACGAAATCATAATCATTTCCACGGCAACAGAAAATATGAGGCCAATTGGACACTAATCTTGTCTTGGTGGTAATTTGTCCAGTTAAAATGGAAAAAAAAAATGGACATATAGGGCACGATTTTCAAAGGGTGACGTAGAGCTCACGTCAAGCCCTGGGTCAACTCATTGTTAAGCGCAGCTGCGAAAAAGTCCTTTGATGCAACTGCACACAATTGTAGTACATTGGGCACAGTTGTGACACTTTCCACACTTTACGGCAGCTTGCATAAGCCCCATAAGAAGGGTCCCCAAATGGCGCCAAGATTAGACCAGGAAAAAGCTGGTCTAACTTGCAGCGACTAATTACCGCAGGAATTGAAAATCCCAATGGGCAGCTGGGAGAAGATTGCAAGCCCTGTGCACCAAATGATTGGCGCACCAGGGGCTTGTGGCCTTCTTGGGACTCTGAAAATCAAGTCCATAAGCTGAAACATGTCTAACAAGACAGTTGCTCCCGAGGCATTAGGGTTTCTTTGACATCTGCAGCAATGTGCCGCGCTGCAAACTGCAAGAAATGGTAATTCAAACTGTTCACAAAGTGTAGCAAACCTTTGCTCAACCCTACTCCTCCCGCAAAGAAACCTCTTTTGGATTTGTGGACCCACACTGAAGGTTCACTGAGTCACATTTCTGATTATTAAAAAACAAGCTATGCCAGTTGCAACTTAGTAAAATCTCAGCCGTTTCTCAATCCATTTGTGGGATGAGAGACTTTACTAATGCTTGGCAATTGTTTGCATCTTTCAAGGCACAGACAGCCAGAGTATTTGGCCTCCGTGACTTGCTGAGCTTGCTTTGGTACTTGCTATTAATCCACATTCGAAAGGTCAGGCGTGAAATGGTAAGAGGTAGGAGTTTATCTTGGCAGAAACAATTTTTTTAGGCAATATAAATATTGAAGAGCAGCAAATTAGCTTAACCCTTACCCCTCTTAACTGGCCAGACCAACCACAGTATACTGGGTAATGTGGAGATCACATCTTTCAGTGATAGGGTGAAACTAGTTGCACAAGGAAGGGTAGGAACAATTAGGTATGTACCACATGTGAGTGAGGTCTGTTGAATGCTTGGTGTGATGACACTTCTGTGTATTCAGGAAGAGCTGAGGAGACCATTTGTGCAAAAACAAAATATATATATATATATATATATATATATATTTTAGCCTCTCCAACCACAACATTAATCATTGAAGTAATAATGACTGAAGACAAGGGCCTTTCCCACTGAGCAATAAACCTGAGGAAAAAGTTATGGCTTGGGCCTGAAACCTTCCTCAGGTCATTATCCTTCAGGAAAAGTCAGAGCTTGAGGGTCTTAAGTTATTACTATTATAAACTTTGTATTTCCTAACACAAATAAAGCTGTTTTTGATGTTAATAGGTTCCCTGAGGTGACCACGGCAATGTTCAGAATGATGTTTATTAGAGAATTCACCAGGAATTTACCAGCCAATAAAACATTTTGGCCTGATCATTCAATGCACAAGTTTTAGTAGATGACACTAAATACTGTACAAGGAACTCTGTCTTAAATCCTTGTAGGTCTCACCGCTCTTCTTCTGACTGAACCCTAAGATCAGCTTCCCCCAAGAAACAGAAATACAAGCCCTAAGGCAATAAACAGGAACACTGGTAACTGACAGAGAACACGGAGGCCATAAGAATGGTACCTTTAGTAACCCCTGGACTAACTAGCAGAATTTTTATCAGAACATCTCTTTAAAGGAACATAAACCTGGCTTTCTCTTTTTTTCAGTTGAGACAGTTAAGGAAGGTGATGGAGCTCAACCACTTAAAAGTATAAAATATAGACATCCTTCACACAGCAGTTCTTAGTCCATATACTTTCTCTTTTTTTTTTTTTTTTACCAGAGTTGGAGATATCTCCCTATTGTACGGGTTCTTTGATCGCTTTGAAATAACCTTGTTTTTTTGAGCCGATCTGCATAGCAGACAACTTCCTATTATGATGAAGTTAGGAAGTGTTTTGCAGCTGTCCCTTTGAAATGTATTAGAGAATTGGGATACACCTTTTCATGGCTGTCAATGAGTGAGTGTATGCCTTGCTATAGTGTATGGTGGAACGTCGTTCTCCACCGAAATCCATCGTTTTCGAAACCTTGTAGTCACACACTAGTGACGTTAGCAGTACAGCAGAATGATTTTTTCTACTGCACTGCAAACATCACACTGTGTCCTCGAGCAGTATTTGACAGTTAGGGCTCACTCCATAGACAGGACACATAGCGAAAGCAGCAATGTTGGCGGCAGTACTAATGTTCAGCGCTGAAACGTTCAAACTGTAAAGTTCTTAAGCAGTTAAAATGTCAAGCGTGAAAACGTTCAAAATGTAAAGTTCTTTTTTCCTTCTAGTAACCCAGTAAAAATGTTTTGAAGCAGAAACATGCTGCACTGATTTCTTTCCCCAAAAAACGATGTTCCACCATACACTATAAAGAAAAGTGCATGGGGAACAGTTTACAATAGGGCATCTTTCACCTTGTTGGCACTATGATGATGGATTACCTCTTGAGCTGCACTCTCGAGGTAATCCGTCATCATAGTGCCAACTCAGTGAAAGAATAGCCCTGTTGTCATCTGTTCCCCATGCACTATCCTATATATTGCTCCTGCAACTCTCTGTAACCAGCACTAACCTCTTATTGGTTACAAGGAGGACAGTGCATGAGAGCTGGAGGACAGTGCATGAGAGCTGGGAAAAAAGCAAGCAGCATCCATCTCGGGAATGCACAGCTTACTGAGATCCCCTCAGAGTATTTGTCTGATCCACCCTGTGCTGTCCTGCCCAAGCAGAATTTGACTCTGGGGTGCCCACCCCCAGTGCTGCCCAAATAACAGTGTCCTCCTACCATCTTAGGATGCGACACTAGTTGTGCCCAACCCAGTGCTTCCAAACAACAGCATCCCCCTCTTATTTTACCTCCCACCCAATCCACATTACACCACACTGCAGTGTCAGTGCCTGAAATAAAGGAAGCTGTCCCTTATACTCTTTTTGGTTTTCAAAACCTATGAAAAAAAGATCCCTCAATGGCATCTGTGCCCCAACCCCTGACTTAGCATCATCCACCACCATCCCCCCTACTTACCTATCCTGTGAGTCCAGCACTGCCTCTCTAATATCCTCCTGCTTCCAACATGAACAACGAAGTGACTGAAAACACAATATGTTCAGTTAATCCTTTTCCGATGCGTTTTCAACTTTTCCTCATAACTTTGTCATTTTTTTATATTTTGGAACCACATTTTAACATGCCTTTTTTTAACCCCACCTCACGAGCCAGACTGGTGACATTTTCTAAATCTCCCCAAAAAATGTTTTTGCTGTCACTCCGACAAATCACATTTTGGGCAGGATTTAACAAGTTTCACTTGCCTTGATCATAAGGTAGCATCATAAAAAGGCAACGTTTGAAACTGGGGTCAAAATGTCAAAAAACAACAAAGTTGTGTGGAAACCTTGAATTTTTTCGACATTTACTCATAACTTGGTGATTTTTGTAGATTTGGGGCCCAAATTTTCAATGTAGCCCTTTTGTTACCCAATGTCATGAATGTAAAGGTGTTATTTTTCAAATCCCCTCAGAAACATGTTTTTGTTGTCGTACCATAAAATCACCTTTCAGATGGGATTTTAAAACTTGCACCTGGCTCAATCATAAGGTGGGGTCATAAAAAAGTATGTTGAAAATTTGTGGTCAAACAGTTAAGAAACAACACTGTGAAGAAGGGTTGAATTTTTCAAATGTTTACTCATAACCTTGGCATTTGTGCAGATTTTTGTCCCCAAATATTTAATATAGCCCTTTTGGAAGCACACTTCATGAGCATGACAGATGTCATTTTTCAAATCCCCTTCAAAACATATTTGCACAGTCACACTGAGAAATCACTTTTTGGCTGAAATTTAAAAAAATTCTACCAGTCGTAATCATAACATGAGGTCATAAAAAGATTATGTTGGAAATTTGGGGTCAAAATGTTGAAGCCTTCTGAAAATGAAATATTGACTCTCAGCTGACCTATCCAGGGGAAATACATTGTAAACATGGGTAAAAACAGGATTTGCACCGAAAATTAGATATTTCATCTCCATTGTACTATCCTGGGTACATACAGTCTAAAAATGTGCAAAAGCAGGACAACTGGACTATCCTGGGTAAATATATACAGAGTAATGCCCCTGCAGGTGTGTTTTATGAGGATTTTTCACAGACCGAGGGAGTGTGAAAAATCTAGTGATGGGAGAACCTCAAAAGGTTCTGTGGTTCTAAAAGGTTCTGATAAGCTAAAAAAAGATTTGGATAGTTATCCAAACCTTTTAGAACCTTTATGTTTTATGGTAATTGTTATGGTAATAGTAAGCTAAAAAATCATCTGTAGAAAAAAGCAATTAAACCACTTTTCAGTAGTATAAACAGCATGATTAGCAGAATGAGATGAGAAGGAGTGAATGATGTGACTGTGGATGTGCCTACGGGAAGTGTCGGTACTGTACATACATGCTGAACTTCATAACCGGCACCCACCTCCAAGGTGATGATGATGATGATTTCATCCGAAGGCAGGCAAGTCCCAGAAACAGCATCAGCCGCTCAGGCACCTACCATTTCACCACTGCTACTACTCTGCCTACTACAAACAGGGGAAAAACAGAACTAGTGCGCCAGCGCGGAGATAAATGTGGTTAAGGCACATTTACCAAAAAGGACTGCTGAAAAAATTAATGAGAAAGTGACTGTGATGACAAGCAAGTCACAGATCGCTGGTTTGTAACCAGTCTCCTGAATCTGATTTTTGTAGAAGGGGATGGTGTGGGTGTTCGTTTGTATAGCTAGTTTTATTTGTCAGTCACAGGCACCACTTTTATTTAGCAGCAGCTCCCTCTCTGTATGGAACGCAGTGTGAATGCACCACTATTAGGAAGCAACATGAGAAAAGAGCACCAGGCAGTCTGAAAGTCACCACTTCACCACTGCTACTACCACTATTAGCAGGGGAAAAAAAACAGAGCTAGCAGCATTTAAATTAAATTGATCCAGTTAAGATACATTTAGCTAAATGATCCCCTTAGAATGAGAAAGCAACTGTGTGAGAACAGGGACTTGTCTGCCACAGTTGCTTCCAGTACAATATCATGTTCTGGCTCACCTCCACCCACCCCAGGATTAGGGTGTGAAAAAAAATCCATTAGGCGGTCTTTCGCAAAGTCGACTCTCTATCTCTTCTGCAAAGGTCAGAAATCACTTTCGTATCTTCCGAAGAAATTCTGCACTAAAACGAGTGGAATAAATGTATCAGCTGCTAGTTTATAATTTATTAAACTACAGCAAAAAATCTGCAGAACTGATCACTGTCAGTGGTCAGTTCTGAGGCTTTTCTCAGCAGTTTAATACATTATTAACATAGACATTACTACCCCTACCCCTCCACCCACTGATCACGGGTCCCCAAAAAAAGGCTCCCTGGTGGCTAGCGGTCCCACCCGTCAATCGTGGGTCCCATTAATATAAAAGAAAAGAAGCCTGGCCACTCCCTGGTGGCTAGTGGTCCCGACCCCACCTGCGGGTCTCATCAAGTAAAAAACCTGTCCCGCTCCCTGGTGTCTAGTAGACCCCCCTTCCTATGATCCCACCCCTTAATAAAAACAAATGAGTCCATCACCCTAATTTAAATTATTCCCTAGTGTCTAGTGGACCCCCCCATCCCCGATCCCTGGTAAAAATTAAAAAAAGTAATCTTCATTCCATTTCCCAATCCCTGGTGTCTAGTGGACCCCCACCCCAACAGTTAGTCCATCACCACCCCGCTCCCCTCATCTTGACCCCAAGTGGGTCACTGGCAGAGCCCTCCTCTCTCCTCCATGGCCGGTGGCCCACTGTGCTGCCAATATGAATGAGTGCATGCTTGATTGTACAACCACACGTTCATTCAATGCAGCTCCCGGTCATCTTCCCGCAGCATAGTTTTCAGGGGTAGAGGAGAGGAGGGGGCTGTTCCAGTCACCTGCGGGGATGGCAGGATGGGGGGAATGGCATTGTGGACCACTCTGGGGTCCACAATGCCATTCCTCCAATCCTGCCCACCCCGCAGGCAACCGGAACAGCCCCCTTCCCTTCTCTACACCCCTGAAAACTGTGCAGGAAAATGACCGGGAGCTGCAATGAATGAGCACATATTTGTACAAGCAAGCATATGCTCATTCCTATTGACAGCTCAGTGGGCCACCGGCCATGAAGGAGAGAGGAGGGCTCTTCCAGTGGCCCACTTGGGGTCAAGATGGAGGGGGGGAGCAGGGTGGTGATGGACTGTCAGGGCAGGGAGGTAGAGGGTCCACTAGACACCAGGGATTGGGGAATGGAATGAAGATTACCTTTTTTTTTTTTTACAAGGGATCGGGGATAGGGAAAGGGGTCCACTAGACACCAGGGAACAATTTAAATTAGGGCGATGGACTCATTTGTTTTAATTAAGGGGTGGGACCATAGGGAGGGGGGGTCCACTAGACACCAGGGAGCAAGACTTTTTTTTTTACTTGATGAGACCCGAGACTGGCGGGTGGGGGCAGGACCACTAGCAGCAAGGGAGTGGCCAGGTTTCCTTTTTTTTATATTAATGGGACCTGCGATTGACGGGTCGGGGTAGGATTACTAGCCACCAGGGATTTCTTTTTTTTTTCACTTTTGGCACCCAATCAGTGGGAGGGGGAGGGGCACTAGACATTGAAGAGGGAGTCAAATTCAAATAATACATCTAAACTGTGAATTGAATAAATTCCGCAGTTTAGATGTATTATTCTGCAGTTCGGTGAAAAAGCACACTAAACTGGGTGAAAATCTGCAGAAAAACCCAAGTTCAAAACATTCCGTGAAATTTTAGAAATTTCGCAGAAGTTCCGTATAGGCAGAATTTGCAGCTTTTGCCCAACCCTACCCAGGATGATGATGATGAATTGGTTAAAAAAAGGAATGCAGGTCCTAGATCTCTAGTTTTAACTAGTCCAGTCTGAAAATTGAAAGCTGATGTTATTGTTGTTTAATCCACAGATGCAGCACAGGTACTGCTGTCAGTGTCATCTTCTTCAAGATTAGTATCACATATGTTGCCAAAGTTTGGCAAGTTAACCTTCAAGAATGTTAATTTCTCTACATTGTCTGGTATGGTATACCAACACTACCATGACTATTCCACAGTGCCCGACATGACAGCGACAACAGCACCAGGTCGCTGTAGTGTCGGCGCAGGATCCCGGCACTGCTTTCTGGGGGTTTTGCACCCCCTTCCCGAAACAACTCCGACTCAGAGTTGATTAGTTTAGTAGCAGGGCGTGGAGGCAGAGCTTCCTAAAGAAAGCAATGTGTCCATTGACTTCCTCTATGCCGACCACAAAATGCAGTCGACATAAGGGAGTCACTGTAACGTCGGTCAACAAATAATTTGTCAACCAACTGTCATGGATCCGTCTGGTGTTAATCTTGTTCGTTTAGATTTACAACGTCCCCGGTAGAGCTAAATAAACATGCAGAACAGACACTGGAGGGTGGACAGCCAATATATTTACAAACCAGGGTAGCCAACTTTGGCCAGCATGATTTTTTTCCTTTTTCCAGTATTTCCAGTAAGCTAAATGGTCATCCTTATAGGAGAACTGCACCGAACCTTTAAGTCAGTTTTGCCAATAGAAGCTGTTTTTTTAAGTACTGGTTACAATTCTGTTATTAGTACCAGACTTTAAAGCAGAAACACCCACTGAGGTTATTAAAATGCCTGTATAGATGGAACAATTAAGCAATAAGACACAACAGGGTGTGGGTTTTTGGGGGATTTACCCATGCCTTGTGTGGTGTGTCACGAGGTGCAGCGGTGACCTTCCACACAAGAAGTGGGTAATCTAATAACCACACCCTGGAGTGCCTTATTGCGATTATACATTGGACCCATTTGTAAAATAAATTTAAAACGTATTTAATTTAAGCAATAAGGCACAGCAGAGTGTGGATTATTGGGGAATTTACCCACGCCTTGTGTGGTGTGTCACAAGGTGCAGCCGAGTGACTTAACCACACAAGAAGTGGGTAAATCCTCCAATAATCCACACACTGGAGTGCCTTATTATGATTACACGATGGACCCATTTGTAAAATAAATTTAAAATGTGTTTAATTACGTTTTTTTATAATTGCCATTCCTGAGCTGTGGGTTATTGCAGGGTATACTCACGGTCATGAGATGTGTTTTGATTAATGAGGTTACAGGATTTTCTCATCCCATTGTATAATATGTTTTTTATAAATGCTATTCCTCAGCTGTGGGTTATTGCAGGATATACTCACGGTCATGTGATGTGTTTTGACCAATGAGGTTACAGGATTTTCTCATCCCATTGTATAAGTACCATTTTAGAACTGTATGATGTAGTTTATGTCCCAAACAACCTTAGGGTTCTACAGCAGAACATAAGTGCATTGTGCCAACAGTAGAAGCATAGAACAGGGACATAAACTCCATCATACAGTTCTAAAATGTCTCTTACCAGCAGCATGTACATCAAAAACACCCACTAAAATAACCAAAAGGTCAGGATAACTTGAGCAATAACAGAATTTGAACCAGTATTTAAAAAAAAAATACTTCTACTGGGAAAACTGACTTATAGATTCAGCACAGTTCTCCTTTAATACTAATGTTGGGCTCAAACAGAGAGGCATTAACCATACTTACTACTGAGCATACATTTTCTCCTTTTGGAATTTCAATGTCCTACAGCTGGCACCAAATGTTATCCTTCTCATTGCTTCTATACTGCTTTTTGGCGCAGTCTTTTGAATTTGAGGTTGTGTCATTGTAGTACTGCTTCCTAATGAAACCTCATCTTTTGCATCAGTCGAAAGTAGCCTGTAATTCAACTCCTCCATATCCTCGAAACAACACCAGGAAGGTGTCTGATCTGGAAACGTGGATCTAGCAATGTTATTAAGATACACTCTGTCCTGCATGTCATGGCTAATAATTTGTCATCATTAATAAGTCTGGTAAGCATGTTACCGACTAGAGATTGGTTCATATCTAAGTTGTTCTTCAATTTCTCCAACCTAATTTGAGAAGTAGAATGAGTGGAATAACAGCTAAGGGATGCCTTTTCTGCACTGGCCTCTTTTTTATCACTCATAAATGGTTTCAGAATGTGATACAACTGTTCCATCACAGACCACTGAGTAGAATGGAGAACAGTGCCCTTCCCAATATCATTGTACATGATATACTCAATGATAGCTACCGTTTGTTCAAGGATGCGTTTAATCATAAATTAAGCTGAATTCCACCTTGTTGGTGAACAAGCCTGAACAAGCTGGTAGTGATGCAGATCTTGTTCTTCTGGATATCAGCAAGGATGCCATGGGCATTTACTGTATGGCTGAAGTGGTCACACACTTTGTGCACTGTTCCCGCAATGGGAACAATTAGGTTAAGACAATGTGCAAAACAGCGTACATGTACTGTATATAGTTGCTAGAGGGATCACCTCTAGAAAGGGGGAGGTCATCCTGCCATTGCATAGATCACTGGTGAGGTTACACTTGGAGTACTGTGTACAGTACTGGTGCCCATACCTCAAAAAGGATGGGAGATTCCTGGAGGGGGTACAGCGCAGGGCTTCAAAAATGATCATGGGACTAGGGGAGTTGCCGTACAAGACAAGGTTGAAGGAGCTCATCATGTACTCGTTGGAAGAGAGAAGGGAAAGAGGGGGCATGATAGAGACCTTTAAGTACTTGAAAGGCATAAGCAAAGTCAGGGAGGGAGGAGTGTTCCACTTAAAGGATGGAAGGGGCACAGTCTGAAGTTGGAAGGGGAAGATATAGGAGGGAGATGAGGAGGCACTACTTCACAGAGAGAGTGGTGGTGAGCTGGAACGCACTGCAGGAGGAGTTAATCACTCAAAGAATAGTGGATAGCTTTAAGCCGGGTCCAGATCGAGTCAAGGGCAGGGTTAGTACAGACAAGAACACTAAGGGGAGGGAGGACCGGGAAAGAGGAGGAAGGGAGGGGTTTGGGTTGGGCAGCTGTGGTGATATGAAACTAAGATCTGCACAATGGGGCAGACTTGACAGATCTGTGGGTCTTTCTCTGCCGGGCAATTTCATATGTTCATATCATGAAGTGCATTTTTAATATTTGAATAATTGTCAGCAACAACAAAAAAAACAACAATATTCAAGCCCTGTGAGGTGACCGAAACACTAACTCGTTTTTCCAGTTCTTGCCGAATGTGCTGTGCTATGTGTGTGTGTCTTGAAAATGAGATACATGGAGAACTGTCATTCTCTGAAACATGAGTTTTTTGGGGGAGCTGTGAGAGACACTAGTGGTAGTAGTAGTGGTTGAAGTGGTAGGGGTAGCTGGTAGAGTGGTGAGTCAGGATGATGAGTTACCCGTAAAATGGACCCAGTGTGCAGTAAGAGAAAGATAGGCAATAGTTTGGGTGATGGTCCACATGTCGGTAGTAAAGTGAACTGCCTTATCCTCAGCCTCTCAGACAGCATGCCTTACTTGAATTATTAAACTGTCATACACCCTGGGCACAGCAGTTACTGCAAAGTACTTTCTACTTGGCATTAAATATCTTGGGTCTAAGTATTCTATAACCCTCCAGAAACCCACGTCTTCCACAGTAGAGTATGGCTGCAAATCAAATGCAATAATTTCTGATATTTTATGATTTATTGCCTCTGTTATCGGTTGGCTGCATGAATATTTAGACTTTCAAAAACCTCTTGTAACTTCAATTGCCTCTTATCAGCGGTAAAGTTAGATTTGGCTGAGGGTGTTGCATTACTTGACCTGCCTGGTAAAATAGAGGACCTTACAGAATTATCTTGAAACGAAAGTGGACTTTTGGACCTTGGCTGGTGATTACCGTCTCCTACTGTTGCAGAAGAATGTTCCTGCTCCCTGAGAGCCCTGCTACATTTCCAGGTACCAATGTTATTAACGAAGAGCCTTGTGCATATAAATAAGGCTGCCTGCCCGCTGCCAGGGGACTGCATATTTCGGCAGCAGCAACAGGCTAAGGGCTCAAGGCAAAAAGTTAATATGAGCAGCGACTGAAAGAGCACTAAAGGGGCTATTGAACTGTGGGGCAAAGAAGTAAATAAAATAAAGACAGTGGCTGCACCAGAACTTTAATGTTGGGACAGTATTGGACTGCTTGGGGACTGTGATACTAGCAGCCATTTTTGCAGCCTGCTAGCCAATTTTAAGTCAGGATTTATAGCCAGGACTCTTTGGACTTTTGCCAGAGACTTATGGGACAGTGCAAAAACTTGTGGGAGAAAAACAGGGGCTTAATTTAGGTGCCAGAACATGGAGCCTGTCAGGCGTCAAAGGAGCCTCATGAATATTCATTTTGGGGACAGACAAGTGGATTCAGCCAACCAGGGACCGCAGGATGGTCCTAAAACCCAGGGACCTTGCTGGCTGAGTTCAGTTCAATGCGAGCCCCTCCATAGGGAGGTGGGCTGTGGCTCTCAGCTAAAAGAAATGGCCTAGTGTGTTCAGTGGGAGCCCCTCTGGAGGGGAGGGGGCTCTGTCCTCTGCCTAGAGAGAAGTGGCTGCAAGAAATGAGGGTCACTGGCCTGGGGGTTGCCAGAATTTGTCCCCCAGGGCTAGCATTTTGCTTTTCCGCATTTTGGGGAAAACCTGGTAGAAACCTGAGTCATCTTCAGCTGTTAGAGAGCTACACAAACGTTCTCTCTCATCAGTGAGAGTGCTGATGAAGCTGTATTTCAGGAACCGAAAAGCTTGCCGAATCAAAGTGAATAAACTTCTGCTTACAAGTCTGAGATATTTAAAGCAATGGGTGGATGTCTGATACCTCAAGTGACCGAAGATGGGTCCAGTGTTGTGACATGCCTAATGTGACTGTTGAAAGTGCCTGCAGGATTGGAAGGGGAGTACCCTGAGTGCATGGCTCTTCCTGTCAATGCCTGTGAGGACAGTAACGTGTCCATCTGGATCTGCAAATGCCGGCATAGCCATGAGGGACTTTGCTAATGTGTACTGTGCTTTGAGAAGTGTCTGAAAAGTGAACCTGCTAACAAGTAAAGTTTGAAGTGGTTGGGAGCCATGCCTCAAGCTCTGTCTGCAACTTAAGAAAATGAGAGACTTTGTCTTTGCATGGGCTGTGCAAGTCTTGGGTCTGCCCCAGTCTTAGGGGAATGCATCCAGTTTCAGAGACTGTACCTTGAAAGCTGAAAGGACTATGCCTGCCACGCTGGCCGCATGGTTCAAGAGACTGTGTCGTGTGCTGAAAGTAAAATGTGCTAGATGTAAATGTGCTGAATGTAAATGTGATGAATGTAAATGTGCTGAATGCAAGAGACTGTGTTTTCCACATCAGCCTGGGAGTCAGCCTGGTAGTGTGCCAGCTATGCACTGCCGTATGCGCTTCCCCCGAGGGGCATAGCCTAGATGTGAGGGTCTGAAGCATGCCAGCCTCAGTCCCGGCCTGGTCTGTATCAGAATGTGACTTCAGCCTATGAAGATTGGTACTTAGACCAAAGCTAGAAATGTTTTCCAGTCTGCAAAAGCTGCAAGATCCTACAGTCAGTAAGGGGGTTCCTGGTTGTAAGCCTTTGCCAAGCATCTCAGCATTGAGTCTGCCTGGTACAGCCGGATTTTGACTTCTCCACTGACAACTTCACAACCATGAGTAGGCAGAGCCACCCTCTGCCATCCTAATGGAAACTGTAAATGGGTATTTCAAGTTTGCCAAGTTCAGTAAGCTAAAGTCTCAAGCTGGCCAAGCAAGGGAGTATTACTGTTTGTCTGCAAAGTAACAGTCAGAAATGTGTCCCAGGATTAAAATGTTCATCTGATTTTCTTTAAGGGCACTATCCAGCTGCAATGCCGGCCACCTCAGCTGCATCGTTTAACGTTTAACATGCCTGCAACTTTAGGAACTCTAGTACTGGGTACCCAGATAACATTTTAGAATTGTGGGGTTCTAATTCAGACTGGGACCAGTATGTTTGTGGGCATCTAATACATTGTTCTGCCATCCATGCAGCTAGATAGTAGAAAGCACTTAACATCTGAATATATCAGAAGTTGTTGAGGGGCCACTGAGATTAATGTCTAAGGTTAAAATGCAAGCATGAGTATTTGATTGCAATGCCAAGAATACCAATTTTGAATACCAATCTAAATCAAATGTAAATAATTAACTTCTTCTCACATTTTTTTCCTTTAGTACCCCCACCCTCTTGTAAATAAATTGTTGTTTAACTGTTTTTGCATATTTCTTGTGTCCCAAGCATGTTATTAGTGTAAGCCTTTAATTCTGAAGTGTTAAAATGTGGAATTTTGGTTATTGGGGTGTGGTTGGGGTAACTACTGTATATGGTATTTTTTTTTAAGTTACATTTTTCTCCCCGGGCCCCGCCGACTATCATTCTGACGTCCCTCTGTGCTGCCCCTGAGCATCAGACTCCCTCCGTAAAGCCCTCACGACTTACCCTACGTGGCCGGGGGTGGGGAGCTGCTCGACCCACCAGCACAGATCCAGCTGGGAGGTATCCTCTCGGGGTGGTGCTGTGGGGGGACTATTCATCATCCTTTGCTGTGGCGGGTGCCCTTTTTTCCATTTTCCCTGTGCAGCACAGAGCGTGCAATGCCACCAATGATGCCCAGCATGCGCGTCCACATGTTGTACATCGGGCAGCTGATCTACCACCGCCCCCATGTTGTGGGACCTGGCATGCCAGCCCCCCCAGCCACTGCTAGGGGTCAGGCAAATGCCAATCCATGTCCTCACCCTCCCTCAGGAGAGGAGAGCTGTCCTCCAGATGCTCAATCCTCTCCCTCCCCGGCCGACCCCCGGCGACCCGCTTACACCGCGAACACTGGTCGCCGGCATGGCAGGAAGTAAGACAGTGATGCATCAGCCCTCCATGCCACTGGGCTGGCGTATATAGTATTGTTAGAGGGTACAGCACCCCAGAGGGTTGTACCAGGTAGTGCTCTAGCCCACTTAAAAGTATACTCTGGGTGGAGGCACTGCACATTTATGCTATCTTTGGGAAAGAACCAGTTTTGAAGTACAATGGGAACCCAGGCCACTCAACCTTGTTCCATCTGGCAAGGCAGGGGTTAGTAGTCCTTGGAGAGACAGTGCCAGGGTTACAGTAGTGTTATTTAGTTCAGTCCCTTCAATAGACTGTGGTGCTTGTGCTTTAAGTTTTGATAGGCCACTCCTTTCTGAACTACTGAAGAAACTTTTAATGTTTACTTCCTTGTTTGCCCCTGGCTTTTGTTTTACAATTGTTTTGAGTACTCATAATATGCCAGGCTTTCTTGAGTGGCTTGTTCAGGGTCACAGTCACAAAGACAGAATGCAAGTGGCGGTGACTGTCAGATTTAACTGAATTTAAATTCACATACAGGTCTGCTATAACACAGGTCTTTTTTTTTTCCAATTCAACTTCTTTATTCGTTTTAAATTATAAACATAGTAGTATTCATAACAGGTGTGATACATAGATGCAGCCATCCACTTAGCGTATATTATGGAAAGCTGATGAAAATGAGAAAGGAAACCCCTCCCCCATCCCATTCTCCCTCCCTCCAAAAACCCCTCCTGGAGTGTGCCAATACATATAGTACAATACTTGAAAGAAATATTTGGTACATAGAAACATCTTGAGAGGGACCTGGAAAAATTAAATGTTAATAACCTCAATGCAGATATAAGGCGTACAAGTTGCCCCATTTTTTTATCAAATGATGCCAGATTATTATGGGAGCCAGCAATCAAGCACTCTATCCTGAAGTAGGCTGAGAAGTCATTTAGCCATGCATTATAGGAGATAGGTAATTGATCCACCAGCGTTTCAGCACTAGTTTCTTTACCACCATGGAAATTAGTGCCATGTGATATTTCCGTTCTTTAATCTGGATAGTGGTGTAAATCCCTAGGGTACAGATCTCCACAGTGAAGAGGTCACCTAGACCAAGTATTGGGTCCAATTTGGATTGACTCGACAGCCACAAGGGGGAAATTTTAGCACAGTCCCAGAATATATGTACTAAATTTCCTTCACTTTTACCACATCTAGAGCAATTAGAGTTTGGCAGGTGGCTAATTTTGGCTAATTTTACTGGTGTGTAATATAGGTTATGTAGTATATGGTATTGGGTAAGTCGCAGTTTATCTTCGGAGATGTATGTATATAAATCTTGCAAGACTTTTGACCATTCAATGACTGTTCCTGGAAGGAGAGAGGACCAGATTTTGGAACCGGGTACGGGATCAGTGTGTCCAATGAAGAGGATATAGTTGTATAAGAGGGACAAGCAGTGTGGTTTGGAAGATAGACCATGGAAGCCTTCCAATATAGGTTGAAGCTTAGATTCTAGGGAAGCAGTACCAAATACTTGTGCTATTAGGTGTCTCAACTGGAAGATCTTAAAATTATGAGAAGCATTTAGGCCAAATTTATGTTGGATTTCAGAAAAGGAGAGAAGAAACAAGGAGTAGTAGAGCTCTGTTACTTTAGCATTTTGTAGAGGAGGTAACCAAGTGTGCGTGAGAAGAGTGCCACCTACCTTAATGTTTGGGGTTGAAGATGAAAGGTTGTGCGAAGTCTTGATGAGGCAAAAACTTGTAAGAGGAGCAAAATTGAGAAAAAAACTTTCAGGGAGGTCCCAATTACTGAGTGGCAGATTGGGTCCAGCAATTTCTTCAGGGGAATATAGTAAATGGCAGGGGAAAGCAAGTGGTGCTGTTGTAAGATCTGGGTTTCTATTTGCAGCCAAACTGGAGAGGCTTCATCTATGGGATCCGTAAGCCATTTCCCGATCCTAGAGAAGTGGCTCGCCCAATAATAAAGAAGAAAATTAGGGAGGCAGAGATCCCCCGATGCTTTGAGGAGACTCAGTTTAATAAAGAATTTTCTGGGTTGTTTATGTAGCCATATAAAGCCAGAGATGAGAGAGTGCACCTTCTGGAAGAAAGATAGTGGGAGCCATATGTTCAGCATATGTCATGGATAATAAAGTCTAGGCAGGGCATTCATTTTAATTATGTTTATGCGTCCCCAAAGGGATAATGGAAGAGATTCCCATCTTTGAAGATCAAGTTGAAGAACTGTCATTAGGTCATCGAGATTGAGTTTCTTGGTCCAAAGAGGATCCATGGTTAGGTGAATGCCCAGATACTTAAGTGAATGAGGAATCTATTTTAGGTCAATACCATTGAAGTCAGCTTTGTGAGTGAAATAATTTAGGGGAAAGATTTCTGATTTGTTCAGATTAAGTTTATAATTGGATAGTGAGCTAAATTGGGATATTACCTCCACTACTTGTTTCAGGGATTTAGCAGGATTCTCTAAATGGAGGAGGATATCACCAGCATATGCAGAGAGGGTAAGGTTGTGATTGAGTATTGGAATTTCTTGTATTTGGGAAGACTGTTTGATATGATGAATCAAGGGTTCTAAATAAAGATTAAATAGGACAGGTGAGAGGGGGCAACCCTGCCTTGTACCTGAGTAAAGAGGAAATCGAGAAAAGAATACACCATTGCAATGGATCTTTGCCATAGGGGAGGAATATATGGCCTGAATCCACTGGATGAAGAGGGGAGGGAAGTCCATCTTACTTAAAGTCAGCCAGAGGAAGTCCCAGTCCACGCTGTCAAAGGCCTTCTCGGCATCCAATGAGATTAGGGCCATCGGGGTTTGAGATAATCTTGCTGCATTGAAAATATGGGAAAGCTTTCAAAGGTGATCCACGGAGGATCTACCAGGGACAAATCCCACCTGCTCTGGACTTAGAAGATGAGACCGTTCTTTTCAAATGCGTAAAGCTAGGATTTTGGTTAAGATCTTGATATCACAATTTAAGAGGGAGATCGGACAATAACTCTCTGGGAGCAGGTGGGACTTGTTGGGTTTTAATAGAAGAGATATGGTCGCTTCTAATAAAGTAGGCTCCAAAGGTTTAGCTGAGAGCATATATTGGTATAGTTTGAGCACATGTGGAGCTAGCTCCTTTGCTAAGGATTTGTAAAAATGAGTGGGGAAGCCATCTGGGCCTGGAGCTTTATCAAGGGTTAAGTCTTTAATTGTTTCTATCACTTCTTCAAGGGTGATAGGAAAGATCAAGGAAAGTTGTAGGTGTTCGGGTAAGGAGGGGAGAGTTAAGGAGTCCAGATAAGAATATATCTTTTGGGTAGGAGTGAGCGTGGATCTTTTCCCATAGAGGGAACGATGAAAGTTCTCAAATATTAGAGCAATGTCTCTGGGATTGGTTTTAGTAGTCCCATCCAGAGCCTGAAGGGAAGGTATAAGTCTTGAGCTTTCCAATTTGCGGAGTCTAAGAGTTAGGAGTTTGCCCACTTTTTCTCCCTGATCTATGTAAGTGGATTTAGTTTTTAAGAGTACATATTCTGCTTTTTCTCTTAAGAGGTCTGCTTATTTGTTCCTGAGATCTAAGAGCTCGGTTGTGGAGTCGGGGTTTGTTGAGGATGAGAGAGAAAGCTTGGCCACTCTTATTTGAGTTAATAAGGATAAGGATTCTTTTTCTCTCATTTTCTTTCTTCTGGTAACTAATTTAATGAATTCCTCGTGAATATAGCATTTGAGAGTACACCATGATAAATCATCTCTTTGAATCGCACCTATATTAGTATGTATGAAGGTTTGAATGGAGGTTCGAATTTTAGAGAGGATAGTTTTGTCTTTTAAAAGTTGAGTATTCAGCCTCCATGATCTATCTTTGGGACTGTCGGGGGAAGGAGATAGGGCCACCCATACCAGCGAATTATCAGAGATTACTATAGGCTCAATGCCTGTTTGATGTAAACCGGTTAACAAAGGGGTACTGATTAAGATATAATCCAATCTGGACCAGGATTGGTGCACATTAGAGTAAAAAGAGAACATTTTATGTGATGGGTTAAGTAAACGCCATGGATCACAAAGTCCTAGTGTATCCATCAAGTCCTGTAGGGTTCTTTGTGATGGGAGTAGGGGTCTTAAGGGTCGATGGGTCCTATCTATATCCTGTGTGGGGGGACATTCTAATCGCCTCCTAGAATTAAGGAGATGTGAAGAAATTGTGCAATTTTGCTGGCAAGTTCCATAAAAAATAATGGCTCGCCAACCGGTGGCCCATATACAGAGCCTAAAACTACTGTGGTGCCCAAGAGGGTACCTTTAACGAGAATATATCTGACATGGGGATCAGTTACTGTGGATTCAGCCTGGAATGGGATCGTATTTTTGATTAAAATGACTACCCCTTTACTTGATGAGGAAACCCCAGTGGCAAAGACTTGAGAAATCCCCAGTCTACGTAACCAAATGGCCTCTCTAGTCAACAGATGCGTTTCCTGTAGCAGGATTATGTCTGCATTAAGTAGGGCATAATGTTTTAATACTTGATATCGCTTTGTAGGTTCCCTGACTCCTCTGACATTCCAGGTCACTATTTTACATGTGTTAATAACCATACCAAATAATAAGCCACATCATTTTTCTAGAGGGCAAATCATTATGAAACCAGAAATAGTCATAAGGCACACTCCAATCCCCGCCCTCCTCCCCCTTCTCTGTGCCCTTCAACAATATTAAGCTTGCAAATTGGTAATAACAGGGATGATTTAAGAGAAGAGGAAACCATTCTAAAGTACAGCAAGCAAATCAATAAGTTTGCCCCATCCCCCATCCCCAGTTGCCCAGGAGTTATAGTTTCCACTCTCCAAAATGATGATATTTTCGAAGTACAGGACTAATCCAACAAGAGGAAACCATAATAAGTATAATGCAATAGACCCTCTGTCCCTCCCTCCCTTCATAACCCCAGCAACTATATACATTTGTCTCCCTTGGAAAAAAGAAACAGTTAAAGTTCTTGACAAACAGGTCCCAGTGACGGAGACTATCTCATACAGCTCCTAGCCACAAGTCCCAGAAAAATAGGAGACAGAAGATTGGTATGGTCTGGCGGTACTGTACTAAGCAGAAAAACTGCAGCCAGAGATACCAGGACCACCAATGTCCCTTTGTAGGGACTGTGTAGGAGCTAACCCCCCCATAAACTAGTTCGTTATGCAGTTAGCCCTGAGCTTGCTCAAGTCAGGGAACCCCACCCCCTACCCCCACATCATCATCCGGATTATAAATCTTGTTAACACCATATTATTTTGATATGTTTAGGCAGTAACATATTCAAAACAAAGTAAACATTCTGGAGGTTCATAACACTCCTAGGCGGATTAGAACCTGCTCCTCTTAACCCAAATATAAGTTTTCACCTAAACACAAGATTTCGTCCCTCCTGGGAGTATCTGGAGACCTAGCGAATCAATAACCCTTGATTCAGGCTTCATCTCCCACATTATAAGGTTACATGAGATGAGGAGATAAGATCCCACGCCTCCCAATTTCAGAAACTTCGGAAAACAACTAAGGAAGAAAAACCTCTTGACCAGCAACAACCGATTGCTAGAAAACAACAAAGAAATTAAAATTGGTACAGTACTTCAGTGTTGGAGTCCTGTTCTGTTGATGTTGATGGGGTAAGGAAATTAGAGGGGGAAGCTAATGGTGGCCAGACCAATTTCAGTCCCAGGAGAAAAACAATCCCACCCCACCCTCACCCGGATTAATCAGTTCCTACCCCAGAGAATGAAACTGTGCAGCAGGCTGCCCTCTGTGCTGGAAATCTAGCACTGCAACCGGTGAGATCAGGCCCATCCACAAATTAATCCCAGACCTGGATATCTGAAAAGTTTGGAGGCAGGTAGGTGAATCCTCATCTCTCATTAAATCTTGTGCATAGAGAGTAAATTCTCATACAGAACTAATTGCAGTCAGAGACTTCAGTCATTCTTGAACAGTTCTGGGAGCTTGATCTTTAGATCAGCCATCGCTTCACAGTGGAGTATGGATATCGAGGACCCAGATACTGAGACTGGTAGTTTGGCAGGATATAGCATTTTAAAAGGAATGCTTGCAGCAATGATTTTGGTAACAATGGCATGGAAGGCTGCTCGCTTCTGGCGCGTTTTGTATGGTAGATCCCGTGTAATACGGAGCTTGGTGCCTTCCCACAATATTGTTTGGAGTTCTTTATTTTATTTAGCACGTGTTGTCACTCCAAATAGCTCAAGAATTTTAAAATTAGGGGTCTTGACAGAAAGCCAGGCTGGGGATGAGGCTGTAATGATCGGTGAGCTCTTTCTATTTGGTAGTTGCTCCCAAGTGGAGAAGGGCCCAGTATTTTTTGCAAAAGCTTCTGGACAAAGGCTATGATGTTGGGGTTCTCCTCGGTCTCAGGGAGACCCATTATCAGAATATTATTCCTCCTACTCCTACCTTCTAAATCCTCGTTTTTTAACTGCAGTTTGTGTATTTGCTGCTGAAGCTGGGTTACTTCTGGGTCTACTTTATCTCTCCAGCATTCCAGTGAGGAGGATCTGGCTTCTGTGTCTCTCACTCTTTTATTTAAAGCTGCCATATCATGTCTAATAGACTTACTCTCTGTAGAAATTTCAAGCAATGTTTCTCTGAAAGGCAACAGTTCCTGTAGAAACCGATCTTCAGTAAGTGGAACTGGTTGTATGGATGATAGGCTTTTGGAGTTGGAGGCTCCCCCTTGAGGCCTGGCTTTTTTAGGCAGCTTTTCAGGTGAGCAAGGAGGTGTACGTTCAAGCTGGGCCATCTTCATATCTGCATCCATCGCGGAAGAAATTCTACCAGTAGCGACGAAAGTTGCGGTGATATCTGATGCTGGAGATGCCCTCTCTTCATAATTTGTATTATTGATGAGATTCCAGTAGAAATCTAGATGTAAAGCTGATGATGATGTGAGGTTGGGGTTAGGTGTTCTGTAACCCTGCTGCCTGCATCATGTGACCTCTCTGCTATAACACAGGTCTGTTATATTATTCTGGTTCACATTTCACACTGGACTGCTGAACTATAACGGCTGATGCTACCCACAGCAAATACTAGAGTTCAAATTGAAGATTCGGGGGTCACAAACCTGGCCTAACTTTCTACAACACAGTCCTTCCAAAGCAAGGATTAGTTGTTTATTTTGCCATTTCTTTTTGCAGCAGAGAAAAAAAAAACAAGACTTCACTTTACAGACTGCCTGCCTGCTGTCTCAGTCAATAATGCTCACTTGCCCCCTCACCCTCTTTTTTTGCCTCACAAATTTTCTCTTCTAAGATCTATCTCTAGTTCTTAATATTATTTCTTAGATAATTTTTTTTATATTCTTGAGTACGAGAGTCACAATGAGATGATCCTAACATTTTTTATAGCCGCTGTGCTGCTGGCGTCGACGGAAAGAGAGCAGTGCAGAAGAGCTGCTACTTCTGTCTCTGTCTGCAGTGCACTGAGCAGACAACAGTACAGCAGCAAACAGCCAGCATGTAAAGTTCACCACGTTACTCCCGGCCCAACCCAGTTGGGTGCCACCAGAAGAAACATGTGCATGTTCCTTGTTCCTGTGCTCCAGTGAGGAGCCACGGTTCTTTGGCTGTTCCCTTCTACAGTTCTCTCAAACCCATATGCTATACACCAGTCCTGCTCCACCCTCCGACTCCTTGTGTTGCCGCCAACTGAAACAAGGAGTTATCTGAACCGTTCCAAGCTGTATAAACTGTTCAGAATTGGTTTGATTCTTACTGCTACTACTGGTTTGGGGGGGGAGGGGGCGGGGGCAGAATTTCACCAAACCAGTTTGCCCACTAGAAAAATCCTCATAACGCAGACCTTGCACTTAAATGCCTGTAGTGTTAAATAAAACATGAAACTGAGGTCTTTATGGCTCAACAGCATCCCGACATTTTGTGTATAACTGAGTCGTGGTTGAAACCTTCAGTCGATAGTAAACTCTATCAGATTGATGGGTATAAACTTATATGGAAGGATAGGACTGGTAAGAAGAAAGGAGGTGGAATTCTAATATATTTTAAAGAAAGTCTATTTTGTTATAGAATGCACTTCTGATTGGTGTTCTCATTCTGAATGTGAACTTATTCAATTTTAAGTAGTACTTGGTGGCTGCTATAAACTAAAGATGTGCACAGTTTATAATACTTCTAAAAACAGCCGGTAAGGGTTTGAATGATTTGTTAGAATTCTCAGGTACTGAAAGTAGAACTGGGGTCTTACTGGTCCTTGGTGATTTTAATATAAATTGATCTCCTGATGACAATCCAGAATTGGAATCACTTATAGCTAATGCTAGGCTTGTACAATTAATTTCCACTTATACCAGAATGGATTTAGTAAGTAAGAAACACACTATTATAGACTGGATTCTCACTAATAATTCCTCCAATGTTAATTGACTCTCTCCATGTCTATACTCGCAACACAGTTTAAATTGTCTAATCCACAACACTCAGGCCTTGAGTCCAGTTTCCCCCTTGTTCTCATTAACGAACATCAAAACATCTAATAGGGAGTTACATTCCAATGCCTCCATCAGATTGTCTATCCCTAAGATTAAATTGAAACTGGGCTTGCATGCGTTTTCCAATTATGCTCCGGTATATTTACCGCATATTGTTGGCAAAGATGCTTTTAAAGTATCAGTGATGCAGTATTTTTTTAAACAAATTGAAATGTGATTGTTTCTAATGTATTTATTGTTTGTTTATGTATATTTTGTAAACTTTGTATCAACATCTTGACTGTATATAACTTATGATCCCGGGTCACATTTGAAAAAGAGCCTTGGCTCATATTGCTCACCCGGTAAACAAAAGTTTAAATAAAATAAATAAATAAAAAATAAATTGCACAGGCTTTATTTTTTTTATAATAATTGGATCAAGGTTTTGATAGAGAAGAAAAGGGCAAGTATGTCCCCCAACAGCCCCCTTAGTGAGTGGCTTTTGCTTCGTGTTTTTGTCATAGCGCTGCAGTAGAAGAGACTGGCCGTTTCATTGGGCTGGTAGTGCTTCTAAAGAATATTCAGCTCATGCTGCCAGAACACGTCATGGGCCAGCTGGTGAAGGGGCAGGTGAGTGGCCCGAGTGAGTAACTTGCAGTTTGGTTTTGGCTTGGTCTGTTTGGTCTCAAGCCAGTGTATTTTCTGTGTTTCAGAGCTGTGACAGCATGAGGCCAAAAAATGCCGTAATAGCCTGGTATTGACTATTATTGCATTCACCAGGTTATTGTGGCATTAGAAAAGCAGTCTGCAGCTAGTTTTTAGAGGAGGTCACCAGTTGTTATATTGCGACAAAATCGCTAGCTGTTATATAATATATGGGTGTTTTTTCCCCCATACCCATAGGGACTCAGTGACATTAAAAACTTGTAATAACTGGGAGCATTTTCTCCCATAGGGAAACCTGGTTATAACTCACCTGTTATAACCTGCAGGTTATAACGGCGAACACGCACCGGATTTCCATGCACCAGCACCGCTCTTCTCTTTCTCTGCACCAGCCCCGCTCAGCAGCTCTAGACAGTTCACCACCACTCGGAGTTGGGGGTAAGTTCTTTAAAAAAAAAAAAAATATTAACCAGGCTAAAAAAAACTTTTATTCTGTGCTATGGACCACACTGAAGCCCAATCGGTCCATGGCTCCGTAGGGCTGTCTGTTTATTTGATATAATTGCTGCAGTGCAAAAATGAATCCTAGCAATTATATAAAATAAAGGCTGGGTAGCTGCGTAAAACTCAAATTTTACACACACCCTTAGTGTGGGATACCTTTACAAACCCCTTGAGCTTTGCTCTCGGGGTTTTTGTGGCATCCCCCATGTCGGGTGTGTGTAAAATTCTCGTTATGATGACCACCTACGCAGCATTTATTCTACATTTGTAACATGGCAAAAAGAACAACATCTCAAATAAGCAAGACAATTGGTGTAATTGCGTCAGGTGGTACAGGAGCAACACGGCATTATGGCACGATAATGCCGTGTTGCTTGAGAAGTGCAACAAGTGGCCAGTGGGGTAAATGGCCAGTGTAGAAAATGGCAAGAGTTAAAAAAATAGAGATATGTAGTTTGAGAAAGTAGAGCAGGGAGATAAGAGGAACAGTAGGAAAACTAACAGTGAGACACAGAGAGCCAGAAAGTGTATATCAGCAAGATGGGGTAAAAGAGGAATGAGAAATGTTCTTAGAAAGTGCGTAAGAGGGTTGGAGACTAGGATGGCAGGAGAGGGGGAGAGTGGACCACAGGAGAAAGGCGAAATGTGAGAAGGAGACAGGCAACAGGAACAGACAGACATGGAGGCAAGGAACCTGTTGTTTGACAAGGTAGTGGGATCCCGGATGCGGCGACGGGGGACAATGTTGCATAAGAAGGAAGTGCAAATCCGTCTCGGTTCCAGTGCTTCATGGTATATGGGAGCGCGATGTTTAATTATTGGGCACGATCGGTGGATAGTGAGATCGAGAAGTAGCTGGAAAAATGGACAGTGGCACAACTGAAGCAGTAATGTGAACAGCAGCTTCTCAGATAAACAAGAGATGGTTGTTGAGCAAGGGGGGCAACGCGGTATGCAAATGAGAAAGACATGCTGAATGTGACTGAGTAGAACTCGGCAACCAGGGTCCTCCTGAGAACGGCAGAACAATAACAGCCATCAGAAATATGCAAAAAGTTATAAAAATCGTCAAGGCATGCATAATAGTAGTCACCTACAAAATCTGTCAAATGACACATATGTATGTAAGAGTGTGTGATGTGAATGTGTGAAAAGTACAGCAAATGTTTCTTTTTTACTGCAATCCTGTCACCTGCTGATTCATTACAACAGTAGAGAATGATATATCAGACACCGACCAATGTACACACCATGTTACAAGCGCATTAATCCACTCCAAAGGTGGCATCTAATGGGGAGTTAATGCATGGCTGGGCCGCTGTAGGCACTCGGCCTGCGGCCTCGGACCACAATGGTCCCAACCATGCATTAACTCCCCATTACATGCCACATTCATCGTGGATTAATGCTTACATAATAACTGGTGAACAATTTTTTCAGTGGGCTTATCCAGTTGATATTTGCAGTAATAGCTGGCTGGTTATTATGGCAAACATGAGCTGCCTCAAACTGACACACTGAATCTAAAAGTGTGAACACAAGCCCTCTTCTAACAGATGTGCAGCTCCTATCAATGAACATTTGAGCTGGGGCTATTAGAAACTTCATGCTCACTGCGTCTCTTTAAGGAAGAAAAATGAACTGCTAATAATACAACTGCCCCTCCTAAATAAAATGGCTATAAAGCATAGTTATTTATTTTTTGTTGGCCGGGTAAGTGCACTAGACAAATCCTGCCTATTTTCAGGCACAACCCGGGGGAGGGGGATACAGATGAATGCCAACTGACCTTGAACCAGATTAAGCTGTTGGTGGTATTTTTAGTGAATGAGGGAAATTCCCCTACTCTTTTCAATAAGTGCCATGGGATCTTTAACATCCACCTGAACTACCACCAATTCAGGCAGATGGGACCTCAGTTTAACGTCTCATCCGAAAGACAGCACCCCTCTCATGCTGTACTACAGTGTCAATACTGGGATATTAACCCAAGTGCCAGATGTGGGAACCAAACCCACAGCCCTCTGATCTCCCAGCCTCAGAAGCAAGTGTGCTACCTACTGAGCCACTGACACTGCATCTTACTGCAGTTATCATCTTTAGTGCCCTAATCTCTACATCTTTTTTCTCTCAGCTCCCTCTCCACTATTGAATACATGAGAATTGAAACTAGAATCTCTGTGGTGATGAGATCACCTGACAACACTCCACGACTGAAGGAAAATCAGAAGTTCAGAAAAAAAATACACATTTTTATGTTTGCTTGCACGCATGTGCAAGAAACATAGTGCCATCATCCGAGTTTTTGGAGGTGTGGCAGCCCTCTTCCAATTCAGTCAGTGTGTTTGCAGGCGCGGCCACAGTTCTCCAATGCCTGCTGGAGCTGTCTATGACAGCAGTCGAAAATGTAGTGGCATACAGTTGAAAGGGGGAGCTACGCTTTAATGAGCAGCGATAAGATATTGCCTGCTCATGTGCACTCCCCCTATACACACACACATGCACGCATACTGCATGCTCGCCCCACCCCACACACACACTGCACAGCCGGCGAGGTGCCCAATCCCTCATCGGCTGTGCTGCAGCCTCCCCATCCCCCAAACAGGGAAGCCACATGCCACGCTGGGTGCCACCCCAGCATAGCTACACAAGATAGCCGACGGGTGCCCAATCCTCCGCGGCTCCACTGTCCCCCAGAGTACAGGGGGCGCTGGGAGCCCACCCCAGCGTGACAACAGATGCTGTCACTGACGGGGTGCCCATTCCCCATAGGCTCCACACCCCCAAAAGATGTCCTTGTGCCACACTGGGAGCCCACCCAGCGTGGCAAACATCCCGCATCGTCTCCTCCTTTGTAAAAACAAAAAACCTGAAATAGAAAAATGGTCCCTCGCTGTCTCTGCCCCCACCCGCGCCCACCCACTCGCACCCTGCCTCCCCACCCCCACCCCCCAACCCCAAACTTACCTCCTCGACTCCGGCGTGACGATCTTCGTGGACTAGGAACACGCCTGCACTCCTCAAAGGCTAACGCTAACTGAGGAAATGCCGTAAGCTGTATAATAGGATAGATAGGGTTTTTTTTAGTTTTGCTGCATATCTCAGGCATTTTTGAATTTATGCACCAAATTTTCAACATGGGGTTTTTGGGACCCCTTCTCATGAATGCTCTCACTGTCATGGCGTTAATCGGGCCTGAAGGGTGATTTCACAGTCACTGCATGAAATCACCTTTCGGGACCAAGTAACAAAACAACACTGCCACTGTTCATAAGGTGGGCTCTCAAAAAGCCTATGTTGAAAATTTGGTGGGAAAATTCCTAAAAATGACTGTTTTACAAGCGTGCATTGCGCAGTTCCTACGCACGTGCGTAAGTTCACAAATTTTCAATATTTTCAATCCAGATTTTCAAGATTGCCATTTTATTCCACTTCCTTATGAGCAGTACAGCTGTCATTTGTCATATCTTGCCCAAAATGTGTTTCCACCCATGTAGCGCACAATGGCGCAGTCAGTGTGCTAAATCAATGTATGGGACACATTAAGAAAATCACAGTGACACTGTTCATGAACAGAGGTCTTAAAATGGTTATGTTGAAAATTTGGTGACAAAAGTCCATAAAATGACTGTGTTATGAGTGAGCATTGCGTAGTTTCCACGCACCCTCGTAAGTTCATGACTTTGTAATATTTTCAGTCCAGATTTTCACCAGTGGCATTTTTCCACACTTCCTTATAAACAGTACAGCTGTCATTTTTCACAACATGGCCGAAATGTGTTTTCACACTTTCAGCGCAGAGATGCGTGGTCGCTATGGGAAATCATTGTTCGAGACAGATAAAGAAAATCACAGTGACACTGTTCATGATCAGAGGTCCCAAAATGCCTGTGTTGACAATCTGCTGTAAAAAATTCCCAACCTAATTACATTACGGGTGTGTGTTGCATAGTTTCTATGCACTCAGTGACTTCACTAGTTTTTTAGTATTTTACTGTAGATTTGCAACATTGCCATTTTTACATCTCCCATGAACAGTACAGCTGTCATTTTTCACATCCTGTTCGAATGTGTTTTGCACCTGTGTGCTAAATGCTGTAATCGCTGTGCATAAGCAGCTTTAAGCTAACAAACTGATATTGCCACTGTTCATGAGGTGGGTGGCTACAAAAAAAACATGTTGAAAATTTGGAGTGAAAATACCAACGAATGCCTGAGGTGTTAGGGTTTCCAACCATAACGCCCCACCCTGTAGAGAATGACAGGCATCAGGGGTGTGACTTAGATTCTTGCCTGTAATGCTCATACCATTCCACACGCTGCAGCCAGTGAGAGGCATCGAGGTATGCCTTGGACTCTTCGGCCCCAAAGTTCACCCCATTCTCCTATACTGCACCCATCTCACCGTATTTCCTGATGGAATGGGGTGCACATAAGGGCCAAAGACCCCATGGCACCCCATGACACTTGTCAGTGTCTGCAGGGTAGGGTGTGGTGAAATGGCGTGGCCGTTATGCCTGACGACCCAAAGGCACACCCCAATGCCTGTCACTCTCTGCAGGGTGATGGTGGGGTTGGCTTCAGTTCAATACTTCTCTGCCATTCCTATTATGCAGTTCTGTAACTTCTACACTACCAATGCGAATTGCAGCAAGCAAACATTCGGCATTGACAAATGCTTGTTTTTAATATGTAAATACATCTGTCCGACTTTTTTTCAATGAATCTAAATATCGGCACCATTATGCCAAATACAGTGTAGTTCAATGGCTGGTTTTTTGTGTTTAAAAATCACAGTTTTTGAGTGGTGGAAACCCTTTTTGTACTCTGCTTATCTGTTGTTGTTGCAAGCCAGAGTATGTGTTCCTGACTTTGCCATTCAAAGGACCATTCCTAGTAATTCATAAGGTATTTGTAGTTACTAATGCACTGTTTTCCTCTTTTCTGTTTTTTTTTTTGTTTTTTTTTTACCCATGCATCCAACAGTCTGCATAAAGTCACTGTAAATTGGCTGGAAAAAAAATTGCTCACCAGTAATTAAAAAATAAACCATGGGGTGGTGTGCATACTTGAATTTAATGCCACCCTCAATGTGGGATGCTCTTTATAAACCCCAAGAGCAATGTAGCATCCCACACCTCGGGTGTGCATTAAATTCTTGTAATGCAAATCACCCCATGTATTATTCTCTATATAATAACATGGCCCTATATCAGAAAGTCATAATATTATCATTCTAATTTCTTTTTTTTATCCACCTATCCCTGCCCACCAGACCGACCTCTCTCTCAGATCCCCAGGTCTACCACCGCAGGCATAGAGGAGTCTGCCCCTAGAGTACACATCCGAGCTCCTAGTTCCTTCATTTCTTTTTCCTGGTTGACCCCCCCCGAGCCTCAAGGGAACACATGCACACAATGGAGTCTTTCCTCATGCCATGGGGTGCAGCGGGAGATCGTCACCATGCCCGTCTGGTGGGGTATTTCCCTGTTTCAATCCCCTTAACATTGGCGTGCAATGAGGACCAACGAGACAGCATGCTGAGACATGCATCTGCTTCTGTCCTCTGCCAGCATCAGCCCTCTGTGCTGTCCCGACTCCGCCGGCACTTCCAAGTTCCCCCAGAAGGTGGCGGTGAAGCAGCAAGAAAAACTCCCCAGCCCTCCCCGGAGAAGGAGAGCAAGCCGTTGGGCGCTTGATCCCTCTCCCCACAGCCAACCCCCGATGGCCCGAGTCCTCACCTGAACCCGGGTCACCGGCGTGGAGCGAGGTGTGGTGTCCTGAACCTCAACCCTCAGCACCACAGGGCCAGCATAATACTATCATTCTGACATCACATCAATAGTATTACAAGATGGAAGGTTTGTAGTATTCCATATGTGACAAAAAATAACAGGAAACCAGCAGCAACTAGGCTGGTCATTCCATCTTTGGAGTCTGGTGACATCATAAACCCCTTGAGTTTTGCTCTTGTAGTTTATGATGTCACCAGAATCCCTTGATGGAATTACAACTTTGTTATTTACACTTTTCTATCTATTATGTAAGCAATAAGACACAACAGGGTGTACGCTAGACACTTCTAGTGCATGGCCAGGGGCATAGTATGACACAAAAACCATAGGCCAAGTGCATTCAGCCCCTGGTCATGCACTAGAAATGTCTAACGCACACCCCTGGAGTGTCTTATTGTGCTTATGAAATGGGCACATGAATTGTACATGCATGTGAAACTTAAAATTAATAGGATTAGGGAGGCAGTATAGTGCAGTGGTTTAAAGCTCTGAGCTGCAAATCTGGTGACATCCAGCAGCCTAGACCTGGGTTTGAACCCCACAGCTTCCACTTACATACTGTGTGACTCTGAGCAAGTCACTTAACTTCTATGTGCTCCCAGGTCGCACCTGTAAAAAAGCTTTCAGCTTAGTGTGCTACTCCTGGTTAAACAACTAAAAAAAAAAAAGGATTGAGAAACAGGAAGTTAACTCTTCATGTTTATTTTAAATAAAATAGTTCCTCCACCTTATGAGTTTCATTTTTTTTTTTTTTTGACTTAAGGACTTCTGTCCTAATGTTGCCTCCATAGTTGCAGTTTGTTTGGTGGTTTTCATAACTACTCCCCACCCACCCACATTTGTGTTTCATTTTTTATTTGTATCCTGTTACTATGCATTAGATGTTTTTTTCTATCCATGTCTATGTTCTTTTATTTTGTTGTGGATCGGCACAGTAAGGAGTGAACGAGTGTGCAGAGCGGCGCAGCACCACTGGCAGGGAGTCAGTGTGCGCGCTGTGAGACTGGCAGCTACAAATGGAAAACTGAACTCAGCAGTTCCAGAGATGTGGGTAGTTTTTAAAATAGTTTCCCTTTTTCACCTACACTAAGTCTGTGGGGTGGGGTTAGCAGATAGTGTGACAGAACTAACGAGTGGCCGGCAGGTTGGATGTTGAGCAGGAGAGCGAGCGGGCAGGTGGGGCAGAGATTGTGGCAGGCATGCATTTATTTTCTTTTTTTTTTTTATGTGATGCACCCAGTTTGTTTGTTAAGTGAAAAAAATAAGAAAAAGTGAGGGGTTAAGGGAGGGAACTAGCAAGCGGTTGGCAGGTCAGCCGTTGAGCAGGAGAGCAAGCAAGTGGGCGGGAGGTTGGAGGAAAGATTGTAGAAGATGTGGATTTGTTTTTATGTGCTGCTTCCAGCTTGCCAGCACTTGATGTTTCAGCACATGGCTATCAACCAATTAGGAGGGTCAAAATCCTGAGTCCATTTTATAATCTATTTTTATGACTGCCTATAATTGACTGTCTAGTATTGTATTTGTTCTCCTTCTAGGCTGGCAAAGCGTTATTTGTGACTGCCTATTGTCTGCTACGTACTGTTATATTTAATTCTGTTGTGTTCTAGTTTCTGGTACTCTTCTCATGCTCTACTGTACCTGTAATTTTATCCTGCCTTGCATTACCTGTAATTCCAGTGTTGTTTTTTTTTTGTAATCTCTTGGGTCATACCTGAAAATAAGTATTTATGTATCTAGTGTATCGATCTGGTTAACAAACGCTAAATAAATAAAATGTGTAAGAGCAGGACTCCATTGAAAATGAGATAGCATCTTAACTTGTCTATCCTGGGTAAATACGTAGTAAAAATGTATAAAAACAGAACCCCAGTGAAATGTGCATCTATGCTGCTCTAACCTGGGAAAAATACTAGACTCTACTGAAAATGAGAAATTGCCTCTCAGTTGGGCTATCCTGGGTAGATACATTATAAAAATGGGTAGAAGCAGGGCCCCATTGAAAATGAGATGTTGCATCTCCAGTGTGCTATCATGGGTAAATACAGTGTAAAAACTGCGTAAAAGCAGGACCCTACTGAAAACAAGCTATCACATCTCAGCTGTGCTAGCTTGGGTATATACAGTGTAAAAATGTATCAAAGCAGGAACCCAGTGCAAATGAGATATTACATTGCATGTGGTCTATCAGTGATATATTAAAAATGTGTACAAGCAAGACCCCAGTACAGTACTGTATAAAATAAAATAAAACCGTAAAGGCAAGGATGGATGTGTTATAAATAAATAAAATTGTAAAAGTGACATGATAAGTATTATAACATGGGCGTTTGAAACCAAGGAAACTAATTGGTTAAGAACTGTCACCCAACAATTCATTAATCTCTGTTATATGCACACTGACGTGAGCAGTCCCTTGCTCTGCATATGTGTCTGTGTGGCGGAATCCATACAGAGTGTTTTCTGAGGTAACCGTATGAGCAGAGAGAGAGACAGAGAGAAACATTCTGCAGTAATGTACTGTTTACCGTGTATGTCTGTTTCTCTCTCTCTCTCTCTCTCTCTGTATCTGTGTTCCTGCAGTAGAACAGACTGTTAGCTCCGTAATGCTGGATGCATCTTTGTTGATCTGTCTAAGGCCTTTGACCTGGCTGATCACAATCTCATGTGTTCCAAACTGCAGACCCTGTGCCTATCCACACACGCCATCTCCTGCTTCAGGGACTACCTGTTCAGCTGTTGACAAGTAGTCAAGTTTAATGGGTCAGTCTCAAACCAGCCCCTGATAAGCTTGGGGTTCCCCAGGACTCAATTCTCGGGCCTATCCTATTCTCCTTGTTCATTAACACCCTCCCTACTGTTATCACCTCAGGCAGTACCATACTCTGTGCTGATAACTGGGTGCTTCTTTACAGCTCGAAGACCACTAACCATAACCAAGGGCAACTAGAATGGTGCAGGGTCTGCATTAAAAGCCCTACAAGGAAATACTGAAAGACCTCAATATCTACACCCTGGAGGAAAGGAGGGAGAGGGGAGATACGACTTTCAAATACCTCATGGGTATAAATAAGGTTCAAGAGGAAAGCTTTTTTAAGAGAAAAAGATGCTTCAGATAAGGGGTCATGCTATGAAGCTGGAGGGGGTAGACTCAGGGGAAATGTGAGAAAGTACTTTTCACAGAAAGTGTGGTGGATGCCTGGAGGTGGTGGGGCAAAAACCGTAATGGGATTCAAGAAGGCATCAGATATGTATAAGAGAACCTTAGTGGTAAGGAAAGGGGGGAAGCTGGAGATCAAGTAGGGCCTGCGGTGCCACAGTAGGTAGGGAAAATGGGCAGACTAGGTAGGCCAAGCGATCCTTATCTGCCATCAAACTCTAAGTTTCTATGTTTCTATAGCAGCTCCTAGCTTGCAACTAACTTTCATAAACTTGAAGCTCGGCTGGTCAAAAATAAGCTTGTAATAGAAACATAGAAACATAGAATTTGACAGCAGATAAGAACCGCTTGACCCACCTAATCTGCCCATTTTCCTACCTAACAGATAAGCTGCAGATCCTAGTTAACCAACAGCCTACTTCCTCTTAACCCCCACTAGGACTGCCTTATGTCTGTCCCATACATTCTTGAAGTTCCCCACTGTTCTTGACTCCACAACCTCCTCAGGAAGGCTGTTCCATGCTTATGATTAAAACATAAGCACCAAGTCTGCATGATATGAAAAATATCAATGTCACGCAGACCAATGGCACGATACCAACACCGGTATTGTGCCATCCAAAAGGCAGTGCATTTTTGGTTGGGGCGTCTTCCCCCCACACCTCCTGGATTTTAATATAATCAACTCCAGGTTGGAGTTGTTCCAGGGAAGGGCAGAACACCCAGACAGCAGCACTTGAAAATGGACCATTACAGTGACCATCGCTGTAATGGTCTGTTTTCAGGTCTCGCTGTTGGGGTGTCGAGCTGAAGGGGGGGCCACCTATTAAATCATGCTTCTTAGGTTTCCAGTCAAACTAAGTGTTCCCCCACCCCTATATGCATCAGGTGTACCAGTGGAACCCCTCTTAAAGAGGCACCATCCTTTAAATACCTTGGAGTTCCACTTGACCCACACTTTGATTTCTCCCTCAATATTCCAATGTTTTTAAGTCAGTAAATACTAAACGTGGTCTAACCTACTGGGTCAAACATTGTCTTACACCCAATGCCTCCTTAGTCCTTGCTAGGGAAATCGTACTTTCCTCTCTCAATTACGGGTGCATGTCTTTTGCCAGTGCCTCTAAGTCCCTGCTCTGAAAATGGGAGACTATGTACAATAACCTCTTCTGATTTTTTCTCTCTCTCTCTCTCTCTCTCTCTCTCTAATCCATGCAGCTCATCACTGTGACCTTTATAGCTGCTTGGACTGGCTATCTCCCTCAAATAGCCATCTAGTTGCCCTGGACACTTCACAGATAAACCAGTCAGGACTGATGCCCCTGCTTCCATTGCTGCTCTGCTCAAACTCTCCCACTTGTCCTATCCCCTTGAGATTGAATGAAAAATCTCTTCTCATTGTCCTCAGGGTATTCTCTCCCATGAGGGACCAGGGGCAGGATTCACATAGACTGTGAAATTCCCGCAGCTGCGGCAAAATATCAGCACCAAAGGGTGGCCACTTGCGGAGCCGGAGGAGTCCCATTCGTGGGTATTCACAAAGGTGGGAGTTGGATATGACCGGCTCCATGATTTATGGCAGCTTGTGGGAGGTGTCACCAGGGAGAACGCCGCAGCTGCGGAAAGATGCTGTGGCTGATGGGAGCAGCCGTGACATCCTCCGCAACTGCTGCGGCTGTGAATCGCAACCAGCACAGCTGCAGGTGATTTCAGTCCACAACTGCAGTTGCAGAGTGGGACTTGGGTCCCAAATGCTTTATGAATCCTGCCGCAGGTCTTTAGCATTACAGCACCTAGACTACGGAACTCTCTGCCACTTGCTGTTCATATGGAACTCTCTGCCGCTCAATGTTCATAACTCCTCCTCTCACTTTCAGTTTAGAAAGTCCCTCTGAGCTCACCTTAAAGCCAACCCAAGATGTGACTGCACTGAATCTTTCTGGTGTTTACTTTGTTACTTAGCATCAGCCTGCTAGTTGCCATCATTAGCATTAATGACACTGAACTTGGCAGATACATGTTTTAATCGTTGTAATTACTTGTGCTTAAAGCTGCAGTGCAATAAAAATGTTTTTTCCCCAAGAAAGCTAGTTTCAACTACAATTAATAAACATCTTAACATATCTGTCAAATCTACTTTTCTAGGTACCTCCTATGCTGCGCACCATGAGTTTTTTTTCATTTTCTCACTCCTAACCCTTACCAGGTCTACAATGGTATTTTTAAGCCAAGTGTGGTGACCATCTTCTTTTCTTGAGAAAAGAAAAACTGAATTATAGTATTTATAAAATACTCATATTTTGATGGAACTAGCAAAATTTACCACCAAAGTAAACTGGAAGGTGTCTGGACTCTTACTGTGAAAAAAAAGGGGGCTAAAAATGTTTGCCCAGTTTCGTTACACTGCTGCTTTAAGTTTTGTACTCCTGTTATTCCAGTTTTTTTTTGTTTCTGATTTTGGGCTGGCATGTTTACCACCTGCTCTGTATTTCACATTTGTATTATTTACTACTGTTCCTTGATTATATATTGTTGTCGTTGCTTGCCCATATTGTATCGTTTGTCTTGCAACCTCCCGGGTTGTACCTAAAAATACATGCACTTATGTCTAGTGTACTTCCTTGGTCAAGAAAGCTAACCAATATTTGAATATGTATATACAGTTCAATACTGAGAGAAATAACAAAAACTCCATGAAGATTAATAAAAGCAACAACATTAAAAAAACAAGACTAACCCTGCCAAACCTTGTTTTTTTCTTTTTAGGGTCCCTATTTTTTGTGCCGCACGTGACAGTTGCTTCTAATTACTGATCAGTTCCTGAACTAGGGTTGCTAAGAATCCAGTTAACAGAATTGGATCTGTTGGATTCCCGCCTGTTTATAGGATTTAAGATTTCTGGACTGAAGACTTAAAAATGGTCAAATCAGACTCAGAATTCAATTTTGAAATCCAAAATCAGATTCTGATTGCATGCAAGAAACGCTTCTTGTGTGCTAGGAGTTTTAGGAGTTCAGAATTGGATCTTCCAAAATGCTAAACAAATCCTATTGGGAAGGATTTCAGACATCAATTAAATGGAGACCTGGGGCCTGGTTTTTAAAGGGCTAAGAATGTCCTTGGTACTACGTTCCTCATACACATCTTGCCATGGCGGAAAACATTTTCACTGGCAAAAATTTTATTTTCCGCATTTTGGCAGATGGGCATCAATATTGCACAAATGCTATGTGTGGTCATAACAGGTACAAGCTGGCCCAGTCGTGAGGAGGGCTGAGGTTCCGAGCATCTTACCTGCTGCCATGCCAGTGACCGTGGTTCAGGAATGAACTTGGCTTTCTGGGGTTGGCCATAAGGGAGAGGACTGAGCACAGCCTGCTCTCTTCTCCAAGGGGGTGGTCACGGTGAAGACATGTAAGACCTGCCGGTAACTGCCACCAGGTGGTGGCCTGGTGGTAGTGCAGGCTGGTGTGGCATGTATGGGAGAGACCGCCAGTTTATCATAGTGCATGTCTGTCTCCACACGGCATGCACTACTTCCTGTCTGTGACAGGGGATGGGAGGGACAGAAAAGAGGAAAAATTTGTGAGCTTTGTGAAGCCCTGCCCACTTGTCTCTGACCCATGCCACCACCTGGGAACACCAAGACCAGTCCACGATATGTGAAAGCCCTCCCCCCGACCCCACCACAGAGTCAATCCATGGGAAACCTGGGGCCGGTAAGTACCGGGGGAGATGGCTGCCGGTGATAGAGACTGGGGACAGGGATGATAAACTGTTTGCATGTCACCTGGAAGAAAAAGCTTTATGAAAAAAAAAGTCCACCAACTGTCCTAAGTAACCTAATGGTTGTGAAAAGGCCACTGTCTAGAGACTCCCACATATGTGACAGGAATTGTAGTTATGCATGGGGAACTCCTCCCCTTGCGCAACATTTCCTGACACATGTGCACATTTACTCAGGGCTTCCGCTCAGCTGATATCACCAGGTTCTGGAACTGCATGGCAAACAGTAACTGAATAACAGGAAGCATCAACAAGGGACCTGAAAACAGGAAACAGCAAGATTATTTCAAAGTAAACACAAGAAACAGTACAGCAGGGAGATTAAGGAGGCCATGTACATGTTCAAATGCCCAGTTATATAATCAAATGTTCAAGTCTTTTTATAAACACACTAGGCTGTCAGCTGATTGGCAGATGGGCCATGGATGAGGCAGATGACTGTCGAACCTTCAAGCTGAGTTCAGGAAAGAGCTCAGCATATCTGCAAGTGGGGTATATTTGGAGAGGGGGAAGGAGACGTATGGGGAGGGGGATGGGATAAGCTACTTGATAAAATAATATTATTCAAATGGTTAAGAGATTTCCTCAAACTTGATTGTCTGAGAACCATTCCAAACTCTGGTGGTATATGGATAACACCATAGCCTTGAAAATGTTCCTGCAAGATGGTGGTTTTTTTTTGTTTTTGTTTGTTTGTTTCTTTTGTTTAGTTTTCATTGATTGGGAAATAAGGGCTAGACAGTACTGCCTTTTTTCAACCTCATCCCGGGGATGGGGGGATACAGATTTAAACCAGCTGAAATTAATTAAGCTATTGGTGGTATTTTTGTGAACCGGGGAAATTCCCCTACTCTTTGAGAAGTACCATGAAAAACCTAATACCCCCCTAAACACCCACCATTAAAGGCATACGAGACCTTGGTTTAATGTCTCATCGGAAGCACCGCACACTCTGACAGTACGGCATCCCCCTTGTACTGCACTTGGGTGCCAGCGTTTATGGAATGAGCCCTAAGTGGTGTGGGACTTAAACCCAGGAGCTTCTGGCCCAGAAGCAGATGAGCTACCAACTGAGCCACTCTGACACCTCAAAGATTACCACCCTGTAATCTGTTTGATAATAGTAATGATACAGTACACCCCAGAATGTGCGTTATCATTTGGATAACGCCACTTTTTGGTTGCTTAAAGTCACTCTGGCCATGCCTTGAGCCTCACAATGACCCCAAGGTATGGTGTTATCATATAATAATACACACCCTGTTGTGTAATAGTGCTTAAATAACATTTCATTTATAGCAAAAAAGAAATTTTTAGCACTATCAGAAAGATTATGAACAACAGAACTGTGACAAAGTCCTTCCCTAAGTCTGCTGAACACTCACTCACTTACCTGCAGGAGTCCAAAATAGCTGAACGCAAGGTATACAGACATCTTATTCAACTGGTAATCAGGCAATCAAATGGCAGTAAACCAGCAGATGTTAATGATTGCCAGTCCTAGGCAACCTCAGGTCTTTGAAGGGCACAGACAGGAAGGGGACTATATCTGCAGTACAAGTAAATGGTTACCTAGATCTGGTTCCCTCACATGACCCTGTTCATATGGAGGGGGTGTCTAAAATAATTGGGATATAAGAGGAGGGGAATATCAAATGATGAGAGTATATAGCGTGGGAATATCAAATGGGGGAAGGGATATGAAAGAATGGGTCATATGAGGGGGAGGTCAAAGGATGAAGGTATATGGGGAAGGGAATGTCAAAGGATGAGGATGTAGGAGGAAGGGATGTCATGGGCTGAGAGTATATGGGAAGGGGGTATCAAACGTGGGGTACATGGGGATAGGAATGTAACATGATGAGGTATGTGAGGAGGGGATGTCAAAGATTGGGGTATATGGGGAGGGAGACAAACACATAAACACAGAAACATAGAATCTGATGACAGATAAGGACTGCTTGGCCCTTTATTTATTTAATTAATTTATGTATGTATGTATTTATTTGTCTACCATCATTTTTGCTGCATATCCATTTGATCTACAATGCTGTCTCTCCCCACTTCCTTACCCCTACGATCCCCTTGTGACTATCCCAGTCATTTGTTGAACCCCACCACTGTATTCACCCACCCCCACTACCTAAGCTGGAAGGCTGTTCCAGGTATCCACCACTCTTTCTGTGAACAAACACTTTTATTTATTTCAAAACTGGTAACTAGGAAAGGCGCACTGAGCCTAGGCTTGCTTCCAGGTGAGACCGGGGGGAAGGGTAACAGGAGTAAACAGAACAACAGTACAAAAAACAAAAATGTTGAAAAATTACAGACACTTTGATAAAAATATGGCAATGGTACAAACAGGCAGCAGGAACAAAGTGCTAAGTAACAGTGAGATGTACAAAAAGCTGGTGCAAGTTATGACTTGAGATTGTCAATACACGAAACATGTCAGTCAAAACAGGCGCGGTTCAGTTGAAAAAGAAGCTTTATCTAATGCCTGAGGCACCCTATTGAGTGGGATGATGACTGCATGAGGTAACTGGTTCCAGAGAAGTGGCAGGCAATAGGAGAAGGCAGATTTCCAACAGCGGAGCAACGGTGAGGAGTGGAGAAGGAGTGCTGGTCTCTTGAGCAAAGGGAGCATGGAGTTGGAGTGACATTAGAGAGAGAGGAGTGAAGTTAGATAGGATGGCAGGGAGCCAAATGAATACTTGGAGATGAAGACAGTGCTGTGTAGCTGATGATGTGAGTGAAGTGGGAGGCTGGAGAGGGTGGAGTAGAGGGAGCAGTGGTGCGTGCGTGGAGAGAAGTTAAGTCACAAAGTGACAAAAGGCATTACAGAGGGTACCCAGACTGGCAAGAAAAATAGAGAGAGCGATCAGGTAGACCACACTGAAGTAATTATATACTTTCTCACATCTCTCCTGAGTCTACCACCCACCCACCCACCCCCCCAGCTTCATAGCACGTCTCCTTGTTCTAGAACATTTTTTTCTGAAAATGTTCTTCCCTCTTGTACCTTATTAACCTGTGTGTGGTATTTAAAGGTCTCTATCATATCCCCCCTCACCCTCCTCTCTTCCAGTGTATACATACTGAGTTCCTTTAGCCTTTCCTCATAGGGCTTTTGATGCAGACCCTGCACTATTTTGGTAGCCCTCCTCTGGACTGCCTCCACTCTTTCTATGTCCTTCCTGAGATGCGGTATCCAGAACATGACACAGTCATCTAGGTGGGGTCTTACTAGCGATCAACAGTCCCCTAGGTGGCTGGGTCTTGCAAGCAATCTATATAGGGGCAACACCACCTCCCTTTGTCTGCTGGTGATACCCCTTCCTATGCACCTCAGCATCCCACTAGCTCTCCTGACTGCCTTGTCACACTGCCGGGCCACCTTTCGGTCATCCAATATGATTACCCTAGCTCTCTTTTCTACTTGGTCATTGTCAGTATCACTTCATGCATTTTGTATTCTGTCCTGGATTTCTGTAGCCTAAGTGAATTATTTTGCACTTTTTTGCATGAAAACCCAGCTGCCATACCCTTGGCCACTCTTCTAGTTTGTGTAGACCTCTGCAAACGTCAAAGGATGGGGTATGTGGGGAGAGGATGTCAAAGGATGGAATATATATGGAGAGTGGACTACAAATGGTTAGGTATATGAGGATGGGTATGACAACAGACTGGGTATATAGGGAAGCAATTTTAATAGATGGGATATAATGGGATGGGATGTGAAAGGAAAAGGTAGATTGGAGGTGGATGTCAAATGATAGGAGTATATGGGGAGGGGGATGCCGGTAAGTGTGGGGTATAAAATGAGGGGGATATTAATGAATGGGGTATATGGGAAGGGGATGATAAAAACAATCTCTCCTGGTCCTGATCCACTGCTCCTGAAAACAAAAACATGAAAAGCAGGTGAATTGCAGAGTGCAAACATCCTTCAAAAAAGCTATGAGCCTCTAAGCCAAAATATAACACCAGATCAAATTTCTCAGCTTCATAAAGGACTGGGTGTGTCTTTAGTACTTACGCACCTTGCCAGGGGCATCTTGTCATAGGAAGTACCTCCTTAAACCATACATGCTGCTGTAATCTTACCTCGTATGCAGTGACACATGCTAATATAGCTTGCGTTGGCATTATTTAATTCTAGATGGCAAGGGCTTTGAACAGACCTGTCTGTTGACAAAACAAATGACAAATGACCTCCTGACAGGTGGTGTGCTGTGTGGCAGTCAGACCGTCACTTCTGCACACTCAGTTCCAGTTGTGGAATAAGAAAAGAGCGTAACAGGCCACCTTGCAGAATCACCACCAACTTTGCCCCAGCTCTGCAATGCTTGTTTTATAAAGCTGTCCCAGTGAGCTGACCCAGTGACTCATCTTGCATTGCACTAATATGTTGGGTGGGAGACCCAGATTGGAGCCTCCATCCAAACTTCCAACCCTACTCTGAGGAGCTTTATGCATGTTCCAAGCTTCTGAAAAGGGAGAGGGTGGTTCAATTGGCTCACTATGCAAACAGCCCAGAGCAAGCAGCCTCAATGTCTAGTTTAGTGGCATTATAATCTTTCCTGGCAGTAGAGTCTAGTGTGGGAGGAGCAATTAGACAGAAGGGAAGGGTCAGAGATACTGGATGACAGTACTCCTCCCATGGCATCGATGACAGCTTATGGTTGTCTGACGTCCTGCTATGGTGAAACAACCCCCTATTTTAATTTGGGGTAAAAAAAAGTTGCTGTGTAATGTGCCTGCCATCCTAGACAATAAGGGTTAAAAACCCTGTTTGCCAGCAGTGTCTGTAATTGGAGCTGGGAGGTTCCAGTTGCAGTATGGAAGAGGATGGTGCAGCTGTGCTGGAGAGTGCTAGCCTGCTTAGAGAAAGGGGAGGCTCCCATATAAAGTGGAGATTTCTTGTGAATTTTGGTGAAGTCAGAGGATTTTGGCACTACTAAAGGAAGCATAATAAATATAGTCTTATCTTGGTAGAACATTAATTCAAATCAGGCTCAGCTTCCCCAGCACATAACTGGGAAGCTCAACCATCTAGTTAAATAATTTGCTATTTGTTTGTATACATTATTGATGTTTGTTATTTATTATATTTAAGCAATAATCCATGACAGGGTATGGGTTGTGGTAGGATTTACCTCACCTGGTGTGGTTTGGTCACACGGCTACGGGCCGAGTGACCAAACCACACCAGACGTGGATAAATCCCAATACAACCCGCACCCTTTCCTGGATTATTGTAATTATACTATCATGAAATATAGATTATACAGTCATCAAATAAAGAAAGGAGAAGAAATTAACTTTAAAACAATTAAAAACAAGCATTTGTCAATGCCGAATGTTGATTGCTTTGCTCCGTTAAGCTCGCTCAGTCCCCCTTCCTCACGCGCTCATTCTGTTTGTCCTGGCGCTGCAGGCTGCCCTTTTGTACTGGACTCCTGCCTGCGTTGGCGCCTTTTTCTGCCCAGAAAGAAATCTGCAGCAGTCCCGACAGAGCTCAGTTGAGCTCAGTCACTCCCCCTCTCTCACTCGCTCGATCCTAATCTGTCCCAAACAGTGATTTACGAAAGAGACTGTGGTATTCTGCGCCAGAAATGTGAAAATACATTTTGAGCAGGATGTGAAAAATGACAGCTGTGCTGATCATAAGGAGGTGTGAAAAAATGCCAGTGTTGAAAATCTGGCCTGAAAATATTACTAATTTGCGAAGTTACAAGGGTACGTGGAAACTGCACAACGAATGCTTGTAACACAGTCATTTTATGGAGTTTCATCACAAAATTATCAACACAGGCATTTTAGGACCTCTGCTCCCTAACAGTGTCACTGTGATTTTTCATAATGCGTCCCGAACACTGATTTCCCACAGCGCCTGAGCTATTCTGCGCCGGAAGTGCGAAAACATATTTCGGCCAGGATGTGAAAAATGACAGCTGCACTGTTCATAAGGAGATGTGGAACACTGGCAATGCTGAAAATCTGGAATGAAAATATTGCAAATTGGCGAAGTTACAAGCGTGTGTGGAAACTGCGCAACGCACGCTCGTAACAGTCATTTTATAGACTTTCGTCACCAAATTTTCAACATAGGCATTTTAGGACCTCTGCTAATGAACAGTGTCACTGTGATTTTTGTAATGTGTCCCAAACACTATTTTCCCACAGCGACCGTGCTATTCTGCACCGGAGGACCGAAAACACATTTTGGCCACGATGTGGAAAATGACAGCTATACTGTTCATAAGGAGGTGTGGGAAAACGGCAATGCTGAAAATCTGGAGTGAAAATATTGCAAATGTGCAAAGTTACGAGCGTGCGTAGCAACTGCACAACGCACGCTTGTAAAACAGTCATTTCTTGGATTTTTTCCGCCAAATTTGCAACATAGACTTTTTGAGAGCCCACCTCATGAACAGTGGCACTGTCATTTCATTAATCAGTCCCAAAAGGTGATTCCACGCAGTGAACACGAAATCACCTTTCGGGGCCGGATAACACTATGACAGTGGCTGAATTCATGAGGAGGGATCCCACAAACCCCATGTTGAAAATTTGGTGCCAAAAGTCAAAAAAAAATGCCTGAGATATGCATCAAAGTTGAAAAAATCCTATTTATGCCATTATACAGCTTATCGGCATTTCCTCAGTTTTCGGTCGGCTTTGAATAGTGCAAACGTGTTCCTGGTCCACCAAAGATTGTCGCGCTGGACTCCGCAGGTAAGTATGGGGTGAGGGAGGTGTGGGGAGGCAGGGTGCACAGAGGGTGGGTGCGGGTTGTGGGAGGGAGACAGGGAGACAGCGAGGGACCGTTTTAAAAACATTGCGGGATGGTTTTCTTTTTACAGGGCTATTTGTATTGGTGGAGCTCCCAGTGTGCCAACAGAAGTCTTCTTTGGGGGCAACAGCTCTGCCGACGGAGATTGGGCACTTCACAGGCATAAAAGGGGGGCAAGAGCCAAAGGGGTTTGGGCACCCCTCAGCACAACTGCACTGGGTGTTTGGGGGGGGGGAATTATGCCGATGGGGAGTGGGCTCCCCTGCTGGCAAATTAAACTGTGAAGGGGAAATAATGCAGACAGGGAGTGGGCTCCCCCGTTGGCAACATGAACTCAGGGCACTGAAGCCGACTGGGATTGGGGCCCCCGTCAGCAAACAAACACTGTGGTTGGGGGGTTACATGCTGCCGAGGGGGATTGGGCACCCCTGTCTGCAGTGGGGGTATGTTATATTGTTTGTGAACACGGCAGCAAGCCACCACCATGTTAACAAACAATATCATAGTACCAAGGTTCCGCCAAGCAATGACGGGTTGCTCCCTCATTGCAGCTGAATGGATTATGATGCAATGATTAGGCGGCCCCTGATTGTAGCATCTGAAACCTTACAAGGTTGTGGCACACTGGCTGAACTAGTGTCAGCAGCAGCGTGCCACCCCATTGGCAACAGCAGACCAAGCCTCCAAAGGCTGTGGGGGCATTGGCCACAACAGTGCCGCGCCTTCACAACCTGCTTCTGCAGCAAGCTGCCACAATATGTTTCTTGCGTATGCGCACAATCAACATAAAAAAATGTTTTATGCTGAAATGGAAGAAATACGCTTCTGCAGAAAAACATAGTTCCTGTTTTATGAGGAGCTGTGTTGGTGTTTACGGCTGCCAGCTGTGATTAGGGCTGAACAAGGCTTCTGTTTCTGTCACAGGCAGCTTTGTCTGTAAGAGGCTGAGAAGTGGCATCAGAAGCAGTTTTGGCTGTAGCCGAGTCAGGTCATTTAGATCTGTCCTGCTCACAATTGTCTGGCAGATCTGTTTCCTGGGCAATTAATGACGTGAAAATCAATTGCATCTTCTCATTATGAGCTAAATCGAAGCTGCAGTCCATTTCCATCACTGCCATTTTTCCGTCTGCATTTAGTAGGGAATTAATATGGCATTTTTTTGTTGTTTTAATTTTGGGTGGTGAGTAGTAATTTACTTTTACTTTTTTTTTTTATCACTGAAGATTTTCTATGCCTTTCAGACAGCCCCCATCTGATCGATCCCCCAGCCCCATCACCCAGAATTACCAGGGCGTACCTTATGCCTGGCCTGGGAGCGGCACCTGCGGGGAGTCAATCATCATCCTGCCACTGGTAATTTTCTCCTCCGGTTTTCTCCCAGGGGCCCCAGGAGCAGGAGCGCATGCGAGTGGAGGCGCACATGCACTTTACGGCCCCGGTAATGACCCTTTCCGCCGCCCCATTGGCCTAATGCCTGGCACCCTCTAAGTCTGTGCTGTCCCCAGCCTCCAGAAGGAGGCAGCCATTAGCTGAGGGATGCCATTACACCTCCCCGGAGAGGAGAGCTGCCTTCCGGCAGCTCCATCCAGCTCCGCCTTCCCCCCCATTGCCGGACTCCGACAGCCTGGGCTCATTCCTGAAACCAGGTCGCCGGCATGCTGCAAGGTAAGGCATCCAGCGCCTCAGCCCTCAGCGCCACCGGGCCAGCTACTTTTACTTTTAATTTGTGCCTAACTGGCACCTTTTGCACTGGTTATATTAGGATTTACCATTGCTGAAAGGTGCCAGTCGGCCAATAAGAGTGTCCCATTTTCGGACCCCATTGTATAATAAAAGGTAAACCCTTTGTCATGATATTTAGGTATTTAATTACTTGCTTCTTCCATTTTATCAGACAAGTATCAACCAAAGATTTAGTGGCATACAAGTTCAGAGGCATTACTTATTTCTCCAAACATCTCAAAGCTGTTAGCTGTTTATTTTTTAAAACTTAAATTGTATTGGTTTTCAAGTCTAAGCAAGAACACATGTTACAATATAATATACTCAAACTAGGTCACAACAATAGTGTATATGGGTAAACAGCGGGGAGGGGGGGTTAAGATGTTGCAGATGGACCCTGCAAATGTAAGAGGAGTGGTCCAAGGTTTGGCAGCTGAAATTCAAAACCAAAAAGTGCAAAGTGATGCACATTGGTAAAAAAAAGAACCCTAGGACAGCAAATTGCATGGGAGGGGTTAAACATAACACAATTAATAAGGAAAGAGACCTGGGAGTCATCAGAAGTGACTCTCTTAAACAATCTAGCCAATGTAATATGACCTACTATTAGGAGGGGGTTTGATAGCAGGAGGAAAGAGGTATTACTACCGCTCTTTGGATCACTGCAGCTGGAGTACTGTGTCTATTATGAAATCCTCATCTAAGGAAGGACAAGGACATAGTGTGGAGTAGAGCAATCAAACGATTCATGGCCAGCAGGACAGTTCCTATGAGGATTGACTTAAGGCACTGAACATGTACTTGCAGGAGGCCAAAGGGGAGTGCGGCAATAGGATTGAGATCTTAAGTTCCTAAAAGGAATGAACAAGGTCAACCGTGAGTAACTCCTGCAAATCCTGAACACAGGACAGGAATGGAGCTGTTGGGAGAGGTCATGATGGACATAAGGAGATTCTGTTACACAGAGAGAGTGGCTGAGCTGTGAAACAGCCTACCAATCGAGGTGGTAGGTGCCAAAACCATCAACAGCTTCAAACACAGTTGAGACAGAGTTAAGGGCTTAAAAGTGACTCGGGGTAGCAGTAAGGCAGGAAATATAGTGGGGGCGAGTAGCGGGGACAAATAACTCTAGAGGGACCCTAGGTCTCGGGATAGGATAGGGTATTACAGGCAGACTAGCTGGGCCAATGGCCTTTCTCTGCCATTATTTTCTGTGTTTCTACTCTCTTTAATGAGGGTGAGGGTTTGACTGAGAAGGTTATGGGGCAGTGATCTTGAGAATTCACAGCTGAACAGAGTTTTTTTGTGTGGTTTTGTAAAAATGTAATGTCAAATTGTTTATTCTTATTCATAGCAAAATGAACAAAAATAGGATAAGCTCCATTGAGTAAGAAACTCATTTCCAAGGAGGTCCAACCTAAAATGTCTAATACATACACTTAGAGACGAACAAGAACAATCGCAGTTTGATATTATATAAAAGGAACCAAACAATCAACATGAACAGGTTAATAAAATCACGTAGACTATCCATATACACACAGTAGTGACGGTTATAATTTATACAAATGTTAAATTTTGTTCTGTCTAATTAACAATACACAATCCATCTAAAGATAAAATACTGTATCAGGATTTCCCTTCATTCTTTTTTATAAAGTGCCTTAACTAAAATCCAGCATTTCAGCTTACTCTTATATATAGAGAAGAACTCCTCCTTAACCAGTTTATTGACAGCACTGTTTCAATCTATGTATGGACTCTGTAAACCAATTTTGTATCATCCTAGGATTAATAGGAACACCACCTCCTCTCATTTCTAGCAGCAGTATGTTCCAGATTTTAGGACCCCTACATAGGGTAGAAGTTCTACCCACCCCTAGGTTACATTTTGGAATAACATATTGCATGCCTCCAGACGATTGCAGTCCCTCTCTTTGTTCCTTAGAAACAAACATATTTAGGATATACTAGGGCAATTTTTTTTCCTACTTATTCTACTCATAAAAATTGCTAAATGTAAATTTCTTCTTTCCTCCGAACACCACCAATATAGTGCCCTATACAAATTACAGTGATGTGTATTTCTGGGGGCATCAAGGATGAAGCGGGAAAGCCTGTTGTACATCACATCCAACTTTGCCAGCTCCATCCACAATGCCCCTCCATAGACCAGATCCCCATAATCCAATACCGGCAGAATCACAGTTTCCACAATCCTGCATCGTGTCTCTTTAGTTGTATAATACTTTAACTTGTAGAGCATTCCCAGTTTCCTACTAAGATTTCCCAATAAACAATCCAAATGCTTGTCCCATTTTAACCTGAAATCCAACCACACCCCCAGATATTTATAACGTGTTACTTGTTGCACTTTCTCTCCCGTTTTGGTCCGAATATCTAGGGGTGGATATGAAGTTGTCAGACCCTTAAAATGAACCGCCTGTGTTTTCTTTACATTTAAGATCAAACTCAGGGAATCAAAAAGTGTCTGCAATTCAGAGAAAGCGAGCTGTAGCTTGGTGTTAATACCATCCAAGAAACTAACCCCACCCCCACACACATATATAAAAGTATCATCAGCATATATGTGATATCTGATTTCAGGGTCACTAAATTTTATACCATTTATGTAAATATTAAAGAGTAGGGGGCCCAATATTGAACCTTGGGGTACCCCTACCTTAATTGGAAGTACTGTAGATTTGAATATCCCAATTTCCACCATTTGTTCCCTATTAATAAGATAAGAACTAACCATTTTTGTTCTGGCCCTATTATACCCAGATCCCTGAGCCAGGCAGGAGGACATCATGGTTTAGAGTGTCAAAAGCCTTTGACAAATCAATAAAGATTGCTCCAACAGAGTTCCTCCTGTCCAGACCCATCTGGATATCCCCCACCACTTTTAACAAAGCAGACTGAGTACTGTGTTTTGATCAAAAACCAGACTGATACTCATTTAACAATTTACCCCCCCCTAGATATTTTTTTAACTGTCTAGTGTCACAAATGCACTCCACAGGTCAGGCCCTGTGCTCCCACACTACCAACCTCAGAGTGCAATAGTGTGAACAGGTAACAGACAGGGTAACTCTCCTGTCTGCTTTTGGGTCTGAATCACCTTTAGCTTCAAGTTCTGCTGGGATTCAAACTATGAACCATATGCTAGCGTACCCAAATGCACAGGCTCAGATAATATTCTCTTGGGGTGGGGGTGCAACATATCTTTCACCTAATGGCACCTAACCAGGAATCCAAAACGAACCCTTAAAACTCTATAAGAGACCTTAGGTATATTCTTACCTTTACCAAGCTTAGTAACACCATCAAGCCTTTTAAACAGTTGTCAGACTTAAAATACAGGCACTTCATATGCAAAAAGAAGTGGGAAGACACAGGCAGTATTTCAAGAAAAAGTTATTTTACTAAAAGATGATAAAAATATGTAAATTTAAACACAGAACCATATATTATACAGCAACAATCTATGAAAGAAAAAGGGAACATTTTAGAACCAAAACTCCTACCACAATACATTTAGATCTTTGCTATCTAATGCATTACCTCTGGAAGTGCTTTCAAGTTAGAAAGATGTTATTTTTTTATTTCAGAGCCCAAGATTGTATGTCTCACAATACCAGATACGTTACATTTTAACTTTTATCTCCCCAACCCCTTGATGAGTCAGCTAGCTCCTCCTTTTAGAATTAATTCTAGCAGAATTTCTACCAGGAGATATTTTTAATTAATGGCAACATCAGAAAAAAGCATTTCCTAAATATGACAGCCTTTGATCAACCAGTTCCTTTCAGGTTTACAACCCTGCAGTCTATCACCCAGATGTGAGTCAGCCAACGGGAATCAGCTAAATGACATTCTTTCCTGATGTCATAAACTTTACATTTAGTTTCAACTTCAAAAGCCTAGGCAGGTAGTAAAAGGTAATAAAATGTAATTTTGCAAGGAAGTCAATTAAATGGTTCCTCATGTCAGTTTAATTACATCCTATAGTTACAGCTACTGACTTTTAAAGTTACATAGATACATAAATACATAGATACATAGATAGTGTCAGCAGATAAGGGCCTATTGCCCACCTAGTCTGCCCATTTGAGTTTGTAACTTCAGTTTATGTTTTCCTAGAACTATGTTGCCCCTTACCCCTGACCTCCAGAATTCCTTTATGTATATCCCATGCATTCTTAAATCACGTGATTGTTTCAGCCCCCACCACTTCCTCAGGCAGGGTGTTCCACTTGTCCACCACCTGTTCTGTGAAGAAATTCTTCCTCACATTTCCTCTGAATCATCCTCCCTCCAACTTTATCCCATGCCCTCTAGTCCTGGAACATCTTTTTCGCTTAAAAATAGTGTATTTTTGCACCCTGTTCCTCCAAATTCCTCACACACTGAAATGTCATACATAGACCATGTATTTATAATACCAATATCATACAATAAGCATAAGCAAGGGCAGAGCATCACATCTAGCTACCAACTTTTCCATTATCTTAGAGACTTTGAAAGCAAGGAAATAGGTCTAAAATTACTAATCTCAGTCCTTGAACCCCCCTTTATAAACTGGGACAATGTTTGCCACCTTCCATCCCTCCGGGTACTTTTCTGTTGCAAGTGAATAATTAAATAAATAGGCCAGTGGGTATGCAATACACGGAGCTGCAAATTTCAGTAAGTTAGCAGGAATGTTGTCTAAACCTATCGCCTTTGAAGCATCCATACTTAACAATTCATGTCTAACCTCATCCACCAATATGTGGCCAAAGGAAAAAAACTTTGCATCCACTTATTATTAACTTGTCACCCACCTTACCCATATCAATCACCGGCCCAGGACTGTGATTTTGGGTCTGCATCCCCACACTATTAAAATAGTTATTGAACATGTTAGCTACTTTTGTGCTAACAGGTACAGATTTCCCCTCACACTCAATCCTTTTTATTTATTGCCTATTTTTGTTCCCCATAAGGTTTGATACTATACCCCAAAACTGCATTGGATTTGATTTATGATTCAAATGAAGTTTTCCCCTAAAATACTCCCGTTTTACTCTTCTGAGTTCCTTAGTGTACTGGTTTCTTAGCTGTCTTTAAGACAGCTAATCACTGGCCATTCTTGAATGTTTAACTCTTACCCAACTATTATTCCTTGCTATCTTTAGTTTATGCAAGGAAGCGTTATACCACTTAACATTTGCTGCCTTAACCTTCCTACATCTTAAAGGGACATGATAATTACAACTATCAAGGAACTCCTGTTGAAAATAAGACCAGACCTCAGATACCTCCGGGATCAGTGCCATTCTATCCCAGTTCCTACTTTCTAAGTCCATCATGAAATTCACATAATCAAAGCTTTTAAAGCTTCTCCAAGTTACAAAGTAGGATTATGTGACACCTTCATATCCTTACGTGTAGCAAAAATAACCTGGTGATCTGAAAAGGCATCTGCCAAAATCTCTTTTTTCCCCATAAACTTCTGGACGGTTTGTAAATATAAGATCCAGGATTGTGGAATTCTGCAACTGTTTCATATTCAATCTAGTTGGGTCCTCTATTATTTGAACTAATCCCAACACCTCCTGTAATTTGATTATGGGACGTGTGGGATTTATCTGGGCCCAATTAACATTAAAATCCCCTAACCAAAGAATGTTGTGTGTATCCCTATATTTCATACAGTACCCTTGCAACTGAAGACAAATCTCATTTTTAACCTTAGGTGTTTTTAAATTCCCATTGATAAAATAGGTTTTACATGTAGGATTTTAATTACAAAGGGTAAAAATTATAATCCTCCCTTCACAAAAATGTCCTCCTTCTCCATGGTTTCTAACACAGAGTTTACATAGATTAATATACCTCCACCCTTCTTGTTTTTATCCTTTCAGAACATTTGATAGTGTTCCAATTCTATGGTGGCATCACTAACTATTCCATACAGTACCCTTGCAACTGAAGAAGAATCTCATTTTTAACCTTAGGTGTTTTTAAATTCCCATTGATAAAATAGGTTTTACATACGGGATTTTAATTACAAAGGGTTAAAATTACAATCATCCCTCCACAAAAATGTCCTCCTTCTCCTTGGTTTCTAACACAGAGTTTACATAGATTAATATACCTCCACCCTTCTTGTTTTTATCCTTTCTGAATATTTGATAGTGTTCCAATTCTATGATGGCATCACTAACTCTTTGATTTAACCATGTCTCTGTCATTACAATAATCTGTGGTTGATTTTCCCTCACCCAGTCTTTAATGGAGTCAAATTTCCCCTTTATACCTCTGACATTAAAGTACACTACATTAAAACCCCCTTTAAAGTACTCATCTCAACTCCACATAGCAGATAAAGCTGGGCCTGGATTTGGGTGTATATCTCCACAGCACATCAGATGTAATATTAATAAGTGTCATAACAGATACAACAACTTTCTTGTAGTTTTCCCCTGGGGCCTATATATCCATTTTAAAAACCTACTTATTGTTTGGACTGTCATGGGAGACAACCCACGCAATGGTCGATTGTAAAACTCCCACAACTGATCCATCCTGATATAGCTGTTAAAATAATCATGTGTACACAGTGTGGAACTAATCCCAACAAATTCCACCATAGATGGCCTCCACCTTTGAGCATCTGTGCCTCTTACTTTAATGGGCATAGACAATTCACAGAACATCTTTTGTGTAGTCCCTACAGCAAGGCTAAATATAGCCTCCCCCCCCCAACCAAAACCAACAGCAGTACCAGAAACATCCTAATTTTTCCCTCATAAATTAAGTAGCACTTAATTTTCGATATCAGTTCCTCCCTCTCCCCTAAAACGCACGAATGCATGATCACTAATTTCCCTATAATAGGTTCACAATACTAAGAACACAAGTTCAGAGTTAACATTAAAGTATACACAGCGCAGGAAGCACAATCTCAAATCAGTTCTTAGCTAAACATGAGACTCACATTACTCATAATAAGAGCCACATAGAAATTGACTTTATTTCTAAACACTACAAATGTATAACTTTAACTAATATTGCAGAACGTACAATTTGAACCAAGTGTTCCAGTTAGAATTTCTCTGACGAGTGGCGCTCGCGCTACTGCACTCACGCAGTAACAGCGTGAGCCTTTTAAGTGTCCTGCCCCTCCTCCTCTGCTGATGTGAGCGCTGAACTTCTCCCCGATTACAGCTGAAACAAATATAGAGCTCCGGTAACCGGGAGCTCAGTAATAACAGCAGCAATCACTGAACAGTCACTGAATTAGATGTAATAAAGTTGCAGGGAAAGGTGCTGGCACACAGGTTCACAAACTCTGTTGTCCGGGCGCTAGCTGCAGGAGATGTTACAGCAGCATACCTTGTAGACACAGTAACAGTGTAAGCCTTTTAAGTGTCCTGCTCCTCTCCCTCTGCTGACATAAGCACTGATCTTTTCCCCGATTACAACTGAAACAAATTTAGAGCTCCAGTAACCGGGAGCTCGGTAATAAAAGCAGCAGTCACTGAACAGTCACTGAATTAGATGTAATAAAGTTGCAGGGAAGAGCACTGGCACACAGGTTCACAAACTCCGCTGTTTGGGTGCTAGCTGCAGGAGATGTTACAGCAGTAGTCTATCCTCAAGTAGGTTTGATTACATGCAGAGTAAAAGATAGAATCCTTGACTGTATTGTTTGATGCCCTCCAAGGATCAGTTAGGTCTAAGATGTCTTACATTTCTTTTATTGCTCTTTTAACTTTAATGGGCCAGATATTCAAAAGGGTTGCGCCATGCACAATAGGGTTGTGCCTGCGCAAGTCCAAACTTGCTCCATTCTGCGATATTCAGCAGGAGGCAGTTGCACCACAGAAAACATGCTGAGCAAAAGCACAATGCAAATGAATGCATGCTGAACTGGAGGGGGAGGAACCATGCGTAAACTGCACAGCCCGACATTCAGCCGGGCTGTGCAGAGTTGTGCAGGCGCAACCCCCAACCTGTGCCAGCACAGCTTTGAGCCCAAAAAAAAAAGGCTCAAGTCGAGGGCCACCCACAGGTGAGCTGCTGCATTGCAGGGCGCAACACAGCAGCTGCCACCTGTGGTTGGCCCCCAACCCACTCCCTGTGCCCCCCTGCAGCCCGATCATGGGCGAAAGAGTGAAAATCCCCACCACCACCCCCACTGGCCTGATCGAGGGCAACAGCAGAAATGTTTCCCCCCCCACCAGCCCGACCGCTGGCTGCATTAGTTTCAAACAACCCCCCCAAACATCCCTGGTGGTCCATTGGACCAGCATCCTGCCTAGCACCCTCCACTCATATGGTCCACAAGAATGTGGTTCCAACAGGATATGTTTTGATGTTCTCCAACCACCCCTCTACTAAGGGTCTGGTTTTGGACTTGGCCTTCCATTAATCAGGTGGCCAAGGGGACACGGGCAAGCCTCCAGACAGAAAGTCCAAAAAGATTGACCAAGCAGTAAAAAAAAACTGTACACCGCTGCATCAATGGGTCACCATCAGGCCAGCTATGTGGTTATGGTGGCCAGCTTTGGTCACTCCCTGTTGGGAGTGCTGGATGACTTCCTTCTCCACCTTCGACCAGGGTCAATCATTGGCTAAACATCAGCTCCAGATTATTTTGGACATGGGCAACTCCTGTGTCCATGCCATTGCAACAGCTATCACAATGCATTGCAGGACCTTGGCCTTGCTGAGGCTTTCCATCTTTACAGCAAAAACCAAGCACAAGTTGGCTGACGTCCCTTCTATTGAGCACTGACCTCCTTGGTCCTAGGGTGGGGGAACATGTCACACAGATAGAGAGTCCAGTGCCACCCTTGATTCTGTGGCTTTGTCCCAGAAGGACCAAAAGCCTAAGAAGAAGGCCTTCCAGTATCAGCCCTTTCAGCCACAGCAGCCTTAGCAGCTGCCCCAGCAGGGGCAATAGTAACACTGGTACCTGAAGCACAAATTCAATGGCCTGGGGCAAAAAAGAGGAGAGCAGAGATGGTAGTGCTCCAGTGCCCATTATAGCTGCAGCCCCCTCCAAGACTGCAGTGACAGGTTATGGGGTGTCATTGCCCCACCCATCCAGTCCCTGTCCCACCTCCCAATCAGGAGTCAGTTGTGCTGCTTCTTGCCACAATGGTATGCCATTAATTCAGACAAGTGGGCTCTAGAAGTGGTGGGCAGAGGGTTGCCTCTTGATTTTGAGGTTTTTCTGCTGTACCTACTTCATGCTCCTTGGGAGTCCAGGATGTTGTAGGACACACTTTCAACTATGAGGGCTGACAATGCTCAGCTCTTAGAGTGAGGGGTGATAGCCCATGTCCCAGAAGCCCTGGCCAGTCATTAATATGTGTCCAGGTATTTCCTGGTCCTGAAATGGATGAGAGGCCGATTCCCCATTTGGGATCTGCATGACCTGAATCATGTAGAAGCACAATGTTCTGGATTGTCTCTCTGAATCAGATTATACTATCTCTGGATCAAGAAATGTGGTTCTGCTCCCTGGACTTCAAGGACACGTTCTTCCACATCCCAGTCCATCCATTCCATTGCCAGTACCTTTATTTCTGCAAAGGGGGGATTCTGTACCAGTTCCACATCATGCCCTTTGGCCTCTGGTCTGCACCCAGGATCTTTACCAAATACATGGCAGTGGTGGCGGCTCTTCCTGTGGTGCAAGTACGTTAGGGTATATCACTATCTGGATGACTGGCTCATAGCTGGATCATTCAAGGAGACCATAGAACAGTCCGGAGATCTGACACTCCAGATCCATCTGGACCTGGGCTTTCTGGTCAACCAAGTCAAGACCAGACAGGTTCCCTTGCATATGATCATGTTCATCGGGGCAGAACTAGACTCCCTGCAGACCAAGACCCACCTCCTTGTGGACCAGGCTCTGGATATTACTTCCTTTGCCCGATCATTTCAGGTTAGGCTATTGTGCTCTGCTTGGGACTTCCTGTGGTTGCTGGGGATCATAACTTCTTCCACCAGCATGATACATTGGGCTTGTTGGGAGATGCATCACCACCATCAATGGGAGTTGGGCCATCAATGCCTAGGTCACTTGGACTAGATGAGCTTAGTGGCCCAGTTGATGTGTGATGCCATCCAGTGGGGCTGGACCCACAACATCTGGAAAAGGGAATCCCATTTGTCTGCCCAGAGCCATCTGTCATGCTCATGATGGACTCATCTCTGGTGAGATGGGGGGAACACCTGGAAGACTACAGAGCTCATGGGTTCTGGTCATTCTGGGAGTCCCAGCACCACATTAACTTGCTGGATCTCCATAACAGTTTGTCTGGCTCTGACAGAGTCTGTGCCATTGACCAGGGATCAGGTTGTGCAGGTCCAGATGGACAACACATGGGGCCAAAACATAGCAGGTTATAATCTCTTCTTTAAATCAAGAGAACATTGAAGGGGGGAAGCGTGGCAGTATATGTGTCAGAGGACATACAAGCTGAAGAAATCTCAATTCAATCTGAGACCTTGGAGCTTATTCGGGTAAAAATCACCCCCAAATCCCCTAAACTAATGTTAGGAGTGATATACAGAGCACCATCCATAAAGAAACATGAAGATGAAATTATTCAAAACATTTATCCAATTTAAATCCAGCAGACATGATAATTATCCTTGGGGATTTTAATCTTCCTGGAATCCAGTGGGACTCCTTAGAGAGTTCAAGAAAAACGGAGCACACTTACCTAGAACTGTTCAATCAAATAGGTTTAGAACAACTGGTCAAGCAGAATACAAGAGGAGACAACATGTTGGATGTGATTTTGACCAATATGGAGGCGAATATTAAACACTGCAGGATATCAGTACCATTAGGAGACAGCAAGCATAACATGGTTAAGTTTACCATACAGGAAAATACCATGCGAAGTATGGAGACACAGTCATGTTAGATCTGAGAAAAGCAAACTTTATTGCTTTAAGAAATGATCTACTTCACTGGAATTGGATGGAGGAATTTAAAAACAAAAACTTGGAGGAGATGTATTGTTCACTAGAAACCAAAATAAATTAGGCTATAAAGAAAAATATACAAAAAAAAGAGAATACAAAATGTGACTTAAAACACCAAGTTGGTTTAATGCAAAAATCAAAAAAGTGCATTAAAGAGATAAATAAACTATTCAAAATATTAAAAGAAAATAGAAAAGGGGAAGGGGAAGGGTGGATGAAATTTCAAAAACTTCAGTGAACAATAAAAAAGGACATTAAGAAGGCAAAAGCTGTATTTGAATCTAAATTAACTATAAACACTAAAGATAACTATAAATTATTTTATTCCTATATTAATGAAAGTAAAAGCAAGTCAAACAAAATAGGACCCTCAGCTGGTCCAAATGGGGTACCAATGGTGTAAAATAAAGAGATGGCTGAAGTCCAAAATAAATACTTCTCCTCAGTTTTTGGGGACAAAACTTTTACAGGAATTTAGGGAGACTAAACCAAAAACTTCGGAAAACCCAATAAAAATCGACCCTACGATTATAAGGGATAAACTGATTAGTCTAAATCAGAATAAGTCACCAGGACTGGATGTTTTTCACCTGAGAGTTTTGAAAGATTTGGCTAACGAACTGGCAGCCCCCATTGCATACATATATCAACACTCACTTGACAACGGTGAAGTCCCGGGGGCATGGAGAAAAGCCGCAGTCATACCACTATACAAAAAGGGAGATGAGGCAAACATAGCCAGCTATGGACCAGTGAGCTAAACTTGCACTCTGTGCAAAATACTGGAGGACATTATAAAATATTTCATTAATGATTATATACAAATAAACCATCTCAGAGATGAAACCCAACATGGGTTTACTAAACGTAGATCTTGCCAGACTAATATGCTGGAGTTCTATAATAGGGCCAGCATATGTCTGGATAGAGGGACACCAGTGGATGTTTTATTTCTTGATTTTACCAAAGCATTTGATAAGTTACCCCATCAAGAAATTATCAAAGTTTTAACATCAATAGGAGTCCATGGCAATATTATTTTATTAATCCACTCATGGCTCACTGACCAGAAACAGAGGGTCAGTATAAAGGGAACATGCTTGGACTAGATGGCCTTAACCAGTGGGGTCCTGCAGGGGTCAGTGCTGAGACCATGTATTTTTAATACATATGTAACACAGTTAAAGTGTGTGCAGCCAGGGGTTTGGTTAACCAAGTTTGCGGATGACTGTAGGTTGGGGTCAGAAGTCGGACACCAGTCATCACAGTCAAATATGCAGGAACAACTAAACAATATAGAATCATGATGCAGCACATTCAATCTCCCCCTCAATCCAGATAAATAAAGTTATGCATTTGGGCAAACATAACTCTCAGCAGAGCTACCACCTAGGCAAACATCGACTGAAGATAGTTATGGAAGAAAGGGATCTAGGTATTACCATCACAAATGATCTTCAGTTCAAATCACATTGCAATAAAATTACTAGCAGGGTAAATTGTGTGTTAAATTGCATTTTGAGACATATTGCAAGCAGGGGGGGGGGGGCTCCTGCCACTGTATGGAGCATTGGTGAGAGCAGTCCTGGAGTTTGGGGCTCAGGTCTGGTCACTACATTACAAAAATGTAATTGACAAAATGGAGAGGATACAAAAGAGAGCTACTAGATCAATAAGGGGCATGGAGGGAAAAGACTATGAACAGAGTTGCAAGAGTTGGGCTTATTCACTCTGGAGTACAGAAGATGAAGGGGTGATATGTGCATGGTATTCCGAGCCCTTACGGATCATGACCTGTGGGAGCGACTAATTCCGAGAACAACAGTACTGCACTAGATCACATACATTAAAGTTAAAAAGTGAAAATTGCAGAACTTGGAAACGTAAAATGTGGTACAATCAAAGTGTGGTGGCATCATGGAATGCTCTACCTGCGGAGGTTGTGGGTAGTGCATCAATGGAAAGCTTTAAATTAAAATTAGATGGCTGTACGATTTTGGATCCTTGTTAACTAACTTGACGAGTACCATGGATGCAAGTTCTTTTCGCTCTGTACTTACCTATGAAACACCATGACCATGTTCTACCTGAACAGAGTGGGTGGCACATACTCCCTTTCCTTGTGTCAGGAGGCTCTTCACACCTGGACCCAGCTGGCAGATGCTCTCAGCTATGTCAGAGAGATGTCGCATGAGTAGTACCTGAATCAGGAGGTGTTAGACCACCTGTTCTCCCAGTTGAAAAAGTGAAAAAAAAGGTGTTCAAGAACAAGGGGACATGCTATGAAATTAGGGAGGGGAGTGCATTCAGCAGAGACGTGAGGAAGTATTTTTCACAGAAAGAGTGGTGGTTTCCTGGAACAGCCTACCAGCTGTGGTGGTGGGGGTGAAAACAGTGGTGGGATTTAAGAATGAATGGGATAGGCATAAGGGAATCGTAGTGGAAAGGAATTGGGGAGGGGAAAAAGAGCCAGAGATCAAGTAGGGTTTGTGATACTGTAGGTAGGGTGAAATGAGCAGACTGGGTGGGCCAAGTGGTCCTTGTCTGTCAACAAATTCTCTTTTCTAAGTTTCTGTTTGTCTCCTGGCAGAACAGAAAGTTAAGGCACGCTTTTTGTCCACAATCTGGGACACTGTTGGGGGATGCTTCCATGAGCCCCTGGACCCCAGGCCTCTAGTACGCCATCCCTCCTCTTCTTCTGTGTCCTTAGGGTTATGGTCAAGGCCCAAACATACTAGGCCCAGATGATCCTGATAGCGCCAGACTGACCCAGACAGTTCTGGTACCTGGATCTCCCCAGCCTCAGCAGCAGGCCTCTACGTCGGTTTCCACTCTACCCAGACCTGCTGACCAGACATAAGGGGAAGGTCCTGCATTTGGACCCTCAATCCCTGCACCTCTCAGTCTGGTTCCAGAGCAGCAAGAATTCCAGGCTTTGGGCCTTTCAGTAGATGTCCTCTGCATTGTGGAGGCATGCCTTAAAGGGCCAACTTGCAAATGTTATGCATTCATGTGGAAGAGATTCTCAATCTAGTGCCAGAGTTAAGGAGCTTGATCCCCTTACCTGACCATGGTGAGCATCCTTGACTATCTATGGTCCCTCTCTCAGTCGGGCCTGAAAGCAACTCTCCTAAAGGTGTACCTGGCAGCCATTTTTGCATACCAGGTGTGGGCTGGTATGCCGATAGTGGCCCAAAAGAAGGTAGCTGAGCACTTTTTCAAAGGCCTGGACCAAATGTCCCCTCTGCTACATGAACCTCCACCTTCATGGATCTTACTGCCAGTGTTGACAGTACTCATAGGCAAGCCATAGGTGTGAGATGTTTCAACTGTTGTGGAAGACTGCCTTTTTGGTAACCATCATGTCACCCAGAAGGATTAGTGAGTTCCAGGCACTCTCGGCGGAGTCTCCTTATTTGGTCTTCTACAAGGACAAGGTTGTTCTTCACCCCCCATCCTAAGTTCCTCCACAAAGTCATTTTGGGGTTTCACATTAACTAGGTGATCAACTTACTGGAATACTTTACTAACCTGACCTCAGTGGCCGACTGATGACTCCACACTCTGGACCTGCAAAAGGCACTCTCCTATCATAAACAGTGCACAGCTGGAGTTTGGGTGAGGCTCAACAGCTGTTCATCACATATGCTGAAGCTGTGCCTGGCAGACTGGCAGAGAAACAGAAAACTGTCATGTGGATTACATCTTGCATCAACCTCTGCTATAGGTTGGCTGGTAGGGAGCCACGCAAGGGGTTTAGGGCTCATTGCACCACACTGCTGCCTCAGTGGATGCTTTCAAGAGCATCCCCATTCAGGAGATCTGCTGGTCTGCAACCCAGCATAAAGCACACACCTTCATATTCCATTACGGCATCGACATTACGAGCCTGTGGGATGCTGCCTTTGGGTCCTCAGTCCTCCGGTCTCTGTTCACCAATTATGGGTGAATGCCTTGCCTCCTCCTCTCAAAGGACTGCTTGGAGTCTGCCAGTGTGGACAGTGAACTGTATTCACACAGTTAGAAATATAGGTTATAACTGGCCCGGTGGGGCAGAGGGCTGAGGCACTGTGGTGCATTACTTATCACCATGCTGGTGACCCAAATTCGGAAATGAGCTTGGGTTGCCAGGGGGATATTGACGGGGGCTGGGTGAGGATTGAGGGTCCACCTGGCAGCTCTCCTCTCCCAGATCTGGGTGGTGTGTTGTCCCCACTCCTGGCTGCCACCAGGCAGAGGCTTGTAGCAGCACTGATGCCTGGGAGGCAGACTTAGATCAGGGTGAATGGAAGAGGCTGCGGTTTCAGAGCACGTGTGCCTCCACGTGCATACATCCTCCATGTCGCCATGGCTTTGGTAAAGTAAGGGAGAAAATGGAAAAGTGATAGTGGGGGCTTAATGAAGCTGTGCCCCTTACCTCTGACCTGCACTGCTGACTACAGGGCTACCTGGTCCAACTTGGACTTGTGGACTAGGGGGGAAGGATGGTCCTCTCTCCCTCAGGCACGTCATAGGGGGGCAAGTCATAGAAGGACTCACAAACCAGGTACGTCTCTGGGGCAGCAGGTGGCAATTGCATGGAGATGGGACAGGGCTGAGCAGCTGCCCTGACCATCAGTGGAAAAAAAGCTCTAAGGAAAAATATCGGTTACTCACCTGTAACCGTAGTTAACACAGAAACATAGAATTTGTTGGCAGATAAGGACCGCTTGACCCACATAGTCTGCCCTTCCTTTTCCAGTCTATTCTGCTACCACAGACCGTACCTGGTCTCTGGCCACCTTCTCCATAGAGGTGTGCGAGAAACGAATAGTATTTCCTGACTACCACAAATAATAGCCCAGTCATTATTTGGGGAGAACAACAAATAGCATGACCACTATTTGTGGTATTCAGTATTTGGTCAATGTAGTAAAAAGAGATAAAAATCCTCTCCCCACCAACCTCCCTCTTTTCCCAGAGCCCCAGAGAGACTACCAGTAATAAAAATATTAATGGACACTGTCAGCTTTTTTTAATGATTTCCCAGCTATTCAGTGTAGGTCACCTCTGCTCCTGTAAAAACGACTATGATGACAGAATCTAAAAATGCCACTACTTCTGCCTAAATGTCACAGGTATCCTTTATATTAGTAAAAAAATACATTACTGTCCATCTGACCTGAATATTAGTGCCAATTCTCCCACGCGCCCATAAGATGAGACCGTACCAGAGTCACGGGAGCCACAGTACACACTCATTCAGAAATGAGTTTCAATTTTTTTGACTTGTATGAGGAAAATGCTCCTTTTGATTCCAAGTTCTTGGTTGTGCTAATCAAAGTTAATTTAATTGCAAAATGAGCAGGCATGCTCAGAGTTCTGGCTCAATTTTTTCATGCACTACTTTATAATGATTATAGCACTCGTTTTGGAATAAAACTAACTTTGATTAGCACAATCAGACACTTGGAATCAGAAAGAGCATTTTAGTCACACAAGTCAAAAAAAATCGAAACTCATTTCTGAATGAGTGTGTACAATTTCCTCCAGTTTGGTACCTGTCTTATCTCATAGATGCGTGGAAGAATTGGCATTACTATTCAGGTCAGACTGACAGTAATTCATTTTTTACAAATACAAAGGATACCTGTGACATTGAGGCACAATTAGTGATAATTTTAGATTCTGTCATCATAGTAATTTTTACAGGAGCACAGGTGACCTACACTGTGAATAAAGATGAAATCATTAAAAAAAACTGACAGTGTCCCTTTAAATTGTCAGCTACTGGCACTCTGCCAGGAGCTGACAGAGTCTTTTCAAGCTCACCCCAACCCTGGCCCCACTCTCCCATTTGCTTTTCATTTTTTTTTGTATTTCACAGCCCCCCCTTGACCCCTTACTTGATTGGATGTTGGTGGCTCGTGTGGTAAGTTGGTGGCTCGTGTGGTAAGTTGGTTACTGTATTCCAGGCTAGACTAGTTGGCTCCCTCTCCCGCTGTGTCCCTCACCCAGCCTGCAGCCACTGCCTAGATGAATAAGTGTAGTCCAGTGTCCTTTACACCCAGTAAGTAATAACGTAAATCTAAGTCCCAAGGCTAGTCCGTAATTTAGAGTCCATTTTTCAGATTAGACTACCATGACGGAGTGTGCCATCATGAAAGAGGAGTGGGGCAGGGGCATCATAGTGATGCTATTGGCTGCATAACACATCTATGATGCTCCTACCCAACCCCCTTTCCCATGATCGTGCACCCCCTCATGGCAGTCACATCAGATCAGTGATGGACAAATCTTAATCATAGTATATGGAATGGCCTTGGGACTTAGATTTACCGTATTACTTATCGGGAGAAAGGCACACTGAGCTGCAGTTACTCATTGCTGTGGTGGCTGCGGACTGGGTGAGGGACACGGTTGGAGGGGGGCTGACTGGGCTAGCCTGGAATATAGTGTTTTCCAACTTACCACACCAGTCACCCTATCCAATCAAGGTAAAGGGTCGGGGGGGGGTAAAATTAAAAAAAATGTATTTAAAAGAGAACAGAGGAGTCAGGCTAGGATGGAGGTGAGCTTCAAATTACACTGTTGACTCCTGGCAGAAATGGCAGGAGCCCACAATTTTATATCTTCATTGCTGGCAGTCTCTGGGGCATTGGGGAAATGAGTAGGTGGATGGGAAATGGCTGAGATGAGCTAGGTGCGTGGCCAGAGTATTAGCCCTGGCCACCAGGTTAGGGAAATAGGGCCATTTTATAGTTCCACCCTTCACACAGCCGAACACCGAATACAAATACCCAAATAATTGAGACCCCCAAATATGAATACACGAATAATTGGAACCCCTAAATATGAACACCCAAATAATTGGGACCCCCGAACATGAGTACCTGAATAATTGGAACTCCTGAATATGAACACTAGGCTAAATATTTGAAATAGGTATTCGCACACCCCTACCCCCTGCTTCTGCTTTGATAATTGTTTTCTTTTATACATATCCCATGCATACTTGAAGTCCACCACTGTTTTTTGCCACCACCAACCATAATTATTTTAGGCAGCCACCACATTCTCAGTAAATAAATACTTCCTCACCTCCCTCCCAAACTCCCCCCCCAGCTTCATTGCTTGCCCCCTAGTTTTTGTACACCTTCTTTTCTGAAAAATGCTCCCTTCCTATACCTTATTCACCCCCGTAAGGTGTTTACAGGTCTTTATTGTGTCCCCTCCATCCTCTCTTGCAGGGTGTACGTGTTTAGATCCCTCAGTCACGCCTCATAGAACATTTGGTCCAGCCCATGCACCATTTGTGTTGCCCTTCTTTGAGTGGCTTCTACCCTGTCTATGTCCTTTCTGTGGTGTGGTCTCCAGAACTGGACACAGTACTCCAGGTGTGGTCTCACCACTGACTGATACAGTGACAATATCACCTCCCTCCTTTCGCTGGTGATACCCCTCCCTGTGCACCCCAGCATCCCACTGACTTTCCCTACTGCTTTGTCGTACTGCCTTGCCATCTTAAGGTCATCCATCATGATTACCCCTGTAACCCCCACCCAGGTGTACCATTTCCATCTTGACAGCACTACCTGGTGGGCTGGGTTCGGGGAGAAATATGTCACTCGGCACATTGGTCAGGTTTGGCTACTCTGCAACAGGGGCACCCAAGTAACTCCGGACACAGAAAGCAATAACTGTAATGTCCAATACCAGAAGTGGAATTCTAAAGTGTGGCTTTTATTCACATCCAACAGAATAACAAAGTATAGATGGACCCCCATGGGGCTACACTCCTGATAATGCAGATTTATGGAGATCAGAACACATCCACTTTCACTTTAGCCCTCAGGCTTTGAAACACACTGGGCACACAGCCCGAACTTTTACTCTGCTCTGGGTTTCCCTGGCTCAGCTCCCTTGCCAGCCACTTGGACTACCTTCCTTCCATGGCTAGGCTATCATGCCAGCCCTTCGGACACTTTCCATGTAGCATGGAAACATTTACTGGTGGCTCCCTAAACCACCTATGAGCACTTCTGGCTCCATCAGGGAATCTTCCTCATGAATCCCACGTCTGGGTACTTTCCTCAGGCACTGGCCAAGTACCTGAGAGAAAGCAACAGGTGTCCCAAAGCAAACCCGTAGAGGTGAATTTGGTTACTGCTGATGGGGGGTCTCCTACTTCTCGCTCCCATAATTCATGCTCGGCCATTTCTCTGGACTGTAACACCTCATCCTTGAAAACACTTTGCTGTGTAGATTCTCTTTAAATGTATTCACATTCAGTCTACTGTCTTTACATCCCATTTGTGCTGAACTTGAACATACTTAATAAGTGGCTGTGTCCATTACTCTAGACCCCCCACAGAGTTAAGCAGTCCAATTCTCACATCTTCCAAACTGCACTTGGCTGTCTTTTCCTGACCCCACAGTAACAGTTACTTTAGTTTCATCTTGTTTCAGGTGAAAACACATTGGCCCTTTAGCAGAGCAAACTTACCCCTTGGTTGCAGGTGCCCCACAGGCATTTTCTCTTCAAAGAAATCTCATCCAGAACTTCTGGTGCCTCAGCACGAACTTAACTCAGGCAGCTTCTTTTTCCCTAGTCGGACCATGGTGGTTGCCCCTGGAAGCAGGCTGATTCCTTCCCCCCATCCCCACAGGGATGGGGTCCTGAACCACTGAAAGCAGTCTGTACCACTTCACTTGGCTCTTCTTGTGTTCCTCTTCAGGTGAGAACACACACACCTCTAAAAAAAAAAAAAAATAGCTCTTTGACAGAGTTTAGGACTCTGAGGGTCTGCTTACAGCAGAGCACCTTCTTCCTCTACTACAGACTGCAACAGACTCTTACAGACTGATTTCAAATTCCCCAACATTCTATCCTAACCTCCAACTGCAACATTCTAATGTGGCTTATGCAGCTGCGACAGTTCTAAAATGATGTCATTCCTCAGTCTCAGCTGAGACTGAGAACAGGGTGAGACAATGTGAAATCCATTTAACTGGAGTTTCACAAGCTACCTTCCCTGCCTACCACTAGGTCTAACTGGGATTCTTGTAACCCCAGGTAACAGGGGGGTTACACTCACCCTGGGCCAGGAAAATGACTGTCCTCAGTCATTAGCCACCTGGCTTAGGCCATCTCACCCCATGTGTTGACTACAGGAAGGTAGTGCTACCTTCTCCCCTATCATGTACTAGCACAGGCAGACAACACTAAGGGCCTAGAGGCCTTCGGCTGATGCATCAGCCTTGACTCTACCCGCTGACTATGGGTACCTAGTGGTTCTGGTAGAATTGTCCAGAGCATAGCCCTAATAGATCAGTACTGTGGCCCCTACAGCCATTCAGGACCACAGCCTGTCTATCCCCCCCAGCCCTCTAGGGAAAACCTGTCTGCCTCTAACTCAAAATTCCCAAAACAAAACAAACAGGGGACCTCACCCTGACCCTGGACACCATGCAACCACACACTAGGAGCTAATACCATACACTATGCATTACTCCCACACTCCCCCACAACCATACCTGTGGAAGAAAAAGTTATACTCAGTAACAACAGCAACAATACTTTAAACACTACACTCTAAAGTACTACTGAGGAACTCTGCAGAGTCCCTCCTCCTCTTCTTGTCTTCTCTTCTATCTTGTTCAGGAACACCTGCAAGAAAAAGAAAGATAACACACTCCTAATCTGCATACTCAGTCTATCTAAACCCTACCATCGAAACACTGAAGAATCCCAAAAAGATTTTTTTTAGAAAAGTGGAAAAACAGTATAAGCATTAGAAAACAGTAGAAAAACAAGGACATTATTTACAATACACCATATTTGGGGGATGGAGTGCCCTAAAAGTCCCATCTAGTGACCACAGTGCCCAAAGGCATGTCCATTAAAGGGTCTCTCCTGGTCCGGAGCCCGGTGAAGCACAGTTCTAGCAGGCCAAAGTCCCAAAGGGGAGAGTGTTTGAGGACAGTTCAAACATCTTGAGTCTGCTAGTGTAGGGTGTGTACTGCAATGTCATAAGAATAGAAAAGTCTGGACTTACCAGTCCCTTGTAGAACAACACGATACCACACCTGGTCCTCAGCCGAAGACTCTCCCTGGCAGCATTCATCCAGTACAGCTGGGCGGACATCTTCCGGGAAACGACAGGAGGGCACATCTGGAAACTGCTGGGTTGATGTCATCTCTGGAGATGGAACCTTGGAACAGGAACAAAAAGGAAAACAGCTGGTCTGAAGTCATCCGATACCCAGGCGATGAATCAGGATACAGCTGGGCTGATGACCTCTCTGGATCTGAAGTCATCTGGTGGGCCAGTGGATGGATTCTGAAAAGCCAGTACACTGTAGAACTGATGAATGTGGGGCACCTGGTTCCTGGAACGCCAGTCTGGCGGAACAACATAGGTATGGCAACTGCTGGATGGCAGCACTGGCTACCACTGCTCTGCTTTCCACTTGGTAGGCATGGGCACATTCGCAGGGTGGTCTTGGCATTGTGGCCATTAGCACAACGGGTCAGGAACTGGAATTATTACCTCGCCTGGGCACTCATAATTCACACTGTGAAAGGTTTCATGTCCCTCTCCATCCACAATTCGAACAGTGTCAATAAACAGTATCCTGTCTCTTTTCCACTGGCTGTATTTTTCTTGAAACTTTCTGTTCTTGACATGCTTGTTTGCACCAGGATGCACATATTTCATTGCTTCTTCCCAAATCCAGGATTTTCTGCTTTTTTCAATCTCCTCCCAGACTCTCAGAGGAAAGGTAGGAAAGGACATTTCATGGATTTCATTCACTTTCCTGCGAACCAGTCTTTCCTCTTTACTAGCTTTGGTCAACCTGTGACCTCTGGCCTGGCTTGAGGGCAGCCAGTCCTGGTTCTGCCAGCTACGTATTCTTAACGAAACAAAAAATGGATCCTTGGCTTCTTCTTGCACAGCCAGGGCAGTGGAATCACCACTCTCTACCATGCGTTCCTCTGAGGCAAGAGCTTGAGGCTGTGTACCAGTTCCTTTTTCACAAGGCCACATAGGTTCCCCCTCTTCTTCCTCACTGAGAATCTGTGCCCAGGAGTGAGCAGTCATCCTCCTCCGAGGTGTCCACTCTTCGCTGACGCGGAGGTCTAACCTCCCATTCAGAGGCCTTCCTCATCTCGCCTTCACCTAGAGACTTGGCTAGGCCCCTCTCCAAGGGTCTACTGATGCTCTTCCTGAAATGTCTCTGTGACTCAGACTCTGAAACATCAGCAAATTGTTCTGTCTGTAAATCTGCACCCCAGCTTTGTGCCACACTCTGAGGGGCCTTCTCCAACAGGCTCCGCCTGGTGCTGTGTGCTGCCAACTGCAGATTCTTGAACTTTTGTCCATGTGGGAGCCAAATGAATCTTGGGCGCTTTAAACAAACATATTTCTCTAGACACCCAGAACAGTGAGGTACCATGAAGACATCCCTTCCAGCATTTAAGCACATCACACATACTTGCACTGGATATCCAGGAATCGCCACATGAGGAGGCAATCGTCCTCCATAGTAACATCTCTCAATGTCCCTTAACTTGTTAACGTCTACTACTATCACAGCCCGGGCATGATCCAGGTAGCGGGCTGGTCCTGAAGCCATGACTGCAGAGAAAAAGCAAACAATGCTCACTGTTATTGCAAGTCCCACATCACTGAAAACTTTCTTTCACTTTCAAAATGGCTCCTCTGCTGCTGTGTTTACATTACTACCCCACCCTTTAATGGTGGTGGAAGCACTCCTACACATCAACATTCTGTAATTCGGTCAAGCCACTGCGCATCCAATTTACACACTCTACTGATAACTGCTCAAACTGCACAAACTTGCACTGTTCTTTTTCCTAGCACATTTATATGATTTACCACGGACTTTTTACTCGCTGAAGACATTGCTCTAGCTTACAGTCCCTTAAAGCCTCAGTATTTCATAGCACAGGATTGCCTGTATTCTTGCTGCATATCTGATACAAATCACAGTCTCTCACATGGCTTTGAAAATTATACTGACGCTGAACCTATAATTATGCTCACAGTCGATTGCTTAGAATTCTTGCTTTTGCTGGTAAAACTTAACACAGTCCTTCTTTGCAAAGCGATTACTTTGCTACACACAGATTCAGCTGGCTTTTGGTGAAATCACACAGTTTGAGCAATTATTTTTGTTGGTACTCACTGTTATCAGTAGCTGTTTGCTGCGATGGAAAAACGGCCTGCAGCCAGTCTTGGAGGCCTCTGGAAAGGAGCGGGTTGGCAGTCCTGCCGATTGTCCCTCTGAACACCGCACTCACAGTACAGTCGATCGAGATGCGGGCTTGAGCCCGAATTTAAACAGAAAAGTCATTTTTTTTACTTTTTACAGCACTTTCAATCACCGCGATGCTCCTCCTGGTAAGCCAGTTTGCACACTCCACTCACTCTCCCTCTCGAATGCTGTGCAGTCGCTCTAGAGCTGGCTTGGGGCGGGACTGATTGCAGTCTCACCAATAACTCAACGCCATGCAAATGAGCCTCTTTCCTCTCGAATGCTCTTCTCCTCACGGCGATCATCGTGCACTCAAATTTAAACTGCAAACCACACTTATTTTTTTTTCAACTGACTCCACGGCGGGATCACCATTTTAACCATTTTTCATGGCCATTAAGCACAACAAGTATCTCAGTCCACACAGAAAGCATTTCCAACGTCTAGGGCACAATTTTCCTTTTGCTACCCACAGTTTTCCACACTTTTCTTTGTCACAAACACTTTCAAAAGCTGGCAAATGCTGTAATTTGATGCAGGACAAGGGCATACACTCTCAGGCTTTATTGCTCCTTGGTAAACAGTTGGCATTTTAATAGCAGCACATGGGTAACAGCACACAGTGGCACATTAGTTAAACGTTGCTTCAGTTGTTTTGGGCTACCCACTGCCAGATAGCCAAAATGCTAGCCATTGTCCGAGCGACCTTTCTTACATTCCTTCTTAAATTCCAAACCCAAATCCTCAGCGGTGCCTCCATTTTTGTAACCCCCACCATTTCCATCTTGACAGCACTACCTGGTGGGCTGGGCTCGGGGAGAAATATGTCACTCGGCACATTGGCTAGGTTTGGCTACTCTGCAACAGGAGCACCCAAGTAACTCCGGACACAGGAAGCAATAACTGTAATGTCCAATACCAGAAGTGGGATTCTGAAGTCTTGGTTTTATTCACATCCAGCACAATAACAAAGCATAGATGGACCCCCACGGGGCTACACTCCTGGTAATGCAGATTTATGGAGATCAGAACACATCCACTTTCACTTTAGCCCTCAGGCTTTGAAACACACTGGGCACACAGCCCGAACTTGTACTCTGCTCTGGGTTTCCCTGGCTCAGCTCCCTTGCCAGCCACTTGGACTACCTTCCTTCCATGGCTCGGCTATCATGCCAGCCCTTCGGGCACTTTCCATATAGCATGGAAACATTTACTGGTGGCTCCCTAAACTACCTATGAGCACTTCTGACTCCATCAGGGAATCTTCCTCATGAATCCCACGTCTGGGTACTTTCCTCAGGCACTGGCCAAGTACCTGAGAGAAAGCAACAGGTGTCCCAAAGCAAACCCGTAGAGGTGAATTTGGTTACTACTGATGGGGGGGTCTCCCACCTCTCACTCCCATAATTCATACCTGGCCATTTCTCTGGACTGTAACACCTCATCCTTGAAAACACTTTGCTGTGTAGATTCTCTTTAAGTGTATTCACATTCAATCTACTGTCTTTACATCCCATTTGTGCTGAACTTGAACATACTTAATAAGTGGCTGTGTCCATTACTCTAGACCCCCCACAGAGTTAAGCAGTTAAATCCCCACATCTTCCAAACTGCACTTGGCTGTCTTTTCCTGACCCCACAGTAACAGTCACTTTAGATTCATCTTGTTTCAGGTGAAAACACATTGGCCTTTTAGCAGAGCGAACTCACCCCTTGGTTGCAGGTGCCCTACAGGCGTTTTCTCTTCAAAGAAATCTTGTCCAGAACTTCTGGTGCCTCAGCATGAACTTAACTCAGGCACCCTCTTTTTCCTTAGCCGGACAAGGGGGGTTGCCCCTGGAAAGCAAGCTGATTCCTTCCCCGGCCCTGAACCACTGAAAGCAGTCTCTACCACTTCACTTGGCTCTTCTTGTGTTCCACTTCAGGTGACAATACACACCTCTAAAAAAAAAATAGCTCTTTGACAGAGCTTAGGACTCTTAGGGCCTGCTTACAGCAGAGCACCTCCTTCCTCTACTACAGACTGCAACAGACTCTTACAGACTGACTTCAAATTCCCCAACATTCTATCCTAACCTCCAACTGCAACATTTCAGTGTGGCTTATGCAGCTGCGACAGTTCTAACATGATGTCATCCCTCAGTCTCATCTCAGACTGAGAACAGAGTGAGACAGTGTGAAATCCATTTAACTGGAGTTTCACAAGCTGCCTTCCCTGCATACCACTAGGTCTAACTGGGATTCTTGTAACCCAGGTAATGGGTGGGGGTTACACCCCTAAGTCCCTTTCTTGTTGAGTAAGCATCAATACCTCCCTCCACTGTATACTCTGCCTCTGTTTTTCTACACCTAAGGTGCCTGGTTTTGCACTGTTTTGCACTGAAACTCAGCTGCCGCACCCTTCACTGTTCCTCAAGCTTTTTAGGTCTCTATTCATTCTCTCTGCAACCTCTGGAGTGTCCCCCCTATTGAACATCTTGGTGTCATCTGCAAACAGGCACACCTTCCCTTCCAGCACTTCTGCAGTTTCACCTTTAGAGACATTAAAGAGGACTGAACCCAGTACTGAGCCCCAAAGAATCCTGCTGGTCACTCGTCCTTCCCTGAATGACAGCCATTAACCACCACCTTCTGTCACCAATCCGTCAGTCAGTTCCCCCTTCCCCCCCTTCTTTTTTCTTATTCCCCCTCTGCAACAGGCTTTTTTGGATAGAATTCTTGGACAGAATTTTATAATATTCACAAGACAAAGGATTAAGTGAGCACATTAGGGCTATTCAAAATGGCAACATGGATTATGTCTGGGCAGTTCATTTTGACCAGGCCCGGGACAGAAATCAACATATTTTGTCATTTAAGGGCTTGGAACAAGTAAATCTGGGTCACAGAGGAGGGGGACAGAGAGCTAGCCCTTAGTAAACATGAGAATTTCTGGATATACACTATGGGAGCATATAGTTCTAACAAGGGGTTGAATGACAGACTAAAGTTAGAACCATTTCTATAATGAAGTAGGTCATTCAGAATTTATGAATTTTCCCTGGTGGGCTGTACCTAACCATTCCTGTTCTGTGTTTTAGGTCTACTTCTTCTAAAAAGGAACCAGTATGGTCCTTCAATCTGTGGGGACAGATGTAGTGAAATCCATGGTGAATTGACGTTAAGACCTACAGAGTTGGTTTGTTTTTTTGGCATCTGGGCTGCTTTGTTCTCCTGTTTTTTTTCTTTCTCTCATTTTCTTCCTCTCTTGTTCTTTCTTTTCTTACCCCTTTTCCTCCTTTCCCCCTTTTCCCCTCTCTTTCCCTCCTCACCCCCTTCTTTTTTCTTATTCCCCCTCTGCAACAGGCTTTTTGGGATAGTATTATTGGACAGAATTTTATAATATTCACAAGATGAAGGATTGTTTGTTAACACAGTTTGGAAATTAAGTTCAATATGTTCAAAAATGCTGGAGTAACTTACTTCATTGAAGTTTGTTCCCTATTTAGCTTTTATAGTGAAAATAGAGAATGTGCTATATCTAAGATAAATATAAAAAGCTTTTTTGTAAGTGGCTATAAATTAATTGTAAGTAAGTGGGTTGCCTTTTGCACTTAAGGGGTATAAGTATGTAGTATGGTGTGTTCCATTTAAACATGTGTATGCTTTAAGAAATAGGCACTGGCACTTTAAATCAATTAAGTAACACTGTGTTTGAATGGTCACGAGTTGCAATATTTGTATAAATTGAAGACACATTATTAGTGCAATTTGCTTTGGTAAAGCCTATCAGGTGAAACGTTAGCTTCTTTTCACTGTATTGTTCCATTTTTTTTATGCTGCTTTGTATTAAAACTGTTTAGTCTACAGCCATCCTGGTGGACATCAGTTTGTTTTGAAAGATGGGGGGAGGTCCGTGACTGAAAGTGAGGTGACCCAGTGTACTACCTTGATTCCCACCCCAAAACTTCCTATTTTTTTTTTTAACAGCCTCCTATGTGGCACAGTGTCGAAGGCTTGTTGAAGTCTAAGTAGGCCACATCCACTGCTCCCCCCAAACTATTTCTGTGGTCACCCAGCCAAAGATATCTCTTAGGTTTGTCTGAGATGATCTCCCTCCTATGAATCTGTACTGCCTGGGTCCTCTAACCCACTGAATGCAAGGTAGTCTACCGGTATTTCATTTAGAAGTGACTCCATTAGTTTCCATGCTACCAATATCAGACTGACCTGCCTGTAGTTGCCAACCTCTTCCCTGCTGTTGCTCTTATGGAGCAGAACTACATCTGCCCTTCTCCAGTCCTCTGGGGCCACCACAGTATCTAGTGTGTTATTGAATAGGGCTGTCAGAGGTGCAGCCAGTACCTCCCTGAGCTCCTTCAGTACCCTTGGATGTACCCCGTATGGCCCCATAGCCTTGTCTACTCTCAGATTCACAAGTCCCTTCAGAACTCTTTCCTCCTTGAATGTACTTGTGTCTACTTCCCTCTCTTTAATGGTTCTGTAACCTGTATGTGATCCATCACCCTACAGAAGTATTTCTTCAGGTTATCTGCTTTCTCATGATCATCCTCTACACAGACTCCTTCTGCACCAATCAGCCTCACAATTCCTCCCCCTGGCTTTCTCTTTTTACCTGTATACCTAAATTATAGTTTGAGGGAGTGCTCCTGACCAATTGGAGTGCTCATTTCCTCCGCACATGTGACACTCTTATTCTGTGAAGAGGCGTTTCTACCTTGAGTGCCCTGGAAATATACGCGTTCAGGATCTGAGTTTAAAAAATGATATAATTGATCGCGCTCAATCAATAATATAATAATATGTCCCCCATTGCCACTCTTTGCTGCATCAGAGTGATTTCATTTGCTTCAGCTTGGGCCAGAACAGCTCATCTTCGCTTGGCTGTTCGCGCTCAATCCGAATGTGCATGAAACTACTCTTATACAGGAAAGAGTGGCTCCGGGGAACACATTAACATATAAAAGAGGTGTTGTCCCCCTTTAGTAGTAGTAGGCATCTTTATTTATATGTGGCACCATTCCACTGAGGCTCAGGGTGTCATTACAATAAGATATAGCTGCAATAATTAAAATTAGTTTTGGGGGGGGGATAAAGGCAGCAACCTAGAAGGACAGACATGTCTCCTTGTAGCTCCATCGGATCGGCAAGACATTTGATTGAAAACTCCTGTTTACCTGCAGCAACTTGTATAAAACTGACTTGGACGTGTTACCTTATTTAAACTATATCCAGTGATTATCGTCTTTTATTTAAATGGGACGTCCCTGTGCAACTGGAAAAAAGATAATGCTGAAGTGGGGCCTTCCAACCCACTCACCATGCTAAAACCTGGGGAAACCAGTGGAGAGCCCGAATGCCCGAATCCCTACAGTGAACAGTGACCCTTCTGACCCAAACAATCCAGCGTTTAGATAAACAACTGGATCAACAATCGGAAACACTTGTTCATAGTGGAACAAAAGACAGAAGCTATGGCTACTTCAGTGGAAGAAGCAAGCCAAGTGGCAGGAAAAGTGCTGGCCACATCTGCCACAATAATAAAGAATGAGATGGCTGTCCAAACTTGGTTGGAGCAGCTAGAAAATTTAGCCAGGGCTACCAATGTGCGTCTTTTGGGGGTCCAGGACGGCACTCAAGAGGGAGACTTGATCACCTACCTTGAGCACTGACTACTGAGGCAGCTGGTCTTGGGTATGCCATACCAGTTCTGAAGGCCTACAGAATCACTCTGCACAGGGCTATAACCCTGGGTGATGGACCCAGAACACTTTTTTTTTCTGTGGCCACTTCAAATATGAGGGATCAAATCCTATGAGCAGCAAAAGAGCAAGTATCAGTTCAAATCAGGGAATTCAGAGTGCTTTTCTTCCCTGATTACTCTTACACCACACGCTCCAGGAGGAAGGCATTCGAGGGGGTTATAGTTAAAATGAGAGTGGTGGGAAGTCAGTACCGCCTGGTTTTTCCTGCATGCTTCCAATTCACTCTACAGGACAAAACTTATAGTTTCACTGACACCAAAGCTGCAGGACTCTGCCTTGAAAGGGCTATGACCGTATGCCAATGACTTCAATGAGATCCTGTGATAGAGCAATGTGTGGTTTCCCTGGGTGATGATTTTGCCAACACCTTAGTGATAATTTAGGCACTCTGTGAGTTTTATTTTGATTAATTTCTTTGTTGTGGCATGTGCTGAAGCCAAGATGGAGGATTGCCTTCACTTGTGGCGGCTTGTACATTCGAGACAGCCTCAGTAACGCCTTTGCCACCCTTAGTGTGATTTTCAGTTTCGGGCCCTAGGTGGTTGGAACAGCCTGTGCTGACCTAGATTAATTACTTGGGTACCATATTATTATTCACCCACTCAACAGACAGACGTTCTTAAGTTACAAGTTGAAAGATGTCTCTCTTCTTTACTGTTTTGGATATGGATATGTTATATCTATGACACAATGCGACATGTTCATAAAATGTTTGGTAGCAATAATATTTTGCAATATGGAATTCTTTGATGGAGTTAGATAGACTACTATCTTTAGAAGAATTACAGGCATCAGTTACTTCCTTACCTTCAGGAAAAACACTTGGTCCAGATCATTCAGCTGATGAATTGTATAAGGCCCTAGCACCAATAATAGCGCCTCACCTTATGGAGGTGTTTAAAGAAGCTCATGGATAATGTTTTCCCCCACATATTTGAGAGCGGCATTGATAGTATTATTTCTAAAAAAAGATAAAGATGCCTAGGAATGTTTATGTTCTCACTCTACTTCTTTACTTAACTCTATAGGTTCATAGGTATTATACGATCATTGGAGGCCAAAGACCAATGTATAGCTTGTCACTTTTCAGTAGATACCCTGATATTTCTCCAGTCCCATGTACCTATGTAAAGCTGTTTTAAACATATGCATCGTTCCACTATTAACTACAGTTTCTGTTAAGGCATTCCAAAAATTAATAACTCTCTGACTGAACCATTTTTGTCTCTTGTTTGTTTTACTAACTGCCCCTACTAATGTTAATGAACGTGACCTGGTGTTGTAATATTATTATGCTTAACCAATGCTAGGGTTTCAAACAGGTCCCCATTTCTTGTTGCACTGAATACCAGGCATAGGTCCCCCCCTAGTCTCCTATACTGTAATGAGTACAGGTCCAGCTGTCTTAGTCTATTACCATAGTTCCTACTATTCATATTTTTAATTCTCTTTGTTGCCCTCCTTTATACCCTCTCCACTAATTGTATACTACCCATACTTTGTGGAGCACAGAAGGGTGAACAATATTGCAGTTGTGACCTCACCAACGATGAATAAAGCGGAAGAATCACTGATGCATCCCTACTCTTAATGCATCTAAAAATGCATGCCATGAGTTTATTGCATTTTTTAACTGTTGTCCTAACATGTGTGTCAAAGGCAAGAGTACAGTATTTGTCACCATCACTCCCAGATCTCTCTCGCTTTCTGTTACCTGCAATATAGTACTATTGGCTGGCAGTATAGCCTAGAGGTTAGAGGAACGAGGTGTGAACAAGTTTGGTACATCCAGCAGACCAGACCTGAGTTTGATTCTCACAACCTCCACTTGCATACTGTGCGACTCTGAGCAAGTCACTTAACCACCCAGTGCACTCAGGTCACCCCTGAAAACAAGCACTTGTGTCTAGTGGGCCTTACCCAGTTACCAAAGACTAAAATAAATAAAAACAAATTAATAAAATTTACTTTATAAGTGAATTATTTATTTTGGTGTCCCAAATGCATTACCTTGTATTTTTGATATTAACGGTTAGTCTATTTTGATTTGCCCAATGCTCCACTTTAGTTAGTTCTTCCTGTAACATTTCTGCTGCCGACTTGTTATTAATTGTAGCCCCAATTTTGCTGTCATCAGCATATTTACATATCCGAACTCTCTCTCTGATATTTGCATATTTGAGACGAGGATGTTAAACAATGCCGGCCCCAAAATGGATTCCTGAGGGAACCCACTAGTAATATCTCCCCAGTCAGAATAGTAACTTCTGATTCCCATTCTCTGCTTTCTGTCTTGTAGCCAGCTACGTATCCAACTTACTATACTTTGATTTAAATGTATATTTTCCAGTGGCTCTATCAAGATCTTATGTGAGACAGAATCTAACGCCTTTGTGTAGTCCAAAAATATAATGTCCACAGGGAGTCCCTCATCAAGAGCAGCACTGACTGGCTCAAAAAAGTATAGCAGGTTAGTAAGACACAACCTGCTCTTTACAAACCCATGCTGTGTTATGTCAGATATCCCCTCCGTTCTAATGTGTTCCGTAATTAAGTCATGTGTCACCCTCTCCATTATTTTACTCAACAACTATGACAATAAAACTGTTATAAAGTCATTAAACAACATAATCAAGAGTTTACTACCTGAGATTATAGGAGGGGAGCCCCAGATGCCCTGCCCTGGGGGGGCAATCCAGGGGGCACTTCAGTTGGGGCAGCCTCGGGTTGCCATGGACGGTGGTGGGGCAGCGGAGCTGATGGGAAGGCCATCAGAGGACATCCAAATCAAAGAAAGCTAAACAAAAAAAAGAAAGGGAGTAAACTGCTTTTATTGTGGGTAGAGAAAGTGGCAAAAACATCAAAAGATTAATATCAGTTCTAGGGCCATCCTTTAGATCAGAAAAGCAGTCAGCCTTGATCTCATTTGATGCCGAAAAGGCATTTGATTCTATCGAATGCCTGGCCATACTTACAAGCAGTTCTTAGAAAACTGGATTTGGTGCCAGCATCTTATAATGAGTACAGACCCTATATAAGTGACCACAGTATTACTCATTGTATCAGGAAAACTCAACTGCCCAAATCTGCCCCAAGTACATCAACACTCACTTTCTAAACAAGTTGGACACTGACACCCTCCTTACCAGTCTATACGAAGCCAACTGGCAACCTGTCTACTCAACCCCTGATGTTGACATGCCCCTCTCTAGATTCCTACACACCTTTACAAACATCTGGGATGTCCATGCCCCTCTGAAAAAGTCCAGGGTTAAGAAGCAGCACCACCCCTGGATCACCGCACCCATCCTCGCCAAATGCAAGGAAAGAGACAAGGCTTGGTTGTATTTTAATCAAACCCTAACCCTCAGAGCAGGCAAGTTTTAACACCCTATGTAATGCCTGCACTAAGACCATAAGAAAAGCAAAGGCAGACTACTTTAGGTTGCAACTCTCGCATGCTAAGCCCTCTCAATTCTGGAAAGTTGTGCACACACTCATTGACCCACCAGCCCAGCCCTGCACCCCCGCCTTCAGACTTCATGGCCTACCAGTCACTGACCTGAACTGCGCTTCTGAAATCCTCAACCAGTTTTTCACTTCCTGAGCCGTACCACATGGCTCCCCCCCCATTCCCCAGTCCCACCACCACCTTCCCTTAGCAAAGACTTCAAGTTCACACCCCTTACTGAACGCGAGGTTCACAAACCCTACGGTCGCTTAACCCTGCAAAGACCAGCCCGGACGGGATTCGCCCCAAGCTCCTGCAGATCTCAGCACCTGTGATCACCAAGCCTCTTACGCATCTCCTTAACCTCTCGTTTTCGACAGGAACAGTTCTGCAATCCTGGAAACTGGCCTGCATAATTCCCCTTCACAAAGGTGGTGATTCCTCCTTGCCAGGCAATTATAGGCCCTTCTTTCTCCTCCCAGCCCTAGCCAAAGTACAAGAATCCTTGTCCCACACCCAACTATCTGACTACCTTGCAACAAACAACATTCTCTCACCCCATCAGTCTGGCTTCAGGAAACACCATTCTACAATTTCCTCCCTCCTGCGCATCGCCAACCTTATCCAAGCTGCCTCCAACCAAGGCTTCCTTACAGCAGCAGTATTTGTTGATTTAGCAAAGGCATTTGACTCTGTATCCCACCTCTTCTCCTGCAGAAGCTTGAGGCAGCTGGACTTGCCCCCATCACTGTAAGGTGGTTTCAGTCATATCTATCCACCAGATTACAATCTGTTAGAATTGCTGATACCACATCTCCACCTCACCCTATCCTGGCGGGTGTCCCTCAAGGCTCTGTTCTTGGTCCCATCCTCTTTTTCCTCTTCATTAATGACCTTCCCTCCTCCTGCATCAGTTCTTCAATACACATGTATGCAGATGAAACCATCCTCTTTGCCTCCAGTCCCAACCTGCTTGAAGTCCAAGCTACCCTACAAAGCGACCTAACAACATTCGGCACTGGTTCAGCCAAAACCAACTGAAATTAAACACCACCAAAACTGTTCCATGGTTTTCAGCTTTACTGAGAAACTTAGCTGTACTACCTGTCCCCCCCACCATCACCTCTGTCGATGGCTCCCACATCACCAAGTCACCAGATACAAGTACCTGGGTGTTTGGCTGGACCCCTATCTGTCTTTTTCAGCTCACATTGAATCTATCACCTCCAAGCCGTGCCCCAAATTCAGCATATTATACCAGAACTGGGACTCTCTCCCATTACCTGCCAGACGTGAAATTGCCTCTAAAATGCTCCTCCTCATACTAGATTATGCAGATGTGGTTTACAGCTCTGTCTCTGTAACCACCCTTGCCAGGCTGGATACCCTTCTAAACTCATTTTGCAGCTTCACTACAAACTCCCCCCTATGCACCAACCACTGCAATCTTTACTCCCTCCTCGGACTAAGCCCCTTGTCTCACAGACACTATTTACACGCCCTCAGCTTTATATCTAAGTACTGGTTCAACTTGCTCCCCTCCTATCTTGAGGACTGTCTATCCTCAGACTCCCTATCTCCCTATGAACTCAGGCACAGAAATGAAAGATCCTTCACCCTGCCCCGACCCTCTTCCGCAGCGAGCAAAGCTGCTTTCTTCTACCGACTTCCTTACTTGAGAAACAAACTTACCGCTACTATTAGAAATTCACTCTCACTCTAGCTACAAGCAACAGCTACGTCTCCTTCCTCCACCTTTATGTCGCTGCCAAAACTGAGCTAAACCCACAACTTCTACCGACTTTACCTTCCTACAATCCCTCCCCAGCAATTATTAAAGATTCATTATGTAGCGCAATTTACGATTGTATAGTTCACCTCTAGAGATTCATCACATGTCATGTTTGTTTGCTCTCACTGCTGTATTATATTGATTGTAATTAGCTGCTATTGTTCTTTTAACTAATTCTCTGCATTTATTGTCTGTATTTCCCACTGCTCCCCCGGGTCACACACCTGGAATCGAGCCTCAGCTCAACGTGCCTTTCCTGATTACCAAATGTTTAAATAAATAAAAAAATAAAATGGTAATTCAGCTGCTGCAATTGTGATCAATGGCTTTTGGGCACCACATTTTACATTAGAAAGAGGGACGAGGCAAGGTTGTCCCCTTCCCCTTCTCTTTTTATTTTGAAAATCAGACCATCATATCCCAAATTAGAAACTGTAACCAAACTGAAGGAGTTAATACAAAAAGAGAACAAGTAGTAAAACTACAGCATTTGCTAATTACTTACTATTAACTATTAGCAACCAGAGGCACTCAGCTCAGTTAGAAACAGGAAAGTTCAAGCCTCCCCCCACAAAACATGGTAGGTGGTAGGGTAAACACTGAGGTACAGAGCTTGACAGAGGGCAGGACGGGGTAAATGGAAAAATGGACAAGGGCAATAAGAGCAGGGATGGGGTAAAAAAGGATAAAGCCAACATTAAATGAAGGGCAATGAGTACCAATGCCCATAGTCTGGGAAACAAAGCTTCCAGAGCTAGTAGCCCTGATGGAAGAGGAATACTTGGATATTGTGGCAGTCACAGAAACATGGTACACGGAGAACCCTAACTGGGATGTCAACATACCAGGGTACACAATCTACAGAAGGGACAGGGAGGGTAAAAGAGGAGGTGGATTAGCTCTCTACATAAGGGAAGGGATCAAAGCTACAGAACTAAAAAGTAAAGGGGGAGGACAAGAGGAACTCTGGGTCACCTTGGAGACAGGGAATGGCATCACAATCCGCACAGGGGTTGTATACAGACCCCCGTCTAAAGGGGAGGAAATGGACAAGAAAATGATAGAGGGCATTCTCAAAATGGCTGAAAAAGGGGAGATAATGTTGATGGGGGACCTGAATATGCCAGATGTTAACTGGGCAACATGGACTGCAGACACATCCAAGAGCAGGGTCATTCTCGATGCCCTACAGGGGGCATGCCTTAGACAGCTAGTGGTGGAACCCACTTGGGAGGGAGCAATATTAGACGTGGTACTCTCAAATGGAGAGAGGATCACAAATTTAGAAGTCAGTAGACATCTGGGAACAAGCGACCACTGCACAGTGTGCTTCACAATAAACACAACCATGGAGACAAGCCATACAAAGACAAGGATACTGGACTTTAGAAGGGCTGACTTTGGCATAATGGGTGAATACCTTAGGAATGTATTAGCAAATGGCCAGAAAGGAGGGGTGGAAGAACAATGGAGTAAAATCAAAACTGCCATCATGGAGGCAACAAGCCTTTGTGTGAAACAAATAAAGAAAACAAAGCGGAATAAAAAAAACACTATGGTTCTCAAAAGAGGTGTCAGGGAGAAAAATGCTGCATTCAAAAAGTATAAGGAATCACAGATGGAGCACGATAGGGAACTGTATCAATTAAAGCAGAAAGAAGTGGGGAAGGCAGCCAGAAAAGCAAAGGCCCAAACAGAGGAAAAGATAGCCAACTCAGTTAAGAAGGGGGATAAAACATTTTATAGGTACATTAGGGAGCATAGAAAGGTTAAGGGAGGGATAGTGAAGATTAATAAAGGAGAGGGGAGGTGGGCAGAGGGAGACAGTGAAAAGGCAGAGATACTGAATGAATACTTTTGCTCAGTATTCACAAAAGAAGAAGAGGAGGAGTTACCTAAACCAAACAGTAGAAGCACTGGATAGTGGGGTTGATGCCAGTCCATTTACAGAAGAAAGAGTACTGAAAGAACTCCTAAAACTCAAGGTGGACAAAGCAATGGGGCCTGACGGATTCACCCTAGAATCCTAAAAGAGCTAAGGGAGGACCTAGTGACACCACTAACCACACTTTTTAACAAATCATGGGAAGATGGGGTGGTACCTGAGGACAGGAGGAGGACAGATGTGATTCCCCTTCACAAGAGTGGGAGCAAGGCAGAAGCAGGAAACTATAGACCTGTTAGTTTGACCTCAGTGGTGCGGAAAATGATGGAATCACTTCTGAAAGAAAGAATTGTTGAGTACCTAGAGGCCAGCGGGCACAGGACCCAAAGCAGCATGGATTCACAGGAAGGTCATGTCAGATAAATCTAATCAATTTCTTTGACTGGGTGACCAAAGTAATTGACCAGGGAGGCGCTGATACGGCCTACCTAGACTTTAGCAAGGCATTTGACACAGTCCTGCACAAAGATTAATAATTAAGTTAGCCAGCCTGGGAGTGGGTCCCAGGGTAGTAGCCTGGGTAGCAAACTGGCTGCACAACAGGACACAGAAGGTAATAGTGAATGGAACACATTCTGAAGAAAGGGGGGTTACTAGTGGAGTACCTCAGGGCTCAGTACTGGGTCCAGTCCTCTTTAACGTCTTTATAGGTGACATTGCAGAGGGTCTGGAAGGAAAGGTATGCCTCTTTGCAGATGACACAAAGATCTGTAACAGAGTTGATACACAAGGGGGGGTAGAAAGGATGAGAAGGGACTTGGCAAGGTTGGAGGAATGGTCAGACATATGGCAACTTAGATTCAATGCAAAGAAGTGCAAAATAATGCACCTAGGAAATAAAAATCCAGGAGAAGAGTACACAATAGCAGGGGAGGTACTAACGACAACAATAATGCAAAGGGATCTGGGTGTAGTCATATCAGATGACCTAAAGGTGGGTAAGCAATGTGAGAAGTCAGTAAGGAGAGCCAGGGGGATACTGGGATGCATAGGGGAGGGGCATCACAAGTAGAAAAAGGGAAGTGGTTATCCCTCTATACAGACAGTTGGTGAGACCCCATCTGGAGTACTGTATGCAGTTTTGGAGACCTCATCTATGCAAGGACATAGACAGGATGGAAGCAGTCCAGAGGAGGGCAACTAAAATGGTGCAGGGTCTACATCAGAAACCTTATGAAGAGAGACTGAGAGAGCTTAATATGCATACCCTTGATGAAAGGAGGGATGGGGGGACATGACAGAAACTTTTAAGTACCTCAAGGGAATCAACAAAGTCCAGGAGGGTAGCATCTTTCAGAAAAAGTGATGTGTAAGAACAAGGGGCACAATTTAAAGTTAGAGGGGGGACGGCTCAGGGATAATGTGAGGAAATTCTTTTCACAGAGAGAGTGGTGGACGCATGGAACCGCCTTCCTGGAGAGGTTGTGGGGTCTAAAACAGTGGGGGAATTCAAGCATGCATGGGACAGACATAAGGCAATTATAGTGGGGGGTTGCAGGAAGTAGGCTGTTGGTTAACTAGAATCTGCAGCTTATCCAATAGGTAGGGAAATGGGCAGACTGGGTGGGCCAACTGGTCCTTATCTGCTGTCAAAGTCTATGTTTCTATGTTTCTATGTAGCTTGATGGAAATTGTTGAAGAATTCTCCAAATTGTCTGGTCTCAAGATAAACTAGAACAAATCTGTAATTACTCCTCTCAACAAATGGCATACTAAATAATCCATAAGCCAAGTGATTAAGCCAGCAATAAGACATGACAAGGTGTGGGTTATGGCCTGATAAGAGCATGCCCCAGGTGCATTATGAGGCACAAGGCGCTTGCGCCCAGTGCCTTTAGCACCTGGGAAGTGCTCTTATCAGGCCATAACTCACACCACGGAGTGTCTTATTGCACTTATAAAATAGGCACTCTAAGTAACTATGTAAGTAAGAATGAAACAAGAACAACAACAAAAAAAAAAGATTTCAAAAAATGAGCTTTTAATGGTTGGAATAGTAAAAAATAGTTCCCCTATTATACTTTTATAAGTGTGTCATGAGTAGTACAGGGCTCCCATTATCTGTGTATCAATGGTAATTTTATTACCCTTAGATACTCCCTCCCAGTTATTTTTTTTTTATTTCTAGTGACTTTGGTAGCTGTAGCTAAAAATGCTCTAGGGCTGTTTGAGTGAGGCTGACTGTCCGCTTTTGGTGAGAGTGAGTGTGCCCCAATGCAGCTGCCATAGTTTGCACATTTGAGACAGCGCTCCTTTAAGTGAAAGCTGGTGATTCCTAATGGAATTTTTTTATTTTATAGTGACTGGTGCAAGTTCCGGTGGATGAGCAAGTCTGTGGTTTTATTTTTCATTGTCAGCTGCTGCAACGTTCACTGTACCGGTAATGGAGCAATGGGTATGTGGCGGGTTTTGAAAGCCACAGGAAACTGTTGTCTGGGGAATTACAGAAACAGACGGTCTGTCTGTGCGTGTTGGGGGTGGGGACTTATGGCAAGGTGACTGTCGGGAGTCGGGGTGAGACAGCAAGAACCTAGTGAAAGACAGCCATCTGTGCCGAGCAGATCCAGTTTCAGTGGTCACGGTGGGCACTTCCATTTTGCTGAGGTAACGTGAAGAAGAAAAAACTGTTGCATTTGAAATTGTGTACAGATTTAGAATGGTATGGGAAGGGGTGTCAGTAGTAGCACGGGTGGGAGAGCAGTGGGGGACAGGCAGCCAGTGGAAAGGCAGCAGGACGCTTCACTAGTTTAGCGATGTCAGGACCCTTCACTCGCTTAGCGATGCCAGGTTGCCAGGACTGTAAGGTAGCACACTGATATGTTTTTGTGATGTGGTTCTGCCTGGCTGAATTAGTGCCAGATGCAAAGTTATGGCTCCATAAGCAAACGGCTGAAAAAGGCTTTCAGCCAATCATCAAGGACATGTTGTGCCCATTTTCTAATTAGTATTAATTAAAATGGTCCCGTGATTCATTAACATATCTTGGTACATGTATAATAAAACCCTCAGAGCCACCTGAAGTAGTTACATATAACATGGAACCCTTTTAATAAACATTAGTGAGGATCTGGGCAGACAGAAACCACTTAATCTTTGCGGGGTAAAATAAATTCTCTTAAGCTTGTAGTAAGCCCTAATGTAAGGTTTTATACATACTGAACAACATATGCATTCAGATTGACAGCCCTTGGTTTGTTAGACTGAGTAAAAAAATAACAAACTTCCTTTGGGGTGGTAAACCATCCAGAATAAGTCTGCAAAAGTTAATGCAAATTAAAGACAATGAAGGATCTGGTGTGCCTAACTTTCATCTATATCACTCAGCTTTAAACAAACCACATCTCTTTTACATGAATTATCCCAGGATAAGGGTCCCATCTGGGCAGCATATGGTTCCTTACTGCTCAGACATGGGATCGTTACTTACTGTTTCTTCGTACCCATGATTAAAAAGGTTAAGTATCACCCTTCCCTTAGTTTCTCTGTAGTGAATTGAAAACTTCTCAGAAAAAATGTTAAGAACAGACCATTTCCTTTAAAACTAATGCCTCTGTGGGATAATTCCCTTCTAGTGTGTGTAGGAAAGAAACTTACGAATTCTGGCTAGGAAAAAAATGGAATTCATTGTTTGGCTGACATCACTGATCCCAACACTAATTCTATGTATTCATTTGCCAACATTAGGGCAAAATATGGTGTTAGTCATTTTGACCTATGGAAATTTCTTCAGCATAGAAATGCCACCAATTTCATATTGGAATCAAAAATGGATGTAATGGAAAAATCTGAATGGGACACTGTGGTAAATATAACTACGAGAAAAGGTGGAGGTGGTAAACTGCATACATTTTGGCTAACTCCAAAAACAGACATCAAAGATGCCTCTAGGATTATGTGGAAAAAGGAATTGGGAATGGAAATTACTCCAAGCTCCTGGACAAAGCTATGGTCTAGTGCTCATCAGTCTAGCAAGAAGACCAAAGGTTGCCTTATACAGTTTAAAATCCTCCATAACATGCAGTACATGCCAGCCAAACTTTCCGGGTTGAAAGATGATGCAAATAATCAATGCTGGAGATGCAGCGTCAAATATGCAAATATTTCCCACTTGCTATGGTCTTGCCCACATATTACTCCAGTATGGTCACAATTAAAGTAGTTTTGTAAGGATAAGCTTAACGTTGACATTCCTGTGGATCCTAGATTTATATTAGTGTTACTGGGCAGGTTCACTGGTACAGCAGTAGGATTACCGCTTGTGTCGCCAACGCTCAGGTTCAAGAATGGATCTGAGGAGACAGAGGGCCATGGGGGGAATGAGCATCCTGTGGACTGCTGTCCTCCTTGCGGGGGGAGCGCTCAGTGCTAGATCAACCCCTGGCGGAGGCCAGGGGGAGCAGTTGCCGAAGCTAAGAGGTAGGGGAGGCATCCCAGACATCAGCCCTTTGGCGCAATACATCATTGCATGCCACACCTTCCAGGGGAAAGCTTCAGAAAAAAAAGCCATCTGGCCCCATTGATAACACCCTGCTTCTCTGACCCCACTGTGCCTGCCCGTGACACTTTGCTGGTGACCAAGGACAGTCCTCCACCAACAATGGCCCTGCCTGCAGCCCCACCCTGGGGGGGGGGGTAAGCCAGACAGGACCACTGGCAGTTGAATGGTCTGTCAGGAACCTATTTCAGGCTCCATCGGGAGCATGCCTGCTCGGCAGCCCTGCCCAGGGGGGCAAGCCTGGAGGACCACCACCGAGGTAAGTTCTGGGGGTGAGTGGAGGCCACGGGGAAGGGGGAACTGAGCTACCGGGGTCTTGACACCAAAAAGAAAAGAAAAAAAATATTGAGTGATCACACACAAGCTGTACATTTCCCCAAACACCAACAGATATGGCCATTGTCAGCAATTTTAGGACTGAAGCAGTTGATTTGGACTAAATGGAGTGACTCTTTCATTCCATCAGTATCAGAATGGTTACAATACATAAGCAAATTAGCAGAACATGAAAGACTTAGTTATTTGGCTCTAGATATATTAAATCATATCTGACATGCTTCCCTGAATATCATTAACCATAACACTTATAAAAAAAGAAATAGAAGAATAGTGTAGTTGCTGGACATTACTTAGCTTTATTGTATCCATTGATATTTATGTTTTGTATACAATCCATGAGTCATTTAGCATTGTTTGAAAGGTAAGTTAGAGAAAATAATATAGAAAGTAGTATTAGTTGATACGTCATTATGAATCTCTTTATTTGCTGTTATCTAAATAGTTTAACATTTTGATTTATATATTATATCTATAAAATTCAATTTGCATTCTTGAGTGATGAATTTGTAATGGTGCTTTGAAATATCAATAAATATTACAGCATAAAGTAAAAAAAAAAAAATAGACCCTTTGGGTGCAGGCAGATAGCCATAGGTATAAAATGGATCATAATTGGAGTGGTGTAAAAACCTGCATCCCAGGGCCAGGAGACAGACCAGGAATTAGAGGAGGGTATTAAGAGGGCAGAACAATATGGGGGAGGTGCTGATCTTAAGGGATTTTAATATGCCAGACATGGGCTGGAGCGTCTCAATGGCAGCAAGCACAGGGAACTAGCTCCAGGTGGAAACATGCCAGGAAGCATTCCTTCCATGATTAGTTCATGCCTCCACAGGGGGAGACCCCCCCCCCCGAGGAAGACCCACATGGCTCGGTCGATACGTAGGGGTGTTAGTCCCGGTAATGAGATGCTGATTTGAAATATAAGATTCAACTATTGATTTATCTCAGCATACTGTGGTGTGTGCCCAGTTTCATCTTTTTTGCCTAATTAGTTTTGTATTTACTGGAGCACCTTTAGGACAGCTGATGTGCATTCCCTTGCTGCGGTGCTAAAGCTGATATACTGAATCAATATTTTTGTTCAGTATTTACTAAGTAGGAGGAGAGGATGGTCTACTGCCAGATTGTGCAGTTAGATCAGAGCGGGGGAACCAGTGTCACTTACATCACAGGAGATAGCTGCTGGAAGTGCCAAGCATGCTAAAGGTAAACAAACGAATTGGTCCAGATGGCATGCACTCAAGAATACTAAGAGAAATAGCACAGGTGCTTTCAGCGCCACTAGAGGACATTTTCAACTGCTCGTTGAACACTAGGGTGGTCCCCAGGGACTGGAGGGCAGCTGACATTGTAAAATCCAAAAGAGGAGAGATACTGTGATTCAACAAGGAGGGGGGGTGCATGAAAAAACAGTTTGCCAAACCTGGTCAAGTAGGTCCAGAAGAAATTCAGCACTCCAAGGTTAAGATGTCCACACTCTGGCAGTATTTCAATGCAAAATTTATTTAGATAACAGCATAATTGCCCGCCAGTGCAGGAAGTTCACTGGCCACAGAGTACCCCAGCTGACATTGTGCCCTGCACAAAAGTGTCAATAAAGACGATCCTGCTAACTATACACCTGACAGCCTGAAATCTCTAGTGGGGAAATTACTGCAGGCTATACTAAGGGAAAGGCTGGCAGAGATTTCATAATCAACAGTGTATGGGTAGTAGGCAATATGGGTTCACAAAGAGGAGGTCATGCCAGACAAACCTAACTGAGTTCTTTGACCGGGTAATCAGACAAAGGCAGTAGATATACTGTGCCCAGACCTCATTAAGGTCTTTGATTAAGTCCCCCCACAAAAAATAGTCAAGAAACTGAGAGATTGAAGGGTGAAGAAAAGGGTAGCAACATGCATGTGTGGTAGTGAATGGGGAGCACTCTCTGATTAAGGAGATAACAAGAGGGGTACCACAGAGTTCAGTCCCTGGCCCATCCTCTTTAGCATAGTCATTGGTGATACATAGGTAGGAGTTCAAAAAAGAATCTTCCTCTTCATGGATAACACCAGGGTCTGCAGGAGAGTGAGCAGTGAGGACAGGATCAGAGCAATAAGAAAGGACTTGGACATGCTTGAAAAGTGGTCCAGGATATGGCGGCTGAGATTTAATGTGAAACACTTGTCCCTCTGGACAAAACCAACCGCACATACCAGTTCTGTTCAAAAGGTTTCTTAGTTTATTCTTTTCACCATACGGAACGTCCTCTTGTTAAGCCCAACATTTCACCCTGTGGCTTCTTCAGGGTAGAACATCTCTGATGACTTAGTTTTCACCGTATTTTTCTTGGTTCCATTGTCAGTCACACACATTCCTATCTTGCATTACAGTTGCTTTTTTTTAAGCCAAAACCTAGTATCCATGGTTATATAATTTAGGAAAGTAGCCTTGGTATAAGATTTTTTTTTGCAACTTGTAAAGTAACAATACATTTCTGTTATTGAGCTCGTCCCTCTCACAAGTGCAGTTCACTCTGGCAGCATCTCTAGTATACTGGCAGAAACCTTTTGAACAGAACTGCTATGTGAAGCTGGTTTTGTCCAGATGAACTAGTGTTTCGCATTGCATGATTGCCTGACGGCCCTGAGAACCGACACTGTACCCATAACTAATAGGAAGGGTACCTATTTGGGACACCATTTTTGAACTGAGATTTAATGTCATAATCAATAATATTTTATTTATTACACTGTTTTAAAAGAGATATATCAATCTTATATGTAAATGTAAACTGAACATGATTTTGTTAAACTGTAATTTTGTTTGCAAATAAAAAGTTTCATTAAAACAAAAATGTAATGTAATGCACAGCTGGAACAAGAACCTGAAAACACAATGCATCATGGGAGAGCAGTAACAGAGAGCATAACAGATCAAAATGACCTGGGGTAATAATCGTAAAGCCAGCCACAGCGTGAATCAGTGGTAAGCCTCCTTTTACCTATTGTCAGAGATCCAGTATGGGGTGGGGGGGGTGTCCACTAGGCCACTGGGATATTGGGCAGGTATGGTATTCAGACACTGCAATCAGGGTTGGGGTGGGGTCCACTAGTCATCCAGGGGCTTGTATGGGGCATGCACATTTACACCATCTCGCCCAGGAACGGGATGGGTGGGGGGTCACCGACTACCTGTGCTGGGCATACATTGGCCACTCATACCGTGCATCAATGGAGATCAGGGAACAGGATGGGAGGGAGGTGACCACTAGACTATGAGGGAAGGTCAGTGCTGGTGTCTGCATAGTTCGGGAACTGGGGATGGGAGAGGGATGGACAGGCGCACTCCACATGGCGCAGCTATGCTAATGGGCTGATAATGAGCATGCATGGTGCTTGTTTGCGCCGTGCATGCCCAATGAGCTCATTAGCATGTACAGGCTGAATGTCACCCTTGAGGTTGTGGTGCAGCAAGGTATGTGCCACACAGTTCCCATTGGTGGAAGTCAGCCCTGTTCCTGGTTGTGCTGAGCCAGACCAGGTGGACGACTGCTCTGGGAGGAGCGTGCCGGGTCAGATATTCAAACAATATGCACGATCAGACCAGATCGTGCATGCTGTTTGAATATACCGTGAACTAGCCAACATCTATTCTTTTTGATGGCGCGTCTATGTTCGAGCAACCGCCAGTTCTGAATATGTCCTGCCAGGTGTTTTAAAGAGTAACAGAACATAGAGCCAGCAACTTTCACTAATGCCAGGTGGTTGGCAAAAAACAAATTGCCAAGAAATGTACAGAAACCAAGCACTCCCATCCATATTAGCACACACAAAAATGATTTTATTAAAGTTAATGTGCAAGGAGCTAGTGCATTCACAGAATAAATACGTGCAAACTGTTGAAGTGCAAAATAGCAAAAAATGTAACATGAACGCACCTCGACCAACCTGTTAAACTCTATGCACCTTGAGGACGTATCCTCTTCCTCAGGGGGTGTGCCTCACACTCTGCACGTGACAGCTTTAACACACATCAGCAGTAAGGCATCATAGTGCAGATTGTACCCATTCATGAAAAATTAAACCACATAGGTTGATGTCCAAGTAATTTGACGTGCTGACACCATCAGTCCCAGAGAGCTTCTGTAATCTGTAACTTAATAAATCTTAAGTAAGAAATAGTAGAGTGCTGCTACAATAGCGTTCCTTACCCTGCATAAATATCTGTTAACAAACTGCTCCAGCTAAATGGGATGTGTGCAAAAGTGAACAGAACCAGGAGTGTTGCTGTGAAAAGTGAAACCACAATTTGAAACAATAATTAAAACAAACCTGTTAACTAACTACGATGTTCTGAAGAACCCAATGTCTAATATACTAATGATGGGCCAGAGGGAGAAAAGGGTAAATGCCTGCCGAACTGTATTCGTAATACAATACAGCATGCAGTATGGTTTTTGGAATACAATTTGTTAAAGAGCTCATTGCCTAAGGGAAGATTACCCAGCCCGGCCTCCTGCCTTAGATCTTCCTTGAGTTAACCTAAGCCTTCCTGCAAGATCATGGCTTTGGCCACAGGTAAAGAAACACAGAAACATAGACTTCAACGGCAGATAAGGACCGCTTGGCCCACCCAGTCTGCCCATTTCCCTACCTATTGGATAAGCTGCAGATCCTAGTTAACCAGCACCCTGCTTCTTCCTACCCACCACCAGAATTCCCTTATGTCTGTCTAATGCATTCTTGAATTCCCCCACTGTTTTTGACCCCACGACCTCCTCAGAAACACCATTCCATGCATCCACCACCCTCTCCGTGAAAAACTACTTCCTCACGTTGCCCCTAAGCCATCCCCCCAATCTTTAAATTGTGCCCCCTTGTTCTTGCACATCTACAGAATCCAGGTATTTTCCCAGCTTTGGATGAAGAGTTCCTCCCTGCCCCTTAGTGAATATGTCAGACTCCCCAGTGCCAGAGCCTGCAGAGTCAGTGATCCTGGGTGGGTGGGATGCAGGATAGCCAAAACAAAAAAGGTGTGTCTGGGATTCAGGTGCTGACCAGTAACTGATACAAAAGAAAACAACTGTGCACTTACACATTAATAAAGTATGTCTGGCACTTATCTATATAGTGTCTGAGCTGTTTTTGGCCCTGGTGAGAGCCCAAGTTTTAGCTGTTTTCTTTTCTTCTGGGATGCAGGATACCATGATATTTTGTACGCTGTGGTGCACCAATGCAACGAGCACCCTCGCTCAGCCTGTCTATGGTTCCCATCCCTCTTCGCCCACGTCCTCAACCCAAACAGCAAGGCCATGGGTGTACATGGGACCTACCTAGCTAATATTTTGGATATTTCCAGTGCCACCATGGCCCAGTACGATTTTACTGTAGTACATCCCCAGGAGTAATATAGGTATGTGCCCAGAGCCACTTTGCATCTGACACAAGTCGGTGAGATTCCAGGGTTGAACCTCTGCACTACACTAGTATAGGTGGGCAGTGCAGTCTATGGACAAATTTATATTGGGACACCATGGGCCAGATTTTCAAAAGGGCCCAGAATGCCACAAGCCCTGGATATGCTGAACATATGGCTCACGGGGCTTGTGGCATTCAACCAGCTCGTGATCAGGATTTTTTATCTCGTGCACCGATTGCCACAAGTTAGACCAGCTTTTTCCAGTTTAGCGTGTGGCAGTCTTGGGTACCCTTTTCACAGGCCTTGTGCTAAATATTTGGTGCAAGCTGCTGTAAACCAGGAATCTTGTCATAAATGCACCAGCGTGCTTGAATTTGGCACAAAGCAGTAAAGTGTTTTCATGCCATGGACCAGTGGGTTTGACGCAAGCCCTGAATCGCCCTTTGTGAATCTGGCTCCTGGTGTCTATTACACACAGTAATCTCATGTGTAGGCATAGAATGCTCCTCCACATCTCTTCTGCGATAGGAACCCCTGGATCTTGTTCATATTGATTTTTTAACTCTGCTAGGCTGGCAGATATGTCCTATGCAATGACGTTAGCCAGTTTCGCTATCAATCCTTTGGTCAACACTCTAGAACTGAAGGCAGCCTGTTCCAAAGCTTGTTGTGGGGAATTTCCAGCTGAAGCCCTCCTGAGGCTCCTGCCAAAGGCACGAACCTGAATGAATCTGAAATGATGCAATGTGGGGATGTGTAGTTTCTCCTGTATCTCACTAAATGGATGTATCCCCCTGCCCGTATACAGATTCCCCCACACAGGATTCCCTTCTCCTCCCACTCTTTAAAGCCTCTGTCCTCTAGCCCAGGTAGACTCTGCATTACCCACCACAGGCACTAGCAGGATGGCATTTTCCTCAATGCCTTTCTTCCCTTCCTTGGTTCCTCCCAGGCTTCCAGTGCATATCTGGCCATGGGATTGGGGGCGTTCTCCTGAGTGTATGCTTTATTACCACAACTGGTCAGGTGTACCGAGAGCCTTCCCCTGCTATCGTCTTCCTCCAGATCTAGCCAAGTAGCCACCTCTCCCCTACTGACCCAGTCCTACACGTATCACTGTTGGATAGAACCCTGGTACCTCCTCAGGTCCAAAAGCCCAATCTTCCATGCTCTATTCCACTCTTAAGCCTCTGCAGGCTCATCCTGAGTCTTTTGTTTTGCCATATGAAAACGGTAAAGCCTCACTGCAGTTTCTTGATATCTGCTCTTGTTGAGCCCATAGGCAGCATCTGCATTGCTTATAGCAACCTGTGGAGCGTGTTCGTTTTCAGTAAGTTTTTGCGCCTCAGCCACAAAATTGTCAGGGCCCTCCAGAGCTCTAGCTCCGCTAAGTTGGTAGAAAAAAAGTGGCTTGTAATTCAACTCTTACAGGCTGTCTACATCCCTACCTACCTCAATCCCCAGGTAGGTAATGGCCTTCCTCACCATTTGCAGACCCCAGCCATTCCCTGTTCATTCCCCAGTGTCTGAGCCTAAGTCACTAGTTCTGATTTATGTAAGTTAAGTTTGTACCCAGAAAAGGTTGCAGATTCTGCAATGAATTGTAGTAAGGCTTGCACAGAGGTACTGGGGTCTGTTATAGAAAGGGGCAGGTCATCAGTGTAGAGCGTGATCTTGTGCTGGTTTCCTGATTTTCCCAGGATCCCCTTGACCTCCTGGGTAGCTCAAATCTTAACTGCCAGTGGATCTATAGCCAGGGCAAATAATAGAGATGATAGGGGCACCCTGCCACGTGCCCCCAAGTAGTCTGAATTCCTCTGAAAGGCTTCCATTTGCCAAGATGTGAGCTTTGGGGTCCTTATATAACAACCAAACCATGTCCACCTATGCGTCCCCCAGCCCAGATTTCTGGAGGACCCTTCTGGAGGACCTCATTCAAATAACACCACTCTATGCAATAGAAGGCTTTCTTGGCACCCATCAATGGCACAAGTGCTGTACCCTGATGCTGAGAACTCCAGTGCACTACAATGATCAGCCTTTGCATGTAATGGTAGGAAAGCCTGCCTTGCAGAAACCCTGTCTGGTCTGGGTGTACAATCTGTAGGAGTATTCCCCTCAAGACTCCTTGCCAATTTGTGGCAAATATCTTTAAATTACAATTCAAAAGGAAAATGGGTTGAAACAACGCATAGTCAACAGGTCCTTCCCTGGCTAGACAGGACACAGTGTGGAGGCCATGCAACACAAGACAGGTAAGCCCCCTCCTTCCTGGCCTCTTCAGACATATCCCTGAGTTGGCAAATGAGGACACCCCACCTCTTTATAGTATTCTGCCCCAAAACCATCCAGGCCACTAGACTTCCTTCTTTTCAGTGATCCTATCACTGCCAGGTCCTCTTTCTTGGTGACTTGTGCTCCAAGAGCCTGCCCTCTGTTTGTCTGAGATATTTGGGATCGGTATCTCATCCAGAAAGTTATCAGCAGTTCCTTCCATACTATGGCATTCTGCTTTATAAAGCTGCTCATAGAAGGTCTGGAAGACATTCTGTCTTCCCTCTGCCTGTGTCTCACCCTGGTATCCTTCAGTGCTGGAATACATGCGGATACACTCTGTCCACTCACTAAGTGGGCTAATAGTGGGCCTGGTTTATTCCTCCACTCAAACGTCCTCTGCCAAGCAAAAAAAATGGCTGTTTTAGCCTACCCTGTGAACAAAAGGTTGCACGCCTCCCTTGTGGCTGTGATGTCCCTCAGGATAGTACCAACCCCCCCCCCGCATCTGCCATGTTCGGCTCCAGTGCCCTCAGCTTGTTTTCTAGCTCCTGCCCTTTCTCCCTCCTGTGTTGTGTCAGGGTTGCTACATAGCTAAGCCCCATCCCCCTCATGTAAGCCTGCCCCGCCTCCCACAATATTGTTTTGGATGGTGCTGTAGCGATGTTGGTAACCATGTGGACCATTGTTCCATGAGGTACTGGTGAATATTCCTCATTAGCTAGAAGGTACATTGGGAATCACCAGTCCGTATTCCTCATATTCTCCCCATCCACCTGCAGCTTTAGGATCACCATAGCATGATCCGATATATAGACAGGGCTGTGACTAGCATCCTTCACTTGGTGACGCTGCCCCATGGGGACATAAACATATTCCAGCCTGGACCATGTTCTGTGAGGATTAGAGAAAACATAAACGCTTGTGTGCCAGGATTCTCAGTGCACCAGGCACCTATCAGTGCTAAGTCTGCCATGCCCTTCCTCCAGGGAGCCAGTGCATTGCTTTGGCATCCCACACCCTCAGAATTGTCCAGGGCTGGCTCCATGGTACAACTGAGACCCCCCCCCACCCATGATCAGGTTTCTGAAGTGCTCTTCTTGGAGTACATCTAACAGCTTTTTGTAAAAGTCATTATCAACAAGCAGCAGGGGCATATACACCACCAAACACATACCTCCCTTTCCTGTGGATTGCTCACCAGTTGCACTACCTTCAGTGGCAGGTGTTTGCTCACCAGGGCAGCTACCCCTCTCTTGTGGGAAAAGTATGAAGCTGAATAGCATGTCCCAACTGAACCACCTACTAGTTTACTATGCTCCACCTTAGTAAGGAGGGTTTCCTGAAAACAGTGCAACATGCATAAACTTTGATGGAAGATGAACAATTGGATATTGTGGCAGTCACAGAAACATGGTACACCGAGAACCATGAATGGGATGTCAACATACCAGGGTACACAATCTACAGAAGGGAGAGGGAAGGTAAAAGAGGAGGTGGAGTAGCTCTATACATAAGGGAAGGGATCAAAGCTACAGAACTAAAAAGTAAAGGGGGAGGACAAGAGGCACTCTGGGTCACCTTGGAGATGGGGAATGGCCTCGCAATCCGAACAGGGGTTGTATACAGATCCCCGTCTCAAGGGGAGGAAATGGACAAGAAATGATAGAGGACATTCTCAAAATGGCTGAAAAAGGGAGATACTGTTGATGGGGACCTGAATATGCCAGATGTTAACTGGAGGACATGTACTCAGCCACATCAAGAGCAGGTCATTCTAGATGCCCTGGAAGGCAGACCTTTAGACAGCTAGTGCTGGAACCCACTCGGGAGGAGCAATACTAGACCTGGTACTCTCAAATGGAGAGAGGATCACAAATTTATAAGTCAGTAGACATCTGGGAACAAGCGACCACTGCACAGTGTGCTTCACAATGAGCACAACCATGGAGATAAGCCATACAAAAACAAGGATACTGGACTTTAGAAAGGCTGACTTTGGCAAAATGGGTGAACACCTGAAGAATGCACTAGCAAATGGCCAAATAGGAGGGGTGGAAGAACAATGGAGAAAAATCAAAACTGCCATCATAGAGGCAACAAGTCTTTGTGTAAAACAAATAAAGACAACAAAGCGGAGTAAAAAACCACTATGGTTCTCAAAAGAGGTGGCAGGGAAGGTTAAGGAGAAAAAGGCTGCATTCAAAAAGTATAAGGAATCACAGAGGGAGCACGACAGGGATCTGTATCAATTAAAGCAGAAAGAAGCAGGAAAGGCAGTCAGAATAGCAAAGGCACAAACCGAGGAAAAAATAGCCAACTTGGTCAAAAAGGGGGATAAAACCTTTTATAGGTACATTAGAAAGCATAGAAAGGTTAAGGGAGGGATAGTGAAGATTAATAAAGGAGAGGGGATGTGGGCAGAGGGAGACAGTGTAAAGGCAGAGATACTGAATGAATACTTTTGCTCAGTATTCACAAAAGAAGATGAGGAGCAGTTACCTAAACCAGACAATAGAAGCACTCTGGGTAGGGGGTTGATACCAGTCCATTCCAGAAGAAAGAGTCCTGAAAGAACTCCTAAAACTCAAGGTGGACAAAGCAATGGGCCTGCGGGATTCACCCAGAATCCTAAAAGAACTAAGGGGGACCAGTGACACCACTGACCACACTTTTTAACAAATCATGGCAGGATGGGGTGGTACCTGAGGACTGGAGGAGGGAAGATGTGATTCCCCTTTACAAAAGTGGGAGCAATGCAGAAGCAGGAAACTACAGACCTGTAAGTTTGACCTCAGTGGTAGGGAAAATGATGGAATCACTTCTGAAAGAAAGAATTGTTGAGTACCTAGAGGCCAGCGGGGCACAGGACCAGAAGCAACATGGATTTACAGCAGGAAGGTCATGTCAGACTAATCTAATTGATTTCTTTGACTGGGTGACCAAAGTAATAGACCAGGGAGGGGCTGTGGATATGGCCAACCTAGACTTTAGCAAGGCATTTGACACAGTCCCACACAAAAGATTAATAATCAAATTAGCCAGCCTGGGAGTGGGTCCCAGGGTGGTAGCCTGGGTAGTGAACTGGCTGCACAACAGGACACAGAAGATAACAGTAGATGGAACACATTCCGAAAAGGGGTTACTAGTGGAGTACCTCAGGGCTCAGTACTGGGTCCAATCCTCTTTAACATCTTTATAAGTGACATTGCAGAGGGTCTGGAGGAAAGTATGCCTCTTTGCAGATGACACAAAGATCTGTAACAGAGTTGATACACAAGAGGGTAGAAAAGATGAGAAGGACTTGGCAAGGTTGGAGGAATGGTCAGACATATGGCAACTAGATTCAATGCAAAGAAGTGCAAAGTAATGCACCTGGAAACAAAATCCAGGAGAAGAGTACACAATAGCAGGGAGGTACTAACAACAACAAAAATGGAAAGGGACCTGGGGGTAGTCATATCAGATGACCTAAAGGTGGGTAAGCAATGTGAAAAGTCGGTAGGAGAGCCAGGGGGATACTGGGATGCATAGGAAGGGGCATCACAAGTAGAAAAAAGGAAGTGGTTATCCCTCTATACAGACAGTTGGTGAGACCCCATCTGGAGTACTGTGTGCAGTTTTGGAGACCTCATCTACGCAAGGACATAGACAGAATGGAAGCAGTCCAGAGGAGGGCAACTAAAATGGTGCAGGGTCTACATCAGAAACCATATGAAGAGAGACTGAGAAAGCCTAATATGTATACCCTTGATGAAAGGAGGGACGGGGGACATGATAGAAACGTTCAAGTACCTCAAGGGAATCAACAAAGTCCAGGAGGGTAGCATCTTTCAGAAAAGAGATGTGTATAAGAACAAGGGCACAGTTTAAAGATAGAGGGGGGACGGCTCAGGGGTAATGTGAGGAAATTCTTTTTCACGGAGAGAATGGTGGGTACATGGAACAGCCTTCCTGAGGAGGTCGTTGGGTCTAAAACAGTGGGGGAATTCAAACATGCATGGGACAGACACAAAGCAATTATAGTGGGGGGTTGCAGGAAGCAGGCTGTTGGTTAACTAGAATCTGCAGCTTATCCAGTAGGCAGGGAAATGGGCAGACTGGGTGGGCCAAGTGGTCCTTATCTGCCGTCAAAGTCTATGTTTCTATGTTTCTATGTTTCCTTTTAAGAGCACTTATCACTTTCTTTCTCTTGATCAGGGAGAAAAATCAACACACGTTCCTGGAAACATCATTTAGTTCCCCAATCATTTGCAGCATCATCGATTCTTTCTGCCTGGAGCCTTCCTCAGATCTGTGATCTTCAAGGTCATCATGAACTTTACACATCCTCTCACACACTTTCATCCAGCATAATGTTACTGTCTTTCCAACTTACCTGCAAAATGATTCCATCAGTATTTAAACATATAACATTTAACACTGAACAATAAGCAAAACCCCAACCATCTCCCTCCGGCCTTGGTGACTCTGGGGCTGCTTCATTTTCTTTTAAATGAAAGCTTAGAGTCAAGACAATCAAAAATAGTTATATTGGTAAAGTTATCAATTATCAGAGATTTAGCATGTTACTGATTATTGTAAAAGTATAATAATACTTCTAGCCCTGATGGTTCCAAAGCTAGTGCTTTCCTAAGAAAGTATCTTTTGAAAGGGTTAATTCTGGAGAGAGACCTATAAATAAAGTTCCAAAAATAGCAAATAGTAAGTCCTGTTGTGATAACACATTCCACCACTGACCAGTGTGATGGTGCTGCTCTGGTAGACTTCTTGGTTCTTCACTCTGAGATGTGGCTGTAACTGTCTTGCTACCAGCACCAGTGTCACTCCACAGCAGGTGTTGTGGTGGGGTGACACTGTAGTTTTCTTAGGTGGATGGATGTAGGCACCCGACAAGGGGAGGCAGGAGTCGTACACAGAGATCCGATGTAGAAAAGATGTTTATTAGCCAGGAGGGGAAGGAGGACACAGTCATACAGGAAAACACCAACAGTAAAAATGACAGGGAGCATGGACAGCATTGTTATCTAAACAGTAATAACACAGAAATAACTAATATAAGCTCTAAAACATGCATAAATATCTAACGTAAACTCTAAAATGTACTGTAAGCTCTAAAAGGTGCACTTTGGCTTAAGACGTCAATACTTTAGGCTAAGCTTAGCACTCTAACATACCACAGTGAGGCAATTGCTAGCCCAGAGGGCTCCTGTAGTATTGTAACACACGGTACAGTAACAACAATTTAAGTCAGTAAAGAACACATCAGAGTCCACTTCCAGCGAGGGTCTCCGTGCGCACAAGCTGAGGATGGGATGAAGAAGAAGAAGGGGTAATAAGATGACGGATCCTGCAAAGCACAAAACTGGCACTTCAGTGCAGGCCTAGGGGAGGCCACTGGGGGGTTATGAGAGATTTATAAACAGACCATAGGTTCATCAGCACAAAACCCACTCTCACAGACTGCCGGAAACAAGGAACAAACACAAGAACTCTCTCGGCTAAAAACTCGCTGGTGGGCCACCGGAACTGAAGAACAAGTACAAGGATCCAGTTAAAGTCCTCTGTTGGACAGCCAGGATGAGATGACAGATGCAGAAGACCACCCTGCCACAGCCTGCTTGTGGACTGCCGGGACTGGATTGATGCAGAAGACCACCCTGCCACAGCCCACTTGTGGACTGCCAGGACAAGATTGATGCAGAAGACTTTGAAAGGACCCCATGGAAACTGAGAACCAAGATGGGGATATCTTTGGAAGCCAGGCAGATGGTGGATTTCTGGGCACCAAGGCTGGACAAGCCAAGGATTAGTAAAACAACAAATGAGACGTTGGTTTGGGGAAACTGGACCAAAAGATCTTGAAGTGTCTGGAACAAGAACCAAGAAAACAAGAAAATGGTGGCCGCGGATCACACTGGGCTTCAGTGAACTACGACTAGCAGTGAATGACAAAGGGATGTTGATGCGATTCTTCCAGGATGAGCACACTCTAGGTGAAGAAGACTCTGACCAGTACCACAGGCACGGAAGCTGGAAGATGGTTATGAAGAGTGAAACTGTAGGATCTTCAGAGGATCTCCGCTGCAGACTAATTCTGGAATTTACTTGCCGACCACCCCTCCAAGGCTACTAAAAACTGATTCAGGAATACACATGGCGCAAGATGCTGACACGCTATGGTGTATCTGCAACCTGGGGCAATTACACAGTTCCAGAGGCAAACAAATGACCGTGGGGCAATTGTACAATTCGAGGCAGATTTCAGGCAATAAACACAGTGAGGCAGTCCAGGCAGTAAATGTAGTTCAGGCAGCTTTTGTATTTGTTGCCGCTTTCTGATGCCCCAAATGCCCTCTTGCCCCAGTGCTAGCCCAGTTAGAGAGCCGCTAGCAGTTCCTTCCTTGGCCACCTCTATTGACGATCCAAAGGTGGAAAATATTTAGAAACCCCCTTCCCACCTATGCTACCACAGTCGCTGTCCCAAAGCTCTCAGCAAACAGTAGGGGTCTTAATATCCACCTCCCACCTAACTGAGAGACTAGCCCCTCTCACTGTGGCTCAGGGACTAGGGTGTGTCTGGACAAGTGCAGGGCACCTGGGCTTGCTAGCCCTCCTTCCAATTAGCTTTAGCTGGGCCCCTTAAACAGTGTTTTTTTTCCTGGCTCAGCTCCTTTTAACAGTAGGGCTTTCTTGCTGGACCCCCTTTTCTGCAACCCTTTAAGTTGTGGGCCTCTCTGCTGGGCCCCTTTAAATCTCTTCCAACGAGTTCCCCTTTTTAAAGGGAAATGTCCACCTCCTGATGGGCCTCACCTCCATGTGAAGCAGGGACCGATTAGCAGTTCAATAAATATACAAATTTTTGTTACTCACTGTGCCATTTTTAATTTTAATTTCTATTTGATTGATCCTGCACCCTCCCCGCTGACATTTTAGAACTCAGGGCCCTCCCCGGCACACCCACAAGCACCAGCGGCTGTCCCTGTGATGACATGTCCTGCGGGGTGCAGCTGGGACCTGTCCATAGGCTTACAGTATAAGGGAAGGTGCAAACAGTTCCAGTTTGGAGCCTAAGTGTTTCCGTGGTATAATGAGACCATGTACTGGCTGGCAGGCACCCTGCCAGTCGGTACATGGTCTCGGTATATCACGGACACATGAGACTCAAACTGGAGCTGTTCGAGAGATAGCAATACAGATTACTATATTGCCGATCTTCAAACAGCTCCAGTTTGGAGTCTACATGTGTCCGTGAGGGATGGTTTCAACACACAGGTAAGCCCTAACAGTCCCTCACTACTTTTTGGCATCCTCACTCCTTCCACCCCAGCCAGCAACTGCCTCAAAAATGATGCTCTTTAAAATGCAAGATGTGGGGTTCTAATTTTTGAACCCCAAGCTCCTGTCACTAGCTTTTGCTTTTAAAAATTAACACCACACACTGGGCAGGGACAGCAGTTCCAGCGGGTAGGGAACCACAGCTTGTGTTGCCTGCTCGGGGGGGGAAGGGATTCTGTAGAATTAAGCAGGCAGCAACAGAGGAGAACTTTCTTTTTCTTTTCTTTTATTTATTTCTGTGCCTGGCAAGGAGGAGGGACAACACTGACAGAGGCCCCAGGACACTACCCTCCCTCTGCCCACACTGTCCTATGAGGAGCACTGTAGTTAAATTCTCTGTGGTGCCCCCATATTTTGGGGCACTACACCAGGTGCACCGGCACTTTGACCCCCAAAGATTTTCATCAAGGGGCCATCAGACTATACCAGTTAATGACTTATGTAATATGTTAACTAGAAATATGAAATAAGGAAACATTTCAGATTTCACTGCCTCTGTGGCACCAGTCAGCATGCTGTCACCTGGCAACCAAGGTTCATGCCCCGAGCTTGGACATCAGTAGTGGACTAGCAGAAGAGGACCAAGCATCTGCTTAGATGCTCACCTCCTCTGGTGAGGGGGGGGGAGGATGCTGATCCCGGTACCTGAATTCCTGCTGTTGGCCCCATGGACTGCGTATGTCAGTCTGAGGCAGGGCACATGGAAAGATGAGCTGAGTGACGTGGATGCTTACTGTGAGAAGAGGAAAATGAAAGAAACCCAGATGAGACTGGGTGGGCAAATAAAGACCCCCCCCCCGAGTCTTAGTGGGCTGATCCACTCGGTTTTACCTGACTTGCTTTGTCTCTCTTCACGTGATGCAGTCCCTGAGCTGGTGTTGCATCCAATTGTGCCTCCTGAAAGAGCAATTCATTGTCGCACCTAACTCTGATTTACAATTCCAGTCCCATGCCACCATGAATCACTCAATGCACGTGCACAAATACTGAGGGAGATGAATTCAGAGTGGTGGCACAACTGGATGGAACACTGGCATTGCCCAGGTTGTTTTTTTGGGCCCTGTCATGTGGGAAAGCTGCAGAGATCACGGGGGAGGAAGGTGGAGAAGGGGGACAAGTCACACAAAGTGAAAGCCAGCTGGTGTAAGATGCTGAGCTGGGCAGGGTTAATGCAATTGAAGGAGATCTCCAGACCATCCAGGGTAAGGAGGGTTAAAGTTTAAATTAGGAAAAAAAAAGAAGTGTCTTTGACTGAGATATATAACTGAAAAATGCTTCTGAAAACTTCCCATGAGAATCCAATAAAAATTTTGGAGCATATCAGATTCCATCCAGCCCTGCTTCGAAGAGACATCACAGCTGGAATGCTCATCTGAATCTACAGTTTGCATGTTGTTAGTGAAGGTCAAGGAGGCAGAGGCCTGCTGGCTGTCTTGTTTAGTCTACCCATGGCTTGGGAATCTACACATCCAGTCCTGCTCACCTTCACATCAGCTGTTTCCAGACACTGATATAGCAGGATCAACCAATCCCCTTGCAGTGTTTTCCTCACTGCTGCTGCAGTAGTGCACCATCTCCCACTGCTTGTGTCTACACAGACAGCATGCCGCAGTTGGCCAGTGCCGGTTCGCATGAGCCACGGGTGCAACATGTTTTACTTTTCCTGTTCCAAAATAGCATGAGACAAGGCATCAACACCACCTACGTGTTATCTCCATGGGAAAAACTGGGGCACCTGACACCAAAAAAGGCTTCAAGCTGAAGTTTCCTATTACAATGGATATAATGAAATGGGAAGCGATGGTCATTGCCAGATGTGAGGAATAGGGCATGACTCCCATGCAACTGAGTATCCTTTTACATGTCATGGCCATTTCCCAGGGCAACAATGCCCTAAATGTGTCCTCAAGGCAACGCATATGTGCATACAGATGTGTGTATATAATATCCACTCAGAAAGAAGTCTAGTTTTTGGCATAAAAATTGGCACCCAAAAAAGAAAACATGACATATGTGAGGTTGATCTGTTTGCTAGGGTTTACAAGTTTTAAACCATTTCCCAACTGCTGTGCCCAGTTCTTGTAAAAAGAGGGGGGATCCCATACACAGGTGTTATAGTGTGCCACAAATTGGTTACAATGACCACTCTGCGGTAATGTTCGGACTTGCGCCCCCTTTGTGCCATGGTGTAGGAAAAGGAGCAGGGACTGGCATGCTGATGAGGCTCTGTGTGATGCTCAGGTGCTTCCTTGCCCCGCTTAGCTGCCTCATGCTTCTGTGCAACGGGCCCCTGCGGAGCCATGAAGCAGTTCCACAGGCATTCTGCAGGAGTGTGGTGGCTAAGTGCAGACATGGTGTGGGACTGAGATTGGTGATGGACTCAAAGAAAACATGCCACGTGTAGGGGACTGGGGCTAGGGAGGGGGTTCCACTAGACACCAGGGGTTACATATCATGATTGCAGCAGTCAGGAGGCCCAGTGATTACCAGTGAATGACAAGAAAATAAAAAGCCTACTCATCCCACGAATGGGCCCTTCAAGTACAGCTGCGTGTGGGGTGGGGGGGATGAGACAAGGCCAAATATTTATTCAGTGAATGTGCCAAAAATGTGCCAAAATTCCGCACTTTTACTTTTTATTTGGCCCAGTTAAAAATTCAGGCTACTTTGGATCACTTCGTTCTTCAGAAAATAATTAAAAAGAAAACAATCTTCCCAGATGGCTCATCTTAGTCAAGGCCCCTAGAATTCTGCGGCCGCAGAATTTTGCACAGAACTTGCAGTCTACAGCAGAACTTCTGCAGTGCCACAGAATTCACTCTTCTTGGTGATTTTTTATTAATATTTCTGTTTATACATAGAATCTGGTTCCCTTCCCCTCTTTTTATATCCAACCCCCATATGTTCAGAATGTGATGGTATCATTATTATAACATCATACATTAGCTAATGAAATGGCTGCATTCTGCAACAGAAATGAACAGTCACTTATCTACCACAGCTCCCACTGCCAGAGACGGTGGCACAGCACATCATGCATGGTGATATTTGCTCAACCTGCACTACAACCTAATACAATTTTCAGTCTTACATTGTTGCACTAGGGCCAGCTTAAACAAAACGTTGTCAACAGCACAGACCTGTTAAGTCCATACCTCACTTTGTACTAACCTATTTGTGCCTTTAAGGTATAGAGGCACTATCTGAAATGAATAACTGGTAAAATGAATTTAACTGTCTAAATATTTAAGAAAAATAAAGTAATTATGCCCAGAAAAGTGAAATATAATAATGTGTTGACCTGTTGAAAGAATAGACTTGTTAAATAAATAATTGCAGTGTACACATTTTTGCCAGGGTTATTGATTACATGTTGTCATTGGTTGATAGAATCACCCTAAAAGTTATTGAGAAATGTTGTGTGCAGGGACAGCTGTTGGGCCAGAGGGCAGCATGCTGTGTTTCCATGCCGGCAACTCCGGTTCAGAGATTAGCTTTGGGAGCTGGCTGGGCAGCACAAGGATTGGTGGAACACATCACTGCTCGGAGCCTGGGAAGGTGTGGTGCAGTGTTCTGTCACATGGTGGACACATTGTGATGGGCGGGAGAACTGTATCTCACAATTGGTTCACATGCATGTCATGGCCTGATGGTGTTACGCAGTGTGTCAGGGAAAGCAGGTTGACATGAAAAATGAGTTTAATAACTCCTCTATTCCATTTCCAATGGGACCTGTATGAGTGAGGATGCAAGTTAGTGGAAATTCAAAAAAAATATATAAATATATATATATATATATGTATATATACACACACACACATACACTATCTCTGTCTCTCTCACCACACACACACACACACGCATATTTGTATGTATATTACAGACTGCATATAGATATATAAGTGATACACAGAGGGAACCTCATGAGTGGTGTAGAAAGCATATACAAATATATAAGTGATAGACAGTGGAAACCTCATTAGTGGGATAGATAGCATGCATATAGAAATACCTTATCTATCACATAAGATCCCCTCTGCATATATCATTTATGCAACAGGCTAGGACCTTAAGGGAGAGACATTTGTTTTGCTTTTTTAGGCATAACATTATTTTTATAAGTCTGTTATTTTTTGAACTAGTGTTACTGTGCTTTCCTCCATCCTGATTGCTAAAACCACTGCCATGAAAGTGAAGTCAGAATGACAAGCTGATACTGTAATGTGGTAGTTTGTTAGTGCCACAGAACTTCCGCAGAAATTACAAACCACCGCCGCAGAAGTTCTGTGGCAAATGGTAGTCTTGCTGCAGAACTTGGTCCCACTGTGCCGCAGAAAAGTAGGGGCCTTGGTCATAGTCCTATGGCCACCCATTTTCCCATCCCAGTCATGTTCTAAATTATTCCCCTATGCACAGACTTTTTTTGTATAAAAAGATAAATACGTTTCAGCTATTGATACTGTGCCAGGTGCTGACTAGGCATTTTTTTTACAAAACTGATTGGAGGAACAGAAGAGAGTAGATGCTGGAATTGACTGAAGTGGGCGTGGGTGAAGGTGGGATGCCTCTTCCCTTTGTTTTTTGCCTGCTAGTCCCCATCCCAAGGATTCAAGGCATATTTTGCCAAAGTTTTGAAGCTGAGCCAAGGTTAGGGGGTTTGACTCAAAGCTGAATCAAAATTTTTACAATTTCTCACACTTAATGGGGGGGGGGATGACTGAGATGGTAGACATTGCACCCTATAACTGGCATAGTACCATGCCCAGACTGACTTGTTAACCCCACCTCTGACCAAAACATCTGGTGGTCATCATTTGCATTGTGACATAGCCACGAAAAGTCAGGAGACTCCTCTGTTGGCAGGTCTGAAATTTGTGTATGGCACTTTTCAGGGGGTAGAATGGGGTGCTTCTTTACACCCTGAAATTGCACTGTGACTTTATATTGGGCCTCAGATGTTGGCAGCTGATTGGCCCTTAAGTTCTGGCTCTGATTTTCCCAAACACTGACGATGCAAAATGGGGAACAACTTATATGCCTGGTCAACTCATACATGAGTATTTATGCTACATGCTGGGAGCGATGTACTTCTTTATTCTCTTCCAATTTATTTATCCAGGAAAGCCCAACTGAGCCCATCATCTCAGCTTCACTGAGGTCTCACTTCTTCCCAATTTTACAAGTCGGTGCATTGAAGCAAAGGAAGGTCAAGTGAGTTATTGAAGGTCACATAATGACTAACCATGATGGGATTTGCACTTTAGAGCAGTGGTTTCACAGGTGAGTGGCCTAAGAGGTAATCACACAGAAAAACGTACATTATAATCATATTTTAGTTACCATTCTGATTACACTTTAAAGTTTTTCTGTGTGATTGCCTTTTAAATAAATGTCAGGTAGCTACGTGATTGTTGAAACAGTGTACAAGATCTGTATTCATATGTAGTTACACTTGTAAGAACAAATTTAATATTGCCAAAATTAGTAACATAGCAGTTACACTATAGATTTTCTGTTACAATTTGCAATAGCTATTACATGTGTAGTTGCCCTTGTAAGAACAAATTACATAATGCCAGAAGAGATACAGTGGTAGTTCCACAATACATTTTCTGTTACACTTTGCAGTAGCTATTAAATGTGTAGTTACACTTGTCAGAATGAACTGATGTGTGCCAAAAGGGAGACAGTACTAGTTGCATGTGTAACTATTTCTTAATGCAAATTGTGTAACTACACAACATGCAATTGTGAAGCTAGTTAACAATTACATTGTAGTTACATAGAACTACACAGTAGTTACAGTGTAGTTACAGTATAGTTATAAAGTAGTTACAATGTAGTTAAGGACACTTAAAGTGTTACCAGATGTATATTTGTAGATATGAGGGTGTCTGTGTGTGTGTGTGTGTGTGTGTGTGTGTGTGTGTGTGTGTGCAGTTTGGATGTATGTTTGTGGATATAAGAATGCATATGTGTGTGTGTGTGTACGTGCAGTATGGATGTATGTTTGTACATGTGAAGGTACGTGTGTGTGTGTGTGTGTGTGTGTGTGTGTGTGTGCGTGCAGTATGTTTGTATAAGTGAAGGTATGTGTGTGTGTGTGTCTCTGTGTGTAGTGCTCACCCACAGTTGCTGAAACAACAGTTGTTAGCCAGCCTGTTGCCACTGCAGTAGCACTACCACTTGTGACGCTGGAGACCTGAGTTTGGAAATGAGCCCATATCACTGGGGGCAGATCAGTGGGAGGAGGAGGATAAAGTATCCCAGATGCAATCTCACAGAAACATAACATTTGCTGGCAGATAAGGACCACTTGTTCCACCTAGTCTGCCCATTTTTTTTCCTCCTCCTCTCCTCCTCGGGGGGGGGCAGGCAGCCTGGTCTGCTGTAGGACAGCCTGCTCTGCTGTAGGACTGCCACCTAGGTGATCATAGGTGTCAGTGCACTAAGGGAAGGCCTGTGGCACAGCAATAACCCAACCCTTCTGAGACCCCATACTGACGATGAGGTAGCTTCTCCTGAACTGGATCCTGACAAATGGCAGTTGGGAACCTGTGACTCCCTGCCATGGGGAGCAAGCAGTGGGGGCAGACAGGGGAAGCAGGTAAGTCCATGGAATTCCAGATGATGAGGCAGGGTGGGCCAGTCCAGGTAGGGACACAGGCCTTGCATGAGGCCAAAAAACTAAACAAACAACAGCTTTCAAGTCCAATGGACACCATCTGTCATCTGTTAGTGAGTAAATACTGATAAGTAGCTAAACTGATTAGTTAAATGGTAAATTTTTAATAATGATTTATGAAATACAGTTTTCCTTCTTCTTTTTGCCACTGTTACCACAGCATTATGAAAGATTTTACCTGCACTGTGACCTCCATCGTGCTGACATTACACTATTCAGCAGCGATGACATCACAGCAGGAGAGAGCAGCTGCATGAATGCACACCTGAGCATTCAGCAGTGATAACATCACAGCAGAAAAGAGAAGTTGTACTAAGGCACACCTGAGCATTCCGTAGTAATGACTTCACAGCAGAAGAGAGCAGCTGCATGAATGCACAACTGAGCACTCAGTAGTGATTACATCACAGCAGGAGAGAGCAGCTGCATTAGTGCACACCTACACATTAAGCAGTGATAACACCACAGCAGAAGAGAGCAGCTGCATGAATGAACACCTGAGCATTCAGCAGTGATAACATCACAGCAGGAAAGAGAAGTTGCATTAAGGCACACCTGAGCATGCCACAGTAATGACGTCATGGCAGAAGAGAGCAGCTGCATTAATGCACACCTGAGCATTGAAATGAGATAACGTTACAGCAGGAAAGTGAAGCTGCATGAATGCACACCTGAGCACTCAGTAGTGATTACATCACAGCAGGAGCGAACAGCTGCATTAATGCACACCTACACATTAAGCAGTGATAACATCACAGCAGGAGAGAGCAGCTGCATGAATGCACAACTGAGCACTCAGTAGTGATTACATCACAGCAGGAGAGAGCAGCTGAATTAATGTACACCTACACATTAAGCAGTGATAACACCACAGCAGAAGAGAGCAGCTGCATGAATGCACACCTGAGCATTCAGCAGTGATAACATCACAGCAGGAAAGAGAAGTTGCATTAAGGCACACCTGAGCATGCCACAGTAATGATGTCATGGCAGAAGAGAGCAGCTGCATTAATGCACACCTGAGCATTGAAATGAGATAACGTTACAGCAGGAAAGTGAAGCTGCATTAATGCACACCTGAGCATTGAAAAGTGATACCATCACAGCAGAAAACAGAAGCTGCATTAATGTACACCTGAGCATTCAGCAGTGATAACATCACAGCAGGAGAGAGCAGCTGCATTAATGCACACCTGAGCATTGAAAAATGATACCATCACAGCAGAAAACAGAAGCTGTATTAATGCACACCTGAGCATTTAGCAGTGATAACATCACAGCAGGAGAGAGCAGCTGCATTAATGCACACCTGAGCATTTAGCAGCGATAACATCACAGCAGGAAAGAGAAGTTGCATTAAGGCACACCTGAGCATTCCACAGTAATGACGTCACAGCAGAAGACAGCAGCTGCAATAATGCACACCTGAGCATTGAAATGTGATAACGTTACAGCAGGAAAGTGAAGCTGCATTAATGCACACCTGAGCATTTAGCAGTGATGACACCACAGCAGGACAGAGCAAATGCATTAATGCACACCTGAGCATTTAGCAGCGATAACATCACAGCAGGAAAGAGAAGTTGCATTAAGGCACACCTGAACATTCCACAGTAATGACATCACAGCAGAAGACAGCAGCTGCAATAATGCACACCTGAGCATTGAAATGTGATAACGTCACAGCAGGAAAGTGAAGCTGCATCAATGCACACCTGAGCACTGAAATGTGATAACATTACAGCAGGAAAGTGAAGCTGCATTAATGCACACCTGAGCATTGAAATGTGATAACAATACAGCAGGAAAGTGAAGCTGCATTAATGCACACCTGAGCATTGAAATGTGATAACAATACAGCAGGAGAGAGCAGCTGCATTAATGCACGCCTGAGTGTCCAGCCATGATGGCTTCACAGCAGAAGACAGCTGCACCATGAAGGCACATCAGAGCATCTGACAATGATGACATCACAGTGGGAGAGAGCTGCAGTGCTAATGTTCAACTTAGCATTTCATTATGAAGACATAAAAGACTGGGAGACAGCTGCAGCACGAAGGCACAACTGAAATGCTGCTTACAATGGCAAACCAGTGGGAGCCAGCAGTACTGAATTTGCTTGTCAATTTAAGCAGATTCCTTGACTCTCTAGGAATTAAACAGGCTATGTAGACAGTTGACTAATGGATTTCTGTGTCCAGCTGGTTTGGAAGTGGTCTCCTTAATTCTGGTGCAAGATGCTGGCACTCATGTAGTAGGGTCCAAAAAGCCCTGTCTGGAATGAGAAACATACAGGACAAGATATTTAAGCAATAATCCATGACAGGGTGTGGGTTATGTTGGGATTTCCCCACACCTGATGTGGTCAGGTCACAAGGCTGCAGGCCAAATGATTAAACCGCACCAGAAGTGGGTAAATCCCTGCAGAACCCACATCCTGGAGTGGATTATTGCAATTATACAGTGGGATGATTATTAAAATAAATTTAAAATAAAAAAGTGTACTTTAGTTGCTTTTTATTTTTTTATATAAACATTCTTCTGCAGTTGTTCAGATAGTCTTTCATTACTGGATAGACTGTTTAAGAGACCAAGGGAGCTGTGTGTAGTGCTTTATGGAACAGCAGGGGGAGTGGAGTGAGAGAGGTAGTGTAGTAGGAGCAGCTGAGAGATAGAGCATGTTGCGAGTGGCTGGCAGGTGTCTGCTGCTTGCAACTATTGGTGCCGAATGTGGCTGAACTGGGTTTCTGTTTGTCATGGGCAGTGGCTCTGAGGAGTGGCATCACGAGCAGTTTCTGCCGTAGCCAAGCCAGGTAATTCAGCTCTGTCTTACTGAGGACTGACTGGCAACTAAGTTTGTTGAGCTGTCATTGAAGTGAAAATCACCTCTAGTGCTTCATTATCAGCACAATTAAATATGCAGTCTGTTTTCATTTTTTCCATTTCACAGTCAGCGGTTAGCGGGGAATCAATATGGTGGCTTTTTTGTTTTGATTACGGAGGTCATAGTGATTTACTTTTACTTTTGGTTGGTAGAGTGGCTGACTGACACCTTTTGTCAGGTGGTGTCAGCATGGCTGAGCTGGTACCACATCCACTTCTGGGCCAGAAGATGGTGGGTTCTAGTTCCATGCCAAGATTGGGGTCATAGCTAAAATGCTGGCACCCCAGTGCAGTATTAGGGGGGTGCTGTGCTGTTGGGGTGTGCCGTCCTTGACCAGAGAGCAAAGTTGCTGTCAGAGCAAGGTCAAGGAGGCAGATGACTACGGCAGCTATAACCTTTCTGCTAGGATACATCTGACTAGGGGGAAAGCAGATAGATACTTTACTAGAAGTGTTGGGTCTGCAAGGTAAATTGGGACCTTCAATTAGGGCAAAAGAACACACAAGAGTTGGTGTGCTAGTCTGAGTTGGGGGAAGGGAGCTCTTTGCAGTTAGCTGGGTGAGGAGGAGAGCTGTAAATTGTGGGTTGTGGCTTAGGCAGAAGTAAACCAGGTGTCTGCATTTAGACTTCCTTGTAGTTAGCTATCTGGCCAGAGAGCAAACTTGCTATCAGAGCAAGGCCAAGGAGGCAGTTGGCTAAGGCAGCTAGAACCGTTCTGCTAGGACATCTCTGACTAGGGGAAAAGCAGATACTTTATTAGAAGTGTACGTCTGCAAGGTAAATTGGGACCTTCAATTAGAGTAAAAAACACACACAAGAGTTAGTGTGCTAGTCTGATTTGGGGGAGGAGAACTGTTATCATCATTGCAGTTAGCTGGGTGAGGAGGAAAGCTGTAAATTGGGGGTTGTGGCTTAGCCAGAAGTAAACCAGATGCCTGCATTTAGACTTCCCTACTTCCCTGTAGTTATGTGTTGCCCTTTCACCCACTCCTCCACCCTCCCACCCTTAGCCAGTTCCACTTTTAAAGGCAATGGATTTGATTGACAACAGGAACTTCCTGTTTGGGAGCAGGAAGGGAGGGATCACCAAGACACATAAGACTCACCATCCTTGAAGGAAAAGAGTAGCTCTCCCTCCCCCCTAGCTGCTGGAGATCTGACTCTGAGCAAAGAACAAGGAGACTACGATAGCACTTAAGCACTTGACTCAGAGGAAGGAGGTAGGGAGAGAGAATGGGAAAGGGAAGAAGAAGGGAAATAAAATAATAGCTCTAAATGGGGGTTGTGCAAATAATGCTTTTGGGAGAGTTAGCCTGTAGGTTAACTATTGAATCAGGTGAATTTTAGGGGTAGGCAGCACTAAAGGGTGTGTGTGCAAATGGTGCTTTTGGGAGTCTTTAGCCTGTAGGCTAACTATTGGCTTGGGTAAATGTTTAGGGGGTAGGTTATCTATTGGATCAGGTAAATTGTTAGGAGGTAGTGGGTAAGGACCTCAGAGGAGGAGAAAGCAAATCCTGGTGGGGGACTCGATAGTTATGGGGATACAGTTGGAAATGGGTAGGGATGAGAGAGGGTGATAAGGTGCCTTCCTAGTGCCACGCCTCATCAGGATGGAAGAAGGATCCTAAGAATCGCTGGGGAGGCAGGGAGGGAGGGAGGGAGAGCTAGATGTCATTGTTCACTTGGGGACAAATTACCTGGCTGGGGAGAGGCCGGATGCAGTTCAGGAAGAGTTCATGAAACTGGAGAGGGGGGTCTTAGGCAAGTAGCACAATCTGTTACTTTCTCAGAGGTGCTACCTGTCCATGACAAAGGGGATGACAGGAGGCTCTGCACCAGGGACTTTAACTCATGGTTGAGGTAAGTGGTGCAGGTAAGAGAGATTTGGGTTCATTGGGGACTGGGGCTCCACCTGAGGGGGTCGAGGCCTGTACAGGGGTGACGGCCTACATCCCTCCAAGAGGGGAACAGAGATCCTTAATGAAAAGTTTAAATGCTACATTAGTTAGCATTTAAACTAGCCAAGGGGGGTAGATGGAATAAGGCAGGAAGACATAGTCTGCCCCTCCCACATGCTTACAGGTTCAGCAGTGGGAATCCTGAGGGTGGAAAGTCCCATAGAGAACAAACAAATAGGAAACCAGGAGGAAGAAGGAAGGGAAAAGAGGAAAGATAATAGTAGAGGAAAAGGGGAGGGCGAAAGAGCAAGAAGAGGGGAGATGGCAGTATAAAATGGAAAGCAATGCATACAAATGCTCGAAATCTGGGCAACAAGATAGTGGACCTAGAGGCCACCATGGCAGCGGGAGACCTGGACATAGTAGCAGTCACAGAGACCTGGTGCAATGAAAACTAGGACTGGGAGGTAGCCATACCAGGGTATACACTATTCAAGGGGAACAAGGTAGGAAAAAAGGGAGGAAGGGTGGCTGTTTACATGAGAGAGAACATAAAGGCCACAGAAATACAAGGGGGACAGAGTAAAGCGGAGTTGCTGTGGGTTGCCCTGTAGACAGGGAGGGGGCTACTATTAAGATAGGAGTGATCGACAGACCTCCAGCACAGGGAGAGGAAGGAGATAAGGATATGATGGAGGAAAAACAAGGAATGGCTAACAAGGGCAAGGTACTGCTAGTGGGGGACTTCAGTCTACCAGATGTGGATTGGAGCCTACCTGCTGCAGCATTAGTTTATTTATTTATTTGCTTTTGGTAACCGGGTAGGTGCATTAGACATAAGTCCTGCCTATTTTCAGACACAACCCGGGAGAATACTGTAAATAGACATAACATATGCAAGTACATAAATACAGTCACAACAATACTCAGCAGTTATCCATGCAAGGATAGCCAAGACTAAGGCACGTTAGAAGTAGGGAAATCCTCAGCTCCCCATGGGAGGCATTCCTCAGGCAACTAGTTAAAGAACCCACTTGTGAGGGGGTGTTACTGGACCTGGTACTGTCAAACAGGGATAGTGTCGCTGACATCACAGTGGGAAGTCACCTGGGGACCAGTGATCGTTGTACAGTGCGGTTCAGCATAAGGACAGGGCCAGAACCGAAGGACACTAAAACTAATGTACTGGACTTCAGGAGGGACGATTTCAAGAAAATGGGAGAGTGCCTCAGGGAAAACCTAGCAAGAATAGGGAATAAGGGTGAGGTAGAGGAACAGTGGGCAAGAATAAAGCAGGCCATTGAAAAGGTGACAAACCTGTGTGTCAAGCAGGTTACGAAGAGCAAGAGAAGGAAGAGACTGCTATGGTTCTCCAAGGAAGTAGCAGAGAAGGTAAAGAAAAAGAAGCAGGCATTCAAAAGGTACAAGACGACACAGAAGGAAGAGGATAGGGAGAGTTATCAGGAGAAACAAAGGGAGGCAGGGAAGGCAGTTAGGAGAGTTAAAGCACAAACGGAGGAAAACATTGCCAAATCAGCAAAAAAGGGGAATAAAACTTTCTTCAGGTACATAAGCGAAAAGAAGAAAAGCAAGGCAGGGGTAGTAAGACTAAAACGGAAGGGAGGGGTGTGTGGAAGAGGACCAGAAGAAAGATGACATACTGAATAACTACTTTTGTTCAGTATTCACAAAGGAAGGGGTAGGTGACGGGCCATAGCTAGTGGAGAAGGGCATTAAGGGAAGGGAGGTGGACACTAGCCCTTTTACAGAGGAGAAAGTCCTCAGGGAACTAGCAAAACTAAAAGTGGACAAGGTTATGGGGCCAGACGGGGTTCACCCTAGGATATTGAAGGAACTAAAGGAGGAACTGTCTGCGCCTCTGATGGTCCTGTTCAGTCTATCACTGGATACGAGGGAAGTTCCAGGGGACTAGAGGATGGCAGATGTTCCACTACACAAAAGTGGAGATAAGGAGGAAGCAGGAAACTACTGACCTGTAAGCTTTACTTCGGCAGTGGGCAAGGGTACTGAAAAGCTACATAAAGAAAGGATTGGGGAATACCTTAACACCAGTGGACTGCAGGATCTGAGGCAGCATGGACTCACCGGGAGTAGATCATCCAAATAAACCTGACAGAGATTTTTGAAAGAGTTAACAGGGAGGTGGATCAAGGAGGAGCAGTGGATGTGGCCCACCTGGATTTCAGTAAGGCTTTCAACACCGTTCCACACAGAAGACTGGTAAACAAGCTAGGCAGCATGGGAATGGGTCCAAAGATAGTAAAATGGGTACAACGCTGGTTAAGTAACAGAACTCAGAAGGTGGTGGTAAACTGAGTTCACTCAGACGAAGGTAAGGTAATCAGCAGGGTGCCACAGGGGTCAGTACTGGGACCGGTCCTCTTCAATGCCTTTATTAGTGACATCGTAGAGGGGCTCTTGCGGATAACACAAAAATCTGCAACACAGTGGACACACGGGGGGTGGGGGGGATGAAGGAAGGTCTAAAAAACTGGAAGACTGGTCAAGAGTTTGGAAATTGGGCTTCAACGCCAGAAAATTTAAAATTATGCACATGGGGCACAGAAACCCAAGGGCAACATATCAGTTGGAGGGGAGGTGTTAACCACACAACAGGAAAGGGATCTAGAGGTCATCATGTCTGAGGACCTGAAGATAGCAAAGCAGTGTGATAAGGCAGTGGGAAAGACTCATAGGATGCAGGGGTGCATAAGGATGGGTGTTACCAGCAGAGAAAGGGAGGTGGTGTTACCCCTATATACATCAATGGTGAGTCCACACCTGAAGTACTGTGTCCAGTTCTGGAGGCCCCATCTCAAGAAAGGACATAGACTGGGTAGAGGCGGTACAGAAAAGGGCAACCAAAATGGTTCATGGCCTACATCAGAAGCCCTACGAGGAAAGACTCAGGGAATTAAATATGTACTCACTGGAGGAAAGGAAAGAAAGGGGAGACATGATAGAAACATTCAAATACCTTAACAATAGCAATAAGTTACAGGAGGGTGGCATATTTAGCAGTGTCAGTGGCTCAGCAGGTTGCACACTTGCCTCTGAGTCTAGAAGGTCAGAAGGCTGTGGGTTAAATCCCTATACTAACACTGTGGTACAGCATGAGGGGGTGCTACACTCCTGAGGTGAAGTCTTTCAGATGAGACATTAAACCGAGGTCCCATCTGTCTGTTCAGGTGGATGTTAAATATCCCATGGCACTTCTCGAAAAGAGTAGGGGAATTTTTTTATTATAACTTCAAAACAAATCATAACAACAGTATTGAGTCATATAGAATAAAGAAAATACAAATCCAGAATGAAAATAAATTAAAAAGAAGTAGTTTAGTCATACTTTATTTAGTCTCCCCTCTAAAAGCAAAGAAAAATTGAACACAAACAGCCCCCCCACCTACTAAAGAAGTTGGGGAATTTTTTCAAACGTCAACAAAATACATTATACTGTTTTTATTCAAAATAAAAGAAAGCAATACCATTAAGCAAAATAAGTATTAATGCATACTTGTCCCCTCTGGAAATTTTAAATCCATTCTAGACTATAACATGTCCCTTAAATAAAAGAAAAATACGTATTACTTCATACCTCTTATACAAGCCCTCCACCCCCACCACACAGAGTCGGGGAATTTTTTTTATTTAGGTTTCGATAAATATTTTCAAGCATATTTTCATCACAGCTCAAATTAATACAGTTCAAATGGAATTTTAAGAAAAGAAAAGGAAAACAAATTAATATTCTGTCATCCCCTCATAATTAGTGTACAATATCACTGGAACAAAAGGAAAAAGACAAAAACTACCCCCCCCCCCCATTACCACTATACAAAGAAGAGAAATTTCATATTTGTACGTTAGTAGAATAATCAATTACAACAAAAGAAGGAAAAAGGTGGTCTAAAACTAAAAATAATTATAAAAAGGGTCTCAGAAATTGAGCTTTCTGATTGCCTGTAAACATTCCAACAGCCTTATGTTAATCTTTTATTAACATACATGTAGAGCTTAGCCATATGCTGACCAAGGTTTAACACTGTTTAAAAAACATTTTTATTATAATAGCAATAAGGCACTCCTAGGGGTTATGTTAATGGTCAGTTAATCACCCTCTAGGGGCATGTGGCACTTGGCTATGCCTCGTGCCACATTACACCCCTAGAGGGTAATTAACAGACCAGTAACATAACCCTTGGTCATGCCTTATTGCTTAAATATTTCACTCATATTAGTTAGTCTATTTTCATCTATAGGCACTTACTTCAAGCAGATTTACCTGAATGAATTCCTGAGTATCTGAGCCTTCTCAGTGCAATCTATTGCTCCACAGGCAACACCAGGAGTGATACTCCACAGGACTAGATCTCCCTCTATAAAAGAGTATGGGAATTTGATGAAACTTGACATCAAATGATAATACTTTAACATGTCCTTAGTGATCACATGGTAAAAACTGGTAATCAGATAAATAAGAAAAGAAAAAGGAACCTAAGTATTACTAAGTATTCACTAAAAATACACCAACAGCTTAATCTGGTTCAAGGTCAGTTGGCATTCATCTGTATCCCCTTCCCCCGGGTCGTGCCTGAAAATAGGCAGAATTTGTCTAGTGCACTTACCGGGTCAACAAAAGCTAAATAAATAAATAAATTACAATCACACTCAAAATAGGGTTTAAAGGCATCTGCGAATAGAAAAGTCTCAATAATAAAGTAATTTCTATGCTAATGCAAATTCACAGTGAATAATAACAATAATTTGTGAAAACAAGTCTTCCTCTCTTTTGCGTGATACCAGAGTGGTAAGTTATCTGCTAAAACATAGTACCTAATATTATACCTAATCATAGGACAATATCTGGAAGTAAATCCTTTAATGATAAGGTGTTTTATTAGATAGACCTACAATATAGATCTTAATAATATTAACAACTTACTTGTGCTCCCAGGTCGCACCTGTAAACAAGCTTTCAGCTTAGTGTGTCTCTCCTGGTAAAAAAATAAAAATATATATATGTATTACCTTCTTGCTGTATCACTTAAAACACCCCAAAATAGGTTTTAGGAGATTATTAAATGTTCACTGTTTTTCTGTTCGTCACAAGTTTTCATACCCTCATAAGAGTGAAAAGAGTATTTATCTATTTTGTGCATCATTTATCCATGACATATTTTTCCACCAAATATCATATTGTGATTGAGGAACTGCCCATCTTTCTGTTCTCTGTATTACTAAAAGATGGTTGTACATGGTCCAGAACAACTGGTCTGTTGTTATCTTTTATACAGAGAAAGCTGGCAACGTATGTGCCAGAAGTGATATTTTATTATTGATAAAATAAGGTGTATGGTACCTGGATTATACTTTTTCCATGCTACAGGTAAAATTCCTAAGAATAAGATTTCCTTTGTAATCATGTGAAAGGGGGATTTTGCCCATTTGTCACATAAATGGGTAAAGTCTTTACTGCTGTTTAAGTTCCTGTGTCTCCAATATATGCCTCAGCTATGCCCCCCTTGGTGTTCCCATTCTTATGTATTATCTCTGTTTACCTCTGTACCTAATGCTGTATTTCTGTATTAGAGCAGTTTTCTGTATTCTGTACCTGTCCTCATATATGTATGACGTGGAGACTTCGCAAACGAGTCTCTGACTCAAAGGGTTGTAATTCCTAGACCTTCAATAAAATAAAAAAATTAAAATAAATGTGACCAGAAAGGGAGGATGTATGGGCACTCAAAGAACAGACATTCCACTGTTTCTAAAACTCCCACACAGGCTCCCTTCCTCAGGCAAATTATTTCTGTGACATCTTTATGTTTCAAGCTATTTTTAACATTTAATTTTTTTATGTGAACAGAGCCAGAGCCAGAGGACATCCCACATTTTGCCCTGTAGTCTGGGATTCCCCAACATATTTCCAATTTGCTGTTTAGCTTTTGTTTCTATTGTCCCAAAGTTGGGATATTCAATAAAATAATGATCAACTATATAATAGTATAGTTCTTTCCATGTTATGGTAAGTACCATGGGCAGGATTCACAAAAGGGATGCTCTGCACCACCCATAATGTCATGCGGATCATCTGGAGGGGTTGGTATGGGGGCGTGCCCGTGCATACGGTATGCAGCCCCATTCACAACTCAACTTGGAGGCACATCTCCAGAGCAAGTCCAGAGATTGGCCTCCAAAAGATAAGTCTACAACAAGTAGCCTTAAGTGGATGTCCACCCACAGGCAGGCAGCTGTGCTGCAGACAGCAGCACGGCAGCCTGCCTACTCTGGCAGTCCAGTGCCCCCTCCTGCCCATATCCCCACCATGAAGTAAAACACCCATTATATGCCCTGGTGGTATAGTGGCACCCCCCTTCCTGCCCAAATCCCCATCCATGAAGTAAAACATCCATTACATGCCCTGGTGATATAGTGGTACCCCCCTCCTTGCCCAAATCCCTGACCATGAAGTAAAACACCCATTACATGCCCTGGTGGTATAGTGGTACCCCCTCCTTGCCCAAATCCCTGACCGTGAAGTAAAACACCCATTACATGCCATGGTGGCATAGTGGTATCCCCCCTTCCTGCCCAAATCCCCGAAGTAATGCACCTGATACAAACCCTGGTGGTCTAGTGGCACCCCCCTCCATGCCAGCATCCCCTGTAATACAGAAGATAATGCGGCACAATCTGACAGTCTAACAGAACACCCCTTCCTGCCTTGACCCAATTGCAATGACTACAAAATTCCCAAAGACTTCCTGGTGGTCTAGCAGACCCCCACCCACTCAGGCACCCCATCCCATCCGAGCATGTCTATATCATCAGCTGGCAGCTCAACCCACCCACATACCACCATGACTGCCCGCTGACAGAGCTGTCTGTGAATGAGAGCCACTGTACAACTGTAAGCCCATTGGTAGACCATGTCAGCCAATGGGCTTACAGTGTCTACTGTAGGCTGTCATGCACAACTTTGTGAATGATAGCTTACAGAACACACTGCAAGCCCATTGATCTACACAGTCGACCAATGGGCTTACAGTTGTACAGTGGCCGTCATTCACAGAAGGCTCTGTCAGCAGGCAACTGTGGTGGTATGCGAGTGGGTTGAGCTGCCCGTCAATGATAGGGAAATGTTGAGATGGGGTGCTCTGAGTGGTGGGGGGTGCTGGACCACTGGGAGTCTTCGGACTTCAGTCATTGCAATCAGGTCAGGGGGGGTTCTGCTAGACTGTCAGATTGTGCCACATTGCCTTCCGTATTACCAGGAATGCAGGTGGGGGGGTTCTACATGACTACCAGTGATTGTGCCACAGTGTTAGTCCTGCATTTGGGGATGCAGGCAGGGAGGGGACTTCTATTTGTCTGCTGGGGATTTTGCCACATTCAATTGCGTGCTACCAGGGATTTGGGAAGGGGGGCCACTGGACCACCAGGGATCCTTTGTGGTTTTCCTTTGGACCGCGATCGAGCTGGGGAAGGGTGGGGGTACCACAGGTCTACATGGGACTCTATATGTGAATATAGCTTTTGCAGGGCACCCATGCATTCTGATGGGCATATCCCTGCAAGTCACATGCAAATGGGGCCATAATGACATGCAAATGGCCCCATTGCGCCTTGCATGCCTAATGGCCCCATTTGCATGTTTGTGGCTGTGAATGGAAACTTTGGATGCAGCACATCTGGAGATGCACTGTTCCATTGGTTTTCCAGCCCGACCAGGGGGTTACACCAGTTTATCATGGGATGGGCGCAACTGTGGTATTCACAGAGGGGATGCGCTGAGAGCATTGCCCGACACATCTTCTGTGAATATCACAGTTTGTGCTCGGTACATCTCATTTGTGTTGGGGCATCTGAGATGCGCCGAGTGCAAATGCTTTGAAAATCCTGACCCCATGTTTGATAATTGCCCATAATTTTAATTTGCCAGAGATATACTGTAAAAAATATGGTAATCCAGTTATTGATTTTTGTTTTGGTGTTGCCAAGTTTAATTCCCAGGAGTCTAGCCAAGGCTGTATTTGATCTAAATACCCAAGGGCACCAGAGTTTATTGGAGGACTGTAATGGTGGTTTAAAAATTGTGGTAAGAAATAATGTGTAAAAGAATACTATAGGTTGGTCATTTGTAGTCTCCCATTTTTTACAGGTAAATCAGTAATCCCTCTTTTAACTGGATTGAGCCTACTGCCCCAAATGCACTGGAAAAAGCAGCTGTATATTGTAGTCTCCAGTTGTTTTCTAGGTGGAAATATAACACTTAAATGCAAAAATATGGGAAGTAAAAGGGGTTTTATCTTATAGATTCGCTTTAGTTTTGCCATGTGCCATGAGTTCCATTTCTGTACTTTATTTTGACCTTCCTTTAGTAATAGATCCCAGTTGTAGGTATATAAATCACTTGGCCAAAAATAAATGCCCAGGATTTTATGCATTCCTCTAACTACTGATAAATTTAGAAATATTGGTACTTCTGTTGTTGCAGTTCCTATTGGAAGGCATTTACTCTTACCTTGATTTATCTCTGAATTCATCAACAATAAATATGTGGAAATTTCCCAGCTCTTTCGCCTGATTTTTGATCTCTTAATATTAAATATAAATCATCTGCGTAGGCTATGGATTTAATGTTTTGATCTTCGCTATGTACAGAAACTCCTGTTAACATATTCATTGTTTTGTAAATGAAATAATAGTGGGTTGAGAGCTAATACATATAGTGCTGGACTTAATGGATGGCCTTGCTTAACACCGTTAAATATGGGGATGGAATTACCCACCTAGTCATTAACATAGGCTCTAACCATCATTTTGTTTTATAACATAGCTTTATCCATTGTATAAAATGCTCAGGAAATCCATGCGCTCTCATAACCAGCCATAGACATTTATGCTGAACTTTATCAAATGCCTTGGCCTGATCAAGGCTAACTAAATATCTACTAATTTCCTTGGAGTTCCCTTTTTCTATAATTTCCCTTAATTTAATTAATCCATGAGAGATTTTCCTTCCATGAACGGTGCAAAATTGGGTTTGGAGACAGATAATGTCTAATACTAGGGATAAGTGGTTATTTAAAAGTTTAGATAAAATCTTAATATCTACATTTAGCAGGGTGAACAGTCTCCAGTTGTCTACGTTGGTTCTTGTTCCTGATTTATATAATAGCATAAGAAGACCCTCATCCGTTGTGTCAGGCAACAAGGAATCCTGAAGACAGGAATTATATGGTAGCACTAGCTCTTTTAAGAACAGTGGAAAAATTATTTGGTAAAATTCACTCAGAAGCCCATCAGGCCCTGGAGCTGCTTTTGTTTTGAGATTTTGAATTACTGTTTGAAGCTCCGATTCTGTAATTGGACGTATTAAGGAATTCATAAGGTAGTCTGGAATCTGAGGCAAGTCACCGGCCTCTAACCAACCTATAAGTGGTTGTTCCAAGAGAGGGACTTCTTTAAATGTGTCATTTACATATTGTTCTGTTACCTGTAATATGCCTTCTTTATGTGTAATTTCTTTCCCTGTCGAATCTTGTATATGGGTTGTGAACTTATTTTTTTCTTTGTTCCAAACATGTTTCAAAAGGATTAAAACTAACATGTGTCCCTTGACAACCAAATCTTTTTTCTACTCCCAAAGATTTCAACTTGTCATATTGTATAGATGATATTTGTTCTTTTATTTCTTTCATTTGTTCTGCACAGTCTCCATTCCCTTCTCTTTGGGATTGATGTAAAATTCTTAATTGTGCCTGTAACTCTAAATGTTTTTCTTTCTTTGGTTTCCTGTTTATTTTTCCTATTGTTTGCATGTATTCCCTAAAGTATTCCTTACTATCCTTCCACCAATCAGTAACTGAATCATATAGGAAACATACTGATTGTCTTGCTTCCAGTAAAAATCTAAAACCTTCCCAAATTTCTGGGTTTTCAAATAAGCCAACATTTAACCTCCAATATCCCTGTCCCCTGGAGGTTCCCTCAAAATCAGATAAAACTACTCCCAATAATCCATGATCTGATGTAGCCACTGGAGTTACTGTCTTAGACCTAACTGGTAGATTAGGAGAAATAAACCAATAATCTATTCTTGTGGAAATAATATGTATGTAGGGATTTGTCAGTGTCTAGAGTAAAGACATCTACTAACCCTGTAGTTAATAACAGTTGGTTTAAAAAGGATGTGTCACAATAAATTTTTGAGGTACTTAGGGCTTTATCTGATTTTAATCTACTGATATTGAAATCCCCCAAACAAAATATTCTTAGAAGTGTCTAGATATGGTTGTATCAGTTTTAACAACTCTATCCTAGTGGATTTATGCTGTGGGGCATATATGTTTATCAAACAAAATCGATCCCTTGTAGTTGTACATCTACCATTAAGGCTCTACCAGGCATTATAGCCACAGTGTGGCAGACCGTAATATCAGGATCCATAAAGCAAATATCTGCCCCACTACAGGTATCTTCTCCCCTGACCAGTAACTAGGTCCCCACACCCACGAGTTGCTAGCTATTTGAATATCTGAAAATGAAGTTAATCTGGTGTTCTGAAAGAAAACAATGTCATTTCAGAAACTAAACAAAAAGTAGCTAGACATTTTCTTTCCAATAAAATGCTATTAATATTAAGGGATGCAATTTTTACTTCATAATGTTTCATATGGCCAGTGCTAGTTTGTTTCATGTCCCCCCCCCCTTTTTTTAAGGAGGCTCTAGTCCCTATTCTTCTCCTCTTTTGTTTGGGATTTTTTGTAGGTTCAAGTGGAGCTTTCTCAGATTCTGACAAAATGTCTGCCTGAGATGAAGCCCAAGATGCTGCGTCAGAATCCATATTGTCATCTGGGACTCCTTCATCCAGCACAGAAAAGGGGTTAGCTAAAGGGACTGGGTCAATAGAGTTCTCTGGTCTTTCTTTAGTTACTCTTCCCTTGCCTTTGGTTACAGTTATAAATTCAGTTGGCAGCAACCCCATTGGGGGGGGTGCCATTACCTCCTCAAGCATAAACTTGAGAGGTGGAGGTGGGGTGTCCCACCTTCGGGACTGTACCTTTTGAAGCAAGAGGAGGTATTCTTCTCCTGTTTGACACATGAGTCTGTGACATGGGGGATGAGGCAGCTTCAGGTGTTTGGGCCACAAGTTCCCTTGGCTGTTCCACTTCAGCCTGTGTTTGGGAGGTTTTCTCCTGGTTTTTACGTTTATCATAAGCTTCTGTAGAAGGCTGTGGTGGGAGAGCAGTATTTGGATTAGTAGACTGTGCTGTAGGCATGTATTTAGTTTTGTAGATATAATAGTCCTGTACTCCAAAATCTGCAACCTCAGTGTTGTGGGCACCAATGGACAGTTGGTAAAACAGTGTCCTTCTTCATCACATACTGTAGGTTGCATTTTTGCTTATTGTGACAATGGTAACTAGAATGTCCCAATTCCTCACACTGGGTACACTTGAGAGCGTTGCAGTTTGTGCTGATGTGTCTAGCTGACCCACATTTAAAGCATCCATGGGGTTGACCAGGATAGAAAAAGAAACCGTTGCCCCTTCCAATATAAACACAGTTTGGCAAATGTTTAAGTTCAGTTCCTTCATATTGCAGGTTGACTTTCATCCTCCATCCCCCATTTCAAAGGGCTTAATCCCTCCCTGTGCGTCCCAAATGAGACCCTAATGTGGATCCCCCTCTAAAAGAGTAGGGGAAGTTTATGCACAACTCAAAACAAAACGTACAACATTGTATTGAGACATACAAAATCATAAACGAAAGAAAATCAAAAACATAAATAAGTAGCACATCAGACAGTTTAAAGGAAATCTGGATTCTACATATTAATAGAAAAACCTCCCTCCCCACTAAAAGAGTAGGGGAATGTTTTGTAGGCATAACATAAAACTCAAATACAAACAAAAGAGAAGCACTGCATACAAAAACTGAAGTAGAACAAAATTTACATAACTAAGTATTGATATCAAACAAATTCAAATCTTGAGCAAACCAAAATCAGTGTAACCACATACAATCAGCCGGTCATTCTGCATCTAACCAATGTAACACCTTCCATCTTTTTCTGGCGATTGCCACAGGCAAATTTGGATAGTCATACCTTTTTAGAAGGAGTACTGCTCTGGAGTAACATACAGTTGTTGCAATGAGCATCTAACCCAGCTTTGCCAGATATGAAATTTTAAACATCCCAAGATACTCTGCAGAACTGACTGATCATATTGTCTCCATGAAACCGGTAAAATTCCCAATAATATTAATATATCTGGAGTCACATTCAGAAAAGGTGAAGTAAGCCCAGAAACAAGCCAATACTGTCCAAAATCGTAGAATATAAGGGCAAGAGAAAAATAAATGATACAAAGATTCCATTCTTTCTGAACACGTTACTTCTAGGACAAGATCTATCATTTGTATTTTTATGTTCTAAATTAGCTTTCACTTGTAACTTCCCATGCATGCAAACCCATATCACATCCCACATACAGTGGTAGTCATAGAAAAGTTTCTCAGTACTGAGGCATTCCTGGGTATACTGAGGCGGAATGAGGCAAGATCACATTACAGTCAATGCAAATTGTCTCAGTGGTGCCTCAATGGTACCTCGAGGTATGTCGAGGTAGGAAACTTCTAGATAACTACCACTGCATCTGGATGTACAGTTGCAGAACATAACATTGCTGTAATAAAGACAATGTCTCTCTGCTGCCGTTGATAATACTCAGACAATTGCATAAAATGTTGTGCTCAAATTACCGTATACATATAGAATAGTGTATGGTTGCTCATACACAACAAGGCTATGTTGCCATCGAGGGGATGTGATGACATCACACAGTGTGATGGAATCACTTCCCCAAGATGGCAACAACGCCTTGTTGTGTTTAAGCAACCATATACTATTTTATATAGTATATGGTTCCCCAAACTGTAGGAGGTTTGACTTTTGACAAGGTTCATACCTTGTGAATATTGTCCTGCTCACTTGCTCAGTCGCTCCCTCCCGGTCCATGCTGCAGTCGCCATCCAGTTCTGACACCGAAGATACTGGTGCTTCACTGCTTCCTGCGGTCCTGCTCTCGGCAAAAGAAATAAAAAAAAAAAAACCTGGCAAACTGATAGTTTGGGAACATGGAGCCGAGTATGGCAGTCCGTGTCCCAACTATCTGATTGAATGGCTCTACCGACCGATTGTTAGACACCTCCGCCATTTTAGAGCGCATTTTTTGATCAGCTCTGTTTTCAGCCAATCATGTAGCAGCTCAAGGCTGAAAAGTTGTTGTACTATCAATCTGACGTCAGAACAATAGTACAACAACTTTTTTGACCTTTGAACTGTCCTACAATAACATTTGGGAAGCCACTGTTTTCCATCTAGAATAAGCCCTAACCATATACTATAATTATTTTCTTGACAATTGTACCACCATTGACTTCATCACCTGCCATTGTTTCAACTTACTAAAACATGTAGAATAAGTAACCAACAGATTTTGCATATGTTTTTGTTTTGCCACTGCCTTGTCCCAATGCCCAATCATTAATCCATACAGAAAGAACATCCAACACCCAAGGGGACCACATTTTCTGCATATTTGCAACCAAAGGCCAAACATTAACATATAAAAATATGGAAAAGAAAAAAACAATGGGATTGATCATATTTAAACCGCCCTGTCTCTTTTTCAAGTACAATATGTTTCGTTTAATGGGGTTTAAAGGTTACCCCATATCACCTGAAAGAAAATACTTAATACAGTACATTCTAAACATCTAGGCAATGTATAAATAGCTGCAAGATGCAAAAACATACCCAATAAATAAGTCTTATTCATATATACTCGCTTCAGTTTTGCCATCCTCCATTTGTTCCAGTTCCGAATCCTTAGTTGCACATCTTTAATAATACTCTCCCAATTATAAACATCTGGCTGATCTATACCAAAGAAAATACCTAAGATCTTTATTCCCGAATTGAGAACCGGAATTCCCATAATACCTCATAGGTTCCACCCAAGTTCCCTAGGGAAACACATTTACTCTTGGTAAAATTAATCTTAGCCCCCGTACACACCATAAAAGCTGTCAAAATTTCTTCTGTAGCATCACTAGATGGGAGATCTGATAACAAAATGCATAAATCATCTCCGTATGTAATGGTCTTAAGTTCGACCATTTCTCTATGAAGTAAGATACTGCTAATAGTAACCTTCTCATTCAACTGTATCAACAAAGGATCTAACATGAGAATATACAATAAAGGGCTGAGAGGGCAACCCTATTGCACTCCTGTCCTATATAGAAACATAGACTTTGATGGCAGATAAGGACCGCTTGGCCTGCCTAGTCTGCCCATTTCCCTACCTACAGGATAAGCCGCAGATCCTAGTTAACCAACAGGCTATTTCTTCCTACCCCCCAAAACTTCCCAATTCTGCCATTTACATAAGGGGCCATAACAGTCGAACCATAGTATCCCTTTAGCCATAAAATAAAACTATCAGGAAAACCATAATGGGCCAAACAAGACCATAAATATTGATGAGACACCCTATCAAATGCCTTCAACTGATCCAAACTCCACAAAAATCTGGATATTTCCCCAGTAGAACTCCTATTAAATACTTCCTTCAACAGAATTAAAGCGTCCGAAATATTTTGACCCGTAACAGAACAACATTGCGAGAAATGAATTATGTGAGACAAAACCACCATCAGTCTATTACTTAAGATTTTCGTCATAATTTTACAGTCAGAGTTAAGAAGTGTTATGGGCCTCCAATTATGCAAATCTTCTCTAGCACCGGATTTAAATAAAAAGATCACCAGGCCCTGATTAAAGCTTAATGGGTAATTACCAATATCTAAACATGTCTGAAATAAAAGTAAGAGTTCAGATCCCAAAATAGAAAATAATATGGGGCATATTTCATTAGCCAAACCATCCTGATCAGGGGTTTTACCTCTATAGTTCCAATTCCCAAAGTGTAATAAGCCATATCAATAATGTGTTTAAATCCTTTGGGCCTGGCGTACTTCTACCACCGGACAACCAGGCCGTGATTTTCTCGTCTGTTAAAGAGGCATCTACTCAAAACAGGTTCAATAAATACTTATCTAATTCTGCCAAAATATCAGCTTGAGAGCCTACCAAAGTCCCAGAGGAAGTCAACAATTGCCTCATTTCCCTATGTCTCCTATGCATAGCACACTGTTCAAAGGAATTAATTCCTCCCTTTGCGCCTGAAACTCCAAATCTTTGGGCTGCTTCCAAAACTTTTCTTTTTTCATATTGCGACCTAGCCAATTCCATTTTTAAAGCCTGGATCTCACTCATATCTATCATCAAGCCCTGCCGCAACCTACAGTATGCCTGATCTATTTTATATCTTACATCATTATATGAGTTTTTGCTTTACCCAGCATTCCCCCAATTGTTTGAAAATAACGTCGAACATCAGCTTTCGTGTCATCCCACCAAGCCTGTATCGAGTCATATAAAAAGCAAACCAATTTTCTTGCCAGTAATAAGGAGAGAAAACCCTCCTTGACCTCTGGAATATCTACTAGTGACAAATTTAGTTTCCAATAATCAGGGCCTTTGGAAATTTCTGAAAAATCAGAAAAAGTAACTTGCAGAAGCACATGATCTGAAGTTGCTACAGAAACAGCTGCCTGTGAGTGAAAATGTAAATTTGGGGAAACAAATCAATAGTCTACACGAGATTTTCTGGATCCCGAAAAGTATGTGGGTACTATGTCCTGAGACGTAGACTGAAAAACATCAATCAACCCAGTAATTTCAAATGCCCATTTTAAAAATTAGAGTCACAATATAATTTAGGACTTTTAGCCCCCTATCCTGTATTGTCCAATTTATATTACAATCTCCACCAAAAAGAACATTTCTTCTAGTGAGCAGGTATGGTTGAATTTTTTCCAGTAATGCAATGCGATCAGTTTTAACCTGTGGTGCATACACATTGATTAACCTGAAATCCGAAGCTTGTATTGTCACATCTAGCAAGAGACTTCTGCCAGCTTCAATTTCAATTATATCTGTCACCACAATATCTGAAGTTAAAAAACAAATTCCTACTCCAGAACAAAGCACCTCCCCCCAATCTGACCAAAAACAAGGACCCCATGTCCATGCTTGTGAGACCTTCTCAAAATCATCAGTCGTATACAGTCTGGTATCCTGAAGAAACACAATATCTCCTTTAAACGCTCAAAATATCTCATAAGTCGCTAATCTTTTATACTCGGTATGAATACTGTTTACATTTAATGATGCCACAGTCAAATCATACAACTCATGGAAAAATTAATGTCAAGTGGGCATCGGTTTCTTCCTAGCACTTTTACGTAAACCCATCCAAATTGCACTCTTTTCCTTTGAGTTTACTGCCACCTCAGACTTTCCCAGTTCCATATCAGATGCTGGATCCCTTTGTGAGGAAGACTTAGAGGCGGTATCAGAATCCAGGTCTGCCGTATCTTCTTCTACCGATAAAATTCCATAAGAATTGGTCAAAGTAATATCTGAAGCAATTCCCATAACCTGGGGAGGTCCCAAATTTCTTGCCGAAGCTGATCGAGGCATACAGGCAGGGGGTGGTGGAGGTGCCATGTTCCCTTTGTTTAGGGGAAGAGGTTGTTCTAGGATACCCACCAATGGAGATTCCATCATTTCAATAGATACTTCCTGATCACTGGGGATACCAAGGGAAGCTGTACCAGTGGCCAGATCTCCAGGCTCGGTATGGAGGTTTTGTCTATCGGGGCCCCAGGGAGGTCTTGGCTGCCTTGGATCAGGTAGCACTCTTCCAGCCCGGGCCATATTAATATAATAATCCTGCACTATAAAATCTGCTTCTGGAATATTATGTGCAGCTAACGGACATTCTGTAAAAGTATGGCCAGGTTTGTCACAGAAATTACAGGTAGGAGAATTATCACATTCAGTACTAGCATGCCCCATGTCCCCACACCGAAAGCATCATATTTTATCACAAGAAGTTCTAATGTGGCATACTGAACCGCATTTGTGGCACTTGCAGGGCTGTCCAGGATAGAAAAGAAATCCCTTGTCCTGTACAATAAAAAAACAATTCTGTAAATGCTGAAATTCATTTTCCACAGTAAACAGCTTTACTTCAATGTGCCACCCCCATTCCAGAAGCCCTCTGAATCTATAATAGGGTCTGGGGTGTATTGAACATCACACCTCTTGTCCAACCAAAACAAAATATCCGAAATGTTGACTCCTTCATTCTGAAATAATACAGTTATAATATGAAAGGACTGTTTGGTGAGGGGAATAACCTGAAATGGTGTCCAAAGGGGGTTTGTTTTTAATATTGAATATTTAGTCCAAAAACGCTCCAACACACTCTGAGTCCTAAAACTCACATCGAAAGTTTGTTCACCCGGAGCAGGAATCAGCACATATACTTAATTGGGGGGAAGCCCGATGATTGTTTAAGCAGGATTCTACCCACAAAATACCTATCCAGCAAGTCAGCCATACCTCCCAAATACCGTATTTGAATAGCATTCCTTCTTTTAGCCAACTCCACAGGCTTGTGCAATAAGCCAGCGTAAGTAGGTTTTTATTGACATTGTCTTCCTGCAATGAGGGTTCCAGTCTGATTAGCGGCTCATGAATACCAGCACAATCCTGCCCAGCATCAGTAAAGGAGTTTACCACCACAGACTCAGGTACAGTAATTATGTCCGAGACAACAGGGGTAATCCCCCCACCCTGTGTGGCAACGGGAGAAAAAGAAGGAGTATTTAAAGGTAATGGGAGAATCTGCTCCTCACACGGACCCAAATCAGGTTTGTGGGAAATCTCTCCCGAGGCTATCACCTGGCCTACCTGCCCCAAGCTCACCACAAATGCCGGATCCACAACCCAAGAACCATCTGGTCTTTGTAACCATCCAGACTGCCGTAATGCTGAATCCGCTGACCAGTCCACATCTCCCAGCAATGATAGCTCACCCGGTAAATCCATGCTATCGCCGGGGGAAGCGGCAGCTGGTCATGCATACCACTCACCTGAGAACTGAGAAAAACTTTCGAGGTTTCGAGGTAGTAGGCTTTTGTGAGGGAGATATACTGGCTATCCTCTTCCTTTTTTTTTTCCTCCTGCAATCTGGAAGCCTCTCGTTGATAAACTCAAGTTGCCTTGCAAATGTTTTCTTCCGGAGCTTTTTGTAGCTCCACTTCTTCTGGTTGAACCCCCGGAACCTCGGGTTCCACAATTTCCATGCTCTACCACCATCGGTCCCCGCTATCAACACCGACTACACCCACTGGGGAATCACTGACTTAACCGCATCCTACTGCATCAGGATCCAGACTGAACTCACACAATACACCTACAGGACAGCATCCCCTACCAAAAGAGTAGGGGAATTTCCCCGGAGTCCTGGCCAAATTTCCCCCATTCACTGAAAATACCACCAACAGCTTAATCTGGTTCAATATCAGTTGGCATCCATCTGCATTCCCCTTCCCCAGGACAAGGCTGAAAATAGGCAGAATTGTCTAGTCCTCCTTCCTGGTCAACAAAAACTAAATAAATAAAATAAATATTGCACAGAAAGAGATGCTCAAGGACAATGGGGCATGATATGAAGCTGGAAGGGGGGAGACTTAGAGGGGATATGAGGAAATACCTCTTCATAGAAAGAGTGGTGAATGTCTAGAACAGCCTACCAGCAGAGATGATGGTACTGAATCGGTAGCAGGATTTAAACATGCATGGACAGACACAGAGGGACCTTAGTAACAGGCTGGGGAAGGGAGTAAGGCCGGAGATCAATTATGATTTACAGTAGCACAGTAGGTAGGGATTTTAGGACAGACTAGGTGGGCCACAAGGTCCTTTTCTGCTGACAGCTTCTATGTTTTTCTGTTTCTATGCTTCAGACGAGATATTAAACTGAGGTCTCTTCTACCCATCCCGGTGCTGATGCTGTCCTGGTGGGTGTCCAGGTGGAAGTAAAAGAACCCAAGAAACTTTTCATAAAGAGTAGGGAACTTTCTCCAGTGTCCTGGACAATATTTCCCTTCCCATAAAACCTTTTCATGCAATTGTCAAAGGCTGTATGAGTGCTGATGTGCAAAATGGCTGCCACTACACATTCAGTCACTTCACTACCAGTCTAGCATTGCATGTAAAGCACTTTGGGATACAGTGCATATGAAAAGTGCTCTATAAATGCTGATTCTCCTTCTTCTCTTGGGGTGGTTATGCTAGGATCTACCATAGAAGAAAAGTGCCACTCAACCAACCAAAATGCTCCATTTTCAGACCCCATTGTATAATAAAGGATAACTGTGTTGAACCTGTAATTTATTTATTCCTGTAGAAGTTGTATTTTAAATAGAGAATAATAGATGGGTGGGTGTGTGTAAACAGAATTTTACACACACATGAGCTGTGGGATGCTACATAAACCCTGAGAGCAAAGCTCAAAGAGTTTATAAAAGCAACCCACACCCAGGGTTTCTAAAATTCTGGTTACACACAGTAGTCCATGTTTCATTTTCTATAATCACTGTTGAGCGTTTTTTTTTGTGTGTGACTTTTTTTCCCCTGGGCCCCAGGTCAGCCCTAATGTCCTCGCAACTTTCATCTCCGGCTGCCATCTGACCCGCACCGGTCTCCACTGAGGGCCATCACCCATTACCCTATGGCTTTCCCCCAGATGCAGGGTGGCAGGGGATGACCAACTCCCCCACCAAGTCCAGATCCATACTGGTGATCCCCTCCTGGAGCCGGTGCGGGTACTCACAGACGGCCGTGAAGTCACTACAGCTGGGGCGCACCTTTTCCTTGTTCCGCCTTTGGAAGAGGTGCGTGCAATGCCAGCAGGGGACATGCCGTGCACAAATCCACATGTAGCACACCCACCAGCTGCCCTGCCTCCAACCCCGATCTTACAGGACCAGGCAAGTCAACACCTAGCCTCTGCTAGGTGTCAGGTTATGCCGGCCTCAGTGCCCCATCCCTCCCCAGGAGAGAAGAACTGTCCAGTGGATGCTCAATCCTCTCCCACCCCTGCCAGCCCCCCCAGCAACCTGAGCTAGCTCCTGAACCCAGGTTGCCAGCATGGCGTGAGGTGTGGAGTCCAGTGCCTCAACCCTCAGTGCCACCAGGCCGGCTACTGTTGAGCATTTTTAATAGTGTGGTGCACCCCCAACCACTCACTCTATCTGGCCGCTCGCTTCATCTCTTTTCACTCCTCATGCACCACTCTTTTCCCAGGACAAACAGATCCTAAAACCTTTTTAAAAAGGCATATTAAAAAATAACTGCTAACCACAACACACCAATGCTAGCTCTTTGACACATGGAGGTGATGCTGGCTAGCTTTGCCTGCCACCCACTCACTAAATCACACACCATCAGACTCACTTCACCAATTAGAGGTGACACTGTGAATAGCATGTGCTTGATTGGCAGGGAGCCGTGAGCACCTCCATACAGTTGTAATGCACATTAACACTTTTTAGCAACCCGTAATCAGAGCATTAAAAGTGCTCAACAGGAACTATACACTGCTTCATGTTGTGTTGTTATGTCATCTTTACAAGTCTTTAAGTAAACTCAGTGGGTGTTTGTCATATATACACTTGTGGTAAGGACCACTTTAGAAGTCCATGATGTAAGTTATGTCCCTTCCAGCTACAGAACTCTGTACAGTGGTAGCACATGTATGCACTGAAATGTGACTTTATTGCCAATGCCCTTCTATTATAACCCTTGCATCAGTGCTTTTGGTGCTTTTGTGCTGAAGTTCTTGGTCTTTTAGATTGCGTTCCTAGTCTGGGTTCAGCATGGACCAAACCCATAAAATCATTATAGAGCTGGTTACCCTTCCCTCTAGGTTCAGATACAGATGAGGCACACTGACGAGTCCTGTGTAGGATAAAACATGTGTCTGTCTTCTGTTTTCAGCCTTTGAAGTATGTGAGAGTGGCCATTTGGCAACATACTCTATTGGGAAAAAGCAAAACCAGTCTGAATTGTTTCATGGTGACTTGCATACACGTCCCATGATGCTTTGGGTATGGGTAATTTTGTATTTCTTTGAAACCTTGCCTCAGTACTTTTATGCTGAAAGTCTTTGTCTTTCATGCGTGCATTGTGACAAAATGGAAAAGTTCAGCATGAACATAATATACACCACGCAGTTTTAAAATGGCCCTGATCACTCGTGTGTAACTCAGAAACACCCACTGGGTTTATTAAAAGTCTGCAATGGTGGAACAAGAAACAAAATGTAAACCAGTATTTGAAACTGAGCTTCTTCAGAAAACACAGGCTTACACGATAAATGCAGTTCTCTTTTAAAACAAGAGTTGGCTATAGCCAACATGCTTGTTGAATCAGCTTATGAAACAAAAGCCCACATGAATATGGACACCGCCCCCCCCTGTGCAAATGCATGTAGACACAAACGCATACAGACACACATAAATATGACTACAAGCACACACTTCTTTCACCTGTATACTTCACATTGCTCTTACAAGCCCTAATAGGGAGTAGTGATTGTGATTATGCTCTGGGAACTGGGACTACTTTCTTTGGGAACCGTCCATTTTGGAAGAAGTATAAAGTACTTAACATTGGCACAATGTGAACCAGAGGGTTTAAAGTTTCTGAGACAGGTAGAAGTGATGCACACCTGAGACATACAGTAAGGCCATAAACTATGATTGGGCACCATTTCATAGATGTACAGATGTAGACGATGGCAGAAAAGGGCCAGTCAGCACACCCGGTCTGCCCACCCTACCTAACTAATCTGCATTGGCCCTAGTGGCCATCCCTCCTCTTTATTTCTGCCCCCCCCTTGTCTAACCAAGCCCATATACCTGTCCCATCCCTGCTGGAAGCTGCTCACTGATTGGGCCTATACCTCCCCCTCCAGCACCCTGTTCCACTTGTCCACCACTCTTTCTGTGCAAAGTGCTTACGGATGTCCCTTTTAAATCTCCCCCGTGAGCATTTCATGTGAGAACTATTATTGACCCTTTAACCCAATGTAAAAAGGGAAGAAAGGCATAAATATTATATTCAACAGAGACTTACAATTCTTAAGGAGGCTCTGTATAGAGCATTTCAGTAGTACTGTATTAGAATAAGTGGCACATTCATGTCTTTTTCCAATAAGGTATAATTTGCCATAATTGTTTCAGGTAATGTTACGTTTGAAGAAATGTGATATCATTTGTTTGCTGAAGCCATTGAAGTACTAAACTAAGAGAAACAAGAATGTTTTGGTGGTTGGGGAGGCACTGCTGGAGGTGCTGTCCTTTTAATGAAATGGTAAATTGAGGTCCCTGCTGTCCATCTACAGCACTTGGGGGGGGTACTGCTGAAGGTGCCATCCTTCAGATGACATGTTAGACCAAGGTCCCTTTGTTTATCTATCTATCTATCTATCTATCTATCTATCTATCTATCTATCTATCTATCTATCTATCTATCTCAAGAGTTTCACCAGGAAAAACATACTGAGTTAACAGCTCGTTTGCAGGTGTGTCCTGGAGGGAATGGGATGTGGAGAGCGCAGCAATACATTACATCAGTAAGCTTATAACTATAAAACAATAATAATAATTGTAAAAAGTAAAATGCACGCAGTAGACAATTGTGAAGAAGCACAAAGTAAGTCATGCACAATATAGCATATCGATAGCTTATCAATTGTAACAGTTCGGCAAAGTGCAACTGGCAGCAAAATAAGGGAGGGAAGGGAGATTGTGAGTACAGTGGGGGACCAGTCATGGGGACAAGTGCAGTAATAACCAGGGCAGTAGGGGGAGGCAGTGTATGGAGGAAGGGAGGGAGGAGCAATGGCATTAGCCGAGGGGTGGGATCAGCTGCAAGTGCAGGAGTGAGTAGTAAAGTCACAGAGGAGAGATTTTAGTGATATGAGAGAGGAAGCATTGCACATAGTAACAGGGAGGCTGCTTCAAAGTTTGGGAAAGCAGATGGAGAAAGCAGCTTGACTAGCAGAGGAGTTTATTGGGGGGGAAATGACAGAGCAGGTTTCAAAGCTGCAAAGGCAGTAGGAGGTGAAAGGAGAGGAGGAAAGGAGGGAGGAAAGGTGGGGGGGTGGAAGTCCAACCAGAATTTGTAGACAAAGGTGGTACAGTGAGTAAGGCACCCGGCATCAAGGGAAGGCAAGGAGAGGAAAGAAGGAATACAGGGAACAGTGGTGGGTTCTGGGGAGGCAGTCCAGGGTAAAGTGGTAGAAGGTGTGAAAAAAGAGATCCAGCCTGGCAAGGGTGGACAGAGGAGTAGCACAGCATACAATGTTGCCATAATCGATGAGAGGTAGAAACTTCACGATCTTCAGATAATAGCATCTGTACCCTTAGAATTGTTAAAGCACTCACTATTGAAATATTAGAAAAGGAAAACCCCATTTCTCACCCCTTCCCCTTTTTCTCCTGCTTCCTCTCAAACCAAGGGGAGGAAGCAGATAGAAACATAGAAACATAGAATTTGACAGCAGACAAGGACCGCTTGGCCCACCTAGTCTGCCCATTTCCCTACCTAACGGATAAGCTGCAGATCCTAGTTAACCAATAGCCTACTTCCTCCTACCCCCCCACTAGAATTTCCTTATGTCTGTCCCATGCATTCTTGAATTCCCCCACAGTTTTTCACTCTACGATCTCCTCAGGAAGGCTGTTCCATGTATCCACAACCCTCTGTGAAGAAATACTTCCCCGTATTACCTCTGAGCTGCCCCCATCTTCAAATTGTGCCCCTTGTTTTTGCACATCTCTTTTTCTGAAAGATGCTACCCTCTTGGACTTTGTTGAGTCCCTTGAGGTATTCGAAAGTTTCTATCATGTCCCCCCTCTCCCTCCTTTCCTCCAGGCTATACATCTTTAGTTCCTTTAGTCTTTCTTCATATGTCTTCTGACGCAGACCCTGCATCATTTTGGTTGCCCTCCTCTGGACAGCCTCCACCCTGTCTATGTCTTTGTGGAGATGGGGTCTCCAGAACTGTACACAGTACTCCAGATGTGGTCTTACCAACTGTCTGTAGATATTGTGAGAGATGGCCCCAATGGCACACTGGGAAAACCACAGAGTTCAGGGCCTGGGGGAGGGGCAACCCGGGTGCTGGGCACAAAAGTGACTCCTTATAAGGAGTCTGAAGGTACAATGATTTTGGGGAGCACCAACAGTCATCAAGTCACTTTAGAGGAGACAATGCTTACTTCATGCTGCAGCTTCAAGATTCAAGTTGTTATTGTGATTGTACTGTTTTTTATCGTTCATGTTCAGTTTGAGAAACAGCTATTTCAAGGTCAAACCAAACTTACATTATTACTCCCATGTCAAATAGGGTCTAGAAGCATGGGGAGAAGGAAATAGATGGGGACTCAGCCACTTTGGGACCCCTCATGTCATAAAAATCCTAGATATTCAAATTGGGATCACCTGAATTGAACATTAAATCCTGGACTGTCATCATGGATCATGGATGGACACTCCAATAAAAAGGACTGAAATAATAACACAGTTGAAAAACCTCCGGTGAGACATTGCACTACTACAGGAAATGAACATGAGAAAATCGGAGCCACTTAAACACAGATAATGTGAGTAGAACAAATGTTTGATAGCCCATTTAACTTTAAACAACATGGGGTAGCCATTCTCTGAAGAAAGGACCTCAACTCCACAGCAATGAAGATGGCAACAGAGATGAATGGTAGATGGATACTAATAATGGGGCTACTAAATGGCATGGAATTATCCCTAGAGTCCTAGACAATGTATATGCCCCTAACCAAGCAGACCTACTTTTCTTCTTCTCTTCGGCACACACAATTCTGGAACAGCAAACCCCAAACATAATACTGGGTGGGAACATGAACCAAGTGTTGAACCCCCTTACAGATAAGAGCCCAGGAAAATTAGAATGTTCAGAACCTGCATACTGGTAGGCCAGGGGCAAGCTTTTAACAGATCTAGACTACGTGGACTCGTGGAAGCTTGTACCCCCAAAAGGTCATGACTATTTTTACTTCTCCACAATCTATTCCATGTATTCATGTATCAATATGATATGATATAACCATCAAAGGGCTTTGAAACTGGGTAACTTAAGCAGAAATAAAAGATATAATAATCTCAGACCACACTCCAGCGCTCCTAACAATTAATATCTCAGAAGCTAAGGAAGGGCCACCAAAGTGGAGATTTAACCACATCCTATTATGGGAACCATAGTTACAGACATGGCTCCAAGCATGGTTACAGACATGCTCAGCATAAAATGACAACAAGGAGGCATCATACAGTATACTGTGGGAAGACTACAAGGCATCTATAAGGGCTCTGGTAACGGCATATGCTTTCATGCGTAAGAAACTGCGGCTGCAAGAAATAGAGAAAAAATGAAGAAACTAAGGGAAATGGTAAAGAGATAATATGGGTCCTGATCAACAACACTCAGCTATGAGATAAACATGTTCTTAAGCCATAAGGTGGAGCATTCTTTGCTCAGAACAAGCCAGAAGTATTGGGAGGCAGGTGAGAGAGCCGGTAGGCTCCTGGCATACAGGCTCACACAAAAACATGCCCATAGAAGAATTGTCTCTCTCTAAGAATGAGATGGAACAACCATGAATGACTCACTGAAAATTAATAAACGCTTTGCTGCCCATTTCAGACTTCTACAAACCCAAAGAATCCCCCACAGAACAGCAGATAACAGATTTTCTGGCTGAGGTAGCCCTTCCTGAAATAAACCCAGAACAACAGTTATCGTTGGACACACTTCTTAAAGAAAAATAAATTGCATTGGTAATTAAATCTCTCCCCACAGCTAAGACCTTGGAGAGGGATGAGCTCCCTAGTGAATTCTACAAAGCACAGATAGAAATCCTTTTTAAGTAATGTACCTGTCTGACATGTATAAAGAAGAAGAAGCCCTAGAAGACAGGAGCCTCCCCCCTTCACTCCGGAAGGCTGTAATAACCTAATTCACAGGAAGAGGATGATTCCCAGTCTCGGGGGTGGGGAGGTATCATCTCATCTCCCTGCCCAATACTGAGGTAATGATACTAGCTGAAGGACTAGCCATAAGAGTAAATACAGTCCTGCCTTTGCTAATGCACAGTGATCAAGTAGGGTTTTTCCCCCAGTGGTACAGTGCTAACAACCTCCACAAAGTGATCGATCTGATGCAAGAAGGACAGGAGAAGGATTCTCTGGCCAGGGCAGTGTCACTGAATGCCAAACGTGCCTTTGACTCCCTTGAATGGCAGTATTTAAAAGCAGCATTCGGGGTATTCAGCTTTGGGGACACTTTTCTTGGTGAATAGATACACTTTACTTTTCCCCCGGCAGCAATTCTGTCTAATAATGTTGTATCTAACTTTTTCCCACTTGAGAGAGGCACAAGGCAGGGCTGTCCTCTCTCCCCAGCCCTCTTTGTCTTAGTCCTGGAAACGTTCCTACAAAGAATCAGGGAGAACACCCATAAAATAAACACAGAAACACAGACAATGGCTGCATCCCAGTTCAGCGCAATAATCGTAACGTGTTGGCATATGCGACGACATGTCAACAGTGTCCTCAGACCTAGCTTCTAGTCCCCCACACCTGATATTAGCGCTGTCAGAGTTGGAAAATCTGTCTCGCCTCTACATCAACTGGAATAAATCAGAGCTCCTTTGCTTCTCCCCACAATGTGTCAAACTACTGCTTACCCAGTACTGCACCAGTCTAAATGGGCATCCCAGGGCCTCATATACTTAGGCATTATAATAACCACCCAGATTAAGTTTACCCAGTTAACTACTAACCCTAGAGAAAGAAACAGCTAGATGTAGAGCCATGGACCTGTCACTATGGGGTAAAATAAGTGCCCTCAAAATGATGAGCCTCCTGAAAATTGTATATGCCATGACTAGCCTTCCGACTATTATATCACCCAATAATTTCACACAGATTGACAATCTGTTCAGACAAGTTCTATGGGAAGGTAAATGTCCTGGCCTTAGCATTGCTTAATTGAGGGCTCATTGGTCAGATGGTGGGGCAAGGCCTCCCATGGATTATAGGATATGCCCTGGCTGCAGTGCTGTTCCAGTCCAGAATCTGGCAAGTACCTTCCACACACCAGAGTATCTCCCAGTGATGTCAAATAGAAAAAAGTCTGGGACACCCCTGCTTCTTTTTTTTTTTTTTTTTTTTCAATTTTTGTGTATTTTCCCCCATTTTCTCCCCTGATCCTGGGACCCTGGCAGACATGCATGTGCATGCACATGGGGGCACACATGCATGCCGGGTACCGACTCGGCCCCTTCCACCCCACCCCTGGCAATTGCCTGCCACTCGCTCCACCTGTGCTTCCCATCGGACCCCCACCTGATGGGAGCGGAACTGCAGAGGGGTGAGCAAACTCCCTGGGAGAGAAGAGCTGCCTTTCAGCTGCCCAATCCTGGTCCCTCCTCCCTCCATGCAGCCTGACAACCCGAGGTCATTCCAAAACCTGGGTCGCTGGTGTGATGTGAGGTAAGATGACCAGTGCCTCAGCCCTCAGCACCACTGGGCTGACACCCCTGCTTCTTGACTGGTTTTCTCTATGTCCCTCTCGGAGAAGGTCTCAACGAATATCCCTCAGCAATGGCCATTATACAAGCCTGGTGTTACATCAAAGTAGATTAGAAGCCATTAACAGGGGGGCCTGTGGGCTAGAAAAGGCATACCCCTCCTGAGACACCTGACTGACAGGGAAATTACACTCTAATATCCTTCACCCATTTCACAGGAATACGGTATTCTAAATCAGCAACAATGGGGACCCATGATGGTTGAGAGCTACATCAACAGATCTCTTTGCACATACCACTCAGTGCATGGTGGACACTAATGTTCATCTGTTTGTCATACAAGCTGGAATCATGTGCAATTGCTGTGTCAAAGAAACACAAACAAAGGTGCACAGTGGTAAACAAAGTAAAAGGCAAAAACTGTTTCAAGCATGCACCCTCAGTGAAAGAATATTTATTGTGCCAACCAGAGCAAAAGGCAAAAGTATGTGGTAACCGGCTCAGCATGTACTGGAGACCTGACACCTTGGCGCTTCAGCTCGCTCGGAGTCATCATCAAAGGTGGGGTCAGATCACTGCAAGGCTCCTTTTTAATTTGTGCTGCACCTAAAAATTCCTAAAAAATGCAAACACACACACACACACACACACACACACACACACAAACCAAGCGCACAAAAAAATACAACTACCACTCACAATGCAGTCAGCCAGGTCAGACCAGGTCAAGGATATCACACAGTATGAGTGAAGAACATACTGTGTGATATCACACAGTATGAGTGAAGAACATACTGTGTGATATCACACAGTATGAGTGAAGAACACAAACAGAGGCGCACAGTAGCAGATGCACTCTAAAGCAAAAACTGCTGCAAGCCTGCATTCTAAGTGAAAGAATAATAATTGTGCCAACCAGAGCAAAAGGTAAAAGGTACAAGAGACCTGACTCCTTGGCACTTACGGTATCCATATAGGTTTGTGCATGGTACTCGGAAGACTTAAATGATCCATGCATTAACACTGCACCAAATTTGAAAAAAAAGATAAAAAGTTGGAATGTAAGCTGTCATGGGTAGTGTACTTAATAAAGATATAATGTTGATCAAATGAAACATAGAAACATAGAATGTGACGGCAGATAAGGACCGCTTGGCCTACCTAGTCTGCCCATTTTCCAACCTACAGGATAAGCCACAGATCCTAGTTAACCAACAGCCTACTTCCTCTTACCACCCACCAGAACTGCCTTATGTCTATCCCATGCATTCTTGAATTCCCCCACTGTTCTTGACTCCACGACCTCCTCAGGGAAGCTGTTCCATGCATCCACAACCCTCTCTGTAAAAAAATACTTCCTCACATTACCTCTGAGCCGTCCCCCCTTTATCTTCAAATTGTGCCCCCTTGTTCTTGCACATCTCTTTTTCTGAAAGATGCTACCCTCTTGGACTTTGTTGATTCCCTTGAGGTACTTGAAAGTTTCTATCATGTCCCCTCTCTCCCTTCTTTCCTCAAGGGTATACATATTAAGCTCCTTTAGTCTTTCTTCATAAGTCTTCTGGAGCAGACCCTGCACTATTTTGGTTGCCCTCCTCTGGACAGCCTCCACTCTGTCTATGTCTTCACGGAGATGGGGTCTCCAGAACTGCACACAGTACTCCAGATGGGGTCTCACCAACTGTCTGTACAGAGGGATAACAACTTCCTGTTTTCTACTATTGATGCCTCTCCCTATGCATCCCAGTATCCCCCCAGCCTTCCTTACTGCCTTCTCACATTGCTTGCCCACCTTTAGATCATCTGATATAATTACCCCTAGGTCCCTTTCTATTTTTACTGTTGTCAATATCTTAATCCCCATTGTGTACTCTTCCCCTGGGTTTTTGTTTCCAGGTGCATTATCTTGCCCTTCTTTGCATTGAATCTGAGCTGCCATACATCTGACCATTCCTCCAAACTTGCCAAGTCCCTTCTCATCCTTTCCACTCCATCTTGTACATCAACCCTGTTGCAGATCTTTGCGTCGTCTGCAAAGATACATACTTTTCCTTCCAGTTCCTCTGCAATGTCACTTATAAAGACATTAAAAAGGACCAGTCCTAGTACTGAACCCTGCGGTACCCCGCTAGTAACCCTCCCTTCTTCACTGTGGACTCCATTTACTACTATCCTTTGCGTCCTGAAGTCTAGCCAATTTTTTATCCAGGCTACCACCCTGGGCCCACTCTAAGGCTGGCTAACTTGTGTATTAATCTTTTGTGTAGGACTGTATCAAATGCCTTGCTAAAATCTAGGTAGGCCATGTCCACAGCCCCTCCCTGGTCTACTACTTTGGTCACCAGTCAAAGAAATCTATTAGATTCATCTGATACGACCTTCCCATTGTGAATCCATGCTACCTTGGGTCCTCTGCCCCAATGGCCTCTAGGTACTCAACAATTCTTTCCTTCAAAAGTGATTCCATCATTTACCCTACCACTGAGGTCAAACTAACTGGTCTGTAGTTTTCTGCCTCTGTCCTGCTCCCACCTTTGTGAAGAGGAATCACATCTGCCCTCCTCAAGTCCTCAGGTACCACCCCATCCTCCCATGATTTGTTAAAGAGAGTAGTCAGTTACTAAATGAGCTTGTTTTGCCTCTTTATTTAGTTGTGTCATAAATGGAATCATCATTCTACTCCCTTAAAATAGTTGCCAAAGTGTGACATTGCTTACTGGCACATAAATATATTTTAATTGTCAATTCACACTTTGCTTTTGATAACATTTTCATTGTGGCTTTAATAGCTTCGTTCAACACCTTTATAGTACACCTTTAGTTATTAATAAAGAAGTGTGCATTTTTTTTAATTTTGTCCCAGGTTTGTATCACAAATGTTCTTACAGATGGTGTCCATCTTCTGAATCTTTGTGCATCCTCTCAGTACTCCTGTGTATTGTTATAGTATGCCAGTTACACAGCACCTGTGTATAAACTCAGTTGTCCCCTAAAAGTATGTTTAGTCACATTTTATTTATTTTTTTTCAATTTGCTCTTTTCCGGGCAATTGTTGTGCTCCTGAAATGGTGTCCACCTGTAATGAACGAACTTGCCGGTTCTGAACCTGACCTGTGAATGTGTGTTCCCTAAGTGCTAAGAAACCTTTGTGATAGGCATTCCCTGGTTTCTTAAAAACCCACACTTTTATTGAAATATTTAATTTTTTTCTGCCCTTTTCTGAGGAGAACAAGCTTGTCATCCTGAGAGTAGCTATTGTTTGAATGTGCTTGGTGTCTTTGTAATGAACATGTCTGTGAGTTACCTTAACACCTCATTGTTGATTTTGATTGGTTTTTCACCAAGTGTGGGCCACAGTTTCCACCACACCTTATAGGTACCTGTGCCTTCTTAAACTAAACCTCCTTAGGTTCAGATCTGTGAGCAGTGGCTATGTTTTCTATGCGATGTAATGGTGAGCCAGTTTCTGAACTATAGCCTTGGCCATGTGCTCATGCCCCCATCCACGATCCCATGTACAATAAAGTAAACCCATAAACCCATTCCCCTGAATCTATCAGACTCCCAACACCACACCCCAGCAGGTTGTGCCCCATCATCCTGCTCCTCCCTTTTCCAACCCTGAGCTGGCGACTGGTACAGCCCTCTGCATTCCACCATGACCAGCCACCAACTGAGCTTTCAGTGAGCTCATACTGAAACAGCTGATTGTACAGTATGTACTTAATGACAGCTCAGTCGGTGACTGGCCATGGTAGAATATGGAGGGTGTGCCAGTCAGTGGTATGGGGTCAGGAATGGGGGAAGTGGGGTGGTGGGGCACTACCTGCCAGGGTGGGGGTGGGGGTCTGCTGGACACCAGTGAACAACTTTACTTCATTGTACAGGGGATCATGGATAGGGAGGGATCCCGCTAGACACCAAGGAAGGTTTTGCCTTACTATACAGATGATCAGGGATAGTGAGGGGTTTAGACACCAGGGAATGTTTTTCTGTATGATACAGGGGATCAGGATGGGGAGACCACTGTACACCAGGGAATGGTCATGCTGTACTATAGGGGGGATCAAGATGGGGGACCACTGGATACCAGGGAATGATTATTCTTTATGATACAAGTGATTGGGTTGGGAGCAGGACCACTAGACAACAGGGACTACTGTATTGGGGGATGGGGGCAATGCACTTCCTCTGCCAACCTCAAGGATTGCATGGGAGTAAGTTGTGTTTTCAGTCAGGGGTATCTGAGCCACACAAAGGGACAATGCAAGACAGTTATATGCAGCATGAATATTGTAATTATTGGAATTTGCCAATATTCAGGTCCCTGGCCCTTCATTTGCATTGCACCCTCCTCTGAATATTGCCCAGGTGCATACCTTGTTTGCCCACACTTACAAGGCTTTTGAATATGGGACATCTGCAGAAATCCGAGTTTGCGAGTACAAACTAGGCATTACACACAGGCCAAGTTTTGAATATCTGGCCCCTGACATCGGTTTTTACTTTCATTTTTATTTCTTAATAAAACACATTTTAACAATGAAACAACCCACCCCAGTGTATAGTTATATTTACTAGTATTCTTCCTGTGTTATAGGAGGGCACTTAGCCTGCAGCCTTGAATATCATAAGCACCAAGGGTGTGCATTATTGCCAAACATTCACATTCACCTCACTTATACATAGAGATATAAGTTGGATTCCCTCTCTCTTATTCTAGGCTTGGGACCAGCTGATATGCCTAACAGACAGACCAGGTGAGATTCAATCCACACTATGCTACACATATAGAATAAAGTACGGGGTGATGTGTGTAATGAGAAGTTTACACACAGCAGAGAGGTTAGATGCTCATAATCGCTCTCGGGGTTTATGTTATCATCTAATCCCGAGGGTGTGTGTAAACTTCGAGTTTAAACACACCACCCCATATTTTATTTTATATAATTGCTGGGTTTCCCTTTTTTGCCTCAGCAATTATATAAAATAAAGATATTACAGTGCGGTTACAGTTCGGCTTTGTTTCAGTCCGGTGCTGAAAATCAATGTGCTGCATTTTAAAATGTTTTTAAATTTTTTTTGGCAAGTTTCTGAAGTGACTAGTGTTGAAATAACTTTAAAAAATAACTTACCGCTGAGCTCTTGTGATGGCGCTGTTTTGGGCAAATGGAAGTGGTGAGTGGACAGGAGCGGCCGCGGTCAGGCTTTGTTTTAGTCTGTGCCGAAATTCAATCTGCTGCATTTTAAAATGTTTTTTTTTAATTTTTTGCCAAGGTTCTGAAGTGACTAGTGTTGAATTAAAAATAACTTACTGCCAAGCTATTGTGGCAGTGCTGTTTCAGGCAAACAGAAGCGATGAGCAGACAGGAGCGATGGAGTTGCATCATGTGCACAGAGCAAGGGAAACCGTGCGCATATTTGCCATTATAAATGCTCCTTTATAATGGCAAATTACGCCATGGTCCCTCTAAGAGAAAAAGGGGAAGCCAGTTATTATTATACTATACTATACTATAATTACTGGCCAGCAATTTTTTCTATGGGCTGAACCAGTTGCTATTTGCCGTAATAACCGGCTGGTTATCACAACATTCACGCGCCCAGTCACTCAGTCGATGACGCTCGCTCATTGGATTATGTTCGGCGTGGGGGTGGGATAAACTCTCTTACAAACATGGCGGCTCCGTCTCTCGCGTCCCATGGAACCTCCGAAACAAGACATGTCCATCCTTTTTTTTTTTTATTTGTTTCATGTATCTGGTTGATCCAGCCTTTTCCCCAGAAAATATCTGGTTGATCCTGCCGTTTGTCCGTTTCGGACAAAATGACTAGAGCTACAAGGGAGCATGCCAGGGAAGCGTGGTAGACACGATCAGGTCAGAGACTAGCTGTAAAGTATAAACAAAACAGAAACAAAAAAGATCTATGTTAAGGAAGGGAGGTAGAGGGCTGAAGACAGATGAAGTCAGAGATTGTGTGTGTGTGTGTGTGTGTGTGTGTGTCTGTGTTTGTAAGAGAGAGAGTGTGTGTGTGTGTGTGTGTGTGTGGAGAGTGTGTGTGTGTGTGAACACTGAACTCAAGCAGGAGAAAAATTGCTGACCTTTTATTATAAAAAATAAAAGATGGTGATGTGTGTCATATTCAAATTTAATGCTCACCCTCAGTGTGGGATGCTTTGATAAACCCCTCGGGAGACTTCCCCATCCTTTATTCTCTATATACTATACTATACTGAGTAGCATAAAACATTTGTGAATATTATAATGTTATGAATACAATGTTCAGAATTTTCAAAAATGTTCTAACAAATACCTATAGTGTGAATTTACTATGTATTTCTTGGTCGTACTTCAGCAATAACTTCTGGTATGACTTGAGAAGATACCTGGTATGATACTGATATTGCTGTTGTTGTGGTGTCCATGTTACCCGTGTGAAGTCTTATGAAAACAAAATGCTTGTAAATAAAGTAAAATTAACGTCCAGAAAATTCAGTGATTTCTATCTTATCCCATGAGGATAACATAGTTGTGTAATAAAATGTGCTAGAAAATCAATGAAATGAATGCAGCAGCTAAACTTGGACATGTTCCAATTTGGGTGTAACGGTATCAGAAAATATACTGTGGCATAATTACCAACAAGTAATGATTGTGATAAAATAATTAAGAGTTAAGTAATATACTGCCTAAATAGATACCATAGACATAGTAATATAAAAAATTGTGTGTTTGATAAAATGGCAAATTTGATGTCAAAGACACCATGTTACCTACGTTACCTTGGACCTGTGGGAATTTTTATTCCCAATATTTTAGAACCTCAGAACTATTAACTATCTTTATATTTGACATTACAATACTACAACATGTATCCTATGTAAGCATGATATAGTTATGACAATTAACCCAAAAAATTTGGACTTGGCCCTTGTCTATTTGATTGTTCCATTTGTGATCGTCATCATGGTATAACATCTAATATAATAACATTTGCAGATGATACTAAACTTGCTGTTGAGGCTGATTATCCATCTAAACAACTATCACTTCAAAATAATCTAAAAGAAATTTCTACATGGTGTAATGAAAATAAAATGGAGCTAAATACAGACAAACCTGCTGTTTTGCATTTATTTATTTTATTTATTAATTAAATTTTGGTGGTAGGCCCACTGAGCCCTGAAGGTCCCTTTTTCAGGGGCAAAACTAATCCATTATTTTCATATCATATAGACACTGTGCCTATAAGGGTAGTCGAATCCAAAAAAGGTCTTGATATAATAATTGATAACACCTTCAAACTTACATTATATATTAGGTCAACTGTTCAAAAAGCTAACACAATTATAAATATTATAAAAAAATAATTTATATTTCATGACGAGCAGAGCATTCTTAATCTTTATCAGAACAATGTATGCCCCATCTTGATTATACTTCCCCTTTTTGGTCTCCCTATTGTAGACAAGAAATTGACATTATTAAGAGAGTACAGAGACGGGCCATCAGGTTGATTCCCAGTTTGTCAAATCTACCCTGTTCTACTAGACTGCAATGCCTCCATTTAATGCCACTTGAAGTTAGAAGATTAAGAGTGGATTGTTCACTTTTCCACAATATTATAAATAATAAAACAATGATGAACGAATGTGGCATTAAGCCCAATAATAGGGGGCAAATCTTAAGATCCCATAATAACAGATTCGAATTACCTATGGCAAATACAAAAAGATGCGACAACTTCTTCACCATGAGATCTGTGGCAGTATGATATATACTTCCAAAAAAATCTTGTGACCATTACAGAATTAAACAAATTCAAGAAAGCACTTGATAATTATCTGGGCTACTGAAATCTGCCCCACATGGCGTGGGGGGATGGTCTAGATGGGTCACGGCCTAATTGCGTCCTATTTTAAAAAGTACAAAGTACAAATGACACACTTGATCTCTCCAGTAGCAAATCAGGATATATATATATATATATATATATATATAGTAACACAAAACTTTCAATGAACTGAGGCAGCAGTCCCTGTAACCATAACACGAAAGGAGAATAGTTGTGGACTGTTTGACTGATCAAACTGTAGAAGAGTCAAAACCTGCACTCAACTCAATAATACTGTTCTAATGAATTGTATTTCAGTCATATATTTCTTCCAAATATAACCATCATCCACTTGTTCAGTAGATAACCAAAACCAACATTTTGTTCTAAACAATATTCACCAGAGTTAAGTGGATTTCTGTATAACATATCGAGATCTATTATTTTAAAAAATCCATCACATTAACTATCACAATATTAATTTCCCAGTGGACCAGACTCCAGACTCTTTCACATCTCATGCTTCTTGCCTGACTGGTGGTATGATACTCGAAACAGTCTAGGTTTTCATTTATTACTCATCCCAATCTCTAAAAACACTCAAAAATATAAAAAGAACTTTCATCATTTCAAGCAAACCCACCGATTCCTTAGTTTTGCTACTTGTTATGTTTCTCTAATGTTACCAAAACAATATTTAATTAATTTCTCTTGGTGTCTTCATTTTTTCACACGGTAGGGATGTGAACCAGAACTGAAAGATGAGAGAGAAACAGTGGTGGAATTGTACTGCCTACCCTCCAGTGTGAGGAAAAATAAGGAGCAGTAGTGGGTACAGGTGGAATACCGATTTGGCCAGGGTGGACATGAAGGTAACACTGTAAATCACATCCCTGTAATCAAATGCCCGTAGGATTATTCGGAGCATAATCTCACTGTGCATACTGCTCAACTGTCCCTTATTATGATGGACATCCCTTACTTCACCCCTCAGAAGTGTTCTGTCCTGCATCCATACCACATTGACAAGGTGCTGCTCAGATAAAGAAGGTGCTATAAACTCAGACTTTAAATCAGACATTCTTAACATAGAAATATAGAAGCTGTTGGCAGAGAAGGATCTCATGGCCCACCCAGTCTGCTCTAAAGTCCCTGCCTACTGTGCCACTGCAGACACTAATTGATCTCCGGTCATACGCCCCAACCCTGTCACTAAGGTCCCCCTGTGTCTATCCCATGCATGTTTGAATCCTGCTACTGTTTTTGTACCCACAGCCTCAGCTGGGAGGCTGTTTCAAATGTCTACCACCCTTTCCATGAAGAAGTATTTCCTAATGTTCCCCTAAGTCTCCTCCTTTCAGCTTCATATCATGCCCACTTGTCCTTGAGCATCTCTTTCTGGGCAAAATACCCTCCCACACCACACCTTATTTATACCTTTGAGGTATTTGAAGTTTTCTATCATCTAACGTTCCCTGATACTAAAGCAAGCTTAAACCCACCAAATAAAAGCTCTGGTTTCCACCAGGTTTTGAGCTCTCATCTTCACATCTGATGATATGTCCTTCATTGTAAGGACTTAGTGTTCCACATTGTGCCTCATTTTGAATGCCTGTGTTTCTCATTTCAGTGACAAAAGGTTGAGAGGCATGTCACAGTGAACAGAGAGGGGTATACAAGAGTTGTTCTGGTTCAGTGGTAACAGGATGGGGAGGAGTTTTGTAAGGTCTGTCTGACTGGAGAAACTGAGGTGCCAAGCTAGCCAGACAGAAGGGTGTCATCCAGAACATTGAAAGCCAGGGTAGAGTGGATCCTGGTCCATCCCTGTCTGCATCCAAAGGTTAGACATTGTCAAAGTCATGTTGAACCTCAGCTTCCATCTCAGAGGCCGAGGGTCCACTGAGGAAATGCACTGTTGTCTGTGTACTTGTGAAAATGCAAGGAGACATAAGGTTTTTTTTTTTGGGGTCACTGAAGAAAACTGAAAACAATATGGTGCTCAGGGAACAGTATTAGGGAATATCTAACCCAACTGGAAGAAAGAGGGTCTCGCTACAGCAGATGACTGGCACAGGTCAGACAGGTAGGAGTGGAACTGCTAGACCAGCACTAAAGCTTGTTAAATAGGTGGGGTGTTTAACAGTGTCAAACTCCTTAGCAAGAGCAACAAAACTGAGGGTGTGAGCAGACCCTGATCCATCACATTTAGATCAGAGTCCATAAAACAGAACAGGAAGGACACAGTGGGCTGGGATTTCCTGAACCATGATTGAAGGGACTGAGAGAAGAAGAGTAGTCAAGGAAGGGGGAATGTTGGTGGAGCACCAGTTTTCCCCAAACCTTAGCAAGTGATAAGGTAAGGGAAATATGCCAGTAATTTTCAGGTAAAGAGGGGTCCCCGCTTCTGTGTAGTGGGTGAACATTGGAACTATGCCAGACATTAGGGAATTTATCAGTGGAAAAGGAGAAGTTTTGTAGGATGTGGACGGGGCAGAAATAGTGGGTGCTGAGAAGTAGCGGAGCTTGGGGCCAATCAGGGCTGTTGTTCTCGGGAGGTCAAGGAACAGTAGAGCAGAAATAAGGGTGGTGGGGAAGATAAGCAAGAAGGAGAAGAGAAGTGGCAGAATGGGGAAAGGATAGGTACAGCAGCAGGGTTATAGCAGGTAGGTAGACAGGGGTAGGGAAAAGCAGGAGAGTACAGATGAAGAAAAACAAATTGAAAGTGGAGGCAACCTCTGAGGAGTCTATATTGATGGAACTGCCTAGTTTGAGAACTAGAGGGGTGGATGGGAAAGGGATCAAATAGAGAGTAAATTGCCCCTACCATTAACTTCTGGGGAAACCTGGCAACTTTAAGGCCTTTCCTGATCCATTCTGACTGGTTCCCATCTCAATATTCTCAGATGCTGGGAATGCATTCTGCTGTTTACACTCACAATTCACAGTCATCTGATACAGTGTTGAGATTACACTTTATGAACTGTGGGAGCTGGGGGGGTCATAAGGGCACTATCTTTAAACTGAGCCCCCTTCCCATTTAAGCAATAAGGCATGACAAGAGGGCATTATGGTGGGATAACGGCCTACCTGAGGTGGGTTAAAGCATGAGGTGAAGCTGAGTGCTTTCACCACCTGAGAAGGGCTGTTATCCCACCATAACGCCCCCCCCCGGAGTCCCTTATTGTTATTATGAAATGGGTCCCTCTCAGTATTCATATATAAACAAATACATTACTAAAAATCTATATTTTATTTGCCAAAGAAGATAAAAAAAAAAAATGCTGAATAAATCCTTAAAAAGGAAAAAAAGTCCCATTTGGACATTGTGGTGTGACCACTTGGCCAGCAGGTGGTGACGATGCAAAGGCTTGACTACCTGCACAGAGCCACTCATCAGGTCACAGCCACAGCGGTCCGTTTCCGTTACATTTATAAAAAAATAGAAGGAAGGAAGTGGTTTGTCCGTGGCAGCGAGGCGCAGTGATTAGGGAAAGAGAGACTTCAGCTGCTGTGAGCGGCACCTACGAAGGGCTAAATTCTTCACAACTAGAGGTAGAGTACTAAAACGAGGAGCTTTTTGCAGTGAGATTTAAGGCAATGACAGAAATCTGGACTGCAGTGGGGAAGACAGAAATTAGTTTGTATAGTGTCTGTTAGTCTGCCCCCGCCCTTATTGTCATAACAGAAAAGACCAGGCGCATGATAATTTTAAAAAGGAAAAAAAGCTTAATTTTTATTTATTTATTTACTTATTTTTATTTTAGCTTTTGTTGACCGGGTAAGTGCACTAGACAAATCCTGCCTATTTTCAGGCACGACCCGGGGGAGGGGGATACAGATGAATGCCAACTGGCCTTGAACCAGATTAAGCTGTTGTTGGTATTTTTTTTAGTGAATTTTTTTAATTGCATCCACTGCATGTGTGGGGGGGGGTAGACACCGAGCGACGGTCCATTGATGCGCAGCGGTCTAAACGTGTGTGGTCAACCTGTTGGTCTGGAGTACTTTCAGCTGAGTTGTTGTGCTGGGATATCAGCCTGGCTGAAAGTACCCCTCAGCCAATCAGCATTCAGCAGTCTTATCTCCCATTTCATAATGTAAGTCAATGGCAGTGATGTGTGAGTTACTGGGGCTCACTTCAGAGCCAGGGACTGAGCTCTAGAATGCCCCCCTGTAATTCCAACAGAGAAAGGGGTTAAGATAATTTTCAATCATCAATCCCTTTATCCTGGCAAAAGGCATATTAAAACCTTGGTTTAGTGCAAAGTTAATCAGGAGCAAGTTCCAGCTTTTAGGGCCTCTACAGTAGAACAATCTTTGACCTTTTCCGGTTTTAAAATGTGGACTATAAAACTGCAAAGAACTGTCTTGAGCTGCAAGATAGGCAATAAGCTCAGCTGAGACCCAGGAGAGGTGGAAACATTTTACCCTTGTTCTCTGAAGAGGGGCATTTTTATATCAGATGACTGAATTATGAGTGTAAATAGCAGGGTGCATCACCAACATCTGAGAATGGGTCGGGGATGGCCTTAGAGTTGCCAGGTTTCCCAGAAGTTAATGGTTGGGACAGTATTGGGCAGGGGTTTGGAGATGGTAGGATAAACATATATAATGCAAGAAATGGAGGAGAGCAGATAGGATTTTCCCATGACCCTGGGAGTGAGAAGATTGGGCAGGTTAGACATCTGGTCAAGGATCTGGCAGCTGGGATTCAATGTAAACAAATGTAAAGTGATGCACATTTGGAAGAGGAACCCAAGAGTACAATATAAAAGTGGGTTAGTGGTGCTGGAAAGCACCACAGAGGAAAAGGCTCTAGGGGTCATGATATTGGAGGGTCTAAAAACAACACAGTGTAACAGAGCTGAGGGCAAGGCAATCAGGATGCTGTGTTCCTTAGGGAGGTGGATAAGCACTAGAAATCGGGAGGTGGTCCTCCCACTGTATAGGTCACTTGTGCAACCACACCTGTAATACTGCCAAAGGTACTGGAGTCCACACTTTAGGACAGACTGCAACAAAGTGGAAGCAGTACAGCGCAGGGCAACCAAGATAATGGACTGGGGCAAGACATATGAAAAAAGGTCCCATGATTTGAACATATACACCCTTGTAAAAAGGAGGAGGGGAATGGCCGAAATAATTGAGACATACAAGTACCTGCATGGGATAAATAGGGTGAATGCCAAGGAATGTTTCATCCTTGTGTTGCAAATACAGGGATGAAAGTGAACTGACTTAAACTTACAGGGGGAGACTCAAAAGGGACAGCTGTAAGCACGTTTTTACAGAAAGAGTTGCGGACAAGTTGAACAAGCTGCCATAGGAAGTAGTACAGACAAAATTAGTGAACAGCTTTAATCAGGGTTGGGACATGCATATGGGATTAGTTAGAAGGGGCAGAAACAAAGGGGAGGATGACCATTAGGGTAGTAAGGTAGGTAAGGTGGACAGACTTGATGGGCCAACAGACCTTCTTCTGCCATCATTGCCTATGTATCTGGGTATGTATATCCTGCTGGGAAAATCATTGGTATGTTGTACTGCATAATTATACAATGGCAAGAACATTTCCTGGACTCTGATTGGTCAGTGTGTGCCTGAGACAGTGATGACATTACACAATAACATCACTGTGTTGATTTTATGGATGAGCATATGGCAGATATGGCTTTTATTTTTTAGAAACAAAGATATACTGCCTCACTAAAAATCTGCTAAAATCATTTTTATTTTTATTTTTGTTTTGTATAACATTGAGCCATTGTATAATTGCAATAAGGCACTCCAAGGTGTGTTATCGTGTAATAACGTCACACCTGGGGTGGTGGAAGCACTCAGCTTCACCTCGTGCTTCAACCCACCCCAGGAGTGACGTTATTACACAATAACACACACCTTGTCATGCCTTATTGCTTAAGTATAGCACCCTGTTCAAGTATGGGCATAAAACATTTAAAAGGAATATTTTAAGCGAGCAGGAATGAGCCAATGATCCTAACAGATTCACAATATTTTATTTTATTTAATACACACACTACCAGTCAGACAGAAGTTGGTTGGATTTTAGTTACAAGGCTTAGGATACATTGTGATAGGCTTCTGTACCACATCAAGGTAGCTGGCCTTACGGAGGTCCAAAGGAACAGACTGCATGGGGTCCAACTCGTCGCACATAGCTCCCACCCCACCTCCATTTACTCTGCTCACTCACAAGTTCACTGGAGTACTCGCTAGCTGCTGTGTAGTCCCCAGGCGCAAGACCGGAAAGGGCAGTTTTCTTACCCCTACTCCAGCTCTGCTAGTGTTTGTTGCCCTGGCTTAAGGCTTGTGTTGCCCCTGGATTTTCCAGATTTTACTGTATTCAGCAAAGTACATTGAGTATACATGCAGACACCTATGGGACTGTAGAACTAAATGTATCAATGACTCAGTCCAATTCAAACAGATTGATCCATTGTTAGATAAGACATGAGCCAATCCCGTTTATCTGAATACTGCATTTTTGCAAACTGTTTGAAATGTCAAAGTGCAGTAACTGTTCAATCAAGACTAATTATAACTTGCTCATCTTTGATCGAGATACATTAGGTGACCATGAGCAGGTCTCATTCTTCCCAGGGAGCTATTCTTACATTGTTTTTAAATTCTGGACAAGTTACTGAAAATACTGTAATTTTGTCCTGACCCTGATCCAGTTCAATTAGTAAACCAGTGCTGAATTCAGTTATTTTGTTAGTCAATGTTTCAAAAATAAAACTGGTCCTTGGGGAATAAATGGAAGTCCTGTTGTTGGTTTATAAACTGAACGGCATTAACTTTAAAATCTCCATTAACGCACACTGGAAAGGAATCTACCCCACACCCTATACCATACACTGATTCCAGTTGTTTTAATAAAGGAGATATGCCCCCTTCCTACCCTGCTACTTAATATTCTTCCAGAACATGAGTGTGGACATGACTGTGTGTGTATGCATGCATGCGTGTGCATGTGTGTGTGTGTGTGTGTGTGTGTGTGTGTGTGTGTGAGAGAATGAATGAATTAGTGTCTATGGGAGGGTATAGTTTAAATTTAGACCCACCGTAATAGTAATACAGTAGTAGTAGTAGTACTAGTACTCTGTTTAGTGATACAATTGTCAATAAGCTAGAAAAGGGAAAGGGGAAATTGTTTAACCAGGAAAGGCACACTTAGCCGGAGCTTGTTTCCAGGTACGACCTGGGAGCACAAGGAAGTTAAGTGACTTGCTCAAGGTCACACAGGATGCAAGTGGGGGCTGAAGGATTCAAACCCAGGTTTGCAGATCAGTGCTCTTAACCACTATGCTATGCTATACTGCCTCCTCCTGTCTAGGTCTTGGATAGGCCCGGCTTATAAATCAACAATACTCCCTCCCCAGAGGGTGGGGATAACAAGAGATGGCACTGAGTATAAAGTAAACCAGTCAAAGTTGCCACTTAATTTAAATCAAAACAGTAATAGTAAAACATTGCTTTTATTTAGGATAGGACTATAAGGACAGGCACCCTGTTTTCAATGTTATCTAATATCTGTCGTACAAAGTAAAGGAGGGTTACCACTATGTGATGGACCATTGAACAGCAGTCCCATTAGCCCTCAGGGTCCTCAACCATTCCATTGTCCTCGCATTCTCTACGGCTCTTAAATTCAACTTCCAGAGAAAGAAATCTTAAATCTCCAAGCAGCTGAAAACGATTAGCAGACTGTGACAAGGTATGTCTGCTGTACAATCTCTGACTGACCTCAGCTTGGGAGGGGGGTGCTTGTGCACGAACAAAGTTTTATGGTTCCACTTTCAAGTCCCAGTAACATGAAACAGCAGAGCACAGTATCTACTCCCAGTCAGTGACCCCACTACTTTGGAGATGCACAGGCAGGACCACTATGCTTATTTTATTTATTTATTTGCGCATTTACGTATGTATGTAAAATGTTTTACCCTAAAGGCCAACTGAGCTGTGAAACAGTTTGCGTTCAAGGGGTTCTGAGGGGAGGTTTTTAAGCAGAATCCCAAAGCATAAAGTAGCAATGAAGTGGCAAAAAGAAAGGCATACAAGAAGGTATGGCATAACATAAATATCATATTTATCATATTAAATATGGAATTTGGTTCACATTGTATAGAGTGGGACACTTTAGATCTGTTGATATTCCTCACCATATGACCCCAACGCTACAGATCTGCACTGCTTACCTATTACATGGCAACATTTAAAATGATTATTTTCACATATAAATCATTAAACAATATTGGCCCAGAGCATCTTAAAGAGCTCCTTGTCCCATGTATTTCAACAAAACAAAAATGATTTTTTTTAAAGTACCTGTCCTAATGTTCCTCATTCTTGTATGAAAATAACTGATGATTAAGCATTCTCTGTTACAGCACCATCCCAAAAGAATTCTACCCCACCTAATATTTGCCCAGCTCCAGCAACTGAATCCTTCAAAAAAACTTATAAAAAAACAATTTGTTTAATCAAGTATCTAACAGCATTTATGTTTAATGTCTTGCATTCACAAGCATTGGTGTGTGAAGTGGCAGCACTTTGCACTGCAAATTGTTTCACAAAGTTTGGGAATTGTGTGAAGGATGTGACTTTGCAAGGTTGCAAAGTCAGAACTTCATAGCAGAAGTTTTGTAAAGACGATGTCCACAATCTGGACTGCCACTGTACCACGTGACCTGCAGACTGCACAGATCAGCTGGACTGGTACTCGGGTCCATTGATTAAATTGCTGCTGGAAGTATACTGTGTGGTTCCTGTGTTCTGTGCAGTACTCAAGAGATAGTCATGGTGTTTAGAGCTGTTTGTTTCTGAGGTGCTTCTTAGTCCTGTGTTATGCTTTTTATGTCGTTGGTCACCAATATTTCCGAAATGTTTATGAACTGAGATTGCTCAGCTTTAAGAATTTTGTTCACTAAGTATGAAGGAATGTTTGTGTGACATGGCATTCTTCTTGTGCTACTGGGTTGAATGAGGTTACTGAGTACAGTCAAAAGCTCAGTACTGTGGTAATTGTAGCCTTTCACGCTCTGTGTTCTTGGGAACTACTACCCTTTTCGGGGTACCAAAGGCACAGAACCCTGTTGAGATAGGTTCCACCTGTAGATGTGCTGCAGGAGTGAAGTCCCTTGGCTAAAGGTGCCTTAGATGAGATGCCCAGATAGAGAAAGAGAGATGGGCCGCCAGAGGAGAAGGAGGTGTGTGGCAGGAGCAAAGAAACGGTCATCTAAATAACAATTTGGGCATACACACAATATATAGAGCTTGGTGGGGGGCAGGGCAAGTGTTGCCAGCTGACCCACAAAACCACAGGCAGAGCCTGTCAATTCATTGGTCCTCTAGCGACTACACATTAGTACTAGTAGTCTTTATTTTATGTGATGCCCTTCCCTGGTGCTCAGGGAGCCATTACAATATCAAGCAGTTGCAGCAAATTAAATAAAACATCTCAAAAGACATGAAACAAATCCACAAGAAATAAAATTTTTAAAATATAATATGCATTCTCAATAAATAAATTTACTCGGTACTTAAAACTGGGATAACACAGCTGTGGGGATGGTTAAGCCTCAAATGCCTGAATAAATAAGGTTTTCAGACCCCACCTAAAGGCCTCCACTGATGGGGCCTCTCTCAAAGTTCTTGGCAAAAAATTCCAAAGAACCAGACCCGCTACCTCAAAGGTACAGTCACCTGAGGTTTTCAACCTTATCCTTGGAACTACCAGAAGACCCTCCTCAGCGGAGTGGAGAAGGCGCAAGGTTATTTGAGGGTGCAAAATTTCAGCTGGATAGCCCGAGCCCATTCCATGCAGGGCCTTATAATTTAGAGGTCCAACTTTAAAAAATATATGCCACTTGACCAGCAGCCAGTGCAGATCACGCAGTTCTGGGGAGACATGACACGACCTTGAGAAGCCAGTCGGTGACAGAGCAGCTGCGTTCTGCACCAGCTGTAGGAATTGCTGTGCACCCCCATTGAACCCAAGGTATAAAGCATGCAGTATTCTAGCCTTGAAGTCAGAAATGCATGCACCAGTGTTGCCAGATCACCAGGTGGGATAAGGGATTTAATGCAGCTGATGTTCTGCAGATGCAAAAGATGCTCAAGAGGGTATTTGTTGCTCTTATACAATACCTTAAAACGCCCTCATCTTATGATTCAATATGGTTTGCAATTTAAAGTCAGGACTACAACTTTAAGATCACATGACAAACAATTGTTGGTTCCAAGGGTTAATACAAATACAAGATGGAACTTTTTCTCAATACGTGTAGCCACTCTATAGAAAAAACTTCCTGCTGAATTAGTAAATAAACCATCGTTCGTTAGCTTTAAACAAGGTTTGGATGATTATTTAATAGCTAATAGAGGACTATGCTAATCCACCCACAAAGTGTGGGAGGCAATCCAGATGGGGCCAAATGGGTCATGTGGCCTCCTTTTGCCTAGTACTACCAAGGAAACCAAGATGATAAAAGCCATTATGGATGACTGCCGACTCCTGAGCCTCAAGTGTCAGTCCCTTATCCAGAATAGCTCCCAGATTTTCCTCCTTTGCGGCAGCCAAAAGCCTAGGAGGGCCGAGCCAAAGCCCCGTCTCCCTCTCAGTAGCTGCCACTCCTCCCTCTTCCTGGCTCAACCACCAGTACTTTAGTTTTCTTTGGGTTCAGTCTCAACCAGCTCAATGACATCCAGTCTTGGATTTCAGCCAGGCCCCCTATTAATCGCATCAACCACATTCAGTGTCCCTGGTGCAAAGGACATGCAGAGCTGGGTATCATTAGCATAGCAGTGAAAACCAAGCCCATACTGCCTAATGACCTTACCCAGGGGTAGCATATACACTGTAAACAACATGGGCGAAAGAATGAACACTGGGGTACGTAACAGGACAGAACCTTCAAGAGCAAGGAAGACCTTTCCAATACTACCCTCTGGGTCCTGCCACTGAGACAGGACTCAAACCAGCAGATGACTTTGTTGGCAAGTCCTACATACTCCCTGAACTGGTCCAATGAAGCCCATGGTCCATGGTGTCAAACACTGAAGAGAGATCAAGGGGGACGTGAACTTGACTGGTCTCTTCTATCTCTTGACCTGAGCAGATCATTGTGCATGCTTACTAGTCCAGTCTCCATGCTATGCCTGGGCCTAATACTAGTCTGGAGAGGCTCATAGATGTCAAAGGCAGTGAGTTATGCCATAAGCTGAAGCACAGCAACCTTCTCAATAACTTTTCCTAGAAAAGGAAGGTTAAAGGCAGCTTAGAAATTCACCAGGACATCCAGGTCCAAATGATGGCTTTTTCAGGAGAGATTTCACCAATGCACTTTTCAGCACCACTGGGAACACCCCCTCTGATAGGGAGCTCTGGACAATCTTAGCGAATACCGGGTCCAGTTGTCCAACACAGTTCACAAGCAGATATATCAGGCCTGGATCCCGATTATGTAATACTGGCCACAGTTCAGAGATCACCTCACTCACCTTTTCCATCATCACTGGTCAGAACTCTCCCCAAGACCACCTGATGTGTTCCAGACTCATAGGGTTGACCCTGCTGGGCTGTGACGACCCACTTGGAGTGATCCTGGCCCTAACAGAGAACACCCTGTTTGAGAACAACTGCCTGAACTCCTCTCATTTTGTAAGTGAAAATGCTCTCACAGGCTCCAGACAGGCCAGATGAGGAAGCCTATCCACAGACCAGAAGAGCTGAGCTGATCAGTTCCTCCCAGCAGCAATCTCTCTAGACAAAAACTCTGCTTTTTTCCAAAGTGATTGTCTTCTGATACTCACCATAGTGAGATATCAGAGCCAATTTGTCCTTCTGGGCCCTGGATCTCCTCCAACAATGCTCCAGCCTCCACCCCTTGGTTTTCAGCACCCTCAGCTTACCAACAAACCATGGCAAGCTGAGGTATGAAACCAGCAGGTGTATAGGAACTGCACCAGAAGGTCAAAAGCCGCAGTCACAGCCCTTTTATAGGCTGCCACAGCTTCTTCCAAACCCCTAGTGCATCCTGTCAACACCTCTGAGGTGTTCAGAACCACCATGAGTCCCTCTGGCCAAAGATCTCTCAAAGGGTGGAACTGGACTACCTCCACAGGTGGTGGACAATAAGGGGGCCTTGAAAGTGAACCTGATGGTGCACTGACCTGACCAACATACCGTATCACTCTCAAGATTATTAATCTCAAGCCCCAGAGTGAATACCAAGTCCAAGGTGTGGCTATATTGTTGGGTCGCTGAAGTAATAACCTGTGTGAGTCTCAGTGATTTCACACCCTGAATGAAATCCTGACCAAACTGAGATCATTCATCATTGACCCAAGCATTGAAGCGACCAAGAATAAGCCATCTTGGTGACTCCAATACTCTGTCAGTGACAAAGTCCACAATTTCCTGCAGAAATTCCCCCTCGCGCCCTGGAGGTTGGTACACGCGGAGGATTCTGCAACCTGCATCTGGCCCCCCATGCATGGCCACACATTCAAATAATGAGGTATCTACCACTCGGTTCATCACCAGGTTCAGCCTAGATCTAAAACAGATGGCCACCCTCCACAATCCTTCCTCAGGCAGTGTACTACAGAAAACCTGTCTAGGACCACTGACTCCAGGACCAGGCCAGAATCATCCACTAGCCAGGTCTCTGTAATGCAAGCCAGATAGAGCAAGGAAATAAGATCTGCCATAATTGCAGACTTATTCCTCATCAATCTAGCGTTGCACAGCACTTCTGAACTGGACAAATGGTGGCAGCTGGCCCCACAGCCACCTGCCCACTTGGTCCAGTGGGATCCCTGGGTACAGCAACTAAACACGTCTCATCTCTCTCAAGCCCCCATTTCACCCAAAGGTGTCTCCTGGTCCTTACAACTCTAATAGATCCCTCCTCATCAGCCCTCCCCATGTATGTAGGAATGCATGCATGATATGTCATAGTACTTGTGCTACTGGATTGAAGGAGGTTACTGAGTACAGTCGGTAGCTGAGTAGGAGCAAGGTCCCTTGGCTAAAGGTACCCCTGTGAAGGCACACAAAATTAAAAAATAAAGGCATACTAAAACTATTGGACCATCATCTTCCACTAATGAGTGAGAGAAGGTCATGGCACTGAAATAAGTGAAGAAAAGCCACTATCCAAGTTCCTACTCACGTGACAGACAGGAACTAACACAAAATAACTGCCTACTTTAATGACCTTCAGCACAGAGGAGAAGGGAGGAAAAACTCCATGGAGGAAACATCTGGGGATTCAAGGCTTTAGGTCACCATTCCTCCAGGCTATGCTGCAGGTGTGACGTGGAACCTGCGATAAACTGCTGCAACTAAAGAATACATGTTTTTTTCCTTCTGTTTCGTGAGACTTCCACCCCCATGAAGATGTTGTGGGCTCGCTGTGGACTTGCCTGTTGAGGTGTATGTGAATGAACCAAAGAGCCTAAGGACCAATGGAGTTATGGAAAAAAAGCCCATGGAAAAGGAAAAGACTAAACAGCTGCTTCAGGCCTGGAAGCCCACATACTCTCCGGTGGACAAAACTCACAGATATAAAAATAAACTGAGCCATTGAGGGGCTCAGTTGGCTTCAATATGGTGCCAGAAAGGATGAAGGCATTCTGAACCCTTCAGAGACTGACACTGACCTTGGGGGGGGGAGTGCCTGATTGTCATTAGGGTGTGTGCTGGACTGCTGTTGGGATGTCCACCCAACTGAGAAGAAATTTTCTAAAGTTGTAGGTAAATAACAAGCATTTGTCAATGCCGAATGTTGTCTTGCTGACATTGGCATCGGTAGAGCAGGAGTTGAACAGATGCATGATAGGAATGGCAGTGAAGTATGAAAGTGACATCAACCCCACATCACCCTACAGAGACTGACAGGCACTAAGGTGTGCCTTTGGGCATCGGCCATAACGTTCATGGCATTTCAGCTCACCCTACCCTGCAGTGCGACAAATATTGCATTGTGCCTTGGGGTTCTCAGGCCTTATGCTCACCCCAATCGGCCATTATGTTCATGGTATTTTAACTCACACTATCCTGCAGACACCGACAAGTGCTGAGGTGTGCCTTGGGGTGTTCACCTTTACAGTCACTCCATTTCATAAGGACATACGCTGAAATGGGTGCAGCACAAGAGAATGGGGTGAACTGTGGGTCCAAAGAGTCAAAGGCACACCTCGATGCCTGTCAGTGGCTTGGGGGGGATGGTATGGCGTGAGCATGATAGTCAGCAATGCAAAGGCATACCCCTGACGCCTGTCAGTCTGTACAGGGTGGGACGTTATGGTTAGAAACCCTAATGCCCTGGCTGTTTGTTAGTATTTGCACTACAAATTTGCAACATGGCATTTTTGTGACCCCCCCCACCTCATGAAAATGTTTGGGACCTCTGCTCATGAATAGTCGCACTGTGATTTTGTTAATCTATGCCGAAGGTTGTTTCTCACAGTGACCGCGCCATTCTGCGCCAGATGTGGGAAAAGACCATTCAGGTAGGATGTGAAAAATGACAGCTGTACCATTCATAGGTAAGTATGAAGAGATGGCAGTGTTGAAAATCTTGAGTGAAAATATTAAAAATGCTCGAATTTACGAACATACGTAGAAACTGCGCAATGCACACTCGTAACACAGTCATTTAGTGGAATTATTTCACCAAATTTTCAACATAGGCATTTTGGGACCTCTGCTCCTGAATGCTGTCACTATGATTTTCTTCATCTGTCCTGTTTGATGATTTCCCACAGCGACCGCGCCATTGTGTGCCAGTTGTGCGAAAACACATTTCAGACAGGATGTGGAAAATGACAGCTGTACAGTTCATAAGGAGGTGTGTAAAACTGACAATGTTGTAAATGTTGAGTGAAAATATTACAAAATCTCGAAATTCACAGCGTGCACGTGGAAACTACGCAACGCACACTTGTAACATACTCATTTTGTGGACTTTTGTCACCAAATTTTCAATGCACACTCTTAACACAGTCATTAAGTGGAATTATTTCACCAAATTTTCAACATAGGCATTTTGGGACCTCTGCTCATGAACACTGTCATTATGATTTTCTTCATCTGTCCTGATTGTTAATTTCCCACAGTGACCGCACCATTGTGCACTAGTTGTGCGACAACACATTTTGGGCAGGATGTGAAAAATGACAGCTGTACAGTTCATAATGAGGTGTGCAAAACTGACAATTCTGAAAAAATGTTGAGTGAAAATATTACAAAATCTCAAAGTTATGAGTGCACGTGGAAACTGAGCAGCATGCGGAGCTGCACTTGGCTTGCGGCATTGCCATACTCATTTTGTGGACTTTTGTCACCAAATTTTCAACATAGGCATTTTAGGACCTCTGCTCATGAACAGTGTCACTGTGATTTTCTTACTCTGTCCTGACACTGATTTCCCAGAGCAACTGCACTATTCTGCGCCAGTAGTGTGAAAACACATTTCAGACAGGATGTGAAAAATTACATCTCTACTGTTCATAAAGAGGTGTGGAAAAATGCCAATATTGAAAATCTGGAGTGAAAATATTACAGATTTGTGAAGTTATGAGCATGCGTGGAAACTGTGCAACGCACGCTCGTAAAACAGTCAATTTTTGTATTTTTTTCACCAAATTTGCAACATAGGCTTTTTGAGAGCCCACCTCATGAACAGTGGCACTGTCATTTCGTAAATCAGTCCTGAAAGGTGATTTCGCGCAGTGATGGTGAAATCATGGCGGGACCAAATAACGCCACAGCAGTGACTGAATTCATGAGGAGGGGTCCCAATAACCCCATGTTGAAAATTTGGTGCCAGAATTCTGAAAAATGACCAAGATATGCACCAAAGTTGGAAAACCCCTATTTATGCCATTATACAGCTTACCGGCATTTCTTCAGTTCACGGTTGGCTTTGAAGAGTGCAGACATGTTCCCAGTCCACCGAAGATCGTCGCACTGGGCTCCTGAGGTAAGTATGGGGTGAGGGTGTGTGTGGGGAGGCAGAGTGTGCAGAGGGTGGGCGCGGGTTGGGGTAGGGGCTGCTGGACTTGATGAGGGACCGTTTTCTGGTTTACAGGATAAAAAAAAATAATTAAAAAATTGCAGGGACAGTTTTTGTTTTTAGAGTGCAATTGGCACACTGGGGTGGGCTCCCAACATGCCCTAACTGGGGGCCTGTAGCAATGGGGGATTGGGCACCCCGCCCGGCCACAAGAGGTGGGGGAGGCGCGATGAGCCGAGGGGATTAGGCACCCCTCGGCACAAAGACATGGCTGGGTACAGGTCCGATGGGGATTGGGCACCCGTCGGGCAAATTACCTCAAGAGGGACATGCCGAAGGAGATTGGGCTTCCCCATCGGTGAGTGGAAGTGGGAGTCGCATGAGCTGAGGAGGATCAGGCCCCCTCTCGGCACACAAGAAATGGGGGAGGGGTACATCATGCCGATGGGGATAGGGCATCCCCATCGGCTTTCACAGATAAAAGGCGGCAGTTGTCCCTCGGCTTCTCTGGGGACTGAAAATCTGACAGGGAAGCTGCAGCCATATTGCTTGCCCAGAGCAGGCAAGCAGTAATTGGCTGCTGCAATCAGGGACCACTGCGTTGCACTCCCTGACTGCAATGGCTAATTTCTTAGAAGGTTGTGGAACGTTTTTTTCAACTGCTGTCATAGACAGCGTGCTATGCCATTGCTGCCACAGAGCCCAGCCTCAAAAAGCAGTGGCGCCATTGACTGCACCAGGACTGCACCTCCGATACCTGCTTCTCAACTGAAGCAACCACAATATGTTGTCTGCGCTGCGTGTGCAAGACAACATAAAAATGGCTGGTATGGGAGGTAATGTGTGGTTGGTAAGTAACTATGGTAAAGAAACCAAGAGTCCCGTAGCCCCCTGAAGAGAGGACCGGACAGAAAAACCCCAGTGATAAAGTGTGACCACAGCAAATCTGGTGACAGACAATCACAGCCAGGAGGGACCAACCCCAAAACTAGGGATCCAGAAGGGAGCAGTTGGGCCCCAGGAGGCTGAAGTGTGAACAGGCTACATGGCAGCAGTAGACAGTCGAGGCTGGAGGATTCTGAGAGAGCAGAAGCAAACAGGAAAGCTCCAAGGAAGCAGTAGAGCACCAGAAGCAGGGAAAGAGAGAAAGCAGGTGGCAGTGAGAGTGACCCAGAGAGCAAGGTCCCAAATGCAGCAACCAGGCATGGGAATCAAGGATGGGGAAGCTAGAAAGGTGGTTACAAAACCAAGAGCAGCCAGGGGAGCGATGACTGGAGCAACAGCCATGTGGTAAGGTAGGTAGGTTGGAAGAGGACAGGAAGGGTAGGCAGGAGCCAGCAGCTGGGCAGACACAGCTAACTAAGGACAAGGATGCTTGGGGCATGCACGCTACCTATCCTGGTGGCTGTAGGTAGAGTATGTGTCACTGAAAAATTGTTAGGCAACTTCAGAACTACACAGGAAAGAAGGAAGCCATAACTTATGTAGTAAGATTGCTCTGTTTATTTTACTCTCTTAGCAAAACTTTCTGTCTGTCTTCTCTAAGCTTTTAATTTTTTTCTCCTGAATTATCTCTGTGACTTTGACCCTTCTCAGACCTCTATAGTTAGCTGTGACAGTTTAATAAAAAAATGTTTTTCCAAAAAGCTAGTTTCAACTACAGGTAATAAAAATATTAGCATATCTGTCTAATCTGCTTTTCTTAAGCAAGCACGGTGGCTCGGCAGTAGAGCTATCGACCACCGTGCCAGCAGCCAAAGTTCAGGAGTGGACTCGGGTGGCACAGGAATGAGCAGAGGGAGAGGACTGAACGTCTGAGGGACTACTCTCCTCTCCCAGAATGGGGACTCACCACACTGCTCCTACACTGCCACCAAGTGGAAGCTTGGTTGTAGGGCAGTGGGTGTGCCTAGAAGAGAGTGTCGAGCAACAGACGTGTGGCACGTGTGTGCCTCCACACACACACACACGAAGGCTTACATCGTTGCATCACTGGTCAAGGGTACAAAACAGGAGAACACAGTGGGAATGCTGGCAGAATAAAGCCCAGCCCACTCCCAGACCCATGCCACTATCTGGGCAAGGCCACAAATCTGAAAGACAACACCAGTGGGGAGGATGTCCCTCCACTCCTGTCCCCTCCATGGAGGCAATTGATTGAGGATACTTTGGCTGGTAAGTCCTGGTCAAATCTACTTTTCTAGGTACCTCTTTATTTTTTTTCAGTTAGTAATTTTTATTGATTTTTCGCATAACATACAACCTCTTTAGCTTTTTCTAGGTCTACCAAGGTATGTCTAGGCCAAATGTAGCGGCCATCTTTTTTTCTTGAGACAAAAATTTAATTAGGACATCTACAAAATACTCAGATTTTGGGAGAACTACAAAATGTCACCCCCAAATAAAACTTAAAGATGCCTGGAATATTTTATAGTTAAAAAAAGGTAAGGTCACATCTTTTACCCAATTTTGTTACACTGCTGTTTTAAGGTGTCAAATCTCTGCCTGCCCTTTCCTATGCTAATTCGTTAACACCAGCCTCTGCCATAAAACCTGCTTCATGTAATCTGTCTGTAACGCACCTGACAAAGGGACCAGAGTGGCACCAGCTTGCGTACTGGAGCATCGGTATACAATTTTTGTTGTCTGTCAAATTAAAGTGATCATAATTTACAATGACTGGGGTCTCCGGTGCAGCAAATAAAATTCTTTGCAAGCCCATCAGCAGGGTGCTTTTACTGTTAGCATGTGTAGTTTACTGACTGGAAATTTTCCTTCTGCTCATCCTCTGCATCCCTCCGAGGTGTGTTGCCACAATATTGCACTGGCTACATTATGTGTATACTGCTGTGTGTGATGTACCTGTAGATAGCGTAAAACAAATAAGATCTGCCAAGGACTCCCCACCTGCTTTGATTCTGTTATTAACAGAAGAAGCTGTGTAGACTGTTGTTCTGTGATGATGAATGCTGCTCCTACCGATCCACCTGGCTCCATCAGCAGCAGCTGGACACACATGACTGATGTTCTCTTCCCAGTCATAATGAACATGAATGGTAAGTGCTTTTCATGTGAACTTTTTTAATGTATATTCTATAATCCTCCAGCTACCAGCCAACCTCCAGCCACTCAATGTCACCCACTAGCCCAAACACTGACCTTGTCAGGGGCTTACTGCCACACCACTTACTCAGGACCACAAATGTGGCGGGTGGGCTGCACTGTCAGCCGTGCACGAGCTTGGGGGGGTGCCAATGGTGGTTCAAAAGAATGAAGATTTTCTCCACTGTTTTTTTTTTTTTTACCAATTATTTCACCAGGTGAGACACACTAAGCTGAAAGCTTGTTTGCAGGTGCAACCTGGGAGCACGAGGAAGTTAAGTGACTTGCTCAGGGTCACACAGTGTTTGTCCCCCGGGGGGGGGTGTTCTGGCATCCAGTGATGTGCGCACACATGTGGGCCTGGCATCAGTGGGTGCCCCTCCCATTATTTGTGCTGCATTCGCTGTGCTATCACCTCATCTCCAACAACTGTCATTCAAAGAGGAGACTGTTTTAACTTATACAGACCCTCCACCCCAATGGAGGAGACCTGTCCTTGGGACACTCAATTCTCCCCTGGACAGCCCCTGAGTGTGCCGTGTTTGTGTCATAACTATTGTTGTACATTGTTTAACAACTGCCTCCAGGAGATACAGAACTGGATGAGTGCTAATTGGCTGAGGTTGAACCCGGGGAAAACAGAGGTATTGGTGGTGGAACTGGGGGTAAGGATATCAAGTCCATGGGCGGGAAAACTCTCAGGTTTATTTCTGGGAGGAACCCCGCTCATGGCATCTGGTCAGGTGCGTAACCTTGGTGTTATATTTGACGAGGGCTTGACCCTGAGGGCACAGGTGTCAGCCGTAGTCAAATCATCCTTTTTTCATCTAAGGAATATAGCACAGGTGAAACACTTGATTCCATCAGAGGATTTTCCTACCCTGGTCCACACCTTTGTGTCCAATCGTCTTGATTATTGCAACGCCCTTTATCTAGGGCTGCTGGGAGTGGATATCTGTTGCTTACAGCTGGTGCAAAATGCGGCAGCTAGGTTGTTGACTGGAAGCCCGAGGTCCAACCATATAACACCTGTGCTTGGCAAATTGCACTGGCTGCCTGTACAGTGGCGGATCACTTTCGAGGTCATGTTGATGACCTATAAAGCCCTACATGGTTTGGGACCTTGCTACCTGAAAGAACTCCTGACTTCTTACTGTCCCTCCCGCTCCCTCCAATCCTTTGGTGAGGGATTGCTGGAGATTCCCAGGGTAACCTTAAAAATATCTGATGGAAGAACATTTGCCTTTATGGCCCCTACCCTGTGGAATTCTCTACCTTGCCAGATATGCAATTGCCTGACTGCGGAGAGCTTTAGAAAAGCTTTAAAGACCTTCTTTTTTAACCAAGCATTTTTTAGTGATTTCAATTATATTGGATTGTTTTTGAATTTGATGTTGTTTATAGTTGTGGTTTTGATTTGTATGACTGATATTGTAAAGGCGCCCTGAGCTTTGGAAGGGCGCCTTAAAGAAATAAATATTTACTTACTTACTTACTTACTTACTTACAAAAAGAAACAGTGCTACTGATAAAATGTATTCAAACAAATTATTTTATGTAAAAAAAAAAAAATTTACAATGTTTCACTTTACATGGAATGCATAAGAGCAGCAAGCCGTTTTATAAGTGCAATAAGCCACTCCCCGGTGAGCATTAAGCATTTGAACACACTTACCAGGAGAGTAGGGACACTCAGACTCTCATGCCTCACTCCCCTGGGGCATGCATTAAAATCCTTTATAAAATGGCAAGAAAAAATCTAGAAATGTCATTGGCTGAGAGATGTCACCTGACCATGTATTAATCTCTATATATGCACAGTCAGGTGCCAAATCTAATTTTCTTCCTCAAAAAAACCTAAGTTTGGCCATTTCATAAGTGGTATAGCCTCTCCAGGGTGTGCATCATAGGATGTTAAGGCATCTCTAAGGGGCATAATAGCACTCAGCCTTCGGCTTTGTGCCTTACTGTACCCCTAAGTTTATGCATTAAAATCCTTCCATCCCAATGTACAGTGTGGACCAATCTGTCCCACAAATTAGTGCCCCTTTTAAAGATCATTCTTGGTGTGTTTTGGGTCACATGTGTCAATCTTTTAATTTGTGGGACAGACTGGTCCACACTGTACATTGGGATGGTACTAGGAAGTATGTGAAATATAAACATCTACCAGCAGGTACACACAAATGTGGAAATTGTTCCTTTTGTAATTATGTGATAGAGGGGGCAGAGTTCAGAGATCCAGTTACTGACAGGGCATATATCTTACAGGATTTTGCCACCTGCAATACCAGTAACGTAGTTTATTATGCAAAGTGCCATGAGTGTTCAGCATACTATATTGGAAAAACCTAAACAGAGACTAAAAGAAAGAATAGGGCAATGCATCAGAAGTATTGGGACGATGGATGGGGTGGGTGCATTAGCACAGCATTGTGAAATTAGAGGCAATGAACACGCATTTGGGCTTCTGGCAATAGAGTGCATCTTTGAATCAGTGGGAGGTGGGAATCTGGACAGGATATTATTGCAAAGGGAGGTCTGGCAGTATCAACCTAAATATTATTTACCCCCACTTGTTAAATGATTATGATAGTTTCCAACTGGCCTCGTTTTTATGATGATTGTTGTGTAACACTGATGAAATATTTATGCATGCCTTTATACAGCGCATCATGTGGCTGATTTAAATGTTAAAATGTCACTATATCTCAGAGTTTTAACTTACTGCTGATCTTAGTGTCTGTTTTACTTTACCGTTCATTCTTTCTCTTCCCACTTTCCAGTCCCGCCCAGCTCCACACCTCCTTTCTCTTTCCATTTGTACCCTATTGTGTTTCATTGTTTTATTACTTACATATACAGTTTTATATTATGTATAGGCTATATATATATATATATATATATATATATATATATATATATGTATATAAAGTGATTAATGCTGTATATTTTGTTGAACTTGTAGGCCTATCGTAATACACTGTGATTGTGATTTCTTTCTGCTTCACCTCTCTCCCTCTCTCTCTCTCTCTCTCTCTCTCTCTCTCTCTTGCTCTCGCTCTCCCCCTCCCAGCCTCTGACCTTGCATTTGCAAATTGCCACTCGTCCTCTCCCCCACCTCCTGCTGTTCTACTGTCTCCTTAGCCTGTCTGACCTATGCCCACCAATTTAGGCACAAAAATAGCATTTCTGCTTGTGACCCATGCCCCTTGATTTACAGCACATGAAATAACAGCTCTTTCCTTGTGTTTTTGCAGTGGGAGACCTGACCGCAGGTTCCCCCTCCACTGGAGGATTTCACCGACTCCTTAGTGGTGCGGCTGGCCCTGGAACACCACCACCCTCGCTCCCAAGGACCACTGACACAGCTCTGTTCCCGCTGGCGCTTTGCGCCGGCTCCACATCCACCCCTCACCTCACCTACCCTGGGTGGGCTCTTGCTTTTATAAGCCTCAGAAGACTAAGTGTCTACTCTCCCATTGTACGCTTATAAGAACCAGCCACTAGGGGCCCTGGTGCTGCTGATCTTGTCCCAGCCTTTTGCTCTTCTCATACATTATCTCTCAAAATCCACAACCATTGTAAAATACCTAATAAGAAATGTTGGCCAATATGCAGACTGCAGCTCGAAATGGATAAGCATGTACTACTATTCTTCCTCATAGCCACCTTGCCATTTCTAAACCTATCCTTGGTTGCAGTAACCCCACAAACCCAGCTGCCCTACTATCCAAACATTAACACATGACTTCATTTTCTCTAACCTCCTAGTGTTGCCTCCATTTCAATGTGAATCCAGTCCTCTCATGCTAAATAGGATCTGCAATTTTGTAGCCTGTTGTGAACTAGCAAGATATCCCCTGCGGCAGCTAACCCTCTCCCTTTTCCTGCATTGTAAATTATGGTATCATCTCATTTTGGCTATACTGCTCTCAAGTGATGTGCAATTGATCCCTGGCCCTGTAAACTCAGTGCCCACTACCAGAGGTCTCTCAATAGCTCACCATAATACCAGGAGCCTTGAACATAACTTTGCTGAGTTGGAAACCTGGACTGCCCTCTATAAACCTGATGCACTCTGCTTAACTACAGATCATTTGTGGCAGCAAAACTCATCCTCTCTATTGATGAGGGTGAGATGGCTCATGCAGCAGAAATAGTCAGAAAGGTTAATTTGGCTGATGCAATTTGCATGCTGCACCGAGCTTGGCAGGCAGTGAAGTCACAAACAGTAGCAAGTTGTTATCAAAAAGCAGGCCTTTTTGGGACAGCTTCTGATGAGATGAAAGCAACTGCCACTGAAGAAATGCCAGTCTGGGATGATGTCAGCTTACCCTCCTTTATGGATCAAGCAGCGTTCCATGCCTTTGTTGATATGGATTCAAATGAACCTACTGTTGGTGAACTCTCCGACGCTGAAGTGGTGACAGCCATCAGTAAGGAATCGGAGTCTGAAGACCAAACTATGGATGACACAACTGATGATGTACCATTTATGACAAACACCGATGCCCTAACTGGGATTCGAACAGCTTTACAGTGGTGTCAGCAACATGGGAAAACTACAATGTGGGATTCCTTGTTCGATGCCGAAAGAAGCACACAAGCTTATGCAATGTCAGAAAAGAAACAAAAGAGCATAACAGAGTTCTTTGCCCCTCTTGCCGGTAGCACACCCGTTACTGAACAGGTACCGGTGCCAGAAGTGCAAGAATTGCCAGAGATGTACGTGTCTGATCTGCTATCTACCTCCTCTACCTCCTCTCAAGCTTCTCTCCAAATCAGTCTGCCGCACACTACAGAGCTGCTATCAGACAAACTTTTTGATGATGACTACGATGGCCAGTTCTACAACTTCATGGAGAAGAAAGTGTACACTGTTCTTCAATAGTTAAACTACAGTACTTTATTAAATGGAGTGTACTGTACCACAAAGAACAAGCATACAAAAAATTAAAATAAAAAAGAATCAAAAAGACTGAAACCCCCCTTCACAATTACCCACCCCTGCTGACCGCTGTTTATTTGGTTACAAATAATAACAAAAAAAAAACAACAAAAAAAGTCAACTTTGATTTGTTGAGACGGCTGTTTAAACGGGACGGTCAGGTTGAAACTCAGCCATCCCACTAAAACGACTTCTACTGTACTACTGTTTCACATTCATTGCTCTGTAGTACTATATTACATTTATTGCTCTGTAGTACCGTATCACATTCATTGCTCTGTAGTACTATATGACGTTCAGTGCTCTGTAGTACTGTATTAATTGCTCATTCATTGCTCTGTAGTACTATATGACATTCACTGCCCTGTAGTGCTGTATCACATTAATTACTCTGTAGTAATATACGACATTCATTGCTCTGTAGTACTGTATCCCATTCAGTGCTCTGTAGTACTGTATCCCATTCATTACTCTGTAGTACTGTATCTCATTCATTACTGTGTAGTACTGTATCACATCAGTAGCACTGCTGTACTGTTCCTCTATTTGTATTATCGTACCCATGTTGCTGGTGTTCAACTGTTCTCCTTTTGTTGTACTCTCCCGGGTCGTGCCTGAAAATAGTCATTTTATGGCTAGTGCTCCTACCCGGTTAACAAAAACTAAATAAATAAATATATAACTGAAACATGGCTCAAACCCTCCATCCAGGATTCTCATTTCCAAATACCTTCCTATAATTTACTGCGGAACTACAGATATACAAATAAAAGAGGTGGTAGCACTGCTATTTATTTCAAAAATCACCTCAACCTTACCGCTGCATACTCCTCATCCCAAATCCAATGTGAGGCGCAACAAGCAATTCTCTCACTGGGAGCAAAGAAACTGCGCATTGTCTGTGTGTATAACCCACCGAAAAATGGTATGAATGGACTCGATGAACTGATCAATCAAACATCATTATTTGCTGGTAGAAATGAGGTGCTTATACTCAGGGACTTGAATATAAACTGGCTTGACAATACCCATGCGATGTCACTCTCAAAGATTCAAAGTTTCAGTCTCCACCAGCTGATCACTGAGCCTACCAGAATAGCCCTGCACTCGAACAGTAGCACCCTGTTGGACTAGATTATGACAAATCTTCCTGAAAATATTCTCAACTCCGGCATGCTAGCAGATGCTATTACTGACCACTCCCCTACTTTCTTCATCTGGGGCAAAGCTGTCCCACCTCCATCTAAGCCCCATCTCATTACCTTCCATAATTATGCAAGCCTTGCACCCCAGTCCTTTCTATGGGATGTCTCCTGCATTGATTGGGCCAAGTTGTATGAGGCTACTGATGTTCAATCTGCCCTAAATATCTTCCTAACCAACTTTATAGCCATTCAGGACCATCATTGTCGCCTGGAAACAAGACGGGTCAAACAAAGGAAAACCCATACTAAGGTTCATACTAAGGTTTGGAAGAAAGCTAGAGAGCCGTAAGGCCCATATGTGCTTCCTTAAAATTAGTAGTAACTAAGAAAAAAAAATCAGATAGTATTAGTTTATCCAAGTGAGATTTAAATAATTGCTTAGTACTGCTACAGATAATTTCCACAGGTAAATCATTCCAAGGTTTTATAATTCATAGTGTGTAAAAGTATTTCCTTGGCAATAAATTACATTTTTTAAGTTTTAATTGGAGTGGGTGACCTCTAAGGTTAATGTCATCTTTGAACAGTAATCCAAAGTTTGTAAGTAAATATGGATCTTTCATGATGTCTAACATTAGAAGGAGATCCCCTCTCAGCCTTCTCATAGTGAGAGGCATCAAATTTAATGTAGCAAGTCTTGATTCATATGGGACATGTTGTAACCCCTTAACAAATTTGGTGTAGCGTCTTTGAACTTTTTCAAGATGAAAGATGTCATTTTTTTTTAAAAGGACACCATAAAGGGAGGAAAAGTCCAAATGTGGGCTTAACATATGCTCTATAAAATGGCAACAACACATTCCTATCTCTGGGTCTAATATTTCTAAGAATGGACCAGATGACTCTATTTGCTTTTAATATTGCAGCATTTATCTGAGAGTCAGGCCTGAAATCATCAGTGACTAACACCCCCAAGTCTTTTTCTGTGCAAGTGTTTTTTACCACCTTATTATCTAATATATATTGATGGAAAGTATTAGCCAACCCAAAATGAATGACCTTACATTTGTTGTGATTTCGTTTCATGCCCCAATGATTAATCCAATTTGAGATGAAATCCAGATCTGTCTGAATAGCAGCAATCTGCTCGGGTGTGGAACATAGCCCACCAATTTTAATGTCATCTGCATATTTGATAGTGTTTGATAAGCAACTAACTGTGATATCAGATATGAACATTTGAAAAAGAATAGGCCCCAGAACTGAGCTCTGAGGTATGCCACTGGTGACATTTCCAAAACTCGATAGTTGTCCATTAATCATTACTTTTTGGGTTCTGCCAGTCAAACAATTAGATATCCATTGGACTATAGCTGGGTCTATATTTGTGGAGGCTAGTTTTTGTGATAATGCTCAATGAAGGAGGAGATCAAATGCCTTACTAAAGTTGATATAAATTACGTCATATGGAACACGATTATCGAGCTGTACGTTGACATCCTCATAAAAATGAAGTAAATTTGTTAAACAGCTACGCCCCTTTTTAAAACCGTGTTGTTCCACATCTTGTGATGTTAAGAAGGAAGACATTATGTCTTTTATCAGGCTTTCCAAGACTTTGCACAGGGGGGCAGTCAAACTGATAGGTCTATAGTTTTCCAAGCTATTTTTGGGTCCTTGTTTATGGACAGGGATGACATAAGTTGTTTTCCATAAATGGGGCACAAAATTGTGATTTATACAATATTCAAAAAGCAATTAATGGGGAAGTGCTAAACTATCTGCCAATAAGTACAATAGGTGACCTGGTATACCATCAGGCAATATACTCAACTTCCCTTTAAGAGTAATTAATTTGGCATGTACATCAGCTACAGGAATGGTAATATTACCTCCCGAAGAAACAATATTACTATTGATTGTCTTGTCATTGGAAAATATTTTACAAAAATGTGTATTAAATATATTTGCCATTTCCAAGGGGTCTTGAACTAATATACTATTATACATAATGGGACCAACTTGACAAGCAGAATTCTTTAATGAATTTATATATGAAAAAAAGGATTTGCTATTGTCTTTTTTAGCATTGACCGCTAGTTTCAGTTCCCATATTTTTTGGGCATTTCTGATTCTTTTCTTACATTTCTTCTGAATATCAATGTATTTATGCCAATTTGAAGGATTCTGTGATTTCAAGTACACAGCATAGCATTTGCTTTTCATTTTTATTAACCCTATAATGGATTTATTCATCCATTTAGGTGCATGTTGTCTAAAACACTTTTTTAATTTGGTTGGAATGTAGGAATTTCTAAGTACAGAGATTTTGTTGTGAAAAAGGAAAAATAATCATCAATGCCAACTGTATTTAGTATAGAAAACCAATCAGTACTATCCAAATTGGTTTTAATACTGGTAATATCTGCCTTATCGTACAAATATAATATATAGGTATTTTGTAAGGGGACAATCACATGGATAAAGACTGATCTTCTACCTAGATTAAGGAGGAGGGACAAGATTTGGCACTTGTTCAAAACCACTGGCCTACAAAGTGTCTAACCTCTACAGAGCTCAGAGGAATGCCTGTAAAAAAGACATCAAGAATGCAAAAAGCTCATACTGCAAGGAATTGTTTACAAACTCTTATGGTGACTCCAGGAAATTCTGGTCCTATGTCAAGTCATTCCTGGGATCACACCAGCCTTTGTCACCCAGTGACCATTGCAAACTTTTTTAATCACAAATTGGCTGACCTTACAGTATTTACCTCCTCCTTCCCGGTACTGCAAACTTCTAATGCTCCTCCTGCTAGGTCAGTCCCCCTTTTCTATTTCAGATCAATTACACATGAATGAGTCCTTATCCTCCTCAAGAAAGTCTTGGAGACAACAGCTACTGGCTCTGATACCCTGGAACTCAAGCTGCTAAAACTGGCTGCCCCTTTTATAGCTGCTCCCCTGGCACTCTCACTCTCTTAGTCAAAGCCAAGTACTTGATATCTGGAAGTCAGCAAGGGTTATCCCTGTTTTTACAAAAAAGGTGATCCCAAAGACCCCGCAAACTACATTTGCCATCCTGTCTGTCCTCAGTAAGATCCTCAAAAAGCTTGTAGCAACCCAAACTATTGACTTCCTACAGAAATAAGACCTTTTAACTGCTGCGCAGCATGGATTCCATAAGGGTCACAGCACACCTACTGCTCTCCTCAAATTTACATCCAACACCCTATCTGCTATGGATGCTGACCTTCTCACAGGGGCAATTTTCATCAACATGACAAAGGCCTTTGACTTGGTTGATCACCCTATCCTCCTTTCTACCCTGCATTCATTGAGCTTTGCACCGAATGTTGTTAAGTGGTTTGATAGCTACCTAGCAAACAGGACCCAAATGGTCAAGTAAAACTCTGCCTTCTCATGCAAGACAAAACTGAATATTGGTGTGCCCCAAGGGTCCATCCTTGGCCCACACCTTTTCTCCATTTTTATAAATGACGTCACATCTACCCTATCCACGACTTCCTCCCTTCTGTATGCTGATGATATTGTCCTTTACACCAGTGCCAAAAATATAGAGGACATAAATCAGCATCTCTCTGCTGACTTTCAAACTACACAGTTATGGTTAGCTAACCAGAAGCTGGTCTTAAATGAGTCTAAGACCAAGGTTATGCTATTCGGTACAAACTCAAAAATCAAGCACCCCCAAAGTAAATCTCAAAGTCTCAGCCCTGGATGGCTCCACTATTGGATCTGTTACCTAGTTTAAATACCTTGGTGTTACCCTTGACCAATCACTAAGCTTTGATCTCCATATACAAAGTGCATGCAAGTCTGTGAATGCAAAGTTGGGTAGTGCCTATCACACTAGCTATGTGCTAACCCCTTCCGGAAGGCTAGCAATAGCTCAAGGTATTCTACTCCCCTCACTTACCTATGGCATTGCTACCCATACTGCTGCATCAAAGTCTAGTCTACACAAGTGGAATGTCACCTACAACAGCATCTGTCACTATGCTTTCTCTGACCACTGACTTAAATACCACTGTCTCATCTACTCGGACTTGAATTGGCTACCCCAAAAGAGACAAGACTCTAGTCTCTTGGCTCTATCACCAATAAGATCATCAGTTCACAAACTCCTACGTCTCTTGCCGAGTACTTTCTCAAACAGCCCTCTCACTATGGGTTGCGCTCTGTGGACAAGGCCTTTGTCTATATCACTAGGCACAGTTCTTCCAAGGGAGCAAGTGCCTTTGCTGTTCTAGCTCCCCAATACTGGAACTCCATCCCCCTATCTGTGTACCTTGCTCCCTGTCACAATACCTTTAAGTCTGAGCTTCACAAGTACCTTATCTCAACAAACAAATGCTCCTGTTTCAAACACCCTTAGCCCCCTTCCCTCAATACCAGCACTGTCCTGCACTTACACTCAGTTTCATTTCTCTTTTAATTCCCTTTCTCTCTTTTCTCAATCTCTCTACACTCTAAACTGTTGAACCACCTTTCAGTATTGCTTCTTTCCTTCCTGCATCCCTATTTGTTTATCAATTGATGTATGTAAGCCTATTGTTATGATTTTGCTGTTGAAACATTTGATGTAATTACCTATCTCTCCATACCTACTTTGTTTTACTGTTGATATTGCTATCCCCCAAAGATATTTATGTAAATTGTCTTGTTTTGTTGTTGTATTGTACTGTATCCTCCCGGGTCTTGCCTGAAAATAGTCTTGGTCATGGCTAGTGCACCTACCCAGTAAACAAAAACTAAATATATATATATATATATATTTATTGCAAAAAACTTTGTTAATGCATAAGTTAGGATTTAACCAACAAAAGTAGGGAAATGAGGCATTAAGGTTTCAAACCCTGACACCCCCTACCACCCTACCCTGCCCCCAACCACTACACACCAACAGACATCAGGGTGTGCCTTTGGGTCATTGGCCCTAACTCTCACCCCATTCCATGTGTAAGGAAGCTGAGATGGTACAGTATAGGAGAATGGGGTGAAAGGCCCAACTACTCCAAGGCACACCCGATGACTGTTGTGTGGAGGGCAGGGTCAGGATGGGGTTGGGAGGTGTTAGGTTTTGAAACCCTAACACCTCATTTCCCTACTTTTGTTGTGTCAACCCTAACTGACATTTTTGCAATGAATTTCCTTACTTTTTGAGAAAGTATAATTTTACCCTTATATGTTTCAGTCTATAGTGTGTTTTGTTTGCATCTCCCATCTCCCCCCTCCAGGCCCTGTACTCCCATCATGCTCTTATCACTCCATAATGGTATCCATTTGTGGGAGCACAGGGCCCATATCTATCTGTAAGTGTAGAGATATTGTAATGAACTATCATCTTCCTGTGAGAGTGCAGGACCCTGTGGGCCCTGCACTCCCAGTACTGCATAATGGAGGGCCCAGAGATGTAGAGACACAATGCAGACCTAGAGATAGTCCAACTAACCCTTATAATGCATATGGCACAATATCTCAGTAACCATAGCAATCCTGGAAAAAAGTCCTGGCCTGGCAACCTACACATGTGCTAAAGGTGTACTGAGCTGCATTTAGCAAAAAATCTGTATCTCAAACCATTTTTGAGATACAGGAGCTGAAAGGTACTGTGTCTGCCACAGTGTTATCCTATGGGAAATTTCCTAACTTTGAAATATTATAAGTATGGAAGCAATGTAAATTTTATCACCAAACCAGCAAACGTCACATCTGTGGGGCAAAGCCTTTCTACCCTGAAAAATTCCTAAATTCCAAACAATTTCTTTGCAGTGAAGTGACAAAGAAACAGTAAACTTTAGAAATCCCTTTTCGTGAGCTGTCAAAATCCCTTTTTGCAAGCCAAATCCCTTTTCAAAAGGTGACAAAATCCCTTTCTGCATCACAAAAAGGGATTTTCTGGCAGGATCATCTGGTCCCAAAAATCCAAATCCCTTTTCACGGTGCAAAAATGGATTTTGACAACCCGTGAAAAGGGAATCGGCTCGTGAAAAGGTTTTGACCACTCACACGAAAAGGGATTGAATTGTCAGAACCAGATAGCCCTGAGGTAATCCCTTTTGTGATATGAAAGGATTTTGACACTCCATGAAAGGATTCGCCTCATTTAAAAGGATTTTGATAGGTCATGAAAAGAGAATTGACAAATTAATCCCTTTTGTGAGGTGTCAAAATTCTCTTCGAAGCCAACCCTTTGCAAAGTGTCAAAATCCCTTTGCATCATGAAAGGGACCAGGGCCATATGGTCTGACAACCCAAATCCCTTTTGTGAGGTGTTAAAATCCCTTTACGTGAGCCAAATCCCTTCTTGTGAGGTATCAAATTTTTTGCATCCCAAAAAGGGATTTCTGAAAGGGCCATCTGGTCCCACAAATCCAAATCCCTTTTCACGGTGAGAAAAGAGATTTTGACACCTGTTAAAAACAGAATCGGTTCATGAAAAGGGATTGTGACACCTTATGAAAAGGGACTGGTTTGGCAGACCAGATGGCCCTGTGGGCAATCCCTTTTCTGACTTTTTTGCATGGTGTCAAAATCCCTTTTCGCATCGCAAAAAGGGATTGGAAGCAAGTCGCAAAAAGGGATTTCTAAAATTAAAATTCAGTGTTCTGAGGCCACAATAAAGCAAACCAAAGGCATAGAACTATAGAGGATGTCCACCTGAACAAGACACATACTTTGATGTCTGCAGAACACATCCCTGACTGAAGTTATGTTTTGTTTGACCAAGAAAAATGAAAATAAGATGGCAGCTCGCGAAAAGGCAATTGTTCCTCATTAAGAGAGATTTAATAAATCCCTCTTTATGAGCTGTGAAAATCCCTTTTTGTGAGGCCTAAATCCCTTTTCTCACGGTGTAGCTATCCAAAAGACTGAACTGAGCGTGCTCAGAATCCGAAATGTCAACATTGAATAACTTTGGAATGGATTCATATTTTTTCACCAAACCAATGTTGGCTTATTCTTTGTGGCAACCTCATTCTACCCTGAAAATTTCAGACCAAATTTCCAAACAGTGTGGTTGCAGCATGATGAGGGAAAAACAGCTAAAACAGGTGAAAAAAGGTGACTTTTACACATTTTTCACTGTCCACTGCACAAAATTCACAAATCTGATCAAAATGAAACTTGTAGATCAAGACATCTACCCCATGGGACAGCTCATACCAAATGTTGTGTAAATCTGTTGAACAGCTGCAAAGTTAATAAAGTGCAAAATTTGAGGTTTAACATTAAACTGCCTCCTCGACTCTAACTGTAGTGGTGCTATTAATTGTGTACTGTCACTTTAAATAGGATCTTTTTAATTGCCTACCACCTGGTACCTCATCAGTCTTGCCAAAACCCTAGTACAGGGTGAAAACATTTGTCTGCATTTGGGAGGGTGCTTTCAGTATTGTATTGTTTTCCAGTAAAGGTTATCTGATACAAAGCATTGTGTCTTTGTGTTGAAGTGGATACTGGGAAGCCGAGCTTCTGTGAGTCTAGTCATTGGTCATGGTTCCTAAGAAGGTTCTGTTTCTTCGTTGTGTTGCCTAATGTTCAAGGCCACTGAGTTTTGTGGTAATACCACCTTTCCATAGAGGTAGCATTCCCCAGTTGTGCAATGACTGATATCTGAGATTACGGGTTAGGCCTCCCCCCATCCCTGCTACGCAGTTGCATTGCATTGGTTCAGCCCTGGGGGATACATAATGGAAACCCAAGAAAAGGGGCTGAGGGAGGAGGGAGGTTAGATGAGGTGGAGTACCAAGGTTGGCACCAGAGGGCTGACTTGGTGGGCTGTGTGGCTGGGAAGCCCTTCAACCCAGGGCATGGCAATTGGTCCCAGGTTTGGTAGTGGATGGGGTCCTCTTCTGGCACTGTTCTCTAAATGCCCCTGCCCTGAAGATGTGCTGGGAGGTATCTGTGGCTATGACTGTGTGGCTGATGGGGTACTTCAGGCTGAGGTGAGGTGGGCTTTGGGCCAGTGGATCCTTGTACCCACCCAAAGGCCCTGGTCTCTGTAGGCTTCTCCTATTCATGCCCAGGATAACAGAGGAAGTCCTGCTCATCGGTATTGGAGTTACCCATTCAGGACCTTGGAGGGAAGAGGCACAGCTATTCCTGTGGACCAGAGTCCACATATGGGTGCTTGCTTCCCTGCAGAAAATCCGCATGGCACAGGAGTGCTGCCACAACTATTCTGGAGCCCCCAAGAGAGAATGGTTGTGTCTTCAAAAGTGTAGGGTTGAGTCCCACCTGGAGAGAAAATGCTCAGGGAGTGCAAAAAATACAGAGGCACAGGCCCAGTACATGAACGTCTCCCCAGGGGGAGAGATGGATGTTGGATGGTGGGTCTGAGACCCACTCAAACTGATATCACTGCAGATATAGGCTGAACCAAGGGCAGGACTTTACCCCTGTGTGCCTGAAGAGACGCTCCTGAGAGGAGAGAGTCACACAGGGATAACTGTGTGGTCCCTTATGAAGTGTGTTTGAAACCTGTACCTAATCACTGGGCTCAGCTACCAATTTAGCCACTGAAGCACGTTTGTTTATCTAATAAATGTTGAACTGCATGAGCCACATCCTCTGCAGAATTGATTCATTTTTCTGAGCCCATGCATTAGATGTGTACTGGAGATACACGTCACTTGGGGGGGGCAGAGATGTATGGTAACTGATGCTTTGTTAAAAAAAAAATATGCCCCCCCTCACAGTCGCATGTTATAATCATCATTCCTCACCATCCCCTCTGCCAGGTCCTCCACAAGTGACGACTATAACAACAGGATACAAATCCTGGCAGGACAATCCTTGATATAGGTGCGACCTACTTGGCTACATATAGAATTTATTTAGTTTTTGTGGACCGGAAAAGGAGGACTAGAAATTTCTGCTTATTTTCAGCCTTGTCCCAGGGGAGGGGGATACAGATGGATGTCAACTGACATTGAACCAGTTTAAGCTGTTAGTGGTATTTTAAGTGAATACGGAAATTTGGCCAAGACTTTGGGGAAATTCCCCTAATCTGCCTGCAGGGGTGTTGTCACTTCCTGTGGACAGGATGGAGGGGCTCAGTTTGCAGCCAGACACAGGAGGAGGAGGAAGTGCTGATGTGGCAGGGGAGCAGGATGTGCTGCAAGGAGGAGGCCTGGTTTCAAGGCCTACAAACTTGCAACCGGAGGAGGAAGGTCAGAAAGCTATTGTTTTGGAGGCTGCAGTTTCGGCAAATGAGAAAGACTTAAGTGCATCAATGGAGGAGAATGATGTGCCGGTATGTTTCTTTGAAGATAACATGGATTGGTCTCAGATCATGGAGGATGCTGAAGGAAAAACCCAGGTACCGTACACCTTGCCTGATAATGTTAAGACTGTATCAGATAAAGAGAAATTAGTTTTAGAGCTGCTAAGAAAAGAAGAGCAGTTTAAATCACAACATGAAGCGCTGCAAAAAGAACTGTTACCTTTGGATGCTGCAACTATGATTTCTGTTGTGCCGTTTGATGCACCTTGTGAATCTGCAGCGGCAGAATCAGTGAGTTCTTCAGCTTTATACTTACAGTCCAAGGATTTTAATACATTTTCTGATGAAACACGCCCTTTGGAGACTGTTCCCTGCTTGACAGGCCTGTCTGTCGACTCTGACAGTAGTGACGAGAGTTTCTGGTGAGTCAGCTAGCTGGCTGACAGGAGCGTAGGTGAAAGGCCAGTGTCAGATGCATTGAAGGATTTCTCCGCTGGAATATGGAAATCGTCTATTGCTTCAGGGCAAGATGTTCCCTTCATGGGTGAAGACTGGAAAAAAGAGTCGGCTCTGCAAAAGCTGGATGGATACAAGGAGCTGATGGACGATGGCTCCCAGATAAGACTTGGGAAACTTTTTCAGGTACTTCTGTGAGTGGTTCTCCCCCTTTGGAGGCAGTTTCTGTCAGTGTTTCTGCATCATCTGCTACTGCTGTAGCATTGGGGGGAGGGGGGTTACTTACTGACACAGAACTATTAATGGAGGCATCAGGACCTTCTGGCCTGGCTTCTGAGACCACTTCACCTAGGATTCCCCTCCTCACCAAATGAAGACAGGAAACGGCGTGGGCCTTTTTTTTCAGACCTGTTCAAAAATAACAAGGTTGAGCAAGCTCCTCGCCGTAATGCTGTTCGCTTGCGGTATAGAGGTGGTCTACAAGAGCATCCGGATAGGATTTATGTTGCCAGGACTTTATTACTTAATTCTATGCATTTTCGTGCTGAAGACATATTTGCCCTAATTAATATTAGAGGTGAAGATTATTTTGATGTCAGCTTTAAAACATTTATGGGGTTAGACACTTTTTGGAGGAAATATGAATCTCTTAAAATGACTGCATTATGGACACCCTTTTGGGCAATACCATTAACAAAACCCCTCTTTAAAACTATTAATATCATGTTTAGGAATGAGGGTGTTAATGTGGGGGATATTCTTTTTTGGTTAGGAAAAAAATGTGATGTGTTGGGCCTCGGAGGCCATCATGGATTCGGAGGAATTTGGACAGGGAACTGGAGATTTAAAGTTAAATTACAAATATAGAAAATGAGGTTAGCCATATACCTAACAGCTTTTTTGGGTAAAGATAGGTGTCTGTTTTACCCAGGTCAATGAGCTTGTTATAAGTGTGGTAGTGGTAGGCACCTTAGCAGTACTTGTGATCAGGTATGCTGTGCTTTGTGTGGTGACTATGACCATGATAGTGCTGTTTGTAGAAATGTCTTTACTGTAATTTATGTGAAGAACAGGGCCATCGTTACCATCAATGTCCCTGGGCAGGTCAGAATAGACCTGGAGGCCCAGATAAGGACTCCCTTATCAGTCAGGCCCAAGATAGATGAGGCCGCAAGGGCGCATCCTTCAGCTGAAGGAGAACCCCAAGCTAGACCAACTAGTCACACCGATGCTTCTCCCTCTAGCCCTACTCATACTGCACAGCCCCCTTCCGAGATACTGGTGCTTCCTTTTCTCATACCCCTGAAGAACTTGTGCCCTCTCAGTCTTCTCCTGTAATTTCTAACTACAGAAACCTATGCCCCCAGGAACTGATTTTCAGCTCCTAAAGGGTGACTAGGTCTGTTAGTAAAAGTAAGGCCCAACCTGTACAGATCCCACTTCAATAATACCTATCAGGTACTTCTAGATGGAGTTATGGGTTCTGAGTCTGATGTTTCTTCCAGGTCTGAGGTGGTCTCAGAGATGGAGTATGACAATGACACGGTTCTGTCTGGTAGGGGAGTTAAAAAGAAATTAGGAAAAAAAAGGAAAAAAGATAAGGATTAATTTTTCTTTTCCCTATTTTGTTTTATGACCTCCTTATGTATAGCTTCTCTTAATGTTCGGAGTATACAGAATATTAAGAAAAGAGCTGCAGTTTTATCCTTCTGTAAGGATTTAAAAACTGATATCCTTTTTTTACAAGAAACTAGGCTTCATTCCCTGCATGATATTTCTTCCACTAAGAGACTGTGGCCCTGGGGGATTTCCTTTTGGACATTTGGGGGGGATGCTGCGGATAGCTCAGGGATTTTGTTCTATACATCTCATGTCAAAGTCCAGCAAATTTTAGATATTGTCCCTGGACGGGCCCTTTTGGTAGATTGCTATTGGTATGGGTTTCCTGTACGCCTGATTAACACTTATGCTCCACAAAGTAAAGCAGCTAGAGTGGATTTATTTAATATTACTAAGCCTTTTCTTTTTACTGAGCGGCATGTGCTCTGGGGAGGGGATATGAACTGTGGGTTAGATTTAAAACTTAAAGATAATATTCAAAAGAAGGTTTATTGTGACTCTCATGCTCTTAGAGATACTTTATTGCTTACAGGCCTTAAAGATGCTTATAGATTTCTGTACCAAGATGCAGGAGCCACATATTATAGAAGTGCATTGTCTACACGTATAGATTTTATTTTTGTATCTCAGTTTTATATTCTCAAAGATTTCAACTTTCTTTTCTGAATTACTGATCATGTTCTGCTATTATGTGATATATCTTTCCGAAATATTCCTGCTAGATTCCCTGCTATTACTCGGAGGTGGAAGCTGAATGTTTGTTTTTTACAACACTCAGAGCTTAGATTAAAGTTGGCAAATCTATTTTTTTTATAGGAAATCTGTGGCAGAATTTTACGAGGATTGGATGCATTGGTGGTTGGGTACAAAAGAGGAATTTAAAATATTGTTTATCGATTTTGGTAAATTTACTGGTAATAAGGATTATTTACGATATTTGCACTATAGGGATCAGTTTTATAAACTAATGTCCTTACCTAATGTCTCAGACTACAGAATTAAAACTCAATTGGATGAGATTGAAAAACAAATGTTTTCTTATCATGCTACTAAAGCAACTGTCCAGAATACAGACTTTAGATATAGTACGACCACACAACCTTATTCTGATCCGTATGCGGCCTGTAAGGATACTGTACTTCATAAAGTAATGACAGGTCTGTATAATAATAATGGCTGTTTGAAAACTTCAGATGTGGAAATGTTGGAATTGTACATTCTCATTTATTTCAATTTTGGGTACAGAACCTGTTTCTTCACGTATTTGGGGGCAGAATGTTTCTTATTCTATTCCTCAGCTAGATTCTGTTTTAATTACTGAGCTAGAAATGCCTATTTCTGCCCAAGAGGTTAGGGCGGCAATTACTAGATTAAAACCGGGGGTTTCTCCTGGGATAGATGGTTTATCACATGAGTTCTATAAGCAGTATATAGATGAACTAAGTATTCATCTACATGTATTCCATTCTTTGGTTGAGACAGAAGACAGATTCGTGCAGAACTTTGTCTCAGCATTGGTAGTTTTTATTTTTAAATCTGGAGATAGATGTGATTTGTGTAATTGGAGGCCTATTAGTCTCCTTAATACTGATTATAAAATATTTTCTTCTATTCTGTGTAGTAGATTACAGAAGGTGGCATCCATGCTGATACATCCTGCACAAACCTGCTCTGTTCCTGGGAGGAACATTAAACAAAATTTACTATTATTAAGGGCAGTAACAGAATTTGGTAAACAAAATAAATTGTCTGGGTTTCTTTTGGCCCTGGATCAGAGGAAGGCTTTTGATACTGTTTCTCATGCTTTTCTGTTTACTGTTTTAAAATATTATGGATTACCTGGTCAAATGCTGGCATGGATTACATCCTTGTATAAGGTGCTTCCTTTTCCCCATAGTTAATGGTTTGGTAGGGACAAGTATTGATTTAAAACAGGGGTTAAGTCAGGGATGCCCGCTAAGCCCTTTGCTTTTACTTTATAGTAGATCCTTTGATCAGAGGGATAATAAGTAATGATTTGATTTGGGTGTTTCTCCAGGTATGGATATTTCCTCAAAAATCTCTGCTTATGTAGATGATATTTGTCTTATAGTGCAAGATTCAGTCTCAGGAATTAGGGCATTACAACAGTTTGAGGATTTTCTAGATTTTCGGAGTATATTTAAATTATGATAAATGTTTTGGTTTACAAATAGGTTTAGGGGATATGGTACAAATGATTGGTTCTGTTAATATGGTACATTCTTATATTAAGATTTTAGGAATTTATTTTGGATCTTGTGATGTGGCTTCTTTGAATTGGGAAGAGAAATTAGTGTTGGGGGAAAGAAAGGTACAGATGTGGAAATCCTGGACTCTCAAAATTAAAACGGGTTTCTATTATTAAAAAGTTTCTTCTTCCCATTTTTTTGTATATTAGTTATGTTTTTCCCTTACCTTTAAAATTTGAAACTCGATTATTTAGTTGTTTTTTTTCAAATGTTATGGGGTAACAGGTTAAATCCCATCAAAAGAGATTTTACTTATCTGCCAATTCAGGCTGGGGGGCTTGGTATGATAAATCCGGTGGTTTTTTTCTATTCTTTCTTTTTTAGTTCTATCTTGCATAATGATTCAAATACTACTGAGGATTTATGGATGGATTGGACGGATGAGCTGTTTAGCTCTTTTTTCAATATTGGGGGATCAAGGAATTAAGAAGGTCAAAGGCTTGAACCTTCCTGATTTTGCAGTCCCTGGTTTCAGAAAAGTAAAAAGCATTGGCACCATAAAAAGCAAAGGCCTTTTACCGAATAGAAAACAGATTTATCGTGAGGGATCATGGAAATGAATTTCTGGTTCAGGTAGATTTTCAAAATGCTGTCCATCTAGACTGCAGTTTGCATTGAAACACAAGAGACCCCTAGAGTTCCTGTGCATATGTGGGATGTTTCTTGGCTTTGTTGTTATGGGAGATTAGGGGTCCGTGGCAATTGGAAACATACGGCGGTGGAGGAAAGGGAGTGTTTAAGACCAGGGTGTGATGGGTTATTAGAAACCCTAGAACATTTTTATATTAATTGTCCATATATTGTACTTTTTTGGCTTGATTTACAGAGTAAATAGAAGTGGGGTCCTATTAATTATGAATCCTTAATTTTAGGGGACTACTCAGGGTTTTTAAGGAGACATCACCCTAGTACTCTGAATGTGATCTTTGCCTGCATAAAATATCATCTTTGGCAAGCTTGGTGTCACTATTATTTGCAACATGCTGTTTTATTAAACTCTGTTATTATTTCACAAATTGAAAAAGCAATACAAAAAGTTAAAACTTCTGATTTTTTAAAGATGGATAGGAGGACATTTGCTATATTTTGGAAAAATGTAGAAAATTTATTTTGATTCATTTTTCTTGTTTTTTGATTGGTTTTGGATGTTCATTTCCTTTGTTATTTATATTGCTGATTTTCTTTTTTTGAGTATTTTTTTGTGACTTCCTATGATGTTATTTCTCTGCAATAAAGAATTCCCCTACTCTCCAGCAGGGGGAATTGCTGTCTGTCTGAGGATGGCCACTCTTGGAGGAACATCAACAGAGAAGGATGTTCAGGAGGTTGGGGAGCAGGTCTCCTCCTCAGCATTGGATCAGTAAGAGACCAAGAAACAGAATGAGGTATCCTATTCTCCGCTAATGGAGAACAACCAGGAGATGCATGTCGTTCAGTCGAGTGAGTTGGATTTACCACAAATGGAAGTGGAAATTGATATGGACAGACTAGCAAAGGAGTCGATTCCTGAAATTCAAGGAGAGAAGCAGCGAGAGGGAGAAGATGCAGCTGTGGTAATGTCCCAGGAGGAGCCGGTACGCATCGAGGACGAAGAGATCGGTCAAGATATGGAGTTAATAGCAGAAGACAAAGCAGAACCCAAATGGCAAGTACCAATGGTCAGGAAGATAGAAAAACAAAGCAAATGTGAGTCCATAACACAACAACTGCGTCAGCCTGCCACACCTCAAGTAGCAAATGTAAGCAAAGAGTAACATAAAGCAACAGTTCAGAGTGATGAGCGAGAGGGGATCACAAGTCCAGGTTGGGAAAAAGTAACAGGGCTAACACAAAGGAAATACTTGGGGACAAGTAACAGGCAGGCAGGACAGATGCATACAGCAGTTCCCAGTCCAAAGGAGGAGAAAGAGTGGTCGGCAGCAATGTCTTTGCAAGATGCAGGATGGGTAGTAGAACGGGATGGGTCTTGGACACCAGACCCATCAGACCCAAAGGTAAAATACTTTGAGGACAAAGACATCAGTGAAACAGGTAACATTTTTATATTTCCAAATAGGAAACTGCAATGTTGCAGAACAAATGGAAAAGGGGGGATAAGACAGTGGATTTACCTGAAGGAAGAACAGATGGAAACAATGTGGTGATGGGGGGAATTCAAGGAGAGGGGGGTGAACAGAGTTTCTCATGTCATGTAGAACTCACCCCTAAAGTAAGAACAGAAGCACTGCGAAAAGATAAGCAAAGGAACACAAGAGCATCAGTTAGTGCACACATGGCAGGATTAAATGAAGGGGCCCATACAAGTAAAGATACACCTAAGGAGAGAGAAGCAGCACAGGTTCCAGATAAAATGGCAACTATTGGATTAGGAGAGAAGAATTTACAGGATCCAAATAAAAGTCAGCACTTTAAACCCCTGTTACGTATGGCCGATTTGTTTAAAAATGCAGGAGAACCTGCCCCTCGAAAGAATGCCATCCGTCTTATGTATAAAGGGGGTTTAGAAAATCCTCCAGACAGAATGTATGTGGGAAGGACCCTGCTCAAAAATTCATTAAAATTCTATGCTTCGGAGATATTTGCTCTCATACATACAGACGAATATAATTATGATATAAGTTTCAAAACTGAAGAAGCACTGGATCGTTTCTGGGGGAAATGTAATGGGGCAAAAGAGTCACCCTTATTTTCACCTTTTTTAGCTATCCCTATTACAAAGCCTGCAGTTCGGATGGTCACAATTTTATTCAAGAATGAATGGATGTAGATGGCGGACATCTTGTTTTGGCTGAAAAAACAATGTGAAGTTTTGGAACAACCTGTGCCTATTATGGATTCTGAGCAGATATGGACAGGAGGTTGGAGGGTGAAATGTAAACTCAACATGTCGAATAGTGGCATAATTCACCTCCCAAGTTGTTTTTATTTGGGGAGGGATAAAGGCTCCTTATTCTATCCATGGCAGCCCAAGTCATATCACAGGTGTGGTTCTCGATTTCACCTCAGTAATGCCTGTGACATGCCATGATGTACACACTGCTTAGACATAGGCCATCAGGGCGCAGCAGATACCAACCCATTTCATTGTAATTTATGTGAGGAGAAGGGCCATTCATATGTGAGATGCCCCTGGGCCTTGCATGATGGGGAAGAAGGGGTAAATCATGATGCTGTAATTACTCAAACCCAGATGGCAAGTTGTGCTAAGGCATCTGGGAAACACATACAAGAGACAGCTAAAGAAAAAAACAGGAATAAAGTTGGTGACATGGTCATTTCGAAGGGGGACCCGCTAAGCTAACAATAGGTACGGAAAGAAGGGGTGCAAAGCACAAATAAGGTTCAAGAGAAACAAAGGGAGGTACAGAATACAGAAGAAACTATAGAAAGACCAAGACAAGAGGAGAAACAAGGGGCTACATCAGCTCAGGAGAAACATAATGTGAAAGACACAGGTATTCAAGACAAAGAGGTTGAGAGGGAGGAGAGAGTGAGGTCTAAGATCTCAGGAAACAAAAATCAGGCCCTGGAGGGCGAGAACCCCATGTCACCCCCCCCCCGGCTGAGGGAATGGAACCAGCTTTCCAAATGGTGAAATACTCAAAACAACCAAGGGGAAATGCAGAAAAACTGAAGGAACCAAAAGGGAAAGAAAGAAAGGATTGCGACAGGAAAACAAACTTTGAGCATGGGGAATAAATACCAGGCTCTGCCGGTGGAACAGATATCACTGGAGTCAGAGGATGACAGTTCAGAGTCGGGCTCGTCATCCATTTATTCCTCTATTAAAGATAAAGATCTTTCGTCAGGACTTGAAGATCAGGGCCCTGAATATACAGTAAAAAAGAAATGGGCAACAAGATCTAAAAATAAGAAATGAGTGTTTTAGGGGAAAAATATTAATGGCACATCTTTCAGCATTAAACCTAGGCCTTCTTACAATTAATGTAAATAGTATAAAGAACAGTAAAAGAAGGTTAACCATTTTGTCTGAATTACAACAACAAAAAGTGGACATTGTATGTATACAGGAGACGTAAGGATTAAGCCACGAGAAAGGATGGGTCTACTGTGGAATTAATCCATGGTTGGTGGGGGTTGGACCACGAGGCCGAAGGCCGAGTGGGTCCAACCAACCAACCATGGATTAATTCCACTGTAGACCCATCTTTTTGAGTGGCTTAATCAGCTTGTAACATGGCAAGGAATATAGCAAGTTTCTATGTTTTATAACTAAAACAGATGCCTATGATTTGTTAACTGCAGTTAAAACATACCGTTCTTATCTCTCACTAATCTGTGCATAATGGTCTGTGTCGTTTGCAACGTGCGCATGCACGTTGCAGATTTCACACTTATTAATATACTTATGTTGCTTTGCTGCATATTACATGAGGTGGGGAAAGTATCATGGACAAATACACATACTGCTCAGTGTTTTCCCTTTCTCGCTATATCGCTTCTCTTTCCACGTCTCAGCTGTGTCGTGAACTGTTTCTCTCGGTTTCTGCTGCTGTGCTCTGGGTAGTTCTGCAGGTCTCACTGTTGCCATAGAGACTGCATCACAGGGTCAGGGAGATTTCTGTGCAGGTCACAGTGTTTCTGAGAATCGGACGTGGTAATGCTGTGGGTGTGCCTATATATCCAGGGGACCAGGTACCGGTAAGTGCACAGTTATGAGCTATCGCCGCTTTCCCCACATTCAACACTTTGCTGCTCTGCTTGTTTCTATTTGACTGCTTCTCTGGCTGTTACTTTCCCAGTGTCCGAAGTCTGTGGGGTGCGTGACTAGGTGCCTCTTTGGGTGCCATCACCGCTTTCCCCGCTTTGAACACTTTGCTGGTCTGGTTTCCTGTATGACACTGCTGCTCTCAAAATGACTTTGCCACTGTGGGACGTATGTCGGCTGCGGTACTGGATGGCTTTTTCACCACAACCTGCTGTCGGGCGCATGCCTGTCACTCCGTTGCACAACCCTGTTCACCTGGCTCGTGACAGATGCTGTATAGCGCGACCTCGACACAAACCATGGTCTAATTATTTTTGCACGCACCCGCTCACAACCGTGATCTACCATGGTATTAAATCATGGTTTGGGCTGTGCCACATGGTGTCTTTGCACCTATCTCAGTGCTTCATTTGCCTTATGGTTTCTGTGCCATGTTACAAAAGGTTATAAACACCTGCAGAGGTGGCCAGTGCTTCAAAACTGTGGACCAGAGGGGTGTCTTTCAGGTCCCATGAATTAGAACTATGTGATGGTATGGGCATTTTATTTCTAAATTCAAACTTAAAAGTCATAAGACTGATAGATTTAGAGCCAGGCAGGATACCGATTTTGGACATACAGCTGGAGGAGGCTAGGTATTGAGTGATAAACTTATATGCACCTCAGACAAAATTAAAAAGGATTGAATTATTTAAAAAAGTAAAGCCGTTTTTTGCATACTGCAAAGTTAGTAATTTGGGGAGGGGATTTCAATTGTGGACTTCATAGGTCAGACAGAGGGTCTAGAAATCAGAAACTTTATTGTGATACAAATACACTGACGGATATAATTTCAACAGCTAAAATGAAGGATGCTTATAGGTCCTGTCACACACAAGGAGGGTTTTCCTATAATAGAGGGGCACTTCTCACCTGGATTGATTTTGTTTTCATTTCACAGGGCTTGGAGGTAACCACAGCCGATATGCATGATTGGGGGGTTTATGTGATAACGGCGAACACCTAAAGGTGATCACGTTATCACACACAGTCAGAGTGGCGGAAACATTTTTGGCACTCTGACAACTAACACCTGGACAGTCAGTGCCAGGACAGTTTTTAATGCTTTCTGGGGAGGGGCTGTGCCCCCACACACACCACCTACATGGGAAGTTTCACCCCACACCCCCCTACTTAAGGATTCTCAACTCCAGGCGTGCATGTCGGGAGGGTGAAAGCATTAAAAATAAAAGGTTCAGGCAGGCGCAATAAAATCACACCAGCACCTGAACCCGGTACCTCACCCACCCCAACCACTAGCCAACCCCCAATGCTATGACGCAGCTTGGACATCCACTGCAGCACCACCCCCTATACCCCTCCGCCCCTTCCCAGTCCACGCTCGCCATGCTCGGTCCTCCCCCCTGGGCGTGCATACCATACCCACATCCTGTCACCCAGTTCACTCACCCCCTCATCTGGTCACCCTACCCTCCCATCGCCGTGAGGGATTGCACCGGGAAGGAGTCGCCGTTATAGAAGGCACCCTTCCTCAAGCGCCCACCTCACGGGTTACCATGATTGGGGATTTACGGACCATAGGGGTATAGAAATACATATTAAAGGTGGGGATTCAGTGATTTTTTGGTAAAGGACCATGTAGGTTAAATGCAGAATGATTGGAAATGGAGTGGATTAGAAGGGATTGGAAAGGCTTATGGAAGGCAAGGAAATCAGTTGTCTGTATATATGATTCACTACTCAAATGGCGGGAAGATTCAAAAAAAGACTTTAGATCCTTTTTTCAGAAAGTGGCATGTAAACAGACAACAGATTCTTATTTGAACTACCATAATTTAAGGAAGCAGTTGCACACTTTGTTATCGAGAACAGAACCTTTAAGGCAAGATTATAGTAAACAAATATCACAGATAAAAAAAGAAATGTTTCAGATACAATATGATAGGGCAAAGCCACTACAGCAGGAAGTAAGATTTGGGACAGAAAGTAAAAAACAGACATTTGATCCATTTCTGGACATGGAAAAGAGGGTGGGAAAGAAAATAATGGGAGAACTAATAGATGAGACAGGTGGTATACAGAGGGGGAAGAAGGAATGTTACAGATGATAAATAAGTACGTATGAGAGATTTTAGGAGTCAAACCTTCTATACACTCGCATAAAGAGTATTTAGATAACTAGCAAGTCCCACCTTTGTCAAAGGTTCAGTTGGAGAATTTGGGCCACCCAATAGGGAAGGAGAAAGTGGAAAAAGTGATTATAGAACAAAAAATAATATTGCTCCAGGAAGTAATGGGCTTACAGCTGAGTTCTATAAAAAAAAAAATCTTCTGAGTGGGTCCCAGTATTAGTAGATGTATATAACGAAATATTGAGGATGCAAACTATGCCTTTATCTATGACTATAGTAGATTTGATTTTTCTGTACAAGAAGGGAGATAGAAAAGTGTTAAGTAATTGGAGGCCAATTAGTCTATTAAATAGAGATGTTAAAGAGTTTGGGGAAAATACTGGCAAAAAGATTGGCCAGTATATTGGAGACCCAAATAAGTATGCACCAAGCCTGTACAGTGCCAGAGAGGAGCATACAAGATAACTTGATTATATTGAGGGAAATTTTTCATAGACGCTAAGAGGGGGAGGAGGAAGGGTTTCTATTATGTTTGGATCAACAGAGGGCTTTTGATTCAGTTTCCCATGAATACATGTTTTCGATTTTGGAAGCTTTCCTTATTCCGAAAAAGTTTATTGACTGGGTAAAGATTTTCTATGGAATGGCAACAGTACAGCCGAGAGTTAATGGATGGAAAGAGGAGTTGTTACAAGTAAGGAGAGGGGTAAGGCAGGGTTGTCCATTGAGCCCCATGTTGTATGTGTTTTGTATTGACCCTTTCTTACGCTCAATAATGATGGAACCAAAAATTCAAGGCCTGGTATTAGGAACATCGGTTGCACCACTGAAGATACTAGTGTATGCAGATGATGTAACTATGATGATAAAGAATAGTACTGGAGAAAATGTAGTAACAGAACAGATTAAACATTACTCAAGGGTGTCTGGATCTAGCATTAACAAGGAGAAAAGTAAGGGAATTCAGCTAGGGAACCAGTCTGATCATAAACAGAGTTATACAGAAATTCCCCTAGCGACAGAACCGATGCTAGTACTGGGGATATGGTTTGGACAAGGAGACTTGGCATGTTTGAATTGGGAACAGAAAATAGAGCAAGCAGAAAATTACACAAGGAGTTAGATACACAAACAGTTATCGAAAAGAAAGAGGGTACTATTAATCAAGAATTTGATGGTTCCAATATTTTTATACATTAGTTCTGTATTTCCCCCTCTGGCCCAGTTAGAAACAAGATTGTTCAGTGTCTTTTTTAGAGCACTGTGGGAAAGTCGTTTGAACCCGGTTAAAACGATACAACATATAGGCCGATTAAGGAGGGGGATTTAGGGATGATTCATCCCTTGGCATTTTTCGGTAGTATTTTTTTACACCATAACATATTTGAGGGTTCAAATAGCATGAAACATTGGTGGAGTATAATAACTGATTGGGTGACAGTCTGTAGCACAGCATGGATACAGGGTAAAAGAAGATTATTGATAAAAGCTCAGGGGATCTCTAAGCATATAAAAAATATGATGCAAAAGTTAATAAAATGGAAGGTCCCATATCTGGAAATGCAAGCAAGTAACAGACAAGGATGGTATGAGATAATCAAGACATGCTCAGCTACAGAACCATTACTTTTACCACAGTGTCCGACAAGTCAGATTACTGAAGCACTGTCTCAGTTGTTGAATGAAAGGCTACTGGCCTTCACTTGGGATTTAGTGTGGTTAACAGTACATGGTCGGTTAAATGTGAAGAACAATAATAAACACAAGCCAATAGATGAGAGATATTGTCCAAGGCAGGAATGCCACCAACTCTTAGAAACACAGAAACATCTGTTTTTGGAGTGCGAGTATGTTAAAGCATTATGGGATAAGGCTGCAGTATTATGGAATATACCGCATTTAAAATCCTTGTCAAACCAGGAGTTGGTTCTAGTTTTGTACACCCAGAGATGGAATAGTTTCCATAAAGGAATGGTCCAAGTATTTTTGGCCATTTTCAAATATTATATATGGCAAGCAAGATGTAAATTGGCATTGCAACAACTGACTATGTCCCATGAACGGGTCTTTAAAAATGTGTGCATATCTTTACAACAAGTGTATGATAAAGACAGGAAGAATAAAGCAAGAGATACAGTGACAGAACTTTGGAAAGGGTGCATGGAATGGTTTCCGGGGTAGATAAAGGAGCACTGTAAATAAGGACACAGAACAGTGGGAATTATAGAGAAAAAGGAAAAAAAAGAAGAAGGGGAACACGATAAGAAATGTGTGAGAAAAAAAGGAAAGGAAAAAGGGGGAGACAGAGAAGAAAGCAGAGAAGGAGACGTAAAACGGAGGAAGAAAGGATTATATGCGATGAAAATAAGAGGAAGAAGAAAATTGATAATGAGAGTAGGATTTGATGGTAAAGAAGTAGAAAAACAAGGAAAGGTTACAGTAACAAAGAAAGTACCAAGATATTTGGCACAGTGTAAAGTGTTGTAAAGAAAAGTAAAGCAAGAAAATTATGAATGTTTTGAGTTATACTTCCCTCAACCCCCCAAAATTCCCCTAGTTGACTGTAGGGGGAACCTTTGGCCTATGAGATGGCCACTTCCAGCGATCATCTGGAGGAGATGGATGTCTCTGGGGTGGGAGAGCAAGCCTCCTCTCCTACCTCGGCTATCCTAGAGGCTCACCACAACATTGATATTTTCTCTTACTCTACAGCAGAATAGAGGTGCAACTCCAGAAGTTTTTCTCTCTACTGAGGATTTAAGCTGCAATACTGAAATCAATGAGAATATTTCTATTGCTCCTTCACTTACTTTAAATGAAGCGGAAACTTCTCTCTTGCAACAGCTTCGGATTGAGAACATTCGGCACTCGATTGCAGAAAAATATCTAAAGAACCAACTAGCGCAGCTCCAGGCCAGAGCTCTTCCTGTCACAGCTTCGGAGCGACCTGTCAATTTAATCAATGACACAGCAGCATCAAAGGCCCAGGTGGGGCCAGGTGAGTCACCCTCTGAGACATCTGACAAAATGTTTAATTCTACACCTATTCCATTGGTAACTCCGGCTACCATTTTATCCGCGGGAGTGAGCGGGTGCCTAAAGCCGAGCGAACCTGAACAAGGGCTTGATGTGAATATTTCATCTCAGATCTGTTAGCCTGAGTCGTTAAACCCTCTGCATGAGGGTCTCCAGAAGGTTTTTTTTAACTTTGTTCTCTCCCGTCCTGTTCAGGAACCTTTGTCAAGGGATGCAGGGTTTGTTTTAAAGCATCTCCCTTCTGGTTGCCCGAGTTCTGTACTCTTTCCTCCTGTGTCTGTACCAGTTATTTACCAGCATTCTCACCCCTCACAAGATGGGACTACTGTCATTTTTTTTGGCACTAAAGATACGAACTGTACTTTTGGAGTTATAGAAGATTCTAAAGAACGCAGGAATGCTTTAACCCTGGCAAACAGACATACTTACTCGGGACAAATTGCCTCCAAACATGATGTTCTATGTTCAGCCCCCCCCCGACCCTACCGTTGGGCAGGCTATTGCTGAGGTGCTGCAAACTGTTTTTTCCCTAAACAAAGGGCAAAATACTCCAAATGAACCTTGGTCTCCACAGAAAGCTCTTTGTGAGGCCTGATGGAAATGGCCCTCTGATGGAACTTGGCTTCTGGACCCCGAGTGGGATCCTAAATTGAACTTTACACAGAACACTCCGGATTGGTGTCCTACAGATCTTCCTAAAGTTCTACCAGAGGTTCTCCTGCCATCACGGGTGATTTCCTTTGCTCCTACCACTGACTCTCACATCTCTACTACAATTCAGGGAGAACTGTTAAATGAACCTATCCCAATTGACTTGCCAACTGTCCCGGTTGTCCCTAAATCTCAGGGGGGGCCTAGTAGTGGGACTGGATGAACATCTCCGGGAACCCCCCCAACCACAGAAACCCCTGCTGTCTGACTTATTTTCTAAAATTAAGAAAGAAGCAGCCCCCAGAAGAAATGCTGTCAGGATACTTTATAAAGGGGGCCTTGACAATGGCCTCGACAGGCACTATGTAGAGAAATGCTTACTGAAGGACTCCCCTCACTTCTCCCCGAGGGAAGTGTTTGCATTTATTAACATCTCTAGGAAGGATAACTAAGATATTAGTTTTCATACTTCCTATGCCTTAGACCTCTTTTGGGGGAGGTATAACTAAGTTAAGTTCTCTCCCACATGGAGCCCCTTTCTGGTTATTCCCCTCACAAAAACGTAGACAGTGCTGATGGGTTGGGTATTTTGTTTAATGGGTATTTTACTCTCAATAAACTTATTGATCCATGTCCTGGAAGGGTCTTGATTTTGGATGGAATTTGGAATGACATGGACTGTCGCCTCATCAATATTTATGGCCCACAGTCAAAGGCTGAGAGAGTTTCTCTCTTTCATTCTGTACAGCCATATTTGGTCACTTCCTATAATGTTTTCTTTTGTGGTGATTTTAATTGTCCTCTCAAGACTAAAGGGGGTGTTTCTGATAAAAAAGTGTACTGTGATCGCAATGTTTTTTTCCATACTTTTGATTCTACTGAGTTTATTGATTGCCGTAGATTTCATGAATCAGGGCCTAGCTTTACCTATATGAGGCATAAATATTTTACCACCATAGATCACATGTTTGTTTCTAACACTTTGCCAAAATTTTCCTTCCATACTTTGCTTACTGAACATTCCGATCATTTGGTATTATTGTTTTTGGCAGCACCCCAAGGGTAACTATTCGATCCAACTGCTGGAGGCTAAACACATCTGTCTTAATGGATCCCTTCATCAGAACTGGGATTTTGGGGTTGATCAAAGCTTGGTGCTCTGTTAGTTTTCTCTACTCTGATTTAGGTAAATGGTGGATGGATTCTAAAGCTGAATTTAAATCCTGGTTCCAGCAGTTTGGGAGGAGAACGGTGAACAACAAATTTCTGAAATATTTGTCTTTACTTCAGCAATTATTTAAGTTATTTACATTGGCTAATACCTCTAAACATGATTATTCACTGCAGATTCAAAATTTGAAAAAAGAAATGTAGCTTTATCAATATGATAGGGCCTATACTTTACAGGCCATATTACAAACTAGGACTCATAAATCTCCTATTGGCAATCCTTTTGAGGCCTGTAAGTCCTTGAAACACACAGTCATGATGGATTCCTTGGTTGACCAGCAAGGGAGAATAGTCTGCATGACTGAGGACATTCACAGAACTATTGAATCCTTTATCTACTCTCATAATCCGACTGACCCTCCTTCAGAAGACTCTATTCAAACTTATTTGAACACAATAGATATCCCCCAATTTCCTGCTGAAACCACGGCCATGCATAACCCTATTGGGCATGATGAAATTGGATTGACTATTAGGAGTAAAATAAAATTGAATTTCTGCAGGTATGGTCGGTCTTCCCTTTGAATTTTATAAATCCTTCTCCTATGAGATTTCCTTATGTTTAACATTGGTCTTTGAATAATTTTTCACATCCCAGAAAATGCACCCTGCCTTCTTGGAAGGTCTAGTTATTTTTTCATTTAAATCCGGCGATAAATCTCTTCTCCAAAATTGGAGACTAATAATGATCTTAAACTCGGACTATAAGATTTTGGCCCAAATACTTAATAATAGGTTGAAACGCTATGCCACTCAAGTAATTTCCCCCCATCAGTTTTGCGGCCTTCCTTCTAGGAAGATACAGCATGCCCTTATGATTATAAGGGATCTAACTGACTATTTGTCACTAAATGGTAAATCTGGCTGCATTCTTTCCATCGATCATGAAAAAGCCTTCGATAGGATACACGCACCCTTTCTGTTTTCTACCCTTAGAGCCTATGGTATTCCTGACTGTATGATTCAACAATTGAAATTGTTGTACTCTTTCACCATTGTCCATCCTGTTATTAGGCAACAAATCACAGAGGGTTTTACAGTTTCTATGGGTGTTTATCAAGGATGCCCCCTTAGTCCACTTCTTTATATATTTACCTTGGACCCCCACTTAGAAAATTGATCCAGTCTCCCACATGGACAGGTACTATGGTAACAGGGTCTGTGAAGGAGTTAAGAGTCCAAGCTTATGCAGACGATGTCTGTTTTTTTTTTTCACGGATCATACCCAGTTACCTTGTATTCTTCGAGATATAGATGATTACACCCTCCTTTCGAATTCAAAGTTAAATATTTCTAAATGTAGGGGTTTATTTGTTGGAACTGGTTTTCCAGTTCCCATGTGTATAGAGGGTATCACTTTTTCTTCTGACCCCTTAAAAATTTGGGGGATAATTTTTGGACCCCAAAACTTGCCATTACTTAACTGGGAAACTGGGTTACTGAAGGTGGAATCCAAAGTCGTTCGGTGGAGACATTGGAAAATGTCCAAAATTAAAAGAGATCAGATTATTAAACAATTCCTCATCCCCGTATTACTTTACATAGTTATGCTATATCTTTCCCCTGGGCATCTGGAGGTTAAGTTGTATAGCCTCTTCTTCCAGATGCCCTGGGGAAACAGGCTAAACCCTATATAACAGTGTTTTACTTATCTATCTAAAGAAAAAGGTGTCCTTGGAATGACTGATCCCATTGTTTTCTTCCATACATTATTCATCTCCCAGACAGTTAAATGTGGGTTAGTCCCCTCACAAGAACCCCATAGTGACTGGACTCAACTGATTTTATTCAAATGTTTGCTAGCCTGGTGAGTAACCCTTCCCAAAGTGTCCATTTACCTCCATATTCCAGATTTTTTTTTGGCCTGTGGCATCTAAATTGTATAAATGGGGCATTTCAAAATAGCTGATATTACAGAGTTCTGGGCGTAAGCTATATCAGGCAGTTATGGCTTTGATCTCACCAATGGAAGCCATTTTCAAAAATTGTCCCCCTCAAAACAATAAATTGGTTCTCGTTCAGCTTCTTAATCCTAGAATACCCCCATGCGGGAGCATTTATGGCTGTCTGTTTATGGCAGAATAAATATAAGGGGCAACGCAAAACATAAGGTCTTGGAGGAACGAAATTGCTCCTATGTGGATTGCATTGATATAGAAGAAACTACAGAGCATTACTTCTTCAGGTGTTCTTATGTTAAACATTTATGGTCATATCTCGCCCTGTCCTGGAATTTGAAGTGGTTGACCCATATGTCTTATGAGTTTTTATTATTGGGTCAATATTCCCAAGTGGGATTGTTATACCACCCAGATACCTTATCTGTTTTTATATGTTGTTTAAAATATTATTTGTGGCAAAGCAGGTGTCAATGGGTTTTACACCAAAAGATGATGCCATATGAAACAGTTCATCTTCTAATTTACCAAGCTATGGTTAAGATCCATGTCTCTGATGTTGCTCAGCATTCTTCACAAAAGGTGCTCCATTGGTGGAAAGATTTCAGCATGTTTATTAAATATAAATAAATGTGTCACTGCCTCTCAGCGGTATGCGGTAATACCAATTTTTAAACTGTTGTATCATGAATTTCTGTTTTTTGTCCATTTTCATGAGTTAGTATGGTTGTAATACTTCTTCGTTGTTTCTTATGATTTTTGACTTTTATTGTGTGATTTGACACTGTTTGTACTGATGTGTTTTTGATGTTATTGTAATAAAAAATTCACCTACTCTTTTTGAGAAGTGCCACAAGATAGTTAACATCCACCTGAATAGGCAGATGGGACCTCGGTTTAACATCTCATCCGAAAGACAGCACCTTCCTCGTGCTGCACCACAGTGTCAGTATTAGAATTTAACCCAAGTGCCTGGTGGGGGGATAGAACCCACAGTCTTTTGATTTTCTGGCCTCAGAGGCAAGTGTGCAACCTGCTGAGCCACTGACACTATAACTGGTAACACCTATACGGGCAAGTATTATTGAGCGGCTCAATATGAGCGACTCAATAATATCGCTCTCATGTAGAGCAAGTAGGGGAAAAAGAGCACTGAACAGGTATAGTGAGTGTAGCGCTGAGGGAGACATGCTACATTCATGAGAAAGGGGGATAAAAATAATTATTTGCCCACACCCTGCCAAGCTGGCTGTATGGTGTAGTGGCTTGTGCCACTGTCCCTGCTGGTGCTGGGTTCAGATCCCGGTGCAGGTAAATGTTTTGCTTCCAGGGGAATTTCTATTATTGCCTAAGTCAGCTCCCCTTGGAGTTGAGAATTGTTATTTTGGGGGATGCAGGGGGCTTGCTCCCCGCAAAAGGGGGTGCAGGGGGCATAGCCCCTTCCAAAAAATAAAAGATGGGTATCCCGTGAGAAGGGCGACTGCTATTGAGCACTTACAAACAGGATGACTCAATAGCGGTGCCTGTTCTCAGGGCTAGTGGACAGGGGGGCAAATGCGGGTATAGCGACATCCTGTCACTATACGTATGCGCGCGCGTTGGGGGGGCGAGCACGCCATGCAATGGGCGGAAGAGAAGAGAAGGTTTCTGGGTGTAGCACGATGGTGGGTTGCCGAGCTGGCCATGTGGCATGGTGGGTTCATGACAGGGTATGGTTGGGAGGGTGCTGGGTGCATCAGGATTTTTGTGCCGGGGCTGAGATTTTAAATTTTTTTTTATTTTTCAACCCCCCCCCCAACATGCACCCCTCTGGAGTTGAGAATCTTTGGTAGGGGGTGTGGGGGGCAAAGCCCTGATGGGGGGTGCTGGAAAATTCAAGTTCCCGGCACCCTTTTGCCATGCGCCGGGAGTATACATCGGCGAAATGGATTTTCGCCAAAGTACATTCACCCCTTACAGCGATTGCCTTTCTGCAATCACCATTATCACACTGACCCAAAAGAAGCATTTCATTTCAGAGGACCGTCACTGTTTCCGGCGATCTCTCTAAATCCAAGTCGCCCTTTTGACGTGGGTGATTTTATGACGCTCTTTGTGAGCGGCCCGATAAGGGACTCGCCCTTATCACATTAATCAAAATAATTCACCCCCAAGTGTTAAGAAGAGGCTGATTAACACTGAATGGGTTCTGTGATGTCATGTGTGCTCAAAAGTAAAGCTTAAGAGCTCCTGATGTCACAGAACCCATGGGGGTGCTAAGAATCAGCCTATTCTTAAAATCCGGGGTGAGTCATTTATTTTGCATAATATAAAGGTTAACTGTTTTTACAAAAATGTATTTCGGAATCATACTGATGCAGATGCTGAATTGGAGAGCGAACAAAGCCATTGTTTTGGGGATGAGAGAAAATTGCAGTGAAAGGCAATAGAGGAAAAAATATTTTCAGTTGCAGTTTTAAACACCGGAAAATGAGCCTCTGTATCACACTGTGCTGATTTAAATTGTTTGTACACCTGCTACTACATAGTTAACGGGCTTCTTTATCTATCCTGTATGTTTCCTGATTGTTCCTCCCCCAATCATATCTGTGAAAGAGATTTTTTCCCTTAATCTCTGTATGTTTACCTAGTAAAACAATTTCAAGAAAGAAAGAAAGGAAATCGGCAGCGGTGTGCATCTGTGCTGTAACGAAATTTCTGATTCACAGCTTAATGGGGAAAATGTTCTTAAAGATTTTATCAAATTGACTGACCGAATTCATTCAGAAGTCATTCTTCACAGGCAGGTGTTAAGAACGACATTTTGAATCCACCAGCAAAATGAGGCAACCAAGAAGTGTAATGGGAGTTCTGATGAACTGAACTATCCATTGCAGAACTGGTAAGTTTTGTGCTGAACTGTTCAGTCATACCTCTCGAGCCTTCGTCACTGAAATATGAGACACTGACACTCAGAATGTGGAACAATATGTGACGCTAGCTCTCCAAATGTGGGGCACATAGTCAAACATGGAGACATAAGCTCAGAACACTTAAACTATTGGTTTTATTTGTACTGCATTTAATATTGATTCACAATCATGGATTGATCTACATTTCTGCTTTCAGGCCACCTGCTGACAAAACAATTGATCCATGAAGCACTTTACAGGCTGGTAGTCTCTCACTGGTATGTCAAGTTGTATTTCCAAATAACTGTAAATCTATGTTTTTTGCTCCAGGCTCCAGGAGTGTGCCTTTTTGTGGGATGTATTGTCTGCTGGTTGGTTTAGGCAGTACTGAGTTTACCAGTACTACACCCTATCTGTGCTAGGGCTTACTCTGTGCTTGCACACTTGCACTGGATCATATTGTTATCTTATTATTTTACCTGTATTTGCATTTTTCTTCCCATACAGCCCCCCATTACACCTGGAAACGAGTATAGTGTGCCTTCCTGATCACCAGTTTCAAAATGAATACACAAAATAAAGGCCCTATTTTCATGCCTCAGAGGACAGAGGCACAGGGAGCTGAAGTGTCTTACTCAAGATTGCAAAGTATATCAGTGGCTCTGGTGGGGCTTGAACCTGTGATTTCCAGTTTTACAGTTCAGTACTCTAACCACTGGAGTGTACGACATTCATGAATGTTACTGCATGTTTTATGTGATTAGTACTCACAGTTTCTGCCTACAACAGTTGCAGCATTCCATGCCTGACAGTGTACTGTGATCATATCGTTGCTTTCAGTTCATGCAGATTTTGCTAAATGTACATTTCAGATTTTTATAATTAACACTGTTGTCCCCAGGATGATGCTGCAAGTAGAATGCACCCCCCCCACGCTGCTAACGATCATCCCATCCCATGTAACAATCTAATGAAATGAAACCCAAGTTAATTAAGATCTGTTTTAAATCTAATGGCGTCCCAAACAGGGAGAACCAGGAATGCTCCAGCGCAAATGTAGTTGCGCCGTGCGCATCACCCATGATATTCAGAAGTGGGCATGCAAATGGGGCCATAATGTATGCATGGCACAAATGGGACCATTTGCATGTCATTATGGCCCCATTTGCATGCCTTGCGCAGGGCAGCCCGGTGAAATACGCCTGGCGCCCTGTGTAGCCACTGTGAGTCCCTGGTAGGCTAGTGCCCTCCGCTCCCATATGCCCGATCGTGGGCAATTGTCTATAGCATAAAATCCTGCTGGTTCAGTGGTCCCTTCCCTCCCTCCCATATGCCCGATTGAGGGCATTGGTACTGAAAACCAATATCTGGTGGTCAGAGGTCCCCCATAAGCCCGATCACGGGCATCTGTGTCAAACACATACACCTGGTGGTCAGTGGTGCCCCCCCACCCACAGAGGACCCTGGCCACCAACCCCCATCATCGGTGGGCGACTGCACCCTCCTACATACCACCTGGCTGCCTGCCGAATTATAGCTTACAGTATGATCTATAAGCCTATTGGTGCACATTATGGACCAATGGGCTTGCAGACCATACTGTACTACACAGGCACAAATAAGTGAATTCATTCAGATATTTGTGCCTGTGTATTACAGTATGGTTGCCCAGGCGGTATGTGCAGTGATCAACGTGAACAGGAACGCACAGAAACTCAGTCCCTGTACCTTTTTTGCAGTAGGAACAGAGTTCCTGTACTTCTTCCCACTGATACTGGAACTGAAATTCTTAAACCAGCAAAATAATGACAGTTTCTGGGTCTGTGACCTGAAATCAGGGATTCCATCACAAAATGTGACTTGTACAACAATGATATTTTCCTAGAAATACTTCAGTATCCCTAATTGAGTCCCATAGTATCTATACAATTATCCTTCACACTGAGGAACTTCATTCTGCATTTCATATTTGCCAGTGCCTGAGTTCCTGTACTTCTTGTCTACCACTTGCACCACTGGGTGTGTGGGTGGGATGTAGCCACCCACCGATGACGGGGGAGTAGCTGGGTGGCCAGGGTCCTCTGTGGGTGGGAGGAGGGGTACCACTGGGCCATCAGGTGTATGTGTTCGACACAGATGCCCGCGATCGGGCTTATGTGGGGAACCACTGGACCACCAGATATTGGCTTTCACTACCAATGCCCATGATCAGGCATATGGGAGGGAGGGAGGGAGGAGGAATCACTAGACCACCAGGATATTTTACAAGTGCCCATGATTGGGCATATGGGAGGGGCCTACTGGACCACAGGGGTAGGTGTGGGTGTTTATGGAAGGTATCCCTGCTGGGCGGGTGGCCATCCATGGCTGGTGAGTGCTGTGTTGCACCCTGCAATACAGCAGCCCATCTGTGGGTGGCCTGGCTGGCGTTTTTCTGGCTCAGCTTTGAGCCCCCTAGCAGTACCAACTCAGGGTTATGCCACCATGTCGCCCGCCCATCCTGGGCTGAATATCGGGATGTGCTGCATATGCATGGGCATGCCCCCTGCATTTGTGCCGCATACATCAACTTTGCGCCTTGGCGCCTCAGGACTTACACTGCACCAGTTCCCCGTTCAATATCGCACTGTGGTGCATTGCTGGGGTTGCACCAGTGCAACTCAGTTGTGCCAGGTGCAACCCCTTTGAATATCCTGCCCTATATATTTCTATTTATTTGTTTTACCACTCAATTGAGCACAGCTAATTTTTAAGTAGGTCAGGCGTACGATCAAATACAGCAAAGCTGACAAAATTGTTCAGCAAAAATTATAATGCACAGACAGCATCTCCAATTCAAATAATATCAAAACTATCATTTGATATTGCTAGACAGTAATAAACACTATGGAAATTATGACCCAAGATATATTGTTCAAAGCTAATAGCTACAGTTCTCCATACAGTAAGTCTTAGTCAGGGTTTAAAACACTGTAGCTTAAATCATCTCTTACCTTTAATGTACTTTGTAATTTATTTAACAGTCAGTAGATTAATTAAACCCACCTCATACCCAGGCAATGATTTCAGCACCAGTAGATGGCATTGGTGACTGGGGAAGTGAGGCACAGACAGCTGAAATGCAACACGTACCATCTCAGCTCAGCTGGTGAGCTGGCTGCAGTGGGAATCCTTTAACATTAGTTCAAAGCAGTTTGTAAAACTCCAATTGGTCAAGCACAGAGGCTGAAACTGTTGAAAGTTCCCATTTGTGAGGGTGACAACACACCTATAAATCTGAGGCTTTTTTATAACCACAGGGAGGGGCTGTGGACATGGCCTACCTAGACTTTAGCAAGGCATTTGACACAGTCCCCACACAAAAGATTAATAAACAAATTAGCCAACCTGGGAGTGGGTCCCAGGGTAGTAGCCTGGGTAAAACATTGACTGGACAACAGGACACAGAAGGTAATAGTAAACGGAGTCCTCGCTGAAGAAAGTGGGGTTACTAGTGGGGTACCGCAGGGTTCAGTAGTGGGACCAGTCCATTTTTAATGTCTTTATGGGTGATATTTCAGAGGGAAGAGAAGGAAAAGTATGTCTCTTTGCAGATGACACAAAGATCTGCAACAGTGTTGATACACAAGGGGGGTGGAAAGGATGAGAAAGGACTTGGCAAGGTTGGAGGAATGGTCAGAAGTATGTCAGCATGGATTCAATGCAAAGAAGTGCAAAGTAATGCACATGGGAAAAAACCCCAGGGGAAGAGTACACAATGGGGGGGCAGGTATTAACAACAACAAAAGTGGAAAGGGTCCTGGGGTAATCATATCAGATGACCTAAAGTTTAGCAAGCAATGTGAGAAGGCAGTAGGGATGGCTGGGGGGGATACTGGGATGTATAGGGAGAGGCATCACCAGTAGAAAACAGGAAGTTGTTATCCCTCTGTACAGACAGTTGGTGAGACCCCATCTAGAGTACTGTGTCCAGTTCTGGAGACCCCATCTCTGCAAGGACACAGACAGGATGGAGACAGTCCAGAGGAGGGCAACTAAAATGGTGTAGGGTCTGCAACAGAAGACATATGAGGAGAGACTAAAGGAGCTTAATATATACCCTTAAGGAAAGGAGGAAGAGAGGGGACATGATAGAAACTTTTAAGTACCTCAAGGAAATCAACAAAGTCCAGGAGGGTAGCATCTTTAAGAAAAAGAGATGTGCAAGATCAAGGGGACACAATTTGAAAATAGAGGGGGAACAGCTCAGGGGTAATGTGAGGAAGTATTTTTTCACAGAGAGGGTGGTGGACACATGGAACAGCCTTTCTGAGGAGGTTGTAGGGTCAAAAACAGTGGGGGAATTCAAGAACGCATAGGACAGACATAAGGCAATTCTTGTGGGGGGTAGGAAGAAATAGGCTGTTGGTTAACTAGGATCTGCAACTTATCCAGTAGGTAGGGAACTGGGCAGACTATGTGGGCTAAGTGGCCCTTATCTGCCGTCAAAGTCTATGTTTCTATCTTTCACATCAGTTCCTCCGTATTTGCTGCAGAACATTTGTTACCATAAAATGAGTGTGTTTTGCAGACTTTTCTACCTCTGTGGCCACAGTCACAAAATGCACATGATCTTACAAAACACGAAGGCCTACTGTGCATTTTAGAGATTTATCTTATATACCTCATGTGTTATTGCTGACCATTCAGTGTGTGTGTGTGTGTGTGTGTGTGTGTGTATAAATATATAATACATAGATGGGAACTGTTCCCCATAGGAAAGGCCAGCATTTATTTCCCTGTACTTTACCCGTGAGTAATCTAGCAACTAAAAGTATACACCTGCACCAATTAAATAATTACAGCTATAAACCTGCACTGATCAATTACAGCTGTATACCTGCTCTAATCAAATAATTAATAGGACTATGCTGATAACAATTAACACATCATTGGAAAGCTAGCCAGACCAATTAAGTGCAAAAGAACCTGGAAAAAGACACACAAAACTCTCCAAAATCCAGAAATCCCCCAAATTCCTACTTGCATGCAGTACACATCACTCCCTTCTTTCTGCAAGAGACCTTCAGGTGCCAAAACAGAACTGCAAATGCAGTCTCCATAACAATAACCATCCTACTGTATTATATTCAATGGATAATGGGTAGGAGTGGAACACTCAGAAGTATACACATCTCGGGATCTAACTAGGACAATAAAGCCACTGTCCTTTGGACTTGTGGCCTTATAGCCCGATTTAGCCCCCTTGTAAACCACCATTATCCATTTGTGATATATATATATTCCTTGGAAAAAACTGCATTAATGCACCAGTTAGAGTTCAAGTTAATGCCAAAAAGAAGGTTTCTATGACAACTAGGAACGAGACCAAAGCCCTCATTGCCATAGAAAACTCAAGATGAAGACACAGACTTGTCTGTGAATGGATGCCCATTCGTTATCTTTTATAGTATATAGGCATCCATGCCTACTTCAGACATCCCACTTCCTGAACTGGCAGTTAGGGAGAGGAGCTTGAGGGTTGGTGGCAGCCTCAAATTACAAATTAATGAGGAGGCAGTATAGTTTTGTGGTTTAGGGCACTGAACTGCAAACCTGGAGACTTGGGTTTGATTCCGACAGACCCTACTTGCAAACTGTGTGACCCTGAGCAAGTCATTTAACTTCCTTGTGTTCCCAGGTCCTACCTGGAAACAAGCTCTGGCTTAGTGTGCCTTTCCTGGTTAAACAATTTTCCCTTTCCCTCAGCATGTGGCTACCGACTATAACTGTTTCTGTAAGTTCAAGTTAAAAAAAAAACAGCTTTCAGTTTGATTGGCTAGGAAAGCAGCTCTGCAGTGGCATTCTAAGTTGTACTGCAGTAGCAATGATATCAATACTACTACAGCACAGCAACAAATTGATGTCACTACAGCAGCACCACAACCCTGTTCTCGGCATGGAGTTCCCTGCAGAACAACATTCCACCTCACACTATTATAGGGGCACGATCACACCCCTATAGTTAGTGTTGAGTATCTTGTTTAATGTTAAACCGAAAATTTTACACATTAATATCTTTGGCTCTCTTTGATGGAATGAGCTAAAATTTTCTATGTGTTGTCTAGTAGGCAAAGTCTGGTTATGTGGAGATTTTTGTGATGGCAGTTTGTGTGGTTTCTGAAATCTGCATGTGTCATTTTAAGAAAAAAAAACTAAATTATTTCCTATACTTAATATTGTTTATTTTTTTTTCGCTCTTACCTATAGTCGACATGGAAAGGAATTATTGCCCCAAACTTGTATGGGACATGTGTCATGTCCCAAGGTAGTGCCTTTGACAGGTTTGGTGAAAAAATATAAAAGGGTTCCAGAGTTATAAAGCTTTAAATTTTAGTGTTTTCTGACTTGGGCATGCACAGTAGGGGGTTTGAGATAACATTTTGAGCGAAAGTAAATATCTGATACCGCAAATGCTGGTTTTCAGTTTTGTGCCACTGAACTGGCAGGGCACCAGGCACTTTTGCTGCCATGCCAAATGCCATTTTTTCTTCCACGAACTGACAAACGTGAAAGAAACACAAAAATGCCATGATTGTAATAAACATCAGAACTTGGCTAAACTGGACCTGATTATCTAGATTTTGATGTTTGTTTTGAAATATCGTGTCCACAGATATGTTTTCTAGGCACCCAAAATCCTGGGTGCCCAGCTTAGCGAGAGGAGCCCTTCCCCACATTCTCTGTATGAGAACAGCGGGATTTACTTGACTTCTGCAGCTGTAGCTGGAACTCATGCTGCCAGCCGCAGATTGAGCTGGGAACCATTGTTTCCCTAGTGTCTAGTGGCACCCCCACCCTCTAATCCCCATAGTTCATTTTATAAAAATAATTCATATTGTTAGTGTTAGTAGTATCCATCCTACCCTCCTTTATGTATCCCTGGTGTTCAATGGCACCCTCCTCCCCACACCCTCTGATTTCCATATTACATTTTTTGAAAATTTCTCAATGTGTGTTAGTGGAACAGTACCCCCCAACCTCCTGTACGTTTCTGTGGTGCCTAGTGGCACCCCACAGCCCACCCTCTGATCCCTGTATTTAATTGTGTCCCTTATTTCTCATTGGTGGTTAGTGGCTTCCTCCTAGTCCCTTGGATATTTAAATTCCTGGAAAAAAGAAAACAGTCCCCCAATGTCTTTTTTTTTAAACCTGAAAAAAAGAAAATGGTCCCTCATCATCTCCCCATCCCCTCCTCATCCCTACCCTCCCACTGAGCACCCACCACCCCTCCAAAGGAGGGATACTGAAGCTTAATAAAGGGGAGGGAATGTGGGTAGAGGGTGACAGTGAAAAAGCAGGGATACTGAACAAATATTTCTGCTCAGTATTCACAAAGGACGAGGAGGTGGAGTTACCTAAACCAAACAAGAGAAACACTCTGAAGACGGGGGTCGATACCAGTCCATTTACAGAAGAAAGGATTATGAAAGAACTAATAAAATTGAAGGTGGACAAAGCAATGGGGCCTGATGGGATCCACCCAAGAATTCTAAAAGAACTAAGGGTAGAACTAGTGACACCGCTGACTACTCTCTTTAACAAATCATGGGAGGATGGGGTGGTACCGAGGACTGGAGAAGGGCAGATGTGATTCCTCTTCACAAAAGTGGGAGCAGGACAGATGCAGGAAACTACAGACCAGTTAGTTTGACCTCAGTGGTAGGGAAAATGATGGAATCACTTCTGAAGGAAAGAATTGTTGAGTACCTAGAGGCCAGTGGGGCACAGGACCCAAGGCAGCATGGATTCACGATGGGAAGGCCATGTCAGACGAATCTAATAGATTTCTTTGACTGGGTGACCAAAGTAGTAGACCAGGAAGGGGCTATGGACATGGCCTACCTAGATTTTAGCAAGGCATTTGATACAGTCCACACAAAAGATTAATACACAAGATAGCCAGCCTTGGGTGGGTCCCAAGGTGGTAGCCTGGATAAAAATTGGCTAGACAACAGGAGCGCAAGGGTAGTAGTAAATGGAGTACACAGTGAAGAAAGGAGGTTACTAGCGGGACCGCAGGGTTCAGTACTGGGACGGTCCTTTTAATGTCTTTATAAGTGACATTGCAGAGGATTTAGAGAAAAGTATGTCTCTTTGCAGATGACACAAAGATCTGCAACAGGTTGATACACAAGATGGAGTGGAAAGGATGAGAAGGGACTTGGCAAGGTTGGAGGAATGGTCAAATGTATGGCAGCTCAGATTCAATGCAAAGAAGTGCAAGGTAATGCACACGGGAAACAAAAATCCAGGGGAAGCGTACACAATGGGGAGTGAGAGACTGACAACAGTAAAAATAGAAAGGGACCTGAGGTAATTATATCAGATAACCTAAAGGTGGGCAAGCAATGTGAGAAGGCAGTAAGGAAGGCTGGAGGGATACTGGGATGCATAGGAAGAGGCATCAATAGTAGAAAACAGGAAGTTGTTATCCCTCTGTACAGACAGTTGGTGAGACCCCATCTGAGTACTGTGTGCAGTTCTGGAGACCCCATCTCCAAGAAGACATAGACAGAGTGGAGGCTGTCCAGAGGAGGGCAACCAAAATGGTGCAGGGTCTGCACCAGAAGACATACGAAGAAAGACTAAAGGAGCTTAATATGTATACCCTTGAGGAAAGAAGGGAGAGAGGGGACATGATAGAAACTTTCAAGTACATCAAGGGAATTAACAAAGTCCAAGAGGGTAGCATCTTCCAGAAAAAGAGATGTGCAAGAACAAGGGGGCACAATTTGAAGATAGAGGGGGGACAGCTCAGAGGTAATGTGAGGAAGTATTTTTTCACTGAGAGGGTTGTGGATGCATGGAACAGCCTCCCTGAGGAGGTCGTGGAGTCAAGAACAGTGGGGGACTTCAAGAATGCATGGGACAGGCATAAGGCAGTCCTAGTGGGGTAGGAGGAAGTAAGCTGTTGGTTAACTAGGATCTGCAGCTTATCTGTTAGGTAGGAAAATGGGCAGACTAGGTGGGCCAAGCGGTCCTTATCTGCCGTCAAATTCTATGTTTCTATGTCTCTCCTTGCCCACACTTACTACCAGAAGTTGTAGGCAGTCATATTCTGTGGACTGGGACAAATCTGCACTCTTCAAAGCTGAACCATGAACTGCGGAATAAAGGTATGTGTTGTATAATGTATTTAAATGGCATTTTGAACTTATGTTTATAACTTTGCCATTTTATGGAATGTTTTCACCAAATTTTCTACATAGCCTTTTTGGAACCCCACCTCATAAACACTGTCACTGCCATTTTGTTAATCAGGCCTGGAAGGCGATTTTGCACAGCGACCACAAAATCACCTTCTGGGCCTAATTAACAAAATGACAGTGACAGTGTTCATGAGGTCGGGTCCCAAAAAGGCCATGTTGGGAATTTGGTCAAAAAATTCCAAACAGTGGCCAACATACAGTACATGCGTGCATTCAAATTTTTCTACACACATGCCTAACTTTGGTAATTTTCATTATTTTGACTCCAAATTTTCAATGTAGCCATTTTTTCAAACCACCTCATGAACAGTACAGCTGTCATTTTTCACATCCTGCCCAAAACATGTTTTCACACCGGTGGCAAAGAATTGCTTTTTGGCATAGATTTGAACATTTCACCTATGGGGTTTATGAGGTGGGATCATAAGAAGATTATGTTGAAAATCTGGGGTCAGAATACAAAAAAATGCCAAAGTTATGATCATTCATTGCAATTTTGCTACACCAGCTCAAAACTTCAGAAATGTTAAATATTTTACCCCAGATTTACAACATAGCCTTCTTATTATGCCACCTCATGTATGTCACAGCTGTAATTTTTCAAATCCTGGCCAAAAATGGCATTGCAGTGGCGCAGAATTACATTTTGGTGGGGATTCAAAAGTTTTCTGTAGCAGACACATGAGGTGGGATAATAAGGTGGCTATACAGACAATTTGCTCACTGTTGTCTTATAAATAGAAGTGCAGGGCTGCTTCCACAGTTACATACATATATGCATCTATGGAGGGATGGGAGCTCAGGGTCTGAAGGACCCTGCGCTCCCACAGTGAAATAAAAATACTGTTATACTATTTCAAAAAGTAAGGAAATAAATTGAAAAAAACTGTGTTAATGCTCTAGTTAAGATCAAAGCCACAAAAGTAGGGAAATGTGGCCTTAGGGTTTCCAACCCTAACACCCCACCCTCACCCTGCAGAGATTGATAGGCATCAGAGGTGTGCCTTGGAGTCGTCATCCCTAATGCTCACCCCATTGTCCTATACTGTATCCATCTTAGCTTATTTACTAATGGAATGGGGTGGGCATTAGGGCTGATGACTCCAAGGCACACCCTCAATGCCTGTCAGTCTCTGTAGGGTGGGGTGGGGTGTTAGGGTTGGAAACCCTAATGCCACAGTTCCCTACTCTTGTGGTTTTGACCCTAACTGGAGCATTGATACAGTTTTTTGCAGTGTATATATGTAATAGATAAACCACTCCGAGGTTTGCGGTCACGCTCTGATGTACGCACGCCTTGGTGTGCATTGTTACACACGAGCCCACAGGTCAAGTGCATGAACCACCCAAGATGTGCGTATATCAGAGCATGACCGCACACCTCAGAGTGGTTTATGTATCTTATAAAATGTCAAAATTGTTTTGGGGGGGGGAGTGCAGGTGTGCGGTCACGCTCTGATATACGCACGGTCTTGTGATATGTTTTATACAATCAGAAGTTTGGATTTGGAGCTACTAGATTTATCCATTTTATAACTATATATGTACAGTGAGTATATATATGTAATAGATAACCCACTCTTAGGTGTGCGGTCACGCTCTGATATACGTGAGCCTTGGTATGCTGTTACGACGCAGGCCATGGGCTAAGCGTGTCAATCACCCAAGGCGCAAGGCGATTCTGAGCGTGACTGCACATCCTAGAGTGGGTTATCTATCTTATAAAATGGTAAAATTGTTTATTAGGGGGTAAAAGAGGAGGTGTGCGGTCACATGCTGATATATGCACGGTCATGTGATGTGTTTTATACAATCAGAACACTGGATTTGGAGGAGGATGTCCTCCTCCATTTTATAAATATATATATTATATATATATATATATATTTATGCATTGGGGGTGAGGATAAAAAGTGACAAATAGCAGTATTTCTGGCTGGTCAGACCTACAGTGAGAATATCGCATTTATCCTCACTGTAGGTCATTAATCCTCACTGTAGGTAATAACCAGGCACTATCTGCACTTCAGCACAACTGCTCACAAAGGCTTTGATTGGTGGGAGCTGGCAGCACGAGCAGCACAATCAGAATTCACCTGCTCACTTGCATTCCAGCTCCCACGGGCAGTTTCATTTCTCTCCAGCAGCACACAGAACAGTGTCATTTTCTCCTGTTCTTTCACTGTAACTTATTTAATAAAAAATCAACTTTCAGCTTCACACAATGTTAATTACCATTTCTCCTAAAGGTCCAAAATACCAGACAAAACACAGTGAATTATTTTCATTGTCTCCCCACTCCACTTTCTTTCACCAAATATAAAAAACAGCTTTTAGCCTCACACAAAACATTCATTGCCTTCAAACCCCAATACACAAAAAAAGCAACCTACTCACTCTTTTTTACTCTTACCACTCTCCCCAGCAGCACAATGGCACAGTGTCCTGATGCAAAAGTTCAGTTTTACAGAACACAATACTCAGTCATCCGGAAGCAAAAAAAAAATAAATAAAGACATGCCTATTTAAAAAAAATGAAAATGACACTGATAAAAAAATGTGGCCCATTGCATAAATGGAACATACAATGCCCCCATCAAAAATATCTCAGATACTTTCCCCTCGAGCAGTTTGACCTGTGGCATCATTCGTGGCTTCACCACCAAAGGTCAAACTGCACTCGGAGGGGGGGGGGCATTGCATATCCCTTACATATATATGAAATACAAAATCACACATACCCCAATAATGCAAAGCACCATGGGCTGTATATGCAAATCACCACAGTATATTATGCTGGTTCAACTTTAAGCAGAAATGCATGGTACCAAAAGATCTCTCACATGGTCTGTAAAGGGTGCTAACAGAAGACACACACACGTGTTTCGTCCTACCAGGACTCATCAGTGTGCCTCATCTGTTTTATATACATATACATATATATATATATTTGACATGCAATGGACTGACTCAAAATACTCAATTTATTTAGAGTTGGGGGGGCAGGAACCTAACACACAGCTGTCAAATCTATCATTCTCTTATAACACTGTTATGTAGATGAACTACATTATTTGTTCTCCAGTCTTACGTAACCATTATATCAGAATACTGATGAGACCCGAAAGGGAATAGAACCAGATATGCCATCCTCCAACTAAACCACTGCCTTTCACATCACATCTTACAATATCAAGTAGGAAAAAGGAAAAACACTTCAGATATAATAAAGTAACAGATATATTTTGGAGAACTGTGTTGAACCTATAATATAGTTTTCATGTAGAATAGTTTGCTTCTGTCATTGTTCCCTCTTTAGTGGACTTTTTGTTAACTCAGTGGGTGTTTCTGATTTACGCACTTGTGGTCAGGACCAGTTTGAAACTGTGTGATATAGTTATGCCCCTTTCAACCGCATAGTTCTATAGTAGAACAAGAATGCATGGTGACAACAGCGTTAATGTTTAACAAGGAACATCATACAGTTCTACAATAGTCTTTAGCACAATTGCATGAACCAGAAACACTCAGAGATTGGCGGTGAGTCAGAATTATGTCTAAAAACAGATTTTACTAAGTTAAATGGAGGACTGAAAGAAATGAATACTTAACTGGCGTGCCACTATAAAATGACTCAAACGAGTTTTATTGTTGTTTTTTTGATTGTCTAAACATATGTTTTAGAGTTAAAATGTTAATTCTATTGTACATAACGGTTCCCAGTCCTTAACCATTTTAGAATGCCATCAGCCAATCAAAATGCTCCATTTTCAACCAATAGAATTTTCTGTCAGCTAGTGTTCATAGTACTAGCCTTAAATGAATTATTCCCTTTAAAGGAAGACAAATTATAAAATATAATAACATGAAAATGGGTGAGAGAACTCAAGACCTCTGATTGGTCAGATGCGATCACATGACATACTTTAGTCCTGCACAACAGCACAGGTCAGAAATACTTAACTTTATAAACCTTGTATTCAGTTTTTAAAATTAAAATTATATGAACCATTTTATAATCACAATAAGACACCCCAGGGCCTGCATATCATGGGATAATAGCACTCCTTGTGTGCACAAGGCACTCAATGTTTTCTCATGCCTCTCTTCTTGAGGTGTGCTGTTATGCAAGCAATAACACACTCCGAGGTGTGGTTTATCGCCTGATAAGAGCACGCCCAGGGGTGTACTAAGGCATGATGCGCTTACGCCGAGTGCCTTATGCCACTGGGCATGCTCTTATCAGGCGATAAACCACACCTCGGAGTGTGTTATTGCACTTATTAAATGGGGTACCCTAAATTAAAAAAAAAAAAAGGAGGAAAGAAAATGTGCAAACAGTTTTTAAAAAGTGTTTTTATACAAGTTATAGGAAAAATAGTCCCCTATTACTGTATTGTGCTGTATTTCAGACTGGCTATGGTCAGCAGACGGTGGCTCCTCCCTCCCGCTTCCCCACTCACAAACAGATTGTGTTTCATGACCCCAAACATAGTATGTCCCATTGGTACACATTTTTTTCTCACATACTGTATCTCTGTGAGGAATGCTGAGTGGCCGTTGACTTGAGAGCTAGTGTCCCGTTTACGAGCGTGTTCCGTGCCTGCTGCCATACTTCCCAATTTCAGAATCGCGGTTTTTCACAATGCGGACACTCGCTCAGTCATATTGGGAAAGTAAAATTTTCTTTGTGTATTTATGTATGTTTGAAACAGAAAAGAGTCGATGGAGTAGCTTATCTGGGAATTGAATTTCTGAGGCGTCCTGTCTGCACGCGCATGACTCGGCTTCAATGCAATTGCCGTTTTTTTTTTTCATCTGAGCAGCAGAGGTTAGCAGTTTTGGGGGAATCTTTTTGATTGACCTGGTTTTAAATGAGGTAATATGCTGCAGCTGCTTGGGGCGGGGACGGGAGCGGGGTGCGTTTGGTTGACTTTAATTATTTCCTTGGCTTACAGAGGCACAGAGAGGCTATGTGGTATATATGCAGCTGTCAGCGCGGACTACTGATTTCCCGCTGCTGCTCGCTGAGCTGTGCCAGGCTGTTTTTGTTTCTGCTTGGCACAGCTCCATGATTTGTTGCTGTAAAGGGGCAGAGTAGCAGACGTTAGTGCCAGCTGGCAAAAATATAATGCATTAAGGACACGGCTAGGAAGCTCAAACAGCCATTCAGGATGCTTGATTGGTTTACCCCATTTTATAACCCACAATAATACACACCATGTCATACCTTGTTGTTTAATTCAGACACACATCAGCTTATGTTTCTTTGTTTTTCTGTAATTATCTCTTCTCATCGTTTGTTATGGTGGATATCTGCAAGAACCCAGGATCTGTTGGTGCGTCTTGGAATCCATGTCCTCCAGCTTATTCCGGCACTGAAATCAGGATCATACTTCCCAACCCCTTGTCCCACAAACCAGTGACAAGCCTTAAAAAGATCAGTGGAAAAATGACCAGAATCAGGAACAAATAGCTTAAAATGGTAATCTCGACTCAAAAAGCTTAAAGAGCAGCTGATGCCTTTGGGAAAACTTTGGAAAATATAATATTTAGACACAATTCAGCTGTTTTATATATCTTCTGTATATTGCTACTCTTCATTATTTATCACTGAAATAATTCCCCGAAAACAAGCTTTTCATCCCTTAGAGTTCCTCTGTCTCTATAGCTGATTCCCTACTTGAAATTATAATGATCTGTTGTGACACTGCAGTCTGTTGCTGTGGGAATAACTGTGATGTCACAAGCAGAGTATTATGACAACAGGTTGGGAAGAAGCAGTAAGAGCTAATGAACCCTCAAGTAAACAACTGTGCTGGTTGCATTCCTATGACCGCAGTAATAAATAATGGGGATAAAAAAGACAAAGCTAATGAGAACTATGAACTGCTTTTTGTCCAAATAATATGTTTTTCAAAGTTCTCCTTGAGGCGTCAGTGGCTGTTTACTACAGCGTGTTTAAAGTGAAAAGCAGTTTCTGAAGGAGAGTTAGCCTACAACATTATTAGCTGACATGAGTGTTTCAAATGTCTGCTCTTTAGTGAAAGAAGTGTGAAATTTAAGAAGAAACAAGGACATCTTTGTGGAAAACCAAGGGGAATCCCTGAAAATTACAGACAGTTGAGAGCCATAGTTATTTTTTTTTTTTGCTATATACACCATCACAGGGAGGCCCCATCATTAGGAATCGACTCCCTCGGCACCGCCACCCTGGCCACATATGGACTTACCATCCAGCTCCCATCTTCTACACAGCCCCCAACGCAAGGGTTCCTATGGCTGTAAAAAGGATCCTCGGACGGGAGGCATGCCATAGAGCTGGGTGTGAAGCCTGCAAGGGGTCAGTCCCATCATGCTGGCCAGCCATGTTTTCTCCTCTTGTTGCATTCCCCCAGGATGGCGGACATGCAATGCCCCATAGATTTACCCGTGCATGCTCCCGCATGCAGCACGTTGGCAACTATGGCTCCTCCAACCCTTATTACTGTTCCTAGGTGTCTGACCCCCAGGTGCTGATCCCTAGCCACTGCTAGAGGTCATTAATACACTGGGAGCAGCAACCCTCCTTCCCCAGAGGCGTAGAGTGGTCCTGTGGATGCTCAGTCCTCTTCCCCCCACCAGCCAACCCTCTGACAACCCAAGTTCATTCCTGAACTGAGGTTGTTAGTGCCACAAGTGGTAGTGCTACCACTGTATCAGGAGGCTGACTTGAGCCGTGGTTATAATTAAGCAAAAAGGCATGACAGAACGTGGGCCATTGGGGGATTTACTCCCACCTTGTGTGGTGTGTCATGAAGCACAGCCAAGTGACTTAACCACATAAGAAGTGAGTAATCCCTCATTTCCCCACATCCTGAAGTGCTTTATTGTGATTATTTATTGCTCCAAGCACTGGTTGGGTGAGCTCCCTTCCTACCTAACCTCATCCTTTATAACAACCACCCATCCTGCCAGTCCCTTAGATCAACTGACTCCTGCACCCTTGGTAGTCCCCCGCAGATCCACCCTAATTGGCCAATCTGCTTACTCTCACCACTTCCCAAAAATCTGGAATTCACTTCCCCCTCAAATCTGGTACTCGTCCTCTGCCTACTCCATCAGCTCTGCCCTCAAAAATTACCTTGTGCCTAGCTGCTCCTGCCATGTCCCTCCCTAATTCCATCCTATAAGCCCTGAATAAACCCTACCCCTCGACCGTCACCTTCATTTTACCCTGTGTACCCCCACCCCCACCAAATTTCTACCTCTCCTCCCCTTCCCCCAAATTGCTCCCCCTTACTGGCCTCCCTTGATTTCTCACAGAATGTAAGGGATGCCAAATACTCTCCATGGGTCCCTCTCCTACCCCCCCCAGGGGCTTGCATCCCTCATCTACTCCCTTTCCCCTACATCCCTCCACCTCACCCCTCCCTCCCTCTTCTTTCCCCTTTTTCTTTCACGTAAGCACTTGTTTACTTACTAACCCAGCATTTATTATTGTTCACTTTTTCTACATATTATGCACAACTCTGTTTTAACACTGTTTGTAACACCTGACTTACAACTGTATGTTAATGTTGATCTTGTAACTTGAATGTAACTTGAACACGACTCTTGCCCCTCACCCCTCCCTCTCCTTTCCCCCGCTCACCACCCCCTTTTTTTTCATGTAAACACTTGTTTACTTATTAACTCGGCACTTACTATTGTGTAACCCCTGGGTGGCGCTATCCCAAGGGCTACTACCCCTGCCTGCGTGACTAGTTGCAGGTTAAGGGGCCTAGGTACTGAAAACGGGTGCTTCCACCTGGAGGACAGGGTTGGTGGTAGCGTAGCTGACCTGGGTACAGCCCTCCCAGAAACTGTGATCCCCCCTCTTTCCCCTAATATGGCCCAAACAATGAACAGAATACACAGGTACAATAGCCCCCAAACCACAAATATATCCCCACTCTGATTGCACTTACCACCAGGGCTGGTTCCACCTGTCTGATCCTGGAGACCCCCTGTAAAATAAGATTAGACACAACCAGCAACAACAATACAGTGCTATTAGTACAGAGGTGCACCACAAACAGTTTAAGTGCAAAAGGAGTCAGATCTGATTTTTTTAGGGGGACTGAACAAGGGAGGGGCGTAATCAGGTTGATTGGTCTAGCAACTGATTCAATCAGGCTACAAGGCATGCACTTTAGAGTCCCTCAACACGGTCACCTACACACACTCTGGGTACCCAGTTGTTGATGCAGGCTAGCCTGAAGCGTTGCCCTGGGTAGGCCGGCGTCGCAGCCGGTCAGGGCCCTAATGATGAGAAGAAAGAGTCACGCACAGTCACCACAATTTGTAATTTGGAACCAGATGGCTCAGTTTGTGATAATCAAACAAAACAATCAAATCAGATGACACACTTTGATTTAGCTGATGTTGTAGGGAGCTACCCTGGTGTTTATTCATGCTACCCAGTACAGGACACAGGATGGATGAAATGGAGACTGCAGAATGACTTGCTGGTTTGCCAGGAGAAGCAGGTCCCACACGATTCCGTGGTGTAGTTTCTATTCATGGTGCTGAGCAGGGGGCTGATCCCCAGGCAGGTCCTTCGTCGATGGTTTTCTCTGCTGCGTGCGTAGCTGGTTGGGCCAAGGTAGCAGAGCCCAGGCCAGGAGAACAATTCGGGATGGCAGTCCGGTAGTGCTGGATTCAGCTTCCAGCAAGCGTGACACAATTGGAAAGTGGGGAACCAAATCGCAACCCACTGAGAACATTCAAGACACTTATAGTAAATAAAAAGCAGTACCACCATTCGGATGACAGTCCAGTTGCAATCACAGTGTCTCTGTGCAAACCATACACTCTGTGGTGGTTTCAGACTTCCAGACAGGCCGATCGCGTGAAGCAACTCTTCGGTCTTCTTCAGGTAACAGGGCAGTCACAATTCAGTATTTCTGGTCACAAGCCAGTTCGGATTCAGTCTGATTAATTTCACTAGCAGATCCCTCTGAAGAGAAGATGAAGTGAGTAGGCCAGACACAACCTTCCCACCAGTTTCCAGCTACTCGAATGTCTTGAGCAGTTGACTCTCAACTCCAAACTCAAACTGACTCTCTGCTGTAGGCAGCACCGGGACTTCCTTCTGATCCAAAAGGGTTTGGTTGGTTGATTCATCTGCCTGTCAAAGCAAGGGCTCCCCCTACAGGTCCATTTAGGTGCCACAATGAAAAAAATACAATTCCTACAGAAATTCACTCCCGTAAGACCCCTGAGGACAGACTCCATTTTAAGGTCCCCAAAAGGTACTGATTGGTGTAAAACAGAAATGTCCATGCTGCGAAGAAAGGCAGGTTAGGAAAACTATAATACCATTATTAATAGAGCAGCTAATCGGCAAACAATTACCAGTTCTAACAGAGCTCCCTCTGCACCATTAGCATTGACAGAACAGAGCAATATTATTGTAGTTTGGGCGGGACTCGAGCCTGGAAACACTCGGCCCCTACCCAGATTAATTATACAGTACAAAAATAATGTCTCTTAAAGGGACAGGTATGGAGGCTAACACAGCACTCACATGCAAGCACTTTTACACCTGTAAAGACACAGAACACCCACCTGGCAGTGGGCATTTAAGCACACCCAAGGAAGACTTTTGGGAACCCCTATTTATAGAGGGGTTACAATTGTCCACTTTTTCTACCTATTATGCGTAATACTGTTGTACCACTGCTTGTAACACCTGCCTTAAAACTGTATGTTAATGTTGATTTTGTAACTTGAATGTTTAATGTTTCATTGTTATTGTACCCTTCCCCCCAGGTAGCACCGGGAGACAAGTGACTTGTTGCTCAGTGTGCCTTCCTGGTGAAACATTTCAATAAATAAATAAAATAAAATTATACAATGTACCCATGTATAAATCAAATTTAAAAATGTGTTTAATTATGTTTTGTTTTTTATAAATGCCCTTTCTCAGCCGTGAGTTATTTAAGCAGTATACCATGACAGGGAGTGGGTACCTTGGTGGATTTACCACACCTAGTGTGGTTCGGTCACGAGGCACAGCCGAGTGACTTAACCACACCAGAAGTGGTAAATCCACCAGTATACCCTCTCCCTGTCATGGTATATTGCTATTATACAATGTTCAACTTGTTTTTTGGTTTTATAGTGATATAAAACTTTTACAGTGGGTATACTGGAGGATTTACCACGGCCATGTAATGTGTTTTGACCAATGAAGTTACAGGATTTTCATACCCCATTGTATAATGTAGGATTTACCCATAGGTAACCTTAACTGACCATTCAGATTGTAGAATGTTTTTATGTCCATTGTATAATTCTCTGTTTATATCACAGTCCGCTACTGTGGCAGTGAATGATATCACAAGCACAGAATCTTTGTCTTTATCACTGGTAAGAGCAGGAGGATGAGAGGGAGGGAGGCGGGGACATGAAAGATCCAGTTTCAATGTAAATGTCTTTAAGAAATAAAGACCAAGGGGATGACGTTAATGTCAAGTATATAGAATGTTTGCTGTATATCTCATTGCTGTTAGTCTGTAATTCTCCCAGGTCGTGCTTGAAACTAGACATATGTATGCCTAGTGTAGCTTACCTGCTATTACATAAAAAAAAGATAGATAGGTAGAGAAAATTAATCAACTGTATGATGAATGTCTAATATTATACTTTAAAATGTGTTTCTACATCCCTAGACTATCACTTTAAGTAAACAAAAGTGACTAATGATCTCTTAAAAAAGTTGCACAGGAAATTTGGTTTAATCCGTTTTTTTCAAGTGCTTGAAAAAGTTGCAGAGGCTCCTTGGTTTAATATGATTTTCCAAGTGGGCAGCACTGTAGTGGGAATGACAGTGGCCTGGGTAAACACACCACTCCAGCAGAGCTCCCCCCTTCCCCAAGCCACCATCCCTCCCTCCCTCCCTGCCATGTTTAGAAAAAGCTCCCGCCACTGCCAGGGCCTCTCTGGGCCTGCCTGCTGAGCCGAGTTGTTTGTACAGCGCTAATCCCTCTCTACACAGTGTGTACTCTCAGGTCTCCTTTCCCACATAAATCACAGAGCTCTATGGGGAAAGTCATCACATCTAACATCCTGTTCCAGTGGCTCCCTGCCTTGCTGAGAGGCCCCAGTCTTGTATCCCAGCCTCTGCCTGTAGCGAATCTAATCAAACTGTGCCTGAAGAGAGGTACTTTCCATGTTTGCAGTTCCTCTGAGCCCAGTTTCATGTTGGTGGTTTTGAAAGGGCCAGTCCAATACTGTAAACACTGCACCGTTCTGAAGTGGGTCAGGGCGGGCTGACAGGTTGTTTATTGTGAGAAGGGAATGTAAACACTTCTGTAACACCATCTTGCAAAAATAAACAAGTCTCCCAAGAGTTGTTGGCCTCATTAAAGGAAATGGTGAAGATTAATTGCTGCGCTTTCTAATAAATATTAAGTTCCCTTAGCTCCGTGGAACACATGACATACTGTAGACTCTGAATTTTTAATGTGCTTCCCCTGTGAGTGTGAGTGTGTGTGTGTGGGGGGCGCTGTTATTTGGCCCTGAAGAGGTGACAGCCAATTCCTTCTACAATCTCCACCTTTTGGAATAAACCAAGTCACTGATCAGCTAATAAGATTCTTAGTGAAGCGCCATTGATTTAGGGCAAACAACAGTGCAACTTCTGAAAAGAAAATGAATTAAATTGGACCCTTTGACTTATATGGAGTGGAATACACCTCAGTGCTCTCACAGGTTAGATGTTACAAAAAGTGAAGCGGGACAGCAAATCAGCAAGTGGATAGGATCGTCTAACCAAATTATGACAGCCCCCAAGATTATTGACATTAAAGTAAAAATGATTAAAATTGGACAATTTGTGCTTTTCTGTATTAATCTCAGATGGAGCTTTAGACTGTAATCCAAGTAGATTCCTGCTCTGGTTAGGATCTGAGCTGGTAGTGATGTTAAGCGCAGTTGCATATATTATACTGCAAACACTTAATAAACTATCAAGTTGAAAAACAAATCTGACAATTTCGCTCCTGCAGAGGTAAGGGAGATTTGTATGTAGCTGAAAAAGTCAAAATTGGTGCAGCAATGTTTTAGACAAGTTCTTGTTACGAATGAAAGAATGAGCCACATAGCTATTGACGAACTTACTTTGTTTGAGGAGATTTGCAGCCCTTTTTTGAGGCCTCCAATACAACTACTCTCATGTCACATGAAGTTCCAAGACAGCTATTAATCCAGCTGTAGGAAGATATGCAGTTGGTATGATATATCACCAGCGTCAACTGAACACATGAGATTCTCTGTTTACTGTATGGTAATTACTAGTCAGCATTTTTGATGTTTGGGTAACAGGCATGTAAAAATACTTAACCGCCCTGTTGTAATTATGTGTAACAACTGGGTGGTTGTAATCGGTCCCTGTCAATCATTCTAGCACTGGGAGCAGTGCGAACACTAGTGACTCAACTGCCACCAGTTAAGTTACCCCCCCCCCAAAACACAGCTTTTATGTTACCAAAGTAAAAGTTTATCTTACTTTTGCAGACCCCACATTAATTAAAACACGCTCATGAGTAATTATAATAAAACAAAACATGGGCTGGTGTGTGTAAACAAGAATTTTACACAGCCTCAGTGTGGGATACTTTAATAAACCCCTCAAACTTTGCTCTTGGGGTTTATGTAGCATCCCACACCTCAGGTGTGTGTAAAATTCAGGTCACACACACACACACCCATGTACAATATTATTTTCTACTTAGTTAATGGCTAATGGTGAGCAGTGATAAATTGTATTTAAAAGGTTAACGAATAATATGACAAGCAGTATCATATAAAGCAGTTGCTACTAGTGAATAGTAGATGTTATTCAGCTGTATTTATAGTTATATGTATGTAACAATATCTGTCATGTATATTTATGAAATTCAATAACAATTTATAAAGTAAACAGAAAGACAATTTATAGCATGCAGCTCAGATATGTGTGAGACTAGTACCTAGAGTCAAACTACAACACAACAAATGCGGTAGTAAAAAAGTACAAGTCAATGTATAAAAATGTCATCTTATGTACAGGAACAAATCAAAACATAGTCACAATTTACAGAGAGTATACATAAAGTTGAAACACATTCAGGTATCACAGGTACAGGGGGAGAGCAGTCCCTTAACAGTACAAAGATATTATACAATATACTGCATGTAGCATACCTATGAGGAAGGCCCAGCTCTGACATGGTCAGGGTAGGAGAAACTAACCAGGCCCAGGCCCCCATTAAGTTAAGGAATACCTCTAGGGCAGTTTGGGCATGGCAAAGGGGCCTTGTTGTGCTCCAGAACCTGGTAATGGAGGCGAGAGAGGAGGGAAGATTGTTCCATTTACGGTGAAGTGTTTACCTGATACAGAATAAGAACGCAGTTGCCCGATGGGATTCCAGGTGATTGCTAACCTACCTTGATTCAGGTTCAGAAAAGTTTGCATTCAAACCAGAAATGATGCAAAAAAGTTCCTGTTTCATCATGACATACAGTACAGTATGGCTTGCATTAAACTGTGACAGTTGTGAGATGGTTTAGAATTTGTTTAATGTTTGCAGTGCATTGGCAACTCCTATTGGATTGTTCCTCAACTGTTAACCAGCTCAACCTTTGTGAAATAGTTTGGTAACTGAACTGGAATGTATGCAGTTCTGTCCCAATACCCTGCAACTCTTAGGCAACAGTTTATATAAGACTTTCTGCTGGACCCAGCAACACTTAGGCAACTTATTAATGAATGCAAGAGCAAATTACTCCACAGTACCGTCAAATCAGCATGAGATTTATGGTAATGCGGGCCTTTTTTCAAAAGTTTTCTGCCATAGACACAGAATGGGAGAAATTCTTTTTGAAACATCTGTTTTGCACAGTGAGTGTTCAAACGATTTGGGTCTGGGAAGTTTGGTTTAGTTTGGTTCCCCATTTTAGAAATTCACATTGTGGGTTCGCATGAGACTAGAGTGGTGGATTTTTTTTCCAACCAGCTCACTCACCTCTACAAAGATGGAAGCAGGGAGCTCAATTCTATGTCACAGTGAAGGGCAGTGCAAAATGGGGGCTTTGCTCCCACTTCACTGGTCTGCCACCTGGAATCAGCATACTTAGTGCACCACTCCAGCAAGTGCAGCACAATGCGGACTGCAGATACAGTGCTTAAAGCAGCAGTACGATGAAATCAGGCAAAAAAATGTGAACCTACTGAATTTTTCACTACAGAAGATTCTAAGCATCTTCCAATTTTATATTGTAAATCCCCCTCCCTCCTTCGTGGGGTTAGAGCCTAAGGGAAGGTACAATCTGTGCCTGTAGGTAATTATTGGGTACAGTTCATGCCTTGGTAGGTAATTAGCAGGGAATAGGCAGTTCAGCAAGGAAAGGGTTAATCCTTGGCCACCCTTCGGGGACCTGCTGCTGGCAGGAGATTGCCATGGGTGGACAGAATACAAGCATGGGTACATAGGAAAAAGGAAGAGAGAGAAATAGAAAAAGGAGGAGGGGAAAAGTGGGGGCGATTGCCCCTCTGGACAGCCATAGAATTTCTAGGCCACGGTGTGGGGAGAAAACCTGTGGGAGGACATGATGACAGCCAAAGTTTTGAGCCCTGTGTGGGACCCCAAGATATGCCGCACTGATGGGATTGCAGCAAGATGCCCCATTGGGACTGCCACCTGAATGTGAGGCACAAGGTTGAGCCAAGTATAGAGGCATCAAGATGTGTTTTGCCAGGAGCTTGCAGCTCTGAAGCCCCACAGAAAGTGACAGTAGATCAAGCAGGGATGAAGTGCTGCTGGCCACAGTTTGGGAACATGTTGCCTGTTAAGTTGTGGAAACAGTCACCCATGGGAAGATACACAAAGCCGATATGGGAGTTTGAAGGGAGCTACCAGCCCCGATTTGAGAGGCCAGCATGTTCCAGATGGAGAAGTCACATTGAATAAGTCGAGATGGGACTTAGGATGGAGGAAGTGGACCCAAGGTGAAAGGCCAGCCCGTTCCATGGGAAGAGAAGTCAGTGAATAAAGGGAAAAGAGGAGAAGAGGAGCCATATTGTCCCATGGTATACACCCCTGTGGGAAATTGGTGAATTTGTGAACTGTCTGCTCATGTGAACTGTTCATAGTGTGAAATATGGGATAATAGCAGTCCAAGACATGTATTGTCTACCTCAGCCCAACTATTTTCTGCTCCATGGAGGGTTAATTAATGATGTTATTAAATGGGATCCTCATGGTTGTTCTACAAAATTAAGGTCTCCAGTTATTTCATAAGATGTCATTGTGGTTAACTTTGATTGCCTTTCAGCCCAGCACCTGAAGAGCCTTGTACCCTCAGTGTAACAGCAAGACCTGCTAACGCAAGCCATTTCTGGAGTAGTATTTGCTGTGGTCCCCCCTTCCCAAGAACAGTTACCATCTGCATACCCCTAGACACCGGGGAGGGAATGGGCTACAAGTGGGTGCTTATCCGGGATGTGTTTTGGGGTGCTTGAACAACATCTGTGACTTTCCATTGGTGCTGGGAGAGGAGGCTTATTGTGTGAACTTTTTGAACTGCTGTTTGAAACTTAAAATAAGGTGCTTGAGCGACGTGAATATTCACGTCTCTGGATGGAGCGTGGGCACCGGAAAGTCTGGAAAAAGAGACCCTCATGCCTGGTCAATGTGAAAGATATGTAAATGAATTGGTACCCAAAACCAGATGACTGGACTGTCTGTGCCATTGGGGTGGAGAGACATTTCCTCCCCTGCACGTGTCTGTTTCTTGTGGGGCAGAACTGTTTGTGACTGAGGAGAGATAGTGTTCTATGCAACTGTGGCTTCTAATACCTTCTGGTGAGTGATGAAATGGAGGAAAATGGCTCAGGTGCCAGCTGCATCAGATGTTCCTGTGCCAGCACAAATGTTTTACTGGAGGTGTGAGATGGTGACTAAATCTTCCACGGCTAGTAAATGTGCAATGTGCCAGAAGAAAGTGTGTGTGAGGCTGAACTGCACCCAGTCTGTCATTAGTGCTATGGGGATCACTATTGGGGTAGTGGGTATCAGTTCTCATCACCCACCTGCTGTTGGGCCAGTACATCCATTAACTCCCTAGAGTCTGAGGGATGGGAGTATTTTTTGCTGCTGGCAAGTCAGAAAGAGACAGCAGGAGCCACAATTTCGAGTGCCCGATTGGAGAGACCCTTGTTGCCCACCCAGTAAAGTAGCCTCGCTGTACAACCACCAGAGTCAGCACGACTTATGACCCCAGAGGGCTTTTATTTGCCTTTGCAACACACTGATGAGAAGCAGCCAGGGACATCAGAGGCAGCTAAAGCTCAATCGTCTGAACTGCAAGAGTCATCTATAAAGCCTGACCCAGGCCCACAGTTAGAGACTCAGCCAGAGCACACCATGGAGAGACTCCACCCCAGTGAGAAAGGGAGCAGAGAGCAACCAGAAAAGAGCCACCTTGTGGTGGTGGATGTTTGGTGGATGTTTGGAAGGAAGAAGTGGATGACGATCTCCCAGACCATTCAGCAGATATGGGAACAGGAGCAACATGAGAGAGAACATATAGAAGGGACATGGCAACCAGATGGGCAGGCACCCAGGACCATTATCAGAAGTCTGTCTGAGTGGTCACGGGCCCAACAAATTGTTCAACGCCATGTCCAAGAGGAGTACCCAGAGTACGCGTCCCCCTACCTTCCAGAGAGGGTATGGGGATGAGACAGAGGGAAGGAGAAGGGACTGGGTGTTTTGTGGCATTTTGGGCAAATTGTATCGGGAGCATGGACTTGACAGTTTCAACAGCACCTCAGCGTTGCAAGAGGCCCAGCAAGTCACCTGCCAGATTTGTTCAAAGAGTGCATATGAGGGCCTAACCATCACTAAGAACTGTGCTGTTCTGCAGAACATCGATGCAGGTCATACAAAGTATGCTGTGGAGGCAACCGACTCCTTTGGCCATCCATGCACAACAAAACTGGACTCCCAGTTTTATTTTGACAGGTGTAAATGGACTGGAGTCCCCCCCCCAGCCTAGCTGTTGCCATGTACAGTTACAGTAGTGGATGGGCCACTGCACTGTAGGGTGAGCATGGGATTAGTTTGGCTAATGGGTTGAGTAGCAGGAGTTTGGCGGCAATATCAGGCAAGCAGTTAGGTTGGGCAGTATTAGGCAGTAGTGTCACAGGACAGTTTAGGCTTTGGACACTGCCCCTTGGGTTCTTGGGCAAACTGCCCCAAGGGTCCAGGTGGGTGGGTGGCCAATTGGGAGCTCGAGTGACTTTTATGAGTCAAGCTCCAAGGGGCCCCAGTTTTTTATTTTTTTCTGATAGGAAGATAGATCACCACGTGGTGGTGCAGCCTGTAGCTCCTTGGGCTTTTGGTGGAAGAGACGTGTGCATACCCTTTGACTGGGGGCTTGGTGGAGTGGCTGTTTGAGCCTTAGGTGCTCACCACAGATGGCGAGTGTTTAAAGTGGGGGAAAGTTGTAACCCCCACCCCTTGGTTGGGTTAGAGCCTAAGACAGGGTACAGTCGGTGCCAGAAGTAATTAGTGGTTACAGTTCATGCCTTGGTAGGTAATTAGTGGGGAATAGGCAGATCAGCAAGGAAAACATTAATCCTGGGCCGCCCTTCATGGACCTGCTGCTGGCAGGAGGTCGCCATGGGCAGGCGGGATATAAGTGTGGGCACGTAGGAAGGAGGAGGAGGAAAGAGATAGAGACCGGGAGAGGAGGGCGGAGTGAGGGGCAATTGGCCACTCTGGACAGTCATAGAATTTCTAGGCCAACGTGTGGAGAGAGAGCCTGTGGGAGTATGTGGTGGCTGAAGTTTCGAGCCCCATGTGGGCTCCCAAGATATGCCATTCCAGTGGGACTGGAATTAGATGCACCATTGGGAATGCTGCCTGAATATGAGACGAGAGGTTGAGCCAAGTATAGAGGCATTGAGAGGGATTTCATTGGGAGCTTCAAACTCTGAAGCCCAGCGAAGCATGAGAGTAGATTAAGGATGAAGTGCTGCTGGCCACAGTTTGGGGACATGTTGCTTGTAAGTCATAGGGAGAGTTGCCCAAGGGAAGATACACGAAACCAACATGGGAGTTTGAAGGGAACTAGCGGCCCCGATTTGAGAGGCCAGCCTGTTCCAGATGGAGAAGTCACAGTGAAACAGCCAAGCTGGGACTTAGGATGGAGGTGGCAGCCCCAAGGTGAAAGGCCAGCCTATTCTGTGGGAAGAGAAGTCAGTGAGTAAAGGGAAAAGAGGAGAAGGGGAGCCATATTGGCCCAAGGTGTATCTGGGGATTAAAGCTGCCTGAATTTGGAACGTCCAATTCACACCCCGTGGGAAATTGGTGAATTTGTGAACTGTCTGCTCATGTGAACTGTTCACAATGTGAAACCATAGTGGTCCAAGATATGTACTGCCTACCTCAACCCAACTATTTTCTGCTCCATGGAGTGTTTATTCATTATGTTATTAAATGGGATCCCCATGGTTGTTCTACAAAATTGAGGTCTCCAGTTATTTCATCAAATGTTATTGTAGTTAACCTTTGATTGCCTTTCAGCCCAGCACCTGAAGAGCCTTACACCCCTTGTGTGACAGTAAGACCTGCTAATGCAGCTCTGCTGGATTCCCCCTTCCATGGACAGTTACCATATGCATACCCCTAGACACTGGGGAGAGGGTGGGCTACATATGGTGGTAAAAATGTCTAGTTGTGTCAAAATGTGAGTATATTATGAATGTTTTAATGTAGTTTTTTTCTCAAGAAAAAAATGTCTGCCACATTTTGCATAGAAATAACATTGTAGACCTGGCAAGGGTTAGGATTGAGAGAACAAATAAAACTCAATGTGTGCAGCATAGGCAGTACCTAAGACAGTAGATTTGACAGGTATGCAAATATTTTTATTAACTGTAGTTGAAACTAGCTTCCTGGAAAATCTTTATTCATTGCACTGCTCCTTTAACAGGCAGTACAGGGACAGCATCCACTACTAGCAGGGCAAGGGGTTGTTATCGTTGCAACTTGTGCCAACAGCTTGTCACAGTTGTAGCCCCATGTGTTTGGCACTGTGTCCCCGGTATTTGGTGCTGCCCCTCCCCCCCACAGACACACCCATGTCTATCTCAAGAATCTTCTAGGTGCTAAGTGGTACTTTGTACTCCCTGACCCGTGTGAATCCTGCCCACCCTCTGCTCCCCGTCCCCATGGGTGCAATCTCCCTGGTATTCAGTGGACCTCTTCAGCATCCAGTGCAGTCCCCCTACCCTATCCAGAACCCATTCATTAACTCCCTGATACCCAGTTGCCCTTACCATTTCCCTGACCTGTCCCCAGCAGCTCTGTGTGAATACCTTGTTCTAAATATTCGGCTAAATATTTATATTTAGGGGTCAAATATTTGGGTATTTAACTTTTGTAATTTTGGGCCTCGAAACTGGGAAAGAGAAATGCACTTCCTCCTCCCTTCTTAGCCAGAGTTAGTCTCCTGACTACCCCTTCCCCATCTCAGTATTTTCTCAGCAATCCCTCCTCGCACCGTGGTTTCAGACCTGAAAATGAAAAAATGCTCCAGTATTCCATTGCATGGCACTATGCCAGAGCCAACAGCTTGATTTATTTGATACCTCTCCCTAGCATAATGTCCTAGTCCTCAAAACACACTTATAATGCTTTGGGGCCCTTCTGTTCATGACCAGGAGTAATGATTATGTGGATGGGGGAATAACTGCATGTTAATCTGGCTAGCCTGTCAGTGCCCCCTCCTCCAGCGAGCCCACGCTACCGAAGTAGTACAGTTTCAGTGCTGTTATTTCAGGTGGCAAAATGGTATGGGTGGTTAAGGGCACTGAGCTGCAAACCTGGAGAACTGGGTCCGAATCCTACAGCCACCACTGGCATACTGTGTGACCATGGACAAGTCACTTAACTTCCCTGTGCTCCCAGGTGCACCTGGAAACAAGTCTCAGCTTAGTGTGTCATTTCTGGCTAAACACTGTAAACAAAAAAAAAGATCAGTATGTGTGTGATCAGGAGGAAGGGTGTGGAGCAGTCACGTTGTTAGCATGAGGCATAGTTGAGGGCTTATGCCCCTAGGGTTAGATAAACAAAGGTAACCTAACCTGTAAAGTACCTTAGCTGTTATAAACTAAACTGTATTTATCTTTTTAAACAAATGTTTTTCTGGGTATAATCCTACTATTCTATTGTACATAAGGACTTACAGTCATTGATCTAACCCTTATTAAATATCAGCCAATCAGAATTCACCATTTCAATCCAGTGTTAAAATCAAGGTATAAACAAAGAATAAAGGCAAATAGCAACCAGATGTCAGTGGTTGATATTATTGTGGGGGCTACCTCATTGCTTTTTTTTTTTCTTAAAACTTTTTTCCCCAGGTATGGTACAGGCAGCTCTCAGCCCTCTCCTTGCCTCCCCTGATCAACAGCCACCTCCCTCAGGGCTTACAGTGCCCGAGTAGTTTCATCACTGATAGCCCTTGTGGTAGTGCCAGTAGGGGGAGGACCAGCCTCCACCCTGGAGACTGCATCCAGAATCTGGGCAGGTGTCCTGGGTGATGGCGAGGGTCTGGGTTGGGCAGGCAGGGCTTTATTGTATCAAACCATGAATGGATACTGAGCCAATCATTAGAAACATAAAAACAATGACACTGTTAGCAGATAAAGGCCCTTGCAGTCTGCCCAAAAACTGCCTAGTATTGGGAAGTTTTCCTAGTGGACATTATTACACTACAAACAAGAGGCTCTCCTCAGCCAGTCAGAATGCACTGCTATTCTGTGTTTTTACCCTGTAATACAGTAGCCTTGTAAACCTGTAGCAGGAGTTCTGAAAATCAGGGCTGTGTTCTGAGTTCTAATTGGTTGTAACTGTACCTTACCAGCAGTCGTCAGCTATTGGAAAATGCATCTTTCACAGACTCCCCTCTCCCAAAAGTGCTCAAAACAGTCAGCCTTGGTGTCTCTAAGCACCGTATCTGTCTATTACTACTACGATACACCCTACTGTGGTATGGGGTTATATTGCTTAAATCTAGGACCAGGGAAAACAGTTGGGAACAAATTTTGAAACATTACAGCACCTTTTGAATTGAAAGTGGCTTTCTATCTTGGTTCCTTCTTGATTTCCTTTTAACGGTACCTGTGGGATAACAAGTGCAGGGGGGGGGCAATTTGGGAACTATACAAAGCATATATAAAAGGGACAAATTATATGCATAGGAGGAGAAGAGCTGTAAGGTAAAAGAAGTGCATTTACTGAAAAATAAATACAGCCATAAGAACATGAGTCCCAACATCAATGGAGCACTAACAAAAGAAAGGATCGTCTGCCTCCCATCCGTGGCTTGAAATATGATAGCAGAGTAATCATTTATTATCTCAGATAGCAGAGTTATCTATTTTCAAATCATGGCACAAGTATTGGGTATCAGTGGAAAAGGCAGGCAAATTGTTAGCCTACTACCTGAGAAAGATAAATGAATCAGAGGTAGCTCTTGAGGTCGGGGATAAGAGGGAACAGGTAGAATCTGCTCCAATCCAAATGCATTGCAGATTGAAATGTTTTTTTGTAGACTAGTGTACTACGTCAGCTGGGCTAGGCCATAAACAAAGGCAAGTTATTTTCACAGGTCAGGTTTCCGCAGTCAGATGAAAAGGTCAATAAGGCTTTGGATACACTACATACTGATGCAGAGCTTTTGGGAGACCCCCACAATGATGTAATGCCTCTGCCTGAAAAAAGCCTACCTTACCCAAAACATCTAGATGTAAGGCTTTAGTTTTCTGTTTTCTCTTTGGCCAGTTGAAGATGTTTGCCTTGCCCTCCAGTGCTTGTTCTGTTTGTTCTGTTTGTGTCCCAGGTTACAGCGGGCCACATTATCGGATGGAGAAAATTGCATTTGGCTATCTGTGGATCAGAACTACTGGGAGCATTGCAATTTACTAATAAGTAACCAATCTCCAGATTTGGATCATACACCGTGCCTCTAGAACCCTACAAAGCAGTGGATGATTGACATATTCTGCACTTGAGGAACTAACTTCCAGAGACTCAAATGGCAGAGTGTGGAGGCAGTGTGGTCTACTGGTTAGAGCACTGGCTTGGAAACCAAAAGGGCATAGGTTCAAATCTCTACTAGAACTAAATGCCCCCAATGTGACCTTGAACAAGTTACGTAAGGATCAATGGCAATGATTTGAAAATGGAGTATTTGCTTAATATGACAGCAAACAGTCATTCTATAGTGCAAGTAAAGTGCAGGATCGTCCATGTACAGATACTATTTTACTGCTTATTTGATGGTTTCAAATAGAATCACTCGGGCGTTTTGAGACCAGCTGGCTGGATTTTGGGTGAGTGTTGATGTCATTCAAGCAGCAATGACATCATTTTCCTCAAGGTCCTGGTAGCTCAGTTCACACACAGTACATCTGATTACACAGTACATTAGAATATGATATTCAGAAATCAGTTTTTGTTTCCAGTTTTATGATGGGGGCCTTTTTTATTAATCAAATTATTCCAATAAAACACCACGGGTAACTATCTTGCAAGTTCCCTAAACTGACTGCCAACTATCACTCTCCCCAAAAAAAGCAAGCTCTAAGCATGTACATTTTTGTTTCATTCCTTTCTTTCCAGCCCTGAATGCAAAGGTTCAGGTGGACAGGAAGAGCCTCCTTCCTCCTGAGATGGAGCTAGTCTTGGTGTGTTCAGAGGAGGCTTATCATCTTTCCTGGAGCTGCCCCACTGTGCACAGCTGATATAAAAAATCATACTGTGCTTGGTCCCTGGGGTCATCCTTGCTGTAAGCTGCCCAGGGGCAGGATCGGTAAGAATGTCTGGGCTCATCACATAGACTGCATTCCATTGAATTTTGGCAGTGGGCACAGAGATGACCAAACTCCACCACAATTAACCTTGTCACAGGCACTACTCAGGTTGGATGATGAGTCACATCTACGTCAGGTCTTTGGCTGCCCTTGATAGAAGAGCACCCATCCGTCACAAGCCAGAAAAAAAAACAGTTCAGAGAGGTGATGAACTCCAGATTCTGTTTGTAGTAGCAGGACCTTGACACCACACCTCCAGTCCAAATGTTTTCTATGTCAGTGATTAGCCCTAGATTTCCCATCACAGTACACCCTTATTTGAGACAATACAAGGCATCAAAAATGTGTGCCCCCTCTCATTTCTGAAAAATATGGTTACCATCTTTGCAGCCAGCTTGGTAAGAGGTACAGCAAGGAAGGGTGTCCAAACTGGAGTATGTTTGATAGCATTATATTTCTTCCAAAAACAGTTGAGACCAGCTGGTGACTTAAAACCGATGTTTTAATAGGTTCCCCCCACAGACTGTATTAAAGTAAATATTTTGTGGCAAAAAAAAATCCCATTTTTGTCTTCAACAGGGTGTGAGCCACAAACACCTTATCTGGGATATCTGCCATGCTGCCTCTATAATGAAGCCACACAGCGTTTCTGGGCTTAGTAGGTTCTGAACCAGGTTTAAAAAAGCTGCAGTACCTCTTTTGTTCCTGGGGCGGGGGAGGCGCTAATGGCTTCCATAAAGGACCAGGATGTAGGGAAGCAGATCTAGAGGCCGTAGGTGAAGGGGAGGCTGCTCCACCGCTATTCGATGTAGACTGGGGAATGTTGCGCAGCTGATGCCTTGATTAGTCAGCTGGAGTATTGAAAAACTCAGGCTCCAAATTTCCCCCTTCAGAAAATCTTTCCAACACAATTTATGCTGACAAAGTCACTTTACTGACAGCACTATTGTTTGTTTTGAATATTCAAGTTTGTGCCATACATGATACCCTACTTGCAACATTAATGAAATGTTATTTTTGTCTCCTGCCACATTGCCGTATGGTTTTTCGTCCTTATTACGTTAACTGACTGTACTTTCATGACATGGAACATTTGTAAAAGAACCACTGGTTCAAAGGTGTTTGTAATCCTAGAAATAAAACAAAACAATACAAATAAAGAAATGTCCATGTGTTCTTTTACTTGATTTGTTTCAACAGGTGCCTGGCTCTGGGATGGCAAATAGATATTTACAACCACTGTCATCTTGGGCTGAACAGGTTCACAGATAGATGCAATACTTGGCTTGGTGTCTGAAGCAGAGTGTAAACTCGATGGGGTGGGGGGGAGACTTCATATACTGCAGCACCTCCATCCAGGTCTGTTTTAAAAAGAACCAACTGCTGCTTAAAACCAAAGGAATCCAGAACATCCAAGGAAAAAGTCAGAGAGGCTTTGGAAGACCCTGTGTCCTTAGAAACTGTATGCTGGGGAGCAACACCCAAAGGCTAAGCATCAGGAGAATTAGGGGCAGAACCAAATTGTTTTGGCATACATCCCTCCCCCACTCCCAGAACTACTCCCTAAAATGGGAGCACTTTGCACAAAACTTTGTTCAGAATACCAGGCAGATGTATAGTGATTTTAATGCAGTGAATAGCAGAGGCCCCACAACTCCAGCCTGATCCATCAGTGTGTTTATCCAAACCTGCCTTCCCCAAGGTTCTAGGCACACTGAAAGTGGAGAGTGAGGGATCCCGATGCTTTTTCAGCAATTTCTTCTTAGAGGACTCTAATCCCCAGCCACCACCCACTAAACCTTTCTTTCTAGGTCAGACCTAAAACTAAAGTTGACACTGTTTGTAGGAGTGGGAAAGATTTAGGGGGACAGATTAAGTGAGACCGGGCTGGCTGCCTGCTGTCAATGTCGGAGCAGATGGCCACGTCAGATCTCTCTGTGATCTGGTTGTCAGGAGTCCCTTTCATCCTTATATCAGATGTGTCAGCTGTCAGGCCAGCAGCAGAGAAATCAGGGGCCATGATCGAGACTGTTTAGGTGGGTACACCATTTGCAGACAATTTTGGGTGCTCAGAAACATTAAGAGGATCAGGGACAGTCAATGTTGTGGCAACAGACGCTTTACCTGAGTCAAATGCAGAGTTTTTCCTGCAGGCAGCACTTTTCCTCTTCAGTGATCAGCCATAACAAAGTGGATTTCTTTTTTTCCAGTTTCAGGTCTAGAAGCTTCTCCTTGCTAGACAATTCTCCTGGTTGAATTGAGATCTCCCATCCTGCACCAAGGATGCCATCATTGGCAGCCTCCTTCTGCAGCAGATTGGAGTGGAGGGGAGAGAATACGAGAACAGGCTGAGGGGACTGAATATGTACAGCCTGGAGGAAAGGAGGGATGGGGGACGTGATCGTAACTTTCAAGTATCTGAGGGGAATCAACAAGGATGGAGTCGATGGTGGTTTTAAACTGAGGAAGGGAAGGGACACTAAAGGGCATGGACTAAGAATAGAGGGGGGAAGATTTTGGAGGGAAATGAGGATGCATTACTTCACAGAGAAAGTGGTGTCAAAGTGGAATGCCCTGCCAGAGAGGGTGATATCATGCAAAACTGTGGGTAGCTTTAAAAGGGCATGGGACAGAGAACAGGGGTGAGTACAGGTGGGTGAGGCTGAGAACGGCCAAGGGCAGACAAAAGGGGAGTGGGGGTGGGGCAGCTGCAACTTAGGGACACTAGCTGCACACTCGAGCAGATGTGATAGACCAGGAGGTCTGTTTCTGCTGGCACATTCGTATGTTCGTGTTTCCAGGCCCAGAGTGGATGCCGGCCTCACCAGCAACATTGCTCTCAGGGTTTTCCATGCAATGAGCAGATGCTTCAGCAGTCTTCATAACCTCTTCAGGAGGAGTAGCAGACTCTGTGATATGCCCAGCCATTGCCACAGGTACCGTACTACTGAAGCGGCTGTCAGGCTCACCCTCAGCCATCATGTTTCTCTCGGTAGCATTTCCAGTCCTCCCTGCAGTACTCCCTTCAACAGGCAGAGTAACAGAGACACCGGATTCAGAAGTGGCTTCCAAATTACACCAGGTGGGAATGGAAGAAGACTTCTCCACCCGGGACACCATAACAGCCATCTCTCCAGTAGGAAGTCAGCAGTGCCCCCTGCCAAAGAGTTGGGGATTTTGTTTATTAAAAGTCCAAATACACAAAACAAAACAAATCAGAAAGTGTAGTATTACAAACCACCCCCTACCTACCTACTATACTAGTTTAAGAAAAAGTAAAATATGATAACAAGAAAATGAAAGATACAAATAAATGTATAGCCTCTGTTCCTTACAGGCCTGCTCTCTTTGCCCCTTCTCTCCTAATTATGTAATTTCTTAGGACAACCAATGTACCCCTTTCCACAAAATATGAAGCTGTGGTTTATCCAAGTCTATAAATTCATGTTGATGAATGAAAGTAAGTTTGTGTTGCATTTTCTTAAATAAGTTCATTAAAGAGATAAATCTCTGCTGCAGAATGGATTGGCATCTTGTTTGCCAGGCTGTCCATTTAATACATGCAAAAATAACATACAAAGCATCATTATGCCATTTCAGCCAGGCATTATCCAGTAAACCCAGCACTAAACAGCCATATATTATCATCTGTGAAAAACTGGGTTCTGATCATTACTGCGCGAACAATGTATAAAAGTCTTTAATAGGTGAACATTCTGAGCGTGCCAACATGCCAAAGAGTGGGGGAGTTTTCCCGGTGACATGTCCAACATCCCCCCACCAATAAAACAAGTCTTTGTAACCCACCCTCCAGGACGCACCTGGAAACACGCTGTCACAGCTTAGTGGGCCTTTTCTGGTTAAAAAAAAAAAATGAAAGAAATGCAAATATGCAGCCATATGGTATGGAAGTTTTGAACTGGGATTGCATGTTTGAAAAATAAAAAATTTTGATGGAACGACATGATTCCAAGTGCCTTATGTTAATGTGTGATGAGTGCTGATAAAATGTATTTTCCATGTGCAACTTTCCTGACCCTGCTATCATGCACCACATGGTTCGTTTACACAGACAAGCAGCCTGAAGAGCTGAGTAACAATAAAAGAGTGTGTGATGGTTTTGGTACAAACATAGTACACTGGTTATACAAGGGCTGCAAGGCCACTTTACATTTGAGGAAGTGTAGTTACAACATGCAGAAAGAAAGCAACAGCACAAAATTACAAACTGCAGCAAACAAATGACAGCACAGCTGTACTTGACATGAGATTAGATAAAACAGATTGCAGAGAACTGTAATAGAGATGAAACATGAGGTGTCCTGGTTACTAAGTTGCCCTGCGAGGGGAGTGCATGCAAGACCGAGACAAGGGTTGGAGGCACTGGTGGCTAGTGGCAAGAACCGACTGGGGCATAGTGCACTGCGAGGAGTGGTTTGAGAGAGGAGTATATAGAGGAGTGGCCGACGGCAAGATGGCGGGAGGGCAGGTGTTCCAGAGGAAGGGAAACCACACAGAAAAGGTAGATTATCCACCAGTGGTGCTTCAGCAAGGAATGTTAAAGAAGCGTGAATTAAAAGTGTGGAGTAAGTAGACATGGAATATAGAGTGAGAGAAGGTCAGAGAGGTAAGAGGGGAACAGAGGTAAGCCAGTATTTAAGAGGAAAAGTGACACCATGAGAGAGGCACAGAGATTCGAGAGAGGGGATACAGTCTCTGGTCCAGAGTCAGGCTGGCTACTAGGACACCTGGAAATTTCCAGATGGGCCTCCTCTGTTGTGTACCTGGCCAACTTCAAGTCTCTGGAATTCTTTGCATTTAGCGTCTATTTTCTAATCAAATGGAGTATGTTGGGCATGGCACGTGCATGTAAGATGCAAATACAGAGTTAGTGTATCAGATCTAATTGGAATACTTACTGTAAATGAGCGTGTCATCCTGGGCCCTCCCCTATTGATTTTCAGGTGGGCCCCTGTATCCACTTTCTAGGCTAGCCCCATGTACCCCAGTCCAACCCTACTGGTAAGCAGAAGAGTAGTTCTGCAGATCACTGGCTTGACCCCCATCATGGGTATCATGTACAGTTCTGGTCCCCATATCTGAGGTAAGGTATCAAAAGAACTGAGATGGTACACAGGGAGAGCAACCATGGTAGTTGAAGGCTTGGAAAACAAGGGACTGATGGGTGGAATTGGCACCGTTTCTCGTGGAACTGAAGAGAGTCAGGGATGACATGATTGCAGTATTCAAATATCGGAAATGGATAACACCATCAGATGGAATGCAGTTCCAGGATGCACAAGGATGAGAGGACAAGGGGGCACTCAAAGTCTGAGACAGGAGTAAGGTTTAAGGGAAATATCAGCCGGAACTATTTCACAGAACACGAGTTGCACACTTGGAACAGACCTCTAGAACAAGTGGTGCTAACTGACACAGGTTTTCTACCTCCAAACTAAATAGCTACCATGAAGAAAAGGGCGTGACGGGTATTCCCAGAGTTGTGATGGGGTGGGAGAGAGACCATTGTCCTTCTTTCCTAAGTTTGTGTGTTCTTCTGTAAAACATGTACAACTATATTCTAGTGCCAGTCAAACTAGAGGGATCATATAAGTAAATGAAATGGGAAGAGCTCTGCAATTACTTTTATTATCAAGAGAGACACACTAGGCTGAAAGCTTGTTTATAGGTGCAACCTGGGAGCACAATGAAGTTAAGCGACTTGCTGAGGGTCACACAGTACACAAGCAGGGGTTGTGGGATTCAAACCCAGGTCTCTAGGTTTGTAGCTCAGAGCCTTAAACCACTGCGCTATACTGCCACATGTAACCAGAATGTTCAGACTGGAGCACTTCCCAGTTGCTGTACCAATGTTTCTCTGGACAAAACTGAACAATGCTTTTGTGAGCAGAGACCATCAAATTCTTATCATGTTAATGCCCTGTATGAATTCAAATTCATTGCCCATGTTGTTGGGATGTACCTGGAAACAAGAGTATCTTTCCCAGCCAAATATTCTAGGAATAAATAAATCACACATATCAAAAGGAAAGGGTCAATGTGACAGTCATTATGTCACCTTTTAACCCCTCCCATCCCCTACACACTATCCAGTGACCTACTCTCACTCTTCAACTTTCCCAAGTGCGGACAGCATCTATTAGTGGGGTGTGAGGACAGGCTGGGTTAATGAGTGGGATTGTTTTTCTTTCCATGAGGAGGTGTGAACATTCTCAACAACGCTGTCACATAAGGGGGAGGGTGTGTTAAGTCAAACAACTATTCTCAAGCTAGCCTGTGGAGTTCTGAAATCCAAACTGTTGTCCCAGCAAACTCTTCAAATCCGTATTGCTTTACCAACTGTGTTTTTTCTCTGGTTCTGATAGCAGGGGGCCCTGTGAATACTAATGGCAGAGCCTGGGATCTCTGCTTCATTGCTTAACTTTGGGGTACAGTTTCAATCACAAGGAGGTTCTGAGCTGCTCGTATCCTCTTGCTGGTTCCCTATCCAGTGCACGTAATACTGTTACTGCCTCCAAACCACAGCTTAGCATAATGTATTTATTGATTTGCATACCTGAAATCTCATGCATCACCTGGTTAAAGCCCCCTGAAATGCAATATTTTTTTTACAACAAGGTCTTGGGTACAGCAACAGAGGAAAAGCACACCCTCACCCCAAACAATCTGGCATCCTTTGAAGATGGGCAATTGATGATTAATGAATTACTGAAAGAAATAAAATATGGAAGAAATAAAATAAAACTAGATAATTTAAACAGTACATTAAACAGGACAGTAAATGACAAACATGAAAAAAAAACAGAGGGCAACAAAAGTAAGAAAAGTCATTTCAAAAGTGAAGGAGGGTTCAAGGAAAAACCTGTAGTTCTTTGTGCAAATAAAGAAATTCAGGACAGCAGGTTCTCAACGGGCTATAATGTCTGATCAAACTTTCAAGAGACACATCACTCACCACTGCTGTATGTGAATTTGTTGCCATTTCAGGGTTTTAAATAATTGATTAGCAGTTTTTTTCTTGGGACAATGCTAACTATACAGAAAGTATTTATATAGGTTTTCTAGAAGTGTTATGTTTGTTAAACACAGTGAGGCAAGTGCTATGCATTTTCACAATGTTTTAGGACTTTTATAAGCAAAACGCTAATCAATTTTTGGAGTTAAATAAAACCCTGCATTTATTATTTAAGTCTTCAGTCGCATCATATACAACCAACTAATGTTTCATGACCAACTAGTCACTTTTTTCACAATTCATGGCCTAAAGTGCCTTTGCCTATGTTAAACTTCAGCAAAAATAATTGGGCACTCACCACTGATACATAAAAGCAGTCACTTGAACTTGAAACTTGAAAGTAAATAAGCAATTTTTCAAATAAAATCAACATTATCACATGCATGCAAGGACCCCCGTAGCACCTGACATGTTTCGGATCTGACCAACCCTTTTTCAAAGGCCATATGAAGCTTTGTTTATGTTGCTATTTCAAAAATCTGAGTTGCTTTCACTCCAAAATCCTGGCTGAGTGTGCATCTAGTGAATCATACTTGGTCCCAACCAACCAGGGGTGTAGCCGGAAATTTCCATTTTGTACGCACACTCTCCAACTTTTGCCCCCCCCCATTAAAGAAAATGTACACATAGATACATACACAGTGTCGGCAGATAAGGGCCTATGGCCCACCCAGTCTGCCCATTTGAGCTTGTAAGTTCAATTTATGTTTTCCTAGAACTCTGTTTCCCCTTACCCCTCTAAATGCTGCCTCCATAACAAACGGATGGCTCATCTAATTTCTAAACAGGTGGTACACATATCTATCTCCTACACAGTAAAAGTTTAAACAGAGACATATAATAACTTAAATAGTACATATTAGAATGATAATGTTAACAAAAAGGCATATGATTTGGGATGGGCACTCAGCAAAACTGTACACCAATTGAGTATGCCTGCCTACACCCTTGCAACCACCCATTTTCTATTCTGCTGGTGTAATGCAGCTCTCACCTGATTCTGTCAGTAATGAAGCTTCAAGAAACTTTGTGAAATCAATGAGTGACTAAAGGATGGCATGGCATTTTCCCTCTTAACTCATCATTCCACTGACCGCTGTACCTTATTAACTGACCTGGGATGGATGTCTTTTACTTCCAAATGAGCTTATTACCCAGGGACTTCTTTTTTTCTATAAAGCTTTCTTCCTCCCAAGACTGTAAGGGGGGGGTATCACCCCTGACCCTGCCTCCTAGACCACACTCACTTCACCTGATCCTCCAGAGTAGTGCTCCACAGACTGTCCCCCGTGGTGGGGCCAGAGGGGAGTCCAGGGCCAGAGGGGAGGTCAGAACCAGAGGGGAGGGCTGTCCTCTCCCCATATATTAAATCCAGATTCCCTGAGGACAGGCGGTGGTGTGGGGTGAGGGAGGGCAGGCAGGGCTTCATTAGCCTGCATGGCCCCCCTTTTCCATTTTCTGAGTCCTGCTTCCCCTTGCCATAGACTGGCAGTGGTGCATGCCATGTGGAGGCACACATGCACCATGCCAAACCAGTGGAACCTCCTACATGTCTCCCAGCTTGCACTTCCACCAGGCCTCCACCTGGTGGCAGTTGACAGTGGGGCTGACCCAAACTCTCCATCACTGGGACAGGAGAGCAGTCCAAGGATGCTTGATCCTCTCCCTTCTGGCCAGTCCCAGCAACCTGAGACGGCTCCCAGCTCGAGTCATCAGCATGGGTGGGCAATAGTGCTACTGCCATGCCACTGGGCAGGCTTTACCTATAGGAGCTTCTTAAACAAAATACTAAGAACTGAGGACCAAATCCTCAGTCTCAGTCACACCAACTGAGGGGTACCTGAGCAAGCTTGTGGAGCACAGTGGTCCTGTTCCGCACATGCAGGGACCTCTGCACAGTCACAGCCCCAGGATGCATATGCCTACTGCACCAGATCCATTACCGCCAGTACTCCAAAACAAATGGCTGGGTTGGAGATTGGGCACAGGGGTAAATGGGGCATGTGCCCCATTTAGGAGATGTGTTCAGCATTGCAGAGGTCTGGCAGAAGGGAGGAGGCTATGCTGCCCTAAGGGCTGCAGTAGAGAGTCCACAACCCAGTGGCAGAGCCAGGTTTTGGAGCATTTGGGAGCCGGGGGGAGGGCCATTCAATCAATCACGAGCTCCACAATGGGCACTAAACAGTGAATAAAGATGGTGGCAGGGCACCACTACTCACACTGGGGCAGCCAGGAGGGGCGACCGCCCCTCCCCAGTCTCCCCTCTAGCTCTGCCACTGCCACAAACCCCTCTGTACAGCCACAAGAATCTCAAAACTACATGGGCTATTGCTAACGAAGATGCCACGTATGCAACTGCAGCCCACATAATAGAAACAGGTGAGAGAGCAGTATGCCTTTTCCTTCACAGCTATTGACAAAGTGAGCAGGAACCCAAGAGGGGGAGATTTTGATAACCTTATTCTCTGAAGAGAGAACTTCTGGATTTTGACACTCAAGGCAAATATAAAACCAGGTTTAAATATGCAGTTTGATGTGTATCCCCATTTAAAGAAATGCTAGCTAGTAGTAACCTAGAACCGGATGAACATATGACTTACAGTATTTGAGGAGTGATATTAACTGATTTCTGACTGGTATGTACAATGATATTTTATCATATGAACTATAAGTCGTTTCAAGAAATCTGTATATAGAATTTGCTATATGACGTACTGAGCGCTTTGATTAATGTCGTTTTCCTTCTCCTCCCTCCCGCTCCCTTCCTTTCCTGAGTTGTGTATACATTTTTTTGAAACATAAGTTTCTACAGCAAGTTCTTGGTTTTTAAATATAATAGAAAAATGTCTATTTATGTGCTTATGCACTTTACAAGAGTGGGATGTTCATGGTGATTGATTTATTAATTGGAAGTTTTTTTTAATTTTGACTTTTAACCAACGGGCAACACTGTCCATCCTTGACGTCATGTAGTCACATGTTTTATGTATTAGGTATTTAAATGGTGTTGTTTTTAACTGTCTGTAACCCTTACGTGGTGCTATCTCACGGGCTACTACCCCTGCCTGCTTGGCTAGTTGCAGGTTAAATAGCCTGGGTACTGAAATGGGTGCCTCCACCCGGAGGACAGGGTTGTTAGTAGCAAGGCTAACCTGGGTACAGCCCTCCGGGACACTGTAACCCCCCCCCTTCCCCTCTTTCCTCTCTAGTGGCCTAGGCAATATGCAACAAACACTTTCACAGTAGGCCCTATTCAGCATACAAATCCCCACACTGTTTGCACTTACCACCAGGGCTGGCCCCACCAGTTCGACCCTGGAGACCCCCTGTAAAACAAAGTTAGGCACAGCAAATAACAACAGTACAATGCTTTTGGTACAAACTAGAACCACAGTCAAATTAGATGTGAAAATAGTTAGATCTGATTTATTCAGGGGACTTGAACAAGGGAGGGGCGTAATCAGGTTGATTGATTCTATAGCTGATCTAGTCAGGCAATTATGCATGCACTTTTTAGTCCCTCAACACAGTCACACACATACTGGGTACCTAGTTGATGAGATAGGCTAGCCTGATGTGTTGCCCTGGTTAGGCCGGCATCACAGCTGGTTGGGGCCCTGTGATGAAAAGAAAAGGCATGCACAACCACACACAATGTGTAATCTGGATCCAGGAGGCTCAGTTCATGATGATTAGATAAAACAATTAAATCAGATGACACACTTTGATTGAGCTGTTGTTGCAGAGAGCTATCCTGGTGTTTACTCATGCTACCCAGTACAGGATGAAGAAGAAGAATCAGCATTTACATACCACTTTTCATACACAGTATCCCAAAGCACTTTACAAGCAATGCTAGACTGGTAGTGAAGTGACTGAATGTGTGGTGGTGGCCATATCACACATCATCACCCACACACAGCCTGGATAATTGCATGAACCGGTTTATGGCAAGAGGAATGTTGGCCAGGACACCAGGACTGTTCCCTGCTCTTTATAAAGAGTACACTGGGTTCTTTTACTTCCACCTGGACAGGCAGAAGGGACATCAGTTTAACATCTCATCTGAGGGACAGTACACCACCCCACAATACTACACTCGGATGCCAGCAATTTTTAGGTGCAAGTCTGTCCTGGTGTGTGACAAGAACCCACAACCTTCTGGTCTAGAAGCAGAGGTGCTACCAACTGAGCCACGCTGACACAGGATAGATGAACTGGAGACTGCAGGATGACTTGCTGGTCTGCCAGGAAAAGTAGGGCCCACACGATTCACTGTGGTGTTGTTCCTGTTTGTGATGTTGAGAAGGAGGCTGATCCCCAGGCACGTCTCTCATCGATGGTCTTCTCTGTGGCATGAGTAGCTGGCTGGGCCAAAGTGTGGAGGCCCAGACCAATTGGAGAAGAATGCAGATTCAGTCCAGTAGGTACTGGATGCAGCTTCCAGCAAGCAAGGCACAATTAAACAGTGGGGAACCAAATCGTGACCCACTAGCAGGTTACAGCACATTTATAGTAAAGCAATTACCATGCCACCAAACGCATAGCAGTCCAGTCGCAATATCAGTGTCTCTGAGCAAACCCGGGAGTTCTGTGGTGAATGGATGTCCTCACGGGCCGATCACATACAGCAAATCTTCGGTCTTCTTCAGGTTTAAATCTGGTCACTCTTCAGTGGTTTTGTCACACTCCAATTCGGACACAGTTCGATTACTAAGCCTTTCAAAGGATTCCCTCTCGAGGCAAGGGACAGCATGCACATAGGCCAAACTCAGCCTTTCCACCAATCTCCTGTGCAAATTAAGCTGAAGCAGCTGCTCGAATCACTCGAGCAGTTCACTCTCCAAACTCTACCTCCAGACTGACTCACTGCAGCAGGCAGCTTGGGAATTTCCCTGTGGTCCAAAAGGTTCGATTTGTTGATTCATCTGTCTGTCAAAGCAAGAGATCCCCCTTCAGGTGCATTTAGGTACCAAAGTCTCAAAACTACAGTTCCTACAGAAATTCACTCCCACAAGACCCCTGGGGACAGTCTCCATTTTAGGGTCCCCAAAGGTACTGATTGGCCCATTCTAGCAGTCCAGGACCAAGATGGTGGTGATAAACAGAACTGTCCATGCTGCAAAGAAGGCAGGTTAGACAAACTACAATAGCATTACTATTCTAATAGATAATCAGCAAATAAGTACAGTTTCTAGCAGAGCTCTCGCTGCACAACGAGCAATGGCAGAACGGAGTGATTATCTGGCAGCCCAGGTGGGATTTGAGCCTAGAAATACTCAGCCCCCTCCCAGATTAAATAAGCACCACGTTATTGGCAGCTCTCAAGGAGACAGAGCACAAAGGCATTAAGGCACTCTCATACAAACACTTTTAAAGCACTAAGACACAGGATACCAGCCTGGCAGAGGGCATTTAGGCACACCCAAGGAAGACTTTCGGGAACCCCCATTTGTGGGGGGGGGGGGTTACATGTCCTTGGCCTTTGATAAAAGAATTTTGATTCTGATATGCGTCAGGGAGGACTATGGTCTGCCTTGTATGTCTTCAACAAAATGACAATTTTGTATCTACTATCTAGTCTGACATACCTCCTGAGAGGTTGTGGGTGCTCAGATCACCACTGGAGAGGTCCTGGCTGTTGTTTCTTAAGCATCACTGTCCTTGTGTGCACTCTTTCTGTCTAGCTGGATACTTTGTGTCCAGCTCAGCATCATCTCTTGTCCTGCCCCTGGTCCCTCCCCACAGCATTCCATAAGGGGGCTGGGGATCAAAAATGCTGGCATGCTCACCAGTTCTCAATGATGTGAGTCAGTGTACCACAGATATGCTTGATTCACATGTGTCTGGGGTGCCTTTGTGGATCAGGCTCTGAAACCCCTTCTCCCCTCTTGCAAATATTTCATGTCTCTTTCAACATTCCTAACTTTATGGTGAACATTCAGCATTAAGAGCTCCATACCCAAATGTGGGTCTGGTTCCAATTTGCACTTTGTGTGCAAAAATTTTTTTTTTACTTACTGTCTACTACAATATAGTAGATCGTATCAGACTATGCTGACTTGCAAGCTGACATTTTCTGTTACTACAAATCCCAGCATCCCCTGCAGCTGACATAATAAGAAGCTATGATCAGTTGTTTGCCAGTTCTGCTGTTCTCCTGGACCTAAGTACAGTCCTCTATGACTGTACTTAGCCCAGGGAGGACAGCATGACTAGCAAACAAAAGATTAGAGCTTATAAAAACAAGGCCTGTTTCAGATAGGGAAGATGTGGAAGAGAAAGTGGAGGCAGCTGTTCCTGCTCAAGGAATTAGGGGTCCCACGCACACTCACAACAGGTTGTGGGGCTAAACTGGGGCAACTCTAGCACTCCATTGTGTCCTAACCAGTTTGTGCTATTCACAAAGCTGGTCAGACTATGCAGGATGGAGTTGTCTTCCATGCAGCAAAATTACAATACAAATCAGTATTCCAGATATTAGTGGGTGTGTATTGAGTCTTCTTCAACTGCTAACATACCAGTAGGCACCTGAGACCATGTCCCTGCATGGTTTATGACGCTATGCCATACTGTAAATCAGTTGTGAACAGGCATGCTGCCCTGATCTCTCCCCGCATCCTAGTCCACCATACATGGATCCATCAATCAGTGACCCAGTTCTGTAGTGGTGGTCCAGTGCTCCCCTCCCACTCCTCCTTCACAGAGCATTCCTGGTGTCTAGTGGTTCCCTCCTCCCTAATCCTAATCCTTTGCAGCAGTTGTGTTTCATGATATCCCTCTGAAGTTGCAGATGTAGGATGTAAGGAAGCACTTCTTTACAGGAAGAGTGGTGATGGCCTGGACCCGGTTTAGTGGTGCAGAACATAAATACAGTGAAAGAATCAATACAAGAAGACACAGTAATGTAAAAGTAAATGTAAAGTACAGGGTTAATAGTTACATTTAAACTGAGATAACAAGTGAATCCAGAATCAACACTAGCTTTACAAACCAGGAAACCTACCGTGAGGGACATTAGAGCTAAAACAGCTGGAGTGTTCAAAAGGGGAGAGGACAGGCATGTGGCATATGGCAAAGGGGTAGACAGAGAAATAGAAAGGACTAACAGAGGTATAGTCCCCTAAAATTTGGGCAGACTTGATGAACAACCAGGCATTTATCTTCTGTGATTTGCTATGTTTTTCTCTGTTTTTCCCAAATCAGCCCTCCAGTTCTGCTCACAGCACTGCCACCCCCCCCCCCAGTATTGTTTGTCTCTAGGGGTTCTACAGGGTGGGGAGGCAGAGGAGGCTGTTACCTGTAGTGCAAGGGCCCCATGCATCTGAGTGTGGCCTGTGGACCATTAGCACTGCAACGTCACTCTCATGTCCTATAGTTGGTAAATGTTTTGCAACTGCAATGAAAGAGGTTATGGCCTCTGTTGAGCACAGCCCAATAATGTTGCAGAGTCTAGGTTAGGGTTAGGATAGTGACCACTTAGCGCCAGCACTTGTGACTGGGCATACGGTTCCCAATGTTTACTTATGAAGAAAAAATATCTTATTGTGTTAGACTTCAAATGCTTGTAGTTGAGAAAGAGATATCATTTCTTACATAAATTACATGTGTTTCCATTTGATGGCAGGTTGAGGGAGCACTGAGAGCTTTGCAATGATAGCGTAAGCCTATGTAGTTAAAACGGGACAAACTGACTCAGCCTGGTGGTGCTGAGGGCTGAGGCGCTGGACGCCTTACCTCGTGTCACGCCGGCGACCCTTGTCCGGGAACAGACATGGGTCACCGGGGGTTGGCAGGGAGGAGGAGGACTGAGCGTCCCCAGGACTGCTCTCCTTCTCTAGGGAAGGGGGTCAGTAGTGCCTGGCGATTGCCTGCCCCCTAGTGGAGGCTGGCAGGTGGCACATCAGCACTTAAGAACATGGGGAGGGAGTGAGGCAGGCTCTTAGTGAGGGTGCACATGGGAGCATGCGCGCTACCACCGTTGGCACCATTGCATGACACAACCTCTTGGGGAAAGAATGGAAAAACAGTGAAAAGGGGGGGAGTCCTCTGCACAAATGGTGATTGTCCCTCTCCTGCATCAGCTCAGGAAGGCACCTCCCCGACGCTATATCTGGCCTGGTGGGTCGAGTCTCTCCCCAACCCTTCCATGATGGGTAAGTCGTGGGGTTAAGGGGAGGGGGGTTTCATACCCGATGCTGATGCGGGGGGATGTCAGAAGTATAGCAGAGGACTCCTGGGGAGAAAAAAGAATAACTGAAAAAAAGGGGGAGGGCAAACTGGATTTACTCTTGTCTATCTGTCCTCAACCATCTATGTTTGATCCCCTTGCCAGGAGGAGCTTCAGTAACGTTGAAGTGACATCTTAGGTCAGTTAGAGGCATCCATCATGGATCGTTCCACCCAAGTTTCAAGTCCATTGGTCAGATGTAGTAAGTGGTGTCTGAGAACGGACACAGCTGTGTTACAAAAGGATGCAAACCACAATTCATGTTTTTTTTTGTTTTTTTTTTATGCAAACTGCCATATAGCACGACTTTATGTTGTGAATAGCTGCAGCCCTTCATATAGGGTGGGCAATGCAGAACACATTCAGTTGGACTGGAGTGTGGGTGGTTCATGCTGCCACAACCACATCCATCTACTTTAATAATCCGTTGCCTAGCATCCTATGTTTGGGTTAACTTCTGAGCTGATGGCTACTGATATTAACTATTACCACAAGCTATTAACAGTGTCGGGGGGTTAGCGTAGTAACAAGGCACTCACACAGCCTGCACTAGCATACTCACATATAGCATGCTGTGAGAAGCCTGTTTCTTTGCACACATCTTCTGAAGCTGTGTTGACAAGATTTTACTCATTTAAAGTGACAGTTCCTATAGTTCCAAAACCCACATTATGGGAGCATTTGAGCTCATTTACTGAGTGTTAGCTAAAAATAACTAAGGTCATATATATATATTTTTTTACCTTAGTTATTTTCTTTGGATCTGCAGAACAGATTGCAAGGGCCCGGCCCGTCTGACTCTAGACCAGTTGTAGTAGCTATCAGCTATTCTCTAGCTATGGCTTGGAATACTCTACAGAAATCCCTAAAGCTGTCCAATCTTATACCTATAGCATCCTTTAAACAGCTTTGCACAAGTTTTTTCGCAGAGAAATGCAACTGTTACCACAAGAGCTAGACTTGCCATTTCACAACCCCCCTTCCAGACAGCCACCATATATGGCATATTTTTGTTCCACAGTTCTCCCTCCCGGGCAGCCACCCTTTTTTATAGTACCCCAGTTCCATTTAATTCTACCTAACTACCTACTACCTACCTAATCCTTCTCCCACTAATCACTGGCCCTTACATCATTCCTAAATGCTCCCCATCTATCCTAGTATGACATCATGCTGTGTGTATGCCTCGACTCCTATATTGGGATATGTATATACTTATCTATTGTATAATCTGCCTATAACCTACCTTGTCATGTATGTCTGAATTAACTTCTTACCCTTGATCGTTGTATTTATAAGTGTTTTTTTCTGTATCTGTTATGCATATATTAGTGCGTTGATGTATATGTCGTGTACCAACTATCGAACCTTGACCTTATCAGGTCCATCTTGTAAATGAGCCTTGCTCAATGATGCTCGACTGAATAAATAAAGATTTGATTGATTGATTGAGTAGATATCTGAAAGGACATCTGTCATGACTGGACTAGAATGGGTGGGGCCAGAGTCATATATTCTAAAGAAAAAAAAAACAAACAAACAAATAACAAATATTGGAGGTAAAAATAAACTATTAGACCTTAGTTATTTTTAGCTTACTGTAGTGTGATTCAGTAAGAGAACCCAGGCACTAGTTTCCCACACTAAATACAAAAAAACACCACTATTATTTTTTTTTCAGACAAAGTAAACTACTGCTTCAAGGTCTGTTAACAAATTTCTAACCAGTCAGTACTTTGTTCCACTGTCCATAGACACGTTTGTGTTTCAGGCTCTCATAGGCTTGTGTCTTTCTTCAGCATCATATGCAAAGTTACATTTTTATATTGTTGTTTGCATTACAGAGAAATTCTTGCTTTCTTTTTTTTTTTTAGATTGCACATTAAAACTTTTACATATAAAAGGAGCCTCCTATCAGAACAAGTCTGGTGGTAATTCCAACCATGAATCAGCCATCGTTTCTAACACAGAAAGACGGTTTCAATATAAGTGGTAAACCTGTTTAGCTATCACTTCACACAGGAAAAATCTGCTGTGAGAAGGAAAGTCTAGATGGCAGTAAGGAGTCACACCTGCAGTGAAAAACCGAGGAATGACAATATTTCTTTGGGGAAACCAGCTGTTGCTGACAAGATGACAGCTAAAGAACAGCAGCATTTAGGCCGTGAGGGCTCAGAGTATGACTGGTGTAGCCATGAGGAACCAGATGATGATGTATTTAACATCAACTATGATCCTCATATGTTGGTAATAGAGAAAGGAATGGGAAAAAAGAGGAACTGGTTTTATATGTTTCATGCCATTCATGCACACTATATCCCCAAAATACTTTACAATTCATGAAGATTTGACAAAAGCCATTAAGTGTGCACAGACAAGTTAAGGAAAGGTCAAGGGTTAGGTACATAAAATGTGAGAGACAGAATAAAGCTCAAGGAGGTTACGTGGCTTGCTCAAGGTCACTCAGTAATTAAATGGTGGTTGTGGGATTCAAACCTGGTCATACCGGGACTCTAGGTACACAGGTACAAAATATTTTGTAAATGTTTTGTATAATTCAGATCAAATTTTGTATGTACCATGCATTTGTACAGGTTGTTTGCACATATTTACTACATTTCAAATGTCTTTTGTAATTTTTGTATTACTGTTCATATTTTTGTAGTGATGCACCTGGCTTGTGCCTGAAAAAGGCATTTTATTGCAACAATGTACTTACCTGGGCAACAAAATAAAAAAAAAACTAAAACTAAACATAAACTTCTGTTAGTAATGTGCATTTTTTTTATTTTGTTTTTTTTCTTATTTGAAAACAACACAAGGCACTAAGGGAACTTGTTTGGGGATGGTGGGGCAGAAAAAAACACATTAATGATAAACCATCCACTGGAGCTGGCCAAGTGACAGAGGGAGTCAAAGACGATGGATAACATATGGAATCTTGATGGGCAGGAGGATGAATTGTTAGAGGGTGGTTCTGATGAGACCTGTGATTAGGAAGAGGATTGTGTGAAATGAAAGCTTGACCAGAGCTGCAATGTACAAATGTTAATGATACAAGAACATTTCCCTGTTCTTGGAACACACTGTCCATTTCTTAATACTGTATTATAAAAAGGGTCTGAGAAATTGAACTTTCTGATTGGCTGCAAACATTCTAACAGCCTTATGTTAATCTTTTATTAACATACATGTAGAGCTTAGCCATATGCTGAACAAGGTTTAACACTGTTTAAAAACATGTTTTATTATGATAGCAATAAGGCACTCCCAGGGATTAAGTTAATGGTTAGTTAATCACCCTCTAAGGGCATGTGGCACTCGGCTACACCTCGTGCCACAGTATACCCCTAGAAGGTGATTAACAGACCATTAACATAACCCCTTGTCATGCCTTATTGCTTAATTAGTCTGATACATTCCGTTAGCAAACTCACACCTTCAACAGTAGCACCCCAACTAGTCAGTGTCGCTTGACAGATTTCTGCCCACCCGTTCTATCATTCACCCCTAAGAACAGGGTCTGTTGGGGATACAGCCAGTTAAGCTGTAGGAAAGGCAGCCCATAAAACCCATCTTTGTGACTGAGTAGTCAAATTCCAATCCAGTTGGTGCCAACTGGATAGTACGATTATTCACATTCAACATGAAGCCTACCCAGTCCAATTTTGGAGGAATTATTAGACTGGATTCCTTGGATCTGATGAAATTATCTGGCACCCCGGATACCCAGAAGCACCTATTAAAAGCCCTTGATAAACAAATGCTCCACCCTCCTGGCCAAAAGAAGGGTGGTGGGTAGATAAGCTCCAGGGATGCAAAGGCAAAACAAGCACAGAGGTGCTAAAAACATAAATACAGTGACTGAATTGAAAAAGTAAGAGACAGTAATATAAACATAACTACAAGCACAAGGTCAATGCTTACATTTATATTGGGATAACAAGTGAATACAAAATCAATATTGGTTGGACAAACCAGGCACCTGCCATACCTACTGTACATGTACTGATGAATGCATGGTGTTGCATTTTCTATGCCAACATTTACATTTTTCTATTCCAACATGTATAAAACTAGGCCATTGTATAAATGAAATATCACACTCCAAAGTGCTGCATTCATTGGGAGATAGAGGCAGTCCTCTGGTATATGTTGAGAAGCACTCAGCCTGCAGACTCATGTCTATCTCAGTACACACTAGTGGAGTGCTTGAACCACCCAAAGAATGCACACCCAGTCATGCCCATGTATCAGTCTGGTTAATAGTCTTAAGCTCCTGTGGTAGAACATTCTAGCCTGTTCCCCCCCCCCAAACAAAAATCAGGGTAGTAAGTGAGGTAAACATCAAGATAGGGATGTCAATAGGGAGAAGGGCTCGGGTAAATGGAGAAAATAACAAAGGCAATAAGGACAGGGATGGGGCAAAAAGGGGTAAGTCCATCAAGAAATGAAGGGTAATGAGTACCAATGCCCATAGTCTGGGCAACAAGCTTCCTGAACTGGTGGCCTTGATGGAAGAGAGATGCCTGGATATCATAGCAGTCAAAGAAGCATGGTACACAGAGATCCATGACTGGGATGTTAACATACCAGGGTACACAACCTACGGGAGAGACTGTGAGGGGAGAAGAGGGGGAGGAGTAGCTCTTTATGTCAGGGAAGAGATAAAAGCAATGGAACAAAAGAATAAACAGGGAGGAGAGGAGGCACTGTGGGTCACCTTAGAGACTGGAAATGGCACAACAATCTGCACAGGGGTTGTATAAAGACCCCCATGTCAGGGGGAGGGAATGGACAAGGATATGATAGAAGGCATCCTTAGGATGGCAGAGAAAGGGAAGATACTGTTGATGGGGGACCTGAATATGCCAGATGTTAACTGGAGCATTATTGCTGCAGCCACATCCAAGAGCAGGGCCATTCTCGATGCCCTACAGGTGGCATGCTTTAGACAGCTAGTTTTGGAACCCACTCATGAGGGAGCAATCTTAGACCTCAAACTCTCAAATAGGGACAGCGAGAGGATCTCAGATCTAGAAGTGGACATCCATCTGGGAACAAGTGACCACCGAACAGTGTGGTTCACGATAAACTCAACTACAGAGTCAAGCCATACAAAAGCAAGGGTACTGGACTTCAGGAGGGCTGGCTTTGGCAAGATGGGAGAGTGCATTACAAAAGCACTAGAAAACAGGCTAGAAGGGAGAGTGGAGCAACAATGGGGAAACATCAAAACTGCAATCACAAAGGCAACAAGCCTTTGTGTGAAGCAAATAAATAAATCAAAATGAAAGAACAAGCCACTATGGTTCTCAAAAGAGATGGCAGGGAAGGTTAGGGTGAAAATATAGCATTTAGAAAGTATAAGGAAACACAGAAGGAGCAGGACAGAGAACTGTACCAGTTAAGGCAGAAGGAAGCAGGGAAGGAAGTCAGGATAGCAAAGGCCCAAACTGAGGAAAAGATAGCCAACTTGGTTAAGAAGGGGGATAAAACCTTTTATAGGTACATCAAGGAATGTAGAAAGACACAGGGAGGGATAGTGAGGCTGAACAGAATGAACTGTGGGTGGACAGAGAGGGACAGTGAAAAAGTGGGGATACTGAATGAATACTTCTGCTCAGTATTCACAAAAGAGGAGGAGGGGGAGGTGCCTAATCCAATTGACAGAAGTACTCTGGATGGGGGGGTCGATCCCAGTCCTTTCACAGAAGAAAGGGCTCTGAAAGAGCAGTATGGGAGGCAGTATAGTGCAGTGGTTTAAGGCTCTCAGCTGCAAATCTGGTGACATCTAGTAGATCAGACCTGGGTTTGAATCCCACAGCTTCCACTTACGTACAGCGTGACCCTAAGCAAGTCACTTAACTTTTCTGTGCTCCCAGGTCACACCTGTAAAAAAGCTTTCAGCTTATCGTGCTGCTCCTGGTTAAACAATTAAAAGAAAAAACTCCAAAAACTGAAGGTGGACAAAGCAATGGGTCCTGATGGAATTCACCCCAGCATTCTAAAAGAATTAAGGGGAGAACCACTGACTATCCTTTTTAACAAATCATGGGAGGATGGTGTGGTACCTGAGGACTGGAGGAAGGTGGATGTGATTCCCCTTCACAAAAGTGGGAGCAAGACAGAGGCAGGAAACTACAGACCTGTCAGTTTGACCTCTGTGGTAGGGAAAGTGATAGAATCACTTCTGAAGGAAACAATTGTCGAGTACCTAGAGGCCAGTGGGGCACAGGACCCAAGGCAGCATGTGTTCACAGTGGGAAGGTCATATCAGATGAATCTAATTGATTTCTTTGACTGGGTGACCAAAGTAGTAGACCAGGGAGGGTCTGTGGACATGGCCTACCTAGACTTTAGCAAGGCATTTGACACAGTTGCACACAAAAGATTAATAGTCAAATTTACCAGCCTAGGAGTGAGTTCCAGGGTGGTAGCCTGGGTAAAACATTGGCTGGACAACAGGATGCAGGAGTAATTGTAAATGGAGTCCACTTTGAAGAAAGAGGGGTTACTAGTGGGGTACCGCAGGGTTCAGTACTGGGTCCAGTCCATTTTAGTGTCTTTATAGTGACATTGCAGAGGGACTGGAAGGAAAAATATGTCTCTTTGCAGATGACACAAAGATCTGCAACAGGGTTGATACACAAGGAGGCGTGGAAAGGATAAGAAGGGACTTGGCAAGTTTGGAGGAATGGTCAGAAGTATGGCAGCTTGGATTCAATGCAAAGAAGTGCAAAATAATGCACCTGGGAAACAAAAACCCAGGGGAAGATCACACAATGAGGGGGGAGGTAGAAACAACAACAAAAATGGAAAGGGGCCTGGGGGTAATCATATCGGATGACCTTAAGGGTAGCAAGCAATGTGAGAAGGCAGCAGGGAGGGCTGGGGGGATACTGGGATGTATAGGGAGAGACATCACCAGCAGAAAACAGGAAGTTGTTATCCCTCTGTACAGTTGGTGAGACCCCTCTGGAGTACTGCGTCCAGTTCTGGAGACCCCATCTCCACAAGGACATAGACAGGATGGAGGCAGTCCAGATGAGGTCAACTAAAATGCTGCAGGGTCTGCAAGAGAAGCCATACAAGGAGAGACTAAAGGAGCTTAATATGTATACCCTTGAGGAAAGGAGGGAGGGGGGACATGATAGAAGCTTTTAAGTACCTCAGTGGAATCAACAAAGACCAAGAGGGTAGCATCTTTCAGAAAAAGAGATGTGCAAGAACAAGGGGTACACAATTTGAAGACAGGGGGGTGGCTCAGGGGCAATGTGAGGAAGTATTTTTTTCACAGAGAGGGTGCTAGATGCATGGAACAAACTTCCTGAGGAGGTTGTGGGGTCTAAAACTGTGGGAGAATTCAAGAATGCATGGGACAGACATAAGGCAATTCTTGTGGGGGGTAGGAGGAAATAGGCTGTTGGTTAACTAGAATCTATAGCTTATCCTGTAGGTAGGGAAGTGGGCAGACTAGGTGGTCCAAGTGGTCCTTATCTACCGTCACAGTCTATGTTTCTATGTTTCTATTCCAGAGAAATGGAGCAGATACTTTAGGCTGTAGAGCCAGTGTGGGTATAGGTTTGTAACACAGGAAGCAACTGCTTGGCTATGCCTTTCAGGGCATATGTGGAGATGCTATGAGTTTCCCAAGAGTTTACATACACAACCTGAAGAACATTTCCAGACACCCTTAACTGGGTACAAAGTGTATGGGAAGAATGTCTAATCATAAGGAGGAGGAGTCATGGGGGAAACCCGCTACCTTCACAGCCAACACCAGTTCCACTCTGCAGAGAGATTGCTGAAGGTTTTGAAAGTAAAGGAGCACAGGTTGTGTGCATTTCACAGGAACATAGAAAATGGTAGATGCAACATGGCCATGGGTCCATAGTACTTATCTCCTGACTTCCAGCTGCAGCATTCCACGTAATGTGAAATATTGGAAACCTCTGGGAATAATCCCCTTCCCCATTGAATTAATCAATGTAGAATGTTCTTAAAAATATTTTGCTTTCTGTGTCTGAGTGTGGTTGTTGGAGCATCCAGACTGCGCCCTGACACTGTGCTTGCCTGGGTGAGTTCCTAGGCATCATTGCAACAGTACCACAAAGCATTGCAGGTACCGCAATGCATGCAGAGGTACATGCGACCGGGCACAGTAGCAAATTCTGAAACAGTTGACAGGAATTAGTGTCAGCAGCTCATTGCAAGCTCGGAAACACTTGTGAGAATTTTTTATTCCTTCTTGGCAGCCCCAAAAATCGAACTAGTAGTGTGGTGGCATTGCCTTAAGCTGTGTTACAGCACGGATTGCATCTATGCTGCTGTTAACACAGTTTAAGGCAACCATGTTGATCTAAAGGCGTGCTCAAGCCTACCTCTGAGCAGGGTATGAGCACAGTTTTAGACCACAGATTGTAGCATGGTTTTTATCAGGCTACAGTCTGAATGCTGACCTTTTAAACCATTTTAACCCTTAAGGTGTCAGAAGATTTAGAACATATAGGTTTTTAGGACATGTATACATATCGGTGGCATAACAAGGGTTAATTGAGTTAAATGAAGCCCAGTGTGGACAGGTCTTTAAATATTGAACCAGTCCCCCAGTTGCACTTCTTTTCAAAGCTTGTTCCACATGATTCTCTCATTCAGTGTGTGAAAAAATGCTTCCTCACATTGCCCATAACTCTATTCCCACCCCACCCTGAGCAAACCAAAAAGGTTTACCTGATCCACCTTATCTGATCCCATTATGTTTAAAAAAGCTGAAATCATTTCTCCCCTTAGCATTCTTTTTCCAGGGACAGCCTACCTAGCTTGTCTAAGCATACCCTTAGTTGAACCTTTCCATTCCCTGAAATCATTTCAGTTGAATAAATTCAAGTTCATTATTAGTCAGTTAAAAGCTCTTATGATTCAGATACGGAAAGGAAAGAGATAAACACAAAACAATTGTAGTCTTCAACAGAACATATAAAGAAAGGCCACAAAAACATTGAATTAAAATAACATGACACGAAATATCCTGCTACTCAGGGGTTGTTAATTTATTTTTTAGTAATAAGCTAATACTTCAATGAGTCAAAATCTGGAAGTCATTCCAGTTTTATGAAGTCAAAGTACTTCCTGGATCCCAAAATGTGGAAACCAGTATTGTAGGAAGGATCGATTTATGGATGTTAACATACACATTAGTGGTAAAATACAATACAATTTCTTTTGGAAAAATCAATTTCATGGCTTCTATGATTTCAGTTTTGGAAGGCATCCATTTTTTTTTACATTTGGTAGTCAGTCACATCCTCTCCTTTTATTTTGGAAGTTGTTGCCTTATTTTTGGAAGTCAAATACTCCTAAAATAGAGTTAACTGAAGCCCTGCTGCTACTACATAGCTATATGCATGATTCAGTTTGTCTTCTGCACTAACAAACACTTTTAATTGTAACTATAATGAGGTGTTGTAATGTAAAATAATTATATATTTTTAAGCAGCGGTGTAATGAAAAATGTTTTTCCAAAAAATGCTAGTTTCAGCTGTAATTAAGAGAAACATTAGCATACCTGTCAAATGTACTTGTCTATGTACTTCCTATTCTATGCACAGTGAGTTTTTTTTATCCTAACCCTTGCCAAGTCTGCAATTCTTTCTGTATGCAAGTTTGGTGGCTATCTTTTTTCTTGAGAAAAAACTCAATTAAAACATTTATATAATATTCAGATTTTGGCAGAATTAGAAAATTGTACTGTCAAATAAAACTGGAAGATGCCTGGAATCTTTTACAGTGAAAAAAGGTAGGGTCACATTTTTTGCCCAATTTCACTGCACTGCTGCTTTAAGACCCAACATAAGCTACTTTAGAATATGACCAGCTAAAGAAATCTTACAAAAATCACCAGCAAGAAGTTAATAAAAATGTTAAATGGTTCAGTGACAACTGGACATTAGATAACACCAATGGAGATTCCCTAGGTTATGAAACTTGACGAATGTCTGGATTCGGGTCTGATTGCCTACAGTACATCCCTATAGTTCGGAGTGAATAATCCCTAATACAGAACAGGCACATAACACAGCCCAACAACTGTCAAATCATCAATGAACCCTTACTGCCAATTTAGTTGCTCTCTGTTGCACCTTTTAATTCCTGCAATATCCTTTTTGTACTGTGATGATCGGACTTGTACACAATTCTCCAAGCGCTGCCTTATCAGTGTCCAGTAAAGGGACAGAATTACATCATTATCATCTCATATAATACTCTTTTATTACTTTATGTAATGGGCAAGAAAGGACCAGTGATCTGATTGGTCAATAGCCATCCAGACCTGTGTGGTAATTGGCCCATAACTGAATGGTCTAAAAAGTGTCTTGCATGTCTTGAAACTTGTTTTCTAGGCTGACCTAACTGCATAGCACTCGACTGACCTAACTGCATAGTACTATCACTACACCGCTTCAGAATGCTCTTCATCTGTGAGCGTTGGGCAAATAAAAAAAACAAGTTTCAACTAACGTAACTGACTTGCTAACCAATTTGACCTGTTTGATGGGGTAATCCTGGCACATACCTCAGGGCTTGTGATTATTGGTTAATTACCACACTCCCCTCCCCAACCTTGTGGTTAAAGGGTACTCGGCTAACACCTAGTGCCTCCAATCCATGGAGTGGGGAGGTATGCAATAATTACCCAATAACTGCATGCCCTGTTGTGTGTTATTGCTTACTTACCTACTACCACTGCACATTGTTGTGACAGCTTCAACTTTACGTGAGTGACATCATGCCATGATGTGATTTGTTGTACAGTAAAATGTAACTGCTCTGGTGACAAGAGTGCTTCAAAATAATTCTGGTCTAATAGAAGCTTTTACATGGCAATTGTGATAGACTAGTATGATGGTCAATTCTCTGCCAGCCAAAGTAACCCTGCTCAGTCTGAGCCTTCAAACACTTTGCTACACTCAGGTATTCTTCTGGCATATTGTCCATTGCACATACGTCTTACACTGCAGTTCAAAATTAGGAATAGTCAAATTACAAAGTTCAGGATCAGGAAGGACATCCCAACCTCACAATTCCAACATCCTGAATCTATACTGGAACAGGGGACACCAAGCACACTGTACTGGCAAACCATATAACTGGATATATACCTTTGTCAAAGAGGTCATAAAGTCATGGATACCAAGTTTGTGTCCTTATTTACAAATCACTATGACTGTTGACATCTTCCAATTCCCTACCTACACCATGATGTTGGTATTTTTTCATGACTACACCTTGATTTTTGGCATTTTCCATGAATACACCATTATGGTTGGTATTTTCCATTCCAACACAATGCTTCTTAGAGTCTTCCATGACCAGAGGTGGTGTTGGGCACAAGTGAACCAAGTGGTCGCTTGGTGCGGCATGACAGAGGGGATGCACGAAACTAGAAAGTATAAGTTGAGATCAGCTTGAAATGTAAAAAGTATGACTATAAAAACCAAAACTGTTGCTGTCTTTGTTGTATTCACAGAATGTTTACCACATTTGGGATGTGGAGTGGGGCAGAAGGAAAGAGGAGCCAGTGGGAATGGTGGAGGGGGCACCACAGGTATTGCTGCTTGAGCACCATCAGATCTAAAACTAGTCCTATCCATGGCAACACCATGATGTGCACCATTTTCCAATAACACACCATATTGTTTGATGATTGCTATGATAAGGTTATGATTTTGTGCCTTACCTCCAGAATGCACTCGCCCCCCAGTAAGCGTCAATGTGGAATTCCACAGCTTATACGTGAACCCCTGGTCCCCCAAGAGGCAATGCATGCCAGCCATCTCTGGCCCAACCACAATTTTTTAAAATGTTAAAAAACTTGCTGATGTGCTTATATAACAAATATGTCAAAACGGTGACAATGAAAGACAAATATAGATCCATAACTTTTTTGTGACTTTTACTATGCTTTTCATGACTTCTGCCATTTTAACCATTCCAATACCATTGTTTTCACCACAATTTACCTGAAGAAAAGCATAGCCTTAGCCATCATAATTAGTGGTGTGGGGTCTTTTTAATACTGTATTTCTGTGCAGTAGTGTGCTCACGAAGGGGGTTTGGGGGTAACCTGAAGTATGGATATTAAGTACACTGATATGAAATGTCTCAAAGGCCAGGGAAACTAAGATAGCGGCTACTCCTGTGGCATTGGTTCTTTGTCCCATTGTCCTTTGCAAGGCTGCCCTGAGACCTTTGAAAATGATACACACACTTTTGAAAATACATATTCTGTGGGAGCACCACAGCAAAGCATTTCCTTAAAGATGGTCTCAAGCTAAAGCCAGTGATCCCGGGTCATACCTGAAAATAGGCAAATTGCTTGTCTAGTGTACTTACCTGGTTAACAAAAGCTAAATAAATAAATAAATCCATCTTCAATAATTGGGGGTACACTGGGCGTGTACTTGTGTATGCCAGTTCCATGTCAGAATGGTGACTGCAAAACGACGAATGTCAAAAGGACCAATGGATAATGCCAAATGACAAATTTGGTGATGTCTCTATTTGTGGGGGCTGTGCCCCTGCACGGTTCTGCCCCCCCACGCACCTTTACTAAATATACTAACTCTGGAAGCGGACCTCAGGGACAGGGCTCTGGCAAATGATCGCTGAATTTCTCATTGGTATTGTTCATTGGCCCATTTGACTTTCACCGTTTTGTAGTCACTGTCTTCACATGCAATCGCGTATGCCTGCAGGCAGCCTTGGCCCTTTCAATGGCATTTCTACGTCTCCACATTCTACTCTACTAATCTAGGGTTTGGGCCACTCAAGAGAGCCTGTATTATGCACTTCTACCATAGATCACCACTGATATCAAATAAACTACAGAGGAATATGACATACAATGTTTAGTTCCTGTTTCCTTTTTACAGGGCAGTTTACTCAACCTGCTGAACATTTGCAGCTTGGATTTTCATTAGTGGGTTATTAATGCACCGTTTAGTTGCTTTATAACAAGTGATACAATGCTTGATGGTGCTCTGCATTGTATATGCTGATATGCACTAGACATTTTTCAAACAGGTACTTTAAATGCCATTGATATTTGTGGATGGCATTATGCCAGTTCTCATCCATGGTCCCTTGCCTTAGATTAGGTCTGGCTTAGAGAAACAAATGCAATCAAGATTGTTCTGTTCACCTCCGTATGCTGCCTGAACAGCGACAATTGCACAGTGAATGACATTACAGCTGCAATTCATTTTTGGCGCTGTAATGTACCCATGGGACCCTGGTACTGCTTTAACCGGGTATTACACCCCACCCTGAATCAACTCTGACTCAGAGTTGATCATTCTAAAGGATAGGGAGGTGCAGGGGGCAGATCTCCCCACATGGGGAGATACGTGGGACAAAGCACACCCAAAAAATGACCGTTTACCTTAGGATTTATGCCAACCACAACTTGCTGTTGACAAATCCATTGCTGTAATGTCAGTCAACAACACTGTTGTCGAACTGGTGTCATGGATCTGTTCACTTCCTATGGTGTAATAGGACAGAGGTATGTATTCTGTATCTGAACACAACTTGTTGTTTCTGAATCATCCCTTTGCAGGAAAACTGATTTTGCTTTATTTTAAATGTAGCAAAACATATATATATTTTTAAATGTAATAATGTCCTTTTAAGACAGGGAAAAATAAATTTCCCTCTATACTGGAGTAAAGGTGAACTAAACAAGCCAGAAAGGGAACATTTCCAGCTGTGAATATAACACAAAGTGGCAGACAGCTCTTCTTACTTATAAGTAACCATCCTGGATGTGGGTTATGGGGAGGCCTGCAGCTGCACTAGTCCCACCTCCCTGTACGGTTCAGTGTAGAGGGAAAAAAAGCATTGAGTCACACCCAATAAAATGGCTACTGTTTGATTTATGAGGACAAGTTGCTGGATTGTATTATGATTGTCCTTAGAATGAAAAGTTCCCCTATTTAAGATATTTTGGAAGCTGTGGTACAGGGGGCACCATGACTGGGTCAACATCCACATAATGAATACCTCATAGAGAGCTCTTTGTATGCAACCTCATACTGCCAGAAGGCTTCGGCCTGGTTGCTAGGCCTCAGACAGATTCTATGGCCCTCAGCTGTCTAAGGCCTGTCACTTTCCGACTACAGAAGGCTCCTACGAGGTGACCCTTCTTAAAAAAAGGGTAAAATTCTGACAGGCAATATCTTTATTCTCCTAAAAAAAAAGATTTCAAGAACCAGAATGAGTTACTGTGTGTAGAAGACACAATGACTCTTTAATACCTCACAGCATGAGAGGCTGTGTTGTATTGAGATTGTTGTAAAGGCCCTTCAGTCTGGCAAGAGTACTAAATAGGTAATCTGATGAATGCCTGACTAAATTACACTTATATTATTGTAATTTTCCTCGGAAAAAAAAAAAACTTTACTGGGGGGACAGAAGACAACTTCAGGTTCAAATTTTGGATTATTCAGACTTAGATCCTTATATTTATATATATTCAGGTCCTTCTGAACCCGAACCCCAGTTTTAAGAAGTAAATAAGTAGTCTACCATATTCAAAAAACATGACACGATGCATATTTCATATATTGTTGCAAAATGTAATGCACCATCAATCATTGTACCCTGTTTTAATCATGATGAAAAACACATTACAGCAGGACGGGATGTCATCTTCTATTGTGGATTTAATCCTCATTAAATTTGAATATTACCATTTTGCATTTTACTCTGACACAGTTTTTTCTCAATAATTTAGTATGAGTACCACAGCAGAATGTGTGTTATGCATTTTGTAATATAACTTTCTCTTTTTTTGATAAATTTTGAGCACCTGATAATGTTGTAGTCATTTTTATTTAATTTTCTCTGTTATTTAAACTGGAAGTCCCTTTGAGATTACATTCTTCTTTGCAGGAAAGACCTGGCCAAGATGGCAGCAATCCGTTCAAATAACACAACATAAACACAAGATGATTCAAGTCACAGTCTCAAAACTGATACAAACTTCCAAATAGCATTACCGCTTTATGTTAAACGATAACTAACCCCTTAATTTTGCATAAAAAGTTGAACAATATGATTTTGTAGAGTTGTAAAGAAAAGGATATTGTTCACACTGGTAATAAGACTGCATTTTTCTGCATATGTACACTTACTGTGTCTCTGTCAAGCAATAAAGCATGACAGGGCATTGGTTGTACTTGGTTTACCCCATGGTCAGGGGCATAGTAAGGCATGAGGCGAAGGCAAGTGCATTCAGCCCCTGACCATGTGCCTACAGAGTACATTTTATTAACAAAAAATATACCTGAATAACAGAGTATGTGTGATTACACATTTAGAAACTAAGAGAGAACGCGTGCATGGGGGTCCACATCATGTTGCTATATTGTGCTGTACTCAGTGATCTGCTGTTACGGTGGGTGGAGAAGAAATGGCCAACATTTACAAAGTTAAAATTCAATGAGTCATATGCTAATTACATGACCTGTATTGTTTACTATATTTTAAACCAAAAGCTCCTTATATTATTGTAGCAATGTTCTTATTATATGCTGCCTCGATTTCTTTAAAAAAAAATCCTCACATTGTACTGTACTATAAGAGGTTTGTCTGTATATCTTATGAAAAATTAATAAAAAAGTTTAACTGTAAAAAAAAAAATTCAATGAATGCTATAAAATTCTGTGAATGTGCTCAGCCCAGGTTGGCAGAGACTTGTTTTTAGCCGTTGGTAGTGCTCTCCTAAGGCAATGGCTGAAACCAAGGCTTGGCCAGTCAGGACGCAGGGATTTCCTTGTCCATTTTATATATGGTTATAAGAGAGCATTTGGGGGTTTTATGGGTGAGAGAACTGCGAAGTGAAACAGCAGTTCTGGCACACAAGGAAATTGAGAAGAGACTCTTACAACTGTCTGAGACATAGGAATTGTACATGTGAACACGGTATGAATCATGATGATTTTTGTTTTTCAAAAATTCAGCTCATGTAAAAGCAAAATGTTTTACTTTGCAGAATGTTAGATGAACCCCTGGGTAAGAAATGGACAGTGCCAACTGAACTTAGAACATCAGCAGTTTAGAACTGTTGTTCATGAGACACCCTTGTATTAAGAGTACTCAGAATGTTTAGAAATAAACAGGACTTAAATTAATTAACACAAATGCAGCTTTGTAGTATTTGACACATGTAAAAACAGCTCTCCCATTTTGAAAAGTTCACTCTGGCTGTTCACTGAACTGACCAGCAGGATAATGTCAATGGAGAGAAATCTAGATGGACACCCCCTATGAAAAGTGAAACTTTCCATACTTGCCAACACTGTGCATGAGGCTGTAATGGTCATGGGAGATCCTCCTGCACGGGGGGGGCCAGAACTGATTGAATGAATTGGCACGGAGGATTTATACTAGTTAGTTAGTTAAAACCTTTATTTTTAAACAGGAATTCAGATGGAAACATCACATCATTAGGACAGAGTCCTATTTTCAAGACGGTCCTGATGTAACTGCATTCTAAAATTGATCAGGAATTAAAAGGTGACTATCAGCTTGGGAAAATGCAGCATCAGTAAGAGACATAATGGAAGAAAAGACTCACAATGAACACAAGAAATAGTACACTGGTAAGATTTAGCAGGCTATACATATGCCTACATTTTTAATTAAATTAAAAGCTGAAATCCAGGGTGATGTCTCATTTACACTTGTATTTCCAATATCCTTCAATATTAGCATAGTAGTATAGTAATATAAGGTCAGAAGGGACTCTAAATTCATCATGTCTAGCTCCCCGACTTCACAGGCAAAAATGGAACAAAGAAGGCATTCCATTAAAGCATATACTGATCTATAGCCATTTTTCTCCTCACTCTTTTTTTACCATGCTTTAGAGTTCACTGACAGCCATCCGCCTTCGGACCCCTGCTTCCACAGATTGACCCCAGGATCTCCCACCACAGTGCCCCTGGGATTACCCCAGGGTGGAGCCACAAGAGCTCTCCCCGTTAGCCCTGGTGGATCTAGGTCTGGGTTCTGACAGGGACCCCAGGTCCATCACGGGCTGAGGGGACATCATTGAGCTCACCGGGGAGGATTTTTATGGCTTGGTGTGTTTCAGGGGGAGTGTCAGGTGGACGCCGCAGTGTAACCATGCCATGCACCCAACACGCCCTCCCAGGTGAGTGCTAGCAGGTGCTCTGGCATCGAGTACCCCATGATCATCCAGGAGCCCCAGAACCAGAGAAACTCTACCCCCCTCAGAGGTGGAGAGCATGCAATGGCCACTCAATCCACCTCAACCCCAGCCAGCCTTCGAGCATCCTGAGTCCGTTCCTGAACCTGGATTGCCCACATCACAGCAGTAAATCTTTCCACAGTGCTGGTGGGCCAATCAGTTCCTCCCCACTCTGATATGCAGGGCACCCACTGATTCCCCTGGTAAGCAGAAATAATTTCCAGGCTTACCCTGAAGACCTGCACTGTCTTTATATTCACTGTCTCTGACACAATATTGACCATAATGGGTGTGTATCTCTGCACCTATGCATATACTGTCTGAGTGTTACTTTGCTTGTTTCTAGGGGGAAATAGTGAGGAAATTAAGCTGAGAGAGTCCAGGCCAGCATCCTAAGGTCACACAAAGTGACATCTGTATGTACTTAACAGACAATCAATCACCACACTACCATCATGTAATTAAGCAATGAGAGCCACGACAAGGTGTGTATTATAAGTGTAATAATGCACTCCTGGGGTGGAGTTCCAAACAGCAGTGAGAAGCTTCACCACCCCAGGAGTAATGTTATTACTACAATAACACACACCTTGGAGTGCCTCATTGCAATTATACAATAGCTCGATGTTATACAAAATAAAAATATTTAAAAAAAGTTTTAGTAGATTTTTAGTGTAGCAATATATCTCTGTTTCTTAAAAGTACTGCAAACAATCATCCAAAAAATCAATACAGTGATGTTATTGTGTAATAACATCACTGTCTCAAGCACACTGACCAATCAGAGTCCAGGAAATTTTCTTGCCATTGTATAATAAGAAATAGCATAGCCCACCTCAAATAGTTTACACTAACTATAGTGATCTAGCATACATGAATATTCACATTTGAGGTATTTGGGTTCTTCTTTGGGAGGATACACATATATATATATCACAAGACAGAGCGTGCCTTTGTTCGGCGATATAGACATTGCTTCAGTGCATGTGCTGAGGCATGAAGCCACAGGCCATGTACTCCTCATCAGCACGTGCTGGAGGACTGCCTGTATCTCCAAGTAAACAATGTGCTCTGCTGTGTGTTATTGCACTTATAAAATGGCATTGCGACAGGGAAAAATAGGACCCTGTCCCATTTGTTTTGGAGAAAGTATTTAAATGCAAGGATCTGTGTTCTTTCCTTTTCTGTTTCTTCTCTGATTGTGCAACCACATTTTTCCTGTAAGACCTCAGACTTGGTCACCCCGAACAGTCTTGCAATCCTTTGCCTCTCTCTGTCTCTCAGTTTTCTCTTGCTGTCAATTTTTCCTCTCTTGCGTATCTATATCAGTTAATATAAAATTATGTACTAATCAATGTATGGAATGAAACTGATAATGGGATCACTTTCATTTAGAAAATATTTAGTATTACTATTGAAATGTGTATTAATTGTATTTTGTCATGACTTTAAAAAGCTAGAGGTTACGTGAGTGCAAATGTTGACCCTTTTGCAAAAAGGAGTGTCAAGAAGCACAGTGTTCTAGTAGCTCCTGAAACTTACAAGCAGTGGCGGTTTTAGGCACAAGCGAACCAAGCAGCTGCTAGGGGCACCAGCACAGAAGGGGCGCATTGAAGTAGAACATATAAGCAGAAATCATCTTGAAATGCAAAAAAGTGTTAATCTAAAAAACATAATTCTCACCCCAGGTATTCTTCTATGTTGCTTACTCTCTGCTGTCAGCCTCCTAAATAAAACTGCCCGGAGACAGAATGTTCTGCAAATGATAGAACCTATCATTGGCTCATGCCACTGATTCAAACTACTGCCCTTATCAGCTGCAACGTTCCACCAACATATCAGATTTCTTTCTCTGCCTGACAAGTCAAGATGCCTCGGAGACTACCCTCTCAGTTGTTCTTTGTGTGGTTCTTCACTGAAAATAAGTATTTTAATTATTCATACTGCTGCCTTTATTTCTGTTTAAATTCCTACTGTTAGTTTAATACTTATTTTAGTGTTTTTGGTTTAATTTTCTCGGTTCCTCACGGTTCGGTATAACTGTTGGGGAACCAAGCCTTAGATCCCTTTCCAGAGCTTTTATTTCCTTATCTCCAGTTCAGTTTAGTTATTTTTAGTATTTTATTTTAAATAAATTCTTGCTTTCGTTAGCTGCCAAGCCGGTTCAGTGAACCGCTAACCCGGTCCAAGTTGTTCGGTTCTAGGTTCGGTACTGGAACCTTCACCAGTTGCTGAACCGACCGCCACTGGAAAAAAAAAGGGTTTACTTTATTTGTGCTTCTGTTTTTCTTAATCAGTTTGATGATGGCAGAAAAACCTAAGAAAAAGGCTGGACCCCCAGGGTTTAAAAACTGCCTTAAGTGTGAGGACATTGCCTGGCCCGGTGGTACTTAGGGCTGAGGCACTGGACGCCACTCCTTGCACCGCGTTGGTGACCCGCATTCAGGAATGAGTGTGCACCACCAGGGGTCAGCAGGGAGGAGATGGATTGAGCGTCTGACGGACTGCTCTTCATCTCCAGGGAGGGGGGCGATCTGCGTTTGGCGCACATTTGACCCCTGGCGGAGGCTGGGGCTTGACGCTATGCTGCCGCAAGTAAGGGGGACGGGAGCTCAGCAGACAGTTGGTAGGGACATGCATGGGTGCATGTGTGTGCCCACTGCTCGTGTCACTGCATGGCGAATGCCCATAAGGGAGAAAATATATATGAAATAGACCCTGGTGGCTGATCATGGTGGCTTGATGGCTGTTCCCCAGCACTTCATCTCTGGGGGTAACACCCTGAACTGAATCCTGCTTGGCAGGTGAGTAGGGGGCTCCCCACAGCCCTGCCATGGGGGGTAAGCTGTGGGAGTTGCAGGGCTGCGGGCCTGAAGGAGCAAAGCATGGAGATGGCAGCTGGATGAGGAGATGACCAGGGTCGGGGGGAAAAAGATAAAAGAAAATAAAAGTGTGGGGATGTTTTTGCCAAGGCAGAGAAGCAAGGCTTATGCATGGTCTGTCTTGGAAATGAACAGTTTTCTGCAGATTGCGAAATCTGCTAATCATTTCCACAAAAGACAATCGACAAGAGGCTGGAAAGGCTCCAAAAAAACCTGAGAAGGGTGCTACGGGTTCTGACCAACCCACACCCTTTAAACATGTGGGTGAAACCTCACTATCCAAACTGAGCACCCCTGACAAGGGTGACACAGCTTCCAGTAAAAAGGGTGGGTGAACTGGCTGACTCCCCAGTTCCTACCAAAAAGACAAAGAAAACAAAGCACGTTGAACCCCTGACTGAGAAACAAGGAGTTTCATCTGTGCCTCACAGCCTGCCATCCTCAGAAGAGATTGCCAAGGCCATGAAGGCCATACAGGCTTTGCAGGGTCTTATACCTGCTCCGACTCCTCCAACACTGGTTCAAGTCCCAGTTGGATATTCTTCTGTCCCAACTCCATCACAGGAGCAGATGCAGTTTGAGGAGTATGATTTGCCTGAAGTAGATGAGGGTGAACCTATTGAGGCTGAGATCTCACCTGAACAGGAATTTGGGTCTCCTCCTAGAGCAGAGGATTTTTCCTCTCATTTTCCCTTCATAAAGGAAAACAGTGGAAGCCTTTGATTTGGCTACCACAGAGGTTACAGAGGATGAGGAAGAGACCAACTACGTGAAAATGATGGGGTTAACATCCACAAAGAAGATATTACTCCCTATCAACAAGTTTTCAAAAAAGACTTGTTTATGGTTTTGCAAACTCCAAATTCTGCCCCGGACAAGAAGGCAGACAAAAAGTACCAGCTGGACAGACAGGGGGCTTTGTTCCTCTTCTCTCACCCTGACCATCAAGGGATAATCCAGCAAGCAGTCTGTGAGAAGGCAAGGGTGCCATTGGCATCACACCCACCTAAGAAAGATTCATGCAAAATAGATAATATGGCCAAGAAGGGCTACCTGGCATCCTCACTGGGAGTCAGACAGGCTAATTACCAGGCTTATTCTGCACAGTATCAAAAGTCACTGTGGCAGTCAGGATTGCCCATGGTAGATAAGGCTCCTTCGGGCCTCTCGGATGATTTCGCTGAGATAGCCAGGTTAGGGCTGGAAGCAGTAAAATACCAATTTCAGATGGCAGCAGATGTCAGTGATACTGCTTCCAGATGGATGACCCTTACCATAGCTCTTAAGAGGTTGGTCTGGCTTAGGACCACTAATCTTACGCAGGATACCCAAACCAAGGCTATGGATTTTCCTGTGGAGGATCATTCAATATTTGGCCAACAGACTGAGGCTTATATGAAGAAGGTGGATGAGTACAAGGCCACCTATAAGAGCAACTCAACAAAGGAGAGACCCTCCTTCTCCTACAGGTCACACAGAAGGGGAGGCAGAGGTGGAGCAGCCTATACCAGACCTTTTTAATCAGGCCAAGGCTGTCTCTCAATATCAGCAATACCCACAGCAGACAAGGTAGTTCAGAGGCAGGAGTAGAAGGGGCTCCAGGAGGGGATCCCAGACTACCCAGGCCCAGCCCCAAGCAAAACAGAATCTCTGACTCAGTGGTCAAGGTCGCCTCCCCTGGCCCTATCCCAGTAAGGGGCAGGCTGGTTCACTATTTCCAGGCTTGGGAGTCCATTACCATAGACAAGTGGATCCTGGAAGTGGTGAGTCAGGGTCTGCCCCTAAGTTTCAAGTAATTCCCTCTCTTGAGAACAAGGGTGTTCAAAACCAGCTTCCCTCTTGGAAAAGAAACTATTGGAGAAGGAGGTTCAAAGCCTCCTCCTGTTAAAATCAGTAGAACATGTTCCACCTCAGCAGAAGGGAAGGGGTTTCTACTCAAGATACTTTCTCACCAAAAAGAAAAATGGGGAGTGGCGACCTATTTCAGACCTCAGTCTACTGAACAAGTACTTAGTAAAGCCGAAATTCAAGATGGTCACTTTGGCAGTTATTCTGCCAGTCATTCAGAAGGGAGATTGGCTAGCATGTCTGGATCTGAAAGATGCCTATTTCCACATTCCCATAAGAGAATCTCACAGAAAATATCTCAGACTCAGACTTCCATCAGGACATTACCAGTTTTCAACCCTACTTTTCAGTCTCTCCTCAGCCCCAACGGTATTTGCAAAGCATCTGGCAGTGGTGGTGGCAGACCTAAGAAGGTTAGGTTTATCAGTCTTCCCCATCTCGATAATTGGCTGGTGGTGGGAAGCTCACCCAGGCATGTGCAAAATCCCCTGCAGGTAACACTAAACCTGTTACACTCACTAGAGTTCCTGGTAAATCAGGAGAAATCTGTTCTCATTCCAGTACAGGTTCTGCACTTCATAGGAGCAGAACTGAACACCGTAGAGGGAAGAACCTTCCTCCCTCAGGACAGAGTGCAAAGCATCTGGCAAATAGCAGCTTCTTTCAGGCTGAATGAGCCAAAGCCAGCAAGACAATTTCTGCAGCTTCTGGGACACATGGCTGCAACAACAGCCACAGTTTTGGGTGCCAGGTTCCAAATGAGAGACATACAGTTTCACCTTGGTGCACATTGGTGCCAAAGGAAAGACACTCTTTCAAAGCCAATTCCAGTAACAAGAACATTGCTGTAAGCCCTCCAGTAGTGGAAGGAAGTAGACAACCTCAGGGAGGGGGTATCCTTTCAATGAGAAAACCCATCAGCCATTCTTACAATTGACGCCTCCCTGCTAGGGTGGAGTGCCCACTTAGGGGAACACACTACTCAAGGAACCTGGTGCAGTGCAGAGTCACCCCAGCATATAAATCTTTTGGAGCTGAGGGCAGTGTTCCTAGCACTAAAGGCATGTGCACCACTACTACAAGGAAAAATGGTGCAGGTCAGGACAGACAACACCACAACAGTGTACTACATAAACAAGCAAGGGGGAACAAAGTCAGGCCCCTGTACATTGAAGCAGTGAAGATCTGGAGTTTGGCTTACTCACTGAAGGCCTCCCTACAGGCCATTCATGTGCCAGGGAAAGACAATACCCTAGCAGATGCCCTGAGCAGAATCAATCAGGCCCATCAACAGATACTGGAGGCAGTATTCAGGAGGTGAGGCACACCAGAGATACAGCTCTTCGCATCCCTCGAATCATCAGCTGCCCCTTTTCTGCTGTAGACCACCAGCCAAGGGTACAATCCCGCTGGATGCTTTGACAATGGACTTGTCAGAAAGCCTATATGCATTTCCTTTTCCTCTCATTTTCAGAGTTCTGATCAAACTTGGGTCACAACCTGCATCAATGATCTTGATAGCACCAGACTGGGCCAGACAGCCATGGTACCCTCTATGATTCTCCATGTCTGTAGCTAAACCAATACATCTACCCAGGAGGCACAACCTGCTGCTCTCCCATCAGGGCAGGATCCTGTACCCAGACTTCAGATCTCTTCAGTTCAAAGCATGGCTGTTGAGGACTTAAGAGTTTGCACACTCTAAGTGTCCTGGATATCCTGAAGGGCTACAGGAAGCCTTCTACTAAGAAGACCTATGCTTTAAAATGGAAGAGGTTCTCTGTTTGGTGTGCTTCCAAAGGTACCTCCCTCCCTCACGTGGGGACACCAGCTGTCCTGGATTATCTTACCTACTTACACTCTCAGGGTCTGCAACATACATCCCTGAAAGTGCATTTAGCTTCAATATCTGCTTACATTTTTGCTGGGAGGAGCACCTCCATGGCATCCAGTCCCATTTTCAAAAGGTTTTTTAAAGGTCTGTGCCATTTTGCACCCACCTATTAGGGAACCAGGACCAGCATGGGACCTGAACATATGCATTACCCAGCTCATGAGGCCCCCATTTGAGCCCATGGCTTTAGCACACCTAAAGTATGTTACCTGGAAAACTTTTTGTTCTGGTTGCTATCACCTCAGTTAGAAGAATTAGTGAGCTTCAGGTCTTGTGTGTCTAGAAGGATTATCTTTCCTTCCACAGAGACAAGGTAGTATTATGCACAAATAGAAAATAGCTCCCCATGGTGGTCTCTGACTTTCATTGAACCAGTCTATTACCATGCCAGTCTTCTTCACTGAACATACTAGTTCAGGTGAGTGCAGACTCCATAGTCTGGATGTCAAGAGGGCATTAAGTTACTACATGACCCACACCAGAGATCACGGGCAAGACAAGCAGTTGTTCCTGACTTATGGGGATGTGAGTAAAGGTAACCCAGCTTCAAAGAAGTCCACTTCTCACTGAATAGTCTAGTGCATTCAGTTTTGCTATTCAAAAGTTGGCTAACAGCCCCCAGCAGGGCTGAGAGCTCATTCCACAAGGGACACAACTGCAACCGTGGCAGCAACCAGAGATGTTTTATTCATGGAGATCTGTAAAGCAGCTACCTGGAGGACAATACACACCTTTACTAACCACTATAGTCTAGGCACTTAATCCAGAAGTGATGCCAGGTTTGGCACAGCAATTATGCAATGCCTCTTTCCAAAAAAGTAAGTTCTGCGCCCACCTCCAAAGGTACTGCTTTGAAGTCTGCAGAGAGTTAGGAATATAGAAGAATACCTGGGGTGAGAAGAAAAAATTACTTACCATAGTAATCTTGTTTCTTCCAGGGTATTCTTCTATATTTCTAACTCTCCCACCCTGCCTCCCCTTTCAGAACCAAAGCCTCTGCACTCCTAACTAAGCTTTTAAATATGGAGTACTAAACACTGACATACGTTTTTTGAAACCGAATGGGTGGAGTTTTTCCTTCCCTTCTTTTTCCAGGTGATTCTGGCATTGGGGGGTAGAGTTTATGTTAATATTTGTAGTTTGTACTAGACAATATAGTTTTGTTGTAGATAGATAGATAGGTATAATTATAATTAAAATTGCCTTGCAGGCTCCTTAGATATATGATACGTTGGTGGAACATTGCAGCTGATAAGGGCAAAGTTTGAATAAGTGGCATGAGCCAATGATAGGTTTGATCATTTGCATAACGTTCTATCTCTGGGCAGTTCTACTTAGGAGGCTGACTGCAGAGAGTTAGGAATACAGATGAATACCATGGAAGAAACAAGATTACTATGGTAAGTAATTTTTTCTTGTCATTACCCTTGCATTCATAGAATTCTTATCACTTTTTGGATGTGGATTGGGGAAGAAGGGAGGATGGGGGGGATGATGTGAAGCAGTGTAGGGGGCACCCCAAGTATTTCTGCTTGGGGTGCCATTAGGTCTTAAACCAGTTCTGATTACAAGGACAGGATGTTTACTAAGGATGGGGGTTGAAAAGAGTTATAAAAAAAGAGCTAATTTGAGCTGCAAGGGGAGCTTTTACAAGAAAGATTTTATTTGCCTCTGTATATAGTTATTATGAACAAGTTTATATTTTTTATGTTACTGCTACTATAAATAAAGTGCTGGTGAATTTTACAACTGCTCCTGGGTTTTCCGCATGCTTCCTGACCTGTGCCTCGATGACAGGCAAAATATAAAAAGCTGTGGCTTAAAAATGCTGCACCACGCATTCTTGAGTAAATATATGCATGGCGTGGTATGGTATGGGTTTATGCAATTAGACAGCAGCAGGTATGGAGGCCATCCTGAGCCATGCCATTGAGGGGTCAAACAAGATATAAAGCCATGAGCCTGAAACTTAAAATGCATGGAATAACAGCTTCTATTAAGCCAGGCCCTCTTCAATGCCTCCTTCATCTCCAGCCCACAGCAGACAGACAGCACCTTACTCAGGGACCCCAGCAGCAGACTAACTGAAGCAGTGGCACCTTAAAGAGCTGTGTACTGCCTAAAACTAATAGGAGTTTATAAAAGCAGTCAGATATTACCTTTTATATCTGAGGTACTTATTCTTTTCCACTTGGTTGATTAGAAGGTTTTTATACCCAGTGTTAGTAGGTATGATGTGTGGAACAGTACTCTGCCTGGCAGCGGACATATCTAGCTCTGTTTCTCCAATTACATCATCAGCATTGTGACCTCACTGACTGTGACATCACAGCTGCTCAGGAAGAGCCACTCAATAGCTGCCTGGTCAGTAACCTCTGATGTCACAGTCAGTGACGTCACAGTGTTGATGATGTAGTGGGAGGAACAGAACTAGATAGGTCAGCTACCAGGCAGAGTACTATTCTACATATCCAACATAATACTATGATACAGAAAACTTTCTAATGTGCAAAAGGAAAAAGGAAAAGACTTCAGAAATAAAAAGTTATGCTAGCCTGGTGGCACTGAGGGTTGAGGGGGTAGGCTCAAAGAGGGCCTCCTTGCTGCATGGCTACCTCCTGGTGGAGGCTGGGAGGTGGCACCACATCAAGGAGCCCTGGTGTTAGGCTGGGGGAGGGAGGAAGGGGCCATCACTGGAGCCATGATACACAAGTGTGCCTCCACGTGCATGTGCTACCGTGTTCTGGGGCCTCAGGCAATGGGGAGAAAAACAGAATAATTACAGGGTCATAGCAGGATGAAGTCTCTGACCCAGCTCTGGGGATCCGTCGGAATATGAACAGCATAGTAAGATCCTGAATGACCCCAGAGCTCAGCAAAGGATGGCCGATATAAGCAGCGGCCCTCTGGGGAGGATAAAAACTTATATGGAAAAAAAAAAGAAATACAAAGTTGCAACGGACTCATATAGCCTTATACTGTACAATATTACAAAAATAATGTATGTTTTTCCATAGTGCCTAGTTCACTTACCTACCTTGTTTTTCCTGAAGTCCCTCCTCTCCTCAGCATTCAGCATGGGATGTCATCGATGACATCATTCATATTTTAGCCAGTGGCAGGACTGCATTTTGCCACAGTGACAAATAATTCATACTGCATAAATCAGCACATTCTGCAGCAGACGCATAGGAGCCCTGTTGCAGAAGTCAGGGCTGAAGTGTCTCAGAGAACTAGTAGTACTGGCCATAATCCCTTACTTCTTATGTCATTCAGATGTAATAAAGAATGCAATTTCTTTAAAATGTTAATTTATTTATTAATTTAGTTATTCATTCATTCGTTCATATGGTTGGTTAGTTAGTCAGTCAGTCAGTTAGTTAGCTAGCTAGTTAGTTACAGTATTATTTAACATGTCCCGCAGGATCGCTCCATGGAATCCATCATTTTGTTTTCTTGGAGGCCCCAGGGAAACAGTACAAGTAAATCTAAATAACAATTACAGTTCCTTCAATTTCAAGAATAGAATATACCAAATAATTCATACAAGCAAGATAAAATAGGAGAGAGAATGGTGCAAGTGTTGTTTACTGGGGGCAGGGTGGCTCAGGAATAATGATCAAGAGCATTCAAGCATAGAGGCACCTGTTTTTTCTATGTTTAATATTGCATAGTAACAGATTCCAATCACTCGGATCAGTGAAGACAAATGTTAGATAACCAACTTTTTCTAACTTTGGGAATTGCTAACGTCGATACAGTGGAAAACCCTAACTCCTAAAACTGCTTTCCAAATGTTGCATAACTGAGTTTTGCTAGTCCCAGCTGTTGCTTTACTGCTGATGTTCAGAATCCCTCGTTAACCTTAGCATCACGTCAGTCAATATTTACCTTATTCGTTAAGAAATCTTGATACTAATGCCAAGAAAAGTCAATATTTGCTAACTATAAGCCTTCTGGAATGTCGCCAGTGAGAAGGTAACATTCCACAACAAGCCCCTTTAACAACCGTAGTCTGAGTATTTTATACGGCAGACAAATCATGCCATATCATTTTTTGAGCAAATAAAGAAACCTTGGTGCCAGGGCAGGGGAAGAGGATGGGCCAGAGGACACAATGAAGAGGTTCATAGAGACCTACATTTCCTTGACCCGAAAGCCTTCTCTTTGTCATCTACCGATTGACTCGTTGACACAATCAAGAGAAGGCTTGTCACCTTTTAGGGCTTTCAAATAGTGAAAAAAAGGAAATTCTCCAAATGTTTTATGAGCTTTAATGATTAGAAAACTCAATCTACTTATGATAAGAGCGCAATGTGTGTTAAGGCATTCCTTGAATTGTAGATGATGTTACCTTGCAAGAGACTTTTAATCATTTTTGGGGAGAAGGTAACATTTTTGAGATATACCCTATATGCTGACATCTGTTGGCTAAGAGCAATCAACAGGCTCTTAGTTACAATAGTATTGATCAATAAGCACCTAGCAGCAAATCAAGGTAACTGGACCCAAATAGGTTCGCTCATATTCCCACACAAGCATTCAGTCTCATGGCAAGAGCTCTCTCAACCAAGTGCAGGAAGCAATGAATGCAGTCACAAGGAAGACATTCTCTGAGGCTCAGTGCTTGGACATACAAAGTGACTGCACGCACAAAACTAATTTGTCTAAATGCAAGTTTTAGTCCATCACTCACACATAACAGTTCAGTCTGCACGTTAATGAGTTAATATTTGTAACACCACCATTCAGAAAGGCACATACAATATTTATTAATTTAATGAGAATAGCAACTGACAGGACATTAAATTATTTATTTTGATTTCTATATGTGAATACAGCTTGTTATACAGTTTATTAAAGAGGGACGCTAGCTAAAAGTGTTACATTACAGAAATGGAATAAGCATACCCCCAATAAATGTCATACCAAAAATATGGTTTATACATTACTTCATTTTTAAGTTATGAGCTATTTTGTAACCCTGATTTCACTATCTGTTCAAAAAAGCCTGTGTCAGTGAAGAGCTGCTGCTGATGTCATCTCCTGAACTCACAATCTAGTCCTCCCTGTCAGCAAGCTAATATGACCTGTTTCTCCACAGTTTACAAATCAGGTGCAATGGTTTTCACAAGTAAAACAGGCAGCACCATTCAAAAAACATTGCTATAAAAACTATGTATGTTTCAGGTTTTGAAACAAAGTTGACACATTCATATTTTTCTTAATGCCTCTTTGGTGTTGTCCATTTCTGCAGGGTTGCTGGATGCTGAGTCAGCATGCCTATAGGCTGCTGATACCATTTGGGGTGCTACTCTACTGTATCTGTTAGGAAGTTTTATTGCTACTAGTATTGTAATGTTGGTAACTTCTTTGCTGGTTGTCAGTTTCTCCTTTACAAAAACATTTAATAGGGGCCTTATATGTGTTCATTCCTACTAGGGGCTGGCTGTATAGCCTAGAGGTTAGATGAATGTGCTGTAAATAATCTTGGTATATCCAAAAGACCTGGGTTTGATTCCCACAACCTTCACTTTCATATTGTGTGACTCTGAGCAAGTCACTTAACCTCCCTAGTGTTCCCAGGTCACCCCTGAAAACAGGAACTTGTGCCTAGTGGGCCTTCTATGGTTACTAAAGACAAAAAAAAAACATTAGCCCTGGTAAAATGATCATTTTAATGTGGAGTACAACACAGATAAGCCTGAATGTAGATCAGGTAACAGTCTGTCTGGGAGAAAAAACTGGGCTGGCTACTATATAGAAACTTGTAGTAATGTTTCAAAATATTTAGTGGGAGATGCAACAATTGTTTTAAACTGCCATCCTGAGAAATCACCTCTGTTGAATGACAAGTGTGAATGAGCACAGCCTTTCACCACATCAGGGTTTTCTTGTCTGCAAACCTCACAGCAATGTGCTATGACTGAGCATCCAGCAACTCTGGAGAAAAGGACCACAACAAACAGGCACAGAAAAAAAGAAAACTAATTTGTCACCTTTGTTACAAAATCTGAAACACACATATTTTTTTAAAACAATGTTTACCAAATTGTGATGCCTGTTTTACTTGTGAAAACCACTGAATATGATGAAGCAGGGCTTATAAGCTTGCTGACAGGGAGGACTAGACTGTGCATTCAGGAAGTGACCTCATCAACAGCTCTTCACTGAAACTGGCTTTTTTGTACAGGAAGTGAAATCACGGTTGTAAAATTACTTTAATCATTTAAACAAAGTAACTTAAGCCCTGTTTACACCTCAGCGGCAATGTAAAATCACCGCTGCTCCTCGTCCACTGCGATGTCTGTCCACAGAGGCAGTCCGAGCTTACACAGACCCCTATGCTCTGACACAAGTTGCACCACGCGGCTATTGTTCCTGATGCTAGGAGTGAACATGCATGACGGGAAAAATGAGCTGCAGCACAGTTCATGCGCACTATCACATTTACATTCTGGGGAAATGTGTTCGATTCGAAACAGATACCCTCTCCTGCGTCATTGCAAAAACCTGAACCGAAGGCATCCTGAGGCGGTCTAGTGAGTGTTCACACGGTGACATGTGCAGTGCATTAACCTCCTCACATGGGTTACTGCGCTGCAAATAGGGTAGTGTAAACAGGGCTTTAGAGCTCTTATTTTTGGAGTGAAGCTGATTGGAGCTATGCTGATCCAAATTATGAGTTTATTCACGCCAGAAATTTTGACCATAGTCCCTGTTTAACCAAGGATAGCCGAGCTGAGATTTAGTATCTCTTTTTTAGTGGGATCCTGCTTCTACCCAGTGTTTAAATATATTAAACTTGATACTGCCCCCCAAAATGAAAAGGTGACCTGCTGAGGAAAGTGACATAACAGCCCATGCCCACAAGTGCACTTTAGAGTGAACCCCCCGTAGCCCTGAATATCGTTTAGCATCATCAACATGATGTTTTGCGGTGGAGCTACAATTTGAACCTTGAAAGATTACTAGAAGTTGCCCTACAATGGATTTAATCTAATTTTATTACTATGTTGATTTTTTTTAAATGATTTTTTTAGACTCTGAGGTAGGTAACCCCTTAGTGTGACTTGGCATACCTCAGCAGCAGCTTTTTAAAGAAACCTAATTTTACATCCTTTTGTATTGCATGTAATTACATTCATTTCTTTTACTTAACACCTTAAACCCACAATGTTTTTTTTTGGGGGGGGGTAACTTTTAAATCATTGAAATATTGACAATACAAAAAAATCCTCTGATTCATGATCATAGCAGTTCATTGATTATTTTCTGCGGGGCTTCATTTCCATTTCTGTGCGGATTTAAGATTGCAGAATTTTGAATTAGATGGCAACACTCAGTCAAGTAGTAATCTAAAACAAATAGAACAGAAAATAACTACCATGCAGTGACTGACCTCTAACTTTTTCTTGTAATAAATATTTTATTGCTATTTTAAATACAAGTCTACATGAATATAAGCAATGAAAGCTAAGCAACCATACGATGTAACTGATCAATTTAAGAGGATCTTATGCAGACATTATATTCTTGAGACACTATGAACTGATACATCTTTAAACAACATTAAAAGCATGTTAAATTATGAAGTGTTTAACTCTATAATGTGAGTCAGATATAGAGAATAATGCATGGGCAACCATGCACAACAAGGTTGGGAGTCTAACAAGGGGTTCTGATGACACCATAGCAGCCTTGATAGCAAAGCTCGATAGGTCCCTGATGTCATCAGAACCCAGAGAAGGGAACAGAGCCATGTTGTACATGGTTGCCCATGTGTTATTTTGCATAGTATATGTTCTGAAAAGTAAAATAAAAAAATGCTTTTTTTTTCCTTCTAAAGAAATCTTCGGGCTAAATTTTTATTATTTAAAAAAAGACACAGAAACCAACCCTTACCCAAGCTGAAAACCCATGTATGTGAGGGTGGGTTTCTGGTGTTTTAGTTTTTTTTGTCTTAAATGATGAGACAGCAGAAAACGTGTCAGGGGAGGGTTTGGGTTATGCATGTGTAACCAGGGTCCTGGGTTGATATTATTTTATTTATTAGCACCCGGTGCCTCCATTTTATAACCCATTACCTGGTGAGCCTGGGTTTGGGGAGAAAACATTCACTTGGCATCAGGGCTAGGTTTGTACTGCTGGACAGGTTTCACCCAAGTAACTCCGGACACAGGAAGCAAGAACTGTGAATGTCCAAACCAGAAGTGGAATTCTAAAGTGGGGCTTTTATTCACTTACATACAGGATTACAAAGCAGGATGGACCCCCATGGGGCTACACTCACTGGATGTACAGAACTATAGCAGTCAGAACACATCTTCTTCATCATCACAACAACTTTTACACTCAGGTTCGGAGCACACTGGGCTCTCAGCCTGAACTGGTACTCTCTCTATCCTGGATTCCCTGGCGTGGCCCTCAGCCAGCACTTGACATTTTTCCATATGGCATGGATATTTATCTGGTGGTTCCCTCTACCACCCATGAACACTTCCTAGCTCCATAAGGGAAATCATCATCATCCTCAATCCCATGTCTGGGTACTTTCTGCGAACACTGGTCAAGTGCCCAGAAGAAAGCTAGAGGTGCCCAAAGTGAATCCATAGAGGTAAATCTGGATTCTCCAGATGGGGGGGTCTCCCACCTTTTTATCCCCAAATTCATACCTGGACATTAATTTGGTCTCAACGCCTTTCCTTGTGAACCTCTCTGGTTGTAGAATGCTATCTTGAAATGTATGTCACATTTAACTATCTACAGTCTCTGGAAATTGGTGTCCTGACTTGTAACGTTCTTTAAGTGTCTAATCCATCCCTGTAGACCCCCCTACTGTTTAGATGCATTTCAAGCCATACACAAACTTAAGTACTGTACTTGGCATCCTTTCCTGACCCACAGTAGCAGATATTTAACACAACAGTCTTGGTGAAATATAGGCTCTCTGGCAGAGCAGACAGGTTTGTAGGTGCCCACAGGCTTCTCTCAGGAAAAACATAACATACTTCTTGGTGCCTCAGCACAAATCTTCTCTAGGCAGCTTCTCTTCCTCCAGCAGGGCCAGGGGAATTGCCCCTGAAGAGCTGGTCTCCCTCCCCATCCCTCTCAGGGATTGGGCAGTGGAACAACTGGGGGATGGTCTCAACCACTTCAAACAGGTTTCTTCTGTGTCCTTCTCTAGGGCGAGAACACACACCCTCTATCACAGGGTAGCTCTGTATCAGAGCTAGGCTCTGAGGGTCTGCCAACTGCAGCACACCTCTTTCTCTCTCAACACTCCTCTGAAGACTCCCTCTAGACTACTACTCCCTTTGAAAACCCCAACATTCTAACCTAACTCCCAGCTGCAACATTCCAATGTGGCTTATGCTGCTGTGAGAATTCTACATGATGTCATCCCTCCAGCTCAGCTGAGACTGAGGACAGAGTGAGACAGTGTGAAGCCCATTTAACTGGTGTTTCACAAGCTGCCTTACCTGCCTGCCACTAGATCTAAGTGGAATTCTAGTAACCCCGGGTGATGGTGGTTACACATGTGGGTGGAATGAAAGTAAAATGGCAGGTGGCATGAGTTTCCAATTTAATTAAAAAAGCTGTTGTGCCTCAGAAGGGTACAAGATAAATCCATGACCTTTGAATTGTGGTACAACAGCATTTTAATTAGGATGGAAATCTATGCACCACAAGGGGTAACCACATACTATAAAATGATTAAAGGCATGGAGAGCTAAACAGGAAAGATTATAGTTGAGCCAAGGAAAGAAAAGTAAGAACACATAGGGAAAAATATGATTAGCAATTAACAGAATGGATATTAGAGAAATAATCTAAAGGAAGTGAGACAAAGGAGAGGAAGAAAGTGGTGGAAAGAGTTAGTTAAAAGATAAGTTGACTGTTCAGTGTAGAAACCCAAGCCATTATATTCATATTCAATTCTTTAATTTTTAATTGCCTATTGAGAGAAAGTTTATTATTTAATCAAATTTTAGTTTAAAGCTCATGGGCATGCCTCTAATGTTGTACAGCAGTCTTTCAATTCTCAAAAATTCTACTAATTTCAATCTCCATTCTTTTTTTGTCGGAGAACTTTACTCTAACCAATGCCTAAGTATAACTTTTTTGGTTATTATGCAAAATGAGTAGAACATCACCAGAGTGTTGTCTGATCCTATACAAATGTCTCCTAAAATAATGTCTCTATTATTTTTATTGATTTGTTTGAAAACTGATGACTGGGAAAGGCACACTGAGCTGAAGCCCATTTCCAGGTGTCACCCATGGGATGGGGGCAAGAGATACAAAATATATTGCACAGACACAGTGTGCCGTTACAGTGATGTGTAATCAGAATAGTATGATGAGTCCAGGTATAGGTGCAGCATGAATAAGCTGGGCAAAAAAATGACTGTACAGATAAATCTGCATGTGGTCTGGAAGTTGTTTTGGAAAATTTGTTTTACATTTAGCCAAAATTTGCTGACGTTGTTGCAGTCTCATAAAACATGTTTTACAGTGCCCTGGTGAGATTTGCATTTGATACAATTAGGGGTCTGTGTGAGCATCATTTTAAAAAGTGTAATGCTGTACAATATAGACCACTCAGTATTGTATACTGGTGTGCACTTAGAGTATAGCTATCCTTAAGGACTGATTTGTTGTTATTTTTCCAAATTTCTCTTCCAGTCAAGTGTGAGCTCTTCATTTTCTAAGTGTTTAACCCACCCTTTATATCTCTCACCTGGGTTCCCACATTGTAAATATAACATGTCTACAAAAGTAGGAAACTGAATGTAATTCTTCCCCATGTAGTATCTTTATTATAGCATGACTTTGAGATGGCCATTTTTGGAATTAGCCCAGTCCGTCTGTAACAATGTTCTCGATGCAAACATAATGTTGCATATCCTCATTTGTCATACCATATTTGAATATCGTGTCATTTTTTTGTCATGAAGGGATTTTTTTAACAGTGTCCTAGGACAATCTTATTCCTAATTCTTCGCATTTATTGTTTATCTGTGTGCTGTCAGTTTTCAAGTTGTAGTTATTTATTTATTGCCAAACTGGCTGACCTACTGTATGAGTGTTGTTCTTTAAGTTTTATGATTTTAACTGTTTGTTTAAATATTGTAATTAACTCTCCAATTAATGTTAATTTCACCTCGGGGTCCTTTTAAGGAATACTATCAAACTAAGACAATTATTTGCGTCTGATATTAAATCTCTTCCTATGACTAGCACTCTGGTTTTATAATAGCAGTGTCAGTGGCTCAGCAGGTTGCAAACTCACCTCTGAGGCCAGGAGATCAGAAGGCTGTGAGTTCTATCCCCACATCAGGCACTTGGGTTAATACCCCAGTACTGACACTGTAGTGCAGCATGAGGGGGTGCTGCACTCTTGAGGTGCTGTCTTTCCAATGAGACATTAAACCAAGGTCCCATCTGCCTGTTCTGGTGGTAGTTCAGGTGGATGTTAAAGATCCCACGGCACTTCTCAAAAAGAGTAGGGGAAGACTCCCTGGTGCCCTGGCCAAATTTCCCCCCATTCACTAAAAATACCACCAACAGCTTAGTCTGATTCAAGGTCAGTTGTCATTCATCTGTAGCCCCCTTCCCCAGGTTGTGCCTGAAAATAGGCAGAATTTGTCCAGTGCACTTACCCAGTCAATGAAAACTAAATAAATCATTTTACGGATGAAATGTTTGAAAGATGTTATGAAATTGTATTGAGATATACTAATAATAAGTAGAAGCTGGGAAGATTCAGCACTCTTCCCCCCCCCCGGGCTTTTTGTGTTTGGACAGATAATTCAATTGACACCGATGTCATTTTTTACCCCATGTGAAGCTAGAGATAACAAAATTAAGATTGTAGAATTTTGAAGAAGATGGAAAAACTCTGCCAAACAGGAGTCCAAAACAAAAGAAAGACAGAAAATAACTATGTTGTGACTGGCAACTGATCTAACTTTTCCACTGGCTATTCAGGTAAGATATTCTGTAAGGTGTGACTGTAAAGTTCATTCAGGCAGTGCACTGAACTCAAAATCTGAAGAGTAAACTTTATATTAAGTTTCTGTTACCACATAAATTACAGTCTATTTACAATATATTTACACATTAAAAGTTTACACTTTACACTCAAGCAGTGTCAGTGGTTCAGCAGATTGCACACTTGCTTCTGAGGCTGGAAGGTTGTGGGTTCTAGCCCCACACCAGGAACTTGGGGTAAAACCCAATACTGACACTGTAGTATAACATGAGGGAGAGGCTGTAATCCTGAGATGCCATCTTTTGGATGAGACATTAAACTGAAGTCCTGTTCAGGTGGACATTAAAGATCATATGGCATTTCTTGAAGAGAGATGAAGAAGTTTTAATTCAAAGAAAATCATACCTCGTATAGGGACAATTATATATAATACAAAACTACTAAAGACACATAATTAATAATACCATAAAGATTAACAAAAGAAATCCAACTGCTATCCCAAATACAAAAGGATTACATTATTCTCATCCCACAGACCTGTGACAGTGTTTCCACAAAGATTCCATCTGCTTCCTTGCTAGACTCTGTTGTTCTAAACAGTAAATAGTTCTTGATTCTGAATACCAATAAATAACTCATTTTGTCCCCAATAGTTTTAATACAATACCCATTGACATCTTTCCTGTCATGTATAGTATTTCATTATGCAACAGAGAACCTTAAGGGTGCTTGGGTGATATTGTTTCTTTTTTTCCTTCTAATTGTTTAGCCAGGAGTGGCACACTAAGCTGAAAGCTTGTTCACAGGTGCGACCTGGGAGCGCAGGGAAGTTAAGTGACTTGCTCAGGGTCACATGGTATGCCAGTGGGGGCTGTGGGATTCAAACCCAGGTATCCAGATTTGCAGCTCAGAGCCTTAAACCACTGCACTACACATTCCTGAATAAACCCCTAAAATGAACACTCTGTAGGACACATTACAGAGTTCAGGACATTGTACCCTATGAGTGATGTAATCCCAAAACATAGTGATATAAGGGCAAGTGGTAAATAAGTGTTCTTGCATTTCAAAGATACCATTACACATGTCCCTAGGACAATAACATTCTGGTATCTGTTTGTGTTTATGATTATCTTTAACACTTACTTTAACATGACATGTCAGCCATACCACATCCTGCATCTGTTTAGGGAGCGTGGATTCTGTTAGTTGTTTTAGTGTGTCTGGAGCAGTTAGAGCCAACCCTTGTAAGAAGATTAAATGTTCCGAAAAATAGAACTCAAGATTATGACTATACAGTGTTTTTCTAGACAAAGTTTTTAAGTGTTCTATTGTCAGTTTCCATAACCTAACTTTCTTTAAAGCCAAAAACATATATTTAGGTAACTTCTGCCTTTTTAGTTTGGTATGGAAAGCCCATTTACTGGCCTCCCAAAGTGGCAGGATTGGTGTTATCCATTCTCTGACCCAGGCCATCCAGTATGCCACATTACCTGAAAACAGCGATGAAAAGGCAGCTGAAAAAAACAGAGTATAAAAGAAAACTAATGGATTCACCATTGCTAAGTCCCCTTTATTTACTGGGAGATATGTGAACTGTCCATGGATAGGACTGAGTCTGCTCCCCCATAAAGCTTGAAAAATATATTATACTAGTAGGGGAATTTCCTGTGCTGGCCAGATTTCCCCCAATAACTAAAAATACTACCAACAGCATAATTTGGTTACATTTCAGTTGGTTTCTCTCTGTATCCCACCACCCCTGGGATGAGCCTGAAAATTGGCAAAATTGCCTAGCCCTTTCTTCCCGGTTACCAAACATTTACAGATTACTGATGCATGTGATCCATGTAACTATATAGTAGTTACCCTGCAGTTACAGTTATTCTTATGTTCTGTAATTACTGTGTAATTACAAAAACTTAATGTAAAATGTTAGTGTAAAATTTACAACATTACAAGCATTTCAATAATATCAAATATGTTGGTGTACAGTGCTACACTGGACATGTAAACACTAAATGACTCATTACTGCATGGGTTTCACTCTATAACACAGATGCCATAGGCATCACTGGAACTTGGCTGAAACCTGCCATCCCCAGACTCAAACTGCTGCCTGAATGGTTTCACCCTCCTAAGGCAAGACTGAACAGTGCCCAAAAATGATGGTGGAGTAGTCTTATATTTTAAATACCTCTTGAATGCCACCCTGGACTCCAGCAGCTCATCTGGTAGCTCAGTTAGTGAATGGATAATTCTGGTAATATCTCCTGAGTCTGCTAAAAAAATTATATCAGTGGCTGCTACAAACCCCCTAAAGGTGGTAAAACTGGCCTGACCCACTTGTTGGATGGCATAGGTTACCTATCCCCCTCTAGAGAGATCATTATGCTAGGAGACTTCAATCTGAATTAATTGCCTGGTACCCAAACAGATCGCTGGCAATAGTTAAAACAATTCAGTCTCACCCAACCCATTACCATCCCCACCTGCCTAAACAGTTGTTCCTTGAATGGCTCCCTCCTGGACTGGATACTGACAAATCAGGAAGATAGGGTCCTTCATGCAAGAATCCTATCTGACTCCACCAGTGACCACTCCCCCACCTTCTTCATCTGGTCCTCCAAGCCCCCAGGCTCTCCATCCAAATTTTTGACCTTTAGAGACTTCTCAAAATATGATGCTCCTCACCTGATCTCAGATATTAGAGCAGTCAATTGGCCAGTCCTAAACATGATGCCTAACGTCAATTCAGCACTGAGCTTCCTTAGTGCAGCCCTGGCTGCTATCCAGTACAGGCAATTCCCACTAGCCACCTGGAGACTAGGGGATGGTAATATGGCATGGCTCTCAAAGGATCTCCTTAAGAAAATAAAGGAGAGAGCCAATGGGCAGCATATAAAGTCACTCCCTCTCCCTCAGTTTTGAACAGATGCAGGTGCCTGCATGATCTCTGCAAACAAGAAAGCAAATCACGCCAGGCTGAGTACCACAGAAACTTCCACTCCCATAACCTTGATAACCCCCAACATTTCTGGTCTGCAGTAAATTCCCTTATCTCACCCAGGACCAAACAGAACATCATAAAACTAGTGACAGGGGCAGGATCCTTGCCTGACCCATCCAATGTTGCCAAAGTCCTCAACTCCAAATTCACAATGCTGTTTGACCACCTTACAAAACTTCCCCCCAATGACCACGTCCATTGTCCTACTGGCCAGGACCTGGACAACCTCCAGCTTTCTACCCTTTTACTTTAAGGCCATTTCCACAAAAGAAACCCATGAGTTCCTCATAACCCTTCCCAACCAAAGTAGGGATGGCAGCGATGACCTTTACCTGAGATTCATAAAACTTGTGGCCCACATTATTGCTAAACCTCTGGCTACAGTATTTAACCTATCCCTAGCCTCCTCCTCCTCCATACCACCCACCTGGAAGCAAGCCTGAGCTGTCCCCATCTTTAAATCCAGCAATCCTACACTAGTTGACAATTACTGCCACATCTTCATCCTCTCCCACCTAAATAAGAACCTCTAAAAAGTTGTGTGAACCAACAAATCATAGGCCATTTGTCTAAGTACAACTTCCTCTCTCCCCAACAGCACAGCTTCAGGAAAGGCCACAGCACCACCTCTGCACTGGCATGCTTCATCAATTACTTTTTCAGAGGCATGGCTGAAGGCAAACTCACTGGTGCCATATTTGTGTGTAACCCCTCACCCCTGCCTTTTTGCCAAAATGACAGGTGGCATGCTGTTGAAGCTGACAGCAGTACCTGGTGGGACTGGGTTTCGGGGAGGATGAGGTTACTCGGCACAGGGGACCTGGGTTTGGCTACTCTGCACAGGGACACCCAAGTAAATCCAAACACAGGAAGCAATAACTGTAATGTCCAGAACCAGGAATGGGATTCTTCAGTGTGGCTTTTATTCACATCCAAGCTGAACAAACAAAGCATAGACAGACCCCCACGGGGCTACATTTCCTGGTAGTGCAGATTAGAGACAACAGAACACTTTATCACCATTTCCAGCCCTCAGGCTCTAAACCCACCAGGCACACAGCCCAGACTTGCACGCAGCTTTGGGTACACAGCCCGACGTGTACACTACTTGGGTTTTCCCCACTGTCCCGGCTCCCCTGCCGGCCACTTGATCCGCAGTCCATTTGAGGAATGAACCAATTATCCTGTTGTGGCTCCCTAAACCACACTAGAGTCTTTGACTCCTAGAGAGAATTTTCCTTACAATCCCACGTCTGGGTACTTCCCTCATCACTGGCCAAGTGCCTGAGGTAAAGTAGAAATCCACAGAAGAAATCCATAGAGGTGGGCCTGGTCACTAAAGATGGGGGGCCACCCACCTCCAGCTCCCACAGCCCATACCCGGTCATTTCTCTGGAAACTGAACAATTCTTTTAATGAACTTTCAAATGTAGATTCTGGGTAGCCGTCTGTCACATCTCCTCTACATATCATTTGCATCCCAACAAGCTCTGGACTTGAACCTACTTTTAATTTGCTTAGCCCATTACTCTAGGCTTCCACTATTTTAGTAGTTCAATCCCCACATTGTCACACAAGTCCCAGGGTGAAAAACATAAGCCCTTTTAGCAAGAGCAGACACTCACCCTCATGTTGCAGGTGCCCCACAGGTGACTCACAAATCTTCTTGTTCTCCCAAATAAACTCTGGAACAACAGGCAGCTTTTCCTTCAGAAGCAGAACTAGGGGGTTGCCCCAGGAATCTGCAGGGAAACCTTTCCTGCCCCCCAAGGGAGGGGGCACTGAGACCCGAAAACAGCGGTCTCCACCACTTCAATTATCTTCTGTGTCTCTCTTTAAGGTGGAGACACACACACCCTTTTAAACTAAAAGTAGCCCTCTGTCAGGGCTGAGGCTCCTAGAGCCTAACTGAGCTGCTTTCTCAGCAAGCTCCCAACTTCACACTGAACTGACTCACACTGACTGACTGACTCACACTGACTTCAAAACTACCCAACGTTATAACCAACTCCCTTGCTGCAGATTCCAATGTGGCTCATGCAGCTGCAATAGTTCTATTGGTGATGTCATCCCTCAATCTCAGCTGAGACTGAGAATAGAGTGAGACAGTGTGAAACCCATTTAACTGGAGTTTCACAAGCTGCCTTCCCTGCCTACCACTAGGTCTTACTGGGATTCTAGTAACCCTGGGCAACAAGGGGGTTACATGTGGATCTCACCAAGGCCTTTGAGCTGGTGGACCATAACATCCTGCCAAGTAAGCAGATCAGTATTGGGTGCTCTGCTGAGTCCACAGCTTGGTTTCATGACTACCTCACTGAGCAAACCTAGGTGGTCTGCATGGGGGGGCAGTCTCCAGCACCTGGGAGGTCCATACCAGGGATGTGCAAGGATCCATATTTGGACCCATCTTGTTTTCCCTGTTAGTCAACTCTCTATCCCAGGATAGCGTCATGTGCAACTTGCTACTGTACACTGATGATCTATCCTCTATCATAGTGCAAAGACCCTGGCCAAAATTTCATCTACACTCATGGGCAAGTTTGGCGCCTCCCAACAATGGTTCCCTGCCAACAGACTCTTTGTAAACGTCCAGAAAACTAAGGCCATGCTGTTCAGTTTGAAACCTAGACTAGCTAGGTGGGCTAATGACCTTACCTCTCTTCACATCCTGTCCCTCAATGACTCACCCCTTGAGTCAGTGACTTCCTTCAAAAACCTGGTAGTCTGTGGCCAGCCTGGTGGTGCTGAGGGTTGAGGTGCTGGATGCCACACCTCACACCATGCCGATGACCCAGGTTTGGGAATGACCTTTGGGTCATTGGGGCACCGGCTGGGGGGGTAGGGGCAGGACTGAGCTGCCTACTGGTGGCTCTCCTCTCCTGGGATGGATGCTGTCCCACCTGTAGTCCTGTCACCACCAGGTGGAGGTTTGGTGGTGGTGCAGGCTGGTAGAGGAATGACTGGTAGGGTGGGGCATCTCATAGGGCATGACCTGCACATGGCTCCATACACATGTGTCACGTCAGGGATGTGCGGGATTGGGACCAGGAGAAAAACACAAAAAGTACCAATTAAAAAAAAACTGGGAGTCACCCACAACCTGCCATGATGTTCTCTGACTACACTGGACTTATGTCCGGCACATGAATCAGAGACTAGGAGTTGGTTACCAGCTGAAGGATTTTTATGACCCCTGAAGTCAGGCTTTACGCTGCCAAGGGCACCTTACTGCCCCTACTGGACTACTGCTCTCCCATCTACTTGCAGACCTTATCCTTTACTCTGTCCAGACTAAACATAACCTACGACAGCATCTGTAGGTTTACCTTCATTGCCCCTTACTCCACGCATCCCTGTTCCCTTGACCAGGCCCTAGAATGACTCCCCCCTCAGGCCCATTGGGACTACCTCCTAGGCTGCCTAACTGACAAATCTATTAGAGAAAAAGAGGTGTCTCCCCTTCCCCCCCTACTCAGACCAAAGCCTTGACTACGAGGCCTCTGGACCTCCTCCAGCCTACTATTAGAGTTCCCACAAATCGCCACATATATGGGCCAGAAGGCCTTCTCCTCAGTTGCCCCAAATCTTTGAAACAGTCTAACTTCTACACCACAGACCCTGGGATCACACTCCTGTGTAAATCCCACTATAAGACTTCCATCATTGCCACCACCACTTGTAAATGCCGCCCCGCGTGATAAACTGACCCCGTCCAGGAGCAAACCATCTGCTCTCCCCCCCTTTGTCTTGCAGGAAAAACTGAAGTGCCACAATGACGCTGGAAATTGATGTTTTCATGATATTTGACTCTGGAAACTGTTGTTACTGTAACAGTATAAGATGAACCCTTGCTGCCACATAAACTCTGTACACTGTCATTGCTTGTACTGTGGTCACTTTCTACCCAGTTTATTCAGTTCTGTACCATTTGTTTCATATCACTTAATGTTTCACTTAATGTACTGTAACTGCTCCCTGTACCCTGTACCTTGTGTCTTTTGTACCTGTTTTTATTTTTACCTTATTTTTGCCATCTTTATGGCCCAGGTAATGCCTGGAAACAGTCCCTGGGATCAGTATACTCACCCAGTTAACAAATGAATAAATTATCAGGTCAGCCTTTGGCTTGCACAATGGACAAATTGTTAATGAGTTTGCAGGGCTGAAGAGGAAGGCCTGTAAAAGTTGATTCATTATTAATTGTGTGCCCACTGAAATTGTTTTCGCTTGATGTCCCAGTGAGTTGCTTTGCTACGTGGAAAAACCCCAGTTTTGTTTTTGCAACCTGAAATCCTAATCAATATGGTGCGAGTGTAGGGATCTTCGTGAAACAATGGTGGTGTCTGCGGATTCATGGATTTCCTTCTGCTTGACAAAGAGACGTCCTCGGCAAGGGCCAGAAGGAAAGAGAATGAACTTATGCTCAAAGAGAGCTGCAAAGATGCACAGCGACTGAGTGGGCAGGAGATGGCAGGACACCAACAGGCTTAGGACAGTTAGATCTGGGGAGCATGCTACAGCAGGCCAGAGAGGGAGGGTATGTAAAACAGGGAGGAAAGGAAGGATAAATACAAAGGGTTTCATTTTTCAGGGGTAGGAGTTGGAGGTTGCAAGTGTTTCTCAGGAACCTGAAAAGTAATTAGCAAATATTTGGAAAAGAAAATGGTGTCCACAGTTCTAATGGCCTGCAAAGCTAGTTTCAGTTCATTGTACTTCTCACTAAAGAGGTCACCAGCCAGAGTTGTTGCATGGAGTTACTGCCTGGTCAAAACAAGCAGTGACAACACACATACAAAAAGCAGGCATTTTCATACCCTTTAAATATATATTATAGGGGCGTGGTCCCACCCCATAGTTAGGGTTGAGCAGCTTGTTTAATGTTAAATCCCGTTTTTTGCACCGTAATAACTTTTGCTCTACTTGATAAAATAGCCCAAGCATTGGCATGTATGGTCAGGCGGCCAGAATCTCAAGACAAGGAAAGATGAGTGACAGCATCTTGTACAGTTGTCGCGATATGGAGTGCCAAAAAACAGAAAAAAAAACCACATTTGGTTTCCCTATACTTCATATTGGGTATGTTTTCTTCTCACCTACTGCCCAGAATGTCAGGCATTTTTTTCATGAAATATTCAGGGCAGAAGGGGTTTATGCCACGGGTGTGTCTTTGGAAGGTTTGGTAAAAAAATGTTGCACTGTTTGAAAGTTATAATGATTTTTGAGTAAATGTTCTGGTGTGAATGGTAAAAAAATCTGTCACAAAAGATAAAAAACCTATCGCGAAAGGTAAAAAAATATATCACGACTGGCTATTTTCATGATTTAGTTGTCAAGGAGAGAAAAAAAGTCAAGCTGGACAAAATTTTCTTTTTATGATTTAAACTTACAAAGATTAAATATACATACAAATTATATGTTATAGAAAAAACAAACACCTGCTCCTAGCTAAATGGAACCTGTTTAGCTACATTCTGGCATTTGTTTTTTTCTATAGTTGTACAGTTGATAGAAATACCTTTCCTGGGCACCCAAAATCCCAAGTGTCCAGCTTATCAAGAGGAGCCATTGACCTGCGTTCTCTTCATGAGAACAGCTGGGATTTTCTTGACTTCTACAGCCACAGCTGGAACTCGTGCTGAGGGCTGCAGTGAAAGCAGTGAGCAGCCATTTCCCTAGTGTCTTGTGGCACCCTCTACCTCTGATCGCCTTCCTCGTAATTTGTTTTTCTTTCCCTAGTGTCTAGTGGCACCCCCCCCGATTACCATCCATGTTAGTTTTGTGTCCTTCCCTGGTGTCTAGTGGCACCCCCACCCTCCCATCGCCGTCCCTCTCTGTAATAATGAAAACAGTCCCATGATGTATTTTTTTCACACCTGCAAAAAAGAAAATGGCCCCTCTCTGATCTGACACCCCCGACCTCCCAATGAGCACCCTCCACCCCGCACCCCTGCACCCCATCACTCACCTGAACAAGTCCCAGGGTGAAGATCCACTCTCCGATCGAAGACACGCCTTGTTGCTAGAACCGCTGACTGCAAAATGAGAAACTAAGGTAAGTGTGGTTCAATGTATTTCAATGGTATGATGCATAACTTTGCCATTTTCGCATATTTTAAGCCCAAATTTTCAACATGGCCTTTTTGGGACCCCACCTCATGCACACTGGTGGTGGAATTACACAAATTTGGACCAAAAGGTGATTTTGTGTTTGCTTGGTAAAATCTCCTTTCAGGCAGGATTTGAAAATGTTCATTGACCTTGTTCATGAGGTAGAGTCATAAGAAGGCTATGCTGAAAATTTGAGCTCAAAATATGTAAAAATGGCAAAGTTATGTGCATACATTGAAATTTTACTGTGTACACTCATAACTTTGGTCATTTTACATATTATGACCCCAGATTTTCAAGATAGCCATTTTGTACAAAGCCTCATGAACATGACAGCTGTTGCTTTTCAAATCCTGTCCAAAATGTGTTTTCGCACCTGTGGCGCAGAATGACATTTCAATGCCAAGGAATGACGTTTCTGCGAGGATTTGAAAATTCTCAGTACGGGCTTTATGAGGTGGGGAAATAAGGCTATGCTGACAGTTTGGTCACTACTTTGGCAGAAATTAAAGTGCAGGGCCACTCCCACTGGCAAATGAGGATATGATTTTTCTATTTAAAAAAGTAAGGAAATTCTTTGCAAAAAACTGCGTTAATTCGCCAGTTAGGGTAACTTAATGCCACAAAAGTAAGGAAATGTGGCATTAAGGATTCCAACCCTAACACCCCAACCCCACCCCTCCAAGCAGCAAAAGGAAAAAAAACATTAGGGTTTTGGGTCTCCAGAGTTTTGGTGAATCAGTGGTAGGGTCTTTCTTGGAGGTTGTCAACCCTAATGCTCACCCCTTCCCCCTAGCCTCCAATCCAAAGTACAAGGTACAGCTCTAAGCCACTGCCCCATAATGTTACACTCTTCAAAGGTAGAGAACTATGTCTTGCCACAGGTTGCCAACACAAGTTGTTATACCTTTCTTCACGTTGGGCCCTCTAACACTCACCCCATTCTCCTGTACTGTACCCATCTCAGCTTATTTACTTATGGAATGGGGCGAGCGTTAGGGTGATGACTCCAAAGCACACCCCCCAACGTCTATCAGTTTGTGCAGGGTGGGGGTGAGTGTTAGGGTTGGAAACCCAAACGTTTGCATTTTAATAACTCTGCTACTGTTTGACGGATTTTCATGAAATTTTGGATGCGCTGTCGGGGACCAAAGATCTCTTGTGGTGGCAAGTTTAATTCCAATCAGATGTGCGGGTGTGAAGATGGGGAGTGTCAAAAAGATTTGAAAATTACCATTTTTGTGTAAATTCTTTGTCATGCCATTTCTCAGAAACAGCTTGGGGGGGGGTTGTCTGAAATCTTTATGGTATATCAGGCTTGGGTCACAGATGTGCTTTTTGAAGGTTTGGTGAAAAAAATGTTAATCAGTTCAAAAGTTATTAAATTTCAAAGTTTCCCATTATTTCTTATGGGAAACGTTAGATGTCCCATGCAAACATGTGTTTCTCTTTCACAAAAGTGGCATTCTCTTTATCAAATGGAGTATGTTCTTTCGTGCTGCCTCCATCTTGTTTTCAGTTAGCAAGGCAAACAAAGTTAAACATTTTAAAAGCACTGGCATTTGGTAAACACCAGCAGTTGTGTTTACCTATTCAGGGCCCAAGAAATCTGATTCTGGGGTCATTTTTTCTGAACAATGTTTTAAAATGTGCTTTTTTTATCGGAACCCTTGATTGGCCACAAATTGTGGCATATGCTTTCACGAAACAACCATTCCTTTTTTTTGCAAATTGTGAAAAAGGGTTTGGCTGTAGCATCAAACAGCAGTGCTGTGCCACAATTTGCAGCTGTACAGTGCCTGTTTGAGCACTGCCCCTGTAATTCCCCATTGTATATGTGACCCCCCAGCCAACATCCCCGATGTGTCTTTTGAAGCTTTGGTGAAAAATAATACTTAGTTCACAACTTTTTTATATAGCTTTATGTTCCTGGTGGTCTAGTGGCACTACCTCTCTGATCCCCGATATTACTTTTAATTTCTATCCTTTTACATTCCTGGTGGTCTAGTGCCCCCATCCCCATTTTTTTTTCGTTGGTGGCTGGTGATAGTTGCTCACCCTCCCATGTTTCCTGGGTGATGAAAATAAGAAAACCATCCCTCAACGTCTTTTTTTTTTACCTGTAAAAAAAAAACAGTTCATCATCAATCACACCCACACTGCCCACCCAACCTCCCACTGTGCACTCACCTCCCAACACCCCCCATGACACTCCTACATGCCCTCACTCACCTGAAGAGGTCCCAGGTTCAAAATCCGCTCTCCCGGTCGAAGACATGTCTTGCTGCTGGAACCAACTGCAATACGAGAAGCTAAGCTAATGTGGTCCAATGTATTTCGATGAAGGTTTCCCCTTTTAAGCATAACTTTGCCATTTTTGAGATTTTGACCCCAAATTTTCAACATGACCTTTTGGGAACCCCACCTCGTGAGCAATATGTCATTATGCAAGTCCCACCAGAAAGGTGATTTTGCAGTTGGTTAGCAAAATCACCTTTCTGGTGGGATTTATGTAATGCTAGTCATATTGTTCATGCACTGGGGTCATAAGAAGGCTATATTGAAAATTTGGGGTCAAAATTATTACAAATGGCAAAGTTATGACTTATGACTATTTATTGCTGTTTCACTCTGCACACTTGTAACTCTGGAAATTGTCAATATTTTCACAGCATATTTTTTCTTATTATCCCACCTCATGTATGACACAGCTGCCATTTTTCAAATCGTGGCCAAAATGTGTTTTCGGACCTGTGATGCAGAATGGCATTGCAGTTGTGTAGAATTACATTTTGGCAGGGATTTGAAAATTCTCTGTGCCAGGTATATGTGGTGGGGCCATAAGAAGGCTATGTTGAAAATCTGGGGTCATAATTAATAAAAATGGAACACTTATGACCATTTGTTTCAATTTCAATACGCACGTCATAACTCTAGGAATTTTAAATATTTGTCCCCAAATTTTCAACATAGCCTTCTTATTACCCCACCTCATGTATGCCACAGCTGTCATTTTCAAATCCTGGCTAAACTGTGCTTTTGCACTTGTGGCATGGAATGGCATTGCACTTGCACAGAATTACGTTTTGGCGGGGATTCAAAATTTTCTTTGCCAGGTACATGGGGTGGGGTAATAAGATGACTATGCTAACAGTTTTGTCAGTGTTTTCCTATAAATGGAAGTGCAGGACCTGGGGGGCCCTGTGCTTTCACAGCTACATACATATAGACATCTATGGAGGGATGGGTGCGCAGGGCCCGGAGGGCCATGTGCTCCCTCAGGAAAATAAATATATGATTATACTATCTGAAAGAGTAAGGAAATTAGTTGCAAAAAAAAACTCCCTTAATGCAAAAGTTAGGGTTAAAGTGACAAAAGTAAGGAAATGTGGCATTAGGGTTTCCAACCCTAACACCCCACCCCCATCCTGCACACACCAACAGGTGTCGGGTGGGTGCCTTGTGGTCATCAGCACTAACACTCATCCCATTCTCCTATACTTACCCATCTCAGCTTATTTACTTATGGAATGGGGTGAGTATTAGGGCTGATGACCCCAAAGCACACCCCCAAAGCCTGTTGGTGTGTGCAGGGTGGGGATGGGGTGTTAGGGTTGGAAACCCCAATGCCACATTTCTCTAATTTTGTCACTTTAATCCTAACTTATGTATTAACTGAGTTTTTTTGCAACATATGTGTGTATATATATATATGTATACTGTATATATATTATTGTAGCACGGTAGCACCGCTATAGTTATGGTTGTGTAGGAAGTTTAATGTTAAACCTCAAATTTTTGTACTTTAATAACTTTGCAACTGTTCAATGAATTTGCACAAAATTTGGTATGCACTATCTGGAGGGGTCGCTCTCTTGATGTACCAAGTTTTGTTTTGATCGGATTTGCAGATTTGGTGCTGCGCATAATGAAAAAACTGTAAAAGTGGCTTTTTTCGCCTGTTTTAGTTGTTTTTTCCACATCATGCTGTGACCACACCGGTTGGAATTTTGGACTAAAATTTGTAGGGTAGAAAGAGCTTGCCTCAAAGAACAAGTCAGTATTAATCTGGTGAACAAATACTGTATTAATCCATTCCAAAGTTTTTCAGTTTTGAAATTTTGGGTTCTGAGCATGCTCAGTCCAGTCTTTTGGATAGCTGCATGGTGCAAAAAAAGGGATTTAGGGCTTCCCAAAAAGGATTTTGACAGCTCATGAAAAGGGATTCATTAAATCCCTCTTTGTGAGAAAAATTTCCTTTTCGCAAGCTGCCATCTAGTTTTCATCAATCCAGCCCGAACAAAATGTCATAACTTTACAGAGGAATGTGTTCTAGAGACATCAGAGTATGTTTGTTACTCATGTGGCTGTCCTTTACAGTTCTCTGCCTTGGTTTATTTTACTGTGGCCCCAGAATGTTTATTTTTAATTTTTAAAATCTCTTTTCGCAACTCGTCATAATGCAAAAAGGATTATGACACTCATTAAGGGATTTTGATAACTCACATGCAAAAGGGATTAATTCTTCAAATCCCTTTCATGAGCTGTCAAAATCCCTTTCGCAAGCCAACCTTTTTGAGGTGTCAAAATCTCTTTTCACATTGAACAAAGGGATTACCCGCATAGCCATCTGGTCTGACAACTCAAATCACTTTTCGTAAGCTGTCAAAATCCCTCATTGTGAGCTGATTCCCTTTTCATGAGGTGTCAAAATCCCTTTTCACATCATGAAAAGGGATTACCCGTTGGGCCATCTGGTCCGACAACTCAAATCCCTTTTCGTGAGCTGTCAGAATCCTTTTTCGTGAGACGATTCCCTTTTCGCAAGGTGTCAAAATCCCTTTTCACATCACGAAAAGGGATTTGGATTTGTGGAACCAGATAGCCCTGCTGGAAATCCCTTTAAAAGGGATTTTGGCAGCTCATGAAAAGGGATTTGAGTTGTCAGACCAGATGGCCCTACTGGGAATTTGACACCTTGCAAAAAGGGATTCATCTCACGAAAAGGGATTTTGACAGCTCTTGAAAAGGGATTTCCAAAGTTTACTGTTTCTTTGCCACTTCACTGCAAAATAACAGTTATGAATTTCGGGCTGCAATTTTAAGGGTAGAAAGTCTTGCCCTACAGATGTGACTTTTGCTGGTTTGGTGATAAAATCTACATTGCTTCCATATTTATAACATTTTGAAGTTTGGAAATTTCCCATAGGATAACATTGTGGCGGATGCAGTACCTTTCAGTGCTTGTATCTTGAAAACAGTTCAAGATACAGATTTTTGTCTTAATGTAGCTTAGTACACCTATAGGTGTACTAAGCATGTGTGCAGGTTGCCAGGCCATTATTACAAATGTGGTGGAATTTTTTCCAGTGTTGCTATGGTTACTGAGATATTCCACCATTTGCATCACAAGGGTTACTCGGAATATCTTTTGGTCTGCGCTGTGTCTCTACACTTATGGGTATCTTGGAGTACGGGGCCCTCTAGGGATACCATTTTGCAGTAATGGGAGTGTAGGATCCTCCATTATGCAGTACTCGGCTCTGTGCTTCCACAGGGAGATGACAATTCATTACAATACCTCTACATTTATGGATAGATGGAAGTGCAGGGCCTGTAAGGCCCTGTGCTCCCACAAATGGATACCATTATGGAGTGATGGGAGCATGATGGGAGTGCAGGGCACAGGGAGATGCAACCACAACACACTATACACTGATGGGCGCGCAGGACCCAGAGGGCCCTGCAGTCCCATAAACATATAAGATAAGATTACACTTTCTCAAAAAGTAAGGAAATTTATTGCAAAAAACTTTATTTAAGCATCAGTTAGGATTGAAACTACAAACGTAGGGAAATGAGATGTTAGGATTTTGAACACTAACACCCCTGCACCCTACCACCCCACCCTGCCCCCACCCTCCACACACCAACAGGCATCAGGATGTGCCTTGGGTCATCGGGTTTAACTCTCACCCCATTCTCCTATACTGTACAATCTCAGCTTCCTTACATGGAATGGGGTGGAGTGGGTTGGTAGGGGTTGGGGGTGTGGGGATGGCTCTAATATTTCCTTGTTTGCTTCAACCCTAACTGATACATTAATTTTTTTTTTGCAATGAATAATATATATATTGCTCATTTTGTAGATATTTCTGTCCTGATCAACTTTTGTGCTCAAATTACCATGGTATAATTTTTCATTTTAAAGTTATTTGCATTTGTTTGTTGCAAAAAGTGAAAAGAATTAAATTGTCTGCTGTTTAATGCTTAGGGAGAAGCATCATCAGTAGAAAACAGGAAGTTGTTATCCCTCTGTACAGACAGTTGGTAAGACCCCATCTGGAGTACAGTGTGCTGTTCTGGAGACACCATCTCCACAAGAACATAGACAGGATGGAGGCAGTCCAGAGGAGGGCAACTAAAATGGTACAGGGTTTGCACCAGAAGCCATATGAAGAGAGACTGAAGGAGCTAAATGTGTATACCTTCAAGGAAAGGAGGGAGAGGAGGGACATGATAGAAACTTTCAAGTACCTCAAGTGAATCAACAAAGTCTGAGAGGGTAGCATCTTTCAGAAAAAGAGACGTGCAAGAACAAGGAGGCACAATTTGAAGATAGAGGGGGGACTGCTCAGGGGCAATGTGAGGAAGTATTTTTTCACAGAGAGAGTGGTGGACATGGAGCGGCCTTCCTGAGGAGGTTGTGGGGTTTAAAACAGTGGGAGAATTCAAGAATGCATGGGACAGATATAAGGCAATTCTGGTGGGGGTAGGAAGAAGAAGGCTGTTGGTTAACTAGGATCTGCAGCTTATTCAATAGGTAGGGAAAGGGGCAGACTGGGTGGGCCAAGTTCTCCTGATCTGCCATCACAGTCTATGTATCTATGTTTCTGTGAAGGACCTCTGGATGTCAGAAGGACCACTGAAAGTCAGGAGCTGTATGTATGTGGTCAGAAAGGGTGGTTCACTGGATGCCAAGTACTGTATGTATGTGGTCAGTGAGTGGGGACCAGTAGATGTCAGGAGCTATATGTATGTGTCACAGAAAGGAGACCACCAGATGCAAGGAACTGTATGTATGTGGTCAGTGAGTGGGGACCACTGGAAGTCAGGAGCTGCATGTTTGTGGTCAGGAAGGGAGCCACTGGATGCTAGGAACTGTACCTATACAGACAGAGAGGGGGGACAACTGGATGCCAGAACCTGTATGTATGTGGTTAGAGAGCAAGAACCACTGGATGCCAGGAACTGTAAGTACATGGTCAGAGATGAGGGACCACTGCATGCCAGGAGCTGTGTGTACGTGGTCAGAGGCAGGGATCACTGGATGCCAGGAACGTTATGTACATTGTCAGAGAGGAGGGACCACTGGATTCCAGGAACTGTATGTATGTGTTCAGAGAGGAGCATCCACTGGATGCCAGGAAGTGTAAATACATGGTCATGGATGCCAGGAACTGTATGTACTGTACATAGTCAGAGCGGGGTGAGCCACTGAATGGTAGGAGCTATATGTATGTGATCAGAGAGGGGGATCACTGGATGCCAGGAACTGTCTGTATGTGGTCAGAGGGGTGAACCACTGGTTGCCCGGGATGGTATGTATGTCATCAAACAGGGTGATCACTGGATGCTAGGAACTGTATGTATGTGGTCAGACAGTATGTACTGTATGTACACGGTCAGACAGGGGGAACAACTGGATGCCAGGGACAGTATGTACATGGTCAGAGAGGAGGGACAACTGGATACCAGTGGCCATCTGTATGCATGTATGTATGTAGTCAGAGATGGGGACCGCTGGATCCCAGGAACTATATGTACGTGGTCAGGCAGGGGGATCACAGGCTGCAAGGAACTGTTTGTATGTGATCAGATGGGGGAATCACTGGATGCCAGGGACAGTATGTATGTAGTCAGACAGGGTGATCACTGGATGCCAAGGACACTATATATGTGGTCAGATAGTATGTACTGTACGTACATGGTCAGATGGGGGAACCACTGGATGCCAGAGACAGTATGTATGTGGTGAGACAGGGGGAACCACTGGATGTCAGGAACTGTATGTACGTGGTCAGGCAGGGTGATCACTGGATACCAGGAACTGTATGTACATGGTCAGACAGGGGGATCACTGGATGCCAGGAACTGTGTGTATGTGGTCAGATGGGGGATCACTGGATGCCAGGAACTGTATGTACATGGTCAGATGGGGGGATCGCTGGATGCCAGGAACTGTGTGTATGTGGTCAGATGGGGGATCACTGGATGCCAGGAACTGTATGAACGTGGTCAGGGAGGGGGAACTGTTGGATGCCAGGAAATGTATGTATGTGGTCAGACGGGGAACCCACCGGCTGCCAGAAGCTGTGTGCATGTGGTCAGAGATGGGATCACTGGATTCCAGGAACTGTATGTATGTGGTCAGACAGGGGGAACCACTGAATACCAGGAACTGTATATATGTGGTCAGGCAGGGGGATCACTGGATGCCAGGGATAGTATGTATGTGGTCAGAAGGGGGGGACTACCAGATGCCAGGAATTGTATGTACATAGTCAGAGAGGAGGGACAACTGGATATGTATGCATGTATGTTTTATGTAGTCAGAGAGGGGGACCCCTGAATGCCAGGAACTGCATGTACAGGGCTGGGTAGGGTGATCACAGGATGCCAGGAAATGTGTGTATGTGATCAGATGGGAGAACCACTGGATGACAGGGACAGTATGTATGCAGTCAAACAGAGGATCATTGGATGCCAAGGACACTATATATGTGGTCAGATAATATGTACTGTACATATGTGGTCCAACAGGGAGAAGGAGACAGTATAGCACAGTGGTCTAAGGCTCTGAGCTGCAAATCTGGTCACATCCAGCAGACTATACCTGGGTTTGAATCCTACAGCTTCCACTTGTATACTGTGTGACCCTGAGCAAATCACTTAACCTCCTTGTGCTTCCAGGTTACTCCTGTGAAAAAAGCTTTCAGCTTAGTGTGCTATACCTGGTTTAAAAACAAAACACTGGATGCCAGGGACAGCATGTATGTGATCAGACGCAGTAATCACTGGATGCCAGCAACTGAATGTATGTTTTCAGACAGAGGGAACCACTAGATTTTAGGGACAGTATGTATGTAGTCAGACAGGGTGACCACTGGATGCCAGGGACAATATGTATTTGGTCAGACAGGGGGATCAATGGATGCTAGAAACTGTATGCACATGATCAGACAGGGGGAAACACTGGATGGCAGAAACTGTATATAGGTGGTCAGGCAGGGGGATCACTGGATACCAGGAACTGTATGTATAAGGTCAGATGGGGTACCGTTGGATGTCAGGAACTGTATGTATGTGGTCAGGCAGGGTGATCACTGGATGCCAGGAGCTGTATGTAGGAAGTCAGACAAGGGGAACTACTGGATGCCTGGGACATTGTGTATGTGGTCAGGCAGGAAGATCACTAGATGCCAGGAACTGAATGTATGTGGTCAGATGGGGGAACCAGTGGATGCCAGGGACAGTATATATGTAGTCAGACGGGGGAACCACTGGATGCCAGGGACAGTATGTATGTATGTGGTTAGACAGGGGGAACCTCTGGATGCCAGGGACAGTATGTATGTGGTCAGACAGGGGGAACCACTGGATGCCACGGACAGTATGTATGTAGTCAGACAGGGGGAGCCACTGGATGCTAGAAACTGTATGTACATGGTTAGGCAGGGGGACCACTGGATTCTAGGAACTGTATGTATGTGATCAGACAGGGAGATCACTGGATTCCAGGAACTGTATGTACATGGTCAGATAGAGGGATCACCAGATACTAGGAACTGTATGTATGTGGTCAGACTGGGGGATCACTGGATGCAAAGAACTGTGTCCATGGTCAGATAGAGGGATCACCGGATACTAGGAACTGTATGTATGTGATCAGACAGGGGTCACTGGATTCCAGGAACTGTATGTACATAGTCAGATAGAGGGATCACCAGATACTAGGAACTGTATGTATGTGGTCAGACTGGGAGATCACTGGATGCAAGGAACTGTGTGTATGTGGATGCCAGTGACAGTATCTACTTGTCCAGGGAGAAGGAGGGGTACCCCTGCGTGCCCGGTACTTGCAACATGTAGTACGGGTCTGGTGGATATTGTTGGGAATCAGGGAGCGAATACACAGTGGGCCCAGGTTATGAAATGGTACCAGCAGGTAAGTGAGTGCTGATATACCACTGAATAGGGTGGATCCCACTAGGCACGTGGGAGCAGATATACTACAGGGAAGCAGGTGTGGGGTAGCGCTTGGCCCCAAGGAGATGCTTACATATAAGGATAGGAAGGGGGGATCAGACGCCACAGAACTGATACTATGTAGCACTCTGCCTTGTGGTTCGTGTGCAAAGCCCAGCTCTTCATAGTGCAACTTCCCCCACTCACCAGGATGTTAACTATCATCTGGGTCAGTGATTTGCAACATGTCCCACTCACAGACCAAATCCCACCACCCTCCGGTGTGAGACTGCAGCTGTGTATAATGATTTTTTGAGGGAGGTGCAATGGAGCAGTCACAAAGCACCAATTTTGCACCACCCCCAATTGCAACAGAGAGAACTGGGCCCAAAATATGAATAAAATATAACAAACCATACCTCTCAACCTATTACCTCATGAATCAGGGACAAGGCTTAAAAAATCAGGGACAAAGACCCAAAATCAGGGACATATCTTAAAAATTGATACTATTCACTCAGAAAGCAGATAGACTAAAGTGATGTGTGTTAAGATGCATTTTCTGAAGAACAAGTCTATAACTTTGATGTTTGACATTATTTTGTGATTTTAATCCCCACTGTTCTGTCACAAAAATACAAATTTTACAAGGGACAGAGGAAACTTTTGAGGCAAAATCAGGGACATCCCTGAAAATCAGGGACAGTTGAGAGGTATGTAACAAACCAATCCCCACATCTCTGGCTATCTGCAGACAGCCAACGGCAACCACCTGACTGCAACTGAAAATGAATCTAATTTTGTATTTAAAATGAAACTCTTTCCATTAATAAATGGATCAAGATGGCAGCTGCAAATACTGTACTCTGATTGGACAAACCAGGTCACCTGCCATGCCTATATTTACTCATGAACATAAAGTGCTGTATTTTCTAAGTCAAAATGTTGAAACATCAGGTAATTTTACATGTGTAATAACACACTCCAAATGCTTCATTTATTGGCAGATAATCCCACTCCCTCCATATGCTCTGAGAAGCACTCAGCTTTCAGCCTTATTCCTCAGCACACACCAGAGTATCTATATCTTCTGCGGTCATATGTTATTGCCCATGTATTACTTACCCTATTATTGTACATTTCAATATTTTTATTTGTATCACCTAAATATATTTTCATTGTACTTTCTGTTTTGTTTTCAGTGTGAAGCATTCAGAGATACAGTTTGTATGAAAGACCCTATAACAAATATAACTTGCATTGTATTGTAGCTGAGCTGTTTTGTTTTTTGGTTTTGCGTGGATGAATAGCTGGTGCCACTGAAACCAGCATTTAACTGTTTTGTCCATTTTGCCAGCTTTCAAAAAGAATTTCCCACCCAAATCAAGGAACTGCAGATTAATTTTGTTTTGTTTTGCTATCTCCTAGTCACGCAGAGCTGCCCACCTCTGCCTGGGGACCACCATCCCTATCCAACTCCTCGTCTGGCTCTTACATGTGCTCATAGGGTCCACAGGGCATTTTGTCCCGTGGTGGATTCCATCGGGGTCCTAGTAGGAAAGTGCCCCCTTTGGTCTGCAGCTGCAGAGGACAAAGGCCAGTCAGATGGGGTCTGAGTGTGTTGGCGTTATGCTGTGCACTCCAGGGCTTTCCACTTTGTTTCTCCCAGTCATAAGAGCACAGCTGGTGAGGGATCCATGGTGCGCAGTTTCACGCAAGTGTGTCGCTGCGTTCCGGACCAGGTTGCATCCTCCCTACCAGGAGCTCCTCCATCTGCACCACCACCTGTGGTCACCTAGGTGGCAGCATTGTTCCAGATACAGGGACCTTCCCCTCCCCAGAGGAGGAGGAGATCCTTCTGTAAGATGCTCAGTCCTCCTCCTCCTCCTCCCCAGCCAATTCCTGTGGGATGGTCAGTCTTCCTCCCCAGCCAGTTCCTGCTTAGTTGGACTTTACCATCAGAAAAGCTAATTACTTTATTGGCAGGTTCACCTCCTCCACCAAATTCTTTTCATAACTGACTTTAAGTTGCCTAGCAACCACCCCACACCTTCACCCTGAACTGGTTGCTAAGGCCTCCATAGCCGGTCAGTTCCACCTGATTGGAATGAAGTTTCTTCTGTAGTGAGGCCAGCCTGGAAGCTGTAATTCAGTTTAATGTTTGAAGAAAGCCCAAAGTAACTCAGGGTGGGGGGTGGGTAAAGAGAATGAGATCACACAGTTATTGGAAACCTGTAATCAGGACAAGTGTCTGTGTTTAAGCCAGACAATGCTGTGTGATGGTTTTGGTTTTAGCTGGCTGAAATTCAGGAACCACAAGCAGCTGCAGTGAGAGAACCCAGCTCCTCATCAAGTCTGTCAGTCACAGCCTCGTTGCCCAGCGCTCAATGTCTTCCACCATTTGTAACTGACAGTTAGAAGCAGGGTGCAACTCCCCGAGTCCCAATTATCGGGACAATGAATTCCAACAGAGATTCTCTTCTCCCATTGCAACCATGTGGCTAACTCTTCCACTGTTTCTAATAATATTAACAGCAACTTGTTTCATGAGAAAGGGAATCTCTGTCACCTCAGAGCAATACTCTGCCCCCCATCCCCCAAAAAGCTATTAGGCCATATTAAATTGGGATCACACCTCTCGGTTGTCTCCTGTAAGAGGAACTGTCCACATTTAATAAATCAAAGGCCCTGTGTCCCACATGGAAAAGGTTCATACTCAGTTTGTACAGTGAGATTTTTTTTTATCTCTCATTAAGCATTAAGGCACAACCAATGGTTCTGTGAGTTGATAAAACCCTCAAAGGCTGACGAGGGATGAGGCTAAGTGCCTTGTGTCACTAGGGTTCAGTTAATAGAAGAAGAATCAGCATTTATATAGCACTTTTTCATACACAGTATCCCAAAGTGCTTTGCAAGCAATGCTAGACTGGTAGTGAAGTGACTGCATGTGTGGTGGCAGCAGCCATATCGCACATCATTACTCCCAGCCTGAATAAATGCATGAACCAGTTTAATGGGAAGGGGAATGTTGGCCAGGACACCGGGAATGTTCCCTGCTCTTTGCAAAGAGTGCCCTGGGTTCTTTTACTTCCACCTGGACAGAAGGGACCTCGGTTTAACATCTCATCCAAAGGACAGCACACCCCAGCAGTACAGCACCCCCTAATACTGCACTTGGATGCCAGCGATTTTTTGGTACAAGTTCAATCCCAGTGTGGGACGAGAACCCACAACCTTCTGGTCCAGAGGCAGATGTGCTACCAACTGAGCCACACTGACATCATCATCATCATCATCATCATCATCATCATCATCCTTCTTCTTCTTCTTCTTCTTCTTCTTCTTCTTCTTCTTCTTCTTCTTCTTCTTCTTCTTCTTCTTCAGTTAATAAAGATAAATAATAAAATGAACACTCTCCATGACTTGGTTTAACATCAGATGTTTGATTTTTTTAATATTAATGTTTTAATTGAGAAATATGGTAGTCATCTTAGTCAAGAAGATGCTCCCCCCCCCCATAAAAAAAACAACAAATACATTGCAGGTGATACCTTTACTTAACAAATATGTTCTCTGAGACACTAGCATTCAACAGTTAAAACTCAATTCCTAAGATAAGTGGAATCAAGAAAGCTAATCTTAGAATAAAATATATTTCGAAGTCCAAAAAAATGTATAGCCAGCAATGTATTTGTTGATATTTTTTTTTGGAGGGGGGTTATTATTTTAATTCAAATTGATGTATTGTATAAGAGGGTTTCTAGCCAGTAATAAAACCCTTTAGACAATGATCAGCCAATCAGAAAGAGCCATATCCAGCCAGTGTAATATAATAATGTAGCACTCATATAAGGCTCGTTCACACGGCCGACTGTGAGCCGTTGTCAGTGGCTTACAGTGGCCAGATTGGTGTTCCTGCCCACATGTGAACACTACTGTTTGGGTACTTTTCCATTGCGTGGTGGTGTGTCCATGTTCCCTCTTTCCCTGGGTTTACGGAATGATGTAGGTGGTTTCCTGTGCTGTCTGAACAGTCAACCCACTTGCACCACCAATTCCCTATTAAACCAACAGTGACCGGAACAACAGTCATATCGCCAGAAAGCAAAAAGGTACCGAAAACACTGGTGCCATGTGAACGCAGCTCTCTAACGATTTCCTAAAACTTTTTTGAATGATTTGAAAGTGGCCGGTGCGGCAAGGCGCAGTGTGAACGAGCCTATATATAGTTAAGAATCTAAATATGCTCCAAATGTATTCAACACTCAAAGGGTTAACAGGGCCTCCATGGGGTATCTGTTATGATATAGGAAACTCGGAATATGAGGTTTGGGCAAGAAGACCATGAAGCAAAGCTGAGCCATTTTGGTTAACCAAACCTCATGAGAGAAGTCTTGTACACCATGAGAGAGAGCTCGTCGAGGCCCCTATTAACTTATTATAAATCACTTGCGTTAGCTTGTGATTTAACGTAAGGTTTCAGCATTTTTTTTATTTCAGACCTTTGTGGGGAACATTCATGTGCATAGGCCTACATGGTCTGAATGTCTATGAAAAGTTCCTTTGAACACAGTATTGGACTTATCTGTAGCTGGAAACAGTCCCGAACTGTAGCTGACAAGTCTCTACCGTACTTATGCTACATTGCCACCATTTTACGGAACTGTGTGATGTCATGGAGAAACTAGCTATGCTTGACTACATGTAATTAGGCACAGGGTGTTCCTCCATGACATCTCAAGGTTCCATAAAATGGTAGCAGCATAGTATCACTATATGGCAGACTTAGTCAAATGAGTCAACTGGTACTGTTTTTCGATTGGATAGCTAAGGTGATTGACAGAGAACAGGTGGTAGATTTGCTCCACTTCAACTTCAGCAAGGCCCTCGATTCTGTGCCACGCAGGAGACCGCTGAAGAAGTTTGAAGACTTGGGAGTACAGCAGTGTTTAGTTCGGCGGATAGGAAGTTATCTTGGGGGGAGGCAACAGAGGGTAGTTGAGAACAGGGCAAAATCAGGGGACAGGGAAGTCACAAGCAGAATACCACAGGGATCGGTCCCGGCCCTTGTCCTATTTATTATATACATAAGTGATATAGTGGATGGTATCCAGGGAAAGCTGTGTCTCTCTGCTAATGGCACAAAGCTATGCAGCCTGTTAAGTTACAAGGAAGGGGTGCGGGAACTCCAGAAGGACCTAGGGAAACTAGTGAGATAGTCTCAGATCTGGCAGATGAGATTCAATGCCAAGAAGTACAAGGTAATGCACTTAGGGAGACAGAATCCATGCACAGAATACTGAATGGGAGGGTTAAGACTGGACACTTCAACAGAGTAGGTGGTTCTTGGAGTTATAATCAGTGACTCCCTCAGTAAAGGGAGGGGTTTTGACAGTAAGAGTAGGGAGGTGATGCTGCCACTGTTCAAATCCCTGGTGAGGCTTCACCTAGAGTACTGTGCTTAGTTCTGGAGTGCTCATCTGAGGAAAGACATTGACAGGCTAGAGTCGGTACAGCGAAGGTTCATCAAGATGATTGAGGACCAGCAGGGCAGATCCAAGAGGATTAGCTGGAGGCCCTAAATAAGTACTCCCTGGATTCCAACCAGGAGTGGGTAGACATGACTGAAACATATAAGTTTCTCAGGATATAAACAAGGTGAATAGTGAGGACCTATTTGTAAGAAATAGGGATGGAGTCACAGGGGGAATGACTAGAGGTTGGTGGGGGGCAAGTTCAAGAGAAGCACAAGGACATTTATCATCACTGAGAGGGTGGTGGAACCATGGAACAGACTGCTGGTGAAAGTGGTGGGGGCAGCTACCCTTAACAAGCTTAAAAGCAGTTTTGACTGGGCAAGGGGATGCATAACCCCCAATGGGGTGCAACATGGGTTTGAGGGGTGGTAGATTGGGGAAGGAGGGTAACAGACCACCAGCACAGTACGTCAGTGGGGAGAGGTGATATAGTAGGGCACATTTGATGAACTTTCAGTCTCTTTCTGCCATCAAATTCTGTGTAACTATAGGCCTGCTTACATGGCGGCATTCGCACTGCAGCAACTGGAGCTCTTGGGTTTCTGCAGTGCAAATGCGGCCGTGTGGACTCTTGCCCAAATGTGGAAAGTCCATCATCACTCATTTACTAGAGCTGCTGCAGGGCTGGGGATGCATTCTGGAGTGGGTGGGGTAAGCAACAGTGTAGACAGCCTGCACCACTCATTCTGGCACACCCATGCGATGCCCCCATGCAACTGACTGTGCCCCCCCCCCGCCGCACTCATGGTTCCTCTCAAGCACAACTTGCAATGGTGCTGAAAGGGGCCATCTAAACATGAACTAATCAGTGTAGTAGGTCTCCGTGGCACCAGAGTGAACCAGTGCATGTGTCAGGGGATGGCTGCATAAACAGGCCTCATATCCCTTAACTGCTTCTGGATACAGGTAAGCCCAATACTTCATTTAAAAGAATTTTGCAATAGCTTTCAGACAGTGTGGGCTAGGCCACTGTATATGGATGTTCCCCTTTAAATAAGGCAGCCCTCCCCCTGGCTGTGAAGTGGAATGCTCCACTCCTAGCGTTCAGGTACAAAAGAGTGTGATGCACGCTACAGCGTGGTTTAACACTAAGACACGAACAGAGGCAAACCACATGAGGACACGGGTCCTGCACTTCAGATTGGTGGGTTTTAAGGAAATGGGAGACTGCTTCAGAAACTGCCTCATGGAATGGATTGCTGGGGAGGGGTAGATGAACCATGGGGAAAATAAGGGAGGACATGATTAAGGCAACCAGCCTTTGCATGAAAAAAGTGAGTAGAAGAAGGAAAAAGAGATCATTATGGATCTTTAGAGAAGTGGCCATGGTGGTGAGGGAAAAAAGGTGGCATTCTGGAGATACTGTACAAGGAAACACAGAGGGAGGAAGACAGGGATGTATACCAAGTAAAACAGAGGGAAGCAGGAAAGGCAGCGAGGGGAACAGAGGTGTGGACAGAGGAAAGGATAGCCAAAGGGGTAGCTAAAGGGGATAAGACTGTCTTCAGGTAAATAAGTGAGAAGAGGAAAGCAATGGGAGGAATAGTGAGGAGAAGGAGGGCAGTATGGGGAGACTGTACAGAAGATGATCAAGAAAAAGCAGACATCCTGAACAGGTACTTCTGCTCAGTCTTCACAGTGGGACGGACCACCAGGGAGTAGCAGGAACAAAGCAGGGAGGTGGACACAAGTCCGTTTTCAGAGGAAAGAGTCCTGGAGGGACTTGCAGCTCTGAAAATGGACAAGGCCATGGGGCCGGATGGGATACAACCAAGAGTACTAAAGGAACTCAGTGAGGGGCTAGCTGCCCAACTGATGGCCTCATTCTGCAGTTCACTTGAAACAGGAGTGGTTCCTGAGGACTGGAGAAGGGCAGACATGGTCCATCTCCATAAGAGCTGCAACAGGGAAGAGCCTAGCTACTATAGGCGAGTCAGTCTCACATCTGTGGTGGTAAAAATAAAGGAAACACTGTTAAAGGAAAGGTTGGCAGAGTATCTTGAATCCAGTGGGCTACAAGACCAAAGGCAGCATGAATTCATGGGGGTAGGTCATGTCAGATGAATCTGACTGATTTCTTTGACTGGGTGATCAGGGAACTAGATCAGGGGCTGGACTTTAACAAGGCCTTCAACACTGTGCCACACATGAGTCTGATAAAGAAATTGAGCAGCCTAGGGGTGGGATCCAAAGTTGTGAACTGGGTAATTAATTGGTTAATGGATAAGGAACACTGAGTGGGGGTTAATGGCACTCACCCTAATGAGGTGAGAGTGACCAGTGGGGTGCACCAGGGCTCAGTACTGGGAGCAGTCCTCTTCAATGTCTTCATAAGTGATATTGTAGAAGAACTGGAAGGGAAGGTATACCTATTTGCAGATGACATCAAAATCTGTATTAGTCAAACTCAACACACTATCACATAGCTATGAGGTTTATTACTGGTCTACCATACTCCATGCATCACTGCTCCCTCTACGCTGCTGTGGGATGGCCCACACTCAATTATAGAAAGCAGAGAAATGCCACACTGTGGACCGTCAGAGCTATCACTAAGAAGCTGCCTCAATATACCTCAGATTGTCTTCCACTGTGCATGGTAGGCAAGTATGTCCTGAGGAGCACCTCCTGTATCTCCCTTACTGTACATAAGGTCAAATTGCGCTTTGGTAGGACATCCTTAAGTTACACACTACCCCTACTCTGGAACAAGCTGCAAAAAACATTGAAATTGGTCCACCCCATCAAATTATCAGCATTCAAATTACTTTATGTTCGTTCCTTTAAGGAATCCTGTAACTGTTTCCCCTGAATTTTGCCTTATCTCAAATTAATAGAGTCTGTTTCCCCCAAATTTTGCCGTATCTCAAATTAATAGAGTCCCCCACACTGTGTCCCCCTGACCCTCTTAACTTTCCATTCCCATACACTTCCTCTTCCTCCTACTGCACAGTGGAACACTGTATTTCTCTCTGTCTGCTGCTTTCTGGCCAGATTATAGATTACGTTATATTGAGTCCATCCAGTTTTGGTTTACTTCCATGGTCTATCATGCCCTATCCTACCATCTGCAACATTGGAGCCCTGTATTTTCCCTCTTCGGCTGTTGCCTCCAGTCCCCAGCAAACAATGGCCTTCTCTTGGGCACCCCTGCCTTCATATACTTCCACTCTTCTACCCCCTCCCCCTACTGGAATCAACCTTCAACTTTCACACCTTAACTAAGACCCTCTCACTTATTTATTTAAAAGTTTTACCAGGAAGGCATACTGAGTGGAGTACCGCTCGATTCCAGATGCATCCTGGGGGAAGAGGCAGTGGAGAGGTATACAATAGAGATTTATACAGACTATATATAGGTACTGCAGGTAAGCAATTATGCCTACTGGCAAGTTTTATGTATAGGTATAGGTTGTATAGGTTTTGATCTCTAGATATTTGACATTCTCATTTATTCCATATATATTGTACATTGCTATTTGTTTATTTTATTTCTATATCATGGTTCTGCTGTAATCCCTTGTATATGCGATCCGTTTGTATGCACTACTTATGTATGTAACCCCTTATTATGTAATGTTAAGTATCCGTCCAGGTCCATCTCAGAAATGAGCTTTGCTCAATGGTGTTCGCCTGGTGAAATAGATTTTGATTGATTGATTAACAGGAGAGGGCGGAGAGAATGTGTAGAGACTTTGGGAAACCCAAGGAGTGGTCAAGTGCATGGTAGTTGTGGTTCAATGCCAAAAAATGCAAAATGATGCACCTCGGGCACAGAAACTCAGGAGCTGAATATACGATGCTGGTGTGGGGGGGTGCTGGCAGTCACTAAGCAGAAAAAGGTCCTTGGATTGTCATATCTGATTACTGTATCTCAAAGTTGCAGGGCAGTGTGACAAAGCAGTGGGTAGGGCCAGTGGGATGCTGGGATGCATAGGGTGATGCATCTCCAATAGGAGGAGGGAGGTGGTGTTGCCACTATATAGCTCGCTTGTGAGACCCCGCCTGGAGGATTGTGTCCTGTTCTGTAGGCCCCACCTCTGAAAGGACATAGACAGAAGAGGGCAATTAAAATGGTACAGGGATTGCATCAAAGCCCTATGAAGAGAGACTGAGAGATCTCAAAATGCACACCCTGGAAGACAGGAGAGCGAGAGGGTACATGATAGAGACCTACAAGTACCTCATGGGGGTGAACAGGGTGCAGGAGGGGAGTCTCATTCAAATGAGAATGAGCACCAGGACCAGAGGGCATGCAATGATGCTGGGGGTGGGAGTTTAAGAGGGATGTGAGGAAGTACTACGTCACCGAAAAAGTGGTGGACACCTAGAACAGACTGCCAGCGGATGTTGTGGAGATGAAAATAGTAGAGACCTTCAAGCATAAATGGACTGGACCTAGAAGAATATTAATATATAAGCAAGAAGGAGGAACGGTTGCCAGAGACCAGTTAAGGTCTGCGGAGACAGACTAGGCAGGGACCATCTGAGCAGACTACATGATCCAAGTGGTCCTTTTCTGCAGACAAATTCTGTGTTTTGTGGGACAACTATATACAGGATAAGAAGTACAGTGGCTCTGTGTGCTAATTGGTTGAAATCCTGTAAGTGATTTCTCATGTTCGTTACTGGCATGTTTCATCAAATACAATATTAATGTATATTGATTTTCATTCAACTCACATTTCTTACCCACCCATTTCAGACTATACAAAACATTCCCCACTCTGTCCAGGTCATTAAGTCTTATTTGAACTATTTTCCTATTACCATGACACTTTCATACATATCTCCTGAAAATTCATGTTTCTTTATCTGTAATTTTTGACAAGAAAAGACCCAAACTGGGCTATGATGGCTTAATTCCAAGTGTGTCTTGGGGAATGGCTAACATGGACTTGTTTTACTGACAAGGAGAATATTGGCCATGACACTTCCATGTGCACAGTGACCACTGACAGGCAGAAGGGACCTCAGTTTAATGTCTCATCTGAAGGATGACAACTCAACAGTGCAACCCCCAATACTGCACTACAAGATCTGTTATGGGTTTTATGGGCATTACCTCAAGTACTTGGTGTGTGGACTAGAACCTATAACCTTCGAATTTTCCTGCTCCAGAGGAGAGCATATATTCCAAGGTATTTGTTTAAGTAACCAAACTAATTTCCCTCAGGATGATAAATACCACTCATAATTTCCATTTATTGCCAAATGCATCGTTCTGTGTTCTCACTGTAAAGCAAATTTTCCATCTGGCAAACCTGACTTACCATGACTTACCAGGACTCTCCAGTCCCACTCCTCTCTGGTTGAAGGGGAATTGTTGCATTCATTTTCTAGAGGCTCTTTTTCTTTGGCTGCAGTAACCAGAACATAACCATTTCTGTACTGTGGACTATATGTTCACTGGAAAGGATTCCAGCAAAATGTTCTGTGCTAAATTCTGTATTCATTCATCAAAATCTCCTTTGTATCCTCAATCAATTTCTCCAAACAGTTTCCTAACTTAGTACATGCCCAAAACACTGAATATATGTGACCTCTCATAAAAGGCATTAGTTAGACCGCACCTATCATACTACATCCATCACCACAGTACCAAAAGGACATATTAAAGAGATAAAGAGGGGGGCTGGTCCAACGGCATGGAGGGCTGAGCTGCTGCAAAGCCCTTTACCTTCTGCCATGCCAGCAACCCGGGTTCAGTTACAAACTCTGGTCATCGGGGGTCAGCTGGGGAGGGAGAGGAATAAGCACCCGAGGGACTGCTCTCCTCTCCCAGGGAGGGGGTGGCTTGTCGTCCTGGCTTCCATTGCCCCCAGGTGAAGACTTGAGGGCAGAGCAGGCCAGGGAGGCAAAAGTATAGGGGGGGGATCTGCATGGATACGTAGAATGGCCACGCATTCATGCATGAGTCTTGCACTCTGCAGAAGGGATGGGACAAGAACAAGCAGAAAATCTACATTAGGGGGCTTCATGAAGCCCAGCCCAGATGTCTCCATGACCACGCTACTGCACAGTGAGCAACCTGGTCCACCTTCCTCCCCACCTTCCACACCCTAGATGGGGCAACATTTGATGATATTCCGTCATTCAAGTACCTGGGGGTCTGGCTTGACCAGAATCTAAACTTTTTGGAGCATGTGTATGCCATTCACAAAAAACTGCACCCTAAGCTCAGTGTGTTATACAGGAGCAAAGGCTGCATCCTCACCGAGTGATTATCCAGAAAATTGACCCTGCCCACTCTCAACTATGGTGAGATCGTCTACAGTGCTGCGCCAAAGACCACCCTTGCTAGACTGAACCCTCTCTTTCACGCCTTCTGCCGCTTTGCTTATGACTGTCTGACCCACACTCACCATTGCTCCTTTATATTCCTCCCTCTCTCTCTCTCTCCTTCCCTTCCCTTGATGCTGGATGCCTCACTCATTGTGCCTCCTTTGTCTCAAAATTCTGGCTGTCCTCCCTTCCCTCTTACCTTAACTCTCTCCTCACCATTCCTCCACCTTCCTGTTATGCCCTTCATAACTCTAGCTCTCAATCCTTCCCACTCCCTTCATGTACATCCCTCGCTGACCAGGCATCTTTCTCCTACCACTTCCCCAAACTTTGGAACTCTCTCCTCCTAACTATTCATCCCTCCTCTTCCCACTGCTCTATCTCTCTATGACTTCACTACTCACTACTGCGATTGCACCTGATTCATTTGCCTCTTCACTTCTAATCACCCCTCCCCTCTTTCTATCTTCCTCTTACCCTGTTTCTGTCTTGTGTAAACCCTCCTTCTCTTTCTTCCTCTCACAGAGCAACCTAGCCCTACTTTGCCTCCGCAGTCTGAAGTATTGTTCCTGAACCCACTGGGCATATCCCAGCCTGTTTCATGTATAATTTGCATATATATATATATATATATATATATATATACACACACACACACACACACACACACACACACACACACACACACACACACACACACACACACACAGTGTGTCATCAAATTAGCCTTTTACCATCTGAGGAACATCTCTAGGATCAAGCACCTAGTTCCGTCCAGTGACTTGCCTACATTGGTCCATGCCTTTGTGACCACACGCCTTGATATTGCAACTCCCTTTATTTAGGGTTACCAGGGGTTGATATCCACTGCTTACAGCTAGTGCAGAACACTGCAGCCTGGCTTTTGACTGGTACTTCTCGTACCTGTCATATTTCTCCGGTGCTGCACGAACTGCACTGGCTTCCAATACAGTGGCGGATTACCTTTAAAGTTGGTCTTCTGACTTTTAAAGCCCTCCACGGACGGGCCTGGTCTACTTGAAAGAGCTTCTGGTGCCCTACTGTCTAAACGATTAAGCTCCGGGCCGGGCGGATGAGGGTTTGTAAGAGGATCCTGGGCGTTTTTGACATGTTCGGGGCCCGTGCTTTCCTGTACGTGGTCCCTACCCTCTGGAATTCTCTGCCCCGTCTGCTTCAGGAGTGCAAGTCTGTGGAGAAATTTAAGCGTGCCTTAAAAACCCATTTGTGATAATCAGCGTTTTGTTGATTGCTGTTTTCATGATGATGTTTTAATATTGTATGTATTATGTTATGTATTTGTGTTTTATTTGTTGTTTTAACAAGTATATTGTTAATGTGCCTTGGTTTTAGAAAGGCACAATATAAATAAATTATATTTTTATTATTATTCATTGCAAAAAACTTCATTAATGCATCAATTAGGGATAAAGTGACAGAAGTGGGGAAATTAGATGTTTGGATTGAGCCCCTAACCCACCACCACCACCACCCACCCTCCCAATCCTCCACAGACCGACAGATGCCAGGGTGTGCCATGGGGTCACTCTCACCCCATTCCATGTGTAAATAGGTTGACATGCTACAGTAGAGGAGAATGGGGTGAGAGTTAGGCCTCATGACCCCATGGCACACCCAGGTGCCTGTCAGTCAGTGGAGGATGGGGAGGTGGGAGAGGAGGGTTAGGGGCTCTATCCTAACATCTAATTTCCCCTCTTTTGTTGCTTTAACCCTAACTGATGCATTAACAAAGTTTATTGCAATGAATTTCCTTACTTTTTTGGAAAAGTGTAATATAAGTAGTAAATGGTATAAGTTGTTGGGAGCGGGGGCCCCAAGCTGCCCATTTGTGCATAATGATATGGGTCTGTGGGAGCATGGGCCCTCCAGGCCCTGTGCTATCACTTACACATAAAAACGGAGTCATACAGCAGCCCTGTAGGCCTGAAAAGGAACCCTTATAAAAGTTATTTGCCAATATCTCAGTAACCATACAACCTAGGAAATAAATTCCACTGCAGGTGTAATCTATGATTTCCAAACTTGTTTTTGTGATCTAAGCTACAGGTAGCAAAAAATCTGTATTTCCCTTCATTTTCAAGATACGAGCACCGAAATTTCTCAAATTCAGAATGTCATAACTATGTAACCAATGCTATTTTTTTGCATCAAACCAGCATACATAACATCTGTGGGACACCCCTTTTACACCCTGCAAATTTCAAGCCAAACTGCCTTACTGTTTCTTAGCAGTCAACTGGTAAAGTTTTACAAATCCTTGTTTGTGAGCTGTCAAAATCCCCGTTCGTGAGCCGAATCCCCATTCGCGAGGTAACAAAATCCCCATTCATGAGGCGATACATGTTCGTGAGATAGGGCCATCTGGTCTTCAGCTCATGAACAGGGATTTTGATAGCTCAAATGGGGATCAACTCACAAATGGGGATTTTGGCAGCTCACGAACGGGGATTCCCTGTTCATGAGATAGGGCCATCTGGTCCTGATCTCACGAACAAGGATTTTGTCACTTCAAGAGCAAGGATTTCTTATGAACAGGGATTTTGACACCTCACAAACAAGGATTTTTTTTTTTTGATCCTTGTTCGTAAGGTGTCAAAATCCCCATTCACGAGCCAAACCCCCCTTCATGAGGTTTCAAAATCCCAGGGTTTTAAATAATTGATTAGCAGTTTTTTTCTTGGGACTATACTAACTGTACAGAAAGTATTTATATAGATTTTCTAGAAGTGCTGTGTTTGTTAAACACAGTGAGGCAAGAGCTATGCATTTTCACAAAGATTTAGCACTTTTATGAGCAAAATGCTAATCAATTTTTAGAGTTAAATAAATTCCTGAAATCCCCATTCGTGAGCCGATCTCTGTTCGTGAGATATGGCCATCTGGTCCTTATCTCACGAATGGGGATTTTGACAGCTCACAAATGGGGATCAGCTCACGAATGGGGATTTGGACATTGCTTGAATATATTGCCTATCGTATATTCGGCCTATTGTAATTGCTTAGTCCTAGTACTTTATATTTTTATTCTTTTATTCTGTTCATTTTTCTTGCACTCCTCCTCCCCTTCCCCCAGGAGGCATCTGGAAACAAGCTATTACCAGCTCAGTATGTCTTTTCTGGTGAAACGTCTGAAAATAAAAACAAATAACACCAATAAATTAAGTTCCTTAACAAGTTTGACACCTATAAAAGTGCACTTTGTGATGGGACTGAGCCTTGACTGCTTAAAACTGCTGCTGGACAGTTCTGTGCACATATCACCATGCTCTTAAATATCTCCCTCCATACTGGGACAATAATGGAAAACTGGGAAAAAGTTATAGTCACCAAACTCCACAAATTGGGACCTCCCTTTGACCCTAGCAATTACTGCCCCCAATCTAAGTTTTATCCATGGTCAATAGAATTCTCAAAAAAAATAGTACCTATATAACTGATGGAGTTCATTGTAGATTATGGCCTCCTCACTGAAGCACAATCTAGTTACCATCCCATCCACTCAACCAGCACTACCCTGCTTAAAGTCATGAATTACCCTGCACATTCCCTGTGTAACCCCCAGTCCCCTGGGGTTACTAGAACCCCATCAGTGTCAGTGCTAGGTAAGGAAGACAGCTGGTGAATAACTGGTTAAATGGTTTATCACCTGCTCCCTCTCTGTTTACTTGGTCTCAGCTGAGATGAGAGAGGTGATGTCATTTAGAACTCTCGCAACAGCATAAGTCATGGTAGCTAGCTGTGAGTGGGGAGCTTTAGAATCTTGGGGAGTTATGTGTCAGCAGCCAGAGTGAGCAGTTGGAGGAGTGAGGAGCTTCAGTGTGGGCTCTGATAGGAGAGCCTATTTTCTCACCCTAGTGCTGAGAACCATCTGCCTGCTTGTAGAAGTGGTAGAAACCGTCTAGCAGGAGTTCCTGATTCTTCTCATCCCCTGTGAGATGAGAAGCACTGCAGAATGGCTCTGAGGGGCAAGCCCCTGACTTTGATCCAGGACATTGAAGCTGCCTGTTTGAGCACAACCATGAGTAATCTAACTTTGGGTATCCCAGGAGGAATGCACCTGTTTTCTTTTGGGGTGTACTCTGATAAAGGGACATATGCACCAAGTACTGTTCTAGTTTGAGACTGTTCTCTCATCTGGATTTAAAGTTGGCTGACAATTGTGGAGTCCCCAGAGAGACTTGGCACATTGTTCAGGACTTTAATTTATGCTCAAAAGTAGTGCGTTCTTATGCAGGATGTGACAGACATTCCAGGATGCATAGTTCTACTGTTTTACTAAATGTTTGAGGTGTAACTCTGAAAGAATGGCTGGGTATGGTCTGTGGAAGCAAAAGGTGGGCAGCCCCCCCATCTGGAATGACCAGTTCAGCACTACAGGTTCCATAAGGGTGCCTGCTTATTCAGGACATGGTGGCCAATGCCTGAAGAGATAGTTTACCCCCTGATGTGGGTTGTGCTAATTTTGAGTACCAGTGTGCTCCATCGTGGCCAGTTGCGATATTGCCAAATGTTTAAATCCTATGCCATATGGAAAATGTTATAAGTTGTGGCCAGTGCCACTAGAAGGAATTGTGTGCTCAGTTGTGGCCAGTGCCACTAGAAGAAATGTGTGTTTCAGCTGAGGCTTTGCCGCTGAAGAGAGTTCAAAATTCTATGCAATATGGGAGGTATGGAGTTTCTGTCCACTACAGATGTTGTTGTTCTGCATTGCCTTGTGCCACAAAGTGTAAACCCTTGGGGGTCCACTTTGCTTTAGTGTACCATCTTTGGAATAAGCCACACTCTGGAACCCCAACCTAGTTTGGACATTCTTGTTACTGCTTCCTGTGTGGAATTACTGGGTACCCCTCCAGAATTACAGACCTAGCATAGCCCCTAGCAAAAGTTCTCTCCTCAGGACCTGGGTAGAATGGTCATTTTGTGTGTGAATTTGCTTTTGTACACCCCCACCCCTTTCGGACCTCTAGAAGTAATGAGCCTGGTATACATTCCCAAAGCTAGGGGTGATACCAAAAGGTGTCCAAAGTAGTATGTGTGCCCAAACGAGGGTACCAAGGGGCAGCTTACTGTACAAAGTAGCTGGGGGGGGGTTACACCTGCATGAAGGGCACCTTGTCAGAACCATCTTCCCTGATCTCACCAAGTCCATTGATACTGTGAATCATGGCTGTCTTCTCACAAAGCTACAGTACATGACTTGAGTATAGCTCGCATGCACTACAACAGAGATCAGCAGCTCCTGGAGCAGTCAGGTCACAGGCCGCAATGAGCAAGTATCCCACAGAAGTCTGAGATCACACTATGCCTCACCACGTACACTCAAATAACCAGATAGATTTAAGGTGCAAAATATAATTTATTACAGTAAATTCAACAACAATGATACTTATAGAACAGCAGCAGTGGAAAGTGCAAATGTTTTGCATGGGAGCATTAATAAAGCTCACGCTCCCATGTGAGACATTTGCACTTTCCACTGCCACTGTCCTGTGAGTTTCATCATTGTTGAATTTGCCAAAAGAAATTATTTTTTGCACCTTAAATCTATCTGGTTATTTGAGTGTAGGTGGCGAGGCAAAGTGTGAGCCTAGACTTCTGTGGGACACTTACAGGTCGCATGCCCCTCTCCTGGATCAAGAATTACTTCTTAGGCCGGCCCGATGGCATGAGGGTTGAGGTGCTGGATGCCACAGCTCACGCCATGCCGGCAATCCGGATTAGGGAATGGACTTGGGTCATTCCGGGGTCAGCCGGGGGAGGTAAGCATTGAGCAACCAGAGGACTGCTCTGCTTCCTCGGGGAGTGGGGTTTGTGCAGCATGCATCAGCAGAACAAGAGGGGCTCACCCCTCACCCAGGGTGCTTGGCTGCCTCCACAGAGGTGGAGACTGCTGCTGCACCCATTGCACGGGCACTGGTGCAAGGGGAAGAAAAAACAGAGAAAAATACTGGGACCTGGCAGGACCCATGATGGCCCCGATGGGCTGGAGGACATACCCCTCCGAGGGGGGTCATAGCCCCTGCCAGGTCCATGGAGATGGTGACAAATAATACTGTGATAAAAAAAAGAATTACTTCTCAAATGGGTCCCAGGTCATCATAATAATTTGAGTAGCTTCCCCTCCAAATGCACTCAACTGTGTTGTTCCACAGGGGTCCAGTCTTTGGTCTGCTTCTTTTCAGCCTTTTTATAAATGACTGACCAACTGTCTGTATCACCTACATGCAACATTGTGCAGATCATACAATAATTATAATGGCTTGCTAGTGCCATTATAGTGAAGAAACTTTAATGTTAAATCATGATTCCCAGCTCCTTATATCTCACCTGTTCCTTGACAGGTTTTCACAAAACCTTTGAAAGCGTGATCAGTGGCCCATACTCTTCTGACAAGGCTAATTTGGTGGAAATTGATTTACAGGGTTTGGGGCTAAACATGAAAAATACCAGTTTATTTTCAAAACTAAGGGCAAGTCATCCAGCCCGGTGGCACTGAGGGTTGAGGCACTGGATGCCACACCTCGCTGTATGCCGGTGACCCGGGTACATGAATGAGCCCTGGCTGTTGGAGGTCGGCATGGGAGGACCGGGATTGAGCTTCTGTCGACTGCTCTCCCAGTCCTAGGGAAAGGGTGGAACACACACCATGCTCTGGCGATCCCTGGGGAGGCCCGGTGGTACTGCAGATGCTGGGGTGTCTGGAAGGGGGGGAGCACGGTGGATGTCTGCACGTTAAGTGCATGGATGGCATTGCATGTCCATGCTCCCATTGGGGAGGAAACAGAAAAAGGCTGGGCGCGACTGAGCAGCTTGATGGCCGCGTCCTGCTGTGCAGGGAGAACTGTCGTGGAATCGCACTGGGGGGGGGTTCAGTGCCAGTCCAGCTGGTGGGGACAGGGGAGCCCTCCAGTGGATCAGCCACTGCCATGCTGGACCCCCCATCATGCGAGTGAGCCTGTTGCTGTCCCCATGGGCAGGGCCGGTGGCTGGATGCCCCTGCTGGTAAGGCGCTGCAGCAGTGGAGGAAAAAGAGCTGTGATAAAAAAAAACTACGGGCAAGTCATGTGTCTCTGTCTCTGGCATGTGTAGAGCTGTCAGAGGTATATGAATTGCCCATATCAGAGCTCTGGAGCTGAGTATGGAGCCATCATTACGATCATTGTATTACCAGCAATAGAGAGCAAGTCTCTGCTGCCAGTACTGTCACTGGTGCTGGGCTTTCTCACTCCAGCACCCCAAAAGGTGCACATTTGCTCTACCAGTGGTCAGGGGCTCTTCGCTACCAGTGGTTCCATTGCTGATGCCACCACACAGTCACTCTCTCTCCCCCAGCACTTCAACTCCCCATCCACCAACCCTCTTGTACCCATTATCCTTCTCCACTGATTCATCCACCAAAATAACAGATGTTTGAGATCCCTTGGTGGGTGACCAGAACTACCCTCCCTCCACCTCAGCCAATCACCGTTGGAGTCTACTAGATCAATCTGTGAAACGGGGGGGGGATCTAAGTCTACTAATGCAAGACCTGTGCACCTTGATTCTCTTTCACTGATAATCTTTAAGAACGTAAATATTGTTTTCACAAGATTGCATTCACCTTCAAGGTACCACCCTCCCTCATGACCACATAAGTGAAAACTTTTAAATCCTACCCAAAATGTCTTTTTGGGTTTGATTTGAAAGTTATAACTTAAGTGGTTGTGAGAGATGGTGGGAAGTTGCTGATTGGTGATATTTTGGTGAAAAAATATTTCAAAATGTTAAAGTTATATAAGCTAAAGAAAATTGAGGTAAAAAACCTAAGTCTGTGGGCTTTCAAATTGTGCAGTTTATGTTTTTCTTTGCTAAGTTTTTCCCCATCCTTTTGAGAAACAGAGACACATAAAATAACCCCAAAGCAAACAAACTGCGCATTTGCATGGACGTAGGTTTTCCCACCTCATTCTGAAGCAAGATACTGGTGCAGCGCCGTGCCAAGCAGGAGAATTGCTTTGTGTGTGACTCACATGGCCATGCATGATCAAGCTATCAGTCTGGGGCAGATTCCCACTGGATACTTACTTTGCATGTAAGTCACATGACTATATGCAAAGCTAACCACGTGCATGGAGTACTTTCCATCTCAAAAAGACAGAAAATGCATTACAAAAAGACTAACGTGCACATTAAGGTTGCAGGCAGCACAAAGTGTCGAAAGTAGGGGAATGCAGTGTTAGGGTAAAAAGTCCACAGTGCCTTGTGAAATCTGTAGCCTGGAATATCTGCTCTGCCTGCACAGTGGAGGCCTTCAAAGCCCCTTTGAAAACATATCTGTTCACTCAGGCATTTCCCTAGTAAGTTTTTAATATGAAAGTGTTATTTATGTATTTCTGACGCTGTTTATTGATACTCCTTACTCATGAGTCTTATTATTTTATTTTATTGATTGTACAGCATGCTGAGCCTATGGGAATGGGTGTTTTATAAATGAAACTTTCCTTGCCTAGAATTCCTTGGAGTTTGAACGATCATGTGATACAGCGTTGACATTGCCCTAACTTCGGCACCAGTCTCCAAGCTCTGCTGTTTTAGTCCTTTTTTATGTACCTGGACAGACGGTCCTGACTTTCTTGATTCTCAAACCATCTCAAGACAAACTCAATTGAAATATCATAGCAAGATGTGCTGCAAACAGAAAGAGATTTAGAGACACGATCCTGTACTGATTATGATGACTCTTACATAGGGTTGGGTCCTGTGATTCTCTTCCTATTGTAAGCAGTGGCACTGGAACAATTTTTATAGTATGGTGCTGAAAGCCATTGAACAAAACTGTATAGAAAGCCATAGGGAATTGTAGTGCAAGCAAGGGGGTGCTGCCGCACCCCCAGCACCCCTAGATCCAGCACCAATGGTTGTAAGTCATATTTTGCATATTAAAAATATGCAGAGGCAGGAGTAATAAAATCTTGATAATTTATCCCAACACAAAATGAATGCCTTTGTTTGATACTGCATCTCAACTCATAGCCCTTTGATTTGTGACATGGCAGTCTATTTTAACATGGCTTGTGCAAAATATTTGCTAGCAAAATTCCAGCAAGCCCATGCAGCTACTTAATACTGCTTCTTGGAATTGCTTTTTTTAAAGTGAGGTTTATTGAGTTTTCTGAACAACAAAACCATAACTGCCATAACAATGTAGAACTTGATATCATGTTATGCAAAACGTACAAAGCCAAAACGCAGGCAACATAAACTAATACTGGGCAAGAGGTCAGGTAACACAATACGTGGCAGAAAGTAAGTCCATGGCACTGCACATCAATGGTGATACGACTATCAAGCCCAAAAGTGGCTGTCTAGTTGAAAAGGGGCTGATGTAAGTGAAACTTCTCTGCAGCTGCTCTTGAATCACTTTGGATGAAAATATAAATCTCACTTCCTGCATTGTAGATAGTAGTGTAATGGTGCTAGCATAGCCCTGCATAGAAAAGACATGTTTCCTGTGCATTAATTCTAATGATAAAGCTATTCTTTACACTGTGCTGGCAGACCCACTGAATAACTACTGTGTGTCAGTATTCAGCCAGGAAGGTGGACAAACCAATGAGGCCTAACGGGGATTCACCCCAGAATTCTAAAAGAACAAAGGGGAGAACTAGTGACACCACTGACTACCATTTTTAACAAATCTTGGGAGGAGGGTGTGGTACCTGAGGACTGGAAGAGGGTGGATGTGCTTCCCCTTCACAAAAGTGGGAGTAAGGCAGAAGCAGGAAACTACAGACCTCTTAGTTTGACCTCAGTGGTAGGGAAAATGATGGAATCACTTCTGAAAGAAATAATTGTGGAGTACCTAGAGGCCAGTGGAGCACTGGACCCAAGGCAGCATGGATTCACAGCAGAAAGGTCATGCCAGATGAATCTAATAGATTTCTTTGACTGGGTGACAAAAGTAATAGACCAGGGAGGGGGCTGTGGATGTGGCCTACCTAGATTTTAGCAAGGCATTTGACACAGTACCACACAAAAGATTAACAAACAAGTTAGCCAGCCTGGGAGTGGGTCACAGGGTGGTAACCTGGGTTAAAAATTGGCTGGACAACAGGATGCAGAAGGTAATAGTACTGTAAATGGAGTCCACTCTGAAGAAAGGGGGGATATTAGCAGGGTACCACAGGGTTCAGTACTGGGACTGGTCCTCTTTAATGTCTTTATAGGTGACATTGCGGAAGGACTGGAAGAAAAAGTATGTCTACTTGCAGACAACACAAAGATCTGCAACAGGGTTGCTACATGGGGGGGTGGAAAGGATGAGAAGTGACTTGGCAAGGTTAGAGGAATGGTCAAAAGTATGGCAGCTTAGATTCAATGCAAAGAAGTGCAAAGTAATGCACCTGGGAAACAAAAACCCAAGGGAAGAGTACACAATGGGGGAGGGGGGTATTAATGACAACAAAAATAGAAAGGGATCTGGGGTTAGTAATATCAGATGACCTAAAGGTAGGCAATCAATGTGAGAAGGCAGTAAGAAGGGCTGGGGGCATACCGGGATGCAAAGGGAGAGGCAACACCAGTAGAAAACAAGAAGCTGTTATCCCTCTGTACAGACAATTGGTGAGACCTCATCTGGAGTACTGCATGCAGTTCTGGAGACCCCACCTCCACAAGGACATAGATAGGATGGAGGCAGTCCAGAGGAGGGCAACTAAAATAGTGCAGGGTCTACACCAGAAGCCATATGATGAGAGACTAAAAGAGCTTAATATGTAAACCCTCGAGGAAAGGAGGGAAGGGAGGACATGATAGAAACTTTCAAGTACCTCAAGGGAATCAACGTCCAAGAGGGTAGTATCTTCCAGAAAAAGAGATGTGCAAGAACAAGGGGGCACAATGTGAAGCTAGAGGGGGGATGACTATGGGGCAATGGCAATGTGAGGAAGTATCTTTTCATGGAGAGGGTGGTGGACACATGGAATGGCCTTCCTGAGGAGGTTGTGAGGTCAAAAACAGAGGGGGACTCTAAGAATGCATGGGACAGACATAAGGCAATTCTAGTGGGAGGTAGGAGGAAGTAGGCTGTTGGTAAAACTAGGATATGCAGTGTGTCCGATAGGTAGGGATGTGGGCAGACTGGGTGGGCCAAGTGGTCCTTATCTGCTGTCAGTCTATGTTTCTATGTTTCTAAGGCAAGAGGCATGACTAGCATGGCTGGATGTTGTCAGAGATAAAGAGGCCAGACTGGAGACAGTACTCATCACTCTTGAACTTGTGGGTAAGCATCTAAAGGGGGTTTAAACCAGGAAAATCACAGGGGCTGAACAGTATCTACCCTAGGGAAATAGTAGAGTTAAGAGGGGTTCTAGCTGGACCTCTTGCAGATTTCTTTCAGGACTCCATACAGACACATACGGTGCCAGAGGTCTGAAACACTGCCAGTGTTGTCCCCCTATAAAATAAGGACATGAGGTTGGTCCCAGGTTACTACAGGCATGTGAGTCTTTCTTCAGTACTTGGCAAAGAGATTGAGTCCATCATAAAAGTTTTAATAGGTAAGCACATGGAATAGAAAAGGTGACTCCCTGGCACATCACATGACTTAAAAAAGGTAGATCCTGCCAAACCAGCCTGATTGCTTCATTTGAGGAAGTAATTAGGGAGGTGTATAGGTGCCATGTGATGAATGCAGTGTAGATCTGGACTCCAGAAAAGCCTTCAGCACTGCAAGACATTGGAAACTCTTGGAGAAAGTAGCACAATGTGGGGGTCCACAAAATATACAGGAGGTGGACAGCAAATTGGCTCACAGGTAGGAAGCACTTAGTGTTCTGTACCTGGTTAAACCTATAAACCTGAAACCAGAGAGAAGAAGAGGATGGAAGCAGAGAGAAGAAGGGGATGTCACCATTCAGACAGCAGATGAGAGATGTACTGAGAGAAGTACATGCCACAAGGGTCAGTGCTAGCTCTGCTGTTCTTTAACATATTAACAAAAAACAGAGAATTTTTTGGCAGAAAAGGATCGCTTGGCCCACCCAGTCTGCCCAGATGTTCCCTGCTTAATCTGTCCCCACATGCCCTAGCTGATCTCTGGCAACCAGTCCTCCTCCCTTCCTGTTTTTATACTTGAAGTCACCCCCCCCCCTCAATTTTTTTTGCCTCCACTACATCCGCTGGCACTCTGTTCCAGGCATCTGCCAGACTTTCAGTGAAGCCCCTTCCCAGCTTGATTGCCTGTCCCCTGGTCCTAGTGCTCCTTCTCATTTGAAAGTGACTTCCCTCCTGCATTCTGTTCACCCCTGTGAGGTACTTATTGGTCTCTATCATGTCACCTCTCACTCTCCTCCTGGGTGTTATTTATCCATGACCTAGAAGATGGAGTATTACTAGGCTGTCAGAGTCTGCTGATGATGTTAAATTACACAAAAGAGTAGAAACAGTGTGTGTGTGTGTGGGGGGGGTACTGCAGAGGGATCAACTTACATTGGAAGAACAGGCTGAGAAATGGGGGATTTAATGAGCAGACTGGATAGACCCTCTGTCTTATCTGCCATCACATTCTATGATGATGATGATGAGGAGGAGGAGGAGGATGACTCAGGTTTAATGTAGGTAAGCATAAGGCACTTCACCTAGAATGAAGGGATTTGGGTCACACATACACCCTATGTGGTGCAGCAGTACACAGTACAACTGAATGAGAGACCAATAGTGTAGCCAGGAGAGTAAACAGAATGTTGGGATGCACAAGTAGGAGTTTTGGAATCCGATTATAGGTGGTTGTCCCCCCATACAAGGGTTTGGTTAGCCCACACCTTGCATGTACGGCACCCAGGTCTAGTCACTACTGTACAGAGGACATGGAAGAAGGTCCAGCATAGTAGTAAAAAGGGTATTATGGGGAAGGGTTCAGTACGATATCAAAACTTCATTTTATGCTGTATTTCCTCAGAAGCACAATCCTGATATTTGTAGACCATAAAAATTCATGCAGGATTTTGTATAAAATTTAAAATTTGAGAACATTTCTGCAACTCTAGTTAGAAGTAGAAGAAATCCACCAATTGCTTTCCTGCATTTGCTAAGGGAATTGGCAGAAGTGAGTGCTAAAGTAATTGGCAGAGGTACTGACTGATCCTCTAGCAAACCCATTCAACAGCTCACTGCAGACGGCGGTGGGTCTTAGGGATTGGAGGGTGGCGGACGTGGTTCCGCTCCATAAATGGGGGATAAGGAACAGGCAGGGAACTACAGGCCAGCCAGTCTTACCTCTATTTGTAGGGAGGCTGATGGAATCACTGATTAAGCAGCATCTCCATGACTACCCGGAGAAAAATGGTCTTCAGGATAGTAAGCCACATGGATTCATGGCAGGTAGGTCCTGTCAAACCAACCTAAATATCTTCTTTGACTGGGTAATGAGGGAGCTGGATAGGGGCCATGCATGAACCTACTATACTTCAACCTCAGCAAAGCTTTTGACTCATTGCCTCATAGACACCTGCTGAGGAGGATGAAGGATCCAGGGGCAACAAGGGATATAGTCAGATGGGTGGGAAACTGTCTTAAGGGTAGGCAGTAGCAGGTTGTTTTGAACAGGGCTAAACTGGCGGAGAGGGAGGTCACAAGTAGGGTGCCACAGGGATCGGTCCTAAGCCTGGTCCCTTTCACTATGTTAATTAGCGACATTGGTGAAGGAATCTGGGGAAAGATTTGCCTCTTCGCAGATGACATAAAATTCTACAGAAGAGTGAATAGTATTGAGTACCCCTTTATAGATCCTTGGAGAAGCCACATTTAGAGTCCTGTGTCCAGTTCTGGAGCCTTCACCTCAGAAAGGATAAAGATAGGCTGGAGGCAGTACAGCATAGGGCGACAAAAATGATTCGGGGCCTACAGGGCAAGTCCTATGGGGAAGGTCTTCAGACATTAAATATGCACTCTCTGGAGGCCAGAAGGGAGAGGAGATATGATAAGAGACCTTATTAAGTACTGAGTTGTCAGCTCTGCTTTTCAAGCAGCTGATAAAATGAATTCCATAGAATTCTGATATTGTGATGTCAGAAAATCCCAACTGTTATGGAGCCCACAGTATTTTAATGAGAAATTGTAGCTTTATTGCCTTCTTTTTAAAATAAATAAAACACTATTATCAATAACACCTTATGCAGTGGATAAGCAGGAACCAGCAACTTGATTGGCTGACATATTTTCTTAACTGTGATTAAATCCCAGCACATACTCATGGATCAAAACATTTTTTCAGCTACTTTAAATCCCTCCACCCCACTAGTCTAGCATATACTTCAGAACAGCACCATCTACCAGTCAAAACAGTTTTTTTTAAATATATGCACGCACATAAAGACAAAATAAAATATTAATACAACTGTATTTTCTACTTTTTATTACATAGAAATGGATCCATTGTATAACAGCAATAATACACTCCAAGACAGTACTGGGGATAGGCATAAATTTGTCGGCAGATAAGGACCTGCATGTCCAGTCTGCCCATTTTCCCCTACTTTTACTGGGAAACAAAAACCCAGGGGAAGATTACACAAGGGGGGGGGGGGTAGTAACAACAACAAAAATGGAAATGGACCTGGGGGTAATCATATCAGATGATCTTAAGGTTAGCAAGCAATGTGAGAAGGCAGTAGGGAGGGCTGGGGGAATACTGGGATGTATAGGAAGAGGCTTCACCAGCGGAAAACAAGAAGTTGTTATCCCTCTGTACAGACAGTTGGTGAGACCCCATCTGGAGTACTGCATCCAGTTCTGGAGACCCCATTTCCGCAAGGACATAGCATGGAGGCAGTCCAGAGGAGGGCAACTAAAATGGTGCAGGGTCTGCAACAAAAGCCAAACGAGGAGAAACTAAAGGAGCTTAATATGTATACCCTTGAGGAAAGGAGGGTGAGGGTGGGGACATGATAGAAACTTTTAAGTACCTCAGTGGAATGAACAAAGTCCAAGAGGGTAGCATCTTTCAGAAAAAGAGATGTGCAAGAACAAGGGGACACAATTTGAAGATAGAGGGGGACAGCTCAGGGGCAATGTGAGGAAGTATTTTTTCACAGAGAGAGTGGAGGATGCATGGAACAGCCTTCCTGAGGAAGTTGTGGAGTCTAAAACTGTGAGAGAATTCAAGAATGCATGGGACAGACATAAGGCAATTCTTGTGGAGGGTAGGAAGAAATAGACTATTGGTTAACTAGGATCTGTAGCTTATCCTGTAGGTAGGGAAATGGGCAGACTAGGTGGACCAAGTGGTCCTTATCTGCCATCAAAGTCTATGTTTCTATGTTTCTTGGATATTGTCACTTCTCCAGTGCATGATACTCTCAACCTTCAGCCTCATGCCTCACAAGGCACTCGAGGCATGACAATATCCTATGACACAGCACACCATATAGTGTATTATTGCTTAATTGCACCTTTTATGTTTGTGATTAGAGGTGGACATGTCAACGGTTGTTGTTGTTATTATGTTTATTTAAAACAAAATAACAAAAGCATTGAGCAAAAGTTCATTTCAGACAGCATCCTTCAATTCACGCATGCAATTTCTGAGTTACATTACAGCACAGCAATTAAAATCATTACACGACAAATATAACATATTACATGTTAAAATCTCATTCTTTATTTTGAGTACATGCAATTACTCAATGCTCCTAAAAAATTCATATAGTCACATCAATAACTCAAAACATTTTGGTCCTCTGCAACAATTCCTCGAAAAGATTAAAGATTTTTAAACCAAACTGTCACATTATTAAGACAAGGAATGACACCTTCAGAAGGGCACATATTGGTTGGAACAGATTTCCAGATCTCAGGACTCAGGATCCAGGACCCAGAACCCAGGCAAGGAAGTGCCTAATGACTATAGGAGCTGGCTGCTGCTAGATATGACATACTAGATCCTGCAACTGGGCTGGCAGCATAGCCTAGATGTTGACGCAATGAGCTGTCAAGAAGCTTGGTACATCCAGCAGCTCTGGGTTTGATTCCTACAACCTTCTCTGCATACTGGGAATGATAGAACTGGGAATGCACAAACCCAAGGCTGGTTCTAGTAGTTCAGATTTTCCCTAAGTTATTAAGTGTGACTCTATCTAAATGTGTCATGAATTCTAGTTTATTGTTACTTATGACTATATTAGCTGGTAGTGGACTCTGCATCTTAACTATACACTGTGTATAATAGTTTTGCCTCTTTGTTGTCCTTGCCCTCGTCCCTTTCAGTTGAAGTAGATGTCCTCTAGTTTTAGCTTCTGTTTGAGTTCTATATGTACTGTAGGTCGCTCATCAGGTGATCATAATAAATTACCTGGCACATCTGTGACAGACCTCCCCTTGCTCGTCTCTGTCTCTAATGACATTAATTTGGGTTCTGTTAGTCTGTCCTGGTAGGACATGATTCCTAGTCCCATGACAATTTTGCTGCCAGTCTTTGCACCCTCTCCAACTGATCAATTTCTCCTCATGTGTATGGGCTCCAAAGCTGCAAGACATAATCAAAAATGAGGTCTCGCATATGCCCTATACAAAGTCAACGTCACTGCTCTTTCCCTTGATTTTATGTTACGTTTTATGGCCCGAAAGGTGTGGTTAGCTCTGGCAATAGCATTATTGCACGGTTTTGTTATTGTCAGATTAATTAATTAATTGTTTGATGTAACCACTAGATCGTTTCCAGTTTCTGTGCTTTCTAGTATTGTATTACATAGGGTGTACGTGCGTTTGATATTTTTGCTGCCAAAATACGTAACCTTGCATTTCTCAGTGTTGAACTGCATTTCCCATTTTTATGGCCCAGATTGTTTATTTAAATCCTCTTGTAACATTGATGCTTGTTTGCTTGTATCTAACAGAGCCCCCCAGCTTGGAGTTGTCTGCATATTTTATTGGGTGGCTGTCTGCTCTGCAGTTCTTTGGTCATGTCTGTTATACATATTATAAACAGTAATGGTCCTAGCACAGAGCCCTGTGGTACTCCACTAGTCACTTTTTCCGATAATGATTTATAACCCATGATTCCATTTTTGTGTTCTGTCTGATAACCACATTAATGTCCAGTTTACAAGACTGTCATCCATGTTTTCTGCTTGAAGTTTTTCTATTATTGCCCTGTATGGTACCAGATCAAATGCCGTGCCGAAGTCAAGGTAAATCACATCATATGATGTGACGTTATCTAGAGATTTAATGATTTCCTTATAGAAGCAGGCAGGATTTGTTGTACTTGATCTTCCTGCTATAAGGCCATGTTGGTTATGATCATGAGTTCTTATTGTATCTTCTATTTTCATTTTTTATGACACTTTCTAATATTTTCCCTGGCACAGATGTTAGACTTGTAGGCCTGCAGTGATTGCAGGTAGGTTTGTTTCCATTTTGCAAATCGGTATACAAGAACTGTATTCAAGTTTGTTGGTATACTGCCATCTCTTGTTGATGTTTCGTAGATTAGTTTTAATGCAAACATTTGAAAATTGCCAGCAGAAAAAGGCCTTAGTGGTCTAACAAGTCTGCTCAATTGTGTGTCTCAGTCTATTTTACAGGAGCTGCCCCACCCTCTTCTTGCCTCCAAGAATGATTCCCCCCCTTTCCCCATCCCCCTCCTCCCTCTCATTGCCACTCATTTTTACCCTGTCCCACCCCCCCTTAAAACTTCCCATTGTTTCTAAAGATACCACCTCTTCAGGCATTTCATTTTACTTTGACACCACCCTTTCTGTGAAAAAGTGCCTCTTCATCTCTATTTTAAATATCCCTCCCACACAAGTTTTAAACTGTGGCCCCTAGTGGTCCCCTCCCTTTTTAAATTGAAAATGCCCTCCACTCCAACCCTGTTTATACCCTTTAGATACTTGAAGGTTTCTATTATATCCCCCTTTCCCTTTTGTCCTCCAAGGAATAAATATTAAGCTCCCTTAACCTGTCATCATATGGTTTGTCTCCCATAACCCGAATCATCTTAGTTGCCCTACGCTGGACCCCCTCGAGTAGCTTTATGTCCTTCTTCAAATAAGGGCACCAGAACTGCACACAGTACTCCAAGTATGGTCTAACCAATGACCTGAACAAGGGCAGAATGACTTCTTGCCTGGAGGTGATTCCCCTGGAGATGCATCCCAGCATTATATTTGCGTTGGCTGCCACTTTACAACACTGTGCAGAGTGTTTCATGTCACCCCTGACTATCACCACTAGATCTTTTTCCTCCTTTGAGCTGGACACCTGTTACCACCACCCCCTCAGCCAGTAGCTGGCCCCTGGGTTCCTAGCTTCCCAGGTGCATGACCTTGCACTTCTTGGCATTAAACCCCCACTGCCAGATTCCAGACCATTTCTTAAGTCTGGACAGATCCTCCCTGAGTTCCTGTCTCCCCATCTGAATGTCCACCTTCCTACAGATTTTAGTATTATCTGCAAAAAGACAGACCGTACTTTTGACCCCTACTGCTATGTCGCCAATAAAGATGTTGAATAATACTGGACCAAGCACTGATCCCTGTGGTACCCCGCCGGTTACAGGTCTAGGCTTGGATAGTTCACCCCCTACCATTACTCTCTGTTTCCTTTCCTGCAGCCAGCTCCTGACCCACCCCAGCAGCTTAACCCCAACTCCCAGGCTACTTAGTTTGCTAAGCAACCTACCATGCGGCACGGAGTCGAAGGCCTTACTAAAGTCCAGGTATAGTACATCCACTGCCTGGCCTTTGTCTAATGACCTTGTAACCCCGTCAAAAAATTCTATCATGTTTGTTTGGCAGGATCTCCCCATTACAAACCCATGCTGCCTATCGTCCTGGAGACTGTTAACCTCCAGAAAGTTTACTAACCTTTCTTTTAGAATGGTCTCCATTAATTTACCAATAATGGATGTTAGACTGATCAGTCTGTAGTTGCCAGGCTCATCTCTGGTGCCACTCTTAATGGTATAGCTATTTTGCTGATCATTAGTTTAAGCATTTTTGGTGAAATGCAGTCAGAACCTGGTGATGTTTCTGTTTTTAAGTTTTTTATTTTATCAGTTATAGTTTCCAAGTTTATCTCTGTACTTGTTTTTTTTATTGTTTTGTATTGGTATTCTGTTTGATATATTACTTTTAAGGACAATGCTGATATGAAAAATGTATTGAATGTATTAGCTATTTCCAAGGGTAAACTAATAGTGTTGTTTCTGTGATGATTGGGCCTACAGTTTTTTAAATGAGCTTATAGATCCAAAGAATGCCTTACTGTTGTTTTTATTTGTATTTTTTGACAAATATAGTTCTGTTTGCAGATTTAATAGCCTTTTTAATTTTCTTAAGTTTTTGCTTATAGTATCCCATTTAGTCTGTGTTTTGTCTTTTTGATATGCCTTATATCATTGTCTTTTTTAAATTAATTTTAGTAAGGGTTTTAGTTAACCAGCTTGGTTTGACTTATTGATTATTACAGTTTCTCACTTTTGGAATATGTTTCTTACATATACTCAGAATGTTTTCTTTAAAAGCACCCTATGATTGTATTAAGAGGAGTGGCACCCTCAATATGTTTAAGCATATACTATATTTGCTATGTCTGTATTATTTTTACTGTATGTCATTGTCAAAACAATAAACACATAGGTTCAGATTTTCTAAGGGACCTTAGATCCATGCAATCTGTGTCAAACAACCAGCTTGCATCAGATTTAGGTGTGCCAAATACTGTGCACCATATTTTGCATGAAAAGCATTCCCTGTGACAAAGTCCCCCAAACTGATGCAATAGGTCCACTGTGTCAACAAAATGACGCAAGGGATGAGAATGACGCAAGCTGCACCAAAATAAATAATGCATGTTGAGTCAAAAATGGTGCAAGTTGAGTAAAGACAATGACTCAAGGAATGAAAATGACGTAAACTGAGTAAAACAAGCATTTGTCAATGCCGAATGTTTGCTTGCTGGCATTGGCCTTGGTAGTGTAGAAGTTACAGAGCTGCATAATAGGAATGGCAGCGAAGTATTGAACTGAAGCCAATCCCACCACCACTCTGCAGAGAGTGACAGGCATTGGGGTGTGCCTTTGGGTCGTCAGGCATAACGACCATGCCATTTCACCACACCCTACCCTGCAGACATTGACAAGTGTCACGGTGTGCCTTGGGGTCTTTGGCCCTTATGCGCACCCCATTCCATCAGGAAATACGGTGAGATGGGTACGGTATAGGAGAATGGGGTGAAGTTTGGGCCCGAAGAGTCTGAGGCACACCTTGATGCCTCTCACTGGCCACAGGGTATGGGTGGAAGTGGAATGGTATGAGCATAAGGTTACCACCTACTCGGTTTTTGACCGAATGATTCAGTTTTCTAGGTCCAGATTCGGTCCTCCTGTTTTCACCATTGCAAATTCGGTTTTTATGGTGGGTCAAGCAGCACCTGTTAGATTCCCCACTAACTGTTTCATTTTCTTCTCATCTGACTGTAAGCAAGTGTCTGACATTTTAGTGTGACTGCTTGCTTGCAGTGCATGCTAATCAGGAAGTGCCTTCAAGAGCAGGGCACTTAAAGAGCCAAATGTGTTCCTGTCTGCTCAGTTGTCACCTCTAACTTCACACCAGCAAATTGGAAGATTATTCATGGGAAGGGTAAACAATACCACCTTAATTAACACCTTCATTTTTCTGAAACCCTTAGACATTCAGACAGGCACCACATTAAGGTAGCCTCTTGTCCAGTGTGGACTGTACAATGTGTTTCAGAAACTTTACCTGCTAATCCAGTTTTATTCAGAGGTGGTACTTTTTCAGTCATTTTGAATGCTCACATCCTTGTAAAACAGATTCTGTTGTGATGTCATGCAGACCTTTGTTTGTATACCAGTCAGTCTGAGAGGTGTAAAGTAGGGCTATTAAACCATTAGCAGCAAATCAACCTAGTCCTTTCTAGGCTGCATTGTGAGTATGGTCTTTGACTGCTGTGATAAGGAATACTTTTATACCTTTAAATGCTCACCATTTTTTCTTTTAGGGTCTGTCCTATATTTTAATATTTGTTACCCCATTTGTTGTTAAATTAATAATCTAATATTTTATTTCATTTCTAGCAGTACTACACCTCTCTCTCCTCAGTAGTTATTGCTGTCAATTTTCATACTACCTGGATATTCCAGGAAGACCATTCCAGGCCTTTCAGATGAACAGCACAGAATAGTGTGGCTAATGTCATGCTAAGCCATAGAAATGAGAAAAGGAAGAGAGAGAGAGAGAGCAGTAGCTGGTGAGGAGAAAGGAACACAATCTAGATTTGATGGAACTGCAAGTTTAGGTAATTTATCAAACATTATTATATTTTTTTACCAGAAGAGACACACTAAGCTGAAGCTTGTTTACAAGTGCAACCTGGGAGCACATGGGAGTGAAATGATTTGTGCAGGGTCACACAGTATGCAAGTCTGGGCTGTGGGATTCAAATCCTGGTTTCCAGAATTGCAGCTCAGAGCCTTAAACCACTGCGCTATACTGCCTCCACGCTACATATCACATATTATGCTATCTGGTATGTATGACTGATGTGGAAATAAAATAGGATATTTAACAGCATAGAATAGTTCCTACCACTTTTAAAAACTTCTGTGACATTACAAATAGCTTTAGAGTAGGAGCAATGGGAGGGACAGTAGCACATCTTAAAATGGCAGATGATATTTGTAATTACAGCTCGTCCACCATTACTGGTGTAGTTTATTTATTTATTGAAAGAGTTTTACCAGAAAAGGCCACCTGATCCAAAATAGACAGTTGTCAGAGGTGTCCTTGTAGTCACTCGATGTGTCAGCTAAGCTGTGTACACAGGATGGAAAGTCTCCTGAACCCCATCTCTAACCCCACCAAATGTTAACACACACTGAAATTTAAAATATTTAAATCTAAATCAAGCAAACCAAAAATAATAATCATGATGTACTTTAAAGAAGTTGTACACAATGCAATATCAGCAGCAATTCTGAATAAATAAAGCGAATCACAGTCCAAGCGATGCCCTCGTAAGTCATAAAAGGGGTGGAGTTAGGAGTGGAGTTTGGGGGTGTGGTTTAGTATTTGGTTTTCATCTCATCCAAAGGTGGCAACCCTATATGAGCATGACAGGCAAGAATCCCAAGTCACACTCCTGATGCCTGTCATTCTCTACAGGGTGGGGCGTTGAGGTCGGAAACCCTAACGCCTCAGGCATTCGTTGGTATTTTCACTCCAAATTTTCCACTTTTTTTTTTGTGACCCCCACCTCATGAACAGTGGCAATATCAGTTTGTTAGCCGAAAAGTGCTTTTGCACAGCAACTATGGCATTTGGCACCACAGGTGCAAAAACACATTCCGAACAGGATGTGAAAAATGACAGCGGTACTGTTCATGGGAGGTGTAAAAAATGGCAATGTTGAAAATCTGCTGTGAAAATCTTAAAAAAACTGGTGAAGTCACGAGCGTGAGAAACTGTGCAACGCACACCAGTAATGTAACTAGTTTGGGGATTTTTTTACAGATTGTTAACACAGGCATTTTGGGACCTCCGATCATGAACAGTGTCAGTGTGATTTTCTTTATCTGTCCCGAACAATGATTTCCCACAGCGACCATGCATTTCTGTGCTGAAAGTGTGAAAACACATTTCGGCCATGTTGTGGAAAATGACAGCTGTACTGTTCATAAGGAGGTGTGAAAAAATACCACTGGTGAAAATTTGGACTGAAAATATTACAAATTCATGAACTTACGAGGGTGCGTGGAAACTGCGCAATGCTCACTCGTAACACAGTCATTTTATGGAGTTTTGTTACCAAATTTTCAACATAGCCATTTTAAGACCTCTGCTCATGACCAGTGTCACTGTGATTTTCTTAATCTGTCCCAAACATTGTTTTCGCACACCGACTGTACCATTGTCCGCTACATGTGCGGAAACACATTTTAGGCGAGATGAAAAAATGGTAGCTGTACTGCTCATAAGGAGGTGTGGTAAAATGGCACTGTTGAAAATCTGGTAATATACAAATTCTAAACTTGCCAGCGCATGTGTAGGAACCGCGCAACGTACATCTAAAACAGTCATTTTTGGGAATTTTTTCACCAAATTTTCAACATAGCCATTTTAAGACCTCTGCTTATGACCAGTGTCACTGTGACTTTTAACGTGTCCCATAAATTGATTTACAGCACACCGACTGCATGTTAATGCGCTACATGAGCCGGCTGCGTTGTGAAGCGAGGATGTGAAAAACAACTGTACTGCTCATAAGGAGGTGTGGTAAAATGGCAATGTTGAAAATCTGGAGGAAAATATTGAAAATTTGTGACCTTACGAGCGCATGGAACTCTGCAACGCACGCTCGAAAAACAGTCATTTCTAGGAATTTTTCACCACATTTTCAACATAGCCATTTTAAGACCTCTGCTCATGAACAGTGTCACTGTGATTTTCTTAGTGTGTCCCGTACATTGATTTCGCACACCGACTGCGCCATTGTGCACTACATGGGCGGAAACACATTTTGGGTGAGATGTGAAAAATGACAGCTATACTGCTCATAAGAAGGTGTGAGTGAAATGGCAATGTTGAAAATCTGAGTAAAAAATATTGAAAATTCTTGAACTCACAAGCATGCGTAGGAACTGCGTAATGCACATTACTAAAACAGTTTATTTTAGAATTTTTCCACCAAATTTTCAAAATAGGCTTTTTAAGAGAGCCCACCTTATGAACACTGGCAGTGTCATTTCGTTAATCATTCCAGAAAGGCGATTTTGCGCAGTGGCTGTGAAATCACCCTTCGGGCCCGAGTAATGCCATGACAGTGCAAGAATTCATAAGGAGGGGTCCCAAAAACCCTATGTTGAAAATTTGGTGCAAAAATTCCAAAAAATGCCTGAGATATGCAACAAAGTTGAAAACCCTATCTATTCCATTATACAGCTTACCGCATTTCCTCAGTTCAGGTCGGCTTTGAAGAGTGCAGACGTGTTCCCGGTCCACCAAGATCGTCGCGCTGGACTCGGAGGAAGTATGGGGTGAGGGGGTGTGGGAGGCAGGGTGCACAGTGGGTGGGTGCGGGTTGTGGAGGGCAGGAGACCGAGGGACTGTTTTTTCTTCAAAGGTTTTTTTGTTTTAAAGACAACGTGGACGTTTGCCACGCTGGGGTGGACTCCCAGCATGGCAGAAGGATGGCTGGGGGGGCGTGGAGCCAACGTGGGATTGGGCACCCTGTCAGCCATGGCATCTGTTGCCATGCTGGGGTGGGCTCCCAGCGTGGCACCCTGTTTCGGGGAGGGAGACACAGTGGAGGCGGCGGGGATTGGGCACCCCCATCGGCTGCTCTGACATAGCCACGCTGAGGTGTGCACCCAGCGTGGCATATGAAAATGTGTTTCGGGCGAGCACAGCCGACGGGATTGGGCACCCCCTGCCAGCTATACAGTGTGTGCTGGGGGGGGAGCAGCAGTGTGTGTGTGTGTGTGTGTGTGTGTGTGTAGGGGGAGGCGATGAGCAGGCGATATCTGATCGCCACTCACGGAAGCGTAGCTCCCCCTTTCAGCTGTATGCCACTGCATTTTGGAGCTGTCATAGACAGCTCCAGCAGGCATTGGAGAACTGCGGCCACGCCTGCAAACACACTGATTGAATTGGAAGAGGGCTGACACACCTCCGAAAACTCCGATGATGGCACTATGTTTCTTGCACATGCGTGCAAGCAAACATAAAAATGATGCAAGCTGAGTCAAAAACATGGTGCAAGTTGAGTAAAAAATGACGCAAATGATGAGAGTGACACAAGCTAAGTCAAAAAATAGGGCAGATGAAATGGCCATGACTAATCCCCCCAAAATGTTCTAAACTAGTCCTGCAGGAGAATACTGGCTCTTACTAGAAGCATAGTCAGGTCTGACCACCTGCTGTGTGCCTCTTTATATGCTCTAGCATCCCTTAGACCAGCTCTAGCTGGTCTAACAGCAACATGCATCTTAGGCACAAGGACAGGACTCGCATTCCTTGAAAATCCCAAATAAGGGGATGGTGCCTCATTTCGGTGATGCAAGCATCCCTTCCGACATGAGGCAGCCATTTTTGTAGTGCAAGCATGGGGCAGGCCACTCTGGCGCATGCAGACCTGTCTTTGACGCAAGCACGTTTGAAAATCAGAATTGGTGCAAGGGTTGACACGTCCTGCTCCTTGCGTCAGTTGTTTTTGATGCAAGCCCCCTGTGTCATTCGCTGGCCTTTGAAAATCCTGCCCATGGTTTAAATATATTCCACATTTCATCTGTTGTTTTATTGGCCAGACGTTCTCCCCAATTTCTTCCTTTGATCTCCTTGTTTAAGTTTTCTGTGTTTGCCTTTACATATTGAAATATTTCTGTAACCCGTAGCTGACTCTATGCTGAGTGATTCATTCTGCTAAAATTAATGTTGTGGTCACTGTTTTTATAGTGGCATTGTCATTATGATGTTATTTATACTGATATTTGATAAGAACAATATCAGGTCCAGTATTTTGTACCCCTTGTCAGCACATTTAAACATTGATTTAGGCTTAATTGTTCAGTGCTGTTTTTGAAGCATCTGTTATATGCTGGTTGAGTAATCTTATTTATCCAATCAATGTCCCCCATGTTTAACTCTCCAAGGAATACAATAGCCATAATTTTGCAAGCTTGTTCAAGTCCTGTACATATATATGTATATATATATATATATAGAGAGAGAGAGAGATATCAGTATACCATATACCCATTACTAGATTTCTACACTGCTGCTGGTTATTTTAATCCAAATTGTTTAGATGATATGATGTTCTGGTTTAACCTTGTTTGTTAAATCCGATGACAGTATTCCCTTCCTTATATACACAGCAACACCTCCACCTTTCTTATGTTCCCTTTCTTTGTAGAATACGCTATAACCTTGTATTGTTTTCCCCCAGATGTTATTATTGTTCCACAAGGTTTCAGTTATGGCAGTTATCATTGGATTTGTATTTTGTATGATAACCTCCAAGTCTTCATTATTGTTGTTTAGGCTGTGCACATTTATAAGCAGTAGTGGCCCTTTATTGTCTATGTTTTTTATTACAGGACGTCTTCTTTGTTTTATAAATGGTATCTGTAGCCCTTATATCCTCATCCAGACTGCTTATTGACCCTATTTCATTTAGTTCAAATACATTTGGTTCAGTGTGTTTCCAGTATCATTTGCCAGAATATGTGCACCTCCCCCCATTTATTTAGGTGTAATCCATCTTTTGAGAAAAGACATAGGGCCCCATTTTCAAAGCCAGTTGGCTACATGTGCAAACAGGTGTGCTGCTTGAAAAATAGGGCCACTCAGCTCTAATTTCATATTCAAACAGATAGCGCAATCTGAACTGACCGCGTTATCTGCTTGAATATCAAACCTTGGTAGCATGGTGCACAGCAAGCGGTCGCCATGTTTGGTGCAATGCTACCAGAGGGTGGGGCTGAAGACTGCCCATAGGGGTAAAGCACGACACACACTGGTGAATGCTGTGGCCCCCATGGGTGATATTCAGCCCAGACAAGCAAATGAGACCGTTAAGCGTACACAGAGCTAAGGGGCCATTTGCATGCCCATTATAAGCTCATCTGCAAATGAGCTCCCGGCCCGAAATTGCAGGGCCAGGTCCCCCCCAAGCCCCGATCCCTGTCCCTATATATAGATATAAAATTACACTGGTGGTTTAGCAGTCCCTCCTATGCCCCAATCCCTGTCCCCATAGATAGCAAATATAACATTGATGGTTTGGCGATCCCTCCCATGCCCTAATCCCTCTTCCCATAGAGAGCAAAAATAACATAGATGGTCCAGCGGTCCCTTCCCTGCCCCAATCCCTGTCCCCATATGTAAACAGAAACATAGACTTTGACAGCAGATAAGGACTGCTTGGCCCACCTAGTCTGCCCATTTCCCTACCTATTGGATAAGCTGCAGATCGTAGTTAACCAATAGCCTATGTCTTCCTACCCCCACCAGAATTGCCTTATGTCTGTCCCATGCATTCTTGAATTCCCCCACTGTTTCTGACCCCACAACCTCCTCAGGAAGGCCATTCCATGTATCCACCACCCTCTCTGTGAAACAATACTTCCTCACATCGCCCCTGAGCCGTCCGCTCTCTGTCTTCAGATTGTGTCCCCTTGTTCTTGCACATCTCTTTCTGAAAGATGCTACCCTCTTGGACTTTGTTGATTCCATTGAGGTATTTGAAAGTTTCTATCATGTCCCCCTCTCCCTCCTTTCCTCAAGGGTATACATATTAAGCTCCTTTAGTCTTCCCTTATATGGCTTCTGGTGCAGACCCTGCACCATTTTAGTTGCCCTCCTCTGGACTGCATCCATCCTGTCTATGTCCTTGCGAAGATGGAGTCTCCAAAACTGCACATAGTACTCCAGATGGGTTCTCACCAACTGTCTGCACAGAGGGATAACAACTTCTTGTTTTCTACTGATAATGCCTCTCTCTATACATCCCAGTATTCCCCCAGCCATCCTGACTGCCTTCTCACATTGCTTGCTTGCTTACCTTTAGGTCATCTGTTCTGGCTACCCCCATATCCCTTTCCCTTTTGTTGTTGTTAGTACATCCCTCCCCCATTGTGTACTCTTTCCCTGGGTTTTTTGTTTCCCAGGTGCATTACTTTGCAGCTGCCATACTTTTGACCATTGCTCCAACCTTGCCAAGTCCCTTCTTATCCTTTCCACCCCCTTGTGTATCAACCCTGTTGCAGATCTTTGTGTCATCTACAAAGAGGCATACTTTTCCTTCCAGTCCCTCTGCAATGTCCCTTATAAAGACATTAACAAGGACTGGACCCAGTACAGAACCCTGCGGTACCCTGTTAGTAACCCCCCTTTCTTCGGAGTGGACTCCATTTACTATTACCCTCTGTGTTCTGTTGTCCAGCCAATTTTTTACCCAGGTTACCACCCTGGGACCCACTCCCAGGCTGGCTAATTTGTTTATTAATCTTTTGTTTGGGACTGTGTCAAATGCCTTGCTAAAGTCTAGATAGGCCATGTTCACAGCCCCTCCCTTGTCTACTAGTTTGGTCATCCAGTCAAAGAAATCTATTAGATTCATCTGACATGACCTTCCCGCTGAGAATCCATGCTGCCCTGGGTCCTGTGCCCTGCTGACCTCTAGGTACTCAACAATTCTTTCTTTCAGAAGTGATTCCATCATTTTCCCTACCACTGAGGTCAAGCTAACAGGTCTGTAGTTTCCTATCTCTGCTTTGCTCCCACTTTTGTTAAGGGGAATCACATCCACCCTCCTCCAGTCCTTAGGTACCACACCATCCTCCCATGATTTGTTAAACAGGGTAGTCAGTGTTGTCACTAGTTCTCCCCTTAGTTCTTTTACAATTCTGGGGTGAATCCCATCAGGCCCCATTGCTTTGTCCACCTTCAGTTTTAGGAGTTCTTTCAGAACCCTTTGTTCTGTGAAAGGACTGGTATCGACCCCCCTATCCAGAGTGCTTCTATTGATTGGATTAGGTACCTCCCCCTCCTCTTCTTTTGTGAATACTGAGCAGAAGTACTCGTTCAGTATCCCTGCTTTTTCACTGTCCCTCTCTACCCACTCACCCTCCCCTTTATTAAGCCTCACTATCCCTCCTTTGGTCTTTCTTTGCTCCCTAATGTACCTATAGAAGGTTTTATCCCCCTTCTTAACCCAGTTGGCTATCTTTTCCTAGGTTTGGGCCTTTGCTATTCTGATTGCCTTCCCCTCTTCCTTCTACCTTAACTGGTACAGTTCTCTGTCCTGCTCCTTTTGTATTTCCTTATACTTCCTGAATGCTATCTTTTTCTACCTAACCTTCCCCGCCACCTATTTTGAGAACCATAGCATTTTTTTCTTTCGTTTTGATTTATTTGCTTCAAACAAAGGCTTGTTGCCTCTGTGATTACAGTTTTGACGTTTCCCCATTGTTCCTCCACCCCTCCTTCTTGCCTGTTTGCTAGTGTTTTTCTGAGGCACTCTCTCATTTTGACAAAGTCAGCCCTCCTAAAGTCCAGTACCCTCACTTTTGTATGGCTTAATTCTGCAGGTGTGTTTATCGTGAACCACACTGTTTGGTGGTCACTTGTTCCCAGATGGCTACCCACTTCTAGATCTGAAATCCTCTCTCCGTCCCCATTTGAGAGTACCAGGTCTAAGATTGCTCCCTCCCAAATGGGTTCCAGCACTAGCTGTCTGAGGCATGCCCCCTGTAGGGCATCGAGAATGACCCTGCTCTTGGATGTGGCTGCAGCAAAGGTGCTCTGGTTAACATCTGGCATATTCAGGTCCCCCATCAACAATATCTCCCCTTTCTCTACCATCCCAAGGATGCCTTCTATCATTTCCTTGTCCATTTCCTCCCCCCGAGACAGGGGTCTGTATACAACCCCTGTGTGGATTGTGGTGCCATTTCTGGTCTCCAGGGTGACCCACAGTGCCTCCTTTCCTCCCCATTTACCCTTTAGTTCCATTGCTTTGATCCCTTCCCTTACGCAGAGAGCTCATCCTCCTCCTCTTCTACCCTCCCTGTCCCTCCTGTAGATTGTGTACCCTGGTATGCTGACATCCCAGTCATGGTTCTCTGTGTACCATGTTTCTGTAACTGCCACAATATCCAAGTGTCCCTCTTCCATCAAGGCCACCAGTTCAGGGAGCTTGTTATCTAGACTATGAGTATTGGTACTCAAAGCCCTCCATTCTTTGATGGCCTTACCACTTTTAGCCTCATCCCTGTCCTTATTGCCTTTGCCTTTCTCTCCATTTACCCCTGCTCTTCTCCCTATCAACTTCTCTATCTTGGTGTTTACCTCACTAACTACCCTGATTTTTTTGGGTGATAGGATTTCCCTGCTCCTTTTCAGTGCCTCCTCCCTTGGCTAGTTTAAATGCTTGACAATGAAGCATTTAAAATTATCACCTAGGATCCTGGTTACCCTCCTGGGCAGATGCAGACAATCGTGCCAGTATAGGCCTGTATCCCTCCAGGTGGACCCCCAGTCCCCAATGAAGCCAAAACCCTGAACTCTGCACCAGTTTTCCAACCATTGATTGAATCCTATGGTGCAGAGCACCTTAGCATCACCCATACCATAGACAGGCAGCAGCTCCAAGAAGGTTACTATGCATGCGACTTGTCTAAGGCCCCTCCCCAACTCCACAAACTCCTCCTGCAGTGCTCTGATCCTTTTCCCAGCCAGGTCATTTGTCCCTAGGTGAACAATGATGTCCAGCTCCCTCCGCATGCAGCTGCTTCCATGATCCTGAGGATTCACTCCCTGTCCCTCCAAGCCATGGCACCAAGCAGACACCTTACCTTCCTCTCCTCCCCTCCCTCAGCTCTCCCCCCCTAACAATTGAGTCCCCCACCAGGAGTTGTTTCCTTCCCCTGTGGGGTCCCATGCCACCCTCCTGTGGGTCTTTTTTGTGGAGGTTCCCAGCATCCTCCTTGGTCTCCACTGCGGGTGCCTCTGTAGAGGAACCACACTCTGCCAGAATGGTGTACAAATTGTGGAGAGTTACAACTGGAGAGATGCACCTCTGTTCCACCACCCTCACCCTCCACAATAACATTGGTGGTTTAGCTTTCCCACCCCTGCCCCTGATCCCTGAATGCCACCCTGTTTCATATACATAACTCCCCAATGATCCAGTGGTCCCTCCTCTGTTCCCTGATCGCCTCTCCATTTCATATGCATAACCCCCTGGTGGTCCAGTGGTCCTGCCCCATTCTCCAATCACCATCCTGACCCAAATAAATCATTTCCCTGGTAGTCTAGTGGCCCCCCACATCCTGGAAGGTAGTGACTCACCATCCCACTCCTCTCAACCCGATCCATGCCGGTTACTGGCACAGCCCTAATCACGCCACCACGGCCATGACTTAACTGTCAATAAGCGTGTACAGCACAGATACCTCCCACCTACCTTTCATTCCTCATAATCAGTAACTATATTACAGATAAATTAGGTCAATGGGAAGGGGCTTAACAGAACATACCAATACACAGCAAATTTTTGTGACCTTTGAACTGTGCAAACAACTTTGTAGGACCTCTGAATTGTGCACAACAATTTTTATGGCATTTATTTATTTATTTGCTTATTTTAACATTGGTAACCTGGAAAAGCACACCGAGTCAAGGTTAGTTTCTAGGTGCTACCCAAGGGAGGGAAACAAAGTAAAGAACAGCAGTACAATACATATAATGAAAACTTCTGAACAGCACACAGTGCAAAATTTGTACAAATAGAATAAATATTAAACATACGTATGTGCAGAGAGTAAAGTGTAGTGCAGCACCGTAAGAAATGCCTAGCAAGTGCATATTCAGAAGTAGCAACAGTACTTGGTGAGAGAAAAATATAGACAAACAATGACTGAACTGGGGTGAAATAATTGCCCATCCTCAAAATGGAGGAAGAGAACTTTAGTGGTGTTAAAGTTTAATCAAGGTGGGAGCAGAGTCCCAGCTGGTTGCTTACTCTGGTGGTAACAATTCGGCCATGGGTGTGTCATGAAAAATGGCAAGAGAAACAGGTGGGGAGGGGTTGGAGTTTCTGTTGGAGTCTGAGATAGCCAGGGAATTGGGAGAGGCAGAGGGAGGAGGGGAACTAGTTCCAGAGTGAAGAAGTCCTAACCAAAGCCACCACTGACAATTCACCCCTTGCTATCCTATCACCGACCGTCTTCCCCTTGAAAATGTCTCCTCCTTTAAATATCTTGAGATCACTCTTGACCCCACTCTTTCCTTCACAGACCACATCAACACTGTTATTCACAAGATAAACCAGAAACTTGGGGCTGCTTTCCGCATAAAGCCATACCTGTCCAATGAGGCCCACCTAGTTATAGTCAGAGGAAACTGTCTCCCTATACTGGACTATTGTTCCCCAATTTACTCTCGTGTCTCTGCCACCCTCAAGACTAGACTCGAGTCAGCCTACAACAGCGCTTGTTACTTTGTGCTGTCCGCCCCTTTCTCCACACATCACTGTCACCTTTACAGCTCCCTCAGCTGGCTCTCCCTATAGGGCCACTTTGAATTTATTTTAGGCTGATTTGTGGACACCATCTTAACCCGTTATACCCATTAGCACCATATGGCGTCAGAAGACTCAGAACCATCCATTACTTAACCTGACCCAAAATGGCGGCATCAGATGGAATGAGTTAAGACACAATGATGTTTCCCCTCTCTGACCTCTGTAAGCTCCGTACAGGTGCCTCTGCTCCTCCACTGTTCTGCCTCTTGAGGTACCGTGTACTACGACCAAAATGGGAGGGAATGCCCTATCAGTTGCTGTCCCCACTTTCTGGAACAGGCTTCCCACGCCCCTCTGATCCTCTGATTCCCGTATTGCCTTCAAAGAAAACCTCAAATCCTGGCTACTTACCAAACACTGCTGTAACTGTGTGCCCAGGCAATCCCCCCCCCCCATTTTCTTGACTACCCTAAAGTTACCCTACTCTTCTCCACCCTTCATCACTGCCATCTTCTGGTAGCTAATCAATTGCACAGGGGCTGGGGGGGGGTAGCTGGGTTAAACCTAATGCTGTAATTATGTGCTCCACCAGTCTGCCTTGTGTTGATTTTCCTTACTTATGTTGCATTATTTCCTTGTAACAACTGGTGTATTCAATGTACCCTACTGCAGTGTAGTTCTACTGCAGTTCCAGTATTCTTGACCACCCACCTGTACCTTGTACTGTGTTGTATTATCACTGTGTATATCATGTATTATGTTCCTTTTGCCTCTTGGCCCGGGTCATGCCTGAAAATGGTTCCCTGAACCAGTGTACTTACCTGGTTATCAAAGTCATAAATAAATAAGTCGATAGGAGAAGGCAGACTGCCAGTAGAGGATTCAGGGTGTGGAGCAGTAAAAGTGTAATGATTCCTAGAACAAAGAGAACAGAAAGTGGGGGGGGGTTGGGAGAGGAGGGAGGAGAGGAAAGCGGGAAAGGAACCAAACCAATACTTGCACATGGAGGAGGTACAGTGAGCCTGGCAATGACTGAACAGAAGGAGGATGGATACAGATGAGTACAGTGTAAAATGGTGGATGTGAGGGAGAGAGTTTGCAGCAAAGCGGCAAGCCTACATACAGTGCAGTAAAATAATCTAGGCAAGAGGCGAAGAAACACATTAATAACAGGTGGTCAGCCAGTATGGAAAAAAGGGGCACCCAGCAACGTCGTGGGAATAGAAAAAGGGCTGCAAGTACCAGTCAACACCTGGCCGTCTAGTGTGAGTGAGCCGTTCTGAATAAAACCCACATTGATAATCTTTTGAGCTGGATTTTAGGCCATGCTGTCAAGGACAGGATGATCCAAAGATTTGCTTATATGCTATAACTGCTCTCCTGATCCAAACAACATTGCTTACGTCTAGTCTGGGGTAAGCTCCAGCCAGCTTGACGCTATCCATGATGCATTTCCATCAAACACCGTGCCAGTTCTGAAACAGTTAGGCAAAAGGTCAGAGCAGAAAGCGCTATAGCTAGGAATCATGTGCATAGCTGTGAAATCCCAGCCTACACCCCCCCTAGTGGCAGCATATATACACTGCAAACAGCACTGGAAACAAAACCAAACCCTGAGGCATTCCACAATGAAGAGTAATAGTGGTAGAAATTATACTACCCATAACCCCCTGCTGCATATGGCCAGATAGGAATGACTTGAATCAGAAAAGAAATGTTCCTGATATCCCTCCCAATCAGTCAAAACTCAGTGATCCATAATCTTATCACTGGATACAGGAGAGGTTCCAGGGGACTGGAGGAGAGCTGATTTAGTTCTGCTCCATAAAAGCAGCAGCAGGGAGGAGGCTAGCAAGTATAGACTGGTCAGTCTCACATCAGCGGTTGGGAAATTAATTGGAAACCCAGTTAAAAGAAAGGTAAATTAAATATCTGGGATTCAGAGGGTTGCAAGATCAAAAATAGCTTGGATTCACAAGGGGGGAAGCCATGCCAGCCAAATCTGATAGATTCGTTTTACTATGTGATCAGGGAAATGGATCAGGGAAGGGCAGTGGATGTGGCCTAGTTTGATTTCAGCAAGGCCTTCAACACTGTACCACATAGGAGATTGCTAACAAAACTGGATAGTCCAGGTGTGGGAGCCAAAGTTGTCAATTGTGTGAAAACCTAGCTAATGGATGGGTGGCAGAGGGTGTTGGTAAATGGCATTCACTCTAAGGAGGGAAGCGTGACCAGTAGGGTTCAGTATTAGGGCCAGTCCTGTTCAACATCTTCATAAATGACATCGCAGAAAAGCTTGAAGGGAATGCATCCCTTTTTTGCAGATGACACCAAGATCTGTAACAGGGTGGATGCTCGGGGACGATGGAGAACATGAGGAGTGGTCAGGGGTATGGCAGCTGTGGGTCAGTGCTAAAAAGTGTAAAAACCACACACCCAGGGCATAGAAACCCTGGAGCTGAGGATGAAATTATTGTGGAATTACTGTCAGTCACTAAGTAGGAAAGGGACATTGGGATTATAACATCTGATAAACTTAAAGTCACAGGGCGGTGTGGCAAGGCAGTGGCAGGGCCAGTGGATTGCTGGGGTGCATAGGGAGAAGTATCACAAGCAAAAGGAGGGACCACTGGTGAGGCCACGAGTGAAATTATTGTGCACAGTTCTGGAGACTGCATCTCAGAAAAAGGCATGGACAGGGTAGAGGCAGTGTAGAGGAGGGCAACTAAAATGGTTCATGGGTTGCATAAGAAATCATATGATGAGTGACTGATGGATCTTAATATGTGCATCCTGGAGGAGAGGAGGGAGACAGGGGACATGACAGAGACATACAAGTACCTCACAGGAGTAAAGAGCATACAGGTGGGGAGCCTGTTTCAAATGAAAAAATGCAGCAAAACAAGGGGGCATGAAACAAAGCTAGAAGAGAGAATTTAAGAGGGATGTGAGGTAATATTACTTCACTGAAAGAGTGGTGGATGCCTGAAACAGCCTGCCACAAGAGGTAGTAGGGTCAAAACATGTGGGGGGTTTCAAACATGCATGGGATAGACATAGGGAAATACTAGCAAATAAAAAGGGTGGGGGTGGGTCACCGGATACCAGTTAGGGTCTGTTGGTAGAGAATAGGCAGGGAGAAACTGAGCAGACTGGGTGTGCCAAGAGGTTCTTTTTCTGCCAATAAATTCTATGTTTCTGGTGCACACATGGACATCCACTGGTGACAGCTGAGTTGTGATTCTGCTGTGACCTCTCTCAACTATTGCTGAGGCACGGAGACATCCACTGGTAACAATCTGGCTATGATGCATGTGTAAAATCCATTATGTATAAATTAGAAACTGTATCTGGGATGCAGCTGTGCCATGACCAAAATGAAATCAATTTATTGTGAGAGAGTGGCAGACACCAGCAAAGATGCTGACGATCAAAGTACACTGCATACAAGTAAACTGGTAAACAAAGAAAGTGTTACCTTATTCGTGATCCCCCTCTTCTCTGTCCAGCCCACGGGATCCAGTTATCAGGGCCTCGCCTTACTAAAATGCATAGGCTCTCCTTGGCTGTTCCTTCACCACTAAATATTTTTAATGCTATCAAATTCGGGTCGACCTGGATCGGAAAGCTACTGATAAGCTGCATTAATCCAGCAACCCCACTGACCCCTGGGCTAATTGAGTGGCTCCTTTTTTGAGGTGCCATCATGTCAGGCCCTATATGGCTCCTTATACTGCCCCTTCTTCTGCTGATACCAGCTGCCCAGCATTGGACACCTGAACTACCATCATGTTTGGTCTACAATGGCACCTTGTGCTGTATACCACATGGCAACGTATCCTTTAATTGCCTCTGTGATTCCAAGTACCAATACCTCGAACCCTGCTCTTGGACCACACATACCAGTAGTACTTATAACACTCCCCCACCACAAGGCCCCCATCCCACCACGCAGACTTCTATCTCCTCCCTGCCTATTGCGGTAGGGGTACTAGCTCTTGCTACAACAGATCAGTTCTTCTATGGTGGCTACTTTCCAGTCCCTAAAAACATCAGATCTACTAGACGGGAGAAAGGTAGAAATTACAAGTTTATAATTAGTGCTCTTAGAAAAATCCTACTTATCCTCCTGCTATGTTCAGGCAATGCAGAACTCAACCCTGGCCCCTAGAATGCTGCTTCGCCAGCAGAACTAACAAATTTAAAAGGAATAAGCTTCTTGCATATTAACGTATGTAGCCTCCTTAAAAAGATAACCTTAATACAAACCTGGGTAAATCATACATCTCCTGACATACTTGTGATTTCAGAAACTTGGCTTAGACCACTGATAGAGAAGTAAACATCCCCAACTATGCCTTGTTCAGAGCTGATAAGCATGCCAGAGGAGGAGGAAGGGTAGCTACCTACGTTTAAGACAAATTTTCTGCCTTCTGCTTATCCTCGGCATCTGTTGCCAGTGAATTCGAATGCCTAATTCTCAAAGTGGAAATTACAAAGACTACTGCACTCTGAGTAGTAGGATGCTACAGACCTTCGTCTGCTGGCCTACAGCTTGTGTCATATCTAAGTGACAAGTTGGGACAGGGGCTGCCAGAAACTACTATTTTAGGAGACCTCAACTTTGACTGGCTCTCTAACACAGCTGCCCCCCTTGCATCCTTCTGTGACGATCATGGGCTGACGCAACTTGTTACTGAACCAACACACCCAAATGTGAAGAACCCCAGTAAAAGTACACTTTTGGATGTGCTAATGGTGAGCAAACCTCATCTGTTCTCCCACGCTGATGTCTTCTTCTCAGACGCCAGTGACCATTGTTTTATTGCGGGAGTAAGATCCACCAACAACCCAGCGCCCATCAGCAAGTTCTCTATGAAGAGATCCAGGCGCAACTTCAATGAACATGCCTACCTAAACGAGCTTAAGTACTCCCCTCAGTGGCAACATTTCTACCTGGCCAAAACGATTATGTCAGCTTACAATATCTTCCACGACATTCTATCAAGGGCCCTTAATAAGTATGCTCCCCTGATTAAAGTTCGAACTAGGACCAAAACCTGTAAATGGTTCACCCCTCAGATCAAGTACTTGCTTCTAGAAAGAGAGAAGCTCTGGAAAAAAGCGCGCAGACTGAGCACTGCAGAGGATTGGAACCAGTTCAGGAGACTACAAAATTTATGTACCAAAACAATCAGAGAATCGAAGGCTACCTTCTTCAAATCCGAACTCGACTCTGCCACAAAGAGCCCAATCAAGCTCTGGAACACAATCAGTGATCTGCTAGGCCACTCCCCAGGAAATTCACTCCCGACCAAGATTACCTCTGGCAACTCGACTATAACCGAAAAGATGGATTAAATAACCACTTTGATACTGCAGGCATGGCATTTGATAACTCCCCTGCAAACATACTTCGCTCCCAGACTGCCAGCCAACTGCTTGAAACTTCGATAGCTTCACCGCCTTTCTCGCTTCAACCTGCCTCACTAAAAGAGGTAGAGGACCTCTTGCTTCAGTTGGATACTAGAAAAAGTGCTGGGGCCGACACCCTTGACCCTTACTTCCTAAAAATTGCCTACCACATACTAGCAATACCCTTCACCCACCTTTTTAACTTAACCCTGTCTCAGGGCACCTTACCACCTATATGGAAGACAACACATGTCATAACCACTGTTCAAATCGCGTGACCCTGGCGATCTCAATAACTACAGGCCAATTTCTCTCCTTCCGGTCCTGTCCAAGCTCCTAGAGAAAATTGTAAATGCACAGCTGAGGACTCACCTTGAGTCTAGGGAACTGATAAACCCTATGCAGTCCGGATTCAGAGCCAAACATAGCACTATCTCAGCCCTCGCCAAAGTTACTAACGACTGGCAGTGTAATCTTGAGAGCAAAAACTTTATTTGTGCTGTTTTCCTTGATCTAAGCAAGGCTTTCAACACCGTCGACCATAGTCTGCTCCTCTCCTCCCTTCAAACCATAGGTGTGGACACCTCCTCTCTGCGCTGGTTTACTGACTATCTTAAAGGGCGCCTTCAACAAGTTAAAGCCGAAAGAGGCCTGTCCCCCTTAAAAACTCGGCAAAGAGGGGTACCTCAAGGTTCTATATTAGGGTCCTTACTTTTTGCAATCTACATTAATAACATTGACTACTGTATAAAAGAAGCCAACATCCATCTGTTTGCAGATGATTGTTCTCTACGTGAGTCGCCCAACACCTGAAGTTGCCTGCAATGACCTACAGTCAGAATTCAACCTTTTGCAAAGCCAATTCATAGAAACATAGAAACATAGAAGTTGACGGCAGATAAGGACCGCAAGGCCCATCCAGTCTGCCCATTTCTTTTTCCACCTTATAAATGTGCCATCGGCCTTTGCTCTGTCAGTGACCTATCTATTCATAGTCATTTGTATTGCTCCCTTATGCCTATCCATGCCTGTTTGAAGCCCTGCACTGTATTCATAGCCACCACTTCTTGTGGTAAGCCATTCCATGCATCTACCACCCTTTCTGTGAAAAGAATTTCCTCATTCCCCTTAATCGACCTCCTCTAATCTCATGCTGTGTCCTCTTGTCCTGCTATTTTTCTTATATTTAAACATGTTAGACTCTTTCACCTTGTTTATGCCCTTAAGGTGTTTAAATGTCTCGATCATATCACCTCTCTCCTCCTTTGCTCAAGGGTATACATATTGAGTCTGCTAATCTGTCCTCATATGTCTTCTGATGCAGTCCCTGCACCATTTTGGTTGCCCTTCTCTGGACTGCCTTAATTTGGTTAATGTCCTTGTGAAGGTGTGGCCTCCAATACTGCACGCAGTACTCAGATGGGGCCTAACCAATTCTTGTACAGAGGGATTTACCTCCCTCTGACTTGTGATACCCTACTAATACACCCTAACACCCCTAGCCTTACCTACTGCTTTAGAGGTCTGCTTGATGATTTTAGGTCATCAGTGATGATGATGCCCAAGTCTCTTTCTTCCTTTGTGACTGCTAGCAACTCCCTCCCAGCCTATAAGTGGCTTCAGGGTTTCTCTTCCTATGTGCATGATTTTGCACTTCTTGCATTAAATCCCAGTTGCCACTCTTCTGACCATTTTGCTAGTTTATCCAGATCTCTTCTCATTCTGCCCACCCCATCTGGATCATCTACACTGTTGCAGATCTTGGTGTCATCTGCAAACAGACAAGCCTTACCCTCTAGTCCATCTGCAGGTCACTAATGAAGATGTTGAATAGGACTGGCCCCAGGACTGATCCCTGAGGTACCCCACTTGTGACTTGCATCTCTTCTGACTGTATACCATTTACCACCACTCTCTGTTTTCTGCCAGTCAACCAGTTTGCCACCCAGTTGACCAACTTCTGACCCACCCCGAGCCTACCTAGCTTATTTATCAATCTTCTATGTGGAACAGTGTCAAAGCTTTGCTGAAGTCAGGTAGGCGACATCAACTGCTCCCCTTGGTCCACCACTCTGGTTACCCAGTCAAAGAAATCTATGAGATTAGTTTGACAGGACCTTCCTTTGTAAACCCATGCTGTCTTGGATCCTGTGCCCTATGGATTCCAGGTGTTGCACTATCCTTTCCTTAAGGAGTGCTTCCATAATCTTGCCCACTACTGAGGTAAGACTGACTGGTCTGTAGTTCCCGCCTCCTCCCTGCTACCACTCTTGTGGAGCGGGATCACGGAGCCCTTCTCCAGTCTTCTGGGACCTCCTGTGCTCAGAGACTCACTAAACACCCTCAATGGCTCTGCTAGTTCCTCCTTAGCTCCTTAATACCCTGGGATGTATGCCATCAGGTCCCATTGCCTTATCCACCCTGAGCTTAGCAAGCTCTTGTAGGACCTTTCTTTTGTGAAGGGAGTAGTGCTTACCTCCCCCTGTCCATGATGCTGAGCTGTGGGCCCTGCCCTACCTTCTCTTCAGTAAATACTGAGCAAAAGTATCTATTTAGGATAGATGCCTTTACAGGGTCCTCCTCCTCACATGCCCTTTTCTCCATTGCTTAGCACACTCCCCTCTGGACTTTCTCCTTTCACTAATGTATCTATAGAAAGTCTTGTCACCTTCTTTTACTGTTCGTGCTAGTGTTTCTCAGTTTGGGACTTTGCCTGCCTTACTGCCTTCCTGCTTCCCTTAGGGCAGTTTGGTATGCCTCCTATTTTCATCCGCTGTGTCTCTTATATTTCCTGAAGGCCAGCCTTTGGCTCTGACCTTTTCTGCTACTGTATTTGAGAACCAAAGTGGTTTCCTTCTTCTTTGCACTTCCTTTCTGTCTAACACAATGGGATGTTGCTTCAAGTATTGTATCCTTAATGCTTGCCCACTTTGCCTGTACCTCCTCACCTGTGTTTCTTTTTGCCAGGGCTAGCTTAACTCTGTTGGCCATCTTATCAAAGTCAGCTCCTCTGAAGTCCCATATTTTGCCTTGGAATGGGATGATTTAGATGTAGTAGCCAAATTGAACCATACCATGATGGTCACTGGCCCCAGGTGACCTTCTACCTGGAGATCTGTGATCCCTTCTTTGTTAGTCAGTACTAGATCTAGGATAGCCCTGTCTCTTGTGGGTTGCTGTACCAGTTGTTTGAGGCCCTCCCTGCAGGAATCCACTATGAGTCTAGTTCTGGCAGATGTTCCTCCAAAAAAAGCTACTCCTTAAAGCCAAAAAAACTAAAGTGATGGTCCTCTCCCCTTTCATCCGTACAGCTAACCCTGTGTCCAGTGGGACAGTTCCCCAAATTACCACAGTTCTAGGTGAAAAACTAGAATTTGATACAAAATTCAAGTATCTGGGAGTTTGGATAGACCAAAGACTCTCCTTCATTGAACATATCGAGGATTTGCTAAAACGACTTTGGCAAAGGCTTGGCCTGTTTTTTAGAATCAACCAATTTCTCACCAGAGATGCCAAGAAACAACTGGTCCAATCCATTTTCCTATCATTGGTTGATTACACTGATTTCCTCTACAGCCAATGCCCCAACTCTTACATGACTAAACTGGACACACTCTACCATCGAGCACTGATGTTTATAATGGGACTTCCCTTCGACACGCATCACTGCACCCTATATGCGGCAGTGGGGTGGACATCACTAAAGTTCAGGCGCCACAGAAACGCCGCTCTCTGGACCTATAGAGCCATCTCTAATAAGCTGCCTTACTATATCTCCTTCTGTCTTCCCCGAGTATAATTGGGAAATATCCGTTAAGAAGTTGCTCAGCTATTACACTTGAAGTACCCAAAGCAAAATCTCACTTCGGCAGGGCAGCCATAAGCTTCGTGCTACTTACCTTATGGAATGAGCTACAAAAAACCCTCAAATTAAGCACTCTAATCGGTATAAGTGCCTTCAAGATGCTTTATTTCCGTACAATCAGAGAAGTATATACTGTAACTGCTTCACCCACTCAGACCCAGTACCGGCGTCTGCACTGGTATATAGCCACGCCTAGACCCAATTTTAATTACTGACCCCCCAGCTTGCTCCTCACAAGCCTAATTGTTCTCTCTCTTATCCCCTGTCTTATCAACACTAGGCCCATCCATCCCCTTATCCTTCCTTTCCCAACCTCAGATAGGAGCTCACTACCCCTGGGTTGTGACATCCTACCATACCCCGTACTTTATAGCATTCAATCCCAGGGTTCACACATACTCCTTTTCTCCATTCACCTTCTCTACATCCCGTCTTACCAACTCCTCTCTGTGCATCGTGCCCTCCTATCCTTTCTCCCCCTACCTCCCTCCCTTCCTCCCATACCTTCACCTCTACCTGGTGTATATTTTTATTTAATTTTTTTCTTCTGTTACTTCCTCCTGCAACCTTAGATAACCTGCTTTATCTTCCTATAGACACTTCTATGTATGTAAATACCCTGTAATCTGTACAATATCTGTATAATTCTATGTACATATGAACTTCTTTTTCTTCCTCTCTGTAAACAGTATTATCTGTACTGCCTTGTAAATACCTGTGTTGACCGGTATATACAATTATTCATGCTCCACCCAGGTCCATCTTGCAAATGAGCTTCTGCTCAATGATGAACGCCTGGTTAAATAAAGACTTGATTGATTGATTGATTGATTCATGGTTTCTTCTTTATTGAAAGTGCAGATACAGCAGTGGCATCAACAGTCCTGTAACAGCGCATAGTTATCCTCTATCGCGTATGGAATTCCATACACTCCAAAATGCTGTTGTGGTACAGTTCAAAGGTCAAGAAAATTTGCTGTGGTATCATTCTAATGTCACATGGATTCCACAACAACCTTTCAGCCTTGACGTACCACTTGACTGGTTGAAGATGCAGCTTCAATGAAAAAACTCAGTGAAAATGGCAGTGACGTTTGGTGAGGGCTGAGCAGGAGGCCAAGACAGTTTGGACACAGCCAGCCATATATGCCTCTGTGTTTCCAAACTGTTATTCTTTATCAGTTTTGTTTTTAATTAACACCATGGCCAAGGATGGATGGTCAGGAGAAGGAGTGACAGATCCTCAGGAGTGATGCAGTCTGATGCACAGTGAAGTGCTGGAGTGAGCTGGAGCAGTTTCTCAAGGTATTAAAAAACTGACAGCTGTATCAGTGGCACTGAGGGCTGAGGCACCGGACACCTTACCTCATGTTGCACTGGTGACCCGGGTTCGGGAATGAACTCAGGTTGTCGGGGAGCCAGCATGGGGGGAGCAGAATTGAGCAGCTGAAAGACAGCTCTCCTCTCCCAGGGGAGGTTGCTTGCCCCCCCCTTAGTTCCACTCCCACTGGGTGGAGGTCTGATGGGAAGCGTAGGCAGAGGAAGTGGCAGGCGATTGCCAGGGGTGGAGTGGAAGGGGCCGGGCCGGTACCTGCATTCATCTGTGCTTCCATGCACAGGCAAGCACACATCTGCCAGTGTCCTGGGTTGGGCAGAAAACCAGAGAGAAAAGCACAAAAATTGTAAAAAAAAAAATGACAAACTGACCAAGATTGAACTGTTAAGAAAAAACATACACTATATAAAGCAGTGTAAGGGTATCCATACACAACAGGGCTGTGTTTCCATCTCAGGCATGTGATGACATCATGGAGACCTCTCAAGCTTTGCTCTCACAATCTCGATGGTGTCATCACATACTCTCGATGGAAACACAGCCTTGTTGTGTATGGGCACCCATACACTATTCTATAAATGTACAAAGGGCACAATTGATTAATACTGTAGGCTTTTAAAAGCCCATCATAGCACTGCTCAGAAATGCCAGTCCCCTTCCAGCCATTGCTAGGTCTAAAGCGTTTCGCTCATGTACACTGTTTCAAGGGCTGGTAAGTCAGCATACTAGTGTCCCTTAAATGTTGAAGACTTAAAGTGATAGCCTCCAATAAAACAAAAATGCAGAGTGCAAGATGGATAAAATTAATTTTAAAACAATTTAATATACATATTTTCTATGATGCTCAAATGACAATCCCAATCATACAAATGGTGGCATGTTAGAGCCCCACCATGGGCCCCTTACCTCCAGATCACAAGATCACTAAAGAGCCCTGAAAAATGTATTGTTTAAAGAACATATAGTTTAAGGACGGACAGCATTGGCCCAGGTAGGAGATCCAAACAGAGGACCACCTATGGATATGTTACTTGCCACCAATTGATAAGGCATGGATATGCCAGTAGTAGGATGTAGCATCAACCCAATACATATAGGGGTAGAAATCACAGGACTCTTTGAAAAACATATGCTGTGGGAAGAATTGCCCTCACTTAATCCCCCAGTACCCAGGAAACTCTTGTGCCAAGGGCGAATGCCTGGCACCAAACGGGACCATGTTAGTCGAGCAGTCGCTTTGATTTATTAAAACTATTAAAATCACAACTGTAAATGCAATTAAAATGTTTAGATAATTCGGCCCCATTCAAGTTAATGGGGTATGCACATACAGCCTTCGTTTTCTGACATCACAAAATGGGGCTGCGTGTGCCTGCTTGGGGGCATGTCGGTGGATTGAGGAAGTGTCTCTGTTTTTTGAGGAGAAGTACGTTCTAGAAATTATGAGTGTTAGAACTTCTTAACAGGGCAGAAAAAAAGGGAATTCTTTATGGCAATAAACTCTGGACCAGGCGAGCTGTTGTATATGTTGGTGGGAGTGGCAACTAGGCAGCTAAGGAGCTGCTGTTTATGTAAGTCACCAATACAAAAGTGATCCTATATTATTAATAGAAAAAAAATTTTCTTCAGAAGACTGTTGCTTGCGGGCAGAGGAAGCATGGAGGGGTGAGGGTGGCTTCTCTCTTGAGGTTCTTATGATGTTACAGTATATCACGGTACCACATGGAAGGCTGGAAAGGAAGTTAGTAGGCACAGGGGTGGGTGCAAAGCTGGTGAGATGGGTAGGAAACTGGCTGCAGGGAAGGCAACAGAGGGTGGTGGTGGGTGGGGAGCTCTCACACCCAAGGGCAGTGACGAGCGGTGTCCCACAGGGCCAGTGTTGGGACCAGTGTTGTTTGGGATATTCATTGCAGACATATCATGGGACATCAAGAGCAAGCTCAGTCTGTTTGCTGGATGATACTAGTTGGCGCAGTGGTGGATGACCTAGGGGATGGCAGGGTTGCAGGATGATCTGGCAAAGCTTGAAACCTGGTCAGACACCTGGCAACTGGGGTTTAATGCCAAAAGTGCAAGGTGCTGCATTTTGGGATGAAGAACCCAAGGAGGAGTTACCTAGCAGGGAGTGCAGCTAGCCTAGACAGAGGAGGAGGAGAAGGATCTGGGGGTGCTCATTACAGGGTCAATGAACAACTCGGCACAATGTAGGAAGGCAGCTGCAAAGGCCAACAAAATGCTGGGTTGTATTGCAAGGGGTATATCCTCGAGGAGGAGGAGGTGATTCTGCCACTGTATAGGTCATTAGTTAGATCACACCTGGAGTACTGCATGCAGTACTGGCGTCCCCTATTCGAAGAGGAACATTAAGTTACTGGGGGGGTGCAGCGAGGGGCTAATAAAGATGATCAAGGGCTGGGGACTTATCATACAAGAGGAGGTTGAAGTAGTTGAACATGTACTCACTGGAGGAGAGGAGAGACAGGGGTGACATGATTGAAACCTTTAAATACATGAAAGGAATAAACAAGACAGGTACAGAGGGGCTGTTCAAAGTAAGGGAGGGGAGGGCCACCAGGGGCTATGATATGAGACTGGAGAGAGGAAGATTCAGCAGGGAGATGAGGAGACACTTTTTTACAGAGAGGGTGGTGGCTGGGTGGAATGCATTACCTGCAGAAGTGGTATGCAGTAGAACAGTGGACTGCTTCAAACGAGGATGGGACAGGACAAGGGGAAGGGTTAATGAAGGGGAAGGGTGGAAGGGAGGGGCAGCTGCAGAATAAGGGGTGCTAGCTGCACATTCGAGCAGACTTGATAGACCTCTAGGCCTTTATCTGCTGGCAAATTTCGTATGTTCATATATCAAACCCCTCGATAGAAACACAGCCTTGTGGTGTATGGGTGCCCATACACTATTCTATGGATTGAGTGATTGATTAATTTTCAGCATCAGGTGAGGGTTTGTTCAGGAAAGGAATAATAGCAGTAGTCTTGAGTGCAGAGGCTATGCCAGTAGAAATAAAGTGGTTAATGTTAACTGTGATATAGTGAGCAAGCTTAGGCAGACCAGAGGCAGTGAAATAAGAATTTTCATTATTCTTGAATGACTTATGTAAGTGTGGTGTGTCAAGTATGCATGTACCACAGTAATACTATCATCTACTACAGTTCCTCTGATTTTTCTAAACTCACTCCTTCAAGTGAACTTTGACAATTTTACAGGCAACTTTTGTGCCTGAAACCACCTAATTCTTAATTCAAGCAAGGCTATATTAATGGTATTCAGGTCTCAAAACCTAACAAAAAATCTTGAATCCCATCATAGCATCATGGCTTTAAAGAAATACAAAATCACACATGCCCCCATAATGCAAAGCACCATAGGATGCATATGCAAATCATCACAGAATATTATGCTGGCTTAACTTTAAGCAGAATTGCATGGTGCCGAAAGACCTCTCACACAGTTTGCAAAAGGTGCCAACAGAAGACACAGACACGTGTTTCGTCCTACCAGGACTCATCAGTGTGCCTCGTCTGTTTGACACCCCAGTGGAAGTAACCAGCTACCCTAAGATGGTCTGTCTGGGTAATATTGTGGTGAACCCAATTAAAACAAAAAACAAGTTAAAAGACAAAAAAAACTCAGTGCGCAAGCACTAAAGCAGTGGTTACCCCAAAGGGCACTGGCTGGAAAGCCAAGTTTCAAAGAAATACAAAATCACACATGCCTCCATAATGTAAAGCACCATGGGATGCATATGCAAATCACCACAGAATATTATGCTGATTCAACTTTAAGCAGAATTGCACGGTGCCGAAAGGCCTCTCACACAGTTTGCAAAAGGTGCCAACAGAAGATACAGACAAATGTTTCATCCTACCAGGACTCATCAGTGTGCCTCGTCTGTTTGACACCCCAGTGGAATGAAACAGCTACCCTAAGATGGTCTGTCTGGGTAATGTTGTGGTGAACCCAATAAAAACAAAAAACAAGTTAAAAGACAAAGAACCTCAGTGTGCAAGTATTAGGGCATCATGGCTTTAGACTGCAGAAGTAGCATAGCCTCTTGAAATACCTAGGTGTTGAACTCAGTCTACACTGGTCTTTGACAGCCACATTGAGGATATCCTAGCCACAGTGGGCCCTATGCTGTACAGATGAGTACTGTCTACGTGTGCAGGCTAAAAAGCAAGTTGTTTTTCACTTGTTATTATCCTCGATGGACTGTGATGAAGTTATCTATTGTACTGCATGTAAAGCCTCTTTAACACTCTATGCAGGTTATTCTATGGTGTGGCCTCTGTACCCAGCACTTCCACTGCACTTGTGACTAGCTAAACACTAACAGCTGAGTCCCACACACCATGGAAACAGACACTGGTTCTCTGTGCAGTATAACTGTGCCCATGGAAAGGCCACAATTTTCTCCTGTCCCATCGCTGGACTTATTCATTCCAAACATCCTCTACCCTGAATTTTAAGACCCCAGGGTGAGAAGGGAAACTGGCACACAAACCTTTGTACACTCAGCACTAGATTCTAGCAAGTTACCAGATCATCTCAAATATACGCTCAATCTATCAACTTTTATGACCACCCTTATTATCCACCTGAAGGAGCCTTGCAGCTGCCTGCAACATGGAAGTTTTATTTAATTACCTGTATCTGTATGTTATGTCACGTATATTATTTATCATATACTCTGACTCCATGTTCATTTAACATGCAGTATGGTACTTACGTAATGTAACTTACTAATGGTTTTAACTTTGAATATTCACTGCTGTCTCCTCTGGACCGCCGTGAAAACAAGATGCTGCATCTCATTGGAAAATCCCAGTTGGACCAAAATGCTAAATAAATAAATACTCCATTTCATACATCGAATGATTTCAGAGGTCTGAGATGATGATTGTGGGGGGAGAGAAGAGATAAAGGGATAGGAGGGAGAAATAAGGTGGTCTAGAGAGAAAGAGAAGGGAGTGTGTATAATGCAGTGGAACAAAGGCTGGAACATGGGGGTTCAGGGGAGGAGCAGAAGAAATGTATCCATGAATGGTGACTAGTTTGGAGTCAAAAAATGTAGCAACTCTTTTGCATTTGGGAGTGTTAGCCGACTCCATTAGTGACCACTCCCCAACATTTTGCACCTGGAACTGTAAGAGACACCATCCACCAGCCAAAACCATATGATTCTGGGATTTTTCCAGACTGTCCCCCACACACCTCAGAACAGACATACTGGCGGTGGACTGGCCCACGTACTATTCTCTAACCGATGTGGACTCTGCTCTAGGCTTTCTTTCCTCTGTGCTTACATCTATACAAGCAAACACTGCCCAGTCAAAATATGCAGGGTCAGGAGTGGCAGCTTTTTTTTTTTATTATTTTTAACCAGGTATAGCACACTAAGCTGAAAGCTTTTTTACAGGACCGACCTGGGAGCACAAGGAGGTTAAGTGACTTGCTCAGGGTCACACAGTATGCAAGTGTGCTTTAGATGGCTAACCAGGGATCTGCTCAAGCAAATGAAACAGAGTGACAGAGCTTGGGGCCATTATAAAGCTAACCCCCTCTTTAGCACTGTGGAACTCTAACTGTGCTCTCCACAATAGCTGCAAACAGGAGGCCAAACTCCAAAAAGCCTCCTATCTTAAAAATCAACAGACACACAGACTGAGGGAGCACAGCATATTTTTGCTGGCCATCAACTCTCTAATGTTCTTTTTACTGCACCTGCATTGAAACTGACAAGAACATTCTGCAAACTTACAAGAACATTCTGTGAGAAACAAGCTATCTTAATGAGTTCCCAGACAAAGACTTATAAGAGAGCAGCAATGCTTTTGCTAGAGAGACAAGAAGAGTGAGAGACTGAGAGACTGAAACTTGGAATTAAGAGACACCCTCAGAAGGAGGACTGTTTTCCTATGTTTCCTGACCTGTACCTTGACAACAGTTAACAAATAAATAAATTAGGAGGTAGTGAGGAAGGCCGTGGAGATATAAAAGACAAAGAACCTCTGTGCACAAACACTGAGGCAAGGTTACCCCAAAGGGCATTTGGCTGGGAAGCCAAGTTTCAAGAAAATACAAAATCACACATGCCCACACAATGCAAAGCATCATGGGCTGCATATGCAAATCACCACAGAATGTTATGCTGGTTCAACTTTAAGCAGAATTGCATGGTGCCAAAAGGCCTCTCACACAGTTTGCAAAGGGTGCTAACAGATGACATAGACACGTGTTTTGATATAAAGCCTGCTGCCACCAGGGGGTGTGACTGTGCACCAGTGTTATGACAGAAAACACACCACAGGGGGCATATAGGGATAAGGGAAAGAAAGAAAGAAAGAAAGAAAGAAAAAGAAAGAAAGAAAGAAAAAGAAAAGAAAAGAAAAGAAAGAGGAAGGAAGGAGAGAAAAAGAGAGAGAGAAAGAAAGAAAGACCCCAAGGCCCTGGCTGCTGACAATGTCTCTCTCACAATAGTACTGAAAATGTACTCTAGGGTGTCTGTCAAAAGTGGAATCTGTTTACAACATTCAACGTGAACATGTAAATAAAACCCTCAAAACTCCTGCACAGCTGCAGGCAGGTGCTCTATTCATCTCTGACTTGTTGAGCTGCACCAGCAGCCTCGTCGACAACTGGCTTTCCCATTGAAGTGGAGTGCACTGTGCACTCCCCCTCCCCCTTCCCTCTGGAGCTGTCTCCCAACTGGCTGAGCAGCCTGAAGCTTTCAGTTTCTTATCTCTGAAAGGTGTTTGTTTGCCGGGGTATCGCTTGCGGTCAGCCAAGGCAAACATGTCCCATTGTGGTTTGGTGGGAAAAGGTGAGTTCTTTTATTTACCTAAATCCATGCAGAAGAATTGCCAGCCCTCAATTTCACACACACAGAGCTGTTCTGTTTCTTCAAACCTTGGATTAGGAGTGCAGGTAGACAGTGGTTTTTCCAGTTCACCATGTAGTTTTTCCACAACAATTTTTGGTTTTGCTTGCATTTTAGCAGCGCAGAATGTTTTGGAATCCTAAAAGCACCAGGACTGCACCTTAAAGCAGTTACACTAGATACGATAAGGAGGAATCAAAATAAAAAACATTCTTTGTAGCCTCCTGTATTTAAAATGTATGATGTTTGTACACATTCCCTCACTGGTGTGTGTGTGTTGGGGGGGGGGTTAGTATGTGCAGTACTGTGCCCTTCCTTACTGTCGTCAATGACAGCCTTTGGATCAGCTCGGAGGAGAGTGGTGAGTAGTAAGAAACTGTGTGTACAGTTAGATAAAAGATCCTCACAGCGTAACACTTTCAAACTGTAAGTTTAGATGGAAAAAGACTTTGTTGACAGCCTGGGGAAGGTAAGTCAGACCACTGGTATTGCCCCCTAGCCCCGCACTAGTCCTCTCTGACAGTTATTAAAGTAATAATACATGAAAGGGCATCTGTTTTTGTGGGATTTATCCACAACTTATCTGGTGTGGCATGAGGTACAGCCAGGTGCTATATGCCACACAAGAAGTGAGTAAATCCCACAGCAACACACGCCCTGTTGTGCATTACTGTGATTATTGTGAAGTGGAATCAGAAGAAAAAATATATAAGAACTGCAGTTAGCTTAAAACTAACAGCTGGGACTTTACCCATATGTATGTTGTGAGATTTACTCACCGGTAAAGGCCCAGACTGACCAATCAGATAGCAGGACTTTTCTTGTCAATTTAATAATGCGTGATTGTTAACATCAATGAACAGAATCGAATAGAACAGAATAGAATGGAATAGAATATAACAGAACAGAACAGAGCATCTTGTAACTTGAATGTTTAATGTCTCATTCCTATTGTACCCCTCCCCCCAGGTTGCACCGGGAGACAAGCGACATGTTGCTCATTGTGCCTTCCTGGTGAAACATTTGAATAAATAAATACAAATAGAACAGAGCTGGATATATACCAGAGAGTGGGGTATTGGTTGTGCAGAGTATGGGTACAAACATGGCTGCATCTTTGACTGAGCACTGCATTCACATCTACACATACAGCCTGTTGTGGCAGAACCTGTGTGTATATTGTTGGGGGGGGGGGGCATGTTGGCCAGGAAACCAAGGCCATCCCCTGCCCAGGAGTTCAGTCCATTTTTCTTTTACAGAAGTCAAAAAATTGGGGGCCATGTTTGGAAGTTATCCCAGTTTTGTGGAGGTCAGACTAATTACTCAAGTACACAATATTGAAAGTTGAATTTCTTAAGAGGCCAATTTTTGGAAAGTTGATGTAAAAAATCTTCATAAGATACCCTTGCTTTCTCTTTTATTTTTTGCTGCCTCACTTGCCCACCAGTACCTTACTCCTTTGGGCTCCATAACTTCCTCCTCATACCTGCCATGCCACTGTCCACTCTTGTAGAACACCAACCTGACCTCCAGTGACTCTGGCATCCCAAGGGGCAAGCTCGTCCCTGTTGGGTCAGTCTGCTAGCCAACTGGAGGAGCATACATCTCACCTGACTTCCTTCATAGTCAATTTGTCCCTGCTGGGGTCATCACCTGGTTAAGAGGAGGAGCCTCCAAACTAACCTGGGTGCTGACTGGAGGGGTACTCATGGTATGCTGGAGGAATGATGACTTTGCGGCTGTGAGGGCTGCTGACTTGGGGTGATGAGAACCATCATCTGATGCAGTGGTGTGGCATTTCCAGTGCTTTTCTCCCATCCCCTCCTCCTCCCCTGTGTTCGTGCACACTGAGCAGTTGGCCTGGTGGGCCCAACAACACGTGATTACCCATGCTTTCAATAGCGCCTCCTCCATGCCACAACCAAGAATCACTGTATAAGCAGTGCAGTGATCACTCCCACCTCCCCACATTGGGAGAAAAATCATCCAATCGATACTCTGAGCCCTGCCTGCCAGCCTCCATGCCCGACATCCCAAGTTCAGGGCACAAACCTCTATCCCCAGCATGCCAAAGTAATCCCCCATTGCTCAGTGCTACAAAGTTGTCTAAAGCATCTACCATTTTGATTTCCATGGCTATAAAAATGGGAAGTCATCTAATTTTCTTTTTTTTTAAGTCAAAAACTTCCTCCCATTTATTTTGGAATGTTTACTTTATTTCTGGAAGTCAAATACTTCCAAAGAGGAGTTAACTGAATCCCTGTCCCTACTCTTTGGGAAACCTATCATGGAATCCTTTTTTTACCTTACTTTTATTGAATTTCAAGTATGAAGAAATACATATGAAATAGTTTGGTTCCAAGTTTAGAAATTCAATAAAATACATCATTTAATAAGTGCATGGTGTCACTTGTCTTCCTTTGTTACCACAGAAAGAGTCTTGTCACTTCATATCCCTGCTCTGCTGTAAGGCAGGACAGCATTAGATACGACATGCATTTCTAAAATTAGCTAATCACAGCAATGATCGTGGATGGTGACTGAAATGTACATTTCCTAAAAGTTCATGCTGTGCTCCTTGCACATCAAACATCACAGTAATGTCATGTAAAAGTCCACGCAGATACTGAATTATGAAAATCACCCTCAAATATTGTCACAGATAAGTCTATGAAAGCCCCACCACCCTAACTAACAGTGAGCACAAAACATAACTCTTAACATTAATTTCTACGGAATAAAGTTTCAATGTTTGAGGGTATTAAAGGAATTGCTGAGAGAGAACCTTCCTTTACACCAAACTATTAATGGATAAAAAAAAGAACTGTTTAAACATTTCAAATGCTGTAAAACCATGCAGCAATCTGTAGCAAAAGTACAGTTTATATCACCACTTGCAATGCAATAACAAACCCTACTATGACAGAACATTTGCATTCAAATCAAGGGAGAAGCCATCTTACCACAAGCCAGGCACCTAACATCAGGTACAGACTGTGCTGGGCTAACAATCACTGAGTGTATGAAGGCGACCCTTTGTGTGCATGTAGTTCACCAAGCTGCACCACGTGGTGTCGGCCATCTTGTACCACTCGGGGGACCTCACTGTCCAAAACCACCCTGCTACCACAGTCATACCCAATTTGCTTTTTATTTAAAAATTTCTGACTCGCTCCCCACATATCACATACCTTAGAGCCAGGTCTTTACAAAAGCCCCAAAACACACAGCTGACCCTAGCATTTGAATATAAAATATGTGCCAGTATTTGAGGCCGTCTCCCACAAATCATATAAATTTTACATAGAGGCTAAAGCAGGATATTATATTTACAGTCCTCCCCTCAGTCTTGGACATTTTCAGTTCTAGAAAAGCCAATTTTGATTAGTTCAAGCCTCTTGCATGCTTCATTTGGGTCTATATACAGGAAAGTCTATATGTTATCAACATATGTGATGCGTAAGTGGACAGGGAACTGGAGTGCGTGGCTTACTCCTAGCAATTGCAGTCTCACCCACACTGCACCAAAACACTGTATTCCTTGCCTAGTGGCAAAACTGAGATCAGGAAGAAAGTGAAACTGCTGGCCATCTTCAGTGGTGAGTTACCCTCTCTTCTTGGCCTCAGCTGGAATTGTGTCCCTAACATGTTGACCCACTGTCACTATAAGAACTGTCCTGGGCTTCTCCTGGGATGCTGGTCTCCATCGTTGAGTAATTCAGCAGGCTTTCCAAACAGAGTCCCCCATTTCCAGACCTAATTAGTGTGTGGTGAGTGCCACAAAGTCTTCTCCTTCTAGGCTTTCTCATATTCCCAGCAATCACCCATGGCTGAGTCTGTCACTGTTCTCTAAGTGTTTCAATCATAGATGCAAGGTCTTGTTTTCCGTGATTAGTTCTGTCATGGCTGTTGCTGTATTATTAGCCATGTCTGTGGCTTTCTGAGCTTTGACCATTGCTGTATTGACATTTCCTCCAAGAGTTGCAAAACAGGTATTAGATGTATAGATGCATAGGCACTGTCGGCACATAAGGCTCTATGGCCCACCCACTCTGCCCATTTGTGCTTGTAAGTTCCCTTTACGTTTTTCTAGATGTCTGTTACCCCTTACCTGACCTCCAGAATTCCCTTATGTCTATCCCATGCATTCTTAAATCCTGTGATTGTTTCAGCCCCCACCACTTCCTCTATAGATACTGTACATAGATATTAAGGGTATCAAATTTTGTATCAAAGTCTGTAATGGCTCAAAACAGAGTCACATTTGTTGGTTCTCCTGCATCCACGGCCTCGGTGCTCAAGCTGCTCCCTCCCGCCACCTCCATCTGCTAAGCTCCCATTTTCCCTCTGTTCTGTTGGGCTGCTCGCTTTGGTCCACCGATGTTGAATTTCTCCGTAACAAAAGGTATCATTCAGTTCGGCATGGTGAGTAGTTTCACAAAATCAAATTATTCCTAGTTAATTTATAAAATATATTGAATTTTTTGCTGCTTATATCAGCAAATAGCTGGAGCCCCTGTTAAACATGTCTGCCGTCATCGGCTGCTAGCCAAGTCCCACCATGGAATCTTTAACTTCAACATGGGCAGCCACCAACAGGGCCACACCCCACCCCCATAATGCACAGCAATATAAGTTTAGGATATGAGACAAAGGGCTTAATCCACAAAGGGGTTGAGAGCCCTTGTGCATTTGCAGAATGCCAGTAAAAGCCAAGGATGGCCTCCATCACACATGTGAAACAGCTTGCGGCACCCACATTGGGACTACTAATGGCTCTCTGCATCTGAGATCGCACTGCACCCATGCCTCCTGAAGTCGACTTGGATGCAGAGTCTGTGTGCCCTCCACACAAAGGCATCCCAGACAGTTGTCGAGCTTGATTCTCTGCAATTGATACCACCAGCCCTGTTATATGGCATGGAGGGCTGGCTGTCCTGATGTGCCAATTTGTTTTTCCTTTTAGCAATGCGGTTGCCCATATTAGAGTATGGTAGTCCTTAAGGACCGGGACTGCCATGTCCAACAGTCCCTGCCCTTAGTGGAGCAGGTGATCCACTCTGGTACCAACATGGGCATCTGATTAGATGCTTGATGTCTAGCTCTGCCTTGCCCCACAAAATGCCCCCTTATTCTGTGTACTCCTCCATGCATGTGTATTGGGGTGTTGAGCTCAAGGATTTCTGCCATGTGCAGACTGTGCCCAGGGCGTGTGAACTGCATAGGCCAGCAGCTGGGTAACTCGAGCGTATGTCGGTCTTGCAGTAGATTAGGTCCTAAGTCACTGGTGTGGAAAGTGAACTCTTGACCTTGTGGCCCAGAGGTAAGTGGGGTAAAAATGAGCCAGACTGACCAATGGCAGGTGCTGTAACTGCTTACACAATGAACACTGATGAGTTAAATTTTTGTTTTGTTAGATTTTATTGTGATGAATTGTGTTGGCAAAAAGGTAACAGACTGACAACATGGGATAATGAAGTCCCCATGTAGCCATAAAGCAAACATAATGTGGAGAGTAACTTCCTTATACAGTGGAGCCTGCCAGGATGAAGCACAATGTCACAACAGTCGTACTTACCCGGTTACCAGACTTACCGGACTTACCCGGTTACCAGAATTCTAATAAATAAACAAAGAAAGGCTTCCAGTGGTCACTGTCCACCAGGCATGACCGAGCCGAGACTGGCATGATCATTCCACTTTTGACAAAAGCAGAAGAATTAGCATTTTTACAATGCTTTTCATACACCTTGTATCCCAAAGCACTTTACAAGCAATGAGAAACTGGTAGTTAGGTGCGTGTAAACGTGTAGTGGCAGCCACTTTGCACATCAACAACCACACACAACCCCAGACAATTGCATAAACCAGTTTTATGAGAAGGGGAATGTTGGCAAGGACACTGGGGAAAATCCACATTTCTTGCAAAAGGTGCCTTAGGTTCTTTTAATTCCATCTCAACACCTACTAGGGTGGCACCAGAGATGGGTAGAAGGGACCTCAGTTTAGCATTTCAGCCTAAGAATGGCAAACTCTGACAGTACAGCATACATCCAGTACTGCTCTTGAGTGCTTGCTATTTGGAACTTTATTGTCTGATTGGTGCTAGCAACCCCCTGCATAGCACCAGAACCCACCCAGCTGAGCACACCAATCTTTTGAAACCATTTATGATATGAGCTCAGTCTCTGCACTGGACTAGAACCCCTGACCTTCTCACCTAGAAGTGAATGTGTTACTGACTGAGTCATGTTGACACCTAAAAGTCAGATTGATTGATTGATTGATTTAAACATATTTTACCAGGTAGGCATACAGAGCCCAGAGGACTCGTTTCCAATTGTGACCTGGGGGGAGCATGGGAATCTTATGGAAGAATACAATCCACCATGTTTGTTCATACATATAACACAGTTTGAACCCAAGCCTCTGGGATAAGTGATCAATTCATTCTGCACTTTGCCATTCAACACTCCCTACTACATCACTTGTCTTGGAGAGTGCAGCAGCTGAAACAGACGGCATTTCACACACACACACACACACACACACACACACACACACACACACACAACAGCACCACTTTGATACTTTGTGGATTAAGACGAGATTCTTTTTGTGTGGCTAAATGACATGAAAAGTGTTTTTGCAAATGCAAATGAGAAGTCTGCGCTTGTATTAACTCACGCAGTGGTAATTCCAGATAGCCCCCAAGTTCGTATCTCTCCTTTCAGAGTCACAGGGGAAAGTTTGTTTCCTAATTAACTTCATTTACATAACCATGTTCCTTCCATCAGTAAGTAGCAGGTTATTTCAAATAACATATAGAAAGCACTCCCCTGAACTACTTGTAGCCAGACCGTTCATGCATTATTATCATGGACAATGGCTTTTTGTAGTGATTCGGTACCTCTCCCACATATGCACTAATTAAGTAAGGTTAATTAATTTCATTAAGACTGGCCAATAAGACTCTGCTGCCCTCTTGAATGCAACCTAACAAGCTGCATGAATGTTCACAAGTAGGTAACCCAATAATAAAAGTTATCAAAAGGAGTAAAAGGGAATCCTCAAAGTACTAAAAGGGGTCTTACAGTTATGGAGGGCAGTAATTATAACTGTATTTGTGTCCAGAAAATAACTTGGAAAGAGGATTTTACTTTAGTTGGGGGGATTGTTTTGGGGGGCTACATTGAGCAGGAGCCCTCATCTTACAAAACTGCATGAGAGTTCTTACTCCTATGTCACCTTTCACCATTTAATTTTATGGGAGTGTCCCACATTCTGGAAATGACACACACACACACACACACACACACACACATATAACAAACACACACACAGGTATGAGAGAATTCCCATTTAATCACTGGCTGTAACACTCCACACCCAAAACTGCATGGTGATGCACTGATTAACATTTTATTTTTTAAACACAGGGAAGGAAATGTATCTGGGCTTGTTTTGCAGCAAATAAAATTAAGCAATGCAAAATGAGGCAACCAAAGTAAATACAAACCTAGGACACAGTCTGAAAGACCAAAGCAGAAATAGTAACTATGTCTGCAGAACAAGAAATCCGCACATGAAAATAAGGTGTGGTTACGGAGTGACACAGAGTGATTAACAGCAGAAAGAGGTTGTTGACTCATGACTACATTTTGAACACTGGGGTCCTACTTGACATTGTTCTATGCTGTTATGTATGTACCTATATGCCAACGACACAATAATTTACACTCACCACAGTGATGCACAGACAGCAGTCAGAACCTTACAAACAGATTTTTCTACAGTTCAGAATGCCTTGGTGAATTTACGATTACTACTCAATGACTGGAACACTCAATGGATGCTATTTACAAGTAGAAATAGACCTCTACTTGATCTGAGTTTGAAATCCAATAAGGGTACAGAAATTGCCAGTGTCAATTTATAAGTATCTTGGCTTATTTTTGGATGATAACTTATCACTTATTCCTCACATACAAAACCTTTCCATCAAATTGAAGAGATTATTGGCCTTTTTTTGTAGGAACAAGACATGTCTTAATTACTTACTCACTTAGAAAACTTTGAGTGAATTAATTGTTCCTGTCAGTTTTGGATTATGTAGACTGTGTAGTGGGGAAGATCATGGAAGTACTACTGGAGGAGAGAGTGGTGGAACATCTGGCTGCCAACGGACTATAGGACCCAAGGCAGCATGGTTTCACCAGGGGGAGGTCATGCCAGACCAACCTCATTGAATTTTTTAACTGGGTGACAAGGGAGGTTGATCAGGGAAGGGCAGTGGACATGGCCTATCTGGACTTCAGCAAGGCCTTTGACACTGTGCCACATAGAAGGCTATTAAACAAACTGGGGAATATGGGAGTGGGCAGGGCAGTAGTGCGGTGGGTAGGTAATTGGCTGGGTGGCAGGACACAGAGGGTGGTGGTAAATGGCTGTCACTCCACAGAGGGAAGAGTGACTAGTGGGGTACCACAGGGATCAGTGCTGGGACCAGTCCTACTCAACATCTTCATCAGCGACATTGTGTAGGACCTAGAATGCAGAATTTCCCTCTTCGCTGATGACATGAAGCTCTGTAACATGCCAGAGGGTATAGACAGAATGAGGAGGGACCTGCAGAAGCTTGAAGAATGGTCAAGGGTTTGGCAGTTGAAATTCAATGCAAAGAAGTGCAAGATAATGCATATGGGGCACAAAAACCCTGGAACAACATATCAGTTGGGTGAGGATATAGCATGCACCAAGCAGGAAAGGGACCTTGGGGTTATCATCTCTGATGATCTCAAGGTAGGGAAACAGTGCAACAAGACAGCAGGTAAAGCAAATAGGATGCTGGGATCCATAGGCAGGGCCATCACCAGCAGGAAAAGGGAGGTCATAATTCCACCATACCAGACACTAGGGAGGCCCCACCTGGAGTACTGTGTACAGTTCTGGAGACCTTACCTACGTAAGGACATAGACAGGGTAGAGAAGGTTCAGAGGAGAGCAACAAAGATGGTACAGGGATTGCATCACAAGTCCTATGAGGACAGGCTGAAGGACTTGAATATGTACTCCCTGGAGGAGAGGAGGTAGAGAGGGGATATGATAGAGACATACAAGTACCTTACAGGGAGGAAGAGGGTGCAGGAATACACAATTTTCCAGTGAAAAAGATGTTCCAGGACTAGAGAGCATGGGATGAAGTTGGAAGGAGGGTGATTCAGAGGAAACATGAGGAAGAATTTCTTCATAGAAAAGGTGGTGGATAAGTGGAACACCCTGCCAGAGGAAGTGGTGGGGGCTGAAACAATCACAGGACTTAAGAATGCATGGGATAGACAAAAGGGAATTCTAGAGGTCAGGGGAAGGGGGCAACAGACTTCTAGAAAGACATAAAGTGAACTTACAAGCTTAAATGGGCAGACTGGGTGGCCCATAGGCCCTTATCTGCCAACAGTGTCTATGTATTTGTTTTTATAGAAATTCAGCTGTAAAAGTACTGAATACACTTGACCTCCTTTTATCATAATGCACTTAGATTTATAACCAGTTTACCATGGAAAACACATCACTGTCGCTTGTATGCTGAAGTGGGGTGGTGTTCTTTGTTAGAAAAAAAGAGAAATACACTGGCATCTCTATGTTTAGAAATTAATTACTAAGGCCCTTCCCTCATTTCTTTTAAATACATTACATCTTGGGAACCAATCAAATTACAGTTTAAGGTCAGATAAACTATCTTTTTTTAGCATAGCCAGAACACAATCAAAATTTGGGGATTTTACCCTGGCAGTTGCTGTCCCACTTGCATGGGAGGCAATTAAGAAAAAAATGTAATTTAATTATTTTGCGTCCCTATTCTTGCTTTAAGGCATCAATTGCAAGACTGATTTTTAGCCACTGTGATTGTTTTGGATAATTGTTTTATTTATTTGGACTGTCAGACTACAATATTGAAACGTTTCTGTAACTTCATGTTTTTGTATTGTACTTCTGTTTTATTGTGTGTTTTTACTGAACGCAATTGTAAAGGAGAGTTCACTCTCAATCTGCCATCCAATAAATGCTGATGGTGATGATGACGATGATGATGATGAAGAACTGAAGACATGATTGGTTATGTGGGGTCTCCAGAACTTGACTTCGGCAGCATGACTGGGGTGACCAAACTCTGGTAGGGGGATGAACGCAGGCCACTCAGAGCTGGGACGCCTCTTCTAAGCTACATGGTGATCTCACGTGCTAACTGAAGTGGATGGCGGAATGGGTTAGGTGATCTCAGTTCAGGGGCTGATGTATCCAATGACAGCAAAGAGAGGAATGTAACTAGGAAAATGAGGGCCCAACTCTGTGATACATACATGCCGAACCATGGGTTGCTGTATTCAACGTTAAAAAGAGACAGATGTAACTACATTAGGATAAGAGCTCTTAGCTGTGATAACATCACAATGAGCTTCAGTATCCAAAATTAGCAAAGGAAATAATATAACTGGAGTTATAAGGGACTTCTGGCTATGATACCAAAATTCCAAACCAGGGGTTGCTGTTTCCAACATTAGCAAAAACAAGGGTACAACGGGGGTAATAGGAGGTTCAAGTCTAATATGCCAACATGTAAAACCAGGGACTACTGTGTCCAGCATTAGCAAGAGAGGGTTTTAGCTACAGTAGGGTAATAGGGACTCATGACTGGGATACCAAAATCACAAACAAAGGGCTTCTGTATCCAAAGTTAGCAAAGGGGAAGTGACTGGGATAACAGGAGGCTCATGGCTATGATATCAGCATCCCAAATCAGGGGCTGCTGTGCAACAATAGCAAAGAGAGGGATGTCACTGGGTAAAAGGGGACTGAATGCTGTGATAATAATTTCACAAAGAGCAACTCTATCCAAAATTAGCTGGGCAGGGCTTCTTCCCTTACGTGTCATCCTGTCTGGGTGGGGCTTCTTCAGAGGAAGAGGCCCCATCCAGATGAGGTGAAACGTAAGGGTTTTTTCACCAGTTCTCATTGGTGTTTCTGCATATGCTGATGGGACTGCCTCCCTCTATGTAATGTTTTGTTGTCTTGTATTCCATACATGATGGGACTGCCTCCCTCTATGTAATGTTTTGTTGTCTTGTATTCCATACATTTGTTGCACTGTTTGCATGTCACCTTTCAAGAAAATGATCTGGAATAAAATTGTGAGCATTTCTATTTAAATATTTCTTGTGTAACAATTAAGTGTGTTTCCTGGTACTTCAGTAATACACTCAGTGCAGTGGTTTCAGTTATGGGTTGGTGCACTGTTCTTTTGTTGTATAGATCATGTGTTCCTGCCTTGTATACCCTTCCCCTTTCCCCCAGGTTGCATCTGTAAATGAGATTCCTGATGTATCTCTGTATGTTTACATGGTGAAACAATTTCAATAAATAACAAAAAACATAAATATCCCCACTTACATGCAGGCACATTTGCAGAGCGTATCCAGTGAAACTGAGGGTTAGATGTGCTTCAAAGGCCATAACTTAGTAGCATTTACAGAGAGCTAATGGGGAAGAAAATGACTGGGACTTTAAGGTAAAGAGGTACAGGTTATTATGAAGGGATAGGCCCAATAGGAAACAGGATAGGTAGCTCTTTTCATAAGTGATGGAGTCACTGTTAAGGACAGGGAGGACAGTGCCATGGAGTTCATCTGGATTGAGGTACAATAGTGGAAATGGGATATGCAGAAGACTTGCCCTGATGGTGTGCTTCAGGCTTCCAAACAACTTAGTATAAGCTGTCCAGAGAAATTATCAGAGCAGTCAAATTGGATGTAGCGGTGATCCTGCGGGACTTCAACCTCCCTGGCATAGACTGGCATTTTGAGAAGGCTAACAGCAGGGTTGAGAGTGTCCTCGTATACACCTTCAATTATTGCTTCCTAGAACAGCTTGTCCAAACAAGGGACTAGGTTTGAAGTCATCGCTGAACTTGTTCTCAGCAGTGGGGGTGGGGCCATCTACAGTGTGAATTTTGGGAGGCAGTGACCTCAACTAGGTAAACTTCTCATTGGTGATAGGGAAGATATCAAGACCTCAGTCATGAGGACCTGGAACTTCAGAAAGGTGGGCATTGCCAGGATGAAGGACCAGATGGCCAAGGATCTTCAGCAGCTGCACAAGGCTAGAAATGCAGTGCACATGTGGAGTTTGTTGAAGAAGATGCTTGAAGCAGTTGTGCATCCCTTTAAAAAAATATGGGGAGGGGGGAAGAGGGCCACAACGTGGCTCCCTGGCTCAGCAGGGACCTATTGCATTTGAACCTGAACACAGAGGGTATATAACTGCTAAAAAAGAGATAGGTTGCCTCCAAGCAAGAAAGGAGTTCAGAGCAGCACCGAGGAACTGCAAGACTGGAAGCAAGGAAGTGAAGGAGGTTCTAGAAGCCAGAATAGAAGCTGGAGCTGCAAATAACACCAAAGCCTTCTTCCAGTACAGGCATGAAAAGAGAAAGCTGAAGGAGGGGGTTGAGCCTTTGTAACAAGGGAAGGGGAGGAACCACTGAGAGAGCACGGGGCAATGGCTGAGATGATGATGATGACTGAATGCTTCACTTTGATGTTCACCATTTTGGCGTCTTTTCCGTCAGCTATGAAATGACATACTGTATGTTAAAATTACAACAGAATGTACATGCTTTGGATGAAATCTTCATGTACTTAATTTGTATTATTTTTTACTGTTAGTGGAATGTTCTGTAAATGAGACTTGCATTTCATAGAATGTTATCCTAGCCAATATATATGTAAAAACTCTGACTAAATTAAATAAATCTTGGCTCCCAGAAGGTGGAGGATGCTCACTGAGATAGCCCACAACATCACGGCTGTCACACCCACCGTGATAGCTGACTAACTGGTGAAGATAAAATCGGGTAAAAGCAGGGGCAGATGAGCTACACCCCAGGATCGCACAGGAGCTAAAGAAACACTTGGCAAAGCTGCTCACAGTAATTTTTCATGAGTCTGTATGTAAAAGGGTGGTGCCAGAGGATTGAAAAGTTGCTAACATGGCCCCCTTCTTCAAGAACAGGGTACGGTCTGACCCAGGCAGCTACAAGCCAATCAGCCTGCAGTCAGCACTGGACAAATTTCCTGGAATCCTTTATCAAGGATATAATAATGGATCACTTTATTTGGGGCAAAGATTCTCACCTCCCCTCACATGGCTTTATGAAGGACAGATCATGTAGCATTGTTTCAGCGATCGCCATATTGTACCCGTTGCCCTATGTAGTGGAGTTTATTTCTTTCAGGTGCCCTTACAACAAAGTATAAAAATAAACAAATACACATCAGCAGTAAGGAACACACAGCATAAATACATAAAATGCCAGTGGCCGCGCTGTTTTGCCTTCGCCCATTTTGGCCTTGCCATTTTTCAGTCGCCGTTATCACATAAACCCAAGCTCTACTCATGTCCAGCTCCCTGGTCACCACTTCAAAGGCAGTCAAGCTGGCTGGACATGATTTGCCCTTCGGGCAACTACAAGCCGATCAGCCGGAAGTCAGTGCTGGGCAAGTTCCTGGAATCCTTTATCACCTGATTGAGGGCAAAGTTTCTCACCTCACCTCAGCCTGGCTTTATGAAGGGCAAATCATGTCCAGCCAGCTTGATCTGTGCCACTGGATGCCAGGGAGTCATGAAACGGAATTATTACTTTGCTAGTTTTTTTTTTTAGGCTACAGAATAAGCAGATTCTACAAAGCTAATTCAGAGTTGCATGTCTTCATTTATTAACTACTCATTCTATAACTGGCCACCTCAAACTCCAACATTTCACTATCTAAATTAGGGTGTTTTCAAGAAAAGTGGTCCTATATTAATAAATATTAAAAATACATATATATTTAGTATGTAGCTTTTAACAGATGCTGTTTTAGGTTCCAAGAACCACAGCGTGACATTCAGTTCACATTCGTAATCATATTCAGGTTAAAGCAGTTTTAACTTATGCAGTTAGCAAGAATCCCAGCCAAAGTGCTCAGCCTCCACGCAAGGTCCATAACATCATGTACAAAGTTACGTCATACTAGCAGCCACACTGACTGGCATCTGAATGCTCTCCTTAAATCAGCTTGCTCCAACTGATGTCAGCACATCGACCACACAACGCATGATGACTTCACGATACCACTCCAATCACAATATCACATGCCTGCTGCCTAGCAACCAAGATGCTCAAATTAGCAAGCCCCAGTCTGTAAGGACACTTGGCAGTCCAGGCTGACCCAGTCCTCAAAAAACAACCATACGATGAACAGCGTAATATGCAGCAAGGTGGTTGTCTACATGTAATATACATATCTCATTTGCATTACAGGTTTCTAATGTCAGTTACTGTAAGAGGCTTGGTAGGGCCAGGGTCAAAGTGAGAACGCATAACCCTGCACCAAAATACAGTAAAACAAAACTTTCTCCTGGTCCACTGGTAAAGATATATTCTGTGTCCCAAAGGTCAAATCACATGATCATATAATTTTCAAAAGGACAAATAATTTTATTTGCGTTAATAAAAAACTCATGTCAATTACCTTAAGAAAAAATGCCAAATGTTTATGGAAAACGCCAATTTAACTCAAAGATTTAATGTCATGAGTGTATCAGTATTTAAAGAAAAAGGTTTTATTAGACCAATTTTTATTATAATCCCCTATGGGGGGGGTATAACATTATTCCCATTGCACAAGCTGACTATGCACCTTTGTAGTCATAAGAACTCTTAAACACCAACATGCAGTAGTGGACAGACTGACTGTGATGACCACCATGTGTGGCAAACTGGTCTCTCCCAGACTCAACCTGCAACTGTGTTACCTGCTTTTTTAACCATTCATTAGCTTCCATCACTCAGCATAGACACTCTGTTGGTGTATCTGTAGGTCTGCATCCCTCCAGAGCCACTGCTCACACCGCACTGTGCTTCTTACTGATATACGATTAGAACAGCAACTTAAAATTGTCACTGCAATTAGGGAACTGCAACAAGGGCAACAGTGAAAGGAGCGATCTTGATTTTAGATCACCCCTCACTGATGCCACCCTGTGTGCCCACACTGTTACTATCCCCATCCAGGGCATGCCCACCCCAGAAGTTGTTATATTAATTTTTTGGGGTGCGGGGACAATGCCACCCCCCTGCAAAACAGGACTGTTTCCCCATACAGCGCTTTGGCCCTACATGTCCCGGGAGCCACAATGCCTGGTGCCCAAATGCCAGGTGTCAGAATGCCTTCACCAATATCAGCATCGACAAAATGATTGTCACACTGATATGGGTGAACCCTCCTTGCCCAAGGACAAATGACCCACCCCATCTCTCTCACAGCTGAGAACACCTTACTTTAGAAGCAAAATATGGTAACTGTAGCCTTCCCAGAGGCAGAATCACTACTTTTTGTCTGCTATAAATCAGTTAGTTGTACCTTAAAGAACTCAGTCACAGAAATATGAAGTATATAAAATATAATATTTTAATACTTCATGATATTTACACATCTAATACAGGATACTACACAAAGCCTATGGGGAACAGTACTTCTCAGAGGTAAAAATAAAATGTTTTACACACAGCAGAAAGAAAACACACAGAAAAATCTTACTGCACTTCTTAGCTTTCCCAGAGTAGGAAGAACTTACCACACAGGACCCTTGGTGAACTAGGGCAAACTCACACCTTAGATAGTAGCTGTTCAGAGTCCCCAACCTGACTAACATGCTCTCCCAAAACTCAGGTGAACAAGGTTTCCCCAGATCCAGTCTCCCCCCACCCATGACAAAATTGTTCTATGACATCACTCCCAGGCTAGTTCTCAGTGTCTTGAGAGCTGGGTCCTCTTGGGAAACCAGTCTAATCTGGACTTCGGGACTTTGTATATACAAATATCTCTGCTTTTTGTCCCGAGTCCTTTCTACCTCACCAGGGATATCTGGTTAGCTAGCAGCTTCCTGACATTAGAAGACTTTTTTCTCTTTGACGATTTCCCATTAACTGTCCAGGGGTCCTGCCCTGATATGGGACAGCAGAGACAGCAAGTGCCATCAGAAATGATTGGTCTGTCTCTGTTAAACATCTTGACCTTTCCTGGAATATTGACTTTGTCCCTTCAGCTGCTAAATTCTAACTGATACCCAAGCAGAAATAAAAAAATAACAAAAAATACAGTAACAGATATACCTAGCAAGTTATCACACACACACATACCCCAGGAAATAAAACGAAAAACAAATCCTTTAGGAGCACTAAATGATTGTTGCTCATCACGTGAGCTGGCTGGCCCCACTGCTATGCCCTTAGTTCATTCTTTGTGTGAACCCCACATTAGTTTCTCCTAGCACCTCTATGACTTAAAAAAGGCACAAACTATTGTCTGGACAGACCATCCATGTTGCCATGCTATGACCCGCTGCAATGCCTAGTGTCAATATTATAGGACCTTGGCACCAGGCTGCACCTCAGCAATTTTGAGTTCTGTCCACTGGTCCTATGCAACCACATAAGAAAGTTGTGATCAGTAACCAGAGTGAACTCCCTCATATACAAATAAGTTTGCAACTTCTGTAAATCCCAAGTGATCCCTGGACACTACTTTTCTATTGTGGCATAGGCCTCCTCCTGGTGCAGCAGCTTCCTGCTCAGGCACATGACTGGGTGTTCCTCTCCTGAGTGTGTAACTTGACCCAGAACCACACCTTCCCCATTATCTGATGCATCTATGTGCACAATAAACCTATGAGAATAGTCCAGGCTGGCGAGCACAGGTACCCCATACAATGCCTCCTTCAACTGACAGAATGCAGTATTACAGGTTTCTGTCCACTGAACCTTTCCCAGCATTTTCTTCCTGGTGAATAGGATAGGGGTTTTGCCATGCCGCTGACATTCAGCACAAACATATGGTAGTACCCTGTTGTCCCAAGGAAGGCCCATACTTTTCTCTTGGTTGTGGGCATAGCCCATCCTTGTATGGCCTCAGTTTTCACTGGCTCAGGCTGGATGTACCAGCTCCTTATTCTTTGCTCAAGGTATGACACTTCTGCCATTTCTATCTGGCACTTCTCCACCTTAACTGTAAGCCCAATGCCCGTAATCAGTGGAACACCTCAGTCACGTGCCTGACGTGATCCTCCCAAGTCTGGCTGTTTATGGCGATGTCATCCATGTATGCCAGAGTAAAGTCGTCTGTCATTCAGAATGTGACCCGCGAGCCACTGAAAGGTGGCTGACACATTCTTCATCCTGAATGGCATTACTCTGAACCTGAATAATTCAAATGGGATGATGAAGGCTGACCTCTCTCTGACTTTGGGGATTGGGGTACCTGCAAATAGCCCTTTGTCAGGTCTATGGTGGACAAGTAAAAGGCTCCTCCTACCCTGTCTAGGACTTCATCCATCCTGGGCATGGGGTATGCTTCCCACTCTGTGCAGCTGTTGAGCTTGTAGTAGTCCATGCAAAACCTCATGGTCCCATCCTTTTTGAGGATCAGTACCACTGTCAAGGCCCAGGGATTGCTGGACTCCTGGATCACACAGAGAGCCAGCATCTCCTTGATCTCCCATTCTATGGCATATATGATTCCTTCTGGGACTCTGTAGGGTGTCTGTCTCAGCTGGGCTTCAGATCCTGTATCCATGTGGTGCTCTGCCAGTGTGGTATATCCTGGTTTTCCTGTGAACATTTTACCAAATTTACACAGCACCCCATGCATTTCAGCAGCTTCAGCTGGTGTCAACCACTCTGAGAGCATGGCAGCTTCCACTGAGGATTCTCCTTTAACCTCTCCTAGGAGATCCATCAGCAGGTCTGCTTCTGCCCCATCCTCTGGATAGCTACACACAGCCAGGACCATCTCGTCCCTGTTATGGTAGGGTTCCATCATGCTGATGTGGTAAACTTGCTGTTTGTGCTTCCTGTCTGGTAGCTCCACCACATAATTAGCATCATTCACTTTCCTGATCACCGAATAAGGCCCTTCCCAAGCCGCCTGTAATTTGTTCTGCCAGACAGAGCACTATCACCTGTTGTCCATCTTTGTTCTCCTGGGCTCTGGCCCCACTGTCATACCATGTCTTCTGCCTCTATTTTGCAGTGGCTAGGTGCTCCTAGGCAAACCCCCATGAGATCCTTGAGCTGTGACCTGAAATTCAGGATATACTTCAGAACAGATTCCTCTTGGGGAGTAAGCTCACCCTCCCATCCATCCTTTACTAAATCAAAGGGGCCCCATACCCTGTGGCCAAATAGGAGCTCAAAAGGTGAGAACCCTGGGGACTCCTGGGGGATTTCCCTATATGCAAATAAGAGACGGGGTAGGGACTTTTTCCACTCTCTTGCATGCTGGTCAGTGAATGCCCTTAAGAGAACTAGTGAATCACTCAACCAGACTGTTAGTTTGGGGGTGGTATTGTAATGGGCCCGAGCTGCTGTACCCCACACTTCTTTCAAAGACTAACCATCAAATCAGACGTGAAGTTGGTGCCCTGGTTTGGCAGAATCTCCTGGGGGAAATCCACCCAGTTAAATATCCCCAGCAGTTCATGAGTCACCATCTCGGCCTCAGTGAAGGACAAGGGCACTACCTTTGGATAAACTGTGCTGTAATCTACAGCCACCAAACTGTACCACTTGCCAGTGCAGCTTGAGGTGCTAAGTGGCCCCACAGTGATCACAGCAATGCATCAAAAAGGCTCTTCCATAACAGGTAGGGGAATCAAAGTTGCCTTAGCCTTGTCCCCAACTTTTCCCACCTTCTGGCACTGTGGACAAGTATGGCAGTAGTTTGCCACATCTTTAAAAATACTGAGCAGTAAGAATTGTTAGTCAGTTGCCTTTTTGTGTGGCTGACCCCTAGGTGTCCAGAAAAAGGTATGTCATGGGCAAAGGCCAGAAACTGCTTTGTATACACCCTGGGAACCACTATCTGCTGGCACACCCCTTCCTCCAGTCCTCCCTTAGGAACCCATTCACAGAACAGGAGCCCATTCTCCCAGTGCACCTCCCTTTTCCCACACCTTGGAGAGTCACCTTCCACACTGATGGCTGACTCCCATAGCATTTTCAGAGATGGGTCAGCTTGCTGAGCTCTCCCTAGCTCTGCATACCCAACCTTTCATGAAACACACTTTGCTGCAGGAGAGTCACCCACCCAAGGCTGGGCTCTCCTCAGTCTGTAGCTGTGGCTTAGGACTGCTGCTCTCACTTCATCCTTCAATTACATCTTCTTATGCTACTAAGAACTGCTGATCCCAGCCCATTCTTCAGTTGCAACTTCTTCTACTATTGAGGTAGGGGTTGCTTCCTCATGCACTGGCCCTCTGTGTCCTCAGGAGCCGATTCCCCTTCATACGTTATCAGCATTGAGACCACACTCATTATGCCATTGCACGTGACAGATCTGGCAGGAGGAGGTTGGCGTTAGTCAATTGTGAGATCACAGCCAGTGAGGTCACAATGCTAATGAGTACTATTACACCCATCACACCTAGTACCATCAGTAAGAAAATCTTCTAATTAGTAAAAATGAAAAGTACATCAGACAGTAGAAATAATCATTAATTACTTTTAAAAGTTAATATTAATTGCAGGCAGTGTACTACTGTGGGTCTTTAATATTTGTTTACTGAAGTATACAAGCCCATACAGTGATTGTACTAGTCCTGTTCCATAGTCTCTGAAGAAGGACATACGAACATACAAAGAAGTCAGCAGAAGAAGGCCATTTGGTCTATCAAGTCTGCTCATATTGCAGGGTCCACAACTTGAGCTACTCTCCCTGCCCTCCCTCCTCACTCCTCCCATCCTCCCTACCCATGATCCTTGATAGATACTCTTTTATTCTTCAATCTAAAAAGATGATTACAAGTACACAAAACATATACTGTACTTACAAACATCACAAACACATTAAAATGTCCATAAATACATCTATTCATACAATTTTTGTTCTAGTTCTTCTTTTCCTTATTTCTTGCATATTTACTAAAATATTCGCCACCTTTCTCATTATAAATTCATCTTCAGTTGTTAACAATATGCTAATGTTTGCAGCATAATCACAGCATTGCAGATAGGTTAACACATTACCCAGCCATTTTTTTTCTGGCCTTCTCATACCAGGACCACTTCAATATCATATGTGAAGGTTCTCTATTTCTTGTGCCTCGCAAAAACAGTGTGAGTGAACAGGATCTTCTAGCCTGTTAAATCTTGCCATAAGTGAATTTGATTCTTGTAATTTTCCAACCTGAATCTAGAAAAAGTTTTCCTTAATTTCACAACAACCATAACATCAAGATAGTATTTACATTTATAGGTCAAGATGTTGTTGCCATACCACAGGAAGAAATAATCCTTACCGTCCCCACTATGCCTATCCCAGCCTCTCTTAAAGCTGCCCACTGTCTTCAATGAGATGACCTCTTCTGGCAGCGCATTCTAAGTGTCCATCACTCTCTCTGTGAAGAAGTGCTTCCTAACCTCCCTCCTAAACATCCCACCCTCCAGCTTAAGACTGTGTCCCCTAGTGTTATGGTTGCCACTCAGCTTAAAGAGACTCTCCTTAACAACCTTATTTATCTCTTTCAAGTACTTGAAGGTCCCAATCATGTCTCCTCTCTCTCTCCTATCTTCCAGAGAGTACATGTTCAGCGTCCTCAACCTCTCCTCATATGCCTTACCATGCTGGCCCACTATCATCTTTCTAGCCCTCCTCTGGACCTTCTCCAGATGGTTAATGTCCTTTTTGAAGTGTGGGCACCAGTACTGAACTCCATACTCTAGACATTTACGATTGGTCAATTATGGACAATTGTCTGGCATGGGGGCATCAAGATAGGGTGTTTGCCCCAAAGGGGTTGTGGGAAAACAGCTGGTTATGGCTCATCTGCCAACCCCTAAATACAGCAAGGGAGCCCCCAGCATGTTGTGAGTCATGCAGCAGGTCACCAGTTAAGTATCATGCCTCTGAGTTGTAAATGTGTTAGGTTCAGTCCCATCACCTAGGGGAAACCCCCAGTTTGTTGCTATTGAAACATTCCTCATCCAACAATGTCTTGCACATTGCCCAGTTTTTAATGTTACACATTGGGCTAGATATACATACATATATTCATACTTACAAACATGCATACGTGTATAATACACACATACATATATACATACATACAAACATACATACACACACATACACATACACATGCATACATATAAAGGAGAAAAGAAGATCATTGATCCAGTGGGTTCCTCCTCTTCACAGGCTCCGTGGGAATACCTTGTCACCATTTTTTCATCAATGTTAATGTTGAGATTGAGTCTAAAGGTTGTTTATTTAGTTTTTGTTGGACAGGTAAGTGCACTAGGCCAACAAATACCTAGTTTCAGGCACGACTGGAGAGATTACATACAAAGAAGTACAGTACAGAGTATAATGTAGAGTAAAAACAAGTAGTGTAACAAATTTAGATAGAAATATATCAGCATATGTGACAACATAAGCAGACATGAGTATGTCTTAAACACACAATAGACAATGAGAACTGTTGCAAATATAGCAATGTACCCACATGGGACATGGGGAGTTCAGTGTGAGCTTTACATGATCTTATGGTTACACAATGACACAACAGACAACACTACATAACCAAGTAGTGCAAATTTAAGGACAGGAACACTTGGGCACATTAAGTAGGTATTCGAAGTATCTGCTATGGAATGAGGCTGCTAAAGGACATAGTCAAATATCAGACAGAATGGAATTCCATAGCACTGGAACAGCACAAACAAAGGAGGATTCCCCACACCTGGTTTTTAGTTTGGAGATATTCAGCATGGCATTATCACCAGACCTAAGGAGGTATACAATATACAAAGGACTGAGGAGGCTGGCAAGGGACAGAGGCATTCAATTGTGTTGGATGTCACAGATGACACCCCCAAAATAGAGGTCATGAGACTGTGGTGGAGGAAGCCAGCCAAGTTTGTCATAGAGGGAACAGTGATATGTAAGTCTATGGAATGTCAATGCAAAGTGGCAAATACTATTGTAAGCCACTTCCCAGATAAGAAGAGTGGTTTTCAAGGCCACAGTGAAAAGAGGAGTGCCATGGAGAAGTTTACGAAGGAGCATTCCCTGGGCAATAGTTATTTGAGCTTGGGGGGGGGTCACACTACAGCCAACTTTTTAGGTGATATCCAGCATGGGGTTGACAAATTAACAAATGACTGCATTTTGGTCACACTAATGATCAGCTTATTATGAGACAGCCAGTCATGTACAGCCTGGAGGTCAGAGGTGAGGTCCTGATTAATACTGATGATATCCTTAGAGCTACTGTAGAGGACCAAGTCATCCCATATAGGATAGCAGAGCAATGGGACATGCTTTGGTCAATTACATTTATGTGAAGGGCAAATAGAAGGGGACCTAGAATAGAGCCTTGTGAGACCCCCACCAGTGCAGGGGCAGGTACAAACAAGGAGGATCAAGGTTTAACTCTGCAGTCTGTAAGAATGATAATTTGCTGAACCAGGGAGAGTAGCAGGAGATATACCCAGACAGGTGAGTTTGTCACAGAGTAAAGAGTGGGCATCAAGGTCAAAAGCATTAGTCAGGTCAATGAAAATCACACCCGTGAGGTTGCCCTTATCCACACCTGAGGCTATGTGATTGGTGACAGTGAGCAGGGCAGTAGTAGTACTGTGCCCCTTACGGAAGTCATGCTGCATGGGAGAGAGAGGAGATCATGGGCAGCGAGATAACTGGAAAGCTGGGAGGAGACAATTTTCTTGATGATTTTATTTACAGCTGGAAGTATGGTGATGGGCCTGCAGTTCTTGATCAGCTTATGCTCTCCTTTCTTAAAGGCAGGAACTACATTTAAAGTTTTTCAGGGGTCAGGCACCACAACAGCGGACAGGAATATGTTGATAACTCTAGCAACAGGGGGGAATCTCATAGGCCACAATCTAAAGAAGTTTAGGCTTGATTCCATCGGTACCGGGTCACTATAGTGCAGACAAAACCATGCATGAAAAACCACGTTGTCCTAATGTAACCTCCCTCCACCAGCCCCCCTTGTTTCAACTAGCAGGGCTGCTCCTCTCAAACCAAGGCACCACCGAGAGGGGTGAGGGTAGTCACTACAATTATCTCACAGACTCTGTTGACCCATTACTTCTACTTCAGAGCCTGCCATCCTTAGACAGGCAAACCAAGTGTGACAACCACCTGGCTCACACCTGGGGGGACCATTTAGCATGGCCAACAACCTGGGTCCCAGGGAGAAAACGTTTGCTCAGCATTATGCTAGGTTTGTACTTCTGGTCAGGGGCACCCAAGTAAATTTGGACACTGGAAGCAATAACTGTAATGTCCAAACCAGGTTGGGATTCTAGAGTGTGGCTTTTATTCACATAACACAGAGAATAACAAAGCAAAGATGGACCCTCACAGGGCTACTCTCACTGGTAATGCAGATTACAGAGGTACAGAGCACAGCTTCTCACAGTGAACCCTCAGGATCTGAATGGATCTGGGCACACACGGCCCAAACTAGTGCACTTCTCTTCTTTTCTTTGACTTGGCACCCCAGCCAGTACTAGGACACATTTCCATATTGCATGGAGTTTACTGGTGGCTCCATAAACCACCCACGAGCACATTCCAGCTCTCAGGAAAATCCAAAAATCCCACATCTGGGTGCTTTCCTCAGGCACTGGCCAAGTGCCACGAGACAAAACAAGGGTGACCAAACTGAACCTGGATAGGTAAACCTGGTTACTCCAGATGGGGGGGGGTCTCCCACCTTTTGTTCCCAAATCTATACTCAGCCATTCATCTGGTTACAACACCTTTCTCTGAAACACTCTTGTAGATGCTCTCTAGAAATGTTTGTCATATTTAACATTCTACTTTTCACTCTACGGAGGTGTCCTGATTTTAAAAGTTCTGTATGTGGCTATGTCTTTACCCTAGACCCCTACTGTTGCAGATGCTTTTCAATCATACACAATCTAAAAGTTCTGTACTTGGCAAGTCTCTCATAGGCCCCACAGTAGGCAGACACTTTTACTTAAAACACACAGTCTTTGGTGAACAGAGTTCCTTTGTCAGAGAAAAACCATGGTATGCAGGTGCCCCAGGGTGTTTTCCACCAAATGTCTCGGGTACTCACAGAACAACTGACTCTAGGCAGCTTCACCCTCTCCAGGCTGGACCAGGGGATTGCCCCTGAATCCTGGAATTCCTCCCATCCCTCTGGGGATGGGGCACTGGAAAAACTCCCAGGAACGGTCTCTACCACTTCACAAATGGTCTTCTGTGTTCTTCTCTAGGGTGAGAACACACAACCCCTTTTTTTACCAATTATGCTAGGTTTGTACTTCTGGTCAGGGGCTTCCAAGTAAATCTGGACACTGGAAGCAATGAGGGGGACATGATAGAGACCTTCAAATATCTAAAGGGGATCAACAGGGTACCAGAGGAGAACATCTTTCACATGAAGGGAAATAGCAAAACAAGGGTGCACAGCATTACTCTAAAAGGTGGCTATGATAATGCTGCTAATACAATTAACATCATTTAGGATCATGTTATGTTATAGGCTGATACCACCTGCTCTGGAAGTCTGTTCTACAGTGATAGTCATGCAAATGTTGACTAGCAGTGTGATACACCGAGCAATGTGCAAGTGTGGTACCCATTTAATAACATGTATAGCGGTATCACGTAATGATGTGCACAGAGCAGTAATGGGCAACGTTTGTGTGACTACCACTGTAAGTGTTTGTTACTCGTTCTGCAGCGTTTCCTTTGAATTAGGCAAGGAATCTGGCGAGGGCAGTTTATGATGATTTATCAAAGCCATTCAATATGGTTGACCATGGTCTGCTCATTACCAGATTGAGTAGGTTGGGACTATCCGACAGTATTTGTGCTTTGTTTATGAATTATTTAACTGGGAGACAACAGAGGATCAGAATTAGTGATGCTTAATTTACAAATTGTACTGTTAATCTGGGAGCCACACATGGGTCCATTTTGGGCCAGATATTGTTTAGTATTTTCTTGAATCAACTGCATAGGGAATGCATAAGTTGTAGATAGCTTCTTTATGCAGACAATGCCAAAAGTTTCACTAGTGATAATAGTCTGTGTACCCTGGCAGATCACCTCCAATATTATTTTGGGCAGGTACAATATTGATTCATTAATCAAAAGCTAAAACATGAACACTAAAGAAACATAAAGTATGATTTTTGGCAATACTACAAAACGGCAAAACTCGAAAGAGTTAAATCTGGTTACACTTGGAGGTGACCTGCTTGAGCAGTTGAACATGTTTTCTCCTCTAGAGTCCACTGTTCTACACGCTGTATTAACCTGTGGCCTTTATCTAGAACTATGAGTGTCTTTATTGCAAAACGACAACCTACTGTTATTTGTTAGCACTTAATGTTGTACTTATAATCTTCTAGCACCTGTACCCTTGTTACCATATCTAACGTATCCTTTATGTATTGTTAAAACTCCCAATTGTTTGTACTGTTGCCTCGCCATGTGTTACTGCCCTCTAACTCTGCTTGTACTTTTGTCACATTGTCTGCATTTCTTATTGTAACCTTTCAGGTTGCACCTGAAAATAGGCATTTTTTTTGTCTAGTGTGCTTACCCAGTCAATAAAAGCTAAAGAAATAAAAATTACTTAGTAGTATATCTTGACAGGGTGCTGTCCTTTACTGCCTATGGTATTATAGCCAGGAAATTCACAGTCCCCTATTTATTTTTTGTAATATATGGATCGAGACAGGAGTTTACCTCTGTGCTTCTGCTGGGAACTGCAGTAAAACGTGCTCCCCTAAGCAGCTTGTTCTGAAGCCCAAGCTGCCTGTCTCTTCCACTTGCTACCCTTGCCTGGACCAAAGTCACATACATTTTTGAGGTGGTGCAAGCCAAAAGCTGGTGTATTTTTTGTGTGTTTTTTATTTTCCTGAGCCTTTATGAACTGGCATCTTTGTTCACTTGTTGGTATTTTTGGTTTGGTGAGCAATTTTGGGAGATTGGTTTTGTCAGCTGTTGCGACTGGCTTTCACTGTACAGGACGGTTACAGTAAAAGTCGGCTAACGGACAGCTGTTCAGAGTGTGCACAGTCCTCATGGAAGCAGGGTTCTCTTGGCACTATATTTTGAAGTGCATCAATAGTATTACGGGATCTTGTAATACTATTGATGAACATGGAATGAGTATTACAGGATCTCGTAATACTGTTGATGGATTGCATTGGTGGTATTACAGGGAAAAAATGTTATTGTTTTCAGTACTATTATTATGCATATCCATACATTACAATAAAATAAAACATACAACTAAATAAATACATACATAAGTAAATACTAAAGCTGAGTAACTTAAGCTAGCTGTATCTTTCAGGGCGTACCATCACCGCAGTGAAACCCCGATGGCGAACACCACCATTGCGGCAGGAATCAGGCAAAATCTGCCCATCGCTGTGGTGGACAGTGTGCCAATCAGGACTGCCTCGCTGGGTGATTTCCCCCCCCCCGGTCCAACTCCAACTTGGAAATAGAATCCTAGACACCAGGGGTGTGGGGGCAGAGCCCCCCATGGGGGGCTTTGGGGGTGCAGCCCCCCAACTGTGAGCTGCTACATCCCATAGCTACAATGCTGATGGTCGGCAATATAGCTGTTGCTGTAGCGGATGTCGGCACTAGCACTGTTGAAGCGCTATAGGTAAACCATAATTCAGTTCTAACAAAACACTAATTCTTCTGATAAAAATATAAATATAGATAAACACAGGCTGGGTACTAAGATGGAATAGGGGTTGCATCCCCAAAGGCCTGCATAACTAAGAAAGTCTAGAGACCCCTTTTAAAGGTCTCTAACAAGAGGCCTCCCTCAGGGCCCTTGGGAAAGAGATCCACAACATCAGGCCTGCTACCTCAAAGGCCCAGTCGCCCATGGTTTACAATCTCACCCTAGTCATTACAAGGAGGCCCTCCTCAGTGGAGCAGAGGGGACATGTAGGGATATAGGAAGCCTGTCAGATAACCCAGGCCCAATCTGTTTAGGTTCTTATATGTTAGTAGCTCAACTTTGAAGGAGATACGTTAGTTAATTGAAAGCCAGTGGAGTTCACACAGCACTGGAGAGACATGGCATAGCCTCAAAAGGCCAGTCAGCAACCTAGCAGCTACCTTCTGCATTAGCTGCAAGTTTTATAGCATACCTCCACTGACCCTTGCAGTAATCAAGCCTCGTCGTTACAAATGTGTGTACTAGTGTCGACAAATCTCCAGGGGGGATAAGTGACCAAATCCTGCTTATGTTCCTAAGATGGTAGAAGCCATTCTGGACTACTGCTGACTCCTGAGCCTCAAATGTCAACCCCTCATGCTGAATAACTCCCTGATTTTTTTTGTGGCAACCATAAGCCCAAAGGAACTAAGCCAAAGCCCAGTCTCACTCTTGGTAGCTGCCACACCTCCTTTTTGACCCAGCTCAAGCAACAACATTTCAGTGTTGTCTGGGTTGAGTCTTAACCAACTCAATGTCATCTGATCTTGGATCTCGGCCAGAAATCTATTCAGCACGTCAATCACACCTAGGTACAAATGATAACTGGAACTGGGTGTCCTCTGCACAGTAGTGAAACCCAACTTCAATTTGTCTAATGATCCTCCAATGGGGCAGCATGGATACTGTGAACAACATGGGTGGATGGACCGAGCCCTGGGGTACGCCACAGAGCAGGACCATTGGGATGAGGAAAACCTTCCCAATATCACCCTGAGTTCATCCACTAAGATAGGACTCAAACCAGCAGATGACTTTACCAGTGAGCTCTACGTATTCTCTAAGCCAATCCAATAACAGCCCATGGTCCATGCTGTCAAAGGCTGATGAGAGATCACGAAGAATGCGAATTGACCGTTCTCCTGTATTCCTCACCCTCAGCAGGTCAATGTGCCCCCTGACCAGTTCAGTTTCTGTACTATGCCTGAACCTAAAACCAGACTGGAGAGGCTCATAGATGTCAAAGGCAGTGAGGTGTACCTTGAGCTGAAGCGCAACCACCTTCTCAATAACTTTACCCAAAAAGGGCAAGTTAGAGGCTGGTTGGTAATCCATCAAGACACCTGGGTCCAAAGATGGCTTTTTCAGAAGGAGCTTCACCACTGCATCTTTCAGTGCAGCTGGGAAAAACCCATCTGATAGAAAGCAACAGATAACCTCAACAAGCACCAGGCCTAGCCACCCAACACAAGGCATTAGTAATCATGTAGGACCTGGATCCAGTTCACAGCATGTTAGCCTCAACCCTGAGATCACCTCACTAACTTCTTCCACTGTCACCAGTCCAAACTTTTTCCATGACAACTGAATGCATCTGAGACATGAAAGCTCAACCCTGCTGAGCTGTGATGGCCCACTTGGTAAAATCCCGGCCCAGACAGAGAATACCCTGTCTGCGAAGAATCAAGCAAATTCCTCATATTTTGCAAGTGACAATGCCTTTATGAGCTCCAGGTAGGCTGGGTGTAAAAGGCTGTTCACATTCCATAAAATCTGAGCTGGTCGATTCCTCCTAGCAACAATATCCCTAGACAGAAAATTTGCTCAGACTGCGGATTCCTTGAACCCCCCCCCCGGTGCACAGAAGGTCATGAGGGCCTTGGAGCCTGCCCTCCCCAATGGCAAGTCAGACCGCAGATTCCTTGCCCCCCCCCCGGTGCACAGGTACGTCACAGCAGTTACTTGATCCTAGCAAAGCCGCACAGGCCAGCAGTGAGCAGTTTGGAGCACAGAGAAATTCAAACTTGGTGCCATTTTCAGAGTGCCACGCCACAATTTCTGTCGGCACAGCAGTGCTGACAGTTTTTCTGTTTCAATAATTCCAGGACTATTGCTGTGCTCAGCTAATGTTAAAGGGGTGCTTTAAATCTGTATGTTAGACCTGACCTGTGGCCATATTTTGCGCCTGTAACTGTGAATGTTTGCACTGCTTCCTGGAAGGAGCCTTACATGTTACTAACCTCCAAATACATTCGGTAAATTATACTGAGCGATGCAGCAGCAGCAGCAGGGGATCCTGTAACCTGCTCATTTCTGCATAATTGGGAGGGAACCTTTAATTTATCACTGTGAGCCACGGTACAAGCCATCTGCTCTTTTAACCTTAATTAATGTAATGCAACTCAATTAATTTAACCAGCGGATAGGCTGGGTATGACTGCATCACTAGCATGCATCTCAGTTCTACTGAGAAGGGAAGCAGATAAAACTTCCTGCAGCATCAGTGAATTTTAGGGAAGGTAAGCAATCATAGAATGTGGGTTTTCAGCTAAAAATAATATGATGCAAAATGGGTTGACGGTGTAAGGGGCCAAAAGGTCCTTTGCTTGTCAGATGGCTAGAAACTGGAGTGGCTTCCCACTCTTTGACTAGGGTCACAGATTATTCCATTTGTTTAACTTCATTACTTCAGAAATATTTGTTTAATCAACAAAGTTGTAATTGTTCTAAGCAGTTCTTCTGCAGTTCAAACCTGCTGAATTGTTTATAACTGTGGACGATGTTATACTTTGTATAAACTATTATTATCTCAATGTATTCCTAGTTTTTATAATTTTATTATTTTATTGATGACTGTGGACATCAATGTCCATAGGCTTTCCAGGTGAAATAAATAAATATAGATATATTTCCCTCCTTTCAATTATGACATGTGTCCCTTTGTCCTACTACTTTAAAAGCAGCACTACAACAATACAGGGCAAAAAATGTGACCATACCTTTTTTTCACTTTCCTTTTTTATCCCACCTTACTACCCACTCATTCATACCTCTGATCATCTCTGCAGATCCCTCCCACAGAATCTGCCCATAGAGTTCCAGGCTTACTGCTTCATCCCTCCTACCTTACTCCTTCTCCTTGGAGTTCCTGCACAACGGTGTCTGTCCTGCAGATAGGCCATCCGAGGTGGACCAGTCGCCATCTTGGCCTAAAGGAGGGGGGGGGTCTGTTTTCTCCCCTTAGTCCCTCCTTCCCCTGAGGGTGTCGGCACATAGGACTGAAGTCCAGTCATATGGCATGCTGGCGCACGCCGCAGACAAATGCCCAGAACGTCCTCCCCTTCCCGACTCTTGAAGAGCTGCCTGTGCACTGATGCCCATGCTTCCACCGGCACAGGTCCGTCAGGTATATGAGACACCCCAGGATCCCACTCCTGGAGGAAGAGAGCATCCATTGGGACACTCAATCTTCCGACCCCCTCTGACCCCTGGAGACCCCGAGTCTGTTCCCGAACCGGGGCGCCGGCGTGGTGCGATGTGTTACGTCCAGTGCCTCAGCCCTCAGCACCAACGGGCCGGCATGACCATACCTTTTTGTACTATAAACAATTCAAGGCATCTTCCAGTTTTATTTGGTGGTAAACATTCTCAAGTTCCAGCAAAATTTGAGTATTTTGTAAATGTTTAAGTTTCATTTTTTTTCCCCTCAGGAAAAAAAAACATGGATGCCAGATTTGGTTTATAAGTAGCACTGTAAACCTGGCAAGAGTTAGGACTGGGAAAAGAAATAAAAAAAAAACTCGTAGGGCACAGCATAGCAGGTACTTAGTATATAAATGTTTCTCCAAAGAGCTAATTTCAGCTATAATTAATAAAAATATTTGCATGCCCGCGAAAATACTTTTCTAAGTATTAGAACCATTTTGATATAAATATATATATATATATATATATATATATAAGACAAAGAACCTCTGTGCAAAGCATCATGGGCTGCATATGCAAATCACCACAGAATGTTATGCTGGTCAACTTTACAGAATTGCATGGTGCGGCACCATGCAATCTGCTAAAGTTGGACCAGCATAACATTTTATTTATTATTCAAACAGACGAGGCATACTGATGAGTCCTGGTAGGACGAAACACGTGTCTATGTCTTCTGTTAGCACCCTTTGCAAACTGTGTGAGAGGCCTTTCGGCACCATGCAATTCCACTTAAAGTTGGACCAGCATAACATTCTGTGGTGATTTGCATATGCAGCCCATGATGCTTTGCTTTGTGGGGGCATGTGTGATTTTGTATTTTCTTGTAACTTGGCTTCCCAGCCAAATGCCCTTTGGGGTAACCCTTGCCTCAGTGTTTGCGCACAGAGGTTCTTTGTCTTTTAAATAGTTTTTATTTTAATGGGTTCACCACAATATATCCAAGGCACACTGCCTTAAGGGTAGCTGGTCCATTGCACTGGGGTGCCAAACAGTCGAGGCACACTGATGAGTCCTGGTAGGATGAAACACGTGTCTATGTCTTCTGTTAGCACCCTTTGCAAACTGTGTGAGAGGCCTTTCCGCACCATGCAATTCCGCTTAAAGTTGGACCAGCATAACATTCTGTGGTGATTTGCATATGCAGCCCATGATGCTTTGCTTTGTGGGGGCATGTGTGATTTTGTATTTTCTTGTAACTTGGCTTCCCAGCCAAATGCCCTTTGGGATAACCCTTGCCTCAGTGTTTGCGCACAGAGGTTCTTTGTCTTTTAAATAGTTTTTTATTTTAATGGGTTCACCACAATATATCCAAGGCACACTGCCTTAAGAGTAGCTGGTCCATTGCACTGGGGTGCCAAACAGTCGAGGCACATTGATGAGTCCTGGTAGGATGAAACATGTGTCTATGTCTTCTGTTAGCACCCTTTGCAAACTGTGTGAGAGGCCTTTCGGCACCATGCAATTCTGCTTAAAGTTGGACCAGTATAACATTCTGTGGTGATTTGCATATGCAGCCCATGATGCTTTGCATTGTGGGGGCATGTGTGATTTATATTATATATATATATATATATATATATATATATACACTGCACATCTGAGACCACTCTTATGGTTGCAAGAAGAAAAAGAATTAGCATTTATATAGAGCTTTGCATGCACGTTATATCCCAAACTGCTTTATAAGCAATGAGAGTCGGGTAGTGAAGTGACTGTAAATATGTAGGGGCAGCCATTTCACACATCAACACCCCCACACAGCCTTGAACAGTTGCAAGAACCAATTTTATGGGAAGGGGCATGCTGATCAGGACTCTGGGTAAATCCCCTACTCATAGCCGGTTTTAGGCACCTGCAAACCCTGCGGTTGCTGGGAGCCCCCGACCAGAGAACTTTACCTTATTCCTTTTTACACTTTTTTATCTTAATATATTTTTAAAACATCAGTAAAGGGCTGTGTAAATCCTTCTGATTATGTCATGAAATACCTCAACAAGCTATGACCCAGTCAATATGAGGTGGACATGCAGCAGTGGATGGGATGGAAAGAACAGCCCCAAGTACCAACACTGCTGTGTCCTCCTAAACAGTTTTTTTTTTTAATACTACTGGTTATACTAAAGCTATACATAGAACCATAGAAATATAAAATTTGCTGTCGGATAATGACTGCTTGACCCACTTAGTCTGCCCATTTTTGCCTACCTATAGTATCACCGCAAATAAAATGTTGCATTTATGGGCTATAGTAAAACACATGGGCTAAAGGTGGGTCAAGTAGAGGGGCCCCATGACTTCGGTAATTTTGCTGGGGGCTCCCAAAACCCTAAAGCCGTCCCTGCCCCTACTCTTGCAAAAAGTGCCTTGAAATCTTTAACTTCCACCATGATACCCAAGGACAGCACCAGAGATGGGCAGAAGTGACCTGAAGTGTAATGTCTCATCTGAATGATGGCACACACCATCAGTACAGGACCTCTCTAGTACTGTATTCATGTGCCAGTGTTTATGGTATGGGCACAATTCCAGTGTGGGACAAGAACCTATGACCTTGTGGCCCAGAGACAGATATGCTACCAGCTGAGCCATGCTTACACCAGTAACAGTGGTCTCACATGCTTAGGGTATTAGAACCATTTTGATATCACAAAACTGCATGCGAGACCACTCTTAGAACCCCAGGAGTGGTCTCAGAGGACATACTAACATACCACGTGTGGTCCAGAGCTGCACACTGTACTCATTGTATTCACCATATGGTAGACTTTGATAGGCCTGCAGCTGCACAGGTACATATCTTGCAAGATAAGGATATGCCACTCCCTTAGAATCACAGGGAGGTGGTGGGCAATGTTTGCAAACTACAACAGTTTGGCGGCCTTTGCAGGATGTTAGGTTGCTCAGCTGCTCAGGTTGCTACAAAAATGTCTGAAACTCACCCAGATGATAAGAATGAGTCACACTCATATCTACTGACTGCGGCAGATAATGTTGTGACCTTACAAAGTGCAGCCACTTTGAAATTGCTGCAGTCTGCAAAACTGGGGCTTTGCTGAAACAATTCCATTTTCTTTACTTTTGTTTAGCTATCTAGAAGTAAGTTTCATTTAGAGGAATGACCCAGGTGGTAAGTGCAAGTATATAAAACTGTATTATTACACTGGAGTACATGGGGTTTTAGTGTTGTTCCTTGAAAAACTAGTCTGTTATCTGCAAAAGCTGCCACAGGGGAATAATCTTCCCCCAGCACATTATCAAATCCTATATGTAGCCCACATTGGCTACTAAAGTCAGAAGTCATCCACTTTAGTATACATGTAACACTCCCGGGGGGGTGCTTACCTTGGCTTTGTGCCCAGAAGCCAACGCCGATTGTGCAGTCTATGCACTGAAAGGGCACAGAGTGTTGGCTCCTGGCCAGTGACCACCATCAGGATCAGAGGTGCTCCACAATAAGGTGAGCCAGGCCACAGTGCACAACTTTGTTACTAACCGCTTGCTACCCTGGACTATTTTGCACATCCCCATGAAATATAGAAACTATCAGCAGATAAGGACCACCTGGCCCATCTAGTCTGCCCATAAGCCCTTTGTACTGCATTACTGCTTCTGACCCACCCACTGCTGTACCTCTGTGTTTCCCTATTGCCTGTCCCAAACATGCTTGAATCCAACCACAGTGCTCACTCCCACCACCTCCTGAAGCAGACCATTTCATGTGTCCACCACCCTCTCTGTAAAAAAGAACTTCCTCACATTCCCTCTTAACCTCCTACCTTCCAATTTCATGTCATGCCCCCTCATTCTTGTGCTCCTCCTGTATTGGAAAATGCCCCCCACACCTTGTTTATACCCTTGAGGCACTTGAATGTTTCTATCATATCCCCTCTTTCCCTCCTCTCTTCCAGTGAGTACATACTGAGGTCCCTTAATCTCTCCTCATAAGTCTTGTGTTGGGAGCCCTGTACCATTTTAGTCACCCTTCTCTGGACCATCTCCAGCCTATTAATGTCCTTACGAAGGTGTGGCCTCCAGAACTGCACACAGGACTCCATGTGAGGCCTGACCATGGTTTTATATAATGGCATCACTACCTCCCTACTTTTGCTGGTAATACCCCTGCCTATGCACCCCAGCATGACACTGGCCCTCCTAGCTGTCTTAGCACTCTGCTTTGACATTTTCAGGTCATCTGAAATAAGAACCCCCAGGTCCCTTTCCTCCTTTGTGTCTGTCAACAACCCCCCAATCCTGTAGCTTTCCTCAGGGTTTCTGTGTCCCAGGTGCATCATTTTGCACTTTTTTGAATTAAACTTTAGTTGCCAGTCCTCAGACCATTTTCCAAGCTTCTCTAGGTCACTCCTCATTTTCTCCGCCCCCTCTGGGATATCCACTCTGTTACAGATCTTGGTGTCATCTGCAAACAGACAGACCTTTCCCTCTATCCTTTCTGCAACATTGCTAATGAAGACATTGAACAGGACTGGCCCCAGGACCAATCCCTGAGGCACCCCAATGATCACTCCCCCTCTCCCCCAGACTGCACCCCATTTACCACCACCCTTTGCCTCCTGTCTGTTACCCAGTTTCTAACACAGTGTATCACCCTCTCCCCCATGCCCAGCCTACCCAGCTTATCAGCCTCCTATGTGGTGTGGTGTCAAAAGCTTTGCTGAAATCAAGGTAAGCGACACCCACTGCCCCACCCTGATTTACTTCCTTTGTCACCCTGTCGAAGAAATCAACCAGATTTGTCTGCCATGACCTCCCTGCTGTGAATCCATGTTGCCTATGGTCCTGGGCTCTGATGGCTTCTAGATGCCCCACTATCCCTTCTTTAAGTAATGTCTCCATGATCTTACCCACTACTGAGGTGAGGCTGACTGGCCTACTGTTCCCTGCCTCCTCCCTGCTGCTGGATTTGTGTAGAGGGACTACATGTGCCCTCCTTCAATCCTCTGGTACCTCCCCTGTGTTGAATGACTCAGTGAACATGGCTGCCAGATGTGCTGCTATCTCCCTTCACAGTTCTCTTAATATCCTTGGGTGTATGCCATCTGGTCCCATTGCTTTGTCCACCTTTAATTTAGTGAGCTCCTGCAGGACTCTTTCCCCTGTGAATGGACTACTGTCCACCTCTTCACCCCCTTCGCAACTGATGTACTGCTGTGGCCCCTGTCCCTTCCCCTCTTCTGTGAATACTGAACAGAAATATTTATTCAGTATTTCTACCATTTCCATGTCACCCTCCTTGCATTTCCCTCCCCCTCCCTTCAGCCTTGCAACCCCCCTTGTTTTTCCTCCTTTCACTGATGTAGCTGAAGAATGTCTTGTCCCCTTTCTTAACTAACTGTGCTAAACCTTCCTCAATCCATGCCTTTGCTCTCCTTACTGCCTTTCCTGCTTCCCTTAGACACTCTAGGTACTCCTCCTTGTCCTCCTCCCTTTGAGTCTCCTTATATTTCCTGAACCCTTTCCTTTTTGACCTGACCATTACTGCCACCGCTCTCAAGAACCACAGTGGCTTTCTACTTCTTTTGGCTTTGGATACCCATCTGATGCATTGGTTTGTTACATCCAGTAAGGCTTCCTTTAGATGCTTCCACTGTTCTTTCACTCCCCCTCCTGCCCCCCATTCTCTCCAGGGCTCTTTTGATACCCCTTCCCATTTCAGCGAAGTTAGCATTTTTGAAATCCAAGACCTTTGTCCTAGAATGACTGGAGTGAGTCTCTGTCCCTATGCTGAACCACACAGTGTTGTGATCACTGGATCCCGGTTGTCTTTCTACCTGGACATCTGTGATTCAATCCCCGTTGGTCATTACTACATCCAGAACTGCCCTGTCTCTGGTAGGATCAAGCACAAGCTGCCTGAGTCCAACCTCCTAGAGTGAATCAAGGATACCTCTGCTTCTCGCTGAAGCAGCTACATTGGTGTTCCAGTCCATGTCTGGCATGTTGAAATCCCACATCAGTAGAATTTCACTGTTCATTGCCATCTCATGTATTTCCTCCACTAGCTTCCTGTCCAGTTCCTCTCCCTATCTTGAAGGCCTGTATATCAACCCTGTGTGTATTGCTGTGCCATTTCCAGGTTGAAGGGTGACCCACAGTGCCTAGGCCTCCCCCCTGCCTGCCCTGTACCTGTGTTGCCATTAGACCCTCTCTGCCATACAGGGTTACTCCCACTCCCTTTTTGCCCTCCTGATCCCTCCTGAATAGAACATATCCTGGTACATTTGTTTCCCGCTCATGATTAGCTGTGTACCAGGTTTCAGTTATTGCTACTATGTCCAGGTCTACTTCAGTTGTTAAGGCCTTCATATCTGGGACTTTATTTCCCAGGCTGCATGCATTTGTCACCATGACCTTCCAAGTTTTACTGTCTGAAATCTCTCTGTTCTTGTTTTTGGTCCCCTGCATCTCCCTCCCTTTCCTGATATTTTTCTCTTGTGTTCCCGATTCCTTACCTACTCCCTTTCTGCCAGACCCCAATAACCTTAATATCAACTCCTCTTCCTGCTCCATTATTCTGCTTTCTCTATCATCTGGAGGTGGCCTGCCTGAATATCCTTGCTGTATGGGACTATAAGGGGAACCAGACATCGAAGCAACCATGTCCTCGCAAAATGGGGGCACACTCACTTACTTGCAGCCACAGCTGCTGCTGATTGATGAATATAAAAACATATCCCACTGTATGGGGGCATCGTCTTAGTTGATACTCTGGACCCAGGACTCCTGGGAAGGGGTATGAGGTCATATGGAAGCCCATGACTCCTCAGACCAATCAGAAATATGGAAGGCCTCTTGAGCCTGCCCCATAGCACAGCCATCAATAGAAAAGCAGCAATTGCGGGCAATGAAGCCCAAGGGGAATTATGGACAGTAAGGATATAGGAAAATTCCTTAAGTTTATCAACCAATAGAGAGGCAGAACTAGGTTAGCATGCCCTCCTCATTTTGTGTGCCAGCCAGCTGGGAGCTGAGAATAGGAGCGTGAACAGCATAGAAGTGCTGGGACTGTTTCATCTTTGTCATGGAGGAGATCAAGAGGAACTCCTTGCCTGGGGACCGCTGGAGGGAAACCTTGCCTGAGCCATTTGGGAGCCCATCTGGGACTCCAGTGGAAAGAAGGATCACAGCCTGTAATCACCTGCAGCAGCTGGATCTGATAGGCTGAGCATACCTCTCAGCTGTCTCACATTACATGAGTCATCTCTACATTTACTTTTGGAATTGTTCTGTCCCGTCTTTGTCCCCTACAGATATAGTGCTGCCCACACAGAGAAGGAGCTTTATTTTTCTAACTACCTTATATCTTCAATTTAAAACTGCGGCTAATATTACAAACTTGAGGTACGGTATGTGGCTTATACAAGAGGGCAACTAATTGGTGAGGGTGGTTTGTAATCAATTGTTCAATTTAGCAAGCCTTATTTACATGCCCATATTTCAATAAAAACCTATATTCTGGTGTTCGATTGTTGTTGTCACACTTCTTTGCTGAAGAGTATAACAAGCAGTCACAATGTCAAAGCGCAAGTCATTTGATTTAGACTTTAAAACAAAACAAAAGGTGGCAACCCATGAGCACCCGGAAAAGACTAAATCCTAGAGTGGATTAAAACTGCATGGCAGTGTGTCTCTAGGGATGTTATTATAAAATCTTTCTGGGTACGAGTGTGTTTGCCTTTCAGTTTGTAGCATGAAAAGTTAACGAGTGTTATATGGTAACTTTTGTTTTTTTTAAGTTTTGTGCTATCACAGGTTGTGACCCAGATATGATCAGCTGCCTAAAAGAGGGAGGGTTACTGCTAGATGCCCAAGGGGAGTTCATTAAGAACACCACCAAGGTGGCATCAAATTCCAACTGCGATGACCAGCTTAGCCAGCCGAGCCAGGAGAACTGTGAGCCCGACAGCTCAAAGGGAGAGCTGACAAGCTCAGACAAAATCGAATGAAAGTGCTGTACCTAATGGAGTTGCCCTGAAAAAGCATACCATAGTTTTTAATTTATTTCTGATTTGTGGATTAGAATAAACCAGAAGATTTTATTTGCAAACTTGCCTACTTGTCTCTCTGTGCTCCACTCATTGCCGAAGGGTTGCCTGGATACAGTCATTGCTAGGTACCGAGTTCCTGATTCTCTGCTCAGTCACATTTGCTGACATCACACACCACGACAAAACAACATGGAGTGTGCGTCGTTCCATGGATTTAAATCACCGGGCATTCAAACAAAGAAACTCAGGTAATGGAGCAAACAAAATTAGCTGTATTTGGCTGGTGGCGGGCAACAGTGTTAATCAACAGATTGTGAAATGTGAAGCAGTTCCACAAATCCAGAGTGGTGGAGTGAGATGAGTGGAGATAGGCATACCACATTAAGAAGATATGCTGGGAGGGGGGGGTATAAAAATGTAATAAAACTGAAGGGATTAAGTTTCTATGAAATGAGGTGTACCCTAACATGATCCCTGAGCATTTCTTTTTTATTTGACGAAAACACCGAAGTAGAGATAGCAGCTAATAATTGAGGGCGGCTTTTGTTAGAACTTCTGTTTTTCATCTGCGGCTTTAGTACGAGGGTGTTTAGTGATTGAGGGCGGTTTTAAATCGAAGCTATATACAGTATTTAACTTTCCTTGATCTTTGCTAAAATATAGTTTGGTACGTTTATAAAGGTACAAGAATTCATCAAGAAATACATGTATATTCTAAATTTTAATGCACAAAATTATTTTATTTATTAAAAAAACGAGCAAAAGATAAGAAAAAGTTTTAATTAGTTCAAGTCCCTTAGCAGTGGTAGGGATCCATGTGGTTCAATAACTCTTAAATCTCTTTCCCCTTCAAACATGGAAACAATACATAGTTCCACTTAAAGAATTATATAAGGCACAGTGAGTATCAGTAAAGCAATCAATGTACCAGTTAATTTCCAATATAGGAGATAAGATTAAGCCCAGCAATTTAAAGAGATGCCTAGGAAGAATTAAAGTTACTAGAGTTTGAGTCTGAGTCTCTTGTTTAAAGAAATTAACTTTCTAATGGCAGCATCTCAACATCAGGCTCAGAGTGATTTGGACTCTGACGCTTCTGAGCTTCAGCATCTTCAGCGTATTGATTCTTGTCGACAATTTCAAAATCTTGGACTCTTTGTCATCCCTTGATCCTCTTTACAACTTTTTTGTTGCTAAGAAACTGCATCACATACATTTTGGTCATTGATACTGGATAAGACTTTTGACTGGAAAGGGAGTCAAAATGGGCTAAAACATCATCATCGCAGTACTTCAAAAATATTTTTCCTTCTTTGCAGGGATTGATACATTAGAAATATCAGTGAAAATGTTGAACTCGCTGCCCCTAAAGAAAAGGACCACATCAAAAGGACTGTGCATGCTATCACGACTGAGGTGCAGCTCAAAAAATAGAAAAAAAGCTCACTCACAGCAAAATGGAGAACACATTGTTTTACTGTCTGTGCACAGGGTAAGTAGTGGTAACAAGTTTTAGTTTTATACAAGGTAAAACACCTTACAGTGATAACCGTGTTTGCAAGGCAGTCCTCTGTTACATTAAAAACAAGCTGTATACAAAGATCTAAACAGATTTTAAAAATTAAAAAAAAAATCATATAAAACCCCAATAAATATTGGAGAACATACATTACTTGCATATTAAAATAATACAAAAGTCTAGATATGTTGCAAGATCATGCTTTCTCATCTGTTACATTCACATCTGGTAGCAATCTCTTTTTGGGTAGCTGTTTTAAATGTGCCTAAAGACAATGTTGGTGTCTGAAGAGCTGGAGGAGTGACATACCATGAGCTGGCTACAATACATTGGAATGCCATTGCTTCATAAGATGTTTTCAATTTGGACACACAAAATGTTCTGGCCCCATTATTTCTCAATTCATATTTATGTTCAGGTTTTGCCAGTTTTTTCTGTTAATGGTAAAAGTCTGTTTTTCTTCAACATATTATAAACCAGGGACAACCAGATACATTATCTCGTTTCATCTCGTGGCAGACACTCTAGTCGGCTGTACATTTCACAGCAGTGGGTGATGAAATGTAAGCAACACAGATCTAAAAAAACATGGTAGGTATACACACACAAACCCCGGAAGAAAAGGGTCCCTTCTTTGCTTGTCGCCTGGCTGATTATTTCCATAAGCCTATATCAGCTGAGTCAGTCCTGTAAATAAAGTTGTCGATTTGACTTCCCAGTCTCTGCATGCACATGAACACAAATTTCAGTATCCAGAATGGCAGTTCTCTTGGCCTGCATTGCACTGAAACATTGAACCACTGCCAGAGCTAGAGCTAGTAGCTCTTCAGCTGATGCCGTCTATTTGGTGGCTAGCTCAATAGCATCTCCCAACACAGTCTCTGTGTGGTCAGTTAAGAATCAAGCAGCTCCTTTAAATTACCTTTTCACCTGGAGGATCTGTCTCAGATGACGTGCACTGCTTCTTTTATTTTGTTTGCTGATTATTACTAGATTTGCCAGTTTTGCGGATTTTCTCATCTTTTTTTTTCACTCTGTTAGTTGGGGGCAAGAGTGAGATCAACGCTGCTGCCTCTGTGCCATCAACTTGGGTTCCATTCCCTCCTCTAAGCATTAAACTAACAGAATAATATTCTTTGTTGGCAACTCATAGAAAAAACAACAACGATGAATGCAAACTAGAGGTATTAGTTTCTGCAGAGTACTGAGCTTGTATCTTCATGTTTGATGATGTGTCCCATATTAAGAGACCACTGACTCACACATTCCCATATTTTGAGTGTCCGTGTCCCACACTTCAGTGAGAAAAGGTTGAGACATGTGAGAGTGAGTGTGGATTGTCTTCAATTGCACTCACTCCAGTCAGTTCAGCATTTTCCACAGCCGGGCCCAGGCACTGGGAGACCTGCAGTGTTTTCAAAACGCATGAGCCTATAGTCACCAAGAGTGCTTTGAGCCCACCACTCTGGTTCCTAATCCCTCTGCAGTGGAGATCCATTTGACCAGAGCAAGGGATCAAAGTGAGGGGTGCTGATCTCACGTACAGTGCAACCAGTTATTTTGATCCACCTCAACCCCTGACCAGAGCTGTTGAATCTTTAAAGAGACAATGATGTCTTGAGAAGAACTTTGAAAAACATGTTATTTGGACACAAAGCAGCTTATATTATACTTCCTTTACTTTATTACAGCTTTGCATTACACTTACCTTCCCTTGTCCATATCTCCCAGAGTACTTATTTACTCCCTTAGGAAGTCTAACTTTGTGTTTTTAGAAGTCTCCAGGACTTGTACTTCCTTTGGCAAAACTGCCATCTCCTATACCATACCGACAATTGGAACAAACTATAGTCTGTTCTTAAGCTTGCCAGCCCCATATCTGTTAACGCCTTTAAACCCTTAACCACAAGACTAGTGAAAGAAATATGCAACTCTCACAGGCTGTAATCCTGGCTTCTGATAATGGTTCCCTAGTCTTTGCTCAGTTCTAACTCCCACCCCCAGCCTACCATAACACAAACTCCTTCCTACCCTCTCATCCCCCAACAGAACTACCCCACAGCCTTCTTTTCTTTCTTACTCACTCCGCTACTCCTCCCTTTCCTCCCGCTGTCTAGTCTTCCCTTCACCTCCTACCTCATCTTCTCCTCCATCTCTGCACTACCACTACTCCAGTACTTAGCGAACGCTCTCTTGGCCGACTACCTATGCAGCCATTATCCACCTTAAGGTCTTGCACTGTATTTATTGTTTTAGTTCAGTCACTGATATTTACATGCCTCAATTACATTTGTATTCCTGTTGTGTATTTTGCATACTTGTAGCCATTATTTACTCTACACCATGTTTGTATAAACCCCATCTCTTTACTCTTAAATATGTTTTTTTACGTATATTTTGCACATTGTATCCATTCATATTAGTTGTATCATGTGTGTATGTTCACTATGTTGCCTTCATGATTATGTGTGTATGTATGTTTATGATGCTGCTACTTTGTATGTATGTATATATACTATGCTGCTACTTTGTATGCATGTATATATACTATGCTGCTACTTTGTATGTATTTATATATACTATGCTGCTACTTTGTATGTATATATACTATGCTGCTACTTTGTATGTATGTATATATACTATGCTGCTACTTTGTTTGTATGTATATATACTATGCTGCTACTTTGTATGTATTTATATATACTATGCTGCTACTTTGTATGTATGTATATATAATATGCTGCTACTTTGTATGCATGTATATATACTATGCTGCTACTTTGTATGTATATATACTATACTATGCTGCTACTCTGTATGTATGTATATATACTATGCTGCAACTTTGTTTGTGCTCCTGATATATGTCTCAGTACCTCTTTGTGAATGAGCTTGCTCAATGGAGTTATTCCTGCAATAAACTTGAACTGAATTGAATTTCTCATTAGCTCCGTATTTCTTATCCACATTATGTATTACTGAAGTCATGTGCATGAAAACAGGAGAGTTGTTCCATGAGGGTTCATCTGCTCCTATTACTTCTTACCAACCTAATGTCATAATACTCTGCTTGTGACATCACAGTTATTCCCATGGCAACAGCTTGTGATGTCACAAAAGAGCATTATGATTTCAAGTAGGGAGCAAGCTAAAGAGGCAGATGAACTCTAGGGATAAAGATCTTGTCTCTGTGGGAATTTCTTCGGTAATAAATAATGGAGAGGAGAAATCTATAGAAGATACATGAAATACAAGCAGAATTGTGTCCAGCTACTGTGTTTTCCAGTATTTTCCCAGTGGCATCGGCTGCTCTTTAAGAAGCTGTTACTTTCCGGGCTGGCCCGCCAGTGCAGCGGTAGGGCTAGTGCTCACTACACTGATCACCCAGGTTCAGGAACGAGCCAGGTCCATCAGACAACAGGCCTGGGGGAGGAGGATTGAATATCTCAGTGGACACTCTCCCCCTCCAGGGAGGTAAGATCCGCTGACTTGCTGCTCTGTCACCACCTGGTTGACCACAGGTGGGGGTGCAGGGGATAGCATCAGACTAGAAATGTTGGAGCAAGCACCCCGATCACCTGGGAGCATCGGCACATTGACACCCAGTGATGCGGCATGCTCCTGGGGGAGGGCAGGACTAAAAAGGGAAAAATAGGGAGTGGATTGGGCAGATGAAGCCCCTGCCCACCCATCACATCCAGTGCTGGACTCTTCCCACAGCCTGTCAGAGGGACCCTCAAGGATCTTCACCTCTGCTGTAGGTGGCCAGATGGACTGCGGGGAAGTAATGCTGAAGTTGCTGCATGCGTAGCTAGCCTGGGGGGGGTAAGCTAGGGGGCAGCATAGCAGTGAGACACGGGCGGACCTCAGAGACCTGGCAGGTATGTGTGGATGTGTGGAGCAGTTTCTTTTTTTTTTATATACTTGCTTTATTGAGAGTTTTCATGTTCATACTAAGGTTCATTCTAAGGTTTTGTAAGAGCTAGGGGGCTTTTATGCCCATAATGCTGTTGTGAAATTAATAATAATCAGTTATATTACCAGATAATATGTATTTATCCAAACGATTTTTAAACATATGTTTAGAACTACTAATGGCAATGTCCTCAGGCAGGGAATTCCAAGGTTTTATTACTCGTAAGGAGAAGAAAAATTTCCTTGGCATTTAATTAAAAGTTTTATCGTATAATTGAAGTGGATGACCTCTTGTGTTATATGGGTTCTGTTTGAACTCATAACCCAATTCTGTAATTAGAAAGGGGTCCTGCATGACATCATACATAAAAAAAAGATCACCCCGCATACGTCGAACCGTTAATGACATCAAATTCAGTGATATTAGCCTTGATTCATAAGGGCCATTATAAAGTCCTTTAATATGTTTAGTATATTTACACTGGACCTTTTCAAGTAAGTTAATATTGGATTTCTTAAAGGGGCTACATAATTGAGAAGCATATTCTAAATGGGGTCAAACATAGGCACGAAACAGAGGCATTAAAACTCTCCTGTCCTTAGATTTTATATTACCCCAATGGACCACATAACTTTATTAGCTTTAGCAATAGTCTCATTAATCTGTGAAGTGGGACAAAAATCTGACGATATGATTATTCCCAAATCTCTTTCGTTTGCTGAAATGCTGAGTTTTTTTCCAGCTAAGTGATAAGTTACCTGCCTATTTATAGCACCCAGATGCATAACCTTACATTTATCAGGATTTAATTGCATCTTCCATTTGACAACCCAATTAGATATTTTATTCAAATCTGACTGGCTGGTATCGGTTTGGTCCACGGTAAAACATGGTCCACCTATTTTTACATCATCTGCATGTTTTGTTGCAGTGGAAATGCAATATGTGGTTAGGTCACTTATAAATATTTGAAACAGGCATGGTCCCAATACGGAACCCTGCGGGACCCCACTAGTAACACCACCAATACTGGATAGATGACCATTTATGATTACACGTTGGGTCCTGTTGGGTAACCAACTAGAAATCCAATTGATAATAAATCCATTAATTTTATGATCATATAGCTTTGTAATTAGTCTATTATTACAAGCAAATAATGTTACATTCCATATCCACTCATCTATGACCATTGATAAGTGAAATACACAGAGTATAAGGTTCACTTCCAATAGTATGGACTCGTGAATTTACTACTAAATCTAGTACATTAAAATGTATTATTAACTATTAACTATACCAGGATTTACAGATACATTGGGATAAAATTCAAAAACCATAGTTTTCTAACTTGTGGTGACTAAGTTAGGAGACAACCATCAGTACAAGGACTTAATATGCTATTCAGGTAAAAATATTACCATCACCTTTACTTATCCCAGTCATAATTCAATGTTAAAAATTGTGTTCCCTAAATTTATCGGTCATCTACTCCGACTGCCGAAGGGCCCCATACAGTAACCACCTCGTCCATCTATTTTGATAAACCTGGGGCAGTTGTCTCAGTTTGAAAGTTATTTTTTCCATATGGTGTATGGTTTCTATTATTGAGGACCGCTCAGAGGGGTCTGGTGGAGGCCCCTGCAGTCACCTCTTAGTTATCGATTTTAAGACTGCAGCTACCAGAATCAACCACAATTATTTTGCTTCTTTACCTGATACTTCTTTAGGTATAATACCTAGTACTTAATGCTCTGGGCCCAATAGTACTTGTATTGAAAAAAATATGTGAAAGGTGAAAGATTATCTTCTCTCAAAATGGGGTGAGTAGAGGCAAAGCCAAAAATTGTGAGCATGTGTGGCTCTTGTCTCCCCACAGCCTCTTCAACAAATCAGTGGTGATCTGTTGTTGCTGTGGGCAGCTTGTACTGGTACTAAAAAATAGCAGGTCCTCAGTTTCCAGAAGACATCCCTCAAAAAGGGGGAACTGGATGTGGCCCATGTACTTCTCCAAATTAATGACAATTGATGTTCCGACAATGAGATGTTCAGGTCCTGTTCCCACCTAAGCTTCAGATAGTGGGCCGAGAGTTCTGGATCTAAAATACAATTAGTGTATAATAGTGTAATGGCATGCCCAGCCCCCGGTCCCAAAGCTCTGAAAGAGTGAAAACTCTGTGGGGGCCTGAATGTCAGGGTGAGTTTGTTGATCTGTTTGGTCAAATAGTCCCTCAATTGATACTATCTGAACCTATCCTCCAGACTTAAACCAAATTTCTATTTAACTGTTTCAAAGGAGTGGTCCATGTTGCCTGTCAGCATTTGATATGGGGAATGAAACCCTTTTTGAGCTTGAGCAAAAAAATATTTGTCAAGTTGGGCAGGTACAAACTTTGAATCAAAGGCCCACCATCTAAATCTCCATAAATGTTTAAAAGTTGCTCCTATGCTTATGCCCCTCTTCCATCCCTCCAACACTGCCTTAGTACCCGAGAATCCCTTTACATCCATGGGTCCACTCTCTTTGAACAGTACTGCCTGAATTGGAGGATCCCCTTGTTTCTTTATATCTATTCTCTTCCAGTGCATGTCATAGCCCTGGTTATTCCACATTAGTGCTACCCGCATCTGTGTAGTCACCCAGTATCCTCGGAAGGCCAGTCCTCTCTCCACCTTTGGAAGATATAAAAGAGCCCTCCACACTCTAGGTCTATTTCTACCTCATAAGAAAGTAAAAAAAATCTTCTGCAAAACTTCCAGATTTGCCTGAAAGACTATGCATGGCACATACTGGAACAAATATAAAAGGCGTGGCAAAGCATTCATCTTAAGCGCCAGCACCTTAGCTCCTAATGACAGGGGGAGTAGTGCCCATTTCTGGAAATCTTCCTTTAGTTGTTTAATTATAGGTGGATAATTTTGTTCCCAAAGTCGAGAGGTGTCTACCCCTACTCTGACTCCTAGGTATTTTAGGTCTAGCATGTCCTATTTCATGAAGAATTTCTGTCTGGTCTCTATGTCAGGATGGTAATACAAATTTAGGATCTCAGTCTTACTTTTATTTAGCTTGTATCCTGTTAATGTGGAGAAGGCTTCCAGCGGTTTAAAAATGGCTGGCAGTGAAATCTGTGGTCCACTAAATGTAAAAGCACATCACCTGTGTACAATGCTAATTTGTGTACTGTCCCCCCTAGTTCCACTCCCTTAATATCTGGGTTCTGCCTGATACTCTGAGCCAAGGGCTCAATATAAAGGGCGAACAACAAAGGGACAAAGGGCATCCCTGTCGGGTGCTCCGTCCTAAATTGAATGCATTTGACATATGACCATTGGCCCTGACATAGACCTGGGGCGGCTCATATAGCTTGAAAATGGTTGTGATGAACTGCTGCGGGAACTCAAGCCAGGAAAGGACACATCGCATGAAAGACCAGAAGACTCTGTCAAATGCCTTCTTGGCATCTAAACTCATGAGCAGAGATGAACATCGTTGCTCATTGATACAGTCTATTATGTGGGTAGTTCTCCTTAAATTATCCAAAGCCTGACAGCCAGGTATGAACCCAGTCTGATCTATATGTACCAAGGTGGGTAAAAAGTCCCACAAAAGCTTGGCTAAGATCGAAGCAAAAATGTTATAGTCAGTATTTAGCACTGAAATTGGTCGATATGATGTACATCTGGTTGGGTCCCTTCCCGGCTTGGGTATCACCGAGATAACAGCTCTAGCCCAAGACGGAGGAACAGGATCTTTTCCCAACATCACCTCTGCAAACATTTGTGTCAAAAGAGGCTGCAGGTGTTCTCTAAAACTCTTATAGAACTCTGATGGAAAACCATCAGATCCTGGACATTTACCCACTTTCAATCTCCCTATTTCTGTTTTAATTTCTTCAGTCGACAGTGGAGCCGTCAAGGCCTCCCCTTGTTCCTTTGAAATACCTGATAGTTTTAGGTTCTTCAAAAAGCCCTGTATCTTTTCTCTACTGGGATTCATGTCTTCCATGTACAGTTTAGCATAATATTCCTTAAAGGTATCTGTTACCTCATATACACCCTGCACTATCTTTTTCCTTCGAGGATGCCAAATACTCCCAATCACAGCCCTCGCCCTCTGGGCCTGCAGCGTGCTGGCTAAAAGCCTCAGGGAGCGGAGGCCGCCCTCATAACACTTTTGGCGCAAGAACAGGAGCTTTTGCTCTACCTGGTAATCTAGCAGCTCCAAGAGCTCTTTTTTATATTTTTGTAACTGCCTCATCTGTTCCTTATCTATCTTTTGTTTTTGTTGCCCGTCTAACTCCTGAATGCGAGCATTTAAAGCCTCTCTCCTCGCTTCCCTTTCTTTCTTTTTTTTTTAGAGGCTAACTGTATAAATTTACCCCGCAGCACTGCTTTGGCAGTATCCCACAATTTCGATTTCGAGGTGCCCTGTCCCCCATTCTCCTCCAAGAAATTTTTATAGGTTTCTGTAATCTCCTCTTTTATTTTCTTATCCCCCAGCAAGGAAACATTAAGATGCCAGAATGAAGTTTGGAGTGTTTCCCCTAAATCCATTCTAATTAAAAGAGGAGCATGGTCAGAATGTAAGAAATCTCCCACCCAGGAGTCAAAAACCCAGCTTACCTCTTCTCTGGGTTCCAAGAAGTAATCCAGATGGGAATACATGTTATGAGATGCTGAAAAAAAGATATAATCTCTCTGCATCCCATGCTGATGGCACCATACATCTATCAAACCAAGTTCCTCCGATAGCTTATGGACCTTCTTCGCCTTCTGGTGCACTTTCCCTACTGATTGGGAAGTAGAGTCTAGCAGGGATCCCCTCCCCCCACTCCTGAAATAAAGTTAGGAAGGCACGATATTCTTGAAATGTTGAGCCGGGGGGAAAATACACTCATGCCAGAGTCACTACATTCCCAAAATATCTGCCCTTTAACATTGCATATCGCACCTCATTATCTATTTTTGAATCTGTCTTCTCAAATTGGGTTTTAGATGGGACCAGGACCACTGTGCCCCGCCTTCTACCCTTTTTATAGGATGCAGCTGTCACTGCCCTAAAACCCAACCCAAGAAACTTATGTTCTTTTGCCAACAGGTGTGGCTCTTGAAGCAACAAAAAATCTATAGAGTCCCTCCTCACCTGACTTAGAATCTTGCTTCTTTCAATGGGGCTAGTAAGACCATAACGTTAAAGAAACAAATAATAGTACCCTTACTAGCCATAATGTGATTTAGTAAAGGATAAGCTCATATTGGTAATCCCTTTCCTCAAATTCCCAGTCAACAGTTCAGTACCTGTATCCCTAGGTATCTTCTTGGTCCCCTCCTCCTGATCCTGGTAGTAAATTGCATACATGTAAATACAGAAACTAGTATAGATACAAACAATGTTTAGAACGATGAAGGCCAACATGGCCATAAACTCTGTAACATTTAGCATCAAGATATGACCTCCAATGATGAAGACCCAAATTAGTGAGTCTCTATCTTTACCTGCTCCTTTAGCAAGGGTAGGGTAAATAGGAAGGGGTGTGTTATGTTCCCACAGCAGGAGACCCCCTCCAAGAGCTTCTATGAGTGATTACCAGCTCTGTGCCTATTCCAGAAGCACTGTTGGAAATCTAAGCCTCTGGTGGCACTATTTATTGAGCACTCACCCTCGAGATTATTATAAGCACAATCAGTCTATTAGACACCGTCTCAACTAAGGCAGAGTGTTGTCATGCCCGACCATTAATTCTTTAGATTGCCTCATGAGGTCTTTCAAAGTAGGGTTCTAGCCACTCTGTCAGGGCAACAACAATACACTTGTACTCCCCCCAAGGGAGAGCCGCAAGCAGGGGGCACACAGAAGGAAATGAAATTGGCCGTAAGAAGACATGATGTGCCAATAACTGTTAATTTTGAAATGCATGAAAGCAGCGGGGAACAAACTGAGTATAGAAAGGCCCCACCACCAAACTTGAAGTCATCCCAGGTCTCCGAGGGCGACCCTGACCTATCCTTCATTTAAGCGGGCCAACCCCTCAGGCTTCTAGTGGTGTTTAGCACTGATGATGTTTGGGACATCCCCAGGACAGCCTAAAGGGGCCAACTCGGATGGAAATCCTTCAACACCTATCCATATATTCTTCCTTCCACCAGATGTAGCGAGGTGGTCAGTAAAGCTTTGAATTCCATTCGGAATATTTTCATAACTTCTTGGGACAGAACTCGCCCCCGGAGACCAGCGTTCCCAATTAGGCCGAAATTAGTTCAAATATCAAGGACCGCTTCTTCCCCATGTCCCACGTGACCGGCTCCCCCACAAGAGGTGGACCCCGTACTGTCGCCCGCCGTTAGCAGTGAACCTCTGCACTTTAAATTCAATGTCCGCTCTGCAATTTTAATTACCAATATTTTCCTCCATCTCCTTTAGTACTTGTATCGCTAAGTCTAAGGCCATTGCAAACTAAGTAAGGTAACCATTCCAGAGTCTAGATTTGTTTTTGGGCCAGCTTCTTTAACTGTGATTTCCAGTGACACATATGCTCAAAAAAGTAGATATAGAACTGGGATATCCCCAGGTGTTACTTGAATGTCTCGGCTGTTCAAGTCATGCTTTTCTCTCCTGCCCTCTGGTCTGCTGTGCCTTGTGGTGTGTCAACATCTCGTGGCTCTCCATCACGACTCGGGGATCTTCTTTTGGCCCATACAGAGTCCCACAGACTGGAAACGCTCGTGTTTGCTCTCTCTCCTCTTTGATCCGCCTCCAATCCAGGTCCTACTACGAAGTTGCTGTTGGGTCTGGTCTGGCACCCACTCAGGTATGGAAATCCTGTACTGATTCAAATATTCCACAGCCTTCCCTAGCTCTTGAAATTGAACCAGACCTTTCTCTGTGAGTACCATTAAACGTGAGGAGTATTCTACAAATGCTCTTTGCCCTTTTATTGAACCAGTTTTACCACTGTTAAAACACGTCTTCTCCTGGTAAGTAGTTGCGGGGTAAAGTCATGATCAAAATAAAGCCTTACATTGCCAAACTCTACACTCTTCTTTGACCAAGCCAGTAATAACATTTCTTCTTTGACCCAATAGTCCAGGAAAGCGAGTATGATCGACCTAGGCCTAGCCTTCGGATCCCTTGGCCTAGGGATCAAAGATCTGTGTGCTCTGATTATATTTAGGGTCTTATCTTGAGGTATATTCAAAATTTAGTGGAGAAAGGAATCAATGAAGGTTATCACATTCCTGATTCAGTGCCCTCTGGCAAACCGTGTATTCGGATATTGTTTATCCGATTTTGGTTTTCGAGTTCTTCCAGGTGCTGTTCCAATATGCTGGTATGGTGGTTAAGTTCGAGAAGGGCAGTGTTGTGGACATCCGTTGTTTGCATATAATCAGCAACTGTTGTTTCAAGATCCTCAGTTTTCTGAGTTAAAGCAGTTATGTCTTTCCGATGATCAGAAACTTTATTCTCTAATCTCTGGAGGGTCTCGTTAATTTGTTGTAGAGTTTGGCATAATTGCCGTGAAGTGATTGTGCAATCGAGTTCTGCATCGGTTCCATCAATACCAACTTCAGCCACAGGAGATTCCGGTGCCTGACAGGCCAGGGCCTGTCATGAAGTCTCAGAGACACTTTTGGCCTGTTTCCCACCTCCTATTGGTGGAATATCTTTAAATCTTTGCTTTGGAGGCATTAAGTAAGGCATTATGCATCTTGTGGTAGACAGGTTGTAGTTCTATCGTTTGCGAGTCGAGCGGATTTAGTTTTGGTCTAGGCTGCCCTCATTAGCTAAGGTGCCATTCGGGTGAGGCTCAAACCGGAAGTCGTGTGGAGCAGTTTCAGGTGAGTGGCATCAGGGATTGGTGAGGTGGTGGAAGGCAGTCCCAACCAAGCACCAGCGGGGTAAAACATGTTCAAAAAAATAAAAGTTGCTACTTCCAACCACGAGTAAAGACACAGGGTCCTACTTTGCAACCATTAATTAGCTACTGCGTGAAGTTCAGGAAAGGACTGAGCTTGTATTTTCACCATAAGTAATTATTAATCCCTTTATAATTGCTTTGGGGCCCTTGTTTGAACTTTGGCTGTAACACCAATTTAAATTCACCCAGTACCACACTGCTTCAGATACACACTGACCAGCACTTGATGTCTTGTTATCACTTCTGCTCTCTGTAGCTATAAGGACACTCTAAAAGGAAGGTCCCAGAGATACTGCATTGTAAGTGATGCACCAAGAGGGAGGGGAGTTTGGGGGTTGGTTGCAGGGGGGGTGGGAAGTGCTGGTTTCAGTCATCTCATTGCTTATTGTTTTAGGGCCCATTTCACAAAAGGGTTGCGATGCCTTTTGCATTTGCGGAGGGCCAATGAAAGCCACAGGTGCCCCTTTCGTCACTTATGGAGACCCCCCCACTGTACCCACAGCATGGGTTTGGCTGGCTCACCACATCCAATTTCATGCTGCTCAAGCATCTACATGGTCATTGAGATGAGGGCAGGAGCCCATTCTGACTATTTTTTTTTTTATTCAGCTTTTTGGTCCCCACCGCCTCCTCCTGCCTACTGGCGATGGGGACACGTATGCCTTTTTACAGATTTTCTCCCCGACCCCCCCCCCACTGAGGCCTCGGCACACAGCCGTGTGAGTGTGTGGAGGCATGCTACACACCCTATGGTGCCAGCTCAGCCTCTTCCACCTCCTGACACTTTGCCACCTCCTCTACGCCTACGCTACCCACCAGACGTCCACCCGGTGGGAGAGGAACTATGGGGGGGCGCCAACCCACCCTCACCCCCCTCGGGAGAGGAGAGCTGCCCACAGCATGCTCAATCCTGCTCCACCCTCCCCCAGCAGGGTGGCACCCCGACAACCCAACGTCATTCCCAAATCCGGGTCACCGGCATAATGCGAGGTAAGGCATCCAGTGCCTCAGCCCTCTGTGCCACCAGGTCCATTCTGACTATTTTCTGTGCCTTATAGGGGGTGTGGTGGATGGCAACATTAAGTGCAGGGGGACCTTGCAGTGATGGTTGTGCACCCTCCCTGCATGGTCTCCCTAGACCTTTGCAGGGTCCAGTTGCCCAGCACAGCTGTTGCCCCCATCCTACCATATAACATGGAGAACTGAGAGCATGAACATGCATAGTTTGATATTTATTGAACAAGTTGATGCCTTCTATGGGGGTATGGCGGTACTTGGAGGACTACAATATCCCACAATCATCTGCTCTGCATGAGGAGAAGGAAGAGGCAAGGCAAGATAATTTATGTATATAGTGCCATCCCAAGGGTTCAGAGGGCAGCCCGTGACAATGGCAACTGTGTTTGAGCGCTTTCAAAAAGGGCGACTCAATTGCGGCACCTGTCCATAGGGCTATCAGGCAGGGAGGGTGATCGGTTGGGGGTCCCACGAATGTAGCGACAGGATGTCGCTATGTATCTTGCATGGGAGGGAAGCGAGCACGGCACAGCGGGTGGGAGGGAGGGAGGGTTTGTGAGGTGTAGCAGTGGTGGGCTGCTGAGCTGACCCTGTGGCATGGTGGTGGGTGGCAGGCTAGGGTTGCAGAGGTGCCAGGTTCAGTTCCAGGCGCCGCTTGCTTTGTTGTGCCCGGCCGTTTTAATTTTTTCAGATTTGCACCCTCACATTCGCCCTGGAAGTTGAGAACTCTATAGGGTGGCCAGCCCCCACATAAAAAAAGTCCCCAGTGCCCTTTTGTTGTGCGCTTGGGAGTGTACATCACCAAAATTGATTTTCAGCGATGTGCACTGCTTCTAACAGAGATCGTCATGTATCACCGTATCACATGGAACCATTCAGAGAGCTTTACAATAAAAAGGTATACATCCAGAATAAAAACAATATATATATATATATAAAACAACATTGCAATAAAAATAAATACCTGTTATTTAAAATGGAGGTACAGTGATAAATAATCAAACTGTGCTAAAAGTAAGATAAATACCATTTTGTCCACTTCATAGGCATCTCCACTGAGAGAGGGATGTCTAAGGTCATAAAGTAGTGAATTCCAAACCACTGGGGCCACTACAGAGAAGGCCCTGCTGCCTAATTGCTTCAAGCAAGATCTCAAGACGGCCAACAGCAGTTCCTTGGTGGAGCAGAGTGAATGAGAAGAAGCATGCCATAGAAACTGAACATGATATGTAGAATGTAAAATATCTATTTTGCCATCCTGCTGATGTTTTGTATCTTCTATCCATTATTCGCTGTATTTTGTCTTCTGCTATACTTCTGTGTATCCCCTCCCCCCACCCCAGGACATTGCTCAGTATGCCTTTCCTGGTGAAACTTTTAAATAAAAAATAAAAACATTAAGGCAGAAAAAGGTCTAGCAGCCCATCCTGTCTGCCCAACCTATGTGATTATCCTATGATGGCCCTAGTGGTCATCCTGTTTGCATACCTTTGCCCACTACCCTCTACTATGGCCATGTACCTGTCCCACCATAATTTGAACCATTCCTACCATTTTGGCTGACACCACCTCCTCTGGCAGTCTGTTTCACCTGACCATCAACCTTTCAGTGAAAAAGTGCTTGCGGACATCCTTCCTGAATCTTCCCCTGGCCAGTTTCATTGAATTCCCCCATCTGCTTGTGTTCATACTCAGGAGGAATATATCTTCGCAAGCCTCCCTGTTTAGCCAGTGCAGGTATTTGTATGTCTCTATCATACACCCCCCCCCCTCACTTTTAGGGTGTACATGTCGTGGGCCTGCTGTCTCTCCTCATATGTCTTTTCCCTCATTCCCAGCATCATTCTGGTTGCCTTTCTCAGCACCGCCTCCACCCTTTCACAGTCCTTCCATAGTTATGGGATCCAGAACCTTGCACAATACTGTAGGCGCAGATGCACCAGCGATCTGCACAATGGAAATATCACTACTCCTTCTTCTACAGCTGATTCCCTAGTGTTGCGTTTGCCTTCCGTACTGTTTTTTGCGACACTGCTCTGTGAATTTCACTGTGATTTCACAATATCGTTACTCCTTGATCCTCTCCTGTTATGCTTTCCAATGCCACTCCTCCTATCTGGTATTGCATTCTCTGGTTCTTTTTCCCAACGTGTATCACCTGACATGTTTTGCGTTAAAGCTCAACTGCCAGCTCTTGGACCATTTTTCCAGCCTGCCCAGGTCATCCCTTATTGCTCTTATCCCATTCTTGCTGTCCACCCTGGCGCTGATCCTAGTGTCATCTACGAAGAGGCAGACCTTGCTCTATATGCCCACCCCTCCATTGCAGATGACTATGTTAAAGAGGACAGGTCCCAGGACTTAGCCCTGTGGCACCCCATTTATCACCTCTTCTCTATTTACCACTTCCCTCTGCATCCTCCCCCACAGCCAACATTCTGTCCATGTTGCTCACCTGTTCGAACAAAACTCCTGCAATTGTTATTGCTTGATATATCTCCATCTGAGCCTCACTAGAAGTCTATCTGGCCTGTATAGTTTCCATGATTAAAAGGCCTTTTTAGTACTTATTTGTAACTCACAACTTGCCACTGTATGTAAAACCTTTATTTTATAATACTACATGTAAAATGTGTAAAAACTATTTTTGTAACTATTAGCAATTTCCATGTGATTAACTCCTGAAAAAGGCTTCGCATTGGATGTAGCAATTATGACCTAGGTATGTCTCCCCTGTCTTCCTCTTTGGACACCCTTGTATTTGTTTAATGAAGTGCCTTTCTTCTCTTTCTCACAGCTTCCTCCACATCTGGTGTGACTCGCAGTGGCCGTCTCCCCTTCCCTGCAAAATCAAGTGATCATTAAAGAGGAGGAGATGGTGCAGCATAGCACACTGATGATCCAGATGTGTGCCATGAGTCAGGCTTGGCACTCACTGAGTGTCAGTGGCGGTGCTGAATGCTCGTCTCAAACCCTGCTGCCTCAGGATGACTGGCTCATGCCATTGCATGACTGTCCCCTGATAGCCCAGGGCAAGGAAGGCTCGAGATGAGTGTGAGTAAGGTGGGAGGGTAAGGTATATATTTACTTGTTTCAAACATTTTACCAGGAAAGGCATACTGAATGCTGAGCTGGTATCTTCTCATTTCCAGATGCATTCTGGGAGAAGGAGTGCAGGGAATAACAGTGCATAAATACATCAGTACATAAGATCCATAGTAAATCTTATTACGGAGCAGTGAAAATAACAATACTATAAGATGCACAGTGAATTGTAATAAACAGTGGCAGCAGATCATGAGAACAAATACAGAGAATACAGTAAAAGCATAACAAATGAATACTTGAGCAGATTGGGGAACACTTGAAGTCTAAGGTTTAAAGGGATTAGACGGAACTTGATTCTCAAAAAATAGCAGTACTGTGATTTAAAAACACACAAAGGCTGAGTCTGAGGAAAGATGGAGCCACGGTGGAGGAAAAGGACAGGGGGGGTCAGTTGGAATTGCAGGAGTGCGAGGTCATGGAGGGGGGTTTTAGAGCCAAAGATGTAGAGGCAGAACAGATATGGGGGGTTGTGCCTGAGTCTGGAGAATCTGATGGTGAATGCAGATAGAACTGCAGAAGATTTAGCACAGGGGAGGGAGAGTGAAGGAGTGTCAACGTTGTGGAGGGCCTATGTGGGAGAAGAGGGGCAGATAAGGAGGGAGCTACGGTATGGGTGGGGAAGGACAGACAAACCAGAAGTTTGAGGTATGACACAAGATACTGAGATGTGATGAGATGGCATCATATTCCAGTCCTCTGCCATCATGATTCAGTTGAGGTGCAAAGAGAGGGCCTACTCCCAGCTTACTTGTCACTGGCTAGAAACTGATCTCCCAGCTCAACCCAAGCTCCAGTGGGATAGGGCGTGGCAGCATGGAGGGGGGATAAAAAACAGCAGAAAGCCATGATGGCACTCACTGGATGCTCTCCCCGGCTCTGGATCCCTCCCTCCCTCCCCCCTCCTCCAGTCAGTATAAGTTCCGGTCTGCTCTCCTCCCAGCAAGCTGGCCCCAACAGGAGGGGTAATTCTGGGATATAGTATATGAAGGGATAGGCAGTGTGTGTCTACAGAGAGTGATGGCTCCTCCAGTCTACAAGGGGCCCCAGGGCTTAAGGACATGCTAAAGGAGACTGCTGTCCACAGGGCAAGGAAGGAAAACTAGAATGTAGAAAACAATTGAAGTAAACAGAAGACCCCTACAGGCTCCAATAAGAACTGCTACTCTTAAATGGTTTCTTAGGTTGTGATACGGGGACTATCCTCGGATTGAGCCATTTGTGTGTTTTTTAGAGAATTAACTTTCATTTACATGTGATTGTTTACCGTGACTCTTCTTAATGTAAGCAACTTAGTTTTATCAAATTTATGTTTGTAGGAGAAAAGTACTGGGACATTGTTAATAAGTACCAGTCTGGACGTGACATAGGACAGAAATGTGTCACACTTCAGGTACACTTTTATTCTGGGAGGGACCTAAAGGTGTCACATCTCTCCCTCCCTCTCTCTCCCTCTCTCCCTCTCCCTCTCCCAGTTAAAGAAAACCAAAACATATTTCTGTTTTGAGCACTGTGTAAGAAGTTGTGATGTTTGTTTCTTTTGGTTGTTGTACTGTGTCATGCTTTGGAATGCCCGGGAGGAAGTCAATTTGTAAAAAAACAATGAAAGGTGCTGTAATAAGATATTTCTTCATACAACACTGTTTGGATACAAGACATCCAATAAGCCCAATGCACTGGCATCTGGTATCAGCAGTTCAGGTGTCTCTCAGGTAGTAGCAACTCATTGTATGAAGGGACGATGAAGGAAACAGGTGCTACTCTAAAATCTTGTACTCCGATTTCCTTAACAAACAAATCTTGACAGCGTTCCTTTGTCAACAACAGCAGGAGTACACCAGGATAACACCCTCTCTATATGAAAGCAGATATCATCCAAAGACAAATTTGGCTGAGTATAGTAAGAAATATGTTTCCTATTGTGCACAAAAATGTACATGACGGTATCACTAATATTGGTGATGTGATAGACCCAGACTCAGGTTTCCTTATGTCCTTTAAGAATCTCAAGACTAAATTCAAGCTTACAAACCATCATTTTGTAGTTTACTTACAGGGCAGGAAGTTTCTATCAAATACACTACTAGGCCCTATCCTGAAGTTACCTCCCATAGATCAAGAACGGATTACAGTTGCAAAATTAACAAATCTTAGGAGGGGAGTCTCATGGATTTACAGATACTTAGCTAATAATGAGGGACACCCAGTTATGGCTGAATCCTTGAGAGCTAAGTGGGAAAAAGACATTGGCTCGAATATATCTGCAGATCCTTGGATGACCTCTTGGTCTAATGCACACCACTCTTGCAGAGAGGTGCAAGGCAGAACTATTAAGTTCAATATTCTACATTACTATTACTATTCACCGCTTAGGCTAGAAGAAATGGGCTACCATGCAGAGGGCAAATGCTGGAGATGTGGAATGCCACATGCAACTCTCTTACACATGCTCCGGGATTGCACTTGTATTATAAATATATGAGTAGAAATCCACAAGCTATGCATGGACGTAGTCAAGACGACAATTATGTTTTCACCCTTGACCTTCATACTGGGCCTTTCCTCTCCTCTTTCCAACCTCCCCAAACTAAAAGTGAATTGGGTCCTTGCAGCTTCTTTAGTTTTGAAATGCTTGCTTCTTGCTAAATGGAAAGATCCAAGGCCTCCTACCCTTACTGAATAGTCTGATAATATGACAATATTAGCAAATAATGAAAGAATCTGTTATTTGTTGTCTGATAAAATAGAAGTATACTATGAAACTTGGAATCCATTTCTTAGTTTAAACTTCTGAATACTGTCTTAAATGCAGACAGTCCCCACCTATCTTCTGGTTTGATTATAGTTTAAAACTAGAATGTCTCTTACTACAGTTTTATATATGTTAAGTGATTTACACCTTCTCATAGATTCATAGACAGGGTTGGCAGATTAGGGCCTATGGGCCACCTAGTCTGCCCATTTGAACTTGTAAGTTCAGTTTATGTTTTCCTAGAACTCTGTTGCCCCTTACCCCTGACCTCCAGAATTATTTTATGTATATCCCATGCAATCTTAAATCCCGTGATTGTTTCAGCCCCCACCACTTCCTCTGGCAGGGTGTTCCACTTGTTCACCACCCATTCTGTGAAGAAATTCTTTCTCACGTTTCCTCTGAATCGTCCTCCCTCCAACTTCATCCCATGCCCTCTAGTCCTGGAACATCTTTTGCTTAAAATAGTGTATTCCTGCACCCTGTTCCTCCCTGTAAGATACTTGTATGTCTCTATCATATCCCCTCTCTCCTCCTTCCTCCAGGGAGTACATGTTCAGTTCCTTCAACCTGTCCTCATAGGACTTTGTGATGCAATCCATGTACCGTCTTTGTTGCCTCCTCTGAAGCTTCTCTACCCTGTCTATGTCCTTACGTGGGTAAGGTCTCCAGAACTGTACACTGTACTCCAGGTGGGGCCTCACTAGTGTCTTGTATAGTGGAATTATGACCTCCCTTTTCCTGCTGGTGATGCCCCTGCCTATGCATCCCAGCATCCTATTCGCTTTACCTGCTGCCTTGTCACACTGTTTCCCCACCATGAGGTCATCAGAGATGATAACCCCAAGATCCCTTTCCTGTTTGGAATTCCATTAGAATATAATAGTAACAAGTTTGTACTTGCATCTTGATTACAGGATGACCCAGTTTATTAACTGTTTGATGACTAAACTACTTATTGTAACTTTGTTTCTCAAAATAAAAATTTTGAAATTAAAAAGAAATATGTACATGGAGCTCACATGCATTTCTCAGCACCCAGCCTCAAGTAGTATTCATTAAACAAAGAGTATTTCTCCTTTTAACTTGAAAGTTAGACTTTTTCTTACATAGCATTTCTAAGTGGCTGGTGCATGGCAGTAGCTACTGTAGGTGTTAATCAAATGTTTGCAATGCATGTGTTCTCCATGGTTGCACTCTTCAATGACGAGGCAGAACCCAGCTGCTAGGGCTAAGCTCACGTCCCTGTTTTCCTCCTATCCCCCTCCACTTCAGTGGTTGCTAGACATTCCAAGAGAGAGAGAGAGGCAGAGGCAGAGGCAGAGACAGAGACGGAGAGAAGCAAACAGAATCTGAGTAATGCAGGTTCTGATCAAATTTAGCATACTTTCATGGACCATGAAATTCCAAGTTCAAGACCTACAGTCATTATCACTGACATTATACAGAATTTTACTGAAGAAAGTGACACAGCATCAAGAAAAGACAATCACATTTCCAGTGATGTCATCTGAGTAATGGCAGCTTAGCGCATTGGCTCCGTCTACACCCCGGAAGAATATGCATCCGTCAGACGAAAACAACTATGTATTCCCCAGCAAAAGGCACCAGGCAGATATCTGGGAAGTCCAAGACATCAGCAACCCCAGCACAAAAATTAAAAGACTTAAAACACACAGAGAAATACCGATCAACTGCATGCCATACCTTCAATGCAGGAGCAGGGGCCTTCTCTGAGGATGATCTTGCGTCGGAGGACACAGAAGAAATGACAAACCTGATAAAAGCCATAAACCAAACTGCAAAGACAGTTACAGAGATTGACAAAACCCTCTCTCAGGTCCAGTCAGACCTCCACGAAATAGGGAAAAAGACAGATGGGGTGGAAAAGCAGGTGGCGGCTCTAGCAGCAATAATAGACAGTCACAATAGATGCCTACTCTACTTCATGGCATGGGAACAGGAGCTCAGGAATATGTTAGAAAACCTGGATGGTTGCAGCAAGAGATGGAACCTCCAAATCTATGGACTACCCAAAGGAGCTGAAAAAACAGCAGCAAATATTACTTCCTTGAGTCAGACACTATGAAAGGAACTGTTGCACCTCCCTGATGGCTAACATCTACACATGGATCACACCCACCAAGCGCTGGGGTGGAAACATGCCTGTCCAAGATCAGTCCTTACAAAACTTACTTTAAAGACCTCCTTTAAAGAGCGCAAGAACTGAGACACAAGGGGAGCGAAATCCCCATAGACAATGATTATACACCATGGTGCAGGACAAACAGTGAACCATGGGGGGAGTAATGAAGCAGCTTCATGCAAAACCCATTAAAGCACAACTACTATTCCCAGTGCAACCAAGAGCAGACACTACCAATGGCACCAAATTGTTTGCAGACCTACTTGAAGCAGTGCTTTACCTTGAGGAACTGTGAGTCAATTCCTGCCTCCAGATAAAGACAGGCTGGAGCAGAATTTGTTGAGACTGGCCTGGGAAGTAGCATGGGAGGGGCTCAGAGATTCACAGACACCAGACCCAAATGAAGCCTGCTCCTCTGCATACAAACATTAGATCCCTACTCGGCCCCTACCTGGGGAAGAATAGAGAACAGGTAGCCCAAGTAGTAGAGAGCAGATAGTGGAGACAGCAAAGCAAAAGACTGCAGAGTGGGAGAGGGGAGGCCTGCCCCACACCTTGAACTGAATGGCAACTGGGGCATCAAAGGCACCATGTCTGGGGAAACTGAACATTGCCAACACACTTGAAGCCTAAAATACTGAATCCTTCCAAAATAAGCCGAACTGTGAACTTTGAACAGATCCAAATGTAAAACTGACTTTTTTTTCGTTTTCAAAAATGTCACCAGCCACTGGGACACTGAGGCCCGATTCCAAGACACGTTCGCCTGGCACTGGGGCAATTTACACACACGCATACGCAAATCACATCTTACACCAGGCATAACGTAGTTGCGATTCCAGAAGGTTCTTGCACCATGCCATATGCGGGTTGCACCAAAGGTGTGTTACGCCACCACTACTGCAGCCCACTGTGGCAAGGTGCGATGTGGAATCCTGCACCCTATTCAGAAGGGCGGTTGCTGTAACCCACTTATGCCATTCCAGAACAAGTAATGGCATAATGAGGTTAGACCAACCAGGAGGTGGTCTAAGGGGCATCTGTCCTGGCACAGTGACGGATGCCCCCCACAGCACTACACAATTCCATGGATGTGCTCCCCATGCCCCACCCCCAAATTCAGGGACCCCCTGGGTCCATTTTCAGTGCTGTCCCCCAAGCGCATGTGCTAACTGGCCTGCCCCCACCCCAATGCCCCCACGTGCATGCCATTGTGTTTCAGTGTGGAGGGCTCCGGAGGGGGCAGCTGATTGCATGCCATGAATTACAGCACCCAGGTCTGGTGTGCCATTCCTTTGGTGCTAGCCTGTGGCTGCCGCAAGTCATGGGCGTAGGTGCTGGGGACCCTGCTTGTCCTGGAATATGGTGCAGGATCTCCTGCGTAGCACCGCATGGTGCAGCTTACTTACACCCATGAGTTACAACATGTGTTTTGGAATCAGGCCCTGAATATTGTTAATGGATTGGAAGTCTACAATTCTGTAGTCTTATAAAATTAAATGCTGCCCTCTGAATAGATTTAAGTGCACAACTGTGTTTACAAACTAGTCTAATTACTTGACTGGAAGGAAACAAAAGCTGTGGGGGAGAGGAATGAAGTCTAACGAGGAGATCAAAAGGGAAAAAGACTCCAGGGGTTTTATTACATGGTTAGTGGCAGGACCAGAGAGGGAATGGGAGATAGAGAATACAAACGTGGGCTTGCTGTGTTAAATCAAACAGACCAATCCCATGGTGCAGTTTCCTACATGCAAGTCAAACTCAAGGGGGCCCTTCTCTCCTGCCACCCATTCTCAGGTTTTGAGAACTGACCTGCTCTCTAAAGGCTCTGAGAAGTGAATGGTGGAAGCCCCCAGGGGGGTTGGGGAAGAGGCCCTGAACAAGACTTAGTCCACCCTGCAGAGATAGAGACAGAGGCTCTGCCCCTGGTAGGTGGGCCTAGCCTAAACCAGCGCAAACAATCTTAAAATTAGAAGCTCTCCAGTGGTTAACACTGCGGATCGTCAGTAGGCCAAAGCCACATGGCAAAGTCCAAATCCTGGGGGATGTCGGGGAGCCCAGAGGCCCAAGACTAGTGAGACCCCCCCCAACAAGCTTCAGAGTGGAGGGGGCCTAGTGGTCGGTAGGACCTCTTGGTACGCAAGACACCTGAGAACCAAGGAAGAGTGGCACTCCCAGATAGCAAGGGATTCAGTGAGTCAAACTACCTCATACAAAGCAACTTGAGCAGGGATGCCTCAATATGGTATCAGGCCAGCTGGCAAAAAGTGGCACACTGTATAACAAAGATGGCAATACTACTGATGTAGATCAGCATACTTTTGAGAGAGCTCAGTCAGAGGGGGAAGGGAGTGTGCAGCGGTATGGGAGAACAACATGCTCTTGATTTTCTTGGTATGAAGTACAAGTTGCTTTTGGAGGAACCAGTACTCAAGGGTGTTAAAGTCAGATTCCAGTGTTGAGTTAGCCAACCTAAGTCTGAGGAAGAGCGGTAAAGAATGGCATCATCGGCATAAAGGTGGACTAAGGCACCACCACAGTTTGTAGGAAGATCATTAATGTATAATGAGAAAAATAATGGACCCAGTATTGAGCCCTGGAGAATGCTGTGGGTTAGCGGCTTTGGATCAGATAGAGAGCCTGCCTATTTCACCCACTGTGTACAGCCAAGGAGGTAGCTGTGGGTCCATGCTAGAGTACTGTAGTCAAGGCCAAGTCCTTGCAGCTGATGTAGCAGCAGATTGTGAATTACCAAGTCAAAAACCTTCCTTGGTCAGGTCAATGAAAATGGCACCCATGGCACGGCCTTGGTCCATTGCATGGAATATGTCAGAAGTGACTCTAATGAGGGCAGACAGGGTGCTGTGGTTTTTTCTAAAACCATGCTGGGAGATTGCAAGCAGCTGATGGAGGTCTAGGTAGTCCTGCAGGTGGTCATAAAGTATTCGTTCTTGTATCTTAGCAAGGGAACATAATATTGAGATAGGGTGGAAATTTTTAATTGAAGAGGTAGGTCCTCCCTTATGCATGGGGACCACTACCACCACCTTCCTTTTCACTGGGACTGTACAAGAGAGGAAGGATCGATTAAACAGGTCATGGACTGGGTGAGTGAGGGCATCTACTCCTAACTTAAGAAAATTATTTAGGTTTGAGCGTGTGATGCCCTGGTGAGCTGTCTGCTTTCAGATTCTTGAGCAGCTGGCAGACTTCCTTGAGGGATCAAGTTTTAGGTGAAAGGCAGAGCATGCCATGGAGTCTTCTGGTGGCTGGGGGTGTGGTGGGGGTGGGAGGATTGGCAAAGATAGAAGTATATTTCTGGAGATCAGTAAAGAACTCAGTGAAGCCTGAGGCAATGGAGGAGGGGTCATTGAGGATGGCACCTTGTGCATCAAGGGAGCTAGGGATCTCAGAGGTATTACCCTTTAAAAGGGAGTTAACCTGCCTCCAGAATTATTTTGGGTTACAGAGGTGCTCTGTCTGAAGTTTCTTGAAGTGTTGGCATTTTGCCTTCTGGATGGCATTCTTGCAGCTGTTTCTTAGGTGCCGGTAAGAATGCCAATCAGCAAGTAGCCCACTGCCCTTGTAAATCCGCCAGTCTCTATCACATGTGGACATAAGCGGTCTCAATCCTTTAGACAGCCAGGGAGCTTTGATACCTATTGTATGGAATCTCTTCTTAGGAGCACGGTGGTCAACAATGTTGGTGAATTTTGTCACAGAGAAATCTAGGGCTAGATTAACATCCAGAAGGGTATTTATTGGACCCCAATCCGTACCTTGTATTGCCTTCATAATGACTTCAGAATCAAAATTAGACATGTCTCAGGACATTATTACCCTAGGTGGGGGATTAGGGGAGTTATTGTGCCAGATACAGAATGTTGGAGAGTGGTCCTCAACTGATGTTATCTTGGAGGGACAATTGGTAACCACCCAGTCGGGGAAAGTGTGATTACCCAACTTTGAGTTGATGCATGTGGAGCTGTCAATAATTTGTACCAGATTAGAGTCAGTGAGGGAGACAGTCAGTTTAGTAGAGCTAGGGTTCAACCAATCAACACTGAAGTCAGCCCTGAGTGCCAGGTCCAGATGTGGGAGGTTCCTGAAGGAGGTTAGGAAGGAGGGAAGGCATGTGGACGCTACCTTAGGGGGCAAGTTTACACATCCAACCAGTGTTTTTTTTACTGAGCTGAGGGTGACAGACAGGAACATCACTTTCCACCTTGGTGCACTAAGGTCCAGATACAGAAATCTGGGTAGCCACGAGGTTGTCTCTAGTGTACATAATTACACCACCGCCCCTCTTGTCCTAACAATCCAGCCTGAAGCATTTGTACCCAGATAGGTCAACCTCATGTTGCTTGATGCTTGGTTTCAGCTAAGTCTCAGAGAGGTCTAGAATGTCAGGAGAGTGACGAATGACCCAGGCTTCTAGCTCTGGCATTTTTGGCCTAAGGCTGCACACATTAAAATGTGCTATTTTCAGTCCTTTCTTTCCCTGATGTGGTGCTCAACATCTCCCACTAGAACTAATAGCAGGAGAAGGAGGAGTAAAGGCCTGATGGAGGAAGCACAATGTCTTTTGAGCTGGAAAGTAGCAAATGCTGATGTTCGAAGCCTTTTGGCTAGCCAAAATCCTAGGTAGGCAACATCATGTTTTGGCAGATGGGGGATTGGAATGTAAGCAGACAGGGACTCATGATTAAAGTGAGAGGGAGTGTCTGACTCACAATATATTGGTGGGTGCATAAGGACTAGGGCTAGGAGGTAGACTGCTGTGTAGAGGAAAAACAGGCAGGACGAAATGCACAGTAACATTAATCTGTCCATAGTGGATAAGGCAGCAGTCTGCTGAGCTATCATAGAGTTAAGGTAGGCTGGGGGTGGTGGATGCCACCCTTCAGCCAATGAGAGATCCTCAAGGAGTATAGAGGAGGAGCCAGAGCAGATTTAATAAGGTCCGAGGTGGGGAAGGGTGGGCGGAGAAGAATACTGGCCATAGATATCTTTTCTTAGCTGGTGGCTTAGGCTGCATTCAGCTCTCTGCCCAGGAACAAGCCTGCAGTTTAGCAGGGAGGCGGCCAAAATTTTTGTGCCGTTCCCAGCAGGCAGGCTAACAAGCCTGTAACCTCCCCCAAACAACTACAGTCCCTTGAGGACCAGAAACTGTTACGGGCAGCCTGCAGAAGTGCAGAAAATTGCCCCGTGAATTTGAGTTTAGGTCCCCGGAGAACAAGAGGAAGGTGACTGGATAAAGCAGAGAACAACAACCAAAAGGGTCCTTAGCACCTGCTTATGCAGCCAATCTCGTCACTGTATTTGAAGCCGGAGTTCTGAACCTTGTCGATCCGAGGTTTGAGCGGGTAGGCAAATAACAACTGGTTAAGCCCTTAGAAAAAATTGCTTACCAATAATTATAGTGCAATTTCACACAATGCAATACAACCACACCATGTGATATATTTATTTATTTATTTTATTTATTTCAGATTCAGATTATCACCTTTGAGCCAAAGGCTCTTTTACAAAGGTTCCATGTCAAGTCACAAACGGAAACAAGTAATACAAGCAAACAGTAAAACAGATATCATGGGGCAGAAAAAGAATCAGTAGGTACAATGACATTGTGTACATTGATTGGTAACATCATTAATCTAGCAGGATTACACAATTACAGAGGAAGTAAACTGCTGAAGCATACAGTAAATTGCTAAGTGCAGTGTCATAAGTAGTTAAGTGCAGAGCAGTGGGGTGATAGCAGTCAGAAGACTTTGCCGGATGGGGGAAGGGTAGGGTAGGGAGAGGTAGAAGGACTCAGACGGAGAAGGGTAAATAGGGTTGGGGTTCAAGGGGTGAGCGTATAGCTTCCGTTAGGTAGGGCAATCACATAGGGTTGCAAGGGCAAGATGGCCATGAAGGTCCCTTTTGAATGGACCAAGCTTGCAGTGATCTAAGTGGGAGGAGGGGAGGTAATATAACCACATGGGCCCTCAGTACACCAGGGCTCATTAAGCAAAAGAGGTGCGTTTGTAGGGTACCTGGAGAACACCCTAGAGAATAATGCCTGTGCATGTGTGTATTACGAGGAAATTTTCACGCAGGGTGAGAGTGCGCAAAAAATCCTCATAAAACAAACTTTGCACAGGCATTATTTTTTTATTATAACTGGTGCAAGGTTTCAAGAGAGAAAAACTGTATTTGTGCAAGCACATCCCTGAGCAGCTGCCATACTCACACAAATACAGTGTGGTCTATTTTGCGCTTCAGTGAAGTGAAAGCACGAGGAGGAAAATGCCGTAATAACCCACTATCGAGTTATTACAGAATTCAGGGCATTATTACGGCATTTCATCAAGACTGGATATCTAGTCATTATAGGTGCATCACCATTTATTATGACACAATAATAACTGGTAACCTCCTATAATGACTGGATTTCCAGTCCTGATAAAATGCCAAAATAACCTGCTGAATTCCATAAACCTCAGTAGCGTTATTACATTGGTTTTTGCCGTTGTCTTCTATTCACTTTGAAGCGCATGAAGAGCACTGTTTTTGTGTGAGAACCTAACGGCTCTTGCCGTCCATTTTCTTTCTCTTGTCCGCTTGCACCAGTCTATTAATTTTGTGCAGAGTTTTGTTTTCTTGGAGATTTTCCCATATCCTCAGTGTGAGATAATCTCATAAACCCCTTGATCTTCACTCTCACGGTTTATGGATTATTACGCACCTAGGGTGTGTGAAAAATTCTCATAACACAAACCTGCACAGGCATTATTCTCTGCTGAGAGACTGGCAGTGAAGTGACTGTTAATGTGTATTGGCAGCAGTTTCACACACATCAACACCCACACTCAGACTTGGATGACTGCCTGAACCAGTTCTATGGGCATGGGAATGTTAGACAGGGCACTGGAGAAATCCCATACACTTGCAAAAAGTGCCCTAGGTTCTTTTACTTCCACCTGGACACCTTCCAGGACAGTATCAGAGATGGGAATCCAGAGGACAGCACACCGTAACAGTCCAGCAAACCCCTAGTACAGTACTGCACTCAGGTGCCACAGTTTATGGTATGAGCTCAAGTCCCAGTGTGGGACTAGGACCCATGACCTTCTGACCCAGATGTGGATATGCCACCAACTGAGCTCAGATGACACCCTTTTCAGGGTTATTGTGGGGAAAACATCTTTTTTGGGGGGATAACTAGAATCAATAATCACCCTTGTAATGGCTAATTATTTTGAATAACCATAGCTATGATTGACATCCCTGTCAGGATTAATGTTTTTGGAGAACCACCAAATCCAATATTTACAGCCCTGTAAGGGCAAATGTTTTAGGGAACCAGATCCAGTTTTTGCAGCTTTATCAGTACTGTTTTCAGGAACCAAGCCCACTATTTCCAGCACTTTCAGTACTAATATTTTCAGGAACCAGACCCACTATTTATAGTCCCGTCAGGGCTAATGTTTTGGGGAACCAGCTCCAATATTAATAGCCCTGTAAGTGATACTGGATACTGTTTAGGGGAACCACCAGATCCAATATTTACAGTTCTGTCTGCCGGCCCAGTGGCGTTGAGAGCTGAGGCACTGGATGCCTTACCTTGCACTACGCCAGCGACCTGTGTTTGGGAACAAGCATGGGTCGCCAGGGGTTGGCAGGGTTAGAGAAGGATTGAGCATCCACAGGACTGCTCTCCTTCTCCGGAGAGGGGAGACATCAGTGGTCAGTGCTTGACTGATCCCTAGTGAAGACTGGGGGGGCAGTGCACCAACACTGAAAAATGAGGGACATAGATGGGGCAGACACCTTGGGAGGAGTGCATGCGGACACGTGCGCACTTCCTCCATTGGCATCACTGCACGCCCCACCCTGCAAGGGAGAAAACCAAAGAAACAGCCTTGGCAGCATGATGACTGCCCCGATGGCACTACCATGGATGCACCCAATCTAGCTCCCTCCTGGTCCTGCCCTCCAGGTCTCCACAGTGGTGGGGCATGTACCCACTGTGATGTGGCCTGGGAGGGCTGTGGCAGGGAGGTCAGAGCTCTGGCCATATCTGGGACAACAGCCTTGTAGGGTGGCTGAAGATGGGGAAGGAACCAAAGTCACCCCCCCAGCCAAGGCAATAAATAAATAAATATATATATATATATATATATATATATATATATAGTCCTGTCAGGGCTAATGTTTCAGGGAAGCAGATTAAATTTTTGTAGCCTGGTCAGTGCTAATGTCCTGGATAACCAGATCAATATTTGTAGTCCTTTCAGGGCTAACATTTGGGAGAACCAGATCCAAGATTTATTATCAACACAACAGCTTTTCTGGGCAAATTTTTGGCAAAACCAGATCCTATGTTTATTATGCACACAACAGCTCCTTCTGGGGTCATTTTTAAGAAAACCAAATCTAATATTTATTGTTAATTAATCAACGTTTCTGGGCTGAGTTTTTTACAGAAAGGTGTCAGCCTGCCAGTTAGTTGCTTCCCCAGTTTCCAGCCAGTGATGTTTTGCAGTGCTGTGCCAGCTATGGTGACTAGTTGTCCCAAGGGCTAAGTATTCCTCACAACCCATGTTATAACTGCTGCTAAATCCCTTGTATGTATTTATTTTCATTAAAGACATACAGACAATGATGGGCAGTACAGTTTATAGTAGGGCAGCCTCTTGGCCTGCCAGTTAGCTTGCTAATCCAGATCCTTTTCATTTTTTTCAATTGTTTAACCAGGAGGGGCACCTAAGCTGAAAGCTTGTTTACAGGTGCGACCTGGGAGCATAGGGAAGTTAAGTGACTTGCTCAGGGTCACACAGTATGCAAGTGGGGGGTTGTGGGATTCAAACCCAGGCCTCCATATTTGCAGCTCAGAACCTTAAACCACTGCGCTATACTGGTGCTTTCATGATGTGGTGCTGTGTCCTGCTGAGCCTGCTAGTCATACTGAGGACTACAGTAGTTGCTATCAAAGCACTTGTATATTTTTCTTTATCATAGAAGCAGTATTATTATATATTAGTATTACATGTTATCATTTTAATTAATTTTAAAATATGAAGTATTAGTTGTAAAACTACAAAAATGCTTCAATTAGGGTTCAAGCACAAAGTGTAAAAAGTAGGGAAAGGTAATGTCAAGATAAAAAGTCCCAGAGCCTTAATAATTTGGTGGAGCAGTGTTTCTCAGGGCTTGAATGATCACACCATGCAGTATTGGTGCTGCACTGGACTCAGCACCATTTGTCCAGGCACAGAAAAAATAACCAGCACGCCAGTGCTCGGGGAGAGGATGCCAAGATCAGGGCAACATCAGTGCTGTGCCGCAGGATTGTTCAAATCCAAGAAACACCACTCCACAGATTCACAAAGGCTCAAAAGCCTTTTTACCACTAATGTCACATTGCCTTACCTCTTACACTTTGTGCTTGAACCCTTACTGATGCATTTATGTATTATTTTGTATTTTGAAAAGGATATATAAAGCACGTCACCTCTCACAGTGTCCCAGGCCTCTAGTGTACTTTGTGAATGACCCTGCAGGTGATTTCCAAAGCTGACCCATGACCATGTGTATGGTCTAACATGCTTTGGGAATGGCCCACACCAGTGACCACGCGTACCATGTACTAGGTGTTTTTCCCCCACTTTTATAACCATATGTTTGTTACAGTCCATCTCAATAGGTTTCAATAAGTCACATAAACTTTATTTCATTACAATGCTAGCTTTTCTTGATTTTGTTTTTTCAGATCTGCTCAGATGCCTTGTTAGATTATCTTTTGATGAACTGTAGCTTGCAAGGGTTTATCATTGTTTTTGTTCTGTATTTTTCATGCAGCAACAGGCTTTCCCAGCTGGTGCCACACAGATACAGGAAGGCAAAGGCGTTATTGTTAGCAAGTGTACCATCTAGGTGGAAAACACTTGTTCCAGGTACTCACAACGTCCAGTTGTAAACTATTATTTAGTAGGGGCTGTGGGAAAGTAGTTGCCTAAGGTATATCACATCAGAGGCTACCTGAGTGAATTTGATTGTTGTTAAAATGTGGAGTTAAAGACAATCTAACGGTAAGAACACAGGAGGGGGGGTCTGGTTATAAACCAATGCCTGTACCATTTCTGTTTGCAAACAAAATGCACAGCTGAGCTGGGTGAAAGGGTGCGCTGCTCAGGTTTCAGTTTTTCTCATATTTCACAAATAAATGGCCATATATGAAAACCGGGGTCAGAGTATCACCTTATTGAAGGTACAAAGACTACAGCACCATGACAAAGGACATCTTAGAAACTGTGAAAAACCTGACAGTGCCCATTTAACTCTTGCCGACGCTACTGTGCTTATAAAATAGCCTTTTATTTATCATATTATACTGACTGGTGCTGCATTTTAAAGATGGAATAGTTGGGAATCTCTGAGGTAGCTGTCATTCTAAAGGGACATGGTAGCATAATATAAGTAATTTGAGAAATCGAATCCTTCCAAATGCAGGAAAGTGATTTAGGTAAAGTTCGATAAGACAAACCCAAGCTCAGCTTGGGGTTTGACCAGACTGCATTGACTTGATAAAGGGGGCCAATAACTGGGTTCAAAGGGTTCAAGTCTTTGGGGTATGCCACTTTCATGGAGAGCTGAGCTTGGGAGCAGGACACCGTGGTGGGGGTCTGCAATGCCCAGATGCAAGAGGGGTGCTGATTGGGGTGTGGTGAATGGTTTGTCACACAAACCATAAAACTGTCAGCTTTTCGAGTCAAGCATTTTCCTACTTTTAGCCTTTAAAGTTTTTTGTACTTATTCATGATATGTTTAAGTCAGTTGTTGCTAATTTTTACAATTTGCACAAAGCCTGGAAACAGTATTAGTGACAGATGGCTTTATGTAGAATTAAATTATCATAAATGAAATGTATTACCTAATACCTATGCAAGATATGAATGAATCAACCATTACTAATTTGCACAGTTTGGACAATACCTATCACTACATGAACTGGATTTTAAATGATGGCTTCAATAAAAATGAAAATACTATAATATTCATGCCTCATATCTTCATTCACTATTTGTATTCATATTCTTTATCCATCAACTACTATCACCAACTATTTGGTATTGGGTTGAATACGATAAGGTGCTATGTGTCCCATCCCTATACAATTACTGTTTGGACTGATAACTATGGCCGGTCATGTGGTGCTCAAAATGGCAGTGTTCAGCTGCACATCAGAAAATTACATTACAAAATGGGTAGAGAAGAGTCTGCAACGCGACTGGTCCACAGCAATGTACAGTGAGAACACTACCAACAGAAAAAAAGAAGTCCTGCCCACATGGGCACTTTGCAGATGAAATCAATATGCTAAAAACCCTTTAGAGTACTTCGGTTTTAAGGAGCAACATCCATTAAGGGTCATTTGTGCAGGTTGAATGCCACCCACAATGCTATTACCACTGTCCATAGTTTGAACGTTGTTGTTTTTTTCTTGGTTTTTACTTAAAAAAATTATTTTGCACATGCCTCCTCCTCCGCTCTCCAATTTTCCACAAAGCTGAGTTGGCAGGCAGGAAGTTATGTAACACCATGACATAGCTAACTGTGAAGCTGAGTTCCAGTAAACTGTGTGGCAAGAGAATGGGATTACCATTGAAGGAATAACTAGTGAACACACACATCACACACACACACACACACACACACACACACACACACACACACACACACACTCATATTAGTTGCAGGCTACGTATAAAATGGATTCCTCTTAAATTTCTAAACCAAACCACTTAGAAGATATTTACACAGAAACCCTAGTCAGATAAGTGACTTTACACAGATTAAAAAGCAAACACAATATTTATATCCTGCTAGTACTATTTGCATGTAATAAATCAGATAACATTACTGAGGTATTTGTTAGTCACCATGTAGTTCTTTTCTGCAATACATTTTTTTCTGGCAAAAACATCAATATACCCATTTTCTTATCATTATCATTTATTCCTGAACTGAGATACTTACTTCTTCCTTGCCAAGCCCACCATGAAAACAGTTCACGTCATGATATGCTTCTATGCTGTTTACTGCCATAAACTAATACAAAATTATGAAAAACGATCCTAAGCATCTGGTAGCACTATCCTAACACACCCACAGTATGAATTCTGTATGTGCTGTCATAAAATAGCCTCAAATTAAGAGATTTTGTAAAGCTGTGAGCGGTGCCCATCTTTAGTGACTTGGGTCATTAATGACAAAATTAGTTAAAACAACAGTTTTAAAAATATCTGAGAAAATAAAAAATACAGAGATGGTGACTCTGTTGATGTTGCAGATACATTTTTGCTAAAATATTGTATAATCAATTTTTTTTTTGCCAACCAACAAATCCTGCAGCTCTGAAGACCACCTTTTCTGGTGCTTTCCCCATGTGAGGAAGCTTATGTCTCCCCAAGTCTCGTGCAGTATAAATTTTAACTCATTGCTCCCGGTATTTAGGGAGGGAAGGTGTCATATTTTGGCTCCTTGAAGCCAAGAACTGATTCCTTACACTTCCCTATTCAGAGATCCCAGCCCCAGACCACAGCCCCACGCTAGCATGTTTTATGATGTCAGTACAGGGAGAGCACGGGGCACACTTCATACAGTACAATAGAGACTTTTGCAAAGTGATTTTTGGTATACTTCAGAGTTCTGATTATGACAAATCCAAGGCACTGCTCTTCGTAGTTGAGCAGTGACCCTGATTTGTCATAATCAGAACTCTAAAGTATACTAAAAGGCACTTTAAAAAATTCATATTGTACTCTGCTGAGCATGCCCCCACACTCTCCCTATACTTACATCATAAAACATGCTAGTGCAGAATTGTGTCTCTGAATAGGAAAGTGGAAGGGCTTGGGCTCACAGCTTCATGGAGCCAAAATACGATCTCTTCCCTCCCTAAATAGTGGCAGCAATAAATGGATATTTATACTGGACTAGGCTTGGGGCAACATCAGCTTCCATATATGTTTTTGGGGGCAGAATTTTAAAAGAGCAAGAAAGGTGGTCTTTAAACACAAACTGTGTTGTAGTTACAGGAAGCGGGTGGTTCCACCACCAAATCCAGAGCCCCCAATCCCTATGATGCCTCTCATGGGATTTATGCATTGTATTCTAGATGGTCGCTAGGTAGAAATACCAAGTGTATATTAAATGAGGTTACATGCCAGTAAGATTACATACCTGCATAACAAGGTACACGTTCCATACAATACTTCACATTTACACAGTAGATGTGTTTCCCTCACCAAACCAGGGATCACCAATTCTAATTGTGCCCATCAAGGGGTTCAGTTATATTTTGGGAGGTTAGATGTGGCTACATGTGGATGTGTAGATTCCTTACATGCACTGTATTCTCAATATATGCACAAAAATTAGGTGAGTAAGGTGCCGGGTCATGACCGTGCACACTAATCTGCATGTAGCAGGAGCAAGTTACAGGTAGCATGTAGGGGATTAGAGTGACAGGGGGATATTAGTGATGCAATACTATTGCTACCCCCTGTCATTCACCAGGAAGGAGGAAGTGTATGTAGGCACTGCCGTTCAGGTGCTTGGTTGAGCCGCTCCCATGGTGGAGTGGCTAGAGCACCTGACCCTGCAGTGTGTGGGTTGGGGGGATTCCCTGCTAGGGAATCTCTTAGTTTTTTTTTCTTCTTGCCCCAGTATCCGCACACCCTCAGAGTTGACTATATTAGTTCCAGGGGGTGCAGGGGCCAAGACCCCTACAAAACAAAAGAAAAGCTGTTTGTTGTTTGTGCATGCTGTTTCCTGCTGTGCAGTGGTTATATGCACAGTATCGTGTGCAACATTATGACCCCATGCTGGTGAGGAAGCACTTCAGGAATCTTACCGCACTGAAGGGAAAGCACAGTTGCTGCTAAGATGTGAGAGAACAGGACGTAGATGGGGAGGGGGTTACGTGATGAAACGAGCTTGGCTCCTGAGGCTCTGACTAAGGCAACCAAATCTGAGGCGATCTATGCCTTAAACAGATACAATGTTGCCAGCTTGATAGAGACCCAGGTAGCAGACAACTCCAGTAACATGGAGAAAGAGGAATCTCCTGATGTAATATCACCAAAAAAAGCATGAACTGCCAGGATTTTCTAGCAGCAGGACTGAAGCAGCTCTCAAAATAGCTGACCCCCCCCTTCAAGAAGGAGACAGAGATGGGCTCATCAGTAGAGAGTTGTTTGAAATAAAAACTTTCATGAGAGTCATCAGCAGTGAATTGTCAAGGGTAATGGAGGCCCTACCAGCTGTAGGGACGTCCATGGACGGACTGATGTTCCAAGTTGCTGAAGCAGAGACCAGGATCACAAACTCAAAGACTGGGCACCCCCAGTAGAGTGATGCTTCACTTTAGCTGAGAAGGAGGTACACCTAATATGGGATAAATTGGATGACCAGGAAACCCAGAACCGAAGAAACAACGTCCGCATGTTCAGTCTTCCAAAGAAGGCGAAAGGTTCAGACGTGATTGATTTTCTGCAGAGAATGTTACCCCAACTTATTAGCTTTTATTTGGATAGCCCCATCAAAATAAATACAGCACATAGGATTCTGTCAGGCCCACCTCCAGTGAACCAGAATACTCGCTTGAGACCCGTGATCTTTTGCCTGCTGCGCTACCAGGATTGAGAACGGATCTTAACTAAAGCTCGGGCAATCAAGGACTTTGATGTGGCAAGAGTAAAAAATCTCATTGCAGCCTGACTTCCCAAAAAGAGTAAGTGAAAAACTCAAATCCTTTGACCATGTTTGAGACCTGGCAAGAGAAAAGGGCCTTAAATGTTCCTTGGGACTACCTGCCACACTCAAGCTGACCATCGGGAGGATTACAGAGTTTTTTACTTGACTGAAGGAGGCCAGACAACTCATTCTCGATGCAATGGACCTGCCTGAACACAAAGACCTTTCTGAACAGAGACAGCACCAGGACCGAAAACCAAAGCGCAGTCCAGGAGAAGTACATCTGAGGCTGGCAGGAGCAGCAGTTGGGGGACAGAACTGATGGTGCTAAGATGCAACCACAGAAGAGGAATCGATGGACCTGGGGAAGGAGATAACGGGCTGAAGGAGTTTCTTCCACTGACCTATGGAACAAATTGATCATTCACTTTCTTAAATCCTGTGGACTTGTGTAGGCTATTAAAAAAACGGCTTGCTCAAAAGATAAGTAAAAAATTGATTCATGAGTTCTTGGACTTAATTGGGCAAAACTTTTGATTGTGCCAGAAATGCTGAGGTATTGTAAAACATTTTATTGTTTGTTTGTTCTTATTCACTGCTACGGGGTTTGTGGGCTATGGTGGTAGGGAGACAGGGACTAATGGTTTCTGGAAGCCACATTCTGGCAGGAAAAGCAAAGTGGGGAGAGCAGCAGGAAAAGAGCAGCTTACACAAGGCTGCGTACAAATGGCTAAAAGAGTGGAGAACATGTGGTAGTGCGCCCTGTAAAAAGGACAGGGTGTGTGGGCACCAGCAGTGAAAAATCTGTAGGGCATGCTGTGGCAATATTAACAGCTGGTAATGGCCACTAGTTGGAACCACGTCACTCGACTGGGGGGAGGGGAGAAGCATTACTGTCCCTGCTCCATGTGTTGGTTTCTTTGGGAGTCTTGACTAGTGGTAGAGGGTTAGAGCAGCCAATCTTGATTTTACAGGGCATAAGAACTGTGGCTCCAAGTTTGGAGAAAAAAGCATTGGGGAGTATTCATTTGCAACTGCATCTGGTGGTTGCATATCATCAAAGTTAATGGGGAAAATCTAAGAGCCTTGTAGGGCATATTGCTTGAATTTTGATCACACCCTACTCTCCATGCATTGTGGGATACCCCCATTGGTGGCCATAACACAGTTGGAATTGTGTGGGAGTGACATGTAACCCCCTACCAATTTGGGGTTTACCTTAATGTCTTCCTGGGCTCCTTCTATGCCCACGGCTAGGCTGATGTCCTGTAGAGGTCATAGATCCATGAGTATCTGTTTGCTTCTGTTCATTTAAGTGTGAGTGCCATGTTGTGCCTCTGCATGTGTCCATTAAGAGACTATCCAAAATGTGTATAGTGAATGGTCTGGGCTGGGTCCAAGAGATTTAGGGCTTGCAACCGGCCAGACACCCCTCTGATTTACTCCACTCTGCAGTCAATAATAGTGCAGAGGGAGCCTGAATGGGAACTGTACATATCTACTTCTACTGTATTGTTATATTTAAATTAGAGAAGTTTGTTTAACCTGTTTTCTTTGCAGTTTGCCTTTCAGAATGGGAGCCACCATGTTTGGTCCAGGATTTCCGGTAAGTGGGCCAATTGGACCTTAGGGACTTCAAGGGTCCTTGGCCTGCGTGTCTGTGGGAAGAAAACTGTATTTTTGTAGTTTTAGGGTTGGCGCCTAAAGTGAACTGAAAGAGAGTCCAACTGTGACTGACAGCTTCCCAGCCAGCCCAAATTCAGGAACCTGAGGGAAATGCTCAGAACTGTAAGAGACAGTGGATCAGTTAGAGTTGGAGGTTGGACAGTGAACAGCTCAAGCTTTTGAGCAGCTGCTCCCTGAACGGAGTGTAGGGGAATCCGCAGGAAGAGGCCTAACTTGCCTCCCTGCCACTGTTTCTCCGGATCGGACCACCTTATTGCAGAAGTCAGACACATCCAATTTATGACTGAGACTACGGCAGAAAGTATCATAGAATTTAAAAGCACTGCTTGTGATTTGGACCGAAGATTTGCTCCTGTGAAGTGTTTGGCCCAGCTAGTGTGCGGGATTGATATCGGATCACGAGGTTTGCTCAGTGAATCTACTGCAATAGCAACCAGGCTGTATCCGATCTGTGGCAAGTTACTGCTGTTTGTTTTAAATGTGCTGAATGTTCCTCGTGGGTCGAGACCTCCCTGTTCACGACCCAAGTTGTTACACCAGCTGGAAGCTTTACCAGCACAGCAAACTGAACTTTGCCAACATGCTCATCCTGCCTGATCCTTTGCCATCCCAGCCCAGATCAGTTGCCTTGCATCAGAGACTGTCTTTGGCAAGAGACCAACTTTGGGGATCCAGCCCCTGTGCAGAAACAACTCACAGGTTGCAGCCACTTGGAGGGAAAGGCCTTGAAGAGGAGGTGTGTCATGATGGTCCTGCTTCCCCATGCTCATCGTTGAACAATACAAGGTTTCCATAATGCTTGCAGCATTACAGCCACTGGTAGCGTGAATACAATCAGGGTAGCTCCCTGCAACAAGTAACTTGATTATCTGTGGTACCATCTGATTTCTTTTCTAAATTCTTAGGTTTCACAAGACTGGGCCAACCGGCCAGCATTACAAATAATCATCTTTCAGTTGTGCATGCTAACTGCCTTTTCTTTCCATCAAGGGCCCCAACATCAACTGCAAAGCTAGCCACCCCCGGGCAACGCCTCTGGCTAGCCAGCTTTCCACCCTGGATACCCAGTGTTGTAGAACTATTCATTTGGGACTTAAAAGTGCCTGCTAAGAACCTGAAGCTAATCAGAGTACCAATCATTTAACTAAATTCACGCCCCTTCCTTGTTCATGACCCGTAAAAAAATCTGATTGTTATTTCAAGTTCAACCTGGCTTATGTGCATATCATTAGTAGGTCACAGTACTAAAAGTGTGTATCTGTTTGCTAACCTAGGGATGTTCAGGGCATTTGCTGATGACCAGACCTTGGTGGTAAGTGTGAAGGGTGTGAGCATATTGTTAATGCTAATAGCTGACTGTGTGTTAGCCATTGTTAGAGGTACAAAGCCACTAGGAGGGCTGGCGGATAGTTATAGCTTCCCACGGGGCTATAACAGGTTAGACAGACATCCCCATTACTATTACTATGGGTGGGGTACCCTCAAATAGAATCCAGGCCCCTCGACCTGTGGTCAAAAATACAAGCAGGGTTAATAACCTTAGGGACTCACCACCTAGGGGTTACAGACATATGCTACAGACTCAGCAGATCGCCCTGGGGAAGGTGGAAACACAGTGGACAATGGAGTGTTGGGTAGCCCGAGGTACTACAAGCTCATGGGGGGGTCACAGTACAATCTCCTTATCAAATTGGGGGGGTGCTGATAGTACAAAGCGCTTCCTCAGAATGAGCATAAGTGGCCTCCAGCAATGCCACTATCCTTGCACGTTGTTTATACTTTTCTTCATGACATGCATCATCTTAAAAACCCCACATGGGCTGAGATATTACTGAGCTGTGCTTTATTCCAGTTATTGTTCTACAGCCCTTTGGGCTGCTTTGCTGGTGTTTGGAATAGTTGTGGAGCTGCTGGCATGGGAGGGGGTAACATAAACTGTATATAAAGTCATCTCGTGGAATGCCTGAGAGCTAAATAGTCCAGTCAAACACAAGCGAGTCCTGACATATCTGAGGAAAATGGGAAGGCAGATTATCCTCCTACAAGAAGCCCATCTGCTTACAAAAGAAACAGAGAAGCTGGGGAAAATTTGGATGGGCAGGGCCAGGTCTTTGAAGCCTCTTATTCCACCAAAAAGAAGGGGGATCATCTTGTGTGGCAAGGGAGTTAACTGTGTCCCCGAACAAGTTAAAAGGGATAAACAGGGGGTATGGGTTTTGGTTAAGGGAAGCCTGAATGGTACCTCGATGCCACTGGGCTCCATATACAGTCCAAATGGGAATAACGCGCATTTTCCCACAACTTGTCCCAAGTCATACTAGACATGGGGTGAAGGAGGTATTACTAGGAGGTGATATGAATGAGGTTCCTGACATTCTGTGTGATAGAAGTGGTTTTGGCACTAGACAGGAGACCCCTGGCTCCAAAGCCTTACTCACGATGATAGCAGGCCATGATTTATGGACTGTATGGAGACTGGGGGCATCCTTCTGGCTGAGACTGCACATACTACTCTCAGTCTCATGGTACATACAACAGAGCAGATATGCTCTTAGCATTACCTAACATTGCTACAATGCCCCCCCCCCAAAAATTGGGGCTTACCTTATTGCCCATTGCTCCCATTCCTGGAGCATCTCCCAGCTGTTCCCCTGTTGCCCTGATGTTGTCTCATGCCTCACCGCTCCAGCCCAGGTCTAGATGAGTGCCCCAGGAGTCCCAGAGTAGCCCTTTATTTGTTTATGCCCCAATGGGGCTGGAGGAGCACTGCAGAGCTGCCAGCCTTTTTCCCTTCTACTTCACGGATGGCCAACAAGCTCGCACATGTGCACAGTGTGACTCCCAACAGTGATCACGGTCAAACGACTGACTTACCGGTTGCCCTGACCCCACGGTCAGGCAAGGTGGGGACCGGTGACCTGTGTAAGGACCAAGAGAACCCTCTTTGTAAATAAATAAAGATTGCTATGAGCACTAAAAAAAAAACTGGAGCTCATGAATATTAATGAGGAGGGCCCTATGAATATTAAAAAGATGCCTATCCTAGCGCAAGAGAGAGCTCAAAACATTGGTGCTAGTGACAGGCTCAGGCATAGACTTAAATGTTTCAAATTGGGAGCATTGGTTAGGACACTGAAGGGGCTAATACATAGCGGGGCTATTGTAAATAAATAATATGTATACTGGCTGTACCAGACTTTTGTATGGGGACCCTTGTGAGCTGCCTGTATACTGTGCCTTTCAGCAGCAGCGACAGGCTAGAAATTGCATATAAACAGGGCAGCTTTCAGAAGATATAGGATAGTGCATGGGGAACAGTTGACAACAGGGCTATTCTTTCACCGAGTTGGCACTATCACAACGGATTGATTACCTCGAGGAGTGCGGCTCGAAGTGAAAATCCATCATAATGCCAACGGTGAAAAGATGCCCTGTTGTCAACTGTTCCCCATGCACTTTTCTTTATAGTGTAATGTGGAAAGTCATTTTTTGGGGGAA